>OX422207.1:693687876-694955376 GCA_949130495.1 Sambucus nigra
TGCTGGACTTGATCTCTTAACTCCCTCATTTCCACAGGAGCCATGCGATATGGAGCTCTCACAATCGGCCTCGTTCCCGACGCTAAATCGATCACAAACTCGATCTCCCCACTCGAAGGAAAACTCGATATTTCTCAGAAAACATCCTCAAAATCTCTAACAACCGGAATAGAATCCAAGGGAACAACTACATCCCCGGAAGTCTCCTCTGTGATACAATATAAATAAGTACTAGTACCTCCTTCTAAATGAGGCATAACTACCAAGACCATTTCTTGTCCTGAAACGGCAAAGACTATACTCTTCCCGTAACAATTAATTATCGCATGATACTTCACTAGCCAATCCATACCCAATATCAAATCATACCCGACCATATCTAGGACGAGCAAATCGGCCGCAAAGCATAAATTACCAAGAGTAAATCCTATTTTTTTACAAATAAATAAAATGAGTGAACCATCACCCATAGAGGACTCAACTCTAGTGAAAGTACTCTCAACAGATTTAATCAACTCTGTGGTTTGAGAAAAACTTCTAGAAATGAATGAATGTGTCGCACCTGTATCAAACAAAATGCGACCCATGTGCCCCTGAATATTGATCTTAGCCTCAATAGCTGGTGGCACCGGCGGAGTCGAAGGGAGCATAACATCCTGGATATGATAAACTCTCCCATACTGTAGCTGACCTTGCTGTGGAGGGGAAACTAGATTAGGTACCTGCGGTGGTAGCTGAACCTATGGCTGTTGATAAACCCTAGGAAGCTGACCCCAATCAACTGAGGACACTCCTTCTTGTAATGACCCGCCTCTCCGCATTGGAAACACCGTCCTGCCATATTCTCCATATTTCAGACCCGATTATTTCTAAACTGGTTAACACCTTGGCCTGAATGGCCCCTACCCCCTTAACCACCCCGACCCGTTTGTTGTTGCGAGGCACCCTGACCGTGCTTATTATTATTGCCACCCTAATTGAACCCACCAAAACATTGACTTTTTGACATGTCCCCTTGCTGTGGATCCCTTTCTTTCTACTTATTACCCGAAGATTGGGACGAGGGAAAAACTCCTCCATTACCACTACCTCCTGGATTTCTCGCTTGCCCCACTACGGTAGCTTTCTTGCCACTCTGCATGTACAACCGATGTTCTTGGCAATGGAGCAATGCTACATTCATTACCTCACTAAAAGTTTGCAAGGTTGGATTACCCAGAAAATATTGATGGATCCTGCAGTTCAAACCTCCCATGAACTTTGAAACCTTCCTCTCTTCCGGAGTCACCTCATCCGGTACAAAACTTGATAATCGGGTGAACTCCTCTTCATATTCCACCACGGATCTCTCACCTTGCACAACATCCTGAAGCCTCCTTCTCATATCCCTTTGGAATGCGGGAGGGAAGTACTTTTGGTCAAACAAGACCCAGAAATCAGCGAGTGTCATGGTATCTCTCTGTTCTGGTTTAGTCATCGACTCCCACCAATGCAATGCATCCCCAACAAGTTTAAAAGTAGCAAGGACTTGTTTCTTCTCCTCACTACACTCCACCATTCATAGATGGTGTTTCATATCCTTCTTCCATTGATTTTCTCTAATAACATCAGAACCTCCATCGAATTCCGGGGGATGGACCTTTAAAAAGGACTCTCTAACTCTCTCCCACGGAGAAGGTCCCGTAGGAGCTTGTACATCATGCGCTCGTTGTTGAGCTTGCGACATTTGCTGAGCCACCACGATCATAGCCGTGTTAACCACTTGAGCCACGATATTTGCTACATCCGCATCATTAATTATCGCTTGTGGCGGCAGTGGGGGACCAACATCCTGTTCTACAACCCTATTACGTCTCGCTGGGCGACCTCTCTTAGGCAGCATCTGAGATGATGAAATAATAGAGTTAGAATACTATCCAAAACAATCTATCTTGCAGAAGATCGCAAACATAAGCAACAAAGCAGTCATAACATTAGGCACTTTATCAAAGAACGCAACAGTAGAACGTGACAAGTTCGCATAGATCCTAAAGTCTCTAGAACCTGATGCTTTGATACCATCTGTGACAACCCGTGATCCGAAATAAGGGGTGGCAAGATCGATACTCCAATAAAATGGAATCATGGATGGAATCATTCTTAGCATCATAACAATATAATAAGTACACGAAAAAACCACCCAATAATTCAGAAAATGGGTTGCCAAAAATTTTAATTTAGTTTTATTACAAGCTAAGAAAATAATTTAAACAACCCAATCTGAAGAGAAAGTGAAATTCCAAAAGAGCTTATATTACCACCATAACAACTATACAATAAGAGGACCAATATGTTGTCGGTCAATAGTTACATACAACGTATTACAACAGTTCCATAAATTACATAATACATTCCAGTAAACAGTTACAAAATTTTGGGCAACACACCCAAGTGAAAGACCCGATCATATCTAGAAAACAAAAATGAAGGCGTCTAACAGCACATCCTGTAATATCCGCAAAATCTTACACCTCCTCAAAAGCATTGGAGTAGGAATATCAAAACGGGCGCCCTTGCGGTGGAGCACCTGAGCGGATACAATATCTTGCACAACAAGGAAAATAAACGGGTCAGGGACCAGTTTTATATGATTATCAGATGAATAGGAAGCATGAAAGGTATGAACAGTTAATCATGAATGATGAAGATGAGAATCTATCAACATAATTTTAAGCATAAGAATACAATTTAAATGATTATAACTTTCATTCAATTAAGAAAAAAATATACTTACACCTAATTAATTAAAAGTCTCCATCATTATTCATCATTTCTTTTCAATTTTCATTCCTTAACAGGAATATAATACCGTCATATGTTCTTATGGCATTACACATACTTCAAGTCCCACTTGATTCAGAATGGTTATATTCTTACACATATAACGATTCTAAGACCGTCCCTCCGAGTTTCCCCATTGGGCGCGCCCCTAAATGACTATCATCTTCCAGGGCCTATCAAACAAGACAACCTAGGCACCTAATGCACGTCGGGAAGTGGCCATATGCCTGCGAGTGAGTCATAACCACACCAGGAATTACCTCACAAGCGCAAACTAAAACATATAACAATCCCGTATATGGCCGAGGACTATAGTCTCCCTGCGTCACTAGTCAGGGGACATCACCTCATGCGTGAGCTTCCCTTATGATAGCATTTTGAGAGGTGTGTTTAAGCAAATTAGCATTTACCATTTAAATCTCATTTTTATTTCCATTATCTATATGTATGTTTCATTTTATCTGAAACCATAATCATTGAATATTCTCATTAATATTCATCATATTTTAAGTCCCGAATTATTCTCCAAGTGATCACAATAATTCTACAAGTCCCAAGGTTTTATATACCTCCAGTGAGCCCCTAAAGTCTCCAAGGATAGGCTTACAACTCCTAAACTCCTAATAATGTATGAAAGGAAGGAAATGCCCTAACCTCAACTTGTACATCTCAGGAATAAGCCCGTTTAACTCATTCCTAAAACTCTATTACTCTAAGTTTACTTCATACAAGAAGGTTCCTAGGTCCTAAACCTAAAGAAAAGGGGTAAAAAGTGAGTGAGAAAAACAAATCAAAAACAGCCTGATTCCGAATCGATTCGCCCTAGGGCCGAATCGATTCGCCCCAGGCAGCGAATCAATTCGCCCAAAAGAGAATCATTTCGGATGATAATTCTAACTTTCTGCTTCAGCCGAATTGATTTGGCCTTAACCTGAATCGATTCGGGTTTGCACACCTGTAAACTGCCCCTTGGGCGAATCGATTCGGACATGGCCAAATCGATTCGGCCCTGGGAATTTGCCAAGTTTGGCTATGGAGTCATGGACTCCCAAATTCACCCAACTCCAAACTACCCAAACTAAGCTCATTTATTGCCACCAACTGATTAGTAATGCTTCAAACAATAATAAGTTACACCAATACTCATCCAAATCAACCTCCAAGGATTCAAAACTCATAAATCCATAAAAACCCTAACTTTGTTAAACCATAACTATCAATACTAATTATTCATATTAAATCACATAGTAGCAACTAGAAAACTTGGTTTGGTGTAGGAATCTCAAATTTTTGAAGGTGAATGCAAGATCAAAACTCCAATCTTCAATTTCTTTCTTTCTCCTCTCTTTCTCGAAGGTTCTGTTCTTCTCTCTCTCTCTCTCTAGGTCACTAAATGCACTTTAGAGAAATAAATGAAATTCAAGACTAAAAACTCGTAGCTTAAGTCTAAATTCCAACTTAAATGATTAATGCTGCAGTAAAATGACTCATAATTACATATTCAGGCTATAACCAGTCAAAAGTGCCCAAAACATCAAGATACAATATGGCACTTATTTCGTCTATCTCGCACAATTCGGGACTAACTACGCCCTCCAAATTATCATTTGGAAATTTTATAACTCAATTCAAGTTCCGGTTTCATTTTAAACCATAATATCATTTTAAAACTTATGACGCAATAAAACACAACATGGTGATATTTACCTACACGTAAGGTAAATATGCAACATTTTAGTAAATATTATTTTTTATCTTCATTAAATTAATACTTACTCCATATTGCAACATTTTATATAACTACATCACACAGTAAGTAAATATAAAATAGGTTCTCAAAAGCGAGGGTTGTTACACCTAGACACTCCTATCATTTCTATCTAGCTAGGACATGTCTCCAGCATTTCATCTTGGGCATATTTCCCACAGTCAGGAAGTTACATTTCAGACTTTATTATTTTATTTCTTTTTTCATTTAAATGATTCTACATGAATTTTACCGAGAGTTATTCGGTTATATTATTTACTTATGTCACCAGCACTCGTTATTATGTTATTATAGTGAATGTTTATACTGATATTGAAAGTTTAATTAAGCAGGATAACAAGTTTCCAAAATTAACACCGGGCTTAATAAGTTATTAGTAATTAATTTTGTGTTGATGCTGAAAATGAATGAGACTGAGATTTCTATTTTATTTTCATAGAGGATTGGTCATCCGTTATTAGAATAAGCGAGGTGTCACGTAAACAACAAAAATGTGGTCATCTAGTCATTTTCAGTGTGGTGGTATTTTATTGGATGAAAGATTGATCCGATGAAAACATTTCAACTTATGGCAGATTCGTTCCTTGTCTGTAAGTCGACACTACTATTCCAATGCCCGATTGAACTCCTTATTACATCCACTCATGGATAACTTAAATATGCACAACTATTATATTTAATGTTTTTCCAAAATCATAACTTTAGCATTTTTAAACTATGCTCAGTTGTAATATAAGAATCTGCCTAAAATTTAGAACTTACACATTTGGCAACTGAACCTCACCAAACTCACAACACCCCGCAGTTTCATTTTATAAACACAATATTGCATACAAAAATACTTTATACCGATTTTAACTACATAACGAGTCATATAATCCAAACATGTTATCACCAATCACAAGCTTGATTAGAATCTAATGCAACCAACATATATATCACGTGATTATGTACCTCCCAAACACGATAATTAAAATGTTTAATAGTCATTATTATCCTTCTCAATCATAACTTGTATTTATCATGCAACTAATAGGCCTTGTCATGTTTTCGGGCATTACATAAGGTTTCAATGATATGAAGTTCATTCTATAATGTTAATGCAAATGTGACAACCCCTGATCCGAAATAGGGGGTGGCCATCCCGATACTCCAATATAACAGGAATCATGGATGAAATCATTCTCAGCATCACAATAAAATAAAAAGTATGCAGGATAACCACTCCATATTTTAGAAAAATGAGTTGCCAAAAATTTTTGTTTTAAAGTTAAGAAAAGAATTTAAACAACCCAATTTGAAAAGAAAGTGGAAACCCCGAAGGAATTATATTACATACACATAAAATAAACAGTAAGGGACCCAATAAGATGTCGGTCAACAAATTCATACAAGAATATTAAACAAGTTCATTAAATTACATAATACATTACATTAGACAATTACAAAAGCTTGGGCCTCTCACCCGAGTAAAAGACTCGATCTTAACTAAAGTACAAAGATGGCGGCGTCTATTGCAATATATCCCGTAATACCCGCAAAGCATCACGGCTAGCCAAAAACACTGGAATAGGAAGTCAGATGAGGCGTCCTTGTGGCGGAGCACCTGAGTGGATACAAGATGCATACACAACAAGAAATATGAACGGGCCAGGGCCCAATTTTATATGATCACCAGATGAATAAAAAGTATGACAATTATGAACAGTAAATAATGGCTAAAAGAAATAAGAATCTACCTACACAATTTAAAGCATAAGCTAAGACATCTAAAATAACCATATATCCAATTTAATTATGCAGGGAAAAGAATTATTTACGTTAATTTAAAAGCCTTAATCATGAACAATAATCCATTTCATAATTCCTTTCCTTAACAGGAAACATAATTATAATTTTAAGCTCTTTGCGACTTTTATCTCAACCACATGCTCTCTATGGCATTCCATTCCTTATCAGGAATATAATCATCAACAAATGCTCTTTGTGGCATTTCATTGTGCTCTTTATGGCACTTCAGCATGCTCTTTATGGCATATCACCTACATCAAGTTCCACTTGATTATGAATTGTTATATTTATATACAGATAATTATTCTAAGACTGCCCCTCCGAGTTTCCCCACTGGGCGCGCCCCTAAATAACCATCATCTTCCAGGGCCTATAAAACAAGGAGACCTGGGCACCTATCGCAATGTCGGAAGTGACCATATGCCTGCTCAGAATCTCCTCACCAGTGCAGAAAACATAACATATCGCTCATATGGACTAGGACTATATCCACCCTGCATTCACTAGCCAGGGGGATTCACCTCGCGCGCGAACTTCCTTTATGATGGAATTTAGAGAGGTTTATTTAAGTAAATTATCATTTACCAAATTCATTATGAAGTAAATTAGCATTTACCATAATCGTTACCATTTTCCTTTCCATTTTTTTTTCATTTCCATTTTACATATGTATGTTTCATTTTATCCGAAACCATAGTCATTTTCATTTTGTAAATAATTCACACCTTTTATTAAGAGCCATAGGAAATTCGTATCGTTATTACAACTTCAAAGAAGTGAATAAACTCTCAATTTATTCTCCCAACATTCTTTTGTGGTGTTATACATTTAACCATAAAGACTAACTTAGCTCAATTGAGCTCCTAAAGTCTCCCAATCATGACACTACAACTCCTAGACTCCGAAAAATCAACTAAATGAAAAGAATGTCCTAACATCAATTGGCATATCTCCGAAAAAGCCTCCACATAACCCATTTCAAATGTTGGGTGAATAACTAACTCATCTAGGACTCTAGGTTTACTTCATTTAAGAAGGTTCCTGGGTCCTAAGCCTAGAGAAAAAGGATAAAAAATTGAGTTAAAAAAAACTCAAAACAGCAGGGTCCGAATCGATTCGCCCTAGGGCCGAATCGATTCGCCCAAAAATAGAATCGGTTCGGGTGATGAACCCAACTTTCTATAATAAACGAATCAATTCAGCCTTAACCTGAATCAATTCGGGTGCCAAGACCTGGGAACTATCCCGTTAGCGAATCGATTCGCCCCAGGGGCCGAATCGATTCGCCCCTGTAAATGGGCCAAGAAGGGGGATACGGGTTATAAACTGTAGTTTTTCCCCAAAGCCAATTTTACTCCATTTTTGCCCACATCCATCACCATTACTCTACCCCAAATCATCCTACATGATTATTAACTACTATGATCCACAATTTCATGAACAAAAACTAAGATTTGGGCTAAAACACCATAAAATCCATAAAACCCATATTTGTTCATTTATACCAATACACAACTATCAACACAATTTATTCATCTTAAATCACATATTAGCAAGTAGAAAACTTTCCTTAAGGTTGAAATCTCATATTTCTTTGTGGTAGATGCAATCCCAAGCTTCAATCTCCAATTTTCTCTTCTTTTCTCCTCTTTTCTCTTCAAATCTCTCTCTCTCTCTCTCTCTCTCTCTCTCTCTATATATATATATATATATATATATATATGTTTAAGATATGAAATAGGGAAATTAAGGGATTTAGAAGACTAAAATTGGGCTTACATATAAAGTTCCAAACTTACATGGTTAGCTCCACATGAAAATGACTCCTAAATACGCATTTAAGTTAAAACCAGTCAAAAGTGCCCAGAACCTAAAAATACCATATGACACTTATTTTTACTATCTCGCACATTTCGGGACTAACTACACCCTCTAAAATGACATGCAATAATTTTATAATAAATTTTGAGTTATGGTTTCATTTAAAGCACAATGTCATGTAAAACACATGACACTATAAAATATACAACATGATGATATTTACCTACACATAGAGTAAATATGCAACAATCCAGTAAATATTAACTTTCAACTCATTCAATTAATATTTACTACAGTTCCAACATTTTATATAATTACCTTATGCGGTAAATTAATATAAATTTAGCCTCCTAAAAGCGAGGGTTGTTACATACTCCCCCCCCCCCCCCTTATGAGGGAATTTTTCCCTCAAAATTCGAGTGTACCCTAATCGCAAAAAGGGGTATACTATGCTAAACTATCATTCTATCACTTTTAACGAACCCCTCGTTGTTGTGGCGTCCCAAATGGACTCAGACTAAGGTTGTCACTTCTGATCTCAGTCTATATTCTTTGTTCTCTAACTTAACACCAAATTGCTCAATACGAACTATCGATCCTAACTTCCTACGGCGGAAGACGATAACCACGCGACTTGGCGCAAACTACCTTATTTCCCAACTCACGTTACATCCCACCTCGGGGATACCTACACCAGCGCTAAATGGCTTAATCACAACACTACTTAACTTCTCTTCGCATAGGCGTATCCCTTCCAAGAATACGTCTCAATAAGCCCACTCATTAAAGAAATGTTTCTGACCCACTCCAAGTCCATAGAACGTCTTGTCCTACTGGTTCCATTCAACGAGTATGCGAATTATTCAACCACTACACAAGGCCACTCATGGTGCCATAGCTTAGAAATTGATCCGAAATAGTGTACGAAAATGTTTCGTCCATACAATCTACTTCTCCCATACATCCATTTAGCCTAAGGCGCACATTCGAGGTATGCCTCTCGGCATTAGTTTAAATTCCTCCATTCATCCATCCACTTTAAGGTGGTAAGATATACCCCATTTCCATACGGTTCCCATTACTTCATGGAAACTTTACCAAACCTTCAACATGAATCGGTTCTACCATTCTCCATAAAGAGCAAGGAGTACTCTTCTACATATAGTCCGCCCATAATGGCCGAAAAAGTAACAATTTGGTCAAACGATCAACGATTTCTCAAATAGGATCATGACCAGTTCGGTCCCAGCAATTCAATGCAAACGTCTATGAATATACCCTTCTTCGTTCCATTACTACTCTTCTTCACCCGAATAGGTGAAATGGTCAGTCATAAAGAGGAATGCTCCTGCTACAATGTTTTCCGAGTTATGCCCGTTATACTTGGCTTCCCATGCCATCACTAATTTCTCCTACGGGTTTCCTACTCGATGCATCTACTACTCCAATCGCACTCCCTTAGAGAATGGGAATATCCAACCCATAGTCCTTTATGAGATCCAAACACCAAATCTATTCCTCCCACCACACATTGCAACAACTTGTTGCTCACGAGAAAGACAAAATTTCCTGCCCAGGAAGTAGTGCCTCCATCTCTTTAAGGCGATCTCTACCACAATAAATTTTTAATTCAATCACGGGATGATACTTCCCACAAGTTTAATCTTGTGAGACGCATAAACTATGGGTCCATGCTCCAGTAATATTACTCCCCATCCTGGCAGAGACTTATTCATTAAATCCACCCTCGAGCTTACTAACATGGGCTCTGGAGCAAAAGTCAACTCAACCTTTTAACTCCTCGAAAGTTAAGTTACCAACCTAACATTCTATCTAAAATAGGCCTCATCTCCTTGGTCCTAACCTTCTGAATCAATTAATATTTCCATACTTCTCTTTTCTAGGAACCAAATCCCTCTTATAGTTAACCCACGACCCAATCGTGGCTAACTCCCTACCACCTTCCTAGATCAACGTCCCATGCCTTAAAGGCCTTATGTCCTAATAATCTAAAATCGATCTATAGACATCCTATCTAAGTGATAGACGTATAACACTAAGTATATCCCTAGTTTCCAATACCTTTCTCAACTCCCAACATTCGCTCGATTTCATGTGTAGGGCGTCTCGCCGAAGCAAAATCCAAACAAGGAACCCTCCCATTACACTACTACCTCGCATTATCGGTCATCAAGATGTAATGGTCTAATACACATGATCGGGATAGATAAAATTTTAACTCGCAACCCTATTAACAAGATTCCACTTCTATGTATTACCATAACAAATGATTGGAAATTCCAACTAATCGAACATTTACTTTCAGTAAAGTCCCACAAATATTTATCCCACTATATACACATGGCCTTCTTAATAAGTCATAACCAGAAGTCTCAATTCGACTTTATACCTCAGTCTCCCTCACATCGATCAGAGGAGAGAACTATATTCCGTGCTTCTATCTCGCACTTTAGTAGCCCTTAATCACTCAACTACGTGATTCTTGGCTAAACCTTTCAACCCAACATTTAACAACAAAATAAAATAAGACAAGAGAAGAAATAATAGCCTCGCTCCACTCCCAACGTCATTAAGTGTTCATGCGCGAAGTGTCTCGCAAAGCGAAATCCAAATAAGGAACCCCTCCGACACATGCCTACTTAACTTGTTGTTCGTGGAGAAAAGGTATAACAATCACATACAATGAAAACAACCAACGAAACACTCAAATAAGATAACACAACAAGTACTAAAATCTACTACCTATCTCAAACCACCTCTATAAAATCTCAACCTGTATCCAGGAGAGATATTATAGATCAGCTAGTTCCATTCGAAAACTAGAAGTAGGATAGCCTCGTAATTTATTCGCTTGATATCACCCCGATCAAACCAATATATCTTTACGCGTATAATACACATAATGCAAGTAGCACATACAGCACATATACATTCAAAATATCATCACTTGCCTCCTAACGAGTGGGAAACATATAAAACTTCCCTACCGGGGAAGTCAATATTTACCCTTACTATAATAGCGTCGATACTACCCCAAGCTCGATATGCACAGCCGAAACTATAGTAAATACAATACTACTAAATCTTATCCTAAGGAATGCACCGCCCACTAATAAGGTGGAATTCCCGCCAACATGCTTTCCAATCACTCCGGGTTAATACTAATGTTTCTCAGACACCGTATTCGAGTCTTATCCGAACCAATGTTAATTCCATCAACGCCCTAACCAGGCTCCTTATCCTTGCACTTGTTCTCCAAACAACAGAATCAAGATGGTAGTTCTACATTCCACCTCATAGCCACTATTCCATCCCTAGCTGCCAACAATTGCCCACGCGATCCCTTTCACTTTCTCAACAAAAGGGAACATGCTACCGACCGCCCCTTCCTTAGTTAAATGAAACCTCCCCCGGCGGATATCCACCAATGGGGTCTCATGAACACTGTTCCTTCAGAAGTGTTAACGACACTTATTCTGGAGCCTATCATTCCACCGAAGGGCCATATCTTCCTTATACCTACCTTATTGTGGTGTACGCGCTCCCTAATCGTATAACTCTTTATTCACTGTTGGCCTCTGACCAAACCTTGTGTGAATGTTTGAGAATTTTCCTTCTCCTCAGTCCAATTATCCCAGAGAAACTCGCTGTTGAAAGTATCCACTGGGTTTCTTCATGGACGAAAACTTTCTGCACCCACAAGTATGGTGACTACGTTCCCACCGTCTCAACATTACACTATGGTTAAAGGATTTTCCTCCATCCTTTACCTCTGTGCACTTCTATACCCTCTTCTAATCCAAAGCGCTTGGGCCTCATGCTTCTATCGAATGAGGATGCATTTCCTCCATCTTACGTCAATATGTGGCCCTTATCATGGGCTCTTCTTAAATTGAAGATAACATCACATGGAATCTCAAGCTTAGTACCACCTTCTACTTCTAGCGGTACTTGGAAAACTAGATCTATAGTAATTAGTAGTCACAGTAGCAGGATAAGAAAATGCTACAAAAGTGGAGCGACCTCCAAATAGGTCCTCACCCCGACCACAATTTACAGTTCTTAGTAATTCCATCTAATGACGCCTTCATAATGACCTTCCCTGGCGCCCTTCTTCAATCGACCTATGAATCTCACACGAATGTGCAAAAGATTCTATGGGTTCTGCCTCATGGCCGAAGAACAAAATCTCATAAGAGAAATCAATGATCTTAATCCTAAGGCTCTATGTCAAATCAAAAGCAACGCTGAAACCGAAATGCGTTCACACAGATTCCTATGGACTCTAGAACCTGATGCTATGATACCATGTGTGACAACCCGTGATCCAGAATAAGGGGTGGCCATCCCGATACTCCAATATAACAGGAATCATGGATGGAATCATTCTCAGCATCACAACAAAATAAAAAGTATGCAGGATAACCACTCCATATTTCAGAAAAACGGGTTGCCAAAAATTTTGGTTTTAAAGTTAAGAAATAATTTAAACAACCCAATTTGAAAAGAAAGTGGAAACCCCGAAGGAATTATATTACATACACATAAAATAAATAGTAAGGGACAGAATAAGCTGTCGGTCAACAGATTCATACAAGAATATTAAACAAGTTCATTAAATTACATAATACATTACATTAGTCAATTACAAAAGGTTGGGCCTCTCACCCGGGTAAAAGACTCGATTTTAACTAAAGTACAAAGATGGCTGCGTCTTTTGCAATATATCCCGTAATACCCGCAAAGCATCACGGCTAGCCAAAAACACCAGGATAGGAAGTTAGATCAGGCATCCTTGCGACGGAGCACCTGAGTGGATACAAGATGCATACACAACAAGAAATATGAACGGGTCAGGGCCCGATTTTATATGATCACCAGATGAATAAAAAGTATGACAGTTATGAGCAGTAAATGATGGCTAAAAGAAATAAGAATCTACCTACACAATTTAAAGCATAAGCTAAGACATCTAAAATAACCATAGATCGAATTTAATTATGCATGGAAAATAATTATTTACGTTAATTTAAAAGCCTTCATCATGAAAAATAATCCATTTCATAATTTCGTTCCTTAACAGGAAACATAATTATAATTTTAAGCTCTTTACGGCTTTTATCTCAATCACATGCTCTCTATGGAATTCCATTCCTTATTAGGAATATAATCATCAATAATTTCTCTTTGTGGAATTTCATTGTGCTCTTTATGGCACTTTAGCATGCTTTTTATGGCATATGACCTACATCAAGTTCCAGTTGATTATGAATTGTTATATTTATATACAGATAACGATTCTAAGATTGCCCCTCCGAGTTTCCCCACTGGGCGCGCCCCTAAATAACCATCATCTTCCAGGGCCTATCAAACAAGGAAACCTGGGCACCTATCGCAACGTCGGAAGTGACCACATGCCTGCTCAGAATCTCCTCACCAGTGCAGAAAACATAACATATCGCTCATATGGACTAGGACTATATCCACCCTGCATTCACTAGCCAGGGGGCTTCACCTCGCGCGCGAACTTCCTTTATGATGGAATTTAGAGAGGTGTATTTAAGTAAATTATCATTTACCAAATTCATTATGAAGTAAATTAGCATTTACTATAATCATTACCATTTCCTTTCCTTTTTTTTTTCATTTCCATTTTACATATGTATGTTTCATTTTATCCAAAACCGTAGTCATTTTCATTTTGAAAATAATTCACCTTTTATCCTGAGCCATACGAAATTTGTATCGTTATTACAACCTCAAATAATTGAATAAACTCTCAATTTATTCTCCCAACATTATTTTGTGGTGTTATATTATCAACCATCAAGACTAACATAGCTCAATTGAGCACCTAAAGTCTCCCAAACATGACACTACAACTCCTAGACTCATAAAAATCATCTAAAAGAAAAGAATGCCCTAACATCAATTGGCATATCACTGGAAAAGCCCCCACATAACCAATTTATAATGTAGGGTGAATAACTAAATCATATAGGAATCTAAGTTTACTTCATTTAAGAAGGTTCCAGGGTCCTAAGCCTAGAGAAAAAGGATAAAAATTGATTTAAAAAAAACTCAAAACAGCAGGGTCCGAATCGATTCTCCCTAGGGCCGAATCGATTCGCCCCATAAAGCGAATCGGTTTGGGTGATGAAACCAACTTTTTGTAATAACCGAATCGATTCGGCCTTAACCTGAATCAATTCGGGTGCCCAGACCTAGGAACTGTCCCCTTAGCGAATCGATTCGCCCCAGGGGCCGAATCGATTCACCCCTGTAAATGGGCCAAGAAGGAGGATATGGGTTACAAACCCTAGTTTTTCCCAAAACCAATTTCTACTCCATTTCTGCCCACATCCATCACCATTACTCTACCCCAAATCATCCTACATTATTATTAACTACTATGATCCACAATTTCATCAACAAAAACTAAGATTTGGGCCAAAACACCATAAAATCCATAAAACCCATATTTGTTCATTTATACCAATACACAACTATCAACACAATTTATTCATCTTAAATCACATATTAGCAAGTAGAAAACTTGCCTTAAGGTTGAAATCTCATATTTCTTTGTGGTAGATGCAATCCCAAGCTTCAATCTCCAATTTTCTCTTCTTTTCTCCTCTTTTCTCTTCAATTCTCTTCCTCTCTCTGTCTCTCTATGTTTAAGATATGAAATAGGGAAATTAAGGGATTTAGAAGACTAAAATTGGGTATTAAATCTAAAGTTCCAAACTTACATGGTTAATTCCACATGAAAATGACTCCTAAATACGCATTTAAGTTAAAACCAGTCAAAAGTGCCCGGAACCTAAAAATACAATATGGCACTTATTTTGACTGTCTCGCACATTCCGGGACTAACTACGCCCTCTAAAATGGCATCCGGGAATTTTATAATAAATTTCGTGTTTCGATTTCATTTAAACAACAATGTCATTAAAAACACATGACACTATAAAATATACAACATGATGATATTTACCTACACATGCAGTAAATATGCAACAGTCCAGTAAATATTAACTTTAAACTCATTCATTTAATATTTACTCCAGTTCCAACATTTAATATAATTACCTTATGCGGTAAATTAATATAAAATTATCCTCCTAAAAGCGAGGGTTGTTACAGCTAAATTACTTTTTGAAATGTTTTCATTATTGTTCGGGTTATTGCATTAGTTGTTGGAAATAATTTTTGAGGAAACACGATGCTTGTGGGTTTTATCCCTAAAAACTCTCATGAAATAACAGTCGTCCACGAGAGTAACCTAGGGTTTTAACGGCATATTGTATATGCTAAAAGTAATAGTTCACCCTCAAAAGTGGAATTTCTATGTTTTTGTATATTTACTTATGATTATATCTCTATATTCTAATGTTTTTATTTTATTTTATTATTAGGAATTAACAATTTCTATGTAAGTGGGTTTGATATATCATGAATATCACCAATCAGTCGATCAAAAAAATTCATTCGATCGAAGATAGTGGGATATTATAAGAATCATCGATCCATCAATCGATGAAATCATTTGATTTATAATAATTGTTTTTGTAAAGATCAGAGCTTAGTGGGAATAAATTAGAATCATCGATCGATCGATGGATTTTATCAGCCAATGGATCATACTAAATTTATAATATTTCGAGCACTTTGATTATTTTTCCTTTATTAATAACTTATTCTATATATGTAAGTTGGTTTTTATTTGGTATTGATCATATTATAGTAGATAAGTTAGGGTTGTTTGGTGTTTGGGATTTGTTTCCTTCTTTCTCTCTCCTAGGGTCTGTTATGTAAATCTTCTATTCATCATATTGTACATTTTAATTAAGCTTTCTTTCTTCATCAACCTATTTTATTGCTTTATTTATTGTTTTCCTCTAATTAGATGCCATTTAATATACCTGGTAGTTATGTTATTTAGACTGAGATGATTGAACTCGCCTTATATTAAATGGTTGGTTTGCTTTGGTGATGGGTTAGACTAGTTTAAATGGGTTACGTTATTCTTGTGTTTATGCCTAAAAGATTTAATAGTGTATATCATGTATGTGCCGTATTTATGACATTGAGTGCGTAATCTCCGGGATATTTGTTGATGCCAAAATCAATTAAGCTTTTAACATAATTTAGGGGGGGGAGGGGGGGCAATTATAGATTTTTTTAATTGTGAAAATAAGATTTAATCTTGACAAGCTTCTCTTCCCATGTAAGCATTTATACTAACTAACCCGAGCCAAGGGGTAATTTTCTCAATCTATACTTTTTACCCCTTTCTATTGATCCTACTTTCAATACATGCCTAGTTGTAATTTATAATTAAAACAATATCTTTTACATTTTTATTCATAAGTAATAAGTCAATTAACATCTAAAAACAATCCTTGTGAATTTGTTACCCAGACTAGGCACTATACTATAAAGTGTAGGTTTTGGTGTTACGGTGTGAGCCAAAAATACTGATTGTGTCCTTACAAAAACATGTGCTTTCCTTTCGTTATCAATAATATATATGAACCAATAATAAATATCCAATCTCGAATCGAGAGATAAACTATAAACAACCATCCATAATAACTATAATCACCCATAAACTCCATAATATCTAGGTGAAAAATAGAGAGACAAAAAAAATAAAGAAAATATAATCCTTACATATCTCCAAATAGACAAAATCTCAAACAACCTCTAAGATCTAAGTGAGTGGATCATCATGGGATACAATACCACAACCATCAATAAAATCATCACCATAATGACGGCTGCTAGAAGAACCTATTCCACATTACATCACCTAATGATGAAGATCCTTAAAATGTTGTAACAATCTGGAATCCATCAAAGCCTTTATTTTCAAATTTCTCTCCTGCTCGTGGGCTAACTAGTACAAAAACTTTGTCTAAACATGCTTAGACTCAATTAATTCCTCTTAGTTATAGTGCGTGTTTTCCTCATGTCTACGTTTCATCTCCTCATGCTTCACAGATAAAACCTCTACTTGAGAAGATAAAGTCAAACTAACTTTTCAATCTAACGAGTAAGGAAATATGAAGTAGTCCTTGATCTAGATTTTTCTAAAGATTAAATTAAAGTTGTGGAAGATGACATGACATGGGATGTAGGAGCAACACGAGTAGAGTAGTGAAATGTGTGACAACGGTGAGACTTGTATTAGGTAAGAGAACATAGGAATATAGGATATTTGAGGCTCCAATCCCTTGTAAAAAATCACTCCATCAACTAAAAATATATGGGTGAGTAGGACACCAATAGGAAGATCATATCTCATGGTATTATTTATGGAAATAGGGACTAATCTCATGATGTACAACAAAACATAATGTAGGTCAATGGGTGACCCTGCATCTATGGAACAAAGACATATAGCATTATCCTCTCCAAAGTGTGTATAATTAAGCCTCGATAACCTAATTTTCTGACGACTCCCTTCCACTGTCTCTCTCAAAACCCTAACCCCAATTAGGGTTTTCATGGAAACCCAAGGTGATGTTCAAGAAGTTTAGGTGTCTCCTAAGCCTCTTGATCCACCAAATGTTGAGGCCATGTATTTGTTAGTGTGATGATTGGCAGGAAGATTGACCATGTAATACAACTGAAGTCTCTTTAAAATAAATTCGTGCTGAACCAACAATATTATTTTTGAATGCAGTTATTGATAACATGAAGAACCCTACAAACTATTCGTTGTTGTTAAGTTTTCACATGAAAGACCTTAATTAGACCTCATTAGAAAGAAATTTGATTCATTTGTATTAAAGGCTGCCTTCAATATGGGATAACTAGATAATAAACACATTCTAACAAGGTTAAATAGTGAGGAAGATTTTGTTAGATTAGCGATGCATGCTCAATGGTTTATCTGAAAGAGTCCTGTGATAAACTTTAAGTGGTTTCCATGTTTTAAGGTGGACAATGAGAGTTCCATTACTCTTGTTTATCTTTAATTCCGTGGTTTACCTATTCACTTCCTTGAAAAATAGTATCTTTATTCTATTGTGCAAGTTATAGAGACACCATTGAAACTTGAAGCTTTAACTATGAACATGAATATACTAAGCGTTGCAAGGTTTTGTGTGCAATTGGATCTCTTGAATCAAAGACCTAGAAGATTTTGGATTGGATGTCAAGATACTAGATTTTGGTAGGAAATTGAGTATGAATATGTTTGATTATTATTAGAAGTGTTTTAAACTTAGTCATAATGAAGTCAAATCAATCTTTAATAATCAAGGCACTCAAAAATATGAGAAGAAGAAATAATCCACTAGAGGTGGAAAAGGGTTCTCAAGAAAATGAAGGGACATTCCTAAAAGAAGTTTATTAAGATAAAGTGCAGATCTAAGAGGAAGCTACAAGAATTGAATAAGAAGACATAGAGGAAGAATGTGAATTCAATGATGAAGAAAAACCTCAATTGGTGGAATTATAAAAGTTAAGGATTAGTCCATCCATTATTAAATGTCATATAAATAAAATAAAACCTATAACTGTTCCAGAAGAAAATACTATAGTGATTGCGAATACAAACCTTTCCCCTTAGGCAACTAAACTCCCTAAAAAAAATAAAAGTAATTTCTTTGATAACTTGGATGTTTCAAATAATGAAATTGGGAAATAACCATGTTCCATTTATAGAAGAATTACAGTTGTCTGCTAAAGAGCTATCAGTTATGCTGGAGAGGTTTAAGACGAGAAAGGACAAAGAATTGTCAATGTTAAAAGGTTTAATTAAATAGGTGATGGTCAAGACTAAATATAAGAAGATTCCTTTAAGAAGTACAGTTAAAGATCCTCTATTCAAGCGTGTTGCAAGATCTACAATGAAGACTAGGACAAACTTATCAATGATTAATACAATGATATGGAATTCAAGGGGTGTGGGGAATAAAAGAAAAAAAGTAGGTTAAATATGTTCAGCAGATTTTTTAAAGTTACATTTTTAGCAATGATTGAAGCTATGGGGGATGTTGATCGATTGGAAAGCTTAGATGAATTATTAATTTTGAAGGGTTTGGAGCAACTAGGAATAATAAAATTTATTATTTTTGGAGGTTTGATATGGAGGGTTTAAAAATTATTGAATCTGATCAAAATGTTCTTCTTCAAATGGAACATCCAATGCTTCCAGTGCTAATTGGAGTCAATACAGAGTACACTAAGTGTACAAATATTGAAAGTATGAGTTTATGGAATGAAAATTCAAAAAACTATAATCAATATTGTTGAGTACCTCTTTTGGTGGTAGGAGATTTCAATATTAACGCATAATATTCTGAGAAGATAGGACATAGAGGAATAGATCATCCAACAATTATGAATTTTGTTTCTTGCATCTTTACTCCAAGCCTTATTGATGTAGGATATGAAGGAACCAAATAAATTTAATTTAATAATAGATATGACAACAAAATTTTGTAAAGACTTACTTTAGACCTCATTAGGAAGAAACTTTGGTGAATTTAATACCCTCACACAGTGATTTTTTTTTATAAAAGATTTGCTAAGGCCAGTGTCCTATAATGGCTAATTTAAATTCTTGCAACAATGATGGTCCTAGACAGTTCAAGTTTGAAAATATGGGGTGTATTCATTAAGACTTCCTTGAGACATCTCAAAAGTCTTGGGAGAGACCAACAAAAGGATCAAAACTTAATGCTTTCTCATTTAAACTTAGAATGTTGAAGAAGGAGTTAAAAAGGTATAATAAGGAAACTTTGGTGAATATCTTTCAAGAAGTGGTCAATTTGGAGGATCAGGTACTTAAAATGGAGAATGATTTTTTTGACGATTACTTTGATTATTTTAGACAAAAGATGAATGAAACTAAATCAAATCTTAATTAGGATCTTTCTTGTGAGGAAAATTTTTGGAGTTGAAAATCTAGGGTGAAATGGATCAGAGAAGGAGATAAAAATACTAAGTTATTCCATGTTGTAGTGAACAATACCAAAAGGTGCATATGGATCCATAAAATCAAAATAGAAAAGGGGGATTACGTTGATTCTTCCATAGGCATTGAAGAGTGTTTTGTTAAGTACTATGATGATATTTTTAAGGATGAAAATACATAAGAAGTGGATGATTTGCATCATATCATTCCTAAACTTGTTAGCATAGACATGAATGATCGGCTGACTACCATTCTCGAAGAAGAAGAAATTCAACAAGATGTTCATAGCCTCAGTTTGAAACCTCACTAGGAGTTGATGGATTCAATGAAGTGTTATTTGTAAAACATTGACTCTTAATCGAAAAGGTTATAATGGATGATGTTAAAAGAATCTTCTTGGGTAGAAACTTGCCTAAAATCTCGAGTTCTACCAACACTTATTTGATTCCCAAGGAGAAGTATCCTTTAGATTGCGAAGATTTCAGGCGAATAAGTTTATTTACTTTTTCTTACAAGGTCATATCCAAAATTATAGCTTTAATAACAGCCTATATTCTTCAAAATATTATATCTCCTTTTCAATCAGGTTTTATAAAGGGAAGAAACATTCTAGATAATATTGTGTTGGGGAAGGAAATTGTCCACTTGTTGGATCGGAAAATTTTGGGCTCTAATATAGTTATAAAGTTACATATGATCAAATCCTATGATGGAGTTTCTTGGTTAGTAGTCACTAAATCTTTAAGAGCTTTTTGTTTTTCTTAAGGCATCATTGATATGGTGTAGAGGTGTATCTCTTATACTACTTTTAAGTCATGATGAATGGGAAGTCAAAAGGTTTTTTCAAGTCTTATGGAGGGTTGAGACATGGAGATCCTCTATCTCTATGTCTCTTTATGATTTGTTTTAAAGTTCTTAGTAGAGGCCTGCATGATCGCATGGTAAAAGGTACTATGAAATCATCTTCCCATCAAAGAGGTTGTCCATTGATTAGTCACTTAAGTTTTGAAGAAGATAATTTGATATTTACTAATGGGCATAAGAAAAGTTTGAAGAAATTGATGAATTTCATTTTAAAATTGGAAAGATCTTCTAAACAATTAGTTAATGTTAAGAAGGGCATATTCTCTACAGGGATCAAAGTTTTTAGACACAAAAGACTGATCATTGAAAAAGTTATTGGAATTTCATGTTCTAATAGCCAATTTTTTTTTTAAATGTCCTTTGTTTAAAGGTGGAAGAAAAACTAGATACTTTTATGATTTAGTAGATTAAATTAGAATCAGAATAGAAGGATGGAAGCCTAATTTTTTACCTGAAAAGGGTAGGCTTGTTCTCATTCAATCAATGCTCAACTCATTTCCTATATATACTCTAACAACTTTCACACTACCTAAATCAGTGTTGCATAGAATAGAGAATATTTTTAGCAGATTCTTTTGGCGGTCGAAAAAAACTATGCGAAGAGGTTTAAATGGATTAAATGGAGAGAAATATGTTTTCCAACTGAAGAGGAAGGATTAGGTGTTATAAGTTTGGAAGATATTTCAATAGAAGCCTTAATAAAGATATCATGGTCATTCAAGAGAGATGAAAATATATGAGGTGAATTTATGAGATGCAAATACAATAATTTTAAAGGAATACTAGGATCTTTGCCTTTCAGAATAATTCATCTCGGTATGCCTTACGTGGACCTACACTCAAATATGGGTGAGGAGAAACGAAATTGGGCCTTAACTGATGATGATATGGTTCTTTTAAATATGTAATCTAGTCCATTAGAAAGACTAAAATAGTGTATAGGCTTAGTAAATCAATTTGGTTCCCTTATATCCACTCTAAAATCTCAATTCTAATGTGAAGAAGTTTAAATGGTGCACTACCTCTAAACAATGTCAATGCATTGGGTATAAATTTGGCTTTAATGTGTAAGTGTTGTTTTAGAAATAGTTAAGACTTGGATCATCTTTTTTTATTGGGGCCTATAGCTTGTGAATTGTGGAAGTTTTTTTGGGGTCTTTTGGGGATCAAAGAATATAGTATTAACATTAATTTGGTTCTCATGTCCTGGTGGCTAAGGCAATCAAATAATACTTCTAATAAATTTCAAATTGCTGTGATTACTGCTTGCATAGTTTAGGAATTATGGGAAGGTGAGGACAAAGCTATTTTTAAAGGAATCAAGATGAATGAGAAGACTATCATCAAAGAAATTATGAATGTAGTTAAGGACATCAGTATCAGCAAGAGGTCTAGATTCACAGGTTTGAAAGAATTATCTAAGATATTTGGTCAGAAGAAAGTTAATTAAGGCCCTCAACTTTTGAAGTTATTCTTCTAGAATAGCTTTTGAGAAATAGACTAAAGTTGAATGTAGATGGAACATCTAAAGGAATCCAGGAGAGTGTGGTTATGGAGGCATTATTAGGGTCTACAAAGGATAGTTTTTATGTCCTTACACAAGTTATGGAGGTGTTAATACAAACATTGTTTCGAAAGCAATGGAGATGGATTAAGACAGTGCAAATTGAGTCAACTTATTGGCATCGATGTGGAATTACACTCCAAAATGATGATTGATATTTTTTCTAATAAGACAATCAATGTTTCTTGGAGAATTATTTTTTTAATCTCATATACATAAATTTGAGGTTTTGTCATTCATTTAGGGAAACAAATTCAGTGGCTAATATCATGGCTACCTATTGAGTTAAGACTTGGACTACCTTACATTTCAATAGTTGTGATAATCTCCTAACTGCAATTAAAGGAAATTTGAAGATGGATAAATGGATCATGAAAAATTTGAGAGTAAAGAATACTTGGATGTTATGTTTTTTGGTAGGTTCTCTATTTTTCTTTAAATTAATTCATTGTACTATTCATTATTTATAAAACCAACTGTCATTTGTCATTCTTGTTAAGAAACTTAGGAAGGTATATTCCTCCTTTCTACTTTCCTTATTAATAATAATTTAACGGGAACTGTCCTTGTTATATAAAAAAAATTAAGCCTCTCAAAAATTCTCGAACAGACAAGGCAATTAAGAAAACAGTAATAGGGTGGAGATTGACATGGAAAATGGTGGAGGTATCTATGACACCTCGCCTATTCAATCTTAGGTGATCAATCCATTATTAAATTAAACAAGAGACATTAATTATGTCATTCATAACATCACTATCAGAATTTAATTTAACTATGTAACAACCCGCGTAATTTTTGGGCTATTTTAATTAATTTCTGGAAAATGAAGGAAAATAAAGTTTTTGATAAAATTATTTTTATTGCTCAAATATGTTGGCTATTATTTTTAAATGCGAGAATTTCAAACGGTTTCGAAATCAGAGTTAAAACGGATTTTAAAATGATTTTTAAATGTTTTTAACTCTTGGAGTTGTTTTGACTTCCAACTCTTCATTTCTTTGCCTTATTTAAAGGAGTCTTTTGACTTCCAACTCTTCATTTCTTTGCATTATAAAAGGAAGTCGTGGGAAACCCTTTTAACCTACTTTTGGCACAAATTGTGGCAGCAAATATATTTTATATTCCTCTTCTTTTTATATACGCGTTGGCCCTTGAGATTTGTGAGTTCCAACCTTAGATTAGAGGTGTTCTTGGGGCTATTTTGTTGGATGTTCTTGGAGGAGCTTTTGTAGATATTTTGAGTTGATCTTGAGGATGTGATCGTTGGTTTCTCATCATGGTTTGAGGTATGGGGTTTTACACAATATGCTCCTTAAATCTCGCGAGTGTCATTCTCTTTGAATTCTTGTTTAATTGAACTCATATTTGAATTGATAAATTCATTGAAATTCGAAAAATAATTGTTGAAATTATTTTGATTCATGTGGTATCATTATATTGTTGATGAGCACGTTGTCATGAGATTTTAATATGGCACGGATGTTGAGTACCAGCCAAAATACCTATTCCCGGGCTATGGCTTGATAAAGCATATGCGAATGGGGTGAGGCCTGGTTACCCGGTTAAAGTGTTGTTGAGAAATTACATTGATAAATTCTTTTAGATTTGCATTTTGATTTGAATATTCGTACTCGTGTTGTTACGTTTTATTCAATGCTAATCCATATTTGTTGAGCATCTTTCCTGTCGTATTGTGTACTTCCCCATATTTTCTTTTGGTGGCAGGTTAGCGCGGATTTTGGGGCGCTATGGACCAATTGGGATTATTTTAGCGAGTATTATTTGGGAAGAATTTTTAATACAATTTGGAAAATTTGTATTAATTATTTCATTGATGTATAGAGCATTTTTATTCGAGTTAGATAGTTGTGATTTTAATTCGAGAGACTTGTTGTAATTCAAGAGATTGAGATTAGTGGATTTATATTATTGTGGGTTTATTTAGATGCTCTATACCTTGTCACTTGTGGATTTTGATTTATTTTATCGCATTAGCGCTCCGTTCGCTCTCCCCGGGCGGGGCGAGCGAACGGAGTTGTTACAAATGGTATCAGAGCTTAGGTATACAGCAACCCTCGGGGCTTGAGTTTTGGGTTCATTGCGTGGTTAGCAATTTTTGGAGATAGCAAATTTTAGGTGATATTCGTTATAGGTTTCGGAATTAGATGTGAGGAATTTATTTTTGGGAGACGTGATTTATTTTTGGAGTTAGTGTAGTGGCTTGATTTCTGAGAGTTAGGCATTCGGCGAATTTCGAGGGCAAAATTCCATTGTTAGTGAGGAAGTGTAACAACCCGCGTAATTTTTGGGCTATTTTAATTAATTTCTGGAAAATGGAGGAAAATAAAGTTTTTGATAAAATTATTTTTATTGCTCAAATATGTTGGCTATTATTTTTAAATGCGAGAATTTCAAACGGTTTCGAAATCAGAGTTAAAACGGATTTTAAAATGATTTTTAAATGTTTTTAACTCTTGGAGTTGTTTTGACTTCCAACTCTTCATTTCTTTGCCTTATTTAAAGGAGTCTTTTGACTTCCAACTCTTCATTTCTTTGCATTATAAAAGGAAGTCGTGGGAAACCCTTTTAACCTACTTTTGGCACAAATTTTGGCAGCAAATATATTTTATATTCCTCTTCTTTTTATATACGCGTTGGCCCTTGAGATTTGTGAGTTCCAACCTTAGATTAGAGGTGTTCTTGGGGCTATTTTGTTGGATGTTCTTGGAGGAGCTTTTGTAGATCTTTTGAGTTGATCTTGAGGATGTGATCGTTGGTTTCTCATCATGGTTTGAGGTATGGGGTTTTACACAATATGCTCCTTAAATCTCGCGAGTGTCATTCTCTTTGAATTCTTGTTTAATTGAACTCATATTTGAATTGATAAATTCATTGAAATTCGAAAAATAATTGTTGAAATTATTTTGATTCATGTGGTATCATTATATTGTTGATGAGCACGTTGTCATGAGATTTTAATATGGCACGGATGTTGAGTACCCGCCAAAATACCTATTCTCGGGCTATGGCTTGATAAAGCATATGCAAATGGGGTGAGGCCTGGTTACCCGGTTAAAGTGTTGTTGAGAAATTACATTGATAAATTCTTTTAGATTTGCATTTTGATTTGAATATTCGTACTCGTGTTGTTACGTTTTATTCAATGCTAATCCATATTTGTTGAGCATCTTTCCTGTCGTATTGTGTACTTCCCCATATTTTCTTTTAGTGGCAGGTTAGCGCGGATTTTGGGGCGCTATGGACCAATTGGGATTATTTTAGCGAGTATTATTTGGGAAGAATTTTTAATACAATTTGGAAAATTTGTATTAATTATTTCATTGATGTATAGAGCATTTTTATTCGAGTTAGATAGTTGTGATTTTAATTCGAGAGACTTGTTGTAATTCAAGAGATTGAGATTAGTGGATTTATATTATTGTGGGTTTATTTAGATGCTCTATACCTTGTCACTTGTGGATTTTGATTTATTTTATCGCATTAGTGCTCCGTTCGCTCTCCCCGGGCGGGCGGGGTGTTACAAACTACTAATACCCTAGTAGCCTAGAGTCAAAATTTTAATCTTAATTATTAACAGGGAGTAAACAAAATTATAATAAATATATTATTCACCATTTTCATTCACATAACATTAAATAATGATATAATGATAGAAGAAATAACTGGGTCTAGACTAACACTCCAGAAAATAACAAAATACAATCACCCATGAGTAAAGTCTAAATCAACATTGTCAAAAAACGGGAATAGCTGAAAATGCAAAATCTCTGCAAGTAGTATCCAACTTTGATTGGGAGACATGCCCGACTGAGATAACTTAAGATAAATAAGAACTTAACAAATGTGGAGGCATCTAATAGCAAGGTCCTACACCTTTCACAACAATCGCAACACGTTAAATTTAGGAATTTCAATGTCTGGCGTCCCTGTGGTTGGGCACCCAAAATGGTTTTAAAAAAATGATTTGAACGGGTCAGAACCCAAGGAAAAGAGTTTGAAAAGTTTAGCAAGTGTTTAAAATGCGACAAGATCAAATATTATATACCTGTGAGTACAGAGGCTCTCAATTGAGATCTTTACCGCTCAACTAATGTGCACGCCCAACTTATTACACCAATCCTCTTAATTATGCTACCCACCTAACTGGTGTGGACTACATATCTTCACATCTATTCATTTATAGTTACCACCCATATTGCCCATACAATACGATACCACCTTTTCTAATTATTTATATTCATTTGGAATTACCAGTAAACGATTTAGTTCTCATACACAGTGGTTAACTTAGATATCACTCTTTATCTTATCAACTAATACACTCCTAGTAGGATCAATCAAATGTATATATAATATTTTCACTCTTAATATATATGTATACATCACCCCTAGGTGGAGACCTACGGTGCGGGCATACTCCGCTATCAAGTCCTGGTACATCACGTACTATATAAGGACACCGGTTCGAATAAATTTCCCTCGAACCATAAATCAAATCACACAACATTAGAGGCGAACATAGTTCTAAGCCTTTAGGATACACTCATAATTGACGCACCCAAATGACATGTCACACCCTTATTCACCTAAGTGGTGATCAATCCCTAAATTCTATGTCCCAAATTGGGCTCATCAGAATAAGACTGAACACAATACGAAACCTCCCGTGATAGCAAGTATCCTAGCTATGATCACACATACAAATAAAATAGTAGGTATACACACCACCCATATATATATATATATATATATATATATATATATATATATAACATAATCATACGTATACGTATAACCTATATAATGTTCCTTGTACGTAGTATAGTAACTCTTGAATATCCTACGTAGTGTAATACTTCTCATGGTATAATCTCGAGTGTTACCCAATACCCAAATGGTTGCCAAGTTTCCGTTAAGTAAATTCAGTAAGCAATCCCAATCAAGGCCTACTGGTCTTGGTTATAAATTCCCTTAATTTTCCGTGATAAGAGATCATTATCTGAATAAGATTTTGCTACCCGTTAAGCGTAATCAATTTTAGTCTTAACTCTCCTCGTGTGACTAACCTCAAACCTGACATTAGCCTACTAGTAAATAGAAAATCTCTCATTAGGATCTTAAAATTAATTCAAATGTCAACCCAAACATTTCCCTTAAGTTCTAAGCAAAAGGGATGAAAACTGTGCAAATCTGGGAAACCAAATCGATTCGGCATTGGTCCAAATCGATTCCCTGTAGCAGTTGTCATCTTTTTCCCTACACTGTTACGGGAAACCACCATTCTTAAACCTCCAAACCAACATTATACTATCCCAAACTCCCAACTAAAGGTTTCTAAAATTATATTATCCTATATAAATGATTTTTAACAAATAAGAATCATAAAATCTCTACAGAATAACCCCAAATCACATTAAATGAAGATTAATTTCTAAAAACTCTAGCTTATTATTCATATTCAAGAACCTCAAGATAATTCCAAATTTCTTCCTAAATTTCGTGATATTCCTCATAAAAATCCATCTAAATATATCAGGAATCAGATATATTATTAAATATACCCAAGATTATGAATTGTACCTCCAATTTTAAGTTCAAAGTTCATGAATTTCATAAGAAGTCATCCAATTCTAACATGGATGGTATATCAAATCAAAATTTAGCAAGATAGACACTTGTCTCAAAGAGGAAGTCAGATTTCTGCACAATTGGTGTTCTCCTCCTCCCAATATATAATCCGGTGGTCGTGGTGGTGTAAGAAGGTGGCTTTTTGCCTTGGAACCCTAGGAATAACTCTCCTTCTTCCTCCTGTGACTCCTTCTTTGGTTTGGTAGTTGATAACCATAATCTCCTTTGCGTGTTATCAGATATAATCCTCTAATTTTCGTGGGTTTGTTATCGCCATAATTTCAAGAGGCCAAAATAACCCTTAGAGGTTCCGATTTGTCCTAAAAGTTCATTGAGACCTAAACTAAACCCTTAGGTAGACTTTTCAGACTCAAAGTTATTCATGGTTCGCCGATAAGGATTGAGTTAATCCACATCATTTTTGTATAGTTTAGAAATGTAGTGAGGTTACATTGATGTCAACCAAAGTTTAGAGGCCTGGCATGAGCAGTCAGAGGATTTACTGAGGGTATCTCCCATGAGGAGAGATGTCTTAGTATGTCGATAAGGGATATTGGTGCCTATAGAAGAGACCTTTTCTAACATAGAGATAATAGATATAGTGGAGTGTAGGCTCATCTTTTGAGACATTGTTATCGAATTCATAATAGTTGTGTGTGTCCTTATATACGTGAGACGTTAAGCATTAAGGAATATATCGTTATATAAGGGCTTGAATGAACTTGTCGCAGATCGTGGGTTGTAGTGAGTAGACCTTTGGTTGAAATAGTACCATTGGTGCATGTATAGTGGAAATAACAAAAGATTATTTGAGCAAAGTTTGAATACGTTCAGATGCAGTTGTGTGCAACAATCTGAGGTGGTAATATGGGGCAATATAACGCCGACGAGTCTATTTGGGAGCGCAAAGATGAGATGCACGACAAATATCCAGAATTTTTCATACCAGGTACTTTCTTTTTCCAAATTTCGGGATGAAATTTCATTATTATGGGGTAAGTATGTGACATCCCATAATTTTAATAATTTTTATATTGGGATTAATTAAATTGAGAAAATGTTAAGCGTAATCAATTTTAGTCTTAAACTATCCTCGTGTGACTAAGCACAAACTGAACATTAGCCCACTGGTAAATATAACATCTTTAATTAAGATGTTAAAATTAATTCAAAGGTCAACCTAAACGTTTCCCATAAGTTCTAATAAAAAAGGGGGAAAATAGTGCAAATCTTGGAAATCGAATCGATTCGACCAAGGAGCCGAATCGCTTCGCTGTAGCAGTTGTCATTTTCTTCCCTACACTATTACGGGAAACCACCATTGTTATTCCTCCAAGCCAACAATATACTATCCCAAACTCATAACCAAAGGTTTCTAACATTATAATATCTTGTATCAACGATTTTTAACGTATCAGAACCATAAAATATCTACAAAACTACCCCAAATAAGATTTAATTAAGATTAATTTCTACAGACCCTAACTTATTATTCATGTTCATGAACCTTACATAATTCAAGATTTCTTCCCACAATTCATGATATTCCTCATCGAAATTCATCTACATATATATCAGGGATCAAATATATTATCATTTCTACTAAAGATTATGAATTATATCTCCAATTTTAAGATCGAAGTTTATAAATTTCATAAGAAGTCATCCTATTCTAACATGGATTGTATATCAAATCAAAATTAGCAAGACAAACACTTTCCTCAGTGTGGAAGTCTGATTTCTACAGAATTGGTGATGGGATTGGTGTTCTCCTCCTCCAAGTCTATAATCCGATGGTGGTGGTGGTGCAAGAAAGGGGTTTTTGGCCTTAGAACCCTAGAAATAGCTCACCTTCTTCCTCCCGTGACTCTCCTTTTGGTTTGGTAACTATTAAACCTAATCTTATTTATGTATTATCAGATATAATCCTCTAATTTTCATCCATTTGTTATCTCCAAAATTTTAAACGACCAAAATACCCGTCTGGGGTGTCGGTTTGGCCTATAAGTGCCCTGGGTCCCAAACTAAACCCCTGAGTTGACTCTACTAACTATCTCGACCCTTTTGGACACATTGGCACACTCAAAAGGAACATATGGAATCTCAAAAGTGAAATTATAATTTATTTCCCAAATGAAGTCCAGACACGACTGACACGCGCATCCCGACTAAATTTACCGTAATTGTCATATTTCTCACTCACATCAATCATAATATTTTCTTATCATTATAATTACTCATTCACTAAGTAATATTCATTATAAATAAATATTAATCCTTATCTCACTAATGAATATTTATTTTACCCGATTAATTTTCCAAATATACTTTAGTTAATCCCAATTAATTCCCAATATAAAAATGAATAAAATTACGAGGTGTTACATACTTCCTCCTAATAATGGAATTTCGTCCCAAAATTCAAAAAAATGGAATACATGGTATGAATAATTCTTGATACTTTTCATGCATCTCATCCTGGTGATCCTAAGTGGACTCTTCGACATTATGATGCCCCCACTGAAACCGCACAAGTGAAACTACCTATGACCTCAGTCTTCTCTTGCTATGGTCTAAGATAGAAACCGTCCTCTCCTCATATGAAATATAAGGATGGAAATCAATATCCTTTAAAGAAATGTGAGTGTGAGACAACTCGTTCTGGAGTAATCGTCTCAACAAAGAAATATGAAATACATCATGAATTCCATATAAGTGCTTCAGCAACCCGAGTCTGTATGCAATTGGCCCAATCCTCTCAATGACAGGGAATGGCCCCACGTATCTCGGTGCCAACTTCTCTTTCTGCCCGAAAGTAATTATCCCATTCATAGACGATACACCTAGAAGTACCTGATCCCCTACATTAAACTCCAGGAAGTAATGCTTATCATCAACATAACTCTTTTATCGGTCTGGGGCTATCCGTATACGACTCCAAATCACCTCAATTTTAGCCGACGTATCCTGAATTAACTCCGATCCAATAAGATTGTTGTCCCCCACCTTAAACCAATGAGTGGAATAATGACAAGGTTTACCATATAACACCTCAAATAGTGCGATGCCAATCGTGAATTGGTAGGAGTTATTGTACGCGAACCCCACCAGTGGAAGATACTTCTCCCAACATCACCCAAAATCAAGGATACACGTCCCTAACATATCTTCCAACATCTGATTAGTTCTCTCCATTTTCCCGTTCATCTACGGGTGATAAGTCGTACTCAATCGCAACTCAGTACCCATAGCCTCTTGAAAACTCTCCTAAAATTGAGACACAAAAATCTTATCCCTCTCGGACAAAATATCTAATGGTACCCATGCAACCTCACTATCTCAGCAATGAAAATCTGCGCATACTGTCCCGTAGTAAAATCAATCCCAACTGTTAGGAAATGAGCTACCTTGGTCAATCGATCCACTATCACCCATATGGAATCGAGACTTCTCTAATAAGTAGGCAACCTAGTAATAAAATCCATGGAAATGTACTCCTAATCAACATCGGGATGTCTAATAGATGTAAAACCCCTATCGACTTGTGATGGTCCACTTTCACTTAATTACAAATGGTACACCTCAAAACAAACTCAATAATTCCTCTCTTCAGCCCACTCCACTAGTACTATTGCCTCATGTCTTGGTACATCTTATACCCTCAAGTATGTAATGCAAACTAGGACCCTTGTGACTCTGCCATCACTCAGTGCTATAAATACTCCCCCTTGGTACAACCGACCTCCCATTGAATCATAAACCTCCCTCTGAGCTCACGAGATACGACTAGGCTCCCCTGGCTAGAAGTTGTCTGATCCGATCCTGATAAAAAGAATCTGCTGCATGTTCCTATAGCACCCTCGTGACAATCTTCAGGGTGATAGTCATAACTGACATAAATGATCGGGCAACTGAATCCTGATGTCCCAACTCCTTCCATTTTTCCTTCCAAACTTCAGCTACATCCCCTACTGGACCACAACTCAATGCGTCTTCCACCACGTTAGGCTTTCCTGGGTGATATTAGATCTCAAACTAATGATCCTTCATAAATTCAAGCCACGTGAATACGTACTGCAGTGACTTGTGATATGTGAACGGGCAAAAACTCTCTCCTAACAAATAGTGTATCCACATCTGCAACGCAAACATGATTGCCATTAACTCCAAGTTGTGGGTGTGGTAATTCCTCTCATGAGGATTAAGCTTGCGGGAAGCATAAGTTATGGCATGATCTTCCTACTTTAACACACCCACAAGTCCCTGTAGGGATACATCAGTGCAAAAAAGAAACTCTACTCCTCCCTTGAGAAGTGTGAGTATGTGTTCTAAATTTAACTTGTACTTTAGCTCATCAAAATCGAACTAGTAAGCATCATCCTAAACAAATGGTACACATTTTCTATTCAAATTATTCAATGAACCTGCAATCTTAGAGAATACCCTGATAAATTGTTCGTAGTACCGAGCTAATCTTGATAAACTACGCACCTCTGTTGGTGTTATGGGCTATCCTCACTCCCTCACCACTGACACCTTATTCGGGTCCATCGATATCCCAAACTCAAAAATGATATGCCCCCAAAATTGTACCTCACGTAGCTAAAACCTACATTTTTCAAACTTCACATACAACTGATGCCCACACAGTGTCTGTAAAACCCAATGCAAATGCTCGACATGCTCCTACTAAGTCGGGGAATAAATCAAAATATCATCAATGAAGAAGATAATAAACTGATCGAAGAACTCTTTGAACACCCTATTCATCAAGTCCATAAACACGGCTAGCGCATTGGTTAGCCCAAATGGGATAACCCAAAACTCGTACAGTCATCGATTTGGGGTAATGAATACTTATTCTGTATCGTGACTTTATTCAACTCCCGATAGTCCACACACTAGCGTAAAGACCCATCTTTGTTCTTAACAAACAATAATGGGGCACCCTAAGGAAAAGTACTACGATGTATAAATACCTACCTCAATATCTTTTCAATATGATCCAGTAGCTCCCTCATCTCTATAGGAACCGTACAATATAGTGCACGAGCTTTTGGCTGAGTCGCCGGTGCCAAGTCAATGAAAAACTCAATCTCTCAACTAGGGGCAATCCCGATATCTCCTTAAACACATCGTCAAACTCACATATGCCTGTAATTGAATCGAGGGAAATCACCACCCCCTTAGAGGTCTCCTCCTCTATGTAGTAAAAATGAGTGGACGATCCTCCTTCAGGACGAGGTAATGCCACTAAGAACATTTCTTGTATAGAGATAGAAAACACTATAATCCGACGATAGCAGTCAATCATGGCTCTATACTCAGCTAGCCAATTCATGCTTGTGATGGGGTCGTACTCTAGTATATCAACAGGAAAACTAATCTCCCAACATCTATACTCACACCCCGGAATATAAAGAAAATTAGTGTCCCGCTCCCTAGTGGTGAGTCTACACATGTAACTATACTATTGACCATCTCTAATAACCCTGTGGCTCGTGAAAATATAGTAGATATGAACGAGTGTGAAGACCGAGTGTTAAATAAAATGCACCCCAAAGTACCATAGTTAAGAAGCATACCCTCAATAGTGGGTGGAGCCTGAGAAGATATAGCATGGGGAATGTGATGCATCCGCCCATACTGGAACTGACCCTGCTGAGGTGGGGTTGTCGAAAGGACTGGTGCTACAAGCAAGGTTGGTATGGGTGCTGGTGCTGGGAGGACGATGGGGAAAATATTCCCTTGAGGCTCCTGGTGGGCTCCATGCAGCTTGTGAGCAATGCCCTTATCAGGGCAATCCTTTCTCTTGTGTCCATTGTTACCACAAATGAAACACCAATCTGTAAAATTACCTCCCCTCTTGCCCTGCTGGCCTCGACCCTACTATCCATTACCACCTCTACCATGGCCCAGCTATCCTTGATGAAATCACTACTGGCCCGACTGACCCTGCCTGAATCCACCATGTCATTGCTTATAATCCCCTGAACGGAACCTCTTACTATCATTTCCTTGATGGGGACCCTACTCACTCTGCCAGTCACATCCTGGTTTCCCGAGCATGAGGGTTACTTGAAAATAATTCTTAACCTGAGGCATTAATTGATACTAAAATGGGTTACAACTAAAATCTAAGAAGTGATTCTTATTACAAACTTCATACAAAAGTGTTTCTCCTGTCATCTATGATCCTCTTTCTTCTAATATGACTTTTCCTTGCTTCTATGTATCAACTGATCTTTGACATATTCATCATATCTTATAGTTACCTGATAAACATAACTGAAAAGGAAGGAATAAGCAAAACTTTGCCCAGTAGATGATTCTAATTATATAACAAGTATAAAATAGTTTTTAAGATAGATTCCTGCTTTGAATGATAATAACTTTGGGAGTACAATAAGAAATTTGATTCAATAGTGACAGTGAGATAAGCATAATGATACATGATGATATTTCTAAATATAGAAATATCAGGTTTTAGATCTGGTTAAAGGCTGTGAATGGTTTCTAAACAAATAACCCATAATTATTTGTCCAGAGGCTTAGGGTAATAGCCAATACATACAACTAAATCAATCCAATTAAATTGGAGATAATCAATCCAGATAACTATAGAAAAATTTAACCGTGCTAATTTAATAAATGACATTCCATATGGTAGCAATAATCTAGGCCCTCAAACATCCGAGTTCTTTAGGCAAAATAATACACTCGTGGGTATAATGAAAGATTATTCCCAAATTGTAATGAATTCTATAAATAAGTAACCAAGTCAAAAGCATTATGTGAAATAATATGATGACATAGTCATTTCAAATATATCAATCAAGTGTACATTAACAATTTGAACTATTCAAATGAGTTCCATAATGAGAATATGATATACTGGGTATATCACAAAGTGATATCAACGATATGCGAAATTCAATAGAACCACGATAAATAATGTTGAATAAGAATGTGTTTATGTTGACATTTAGGGATGTTCCATTATTGTATTCCAGTTCCCGTATATAGTTTTTCTTCGGGTTTTAAATTAAAGTGGGCATATCGGTGTTTGGGAAGGATGATTTGGGTTTATGCTAACTTATGACAATTGGTAAATATGAATAAAAATCATTTTATTACAAGAATGTAGTATATAAATGTTATTTATATATTTTTCGTAAGCATGTTAGTGCCATAACAAACTTTTTCTAATTCGTTGATGAAATAAATAACATCCTGAGTTTCGTAAATAAAGTTTATGTGGTAACTCGATATTTCAATAATATCATTTTTCTGAAAAATATACTCTTTCAATGGAATTAGATGATTCAGTTTGATTAAATAAATTGAATAAACAATAACATAATATATTATTAAAATATTATCCGAGTCAAATATTCAGTTTAACTATTTTAACAAAATCTACAATTTTAAACATAAAGACCTATTTTCGAGTATTATCCCAATATGTAATTCCCCCAAAAAATATTAATTTCCAAAGTTAGTCTAAGAATAATCGCGTAATTAAATTAATTAAAATAGTACTCCCCGTCTGTCATTTTTATATTATCCGAGTGTCAAACATTCGGTATGGGTAATTATAAAACAAACGTTAGTGACACAAAATAAATTTAGAAAAATATAAAAAATTCTACCCTTTATTTGGACAATAAATCAGTGGTCGTGCCACTTACAAAATTAACGAACACAACACAACAAATTGTCCAACACCTACATAATCACAATTTTAATAAATATGATTCGTAATATAATCTCAGATTATAAAAATGACTAAACTTCGAGTCGTTGGGTGTCGTAACTCGATTAAATATTTATTAAAAAGAAAAAGGACAGTTTATATATAAAAAATGATAATGGGACCAAATATTTATTAAAAAAAATGTACGATTACTCGTACGTGTTTGGGAATTCATCTTGACGACATTTTATACGAAATATAGTGTAAACAATAAAATTGATACCCAATATTTCCAACTGTTTTTCCCCTAATTCAAATACCCAATTACAATACCCAAAATCAAACCTGAACCGTGATGGAATCGTAATCGAATCGTGATGAAATTTCAACCCAAAACAAAAATTTCAATGAGCTGTTATCTTATTTAGGGCTAAAACATATATATGTACGTGTATATATGTATAGATAGATATATAAAGACATAGAAAAAATGAATTTTAAAATAAAAAAAACACCCCGATATTGGGGGGTTTCTGGCCACCGTCGGCCACGACTATGGCAGGAGTGGTGGTCGACTATTCAAACCACACACACACACACATGAACATATATATATATATGTACCGTCGGGATCTCCGACGGGTCTATAAAATGACGGGTTTCGCTACCGTCCAAAAAGTCTGGGACCGCTTATGCCTTTTGTCTTGTTCTAAGGTTTTTAGAATAGACCTTTCTACCCCAATTATTTTTAAAGTTTTTTTAATATTATATTAAAGCCTAATTAATCTGGAAGTCTAAGTGTAGAAGTTATCTGGGCTACTGCTACTTCTCAGGCTTCTTCCGTCACTATCGTACTGGGATTCTAAATAGTTAGAATTGTCTATATAAATAGTTTCTTCAGGGAGTTTAGAAATGGCAAGCGATTTTGATGGAAAATATTCAAGTCTCAAATATCTTATACGGTATCATGGGTTTATTAGTCTAGTTTCTTTATATATTTGATTAATAATATCAATTATATTGTTATCTATAAATTCGTCTAAATTATTATCACCATAAGATGATAAAAATCTACGATATGTTCTAGGGGCAGCTGTTTCTACTTTTTTAATGGGGGGCGAATTCCACCAGCTCTAATTAAAATAGCCTTTGTTTCAGCTAATCTTTTTCGTCTAATAAATTTTAGTACGCCTATGCTATCTTCAAGTATCGTAGTATATTATTGATATTTTTCAAGTCCTGATATTTCTTTTGCAAAATCTTCAGATCTAAATTTTTGTCTAAAGAGATCTCGGATCCCAGTTTTAATTATTTGTATTATAGGTACTTCTCTTGCTAACAACTCAATAACCTGGTCTATATATTTTAAAGTACCACCTACGTAAGTTAAAGAAGTTTCTATAAGTTCTTTATCTTTAGGATCTCTAAGAGTCCAATCATGGATTTCTCTAGTTATGTCTAATTTTTTTTTATTAACAGATGCTAAAAAGTCTTCAGTGATTTGTAGGCTCATATTAGTTTCTTTTTTTAAAACAATAATATGTAAGAATAATTAAGGGTTTGGTTCGAGTTATACCTTCTTTTTGGTATGCAATATCTTTATCTTCCTTCCTTCTTCTCTTCATCATTTCTACTATTCTTCTCCAGTCTCGGTCTCCTATAACTCCCTCTTTATGTGTCGCACCTCAATCCACCATTTTGGTGTTGAACCCGTTTCCTACCTATACGCCTTCACGCCTAACGCCCGCCTGCCTAATGACTCACGACAAATCGGCACCTGACGGAAGTTCACCAGTATAACACCTTGTGAGCTACACCAGAGGTTCCACATAATAGTCCTCTATGAACAAAAAGTTGGAGACAATTTGGAAAATAATACCAACTTAACATAAGAGATTTTTGGAAAAGAAAATACTTTTATTGCATAGCATAAGTAGTTACAACTCTCCGCCAACTATGAGAGGTTTACTCACTAATATACATATTACTCATTACAAGCATATTCTCTCTCTCTAATATGTAATACTGGAAGTCTAACAACTGATGCTCTACAACACAACCTTCACGTCCCTTTTATAACACAAGGGAGAATACATATGACTTACTACCGGAGGAAAAAAAGATAACGGGTTAAATAAGATAAATAAATATTTAAAGTCTATATCCTTATCTCTTCATAAAGTAATTCATCTTCTTTTGGCAGGTCTATGTGTGAATGAGACCGTCTGATGGTCATGTCCCATAAGTATGTCATCTTGTGATAATGCAAGAGAATCAAACAACCAATGTCTTCGTCTTTTTATTAGTTTGGTGACCCGTGTGGCGAAAGAATATTTTTGCTCTATAGAAAGCAGAGTATAAGAAAATGATTCTTCCATCTTTAATAATTCATCCACTACTGAGGGGCCCTTCTTTGTCGTGTTTATGTCTTCTTCTGCCTTGTCCTGGCCTGGGAGGGCATTATTGAAAAATTCATCAATGAGGCCCATAATTCTAAGGCTAGCTGGAAAACCTATCTCTACCAATTCCTTGGCTTCTTCCTTGAGCCTTCCATTGAATGGCCCACCATCAGCTTGTGTTATTAGGTCTTCTTTATGGTAGGAAGGGTACCATCTATCTTCGCCTGTTAATAATTCCATGATTTCTATTATCTCCATGGCTTGAGCGATATGGAGCTTTGACTTATCAACAATTAAATCTTTAGTCTCGTCTTCTAATATAATCTCAACATCTTCAAATATATAATTGGAAAATCTAACAAGTCTACATCCTTCAATTCTCATTCCTCTACAGGAACTTGGAGCAATCAGATAGATTCTAGAAAATAGAGGAAGGAAGTCTTCTACCTTATTAACATACTCATGGACTATTTTTCCAAGAGCAACAGAGTCTTTGATGGTCTCAATTTTGAAGAGTCCAATGAACCAATAGTCTACTAAGGTTATCTGGGCAATCTCTGCTTTCCCAGAAAGATAAATCTTTGGAACGTCTTTGAAGAAACCTTTCATCATTAAGGAATATCCATTAGTCTCAGATAATAACATATTGAAATGTTCAATAATGGTATTAGATTCTTTCTTATAGTCTTCTGATAATGGAAGATTATTATGACCAAATGGTATTACAATCTTAGTCTTCAAAGTCTATTTATGATAACAAAAATTATCAATGGGTCTAGCTTTGGAGGATTCTCCAAGAGTCTGAGCATAGGTTTGAGTTTGTGGTCTAGGCATAGTAGTACAGCTGATTTGGGTAACTGCAAGCCTTTGAGTCCTCATGAATCTGGTAATGGCTGCCAAATTTTGTTTGAACTCTATCCATAGTTTATTTTTCACATTCCACCATATGGCATCTATAAGAGTATTTTCTTCATCTAAAAATTCTCGTATAAATTTGATCCAGTCTGGGTAGCTTTGATCGAGTATATATTGGGGAAAATACATTTTCCCAATGAGACTATTTTGAGCAATAATCTCTTGTCAAGATTTTCTTGGAGGAACCAAGATATCTTCAAAGTTCTCTAGGATTGGTCTTCCTTGAGAATCTTGAATATGAGTCTGTCTTTGCGTTGCACCAGCACTTGGTCTTACGCATCTAAGATAGTCTGCAACGTCTTCCCTGTTCAGTCTATTTGTTCCAGAGGAACTCATGTCGTCTAGGTCTTCTATTTGCAACATAAAACATGAAATCATATTGGTGTTAGCAAACATTGACTCTCTTGATATAATGTCTGGAATGGTATTTTTACTTCCCTTAATATGTATAACATAGAAGTCATAACCATTAAGAAATTGTTGCCATATAATTATTCATTTAGTCATTGATTTGGACAAGTCTAAATCTCTAAATTTTACTGCATAAGAAGAGTCAGCATAAACAGTAAAATGTTTAGGTCTAAGGAACAACATATAATTTTCTATTGCCCTTACTATGGCTAAAACTTCTTATTTTATGGGCAGTGTATCTTGTTTTTGGGTCTGTAAAGGTTCTAGAACTATGTTTACAAAGTTTTTTCTTTTTTGTCTGATGATCAATGGAAAATTATACTGCTCCCCATTATTTATTAGAGGCATCTGGTTCCACTATAAACTAGTCTTCTGCATTAGGCAGTTCAAGTAAAGGAATATTCTTAACTGCATCTTTAATTTGTCTTATGACTTTAAAATCATCTTTAGTTCAATAAAAGGGATTGATTTTGTCTTTTCCTTTTAATTTGGCAGTTAAGCTTTGTCTTTTTGAAGCAAGGTCTTTAATAAAGTCTGCAGCACAATTAAGCCATCCTAAAAATGATTGTAATTATTTTCTATCTTTAAGTTGGTCTAGAAACTCAAGGATCTTTTTGGTTATGTGTTCTTCCAAGGATAATTTTCCTTTATTAATATCCATTCCCACAAAGTTTATCTCAGTCAGAAATAATTGCATTCTCCTTTAGAAAAATAACAATACCATGTCTATCTAATTCTAAAATGATTTTTTTAAGATGATCTACATGCTCTATCTCAGTCTTACTAGCTTCAAGAATATCATCTATGTAAACAAGACAAAACTCTGAATAATGTCTAAATATATTATCCATTCTTATTTGGAAAATTTGAGGAGCATTCAAGTATCCAAATGGCATTACTAGCCATTCGTATTTTCCTTGGGGCACACTAAAGGCTGTCTAAGTAATACTATCTGGATGCATCTTAATTTTCCAAAAGCCTGATTTTTAATGAAACATACTAAATATAATTCTATCTTCAATTAAATTAATCAAATTCACAATTCTTATTTAATTGTCCATAATCTATAACCATGCACCTTTTTCCTCTTTTACGTTCAGACTCATTTTGAATATAGAAGTCAAGGCTATTATGTCTACTTTTACTTTCTCTAATAATGCCTAATTTAAGCATTTCATTTATGTATTTATTTAATTCTTATCTGTCTTCTTGTGAATATCCTTTCTTATAGGTTCCACCATTAATATTGGCGTCTGGTTTAATAGGGATGATTTCATAATAACTTTGGTCTTTATCCCACTTAGCGATGGGATTTTCTCCTAAAGTAGGCTCTGCTAGTTGCCTAATCTCTTCTTTTTCTACTTCTATATCCATTTTCTTCTGTTTGGATATAGCCTGAACCTGTCATAAGGTATTCTGGGCTTGATCTAAAATGTCTTGTTGTATAAGCGTTATTTGCTTATAACACTTTTGGTCTGGACACTTACACTCTTTTTGTAAGGGTTCGGTTATTTCTAAGGCTTCTTGTTGGGTTGTAGGTCTAGGTCCACCATGCTCAGCTGAAGAACTCTGATGTTTTATGGGTCTATAATTAGGTTTGACCCGTATAAGGTCAAAGGCAGTCTTGTGATCTATTAGAAGGGCTTTAATATTAAATTCATATTTATCACTAATTAATATCTTATCATTATACTGAGTATAAGGATGATATTTTATAACGAAGTCTTGTCCTAAAATAATGTTTTCTTTGAAACTAGGACGAGGATCCATTATCCAAAATCGATGATTAACGATTTTGTTGGTCTAATTTCCTAATTTAAAATAAATAGGAATAGTCTAAAAAATATAAGGTAAATAGATCTCCATTAGCCACTTTACTATAGATTTCTTGAGTACATTTTAAAAAATAGTCTTTAGGGAAGGCATTAGCCTTGCAAATACTCTAACAACATCTTGTATCTATAAAAGCTGAAAGTCTTTTAGGATAGTATTTGTGTTGAACAAATAATTCTACAAAACAAGAATGTGGTTTAGTAGAAATTCCTAAATTGTTCATTTTTGAAATAGATATTCCTTTCTGAGGTTTATCTATAAAATCTAAGGGTATTTGGTCTTCCGAACTACTATCATAATGGTATTCTTCTAAATCATAGGGAATTCCCTTTCTTTTGAAGTCTTCATTTTCTTGCAATCTTTTGGCTATATTTCAATCAATGTCTTGATAATATGTTTTAATATCTAAATCTATTTGAGCGTCATAATGGCTAGTATAAATTTCTCTAAATCTAGTTCTCCAAGAGTCTTCATGGTAGTGTAATTGATAAATAACACAAACCATAAATAATTCTGTTTGTATAATCTCAAAGCATTCTACGCATCTAAAGTCTTTCTTGTAACATTTCATTTCAAATGTACAATAATGTCTTTCATCAAAGTAGAATTTAGGTATATAGTTACTCAGGATTACTAATTGTCCATCTTTTCTTTAAAAAGGGGCTTAATATACACTTATACCAAGCTTCTTCAAAGTCTATATATACATTATCTAAATCTTGATTAGTCTGAATCATATACAAGTCTAGAGTATCCTGAGAGTCTTCATACTCATCAGTATCACTATAGTCTTTTGAATCACTAACTGTATATGCGTTATAGATACTAGTATTATTATCATCTTCTATGTCTGATATTTCTATAGCATATCGGATAGCTAATTCTTCTTGATTTGCATAGTCTAACATTGTATTAATAAGCTTAATACCTTCTTTATCTTTCTTATTAGGGTAGTCTTTAGCAAAGTGTCCTTCTTTGCCGCAAGTCCAACATTCTTTGATAGCGGTATTATATTGAGATATATCTATTTCTTTCCTATAATTAAGAACCTTCTTATACTTACTAGTGTTCTTCTTAAAATATCTTCTTTGATTAAATTTATTTCTCTTAGTCTTAGGGTTCTTTTCTCTAAAGGTAGTCGATTGTCTAAATTTATATTTCTTTGGAAATCCTAAAGGTCTAGTCTTAAACTTCCTATGTTTCCATTCTAATTTCTTTTTAAATTTCTTAGATTCACTACCACATCCCGATTGGATTAGAGCGACATCTCTTTCGTCTTTGATTGGAGGGATCTGCTTGAAAGTCTCTTCTATTAACTTTCCTTGAGCTATATCACGTCTCTTTTCTATGATATAGTCTTTGGTGAAATTGATTCTTTCACCAAGGGATTTGTTCTTAACTCCAGTCACTCCTAGACAATTCCTATATTCATTAATTAGGATTTGTCCTATGGCTGGTATCTTTTAAGGTCTCTCCAAATTCTTTAATTTGATAGTATACCTGCTCATAATTATTGCTATATTCATATATCTTATCTAATTTGTAAATGCTAAGGAGGGCTAACTTAGTTTTTGCTAGGTCTGGTTCATTGATTTGAGCTAGATGTCCAGCTCCAATGAATTCTGATGTACACAATTGAATATATTCTTCAATTGATCTTTCTTCTAAGTTTTCTTTCATCTTCTCAATATTATCTAAGGAGTCTTTATATATAGCTTTTCTTAAACTATCCAAATAGTCTTTTTCAATACCTCTGGTGGATTGTTCAGCATACTTCTTATATGAACTTGCATCCCATTGTTCATTAGATGCAAAACACATGTTCATCTGATTACACCAATCGTCTAAAGCCTTCTTCCTATCTTGAACATTGTCTAAGTTAAGGTATATACCTACTGGATTTATGGCTTGGCTTACCATAGTCTTAATAGAAGTGAAACTCTTGTCGCCATTTGGAAAATCTTTTATATAATCAGGTTTAGTTTTAACTACGAGGATTGAGTATACAGGAATATTTATTCCTATTGGTTTAATAAAAAGTCTAGGAGCATCTTCTAGCCTACTACTACTTCATATCTCTTGTTTACTACGCTCTTCTTGTGTAGCTGACATTAATCTTTATTCTCCTTCTTCTATTAGTCTTTGGTTTCTAAGAAGTTCTTTTGTATTCTTAGATTCTTTTAGTTTTAATATACGCACTTGAGCTATCATATTAAATCTTTCTCTTTCTTGAAATCTAATCGAATGCCTTTTCTTAAGGTGATCTTTCAATATCTTCATATCCAATTATGAGGGTTCTCGTTCGAAGTTTTGTATCCTAGATTTTTCTTTAATTAAGTCTTTTTGTTCAAATGATCTTCTAGGTCTAATTATCGGGGCTTGTCTTAGTAAACTAGTACTAGTCTTATGACTACATTCTCCTTTTGAAGGATCATTAATTATGGCTTCTCCCATATTCTTAAATCTAATTTCTTCAGTCTGGATATTCTTATTGACAATCTTTAGGAGGACCAAGTTGGATGGTAACATTTCCAGTGACGTCATCTTGATTAATAAACAAAGGTTTATTTTGTATAGTCTTAGTTTCTTGAAATTCTGGAAATTGCTAGAGGGTCTTATCTTTTTCTTTTATAGGTACAGTATTCCTAATATTGTAAGTATGATTATAGTCTGAAACATTGGTTCTAACTAAGATTTCCTCATTATGTCTACCGCTAGGAATTCCTGATTTCATTATGTCTACCGCTAAGAAAATTAGGAGAACTTCACATAGCTTTAGAATTCTATATTTATATTAGCGTCTGGGATAATATAGTCTTCATAGGCACTAGCATATAAGATTAACTTAAAATCTTTAGCCGTGTCTACGGTTACTATAAATGCTAGAATGGAATTAAAGTATCCTATATTGTCTGACATTTCTAATTGGGCTATCCCAAAAGGCTTTTCTCAAAATCTTTCCATCTTTTATCTACTAAAAAACATAATATGTTGATATTATTCTGAGGTCTATGTAATCCTTGGATTCTTACTTGAGAGAGTCCAAAGGTTAGGAATTGAAACTTACTATCAGTTCCTCTAGATCTAAGACATTATGAGTCAAATACTTGGTGCTCAGTATAAGATTTGTCTAACACGTGATTCATATAATGGTAAGTAATGTTATAATTAGGAGTCTTAGGAGTAGCACCTTCTTTAAACAAGTCTATGTATCTAACGGTTGGAAGTTGTCCATTATGAATGGAGTCTTCAACAATCTTCCAGTCAACTTAACCCCATTTTTTCCATTAGAGAGGATTGGTGAAATTTCTTTCTTTCCACCATGTATTAACATTGGAGGATGAATCTTTAAGTCATTGGAGCATATGATTACTCTATCCAATATTTGGGATAGAGCTAACTATCTTACTAGTCTTATCTAATCCGTTATTTATGACTCGTCTACCTATGGTATTCCTTTCTCTAATTTTTATAGGAGGGGATTCTCTAAATTTATAGGTGGCCAACTATTTTTGTTCAAGTCTTTTTTCAATTCTTTCTAAGAAGTCTGAATGATCTTTTTGTCTTTTTATCTGACCAAGGATTTCTTCCTTAAAATTCTTATTCTCTTTTGTTCTCTTCTTAGAAATTTCTTCACCATGTATAGCTAGAGAATTAACCTGGGATTTTGCAACATTTGTAATATAGTCTTTTATTTCATTATCTTTTTCTTGTTGCTGCATAGATCTAATTTCGATTCCACAGTTTTCTCAATTTTATGTAAGCGATTTAGAATAAAAGGAGAGTCTATTTCTACTTGGGAAGGTTTATTATATACGACCTTAATTCTTCTTATAATTTTATCATATTTTTCTTCTTCTTGGGCCATGTTTACTCTAAGTTCATTAATAATACTATCCATCTTAGATAGGTTATGGCTTTCCATATTATAAAGATAATTTTCTAAATTTTGTTTGAATTTAACAAAGTTTGTGTAGAATATGATTAATCCTTCTGTCTTAGCTTTTAAGTCTAAATGAATATCTTTAACAAAGCTACTTTATAGTCTTGGGTAGCTGCTATAGATGTAGAAATTAAGTTTAATCTTTCTAATATGAGTCTAGTTGCTTTAGCCGTGTTGGTAATCTCATTTTCATTTATCTTATAAGAAAATCTATCATCATTTATCGTTTCTAAAATTCTTTGATAAATTCTGATAAAGTCTGAATGGAGAGGTCTCTTCGTACCTCATTCCAATCTGATCTAACTATCTCCGTTAGGAAGACAACTATCTAATCTAAGGATAAGCTTAGCTTGTTCTTTAATAAGTTTAATTAACTCACTGTCTTGATTTTTAGTTAAGGTTTTAATTTTTAAGATATCTTTGTTAAGGACTTCTATATGATTAGTCTTAATATTTATTTCTTGTAAAACATGAACAAGGTCTATTGGGATTTGGTTATCTATTTCTAGTAATCTTTTAGAGATATTTTTTATCTCTGTTTCTAGGGTTTGAGTGTCTTTTATTAATTGTCTTAATATAAGGAGTATACACTTATTTTGGTCTATTATACTATTAATCGCACTAGGAATAACTTGTCTACTGTCTGCGTGTTTGGCTGGGATGTGTTCAGTGTGTGAAAACCCGTCTATGTGAGAGGTTAAACAACATACTAGGTCTAAATCAGTTATGGGTATGAGATGGTAGTCTGGGTTGGTTCCAAAAATATCTTGGTAAATGCGAGGGATAAATCCCAAGGGCATTAAAGTCTTTGTACTATAAGTCTAAAAGGAGCGTCTTATGGCTCTAATACCACAATTGGGTTTTGGTTGGAATTTGGTGAGGAATTTGGTTGAGATTCTAAATTCTAAAACTCTTAAGGTCTGATACCAATTTTGGGTCTGAATTATAATTCTTTTAAAGGTATGGCCTTTAAAGGGTTTTTTTTATAAGATAAGTGGGAACATAAGGGAGTATGCTAATGTTGACTTTGGGACCATACGAGGACCACTTTTTGGGAAAAGGACAAAAGTTCGTTGAGAGGTCTATTAAATGAGTCCGCTTTGGATCCTAATTATATATATATATATATATATATATAATAGAATCTTTTAAGCTTCCATCCATGGTCGAAAGTTAAAATAAAAATGAAGAAGAAAGATGAGGTGGTCGCTAGTGTGGTCAGGGGTTCGGGGAAGAGGCTGATTCGGTGGGGAAAGGAGGAGTAGAGGGATGGAGGTGTAAGGTATGGGGAAAGAGGGAGAAGACGACAGTGTCTCGGGTTGAGGGTGAGGGAGATCGACAGAGGTTAAGGGGTTTGGGGATTTTCACTAAGCAGAGGTTTTGTAGAGAGAGAGTAAACCGTGAGTGTAATGAAATATACAAAGGGGTTATAGTTCTTTTATAGGATTTATATGGGTACAATGACCTTAAGATAACTATGTAATTGAGTGTATTTGGTACTCGCGTATAATTTTTAACGTGTATAAATTTTCCTAATTTTGAAATTCCATCAAACTGTAAATTAGTATTGGACTGCGTAAGTCAATTTTTTTTATTTTTTTTGCATTTACATTACCTTTGGATTACGCAAATTTATACACACTTATAATTCAAATAATAAGTAAGAATTATTCATTTTAATATCGTTCTACTAGTGGTTTATATGAAAAAAAAATTAATTGAATATGCAATTAAATGTGACGACCTTATTTTCATGTTACAGAACATATGTACGGGTCACAAGTGTCGTGAAAATTATTAATAGTCCGTAAAAGATATTTTTGACAGATTAATAATTTAATTTATATTCAAATAAAAACTAGGGTATTACAATATACCCACCTAAAAAAAATTGTCCTTGAAATTTTGATATCCTGAAGTTTCAGAGTTTAATAATGTATACATCGTCTAGGGTATATAGCATATTTGGAAAAATAGTTCATGTGTGTATAGTTGACTAAGGTTGGTTTTCTCGCGATTAGTGATATAACATACTCATATAAGGAAAAATGAGGTAATCGGGAATATAAATGAACAGAGGTTTAAATTCATTAATAGGCATTTTTACATGCTTTTACAGGTATCGCGTATCAAAACGGAGGTTTTGGTGACCTGGTTCGTATAGGGTTTGAAGTTCTTTCATACAATGCGCTCCATCGTATGATACGAATGGGTACAGGTAAGACGATACTATAGGTTGAATCATGGATGTCATAATAATAGTATTGTATAGTTTTTTGTACAATATGTATTTGGTAACATAGGTTGAGGTTTAATAGTTTACATTCGAGAGTTTAAAGATTGGCTTTCCAAATTTGATCCACACGAAGTTCATGTTAACTAAACCGTAAATCATGTTTTAGGATACTCATAATTAATCGAAAGAAGTCTCGTATTCTTGGCTAATGATATGTATTCTTAATTATCACTTGATCAATCTAAAAGGTTTTAACTTTCAGTTTTACAATCAGAAAGCTTTTCTTGACTACTTTGTGTAATTTTGGTTCAAGGTTTATTAATTCTAGGTGCAATGTGGTATAAGTAATAAGTTATAAGTGTAATTGTCCTTGAACTGGAGAAATATTAATTTAGCATTATGATAATAATGACTTAAAACTTCTAATGATTTCAAGCTTCACTAATTATGGTAAATATAGGCAAAGTGCGATGATAACATGTTGATTACGATTACTGGATAGAATATATTGTTTAATCTAAATACCAAGGTTATAAGAAGAATTTTAATCCATGATGCTTTGTAATTTTGAGAGCGGTTTATTTAAAGTTTCAAATAATAAAGAAGAATCTATTTGGGATCTTGACTTAATGTATATTTAACTTTTGGAACATCCGTTTAACTTATCTATAGAATTTAATTTTTATGAAGTTACCATAAGGCAACATCTGATAAGGGTTGAGTATTTTAAGTAGGTCAATTGATTTGACTAGTTCTCAAATTTATAAGGATTTACTAAGGGCTACTACATGTATGATGTCTAAGAGTGTAGAATTACCTTCTGGAGATCTTTCGCATTCATAGGAGACAAAAAGGATTTTTTAAGGTACATTGGGGCTATCCTATAAATTTGGAAATTTTGAATTTCTTAGACGTATAGAATTTCCATAACCTAAGGTGTGCTAGTAAGGATGAAATAGTTTATTTACACATAGTTCACACCAATAGTGTAAACGAAGTCACTAAAATCTATGCAGTTTTGTATAAGGACACTTATAAGGATGTATTTCTCTCAACTGATATATATACTGACATATCTTAATACTCGGGCTTACTAAAACTGGGTCATATAATCAAGATAAGATACTATTAAATCCCTGTGAGGTTTAGTCTAAGCTCATGTATTTGAGGTGGTAGGCATAATCTAAAAGAGTATATTATCATCCCAAAATTTAATGTAATTTGCGTTTCTAAATACTTCCTTGTTTCTATGCCATGAGCTACTATATTTTTTCATGCTAATCCAATTACTATAAATTTCTCTATCGAGAAAATAATCAGCTAGTTTTTCTTAGAAACAAAAAGGTAAAATTAACGAGTATGACTTTTATCCTTGAGACATATGAAACATTTAAACAATAAAATTCATTGTGATGAGATCCTATTTCCATTTTGGGATCCGAATGAGTTAAAAGGAATTCATGGAAATTCTAGTGCCTTATTTGGACTTGGTGACAATTACAATATTTCCTCAAAAAAAATTTAATATCATTCTTATATCGGCACTACTGATATTCCTTATCTGCATGATATTGATTAGAGACATGTAATCTATTTCTAAATTATAGGTCCATTTCCCATTCGTAGGATAATTCTTGGTTCTCAGTCTGCTTTGTGTTTCATCACAAGGGGATATCAAAGACTGTTGTTTTAAGGTTTTCTTTCTCATGTTCGGATAGGAAATGGTATTGGTGGAATTTGGAAAAGTGAGAGGTTCACTAAAGTTCATATGCTTCTCTTTGGTATTAACAACATTCTATACGATTAGATAGTCAAGTTTCCTAGCAAGGTTTTGATATATGGTGTCGGATGCCACGTTTATCTTTCTGAATGATAGTCTAACTTGAGTTGTATACTTTCTAAAGTCCATTCACCAATTCTGTTTCCAACTCAAGTCCTATCTGTTGAAGACATATCCTAAACTTGGGTGAACTGAAGTTACTTGGTATTCTAATCGTCCATAATAAGATTAAGATCTCCTATATTTATCCAAAATGTAACACAAATATGGAATTTTAAAAAAATACTCTTAAATTATGTTAACTAGATAATTGAGACAATGGTAATAGGGTAAACGTAAGTAGATATAATATGATCTGAATCGGTGATAATATTAATTTGGATAATTACATACTTAACAGATAATGAAACGGGTAATAATTTTAGATGCTAAAAGGGTTTAATTGATGTTTATTCCTAATCTGTCGATGCTTTCGAATTTTAAAATTTCATATGGGTACTATATTTGAATGATCATTCTGGGATACCGGTAAATATTTGTAGAAAAGAGTTTTAAACTTAAATGAGTCACTAATTCAACTATCTATTAAGGGATCTTACATATGTTGCAATTAATTGAACTATACAGAATGAAGATCTAGCGAATGTCAAGTTTTTCGTAACGTAATAGGAATACATTTTGTCAAAAGTGGTAATGAAATCAGCATAGTTAAAGCATAAGATTCAAGTAATAATTTATAAATTGGATTACTATTTACTGGTAACTATTTCCTAATAATCTTACAATGACTTAATAAGAAACGGAGCACGGAATCTGGGACTAGGGATTTCAGAAAATGCCAAACTCTAGTTTATTGAAGTAAATAACTACTATTTCATGTATAGATCAAGTTGCTTTGATAATTTATGCAAAAAGTCGTTAACGTGAGTTGTTAACATTTACATGGTTTATTCATTTTTTCTTTCAAAACATAGAAAAACAAAGGAAGCTATTAACTACATCATTTACCTATCAGGTGTAAAAAGCCATAGTATTCAAAAGAAAAATTATCCCGGTTCCATATTAAGGTTCATTTTGGAAAATGGTCTAGAAGAAAAATACATTTGGTATACCCACGTCATGTAGGGGTTTTAGATAACATTTCATGTATTTACAACTAGGCTCGTTGTTTAGGATAAAAATGTATATTTCACTTCTGAACCCGTCGTATTTCTGGTGACAAAAATGTTCAGTATTATCCCGAATAACAGTAAACTGCGAAAATAATTAAAAGTGGGTATGAGGCATATAGTATTGGCGCAATAATAGGAATTTATAATCAACTTGTGTAGGATTTCGGAAGATTATAATCATGGGGAAGCATCTAATAAATAATAGAGTTACATTCTAAAGAGTATAATCATAAATCATAATATTTCTAATGCCTTTAACTTTATTTTAAAAAAACTCCCAAAATTGACTAACGAACATTCTGAATAATTGATTATCTATTCCTAAACAGGTACCATTCTAACATAAGTATCTTCTAGTAATCTAATGGGAATAGTATATAGTATAATAAGAGTACAATGCGAAAGCTGATAATAAAAGTTCAAATAGAGAAATGAAATAACTTTCAAGATGAAAGTTTTTGGAATTTCAAATGAAGTAATTCATTTTCAAGGGGAGTATCAATTGAAATTTTTTTTGACAAAAGAACCGTGCTATATGTATAGACTTGCAGAATATATTGTATACAATCCCGGCATAATATAACTTTCTTAGTATGTCTCTAAAACCTCAATCACATCGTGACAATCCACAATTTCTTACTGATTCATTTGATCACGAATATCTAAATATCGAAACTAACCACATATATCCAATTCATAGTTCAAGGATTTATCTCGTAATCCATCTATCCAAATACCTTCCAAATATCAATTACCATTTGTATCTTCCAAAACCCTTTCCTAACAAAAATTCCTGATATAGTGTAACACCCCGCATTTTTGTGCATTTAATAATTAATTAATTCGGGAATTCAAAATTACTTGTGTGTCATAATTTTAATCGAATTAATTATGGCAATATATATTTAAATATTAATCGGGGACTGAATGGTTAATATTTAGGGAAATTTATTTACCAAGTGAATAGTAATAATTTATTTACGTCATTTCGGGCATTAATAACGGGGTATGCACTTATCTCAGACGGGAGTCAGTATAGACTAAATTGGGTGTGAGATAAGAATTTTTATAAATTAATTTGGATGCAAATTACGAGTGTACGGTTGAGTCTGTATGGGCCGAGATAGTCGAAAAAGTGTACCCGGGGGTTTAAATGGGTCACGGAACGTTTTTAGGCATAGCCGGGCCTACACGGGGACATTTGGGTCACTTGGGCTTGGCCCATTAGGCCAAAAACGGGATTTCGCCTAATTAAGCAATTATAAGAAATAAGGGAACTGCTGAATTGAGTTTAGAAAAAGACTTAGTGGATTAGGAAATCCTAATAGCAGTTAAAGGCGAATTTGGGGATCAAAGGAGAGCCAAAACAAATGAGTCATCTTCAACCTTGGGCATTCACAACTCCAAACATCAGACTCTACAAACCCTGAGGAAAGTGGTTGACTTGCTGTAGCAATTAAATTGTATTTCAATTCATATTCATGTGACGTGAGTAATCAAAGAAATTCATTTTGGGATTTAAAGGGCATAAACATGGGGTTTTGTAAACCACGAATCTGATTTCTAAATTGAGTAGAAATTCATGTATAGTCTGAGATTTGCATATGTATTTGGTAAGATGTGTAAACCCACATGCATTAGAAACGAATTTGAGATAAGGAATTGATGTTTAAATGGCTTAAATATTAAATTGAATTTTTTCCCAAATTCGTGAAAACAGTAGAGAAAGTAAATTAATTGACGTTTTTGGACTTTATGAGGGTTCCTTATAAAGTTTTTGGTATTTATTGTCGATGGGAAGGCTTGGATTTTACTGTAGAAGAAGTTAGGGTTTAGAGATATTCGTCCATGGCCGAAACAGACAACTCAGAGAAGACGATGACCTGTTCGATCGATCGATCGAGGGTCGGGGGTCGATCGATCGAAGGTCGACAAATTCTGGTAGTTCGACCAGTTTGTTTAAATAAGGGAAAATTAAATAAAAAAAATCTTTCCATGCTTTATGTAATGAGAAATAAATATGGTGTTACAAACTAATTAATTGTGAGGGAAATTAATTAGGGCTTGGGAGAAATTTAGGTGTGGCACAATATGATTAAATTGCGGGAATAATATTTCAAAAATGGTTATAGATGGATTTAGTGGGTAAGTCTGGGGTTATTTGTTGAGTAATACCAAGTCGTTAAATTTATTTAGGTGAAAGCTAAATACTTTAGGTCGGGAATTGAGACTCGGGTGTTATTTTTATTTCGGGCCATGAGAGTAAGTCCGAATATATTATTTGGGGTGACACCAAAAGTAGTTAATGTACAAATTAATTAAACATTAGAGTTGGACCATAAACTCATAATAATTTGAATAGGCTTGTGTCACGGACTTAGTACACGGTGTAGCCGGAATGTTTATATTTATATATATGTGGTGTGTGATAGTATATATCTCTGTTCTAAAAAACCCGCCTAGGCTTAAGGCTTGGGCGAAACGCCCCGCCTTAAGTTTTTTACGCCTTATTCTTGGTAAAACCCTTAAGGCGCACTTTTTTCTATAAACAACAATGCTTTAGTGAAACGATATCGCCTTTTAAAGAATATTTTTACTAACCAGACCATTATTTCATCAAAAATAAAAAAATAATATCTTAATTTGCATATAAACAAACATATTTTTATAATATGTAAAATTTTAGTATTTTAATAGCCTTGTTATGATTAAAAAATATCAAGAAGGCCTAAACACCTTTTCACACCTTTTTACGCCAAGGCCCGCCTAGGCTTCTAAGGCTTAAGGCTTGACCTCCATGCCTCGATCACGCCCCGCGTTTTTTAGAACCTTGGTATATATATATGGTGTGTTCATTAATATCAGTGGTTAGATATTATTATCATATACTCTAGTGCTATAGGGGGAGGTTGCGCGTAGTGGATGAATCCCCTAACTGGAGGAGTAGGGTGAGTATATTCCCAGGTCATAACATCCATTATATGGGTGAGGGGCATCTCACTTTCAGGGAAGGAATATGACCGCCTCCAATTGTATGTATTAACCAAGTTAGTGAGCAATTCTGACTTGGGGTAACTAGGTTATGTGAATATACCTAGTGTGATAGTAGTTTAGAGAATTTATATCCTCTGAGTCTTTACTCGGGTGGATGTTATTATTAAATGTCTTTCAGTATGTTCGTGAATGCTGTGATATGACTATAAGTATATAATTAGGTAATTAATTATATACGGGCCAATTAATACAAAGCATGAGTTGTATTATATGTATAACAAGTGCGGAAGTTATATTAATTTAAAAAGGGAAATGACTAATTATGTTGATGTTGCTAATAAATTAAAAATCATAATCATGGCACACTCGGTTAGAGTAGGGTGGGTGCAAGGAGGTTTTATTAATTATCTAGTCATGAGATAAATAACTAGGTGAATTAATTAAGGCATTCATAGTGCACATTGGAGGAGGGGTAAGGAAGTCCTCAAGAGAGTGAGGCACTAACTAAAATATGGAGAGCATGCATACTTATTTATTGCTGCAAGTTAATCATTTCCTAAATGTTTTTCAAACGTTTTGGGTACTAACCCTTGCGATAAAAACTTTTAAAAACCTTTTAGGTGTCCTGTCACCGGGACACCAGGCTTGACTCAATTTCAGGGATCCGTTGCTGCAACATTTTTGGATGTTGCGGGAGTTTGATTGACGCCTCATTCTTTCATTCTTATTATAGAGACTTCTTACCAGTTATTCGAGCATGTTGCTCACAGATTATTTATTATTTGTCAGACATGTTGGGTTTTATTTCTTGTCTTTACTTTCGTTGGATTTTTTAACCGATGGTTTATTCGGTCGGTTAATTAATTGTGAATGGTTGTTTCAGTTTGTTGTGATTGTTATATTATTTTATTTCCGCGTGAGATTTTCATTTAAATTAATGAAAGATAAAACTTGACACTAGTCTATTTCTCACTTAGGTGGTTAGTAATTAAAAAGGTGACATTGATGCTAAGAATGAGCCAACTCCGAAACCTGTTCTAACTTAATTTAGGACGGATCACCCGAGGCTAATTAGGCGGGATGTCACAGATGGTATCAGAGCATCAGGTTCTAGTGTCCTTAGGATCTGTGCGGCTTACTACGTTTTAGATTAGCATTCGGTTGTTATAAAGCCCTAGTATTAAACTGTTAATTCATTTTCCGCTTGTGAGATATCGTACTTCTGCTATTAGTTTTTGTATAAATTGTGTATGTATACAATTCAATCTATTTCAGATGCCACCGAAGAGACAAAGAGTGGATAGGGTTGAGGTTAGGGATGAGGTCGGGGAGGCTCATCAGGAGCAACAAGTACCTCCACCCCCACCCCCACCCGAGTTGATTTACACTACTTAGGTGGCAGTGATAGTGGCCTAGGCGGTCGAGACAGCAATACGAGCTATGGCAGCTCATTTTCCACAGCTCCAGGCACCACCTCCAGTGGCACCAGCAGTTTAGGCTCTAGCAGGGCCACCATCTTGGCAGCGAGTTAGGGAGACCTTTCAGAACGGTCGCATACCTGAGTTTCGAGGTAGTACCGATGTAGTTGAGGCTTGTGACTGGAAGAAGAATATTCAGTGCCATATGTGCATGCTGGAGTGTACCGATGTGCAGAAATAGATGTTTTCTACCTTTCGTCTTTCGGGGGCATCCTTAAAGTGATGGGAGTCAATTACCACCGTTAAGGAGCGGGATTTGATGACGATATTCGAATTTTGGGTGCGATTCGATGGAAAATACTTCCCACTAGAGGTAGAGGCTGAGATGAGGAAGAAGTTCAGTGAGTTGGTACAGGGTGACCGGTCAGTGGAAGACTATGAAGAAAAGTTCACTCGTTTGGTGAACTTTGTGCCAGATGAGGTGAGCTATGAGGAGCGGAAGAAGTCAAGGTTCATTGATGAGTTAGCCTAGAGGATCAGACAACATTTGATTGGGAATCCGGTGTTAGTAACTTATATAGATGTCGTTAATTCCTCCCTCATACATTACCAGGATCATCGCTTCCATGCGAAGGGGAGTAAGATACTAGGTGAGCCGAGCCAACAGGGAAAGGCAATTACTGGTGGTGACACAAGTGGCACTCGGCACCAAGTTATCAGTTAACAGGGGAATTAGGCTAAGAAATTTAGTCCTGGTGGGTTTTGACTAGGAGGACAGGGGTTCAGGCCGAGGCAGCCGGGCCCGAAGGGCCAGCCACGTCAGGGCCAACGATAGGGAGAAGGTCAAAAACGCTATTATTTTTGTGTCCATCCAGGACACTTCAAGAGGGAGTGCCCGCCGAGGGGCAGAGGTCATTATCAGGGTGCTCAACAGGGGCAGATGCCGCCAGCAGCACCAGCACCACCCGCCCCACAGTAGCAGGGGAAAATGCACTACGGGCGTGTGTATAACATCCAGGATGTTCCCAATCCTCCAGCACAGTAGGCGCCGCCGGTAGTTGAGGGTATGTTTCTCATCCATGGTCATGAGGGTAGTATACTTTTTGACACAGGAGTATCACATTCATTCATTAAATCTAATTTTGCTAAGAAAGTCGGGTTATTAGAGACCGTAGGTAGTCTATGTGTGTGTGTAGAGTCGCCAGTAGGCAGAGGGGCTTCGATTCACTCGATTTGTAGGGGAGTGGACATTTTAATTGGGAGGCTTAGTTTAGCAGCAGACCTTTTAGTGTTGGACATGAAGGGGTACAATGTCATCCTGGGTATGGATTGGTTGGCAGGATATCGAGCGACTATAGATTGTTAGGAGAGGACATTCGTGTTCTCCATTCTGGGATAGGAGATGTTCCTGATAGCGATGCCGCTACCTGAGGGAGGATCATGCACACACTTGTATTACATCGAGGAGGAAACCTCGTAGGAGGTGGTGGTTCCATTGGACTCAATCCCAGTAGTGAGGGACTTCGAGGATGTGTTCCGGGAGATACCAGGGTTACCACCCAGTAGAGAAATCGAGCTTGTTATCGACTTAACACCGAGGAAGATGTCGATTACTCGGGCACCTTACCGTATGGATCCTTCAGAGATGCGTGAATTGAAGGAACATATTCAGCAGCTCCTGGGCCAGGGTTTCATTCGGCAGAGTACATCATCGTGGGGTGCACCAATGTTGTTTATAAAGAAGCGAGATGGTTCACTTCGCTTGTGCGTGGATTATAGGGAGCTGAACAAGGTGACGATATGGAATAAGTATCTGTTGCCTAGGATTGATGATTTATTGGACCAATTGAGAGGGGCGTCTTACTTCTCCAAGGTCGACTTGAGGTCAGGGTATCATTAACTGTCGATTCGAGAGGAGAATGTTCCTAATACCACTTTCCTGTCGCGGTATGGATCATATGAGTTCAGGGTGACGCCATTCGGGCTCACCAATGCACCAGCAGTGTTCATGGATCTCATTAATAGGGTTTTTAGGGAGTATCTCGATCAATTTGTCATCGTGCTCATTAATGACATCCTGATCTACTCGCTCACCGAGGAGGATCACGCTGAGCATCTGCATATGGTTATACAGACACTTAGGGATCTTCAACTCTATGCCAAATTTGGGAAGTGTGGGTTTTGGCTGCGGGAGGTACAGTTTCTTGGCCACGTGGTGTCAGACCGGGGTATCATGGTAGATCCGAGTAAGGTGTCGGCGGTGAGGGAGTGGGGACAACCCACGACACCGACCGAGGTGCGCAGTTTTTTGGGTTTGGCCATTTGTTATAGGCAGTTCATTAAAGGATTCTCAAAGATTACGGGCCCTTTGACGAATCTGAATCGGAAGGGGCTACCTTTCACTTGGAGTTATCATTATCAATTAGCTTTCGATGAGCTAAAGGATAAGTTGACATCTATACCCATACTTTCTCTACCGAAGGGAGGATTCGAATATCAAGTTTACACGGATGCATCATTACAGGGACTTGGGGGTGTGCTTCAGCAGGAGGAAATGGCTATAGTGTATGCTTCTAGGAAGCTAAAGCCCCACGAGAGGAATTACCCCACTCACGACCTGGAGTTAGCATAGGTTATTTTTTCTTTGAGGATATGGAGACATTATCTTCTAAGAGAGCAGCTCACATTATTCACGGATCACAAGTCACTTCAGTATCTCTTCACACAGAAGGATCTGAATATGAGGCAGAGGCGGTGGCTAGAATTCGTGAAAGATTACCAGATTGATATTCAGTATCATCCTGGTAAGGCTAATGTGGTAGGAGATGCATTGAGCAAGAGATCTACTGGGGAAATATCAAAAGTATGGAAAGATAAGTGGAGAGAGCATTGATATGAGGATGATGTAGCTAAGGCCTGCATGTCAGCATTATCCATCACACCTGATATTATTATATGGGTTATGAGGGCTCAGGAAGAGGATCAGATCTGCCGGGATAGGGTGAGCCAGTTATTAGCTGAGGGCGCAGAGGGTTACTCGATCAGATCGGAAGGAGGCCTACACCTTAATATGAGGTTAATTGTGCCAGAGGGTGAGGAGTTGAGGCACACTGTTGTGACAGAGTCCCATGGATCAAGATTTGCGGTACACCCCGACGGGGATAAAATGTACCAGGATATGAGGAGGCAGTATTGATGGGCAGGAATGAAACGGGACATAGCAGAGTTTGTTTCCAAATGTGCCACGTGTAAGCTTGTGTAAGTTGACCATCATAGATCATCAGGGATGCTACAGCCGCTAGAAATTCCTGCGTGGAAGTGGGAGAGCATCTCTATGGACTTCATTACAGGATTACCTGTATCGCAGAGGGGTCACAATTCCGTATGGTTCATTGTGGATCGGTTGACCAAGGTGGGCCACTTCCTACCAGTTCACACAAACTTTGAGACGATGCGTTATGCGCAACTATTTATAGCAGATATTGTTAAGATGCACGGGGTGCCGATAAATATTTTTTCCGTCAGGGACAAAATCTTTGTGGCCCACTTTTGGCAGAGCTTTCAGGAGGCCATGGGCATGGAGTTACGTTTAAGTACAACCTATCACCCCCATACCGACGGGAAGACTGAGAGAGTTAATCAGATGCTGGAAGACATGCTAAGAATGTGCATTTTAGACTTCGAGGGAGATTGGGAGAAATATCTTCCTTTGGTAGACTTCACGCATAACAACTCTTAACAATTCATGATCAGCATGTCACTGTTTGAGGCACTGTACGGGAGACCATGTCGTTCACCCGCTTATTGGTTAGAGGTGGGGGACAATAAACTTTTGGGGCCGGAGATTGTCCAGGACACGTCTGCCAAGATAGAGTTGATTCGAGTGAGGATTTGGATGGCTCAGGATAGGCAGAAGAGTTATGCCGATGCTTCACGGAGACATGTGGAGTTAGAGGTTGGGGACTTGGTATTAGTCCGGGTATCCCATATGAAAGGGGTTATGAGGTTCAGCATGAAGGGTAAGTTAGCGCCAAGGTATGTGGGACCTTTCCCTATTATTGAGAGGGAGGGACCGGTATTATATAGACTGGGGTTGCCAGAACATCTTCAACGGATACACGACGTGTTACATGTGGCATTGCTGAAGAAATATAGAAGGAGCGTGAGAGCCTTTTGGCACATTCCACACGAGGAAATTGATTTCCAGCTAGACATCTCATTTGAGGAGAGACCGATGGCTATTCTAGACTGTAGTGAGCGAAAGCTACGATCCAAGGTTGTTCAACTAGTGAGAGTACAGTGGGGTCATGGAAATGTTGACGAATCTTCCTCGGAGCGGGAGGAGGATATGGGGAACAATATCCAGAGCTTTTCACCACAGGTACGGCCTAATTTCTGGGACAAAATTCCTTTGTAAGGGGGGAGTATGTAACACCTCGTATTTTTGTGCATTTAATATTTAACTAATTCGGGAATTCAAAATTACTTGTGTGTCGTAATTTTAATTCAATTAATTATGGCAATATATATTTAAATATTAATCGGGGACTGAATGGTTAATATTTAGGGAAATTTATTTACTAAGTGGATAGTAATAATTTCTTTACGTCATTTCGGGCATTAATGACGGGGTATGCATTTATCTTAGCCGGGAGTCGGTATAGACTAAATTGGGTGTGAGATAAGGATTTTTATAAATTAATTCGGATGTCAATTCTGAGTCTACGATTGAGTCCGTATGGGTTGAGATAGTCAAAAAAGTGTACCCAGGGGTAGTAAACGGGTCACAGGACATTTTTCGGCATAGCCAGGCCCACACTGGGACATTTGTGTCACTTGGGCTTGGCCCATTAGGCAAAAAACGGGATTTAGCCTAATTAAGAAATTATAAGAAATAAGGGAACGACTGAATTGAGTTTAGAAAAAAGACTTAGTGGATTAGGAAACCCTAATAGTAGTTAAAGGAAAATTTGGGGATCAAAGGAGAGCCAAAACAAAGGAGTCATCTTCAACCTTGGGCATTCACAACTCCAAAAATCAGACTCTACAAACCCTAAGGCAAGTGGTTGACTTACTGTAGCACTTAATTTGTATTTCAATTCATATTCATGTGATGTGAGTAATCAAAGAAATTCATTTTGGTATTTAAAGGGTATAAACATGGGGTTTTGTAAACCACGAATCTGATTTCTAAATTGAGTAGAAATTCATGTATAGTCTGAGATTTGTATATGTATCTGGTAAGATGTGTAAACCCGGATGAATTAGAAATGAATCTGAGATAAGGAATTGATATTTAAATGGGTTAAAGATTAAATTGAAATTTTTCCCAAATTCGTGAAAACAGTAGAGAAAGTAAATTAATTGATATTTTTGGACTTTATGGGGGTTCCTTATAAGGTTTTTTCTATTTATTGTATATGGGAAAGCGTGGGTTTTACTGTAGAAGAAGTTAGGGTTTAGAGATATTCGTCCATGGCTGAAACAGACTACTCGGAGAAGATGATGACATGTTCGATCGATCGATCGAGGGTCGGGGGTCGATCGATCGAAGGTCGGGCGTCCATTATATGGGTGAGGGGCATCTCACTTTCAGGGAAGGAATATGATCGCCTCCAATTGTATTTATTAACCAAGTTAGTGAGTAATTCTGACTTGGGGTAACTAGGTTATGTGACTATACCTAGTGGGATAGCACTTTAGAGAATTTATATCCTGTGAGTCTTTACTCCAGTGGATGTTATTATTAAATATATTTCAGTATGTTTGTGAATAATGTGATATGATGATAAGTATATAATTAGGTAATTAATTATATACGGGCCAATTAATACAAAGCATGAGTTGTATTATATGTATAACAAGTGTGGAAGTTATATGAATTTAAAAGGGGAAATGACTAATTAAGTTGATGTTGCTAATAACTTAAAAATCATAATCATGGCATACTCGATTAGAGTATGGTGGGTGCAAGGAGGTTTTATTAATTATCTAGTCATGAGATAAATAACTAGGTGAATTAATTAAGGCGTTTATAGTGCACATTAGAGGAGGGGTGAGGAAGCCCTCAAGAGAGTGTGGCACTAACTAAAATATGGAGATCGTGCATACTTATTTATTACTGTAAGTTAATCATTTGCTAAATGTTTTTCAAATGTTTTGGGTACTAACCCTTGCTATAAAAACTTTAAAAAACCTTTTAAGTGTCTAGCCACAGGGACTCCAGGCTTGACTCAATTTCAGGGATCCGTTGCTGCAGCATATGTGGATGTTGTGAGAGTTTGATCGATGCCTCATTCTTTCATTCTTAGTATAGAGACTTCTTATCAGTTATTCGAGCATGTTGCTCATAGATTATTTATTATTTATCAGACTTGTTGGGTTTTATTTCTTGTCTTTACTTTCGTTGGATTTTTTAACCGATGGTTTATTCGGTCAGTTAATTAATTGTGAATGTTTTTTTCAGTTAACCGTGATTGTTATATTATTTTATTTTCGCATGAGATTTTATTTAAATTAATGAAAGATAAAACTTGGCACCAGTCTATTTCTCACTTAGGTGGTTAGTAATTAAAAAGGCGACAGTGATGCTAATAATGAACCAACTGAGAAACCTGTTCTAACTTAATTTAGGATTGATCACCGGGGGTTAGTTAGGCGGGGTGTCACTTATAGTAATGGCAATTTCGAGATTGATATCCTTACTCAAATATAAAAATCGTAATTACAATCTTAATATCCTAATGGTAAACCCAACTATGTCCCTCATAGGTGTATCAAACAGGTGCTCAGCTACCATGTTGTCACATCCCGATTTCCCCGAGAGTGAGGGTTACTTGATAATAATTCTTAACCTGAAATACTGAAATAACTGACGCATTGATTGATACTCAAATGGGTTGCAACTGAACTCTAAGAGTTGATTCTTATTATAGACTTCTATGCAAAAGTGTTTCTCCTGTCATATATGCTCCTTTTCTTCTAATATGACTTTTCCTTGCTTCTATTTATCAAATGATCTCTGAATTATTCATCATAGCGTATAGGTATCTGATAAACATAACTGAAAAAGAAGGAATAAGCAAACTTTGCCCAGTAGATGATTATAATTTTATAAAAAGTAAAAAATAATTTTTAAGATAGGATCTTGCTTTGAATGATAATAACATCTGGAGTAGAATAAGAAATTTGATTCAATAGTCACAGTGAGATAAGCATAATGATACATGATGATATTGCAAAATATAAATATTAGGGTCTAGATCTGGTTAAAGGCTACGGATGGTTTCTAAACATATAAACCATAATTATTTGTCCATAGGCTTAGGGAAATATCCAATACATACAACTAATTCAATCCAATTAAATTAGAGATAATCAATCCAGATAATTGGAGATAAAAGTAATCGTGTTAAGTTAATAAATGAAATTCCATATGGTAGCAATAATCTAGGCCCTCAAACATCTGAGTCATTCAAGCTAAATAATACAGTCGTGGGTATATCGAGAGATTACTCCCTGATTGTAATGTATTCTATAAATAAGTAACCAGGTCTAAAGCATCATGTCAAATAATAGGATGACATAGTCATTTCAAATATATGAATCAAGTGTACGTAAACAATTTAATTCAAATGAGTTCCACAATGATAATATGACATACTGGATCTATCACAAAGTGATATCAACGATAGGAAAAATTCAATAGCATTGCGAGAAATGATATTGAAAAAGAATTCACCTACCAGTGTTTATGTTGACAGTTAGGGATATTCCGTTGTTGTATTCCAATTCCCATATATAGTTTTGCTCTCGGGTTTAAATGAAAGAGGGTATGTCGGTGTTTGGGAATGATGATTTGGGTTTACAATAAATTGCGACAATTGGTAAATAAAAATAAAACTCATTCTATGACAAGAATTTATATATAAATGTTGTTTATATATTTTTCGTAAGCTTGATAGTGGCATAACAATCTTTTTCTAATTCGTTGATGAAATAAATAACATCCCGAGTTTCGTAAATAAATTTTATGTGGTAACTCGATATTTCAATAATATCATTTTTCTGAAAAATATACTTTTCAATTGGAATTAGAGGATTCAATTTGATTAAATAAATTGAATAAACAACAGCATAATATATTATTAAAATATTATCCGAGTCAAATATTCAGTTTAACTATTTTAACAAAATCTACAATTTTAAACGTAAAAACCTATTTTCGAGTATTATCCCAATATGTAATTCTCCCCAAAAATATTAATTTCCAAAGTTAGTCTGAGAATAATCACGTAATTAAATTAATTAAAATAGTACTCCCCGTCTGTCATTTTTATATTATCCGAGTGTCAAACATTCGGTATGGGTAATTATAAAACTAACGTTAGTGACACAAAATAAATTTAGAAAAACATAAAAAATTCCTCCATTTATTTGGACAATAAACCAGTGGTCGTGCCACTTCCAAAATTAACGAACACGACACAACAAATTGCCCAACACCTCCATAATCACAATTTTAATAAATATGACTTGTAATGTAATCTCAAATTATAAAAATAACAAAACCTCGAGTCGTTGGGTTTCGTAACTCGATTAAATATTTTTCTAAAAAAAAGGATAATTTATATATAAAAAATGACAACGGGCCCAAATATTTATTAAAACAAATGTACGATTACTTGTACGTGTTTGGGAATTCGTGTTGACAACATTTTATACGAAATCTAGTGTAAATAATAAAATTGACACCCAATATTTCCAGCTACTTTTGTCCTAATTCAAATACCCAATTACAATACCCAAAATCAAACCTGAGTCGTGACAGAATCGTAACCAAATCGTGATAAAATTTCAGGCCAAAGCAAAAAATTTCAACGAGCTGATATCTTATCTGGGGCTAAAACATGTATATATATGTGTGTATATGTATACATAGATATATAAAGACATAAATAAACGATGAAATTCGAAATAAAAAATACCACCCCGATATTGGGGGTTTTCTGGCCACCGTCGGCCACCACCATGGCAGGGGTGGTGGTCGACTGTTCAAACCACACACACACACACACGAACAAGCATATATATAGGAGAAGGATCACAAGTGGACCAAAATAATGGACATAACAAAAAGGACTAATAACCCACTAATTTTAATTCCTTGGTGTAATGGGTCCGCGCCAGCGGCACCCAATAACCGAGACTTATTAGTCTTTTTGGTTAAGTCCATTAAAAAGTCCATTCTTTTGGTCCACTTGTGAACCTCTCCCTATATATATATATATATATATATATATATATATATATATATATATATATATATATATATATATATATATATATATATATATATTCTAGAAGCTTTTAAGCTTCCATCCATGGCCGAAAATTAATAAAAAATGAAGAAAAAAGAGAAGGAGGGGGACTGCGTGGTTAGGGGTCCGGGGAAGAGGCTGGTCCGAGGAGCAGAGGGATGGCGGTGTAAGGCATATGGAAGGAGGGAGAAGATGACAATGGGTCGGGGTGGGGGTGAGGGAGATCGATAGAGGTTGAGGGGTTTGGGGAAATGGGGTTTGGGGATTTTCATATAGCAGAGGTTTTGTAGAGAGGGAGAGAGTAAATTGTGAGTGTGATGAAATATACATAGGGGTTGTAGTTGTTTTATAGAAATTAGATGGGTACAGTTAGCTTAAGATAACTATCTAATTGAGTGTATTTAGTACTCGCGTATAATTTTTAATGTGTATAAATTTTTATAATTTTTGAAATTCCATCAAACTGTACATTAGTATTGGAGCGCGTAAGTCATGTTTTTGTATTTTTTTCGCATTGACATTATTTTTGAATTACACAAATTTATAAACACATATAATTTGAATAATAATTTAAAATTATTCGTTTTAATATCTCTCTACTATCCTTTTATATGAAAAATAATTATTTGAATACGCAATTAAATGTGATGACCTTATTTTCATGTTACAGGACGTACGTACAGATCTCAAGTATTGCGAAAATTGTTAATAGTCGTAAAAGATCATTTTGACACATACATAATTTACTTTAAATTAAAATAAAAACCTAGGTATTACACTGCCTCTGCTGATTCTGAGCCGATTGTGCCCCACTAGGATTGCTACCCCCAGTCTGGCCCTGCTAGCTGTACTCTTATGAGTTCTTGCTCCCCTTAACATGGAAGTCGTGGTCCTAACAGTGTAGTAGCGCTCCATTCAACACCTCCGTATAAGTCTTAAGGGCTGGATTACCCAACGGATGCTGTCGGATCTTCCTTGTAAGACCATCTACAAACAATTGAATCCTCTTCTCTTGCATTAGCACCTGATCGAGAATAAAATTAGCTAATCTGGTAAACTCATCATCATAATCTGCTACGGTTCTCCCCTCTTGAGAAACATCGAAAAATTTCCACCTCATCTTAGTCTAGATGGCGGAAGGGAAGTATTTGCGGTCGAACCTCTCCCAAAACTCCTGGATAGTTAAGGTTTATCTCTCTAGCGAAGTGGTGAAGGACTCCCACCACTATAATGATTCCCAACTAACCTAAAAGTAGTATTATCTTCTTTTGTACCTCTATGCACTCATATATCCTCAGATGCATCTAAATATCCTTCTTCCAGTGGAATGCTACAACTACATCAGGGCTCCCCTAGAACCATAGAGGATTTGCTTTCAGAAAGTCATCTCAGACTCGTTCCCAAGTAGAATGAAACGAGTGGGCAGGACCAGGAGAAACCACCTAAGGCTAGGGTGTCACCTGTGGTGCCTTCTGGACGAAAGTAGTCAGAGTTACATTAATCGACTATACTATAATGGCGGCAACCTCGATACCAGTCATAGATTATGGGGCCTAAGATGGCTGCAACTCGGGCTATGCCTCTGGGGTGGCTCATGGAGAATTTCGAAGAGTTATCTTAAATGAGAAAGAATTTTCCATTAGTCCAGAGTTTAATATGTCTTAAAATTGCTGAAGACGCAAATGCATAATAAAGAATACAATAGTCCTAATAATAGGGCACAATATCAAAGGGCACTACGTAGAAAATCGTAGTAAGCCTCAAAGGTCCTAAGGACACCAGAACCTGATGCTCTAATACCATTTGTGACACCCTGCCTATTCTAATACAGGGTGACCAGTCCATTAATAAATTTAATAGGAATCATTAAAGGTGTCATTCTTAGAATCACTGTTAGAATTCAATTTAATTACTAATACCTCAGTAGCCCAGTGTCAAATTTTTAATCTCAATTATTACCATGCATTAAATAAAATTGGAATAAATTTATCATTCACCATTTCCATGAACGTAACAATGAATAATGAGATAACGACATAAGTAAATAACTGGGTCTGGACTATAACTCTAGAGAATAACCAAATAAAATCATCCATAATTAAAACCTAAATCAATACTGGTAATAAACAGGAATAACTAAAAATACAAAATCTCTACAAATAGTATCCAACTATGATTGGGAAACATGACCAACTGAGATAATTAAAGATAGATAAGAATTGAATAAGAGTGGAGGCATCTAATAGTAAGGGCCTGCAACTTCCATAACAATTGCAACACGTGAAATGTAGGAACTTCTATGCCCGGCGTCCCCGCATAATGATTTACTGCAACAGTTGCTATGGAAGCAGGTCATTATTCTTTATATTCATTGGTTTTACTAGGCACCTAAAATGGTGTTTACATAAAAGGACTTGAAACAGGTCAGATCCCAAGTAAAACAGTTTGAAAAAGTTTAGCAAGTGTTTAAAATGCGACAAGATCATATATTATATAAATGTTAATGTAACGTGATCTCACTTGAGATCCTCACCCCTCAACTAATATGCATGCAGAAGTTGCTACTCTAACTCATCTAGTTATGTTACCCTCCTAACTAGTCTGGTATGACCTACATATATTTACATCTATTCATTTGTAGTACCCCCCATGGTATTGCCCATAAATATAATACTACCTTTTCTCATTCTTTATATTCATTAGGAATTACCAGTAAATCATTCAATTCTCATACACATTGGTTAATTTAGATATCACTCTCTATCTTATTTACTAATACACTCGTAGTAGGATCAATAACACGTATATATACTATTATCAATATTATCATATATACACATAAAGCACCCCTAGGTGGAGATCTTTGGTGCGTACATACTCTGCTATCAAGTCCTGGTACATTACGTACTATATAAGGACACTGGTTTGGATAATCTCCCTCGAACCATAAATCAAATTACACAACATTATAGGCGAACATAGTTCTAAGTATTTGGGATACGCTCATACCTAATGCACCCAAATGATCTGTTGTTCCCTTATTCACACAAGGGGTGCTCAATCCCTAATTTCTATGTCCTGACGTACGAGTCAATATCCCTCAATGGGCTCATCTGAATAACACTGACCACGACGCGAAACATCTCGTGATAGCAAGTAGCCTAGGTATGATTATACACACAAATCAAACAATAGGTATACACACCACCCATGTATATATATATATATATATGACATCGTCATAGGTATAGACATAACATATATCATATGCCCCGCACGTATTATAGTAACTCTCAAATATCCTACGTAATGTAATACTTATCATGGTATAATCCCGAGTGTTTCCTAATACCTACATGGTTTCCAAGTGTCCTTTAAGTAAATTCAATAAGCAATACCACTGAAGGCCTACTGGTATGGGTTCTATGTTCCCCTAATTTTCCATGATAGGAAATCATTATCTGAATAAGATTTTACTACCCGCTAAGAGTAATCAACTTTAGTATTAAACTCCCCTCAAGTGAGTAGCCTCAAACTCGACATTAGCCTACTGGTAAATAGAATATATCTCATTATGATCTTAAAATTAATTAAAAGGTCAACCCAAGAAATTCCCATAAGTTCTAAGAAAAAAAAGGAAAAATTCTGCAAATCTGGGAAATCGAATCGATTCGGCCTGAAATCGAATTTTTGAATCGATTCGTCCAAGGAACTGAATCGATTCCCCGTACCATTTGTCATATTATTCCCTACACTATTATAAGAAACTAACATTATACTATCCTAAACTCCCAAACAAAGGTTTCAAGCATTATATTATCATGTATCAATGATTTATAACATATAAGAATAATAAAATCTCTATAGAACAACCCAAGATAAGATTTAATTAAGATTAATTTCTAAAAACCCTAGCTTATTATTCATGTTCAAGAACCTCAACATAATTCCAGATTTATTCCCAAATTTAATGATATTCCTCATCAAAGTTCATCAACATATATCGAGGAGCATATATATTATCATTCCTACATAAAATTATTAATTATATCTCCAATTTTAAGACCAAAGTTCTTAAATTTCATAGGAAGTCATCCTATTCTAACATAGATGGAATATCAAGTCAAAAGTTAGAAAGATAAACACTTGAATGGATGTGGAAGCATGATTTCTACAGAATTGGTGATGGGATTGGTGTTCTCCTCCCCACGATATATAATTTGGTTATGGTGGTGGTGCAAGAAGGTGGTTTTCGGCCTTGGAACCCTAGTAATAACTCTCCTTCTTCCTCCTGTAACTCTCCCTTTGATTTCGTAACTAATATCCGTAATCTCCTTTATGTGTTATCAGATATAATCCTCTAATTTTCGTGGGTTTATTATCTTCAATATTTCAAAAGACCAAATGACCCCCCCCCCCCCCCCCCCGGGTGCCAATTTGGCCTAAAAGTGCCCCAGGACCCAAACTAAACCCTCGGGTAGACTTTTCTGACTATCTCGACCGTTCCAGACACACTGGCTCACTCAAAATGACCATATGGAATATCAAAAGTAAAATTATATTTTATTTTCCAAATTAAGTCCTGACACGACTGACATGGACGTCCTGACTAAATTTACCGTACCTATCGTATTTCTCACTCACGATAATCATAATATTTTCTTGTCATTATTATTACTCATTCACTAAGTAATATTCATTAGAAATAAATGTTAATCCTTATCTAGCTAATTAATACTTATTTTCCAGATTAATTTTCCAAATATAATTTTATTAATATTCCCAATATAAAAATCAATAAAATTATGGGGTGTTATAGTATTAGGGTGATAAGCATGAAATAGGGTGGGGAAGATGTCATTAAATGAGATACTCTTATTTAAAGGCCCTAGATAGTATAGCTCGTAAACTTTAGGAATATATATGATAAAAGCAATTAAATCAACAGCAACAACAATATCTATCTTTCAAACATAAGAATGGACATGATAAAACACTCGCACTAAATCAGGAAAAATGACATAAAAAACAATTAAATGGGATTCCAAACTCACCATTTAAGCCAGTGAGGAAGAGATAACGTGAAAAGATCCTCAAAAGTGTTAATATGTTACCATACACTACAAGAAAAAGTCTGTTCCATGACACCTGATATGTATCGTGAAATTGTTTTCAGGATACATTTTATTTAGTCGTTGAAGGTGGGTGTCGTAGAAAGTTACCTTCTATATCGACACATTTTTTGGTGTCGTAAAACTATTTCACGACACCTACCAAGTGTCATAAAAACAAATATCCATGACACCTAGTTACTAGTCGTAAATAGCCACGACACCTTTCTGGTGTCGTAAAACTATTTCATGACACCTGCCAATTGTCGTTGAAACAAATATCCACGACACATAGTTACTAGTCTTAAAAGTCATTACCCAAAAAAACCTTCCACGACTACTTAGTATGTGCCGTGAATGTTATTTTACGACTGAAAGTACATTTCGTTAATATTGTACACGACTAAATATAAGCGCCGTTATTATCATTTTACGATGTATAAAACATGTCATTAAAAGTGTATAATTTTTTTTTTTTATAAAAATCAGCTTCTCAAATGCGTGTTTCTTATAGTAACATTAACATATCCACCACATATATGATAGCATCACAATTAGCAATTCCACAATTCCTGAAATTTAAACCAAACTTATATAATTAAGAGGAACTAATAATATGCACTCATAACCATAATATCAAAGTCATGCCCAAAACAATAGAATGAATAAATATTTGGGTGTTACAAGCGACATAAAAACATGGGATTATAATGAAACGAGCATTATCCTAACAAGTTAAAATGAAATCTTCCTTAAAAAATAACTAATAGCATTCTTCAAAAACATTCCTCCCAAAATGCCTTCAACATCTTCCAAAATAGGTATCCGTTCAGAAAATAATTTTATTAAATACTCTTGTAAAATAACAACACGCTTGTAATAAAAAATAAAAAATCAAAGTATACCTTCATTCCAAAAAGCAACGAAGAAACACCATACCCACTTGATTCCTTATGTTTTTCTGAAATCGATACGAGAGAATGTCAAAGAAAAATTCTTAAAATAAAATCAAAGAACTATAACTATTCCACTCACATTATTAGTCAAAATGAATGTATCGATGGGGACATGCTATGGTACTTCCTTTTGCATCATCAAGTATGGAAAATGCATCCGAGTATCGAAAAACTGGCACTTTGGACACTAAAATTTCAATAACCCAAACTCTATAGGAATTAGGCCAAAAGATTTGGTGGTTCACTATTGACTTCGGGTTTGTACAATCAAGTTCTACACTTGCCACTTATTCTCCGGTCCCCAACTAATGTAACAATTTGCAAGGAGAATTTATTTGTGGAGCACATTTTGCGCATGAGCTTTCTCTATTACACTAATAAACAGTACAAAGAAAGCAATTAAAAAATCATTAGTAATACAATTAGTAAAACAATTTAGACTTCGATAATTCATTAACAATAACCTGTAGAGTATGTGCGTGGTTATGCATGTCATCCCCACCACCCTCATGTTGACCCTATAGAAAATGCAAGTGAAGTATATAAAAACAAAATAAGGGGAAAACTATATGTATTGAATCATATTTAGTTTTAAAAAAATGCCACATTTCGTTCATTTCCTTGTGTCATTCGACTTTCCATATGCATCTTCCATTCCAAAATTTGTTGAATTTAAGTTTCAAGAGTCGTTACCCTTGCATTACTATGTAACGACGCATTTACCTCCGTAGGCATCACCCCAAATCCATGACATCGGACATGACCCGGACGTTTAGGACCAATCACCTTTACTATTGCCTCATCTCTCAACGATGTTGAATGATGAGATGGAATTCAACATATTAAAAAATATAATAAACACGTTATAACTTTTAAAAAACTTGTAAAGTGTTGTGCAAGTGTTTAAGTCATTACTATCGCTTCACCAATAACATGATTAATCGTATTGCCATTTTTTCTCCTATGTCCCCTTATCCAAACATCAACACGGCATATAGTTTTATTTGGGTCTTCGGCTTTCTACAAAATTTTAAAAGATAGAATTACGAAATAATGTAAGCTATTTACGAAGTATACAACTTTAAAGGGTAAACATACCATTTTTCCCTTAAGTCTTGCATAGCCTCTACGACTAGTTGTGTGTGGATGGATTTGCTTTGCTCTAGCCTCCTTATGCTTTTCACTTGTTTCCTATTAAAATAAGAGATCTCATATATAATTGTGAGAAATAAAAGAATACTAAAAGTGGAGTTTAGTCTATTAATAACAATAAAAAATAAATAATCAAATTCATTTGCATCAAAGTCAGGTGACAAACGATATTTAACAAATGCATCCCATTCATTTGACTTCATTACAGGGGGATTGAGTAATGTAAGATGGAGAGTGGAATTTGGTCCTTTAACTTCTTCTCGTATCTATGTTGATAATTTTGACTTATAGTCTTTCCAAGCTCTGCCCGTCTAGCCTAAAACAATGGCCTTTCAACATTCTTCAAGGTTATATTTTTGTTGCATCATACATAACAAATACACTATATTATTTACAATTCATTATGTACAAAGTTACATTCAAAATATTACATAATTGTGCAAGGGGAAGAGAAACAAAATACTCACAATAATAAAATCCTATATTTGATCCTTGATGTCACTTGTCACCTTATACCAACCTTTATGTGTTACTAGTATGCATTCTCGTGCTAAAATCCCAATCATAGAACTAAGCTGGATGGAATTGAGTCCAATTGGTTGCCCAAACTCATTGAATTCTACCTCTTTACGGTCTTTTATCCTAGTTGCAGTTACATTCAATTTTGATGGCCCCCACTTCTTTTTTTTGCCCTTATCAACATAATCAATTTTAGGTACTTCATCCACATAAATTTCTTCCGCCGCATGTGAGTTAAAGATTTTACATGATATTCTTTCATCCTTATTCTCATTGCATGTATTTCGTCTCGATATCTTACCCCTAACAACATGTTTTGGATACACACAGTATACATGGATTGTAGTGTAAATTATATGGACTTCAATAACACTTATTACAAAGTTTAAATTGAAGAGATAATGGACTCATAACTCACATCTTTAAACAAATCCGCCATATTCTCAAAGGTAGATTTTTTTCCTATTCAGTCTACTTGATAAGTAAAAAATTAGAAAAGTTAGTAAAACTCGGTACAAACAGAGTAACATTACTAGTAAGATATACATTAATTTGTAGTGTACACTTATAATATCATATTGTATACATATTTTTTCGAATATACATGTGTGATTTAGCAGCACATTATAAGTGTTCTGTTCATAATACATTATAAGATCAACTTAAAAGTGGCGCCAAATCATTCCACGAGTTAGCAACACATTATAAGTGTTACGTTCGTAATTTCAGCACTATTATGTAACAATCACTGATTGCATGAAATATATAGTTTACTTGACAAAATCAACAAGTAAAGTATTTGAGAATATTTGTAAATAATTAACAATATGTTTTTATAACCTTAAAGCTGCCTTACAGATATCTTAAAAGGGGAACAATACCTCAATGAGTACTTAGAATCGATAGTGATGCTGCTCTTTTTTATGTTGATGTTATGCGCAGAAATAGAGGAATGCCAATTAAGGAATTACATCCGATTTCTTAATCTTCTCTTGTCTCCTATGGAAAAAATAATAATATCTTAAGCAAATGATAACTGAGAAATAATAAGTCTTCCACTAGGTAAATACTATAGTTTGACTATGCTAGTACTCATTAACTTGTCTAAACCTCCAGTGAGAAACTAGAGGTTTAGACAAGAACTTTACAATAATTTGTATGAGAAGTTAGATAGACTGATTGGTCTATAGTCTCAAGACATTTTAAGATGTTTGGATTCAGGAATTAACACAATTTTAGTGCTTGACTAACTCTAATGATGATTGTAACCTGCAAAAGAGATAGTAATAGCATTTAAAATATCACATGTAATGATGTTCCACTATGATTTGTAAAATGATCCACCATATCCATCAGGGATAGGGGTTGTATCTTCACTAAGGTCCGATAATTCTTGATGCACTTCTTCAATTGCTAAATCCTCTAACAAAGTATTTAATTCTGTAGTAATCACAAGGGGATAAAGTCATAAATGTCAGCATAAGGAACATTCTTATCTGCCAGAAATATGTGTTTAAAGTATTCAATGATTTTCTTCACCCTACAATTTTCTTCTAAAGGGCTTAACCTTGATCCACGTATTTGAACACTCAAGTTTTCAACCTAGATTTAATTTTGTTAATTAACGTGCTACTTCATCCCTAGTCTGGCTTAGATTTATTGGTTTAGGAATTGAATATTGGAGGCCACATATTCTCCTGGAGATTGCAAGATGCTTTGGAGATTTAACTAAAATTGATAGACCAACTCTTGATATATCTTTTGGCCACTTTCCTATAGTCTTAATTGTCATGGAAATCCAAGACTCAATGTCAACCCAAATTCATATCAGTGCTTTGAGCAACACAAAGAATATTAGAGTATGCCACCTAGATGTTCCCAATGTAGAATTTTTGGCTATTGGGTGATAAATTATAGAGTTCTTAAAAGAATTCAGTTTAATGAGGTTGATTTGAAAAATAAAAAACAAAATCAAGAGACTGAAAAAAAGAGAGGCGGATTAAGATCCAAGATTAAAGGCAATGATAAAGTCAATAAAGTGCATGTTACTAAAGATATACTAGAGACTTCAGTAGTTAAAGACATCCATTAACAAGATCCCAAAAAGAATATTGTATTGCATAACGATAATGTCCTTAAAAGATCAATCACCTGTAGCAGATAATGATCATGTGAACCAAAAATCAGAGCCTAATATTCAATTTTACGTTGTGGAAAAAGCTTTCAATGATGATGAATGCATCGCTCAACCCCTTGTCATTATTCCATTTATTTAACCTATTCTAACCTCATAACAGGATGTGGATGTTTTGAGATATTGAATCTACCTTTTCAAATAATCAAGAGGGAAAAAAATTCACGGGCTCTACTTATGGATGAAGAATATGATAAGGAATTATCTCAGGATCATCATAGAGAAGAATACCATAGCCTTAGAGATTACAACCTTGAGAATGAGGTAGATTATGTCAGGAAATCCTATAATAACAATCTACAGAGTTAGTTCACCAACTCAGTTACTAGTGAGGAGGCTATACTATTATGCTTACAAATTTTCAAAAGATGAAATTAAAGACTAAAATTAGGAGGAATGTACATGCCCAATATGGTTATAACATGAGGATGATTCTAGTAGTGCTCACAAAAAAAAAGTATTCAGGTTATTATTGGTTAGCCTAGGTTAAACCTGGTCAATTGATTGTTACACTAAGTAAACATAGACCCCTTGTACCCTATGTACCTCAGACCACAATCATTAATAGCTTTAATAAACTCCCCCACATCTTGCATATTTATATCATTACCCCTAAGTTTTTCTGATTGGGAAGTAACTGCATTGAAATCACCCATGACTAAGCGAGGCCTAACTCGACAACCATAACAGATATCTACTAATTTACAAGCCTATCACATGAATCCTACATAGCATAAGGAGCTAAAAAGACAAGTGGATGAGTTATCAAAGAAGGGCTCATTCGAAAAGGCCTTAGTTCGTATGTAGCGCCAAATTTATTAACACCAGAAAAGCACTGATCTTCTTCTGAATTAGGTGACAGATGAATCCTATAGAGTTAGTTCCTGATTCATTTTTGTCTAATTTACAAGCCTATCATATGAATCCTCTACATTATAAGGAGGTAAAAAGACAAATGGATGAGTTATGAAAAAGGGCTTCATTCAAGAATCCATAGTTCATATGTAGTGCTAGATTTACTGAGACTAGAAAATGATGAAATGTGGAAAATGTGCGAGGATAGACGGTTTGTCAATAATATCAAATATCGATTCCTTACTAAATGATATATTGGATGTCATGACAAGTGCATATATTTTCTCAAAGATTGATCTTCATAGTCGGTATCATCAAATCATAATTCAACTAAAAGATAAATGGAATACAACTTTTCTAATAGTATATTGACTTTATGAATGGCTTGTGTTCCCTTCCGGCCTAGAAAATTCTCCAAATACATTCATGAACATCTTGACAAGGCATGTTTGATACACATGTTTTTTATATTTTAACCCTTTTTTCTCTATTTCTTTCTTTCTTTTCTGTTCATCCTAGTGTTTGCATGTGTGCACACATCTGTTTGTGAAACATAGACTAACATATTTACTTCTCAAATTGACAGGTGGCAACCAATAAGAGGAGACATTGTCCGAATCCCAGACATACATTTTCCAAATGGTTTTCACATTCGAATCACTGAGAAAAATAAATAGAAACAAAAGCCATGTAGACAACATACAAGGCGTTGCAACTAGAGATCGGTATTATACCTCATCATGGGCTGGAGGAGTGCAAATTTATGGAAGGGTAGTACAAAACGAAAGTTTACAAATCTTCTTCCAACATTGTGACCAAGTATGGAATGAAATTAACTCAAGTTGGGATGAAAATTTATTCTAAGTGATTGGGCTATTATTTTGGAATGTGTAGGGTATTGGTAATGCCCGATCAATTTGCAGAGTTAAACAACTTGTCAAAATTCAAGATATTGGTGTTATGGAACTTCAAGAATCGAAAATTGAAGAGACAAATATAGTTGATCTTTGTACATGAATTAATTTTAAAGGGGGCATAGCTAACATTAGTAATAAGCACGGGCATACTGTTGACGCACCGGGTGCCATAAGCACGGGCATCTACTAATTCGGTTATTGACATAAAGTACACCTGTAGAGATTGTCCCATTTATTATAAACAAAAAGAACAGTTCATTCATCTAAGTTTACATCACCATGCACAAACTTTGTAAATAAAAATGAATTTACCATAAGCATGCTAATGTATATATTCATTAAAAAAACTTAATGTCTACATGCTAAAATAAATAATAATAATCACACAATAACACCCTCACAATCTATCCTCATAAGCGTCTCATCGTCATTTCTCTCGTTATTATCAAGTTTTGAAACATTAATCAGCAAATATGATGTGTAAGCACTCTCATCATATGTCGCCAGGTCATGAAAGCCTCGTGGCGGTGCCATGAGAACCCCATACCAATTTTATGTTCCACTTTATCTTAAATAAAATATTTGTCTTTCTTGTGATGCTAGAACAAAATGATCCTTTTTAGCTGATTTTGTCCATGGTTGAGGTTAACCAAAGTGAATCCATCGTCAAATTTAACACCAGTCGAAATTTTGGACCAATCACCTTGAAAGATAGGCATTCGAAATTTGTGAAAGTCCAACAAAATTATATCCCGTATAATCCCATAGTATGAAACATTAGCAACAACGTGTGTGGTATCCCTTGAACTAGATCTACATATAGTCTCGGCCTCGAAATAAAACTCCACTATCTTGGGTGGACTTTTCAACCATTGATGTGTGAAATTGTTTGCCATTTATTATGTATCCTGAATATGACATAGCATAATGTCGTGGCTCAACCGCTATCCATTTTAGGATTTTTGATACTTTAGTTATGTTTTCTTGAACCTTAGTCTATTTAAAATATTGTAAATGAAATATATGAATTTTAAATACATAACATGATTAGACTCTTACAATGCACATTGTAAAAATTGGGATAACCTTCGATTGGAATGCTTTATCTCGCTCAAATGCATTCTAATATGAATGTAGAGGAATTTTAATAACAATATTAATGATAACAAAAGTTATAAACTTTATATTACGAGTATCATATTACTCACTCTATATATGGCTCAACTTCTAGATTGTTAAACAACACATAACGATGGACAATTTTTAACATGTCATCGGACAATGTTATTGGCTTCCCCTTATAGATAGGTCGACCTCCTAGTATTGTCTCATTTTCGAACTCTTCATTTTGAGATTGTGGAACACCTTTTTCTTCTATTTTTTTAAATACATGCTACAAAACCTTACACCCTCATCAGCCAAATAATTTTCTGCTATGCATCCTTCAGGTTGCACACGGTTCCTAACATAACCCTTGAGTACATTCATAAACCTAATGACAAACCCTCGAAAAATAATATGAATATAACATATATTTACTACATATTTAACTTGTTAATAAGAAAAAAGTTAAATACATTCTAAATTACCTCTCAAATGGGTACATCCATCGAAATTGTATGGGCCAACATAATCGATCTTCTCGAGCTAAGTTAATTGGCAAGTGAATCATAAGGTAAAAAAAAGGAGGGAAGTACCTCTTCAACATGCATATAATCTCTACAATATCTTCCTTTAATTTCTCTATTCTCCTTTTATCGATCACTCTTTGACATAACTCATTAAAAATGAAGATAAGCGAAAAATCACTTGTCTTGGCCCCTTTGGTAGCAGTCCCCGTATAGCAACTCACAAAAAATGTTGAATTAAAACAAGATAATCATGGGGTTTCTATCCCAATAACTTACATTCTTCCACCAAAACAAAATGACTAATGTTGGAGCTATAACCATCAGGTAACTTCAAATCATATAGTTTGTGACAAAAAAACTTTCTTTTCTTTCTTTAAGAGTGTGTAAGGTGTTGCCGGCAAGTAAAATTTATTCCCTTTTGGTTAAGGATGCAATTCCTTTCTAATGCCCAATTCTTGTAAATATTCACGAGACTCGAGGCCGTCATTTCATTTTACCTTTACATCTAAAAATGTGGAAATGAGGCTATCACTTATATTTTTCTCGATGTGCATCACATCCAAATTGTGACGCGAATCTAATGCCTAAAGGGAAAAAATGAGGGAGGATTAATATGGAAAATAAATGTCCTAAAAATTTTAATAGAATTGCATTAAGTTAGTGTCTTGGATTATGAGTTAAAATATACGTACATGCTGATATTGGCTCAGAAAGGATTTTAAACAGGACAAACTCCGTTTATCACCGTTTGTAAATATTAGACAATCATCAACAAAAGATAATGAAGAAATGATGTCACACCCTGGAGGAATTGAGAATTTTTTGATTCGGCCTCAACAGTATCAAATCGTCCTTCTCTTGCCCAGCTAATACGCCAACTGCCAGGCGCATTATAATTAAAAGTCCCATAAATTTTTTAGAGCGGAACCTGCCTTTGAAATACCCGGGAGTTCCTGTTTATACGGGTAGGAGGTCACCTCAGCTGTTTGGAGCATTAGAGTCATCATTGATATATAAGGTCATAAAATGGACCGGGAAAATGTTATCTCATGCGGGGAGACTTACATTGCTAAGATCTGGCCTACAATCTATGTCCTTTCATATTTTATGCGTTATTGATCCTCCAACCAGTGTTATTCAACGGATAGAAACAAATTTTGCAACATTCATTTGGGGTGCTCAGGGTGATAAATTGAAGTACAAATGGGTTAGCTGGACTCACATGTGTCTTCCTTATGATGAAGGTGCGGGGATCAAAAAATTATCTAACATCATAACATCTTATTCTTAAACACTTTGGACTTCCTTATACAAAGGTGGAAACATTTGGTCTAATTATATGCAGAAAAGTTATAAATCAATACTAGCTTTCACTTCCATGGTTCGCCTTCTTTTTCTAGTCCAACTTGGCGTAGGATGCAAAAAGTATGGGATTTTTATCATGATAATGTGGATAGTGAAAACCCTATTAACTGGAAACCCAATTCGGATGGATTGTTCACCATTAAATCGGCATGGGAATTAGCTCGCAACAGGCATTGCAATCTTTTCTCCTTCTCAGTGATTTAGAAATCCAGAATTCTCCCTAAAGTCTCATTCTTCATGTGGCGTCTCCCTCTGCATGATTTATCTCTAGATCCTTATTTGAAAAACCTCAACATTTTTTTGGCCTCAAAATGAAGATGTTGTTCCAATCCAGTTGAGGAAGACTTTGATCACTTATTTGGTTCTAGCCAACCTGCTCTTGACGTTTGGAAAGATTTCGTGGGCCTTATGGGGTATAAAGTAAAATTTTCCAACCTCAAAAATTTTCTCATGTCTTGGTGGTTAAAAGATAGAGGAAAAAATATAAAATCATTACTTTCAATTATTCTCCCTTGCTACATTTGTTAGAGGATTTGGTGTGCTCGGAATTTAAAATAATGCGAAGGTGAGGATATGCAAGCTTCAAAGATTATAGACTTGGTTCATAAAGACGTGTGAATTGATTTCAAGGCTAGACCCTACAAAGGAGTAAAATCTAGATATTTATTAGGTTTCATTTCAGACATTTCTATAACTTGCTTTGTAAGCCACCAGTGAAGGGCGTTTCTTCACTCTCTTTCTAATAAAAAAAATTCCTTAAACAAATATATATATACGTACATGACAATACGATAGATAAAAAAATATTGGTTTCTTTTTCAAGAACACATTGTTCCTCTTACGCTTCTTCCCTTTACCGAAATCATTTTCAGCACCCTTCATAGCATCTAAAATTTCTTCTACACTCAAAGGTTTTGGTGGTCACCTCAATTCTTCATATCCGTCAAACAAACTCTTTTTGGTGACCCTCCATGGACGGTTCATTAGAAAAAAATGTCTATGGACCATATACACCGATTTCATACTCTTTGATAACCGTAGTGAGGATGTGTTAGGACCACAAACTGGACATGTAAGTTCCCCTTTTGTGGTACATCCGGATAAATTACCATATGCGGGAAAGTCATTTATTGTCCACATCAAAGTAGATTTCAAATTGAAAGTAGATTGGCTAGATGCATTGTACATCTCCGCCCCATTATTCCACAACTCAATTAAGTCATCTATAAGTGGTTGCAGATATACATCTATGTCATTTCCCGATTGCTTTGGCCCCGATATAACCAAAGACAACATCAAATTTTCCTGTAGCATGCAAAACCACGGGGGAAGATTGTACACAGTTAAAATTATAGGCCAACAACTATAGCTCGAGCTAAGATTATTAAAGGGATTAAATACATCCGCTGCAAGTCCAAGACTAGGATTTCTTGGATCGAATGCGAAATGAGGCCAATTTTTATTAATTGTGTCCCATGCTAATGAATCAACTGGATGTTGCATCTTGCCATCTTTTCTTATGTGAGTTGAGTGCCACTGCAACTGCGCTGCTCCATCTGATAATACAAAAAAACTTATAACTCTTGGGATTATTGTAAAGTATCGCAATACTTTTGCAAATATTCATTTCTTAACTTGCTTTGTGCGTTCGTCGACTTTCCACCGCGAGGAGCCACATTTAGGGCATTTGTCCAAATTTTCGTACTCTTTTCTAAATAAACAACATTCATTAATGCATGCATCTATATTCTCATATCCAAGATCAACTTCCTTTAGAAACTTCTTTGTTGCATACAAAGACTTAGGAAGAACGCCATCCCCAGGCAACATTTCATGTAGAGACTCAAGAAGTTCATTAAATCCTTTATCAGACAGTCTGTGTGTCACTTTATGCTTGTATAAAGATGTAATTGCTGACATCTTTGTATACTTTCAACACTCGGGATATAAAGGAGTCTTAGTATCTTTTAACTTTTATTTAAAACTTTCATCGCCGATTTCAAAACTATCATCAGCAAAAACTTCATCTTGAACATAAGCATCTCTATACATCCTATGTAAATCTGACAATTCAATATCAATATCATTAGAGTATGAAGAAGTCGAATGTTCTCCATGAAATACCCACTTCTAGTACATAGGATCAAAGCCATGAATGACTATGTGTTCAAATAGTTCTTCCTGATCTTATTGGCAAAGGTTTTTACATTTTCTATAGGGACATATTATCATATCAGGATTTCTAACAATTTTCTTGGAAGATTCAATAAATTTGTACACGCCATGTTCATACTCCTTGGTATGTCTACATATAATAAAAAAAAGCATGAAATCATAATCACTTCCCAATTTTTGAACAATGTTCATTCAGAAAAATACTTTCGGTTTTTCTAATATATGTAAACGTATATGCATGTCTGTAATAATAATAATAAAAAAACCTTGGAAATATCAACCAATCTTTTTCCATCTTGGGTTGCCCACTTGCTAGTTTCTAGTCTGTTTAGACCAGCAAACATTAATATTAAAAAAGAGGTAGATGTCAACAATTAACGGATAAAATGTCATGTTCTTTTCAAATATATTTAGATTCTACATAATCTCAAATTTAATCATATTGTACTAAATAACGTTAGATTATTCACTATCTACAAAAGGTAGATTGAAATAGATATGTAGTTATATCATCGGGGATACAAATTAACATTAATGGACTATATATTTTTTTTTCTTGTTCTTGGTTTCATTGAGCATAAAAGTAATATAAACACACACACTCAACAATACATATTCATACACCTAAATCGAGCTGACTTATTATAATATACATATGTTCAGAAATATCAATGTGGGTATATACACTTGATAATTTCAAAGTAGGAGATACAAAAATGAAGCAAGATAAAGATACCTATATTGAATTTAATTTGTAGTGCCTAAATACTGCCCAAAACTATCACCTGCAAAATAGAAAAATAAATTATTGTAAATTAAAAAATATCAGATTTAGTATTAACGAGGCTGCCCGGGAGAAAATAATTAACCCAAAAGTCGATAAAAATAAAAGAAAACTCACATAGCTCAGTTAAAAAAAAGAAGAAGAAGAATACAAAAATTGCCAAATTTCACACTATATATCCAATGTGAAAGAGCAAAAAAGTTATTTAGGATACAAAAAATTCAATTTCAGGAACTAAGAGACAATAAACTTTCACATCTAAAAATATGGCATCAAAATATCATTTGGTGCATGATTGCGTGTCTGTAGCAAAAAGTAACAAAGTCATAGGCCAAAACTTGGCCAAAATTGAAATAATAAATAAATAGATTATGAACTTGATTTCAGTCAAGTCATCTTTGGTGCATAAATAACTTAATAGTATCTACTTTTTTAAACAAACCAAAAAACTTATACATAATCATGCTCAGTTTCAATTCTAAATAGATTATGATCCTTTTATCAATCAAGTATGCCATATATATTATCATGCAACCTTGTTCTGCTTCATTATGTTTTAATTTTATATGAACACTGAAAAACCAACAATAACTATATAAACAATAACAAGCAAGATACACTTTTATTTCATATGAATTTAAAGATCCAATATCTTGGTATCATCTAAATAAATAACCAAAAACCACTTCTACCTACAAAAAATAGCCAAAAACTAAAAAAGGACATTACACCTTCTCTTTATTTGGCAAAAAATATTGAAAGTTCGATAAGTAGCCATAACATTACAATTTCAGACTACTATATTTTAAATAGTATATTTATTAGTGTGTTCAATCTGTTTTGAGTTCTAAATGGAAAGGATGTTGGAGTATACAATGATTTTTATTATGGCATTTTATCGAACATTTTGCATGCATAAGTTAAAAATAGTTTGTGTGATTGCATTTATTTATTTGATCCCAAATAATCAACAACATCAATTAAACCAATAAAAATTTAGAACAAAGAAACAAATATAAATCAAATTACCCATCCCGAATAATCAACACCAGCAATTAAATTATCCATTCCCACCCGATCTCCTTTCACCCATCGCAAGCATTGATGTTCTCTAACCAAATTTGATTTTCATCTCCCAAATGTGGGTGGTAGTGGGTAATTTAATATCTACGATTAGAAAATTTGATTACCATAAAGGTGTGTTAAACTAACAATCCACGATTATTAAATTTACCCCTTAATTTTTTTAAATATCTTAAATTGCCAATCCAACTCTAGCTTACTTGAATTACAATTATTAATTTGGGATGACTATATAGGCAAAAATGACTATTAACAATAACACAACTGCAACACTAACCAGACTCTCTTACTCAACCTAAAAAGTGAGGTACACAATTGATTAAATTAAGAAACTCCCACTTGGGGATGAAACCAAAAATTAAACTTCGAGGGGGCCGATCGAACAAGACCATTTTAGTTTACCTAACTGATGTTAGGCATCTTGAGTGTCCCATTATAGTTCAAATTGGTGGGTTACAAATATTTTTTTGGGAGTTAATTTTGAGTCTTGTGCAATTCACAGTTAGTAATACATTATATATTAAATTTAAATATGAGAATCAAAATCGGACACAACATGGTAACTTGACTCAAACTCGACATGAAGTCAGTGAACAAAGGTTGATGAAACCAAAAATGACAAGACAAACCAACACAAATAATAAACATGTTGAATTAATGGCAATAAAAAAATACTCAAGCTGACACGAATCAACAACTTTAATATCTTGTGTATAAAAATAATAATCAAGTATTGTTTGGTTTTTTGTATAGTAGATGATCTTTTACATAACTATGTTAATGTTAAAGTTAATAAAAACATAATTTTACATATTACAAAAAAGACGGGGGGAAATATATTTACAAGTAGATTCTTTATAAGGTAAAAAATAGTAATCACATCATGATAACCATTACCATTCAAAAACAAAATTATTAATTATGTCAAAATTTTGCAATTAAAATTGTTTTAATGGTTAAAATCATTGTAATTAGAAAATAAAATCAGGTCAAAAGGTTAATCTGCAAATTGTTTCAAACCACATTTTTTTTCAAATCAAACCAGCTTATTTAACTTACAAAACAAAAAAAAAAAACTAAAAATCCAAAAAAATATCATACAAAATAGAGCCAAAACAATACCTTGTTTCAAAACCATAGGGTCGTAACTGAGGTTATTTTTCAATTGGATTATTGGATTTTGATCTATTTCTGAGCCAGCTGCTTTACGGGGCTATTGACAACGGCAAAACAAAACGCATCAAAAACTACGAAGGTATATAGATAGGTGATCTTGATTCCAAAGATAACGAAAAGAGGACTTACATAAATGGGGGTGCTCTGCTTCAATGTAGAGAGAACTGATCACACACAGAGACCATAACCAATAAATTGAGATTGCAAGATGATATTCTGTAAAGGACTGAGATTCCGTAACGAAAAGATGTAATACCCCGTGATTTTAATGACTTTTAAAATGGGTTATATTTTAAATTAATGGATTAATTGGATTTTAGTATAAATTAATTCATTTGGGTTTTATCCGAATTGTGGATATTAAAATGTATGATTTTGTATATTACTTAAAGATATTTAGGTAATATATGAATGTGATGATATTCATAGTGCTGTGAGTTATTAATTCAGTAATTTAAATTTTTAGTCGGACGTGGTATGGGACGTGTCGAGACTAAATTGTGAGATTTAATAAGAAACTTATTTTTATATTGACCTTATAGTAATTTTGACTGCACTGTTACATCCGGAAGGGTTTAAATAGTCAGAAAAGTCTATTTGGATGTTAATTTTGAGTTTCAGGTCATTTGGAAATAAAAAGACAATCCAAAAGGGCATTTTGGTCATTTTTACAAGGGGATGAAAAGTGATTTTGTCTTATTATAAGTGTTTGGACATTAGTTGTACGTAGGTTCATTCATCTCTTCTACATAATATTGAGAGGTCATCTTCTTAGAGAGAGTAAAATGTTGCTTGGGAAGAGAGAAGCTTGCTTGGAAAGGAGGAGAACTAAAGACCAAAGGTCACCACCACCAACCACCATCGAAAGTGGCCGGAGAAAGGGGAGAACCACTTGTGATATACAACCCCAAAGGATCAGATCTTCATTAGAGGCAAGTGTTTGATAATTGCAACCTAAGTTTGTATATTGTCCATGTTAGGATAGTTATAAAAATGAGATTTTACACGTTTGGAAGATGGAAAGATAGAGTTGTTAATAGATTTTTGGAATCTGAAAATATGTAGGAATCAAACTCATGTTGTAAATATTCATCAATATGTTGAAGAAATTCTGAAAATCATTGTTGTGTTCTTGAGGATATCATGTATATAATTTTCTGAAAAAGGGGGATAAACATATGGTATTAATTTAAACTCTAGATGATTCTAGGATGTTTAGAGCATTAGAAATCATTCACATATGTTGATATATCATGTAGTAAGGATTATATGGAATTTGGGTTGTTAATATGAAGGTTTGAATGATCAAAAGTGATGAAACCCGTGTAATACCCCGTATTTTCTGTGATATTTATTTTTGGGGATTAATTGAATTAAATGTTTATTAATTGGAAATTAATCCGGATAAAAATATTAACGAGATGTGAGTTAGTATTTAATTATAATGTGAATATTTGGAATTATATGAATATTGGTAATATTGAAATTGTCGTGAGATTTAAATACGACAATTTGGGAAATTTTGTTGAGACGCGTATGACCGTCGCGTCATGGTATTTTATTATTTTATTAAAATGTGAATTTTAGTTCCATTAACCGTATGGTCATTTTGAGTGCACCAACGAATCCGAAAGGGTCGAGATAGTCAGAAAACACTAGCCGGGGGTTAAGTTTGGGTCCCGGGGCATTTTTGGGCCATACCGGTAACTTATAGGGGTATTTTGGTAATTTCAGAAATTTGGGAATTAAAAGTGACGAAAATTGGAAATAGAAATCTGACTTATTCCTTAACCCACTAAACCCACTAACTACACTAAGAGACTTAGTGGGCTACGAGAGAAGTTGAAATATAATTCCAACTTACCAAAAACCAAACACACCTCCATCACCTCCTTTGTCTTCAACCTTGGGAAGTACTTGTAGAGAGAGAGAAAGAGAGAAGGAAGAAAATTCTGCAGAAAGAGAGAGGGAGAACAACTTAGCTTTCAAGATTAAACACCAAATTCAGAGAAAGATTAAGTCAAGTGGTTTAAACTCATTTGATTCAAGCTATGCTTTTCCATGTTTAGGAAATTTTCGAAATTGATTTTGGAAGATAATTTAGACCCATAAATTGGAAGTTAAAAGCCATGATTTATGTAGGAATTTGCATGTAGTGATATTCTGGACGAATTATATGTTCTAAACAGAACCTTTGATGATTTAAAAATGGAGTTAGAAGAAGTTTATTGATGTTCTTGAATGAAGAAGAATTCTGGAAATTTTTGATATAGTTTTGATCTAAACTAAGCCTTGGAATGATGAATTATGGAATTTGGAATGTTAATACTGTTGTAGGATGTTAGTATGATGATATTGTAACCTTGTCTTAGAGTTTCATGCTTAAAAATGGTGTTTTGGAACGAATTGGTAACTGTAAAACGAAGCAGTCCGTAACTAGACCTGGTGCGTTCGATCGATCGACCACCATCGATCGATCGAAGGTAAAGGTCGATCGATCGACCATCCCAGAATGAGTAAAGTTTTTCCCTATTTAAATTTTAATGATGTTAACCCTTGATTAATATTGTTGGAGACCATATGAAGACCCTTAACCTTAAGGAAGACCAGTAGGCTTGGTTATGAGATTTGGACCTTAATTAGAATTCAATTTGAGAAATTATTCTAAAACTAATGAAATTCGATAAGTGAGTAAATATTTGGGTTAATAGTGTAAATTTGAATACTTTGATGAAATGAGGTTTGAGGCAGAAGTAAGGACCTTAGAATTAAAGATGTTATACATGGGAATAATAGGAACTTAATAATCTATTTTAGATAGGTTTTAAGTATAAGAAACTACGAAGTGAGTCGTGTCGACAGTTTAACTTTTATATTATCGGGAGATGTAAAATATACAAATTTGGAATAATGGTATAAATATGTAGAGTATACCTTTATTAATATTGAATTATCTAAGATGTGTGAATGCTTAGTATATGATTTTTATATGTATGACATACCTACCATACTTGCTATCACGGGAGGTTTACGTTCTCTTAGGGCCTTCTAATCCTTGTGTGCCCGGATTTAGTTTGGTACCTAGAGGACATAGTTCAAGGAGAACGACTTATTTGTGAGATAATAAGCCCGTTGACTATGAAGTGTAGGTATGTACGTGACCATGGATATGTTGAATTATGTTCGCCTCCATTTATGTGTGTGGTGTTTATTCCAACAATTCCTGAGAGATTCGGAATTTATAATCCTTATGTACGTGATGTACCGGGATGGATAGCAGAGTATGTGTGCACCGTAGCTTAGCCTCGGGGTTCTTGTATTGTATATATATGATGTGAATAATATACGGTTAAAGATAAAAGGAAATTGTTATGTTTAATTGTGAGTATGGTTATTGTAACATAATGAAAAGATAAAAGGGGACTGATATCAATAAATGGTTTTGTTAATAATTGGGAATCCGAGAATTAAAGTAGAACTCTCTATTAAATTGTTAAGGTTGGAAATTAAACGTGAACCGAGTAGAAGTGTCAGAAACTCTTTAGATAGTTATGAGATAACACATGAATAGGTACAGGAACGTTAGGAGTGCACAGTTAGACGGGGGGTGATTATCTCATGTGAGAGCACGTCCTAACATGTATTTTGCATATACTGTTTTAAATGTTTTTAAACCACTTGCAGGTTTTTAAAATATCTCCACATTCGGGCTCTGACCCGTTTGCTTTCAAATCTATCTTTTTGTAAAACCATTTTAGGTGCCCAGCCACAAGGTCACCATGCATAGGATTCTCACTCAGATGACGAGCTGTAGCTGCATGTGGAAGCTACAGGGATTTGCTTTTAGACGCTTATATCATTTGGATTCCATACTCAGTATTCCTGAGTTATAGGGCATGTTGCCCAAATTCTATTAGATACATTTCCATTTCAGTTTTTCAGACTTTGGCATGTATTAATTCAGTATTTTAGTTCTGGTTACTTAGTTCAGTCGTGGAATTTGTAGTGAGGAGTTTTCCTCCAGATTTATTTATATCATGTGTTGGTTATTCTATTATTTTGTTATGGTGAATGGTGTTATTCTTCTTCATTACACTTGTTGCATGTTAATCAGGATTTAATTAAAATTTGACAACTTACTTTTTAAATACTAGGTGGTTAGTAATAATAAAAATGTTTTCGACAGTGATGCTGTTAACTGAGCCAACTTGGCATTTTGAACTAATTTAATAAAGGAGTAGCTACCCGGTATTTAATTAGTCGGGGTGTCACAGTTGGTATCAGAGCATCAGGTTCTAGTGTCCTTTAGGATCTGTACGGCTTATTATGTTTCCACTGAGCTTTCTTTGATATAGAGCCCAAATACTAGGAATGTTGTATTAATCTCTATACTTTGGGAATTCGTACTTCTGCGATTTGTTTATTTGAATGATGAACTCATCCAAATTTACTTAAATTTTCAGATGGACCGTCAAGAAGAACTAGCTAAAACGATTAAGGGAGTCAACGGACAAGCTCGACTCACACCTCAAGTATCTCCAGAGAGAATATCAACTACTGAGTTTGCAGGTATCGTGGCACAAGCAGTTACCACTGCAGTTCTACAATACCAAGAGCGCAGCATACAACTTAAAAGAGGCAAAAGACCTATAGAGGTTAGCCAGATGCATGTGAATAAAGCTGAAAAATGTGGGAAGACCCCGAAATTGCGACAACAAACTACCCAAGACCGAGTCAGTTCTAATGAACTACGTGGTAAGATGAAAAATTTTTGAAAGGGGAATAAGGTCCCAAGTCAGCAAGGCCGACACCGTCAATAGCAGGGTCATAAGGGGAGAAACTTCAAAGGCCGATGTTTCATATGTGGCAAATATGGCCATAAACTCCAGGATTGTCCAGATAGGGGCAGGACCCCACAGCAACAGGGTGTCCGACAGGAGTTGCAGAGGCCTATGTTTCCCGCCGCCCTCCCAGCACCAGCTCAAGTACTAGCCCTAACAACTTTTCCAGTAGCTCCAGTGCAGCAGGGGAAGTTAGAGTACAGACATATCTATAATATCAACCAGGCAGCCGCCCCACAGGCACCACCCACGATTTGGGGTATGTTTTCTATCCACGAGACTTTTGGGTTGAACTTTGTTTGTTACTGGGATAAATCAATTGTTTTATAATTACATATTATGCGAAGACCTTAGGGTTATTAATTACAGTATTGAGAACTGTAACATAGGTAGACTCATCACTGGGGAAATGGTTCTTTTTATACGTCGGGGAGTGGGAGTAGAGATTGGTAGATTGTTATTACCTGCAGATATGTTAGTATTAGAGATGACCGAGTATGATGCCATTATTGGTATAGATTGGCTTGTCGCGTACCAAGCCATGATTGACTGTTCCACTAGGAGTATTATCTTTGCCATTTATGGGAAGGAGATGTTTTTGGTGGCGATGCCTCGTTTCTAGGGAGGATCGTCCACTCATTTGTACCGTATAGAGGAGAAGACCTCTAAGGAGGTGGTTATACCACTTGATTCGATTCCGGTTGTTAGAGAGTTTGTCGATGTATTTCAGGATATACCTGGATTACCCCAGTCGAGAGAAAGACTTTGTCATAGACTTACTACCAGATACGAGACCTATAACACGCGTACCGTACCGTATAGCTCCGACAGAGATGCGAGAGCTACGCGATCAGATTGAGCAGTTATTGGGTCAGGGGTTTATACGGAGGAATACCTTGCCGTGGGGTGCCGCTGTATTGTTATTGAAAAAGAGAGGTGGTTCACTGAGATTATGTGTGGACGACCGAGAGTTAAACAAGGTCACGATACGAAACAAGTATCCGTTGCCTCGAATCGATGACCTATTCGACCAGTTGAGAGGAGCTTCTTGCTTCTCAAAGATTGATTTGCGATCTGCTTACCATCAGTTGCGTATCAGGGAGGAGGACGTCTCGAAGACTGCGTTCTTATTGAGATATGGTTCTTATGAGTTTCGGGTTATGCCATTTGGTTTGACCAACGCTCCAGCAGCGTTTATGGACTTGATGAATAGGGTGTTCAGGGATTTCCCAGATCAGTTTGTCATTGTCCTCATCGATGATATTCTGGTCTACTCCCAGACAGAGGAGGAGCACGCTGAGCATTTGAGACAAGTTTTGTAGACGCTACGTCAGAACGAGCTGTATGCAAAATATGAGAAGTGCGGGTTTTGGCTGAAGGAGGTCCAGTTTTTGGGACATATTATTTCTGACAGGGGAATATCTGTTGATCCGGGGAAGGTATCCGCGGTGAGGGAGTGGGGACAGCCCACGACACCGACTGAGTTCCGTAGTTTCTTGGGCTTAGCAGGATACTTCAGGAGGTTTATTCGGGGTTTCTCCACGATAGAGGGTTCCATGACACATCTAACTCGTAAAGGTGTGCCGTTCATTTGGAGTGATGCCTGTCAGTTGGCATTCGATGAGTTGAAGGACAAGTTAACCTCCGCACCTGTGTTTGCATTGTCGATACCGGGAGTTGAGTATCTTGTTTACACCAATGCGTCCTTACAAGGACTTGGAGGTGTACTGCAGCAGGAGAGTCAGGCCATAGCTTATGCTTCCCGTAAGCTTAAGCCTGATGAGAAGAATTACCCTACCCATGACTTGGAGTTAGTGGCAGTGGTATTTACCCTTCGTATTTTGAGACATTACCTTTTGGGGGAGAAGTTTCGATTGTTCACAGATCACAAGTCCCTACAGTACCTATTCACGCAGAAGGAGTTGAATATGCGGCAACGGAGGTGGCTTAAATTCGTGAAAGATTATCAGTTCGATATCCAGTATCACCCAGGGAAGGCTAACGTGGTGGCAGATGCGTTGAGCCGTAGGCCAGTAGATGAAGTGGCAGGGGTGTGGAAGGCCAAGTGGAAGGATTTGGGACACCAGGATGCAGTGGCCCGATCATTCATGTCTGTGATGACCGTTACACCGTAAATTGTCATGAAGGTGGTAAAGGCACAGGCAGAAGATTCGTTCTGTCAGGAACAGATAGTTCGATTACTAGCAAAGGGAGCTGAGTCCTATACTGTTAGCTCAGACAGGGGATTACGCTTCAATGGGAGATTGGTAGTTCTGGAAGGGGAAGAATTGCGGCACGAGGTAATGGCAGAGTCGCACGGCTCACGGTTCGCGGTACATCCCGGAGGGGACAAAATGTACCAAGACATGAGGCAACAGTATTGGTGGAGCGGGATGAAGAGAGATATTGTCGTGTTTATTTCAAAATGCGCCACTTGTCAGCTAGTTAAAGAGGATCATCAGAGACCGGCAGGACTTCTATATCCATTGGAGGTCCCTATGTGGATGTGGGAGAGCATCTCCATGGACTTTATAACGGGATTGCCTACGTCACAGAGAGGTCATGACTCCATTTGGGTAATTGTGGACAGGTTGACCAAAGTCGCTCATTTCCTACCCGTAAGGATAGACTACACTTCGGGACATTATGCCAGCTCTTCATTTCAGAGATAGTGAGACTTCATGGTGTGCCCCTAAATATCGTGTCTGACCGAGACAAGATATTTGTTTCACAGTTTTGGGAGAGTTTTCAGGAGGCCATGGGCACAGAACTGCGGTTGAGTACGGCGTACCACCCGCAGACCGATGGGCAAACTGAGCGTACAAACCAGATGTTGGAGGACATGCTACGTATGGGTATCATTGACTTTGGGGGTGGATGGGAGTAGTATCTTCCACTGGTGGAGTTTTCTTACAACAACTCCTACCTGTTCCCCATTGGCATGGCTCCATTTGAGGCGTTGTACGGTAGACCTTGTCATTCCCCAGCATGTTGGTTGGAGGTGGGGGACAACAAACTACTTGGGCCGTAAGTGATTCTGGATTCTTCGGCGAAGATAGATTTGATTCGGAGTCGCATTCGGGTAGCTCAGGACAGGCAGAAGAGCTATGCTGATGCAAAGAGATTTTTCAGAGAGTTCCAAGTGGGGGACCAGGTTTTGCTCAGAGTATCTCCTATGAAGGGGATTATGCGTTTCGGGAAGAAAGGGAAGTTGGCACCGAGATATGTGGGACCATTTCCTATTATTGAGCGGATCGGACCGGTTGCGTATAGACTTGGGTTACCGAAGCATTTGCATCGGATTCACGATGTGTTTCATATTTCCTCGCTTAGGAAATACCTTAGAGATAATTTGTCTCATTCTCTCATTGCTATGGAAGACATTGATCTCCAGCCAGATAGCTCCTACGAAGAGGGGCCGATTGCTATTCTGGACCGAAGTGATCGGAAACTGCGGTAAAAGATAGTTCCGTTAGTGCGTGTTCAGTGGCGACAGCATAATCTCGAGGAGTCCACATGGGAGCACGAGGATGAGATGCATGAACGTTATCCAGAGTTATTCTTACCAGGTACTTTCTAGTTCCGAATTTCGGGACGAAATTCAGTTATTAGGAGGGAAGTATCTAATACCCCGTATTTTCTGTGATATTTATTTTTGGGGATTAATTGAATTAAATGTTTATTAATTGGAAATTAATCCGGATAAAAATATTAACGAGATGTGAGTTAGTATTTAATTTTAATGTGTATATTTGGCATTATATGAATATTGGTAATATTGAAATTGTCGTGAGATTTAAATACGGCAATTTGGGAAATTTTGTTGAGAATCGTGTGACCGTCGCGTCATGGTATTTTATTATTTTATTAAAAATTAAAGCTTAGTTCCATTAACCGTATGGTCATTTTGAGTGTGCCAACGCGTCCGAAAGGGTCGAGATAGTCAGAAAACACTAGCCGGGGGTTAAGTTTGGGTCCCGGGGCATTTTTGGGCCATACCGGTAACTTATAGGGGTATTTTGGTAATTTCAGAAATTTGGGAATTAAAAGTGACGAAAATTGGAAATAGAAATCTGACTTCTTCCTTAACCCACTAAACCCACTAACTACACTAAGAGACTTAATGGGCTACGGGAGAAGTTGAAATATAATTCCAACTTACCAAAAACCAAACACACCTCCATCACCTCCTTTGTCTTCAACCTTGGGAAGAACTTGTACAGAGAGAGAGAGAGAGAGAGAGAGAGAGAGAAGGAAGAAAATTCTACAGAAAGAGAGAGGGAGAACAACTTAGCTTTCAAGATTCAACACCAAATTCAGAGAAAGATTAAGGCAAGTGGTTTAAACTCATTTGATTCAAGCTATGCTTTTCCATGTTTAGGAAATTTTCGAAATTGATTTTGGAAGATAATTTAGACCCATAAATTGGAAGTTAAAAGCCATGATTTATGTAGGAATTTGCATGTAGTGATATTCTAGACGAATTATATGTTCTAAACAGAACCTTTGATGATTTAAAAATGGAGTTAGAAGAAGTTTATTGATGTTCTTGAATGAAGAAGAATTCTGGAAATTTTTGATATAGTTTTGATCTAAACTAAGCCTTGGAAGGATGAATTATGGAATTTGGAATGTTAATACTGTTGTAGGATGTTAGTATGATGATATTGTAACCTTGTCTTAGAGTTTCATGCTTAAAAATGGTGTTTTGGGACGAATTGGTAACTGCAAAACGAAGCAGTCCGTAACCAGACCTGGTGCGTTCGATCGATCGATGTTCTTCAGTCGATCAATCGACCACCATCGATCGATCGAAGGTAAAGGTCGATCGATCGACCTTCCCAGAATGAGTAAAGTTTTTCCCTATTTAAATTTTAATGATGTTAACCCTTGATTAATATTGTTGGAGACCATATGAAGACCCTTAACCTTAAGGAAGACCAGTAGGCTTGGTTATGAGATTTGGACCTTAATTAGAATTCAATTTGAGAAATTATTCTAAAACTAATGAAATTCGATAAGTGAGTAAATATTTGGGTTAATAGTGTAAATTTGAATACTTTGATGAAATGAGGTTTGGGGAAGAAGTAAGGACCTTAGAATTAAAGATGCTATACATGGGAATAATAGGAACTTAATAATCTATTTTAGATAGGTTTTAAGTATAAGAAACTACGACGTGAGACGTGTCGACAGTTTAACTTTTATATTATCGGGAGATGTAAAATATACAAATTTGGAATAATGGTATAAAGATGTAGAGTATACCATTATTAATATTGAATTATCTAAGATGTGTGAATGCTTAGTATATGATTTTTATGTGTATGACATACCTACCATACTTGCTATCACGGGAGGTTTACGTTCACTTAGGGCCTTCTAATCCTTGTGTGCCCGGATTTAGTTTGGTACCTAGAGGACATAGTTCAAGGAGAACGACTTATTTGTGAGTTAATAAGCCCGCTGACTATGGAGCATAGGTATGTACGTGACCATGGATATGTTGAATTATGTTCGCCTCCATTTATGTGTGTGGTGTTTATTCCAACAATTCCTGAGAGATTCGGAATTTGTAATCCTTATGCACGTGATGTACCGGGATGGATAGCAGAGAATGTGTGCACCGTAGCTTAGCCTCGGTGTGCTTGTATTGTATATATATGATGTGAATAATATACGGTTAAAGATAAAAGGAAATTGTTATGTTTAATTGTGAGTATGGTTATTGTAACATAATGAAAAGATAAAAGGGGACTGATATCAATAAATGGTTTTGTTAATAATTGGGAATCCGAGAATTAAAGTAGAACTCTCTATTAAATTGTTAAGGTTGGAAATTAAACGTGAACCGAGTAGAAGTGTCAGAAACTCTTTAGATAGTTATGAGATAACACATGAATGGGTACAGGAACGTTAGGAGTGCACAGTTAGACGAGGGCTGAGTATCTCATGTGAGAGCACGTCCTAACATGTATTTTGCATATACTGTTTTAAATGTTTTTAAAGCACTTGCAGGTTTTTAAAATATCTCCACATTCGGGCTCTGACCCGTTTCCTTTCAAATCTATCTTTTTGTAAAACCATTTTAGGTGCCCAGCCACAAGGTCACCATGCATAGGATTCTCACTCAGATGACGAGCTGTAGCTGCATGTGGAAGCTACAGGGATTTGCTTTTAGAAGCGTATATCATTTGGATTCCATACTCAGTATTCCTCAGTTATAGGGCATGTTGCCCAAATTCTATTAGATACATTTCCATTTCAGTTTTTCAGACTTCTGCATGTATTAATTCAGTATTTTAGTTCTCGTTACTTAGTTCAGTCGTGGAATTTGTAGTGAGGAGTTTTCCTCCAGATTTATTTATATCATGTGTTGGTTATTCTATTATTTCGTTATGGTGAATGGTGTTATTATTCTTCATTAAACTTGTTGCATGTTAATCAGGCTTTAATTAAAATTTGTCAACTTACTTTTTAAATACTAGGTGGTTAGTAATAATAAAAATGTTATCGACGGTGATGTTGTTAACTGAGCCAACTTGGCATTTTGAATTAATTTAATATAGGAGTAGCTACCCGGTATTTAATTAGTCGGGGTGTCACAACCCGTTGTAGAAGAAATGCAGATAACTGGGCTGTTATCTGGGCGATTGATCGATCGACCCCCTGCCTTCGATCGATCGACCTACCCAGAATCCTTGAAGTTGTTTCTTTTTAATGCTTGTTCTTATCCCGAACCTTTTCTAAATCTTTGGCTATTAGTAATTGGATATAATGGGACTTAGGGTGGTTCAGTAAGCCCTAGTTAAGAATTGAATTGATTTGACTGGGATTTAATTGATTAGAAGTACGATAATTAAATTGAAAGAAATTTCGGTTGCTAGATTCATGTGCTGGATTCCAATTTGTATGCCTGAGGATAAAGGATAAGTCCAGTAGGGGAGATTAAATATAACACCTCGGTAGCCTTATGGTTATAATTTGAACATCATGGACTGTGTTTAAGCTCATTATTGATTACGCAAGGATTGAGTGTAGTACAAGCGCTTAGTGGTATGGCTCCTGGATAGAGATGGGATTTCAGACCACATTTGGTTGAAAGAGGGGGATGAGTTTATCCCAGTTTCGTATTTGAAGTTTACGGACCTCCAAGATCGATAAAGTTAAGTAGTAGTGTATTGGAGGGGTTCCTTATTTGGATTTCTCGTTGCGAGACGCTCCGCGCATGAACCTTAATGACGTCGGGAGTGGAGAGATGTTATAGGATGCGAGGATGTTGATTTTATTAATAAGTCATATAGTGTGAAGAAAAGACTATAGACTATGATCCATGTGATGATGATATTCAATCCTAGTTGATAGAAGATGTGTTTATAAGAGATTAGAAACAATCGGTTGTAACCCTAATTAAAGGAGAGTTAATTCGTGGTAATTTTGGAGATAAGATGATATGGACCAGTAGGATATTAGTGATTTCTTACTAAATAAAATGTTGAGGAAAAACATATTTGAACCTTGAGTAATGAGTGAGGCTCGGGGATGATTAAATTTAAAGAGATATAATGATACGTATGGGAATTATCGTAGGGTAGTGTGAGTAGCTTGCTGATATTATATTATAGGTAGATGATAATGCTTATTTGATTGATTGATAATTTATGTGTATGACATACCTATCTGGATATTAATGGGGAGGTTTGCGCATGAGGGCAGTCGTATCCTGATGAATCCATAGGATCTTTGATTTATCGCTCAAGAACATAGGTCTATGAAAGACTTGTCGGGGAGTTGATAAGTCTGCTGACTATGGGAACGTAGGTATGTGCGTGGCCCGTGGGTATGAGAACTATGTTCGCCTCCAATGTTTGTGTTGTTGTTTTTGGTTCGAGGAATCCTTACCGAACCTTTAGTCCCCTATTCGGCGACCAACGATACAGGGACATGATAGCAGAGTAATGCATTGCACCGCAGCTGTGAATCGGGGTGCCATATTATATATGTGTGAGTGTGTGTGTGTGTGTGTATATATATATATATATATATATAATGAATTAAATGAATGTATTTAGTGGTTTGATTAATCTACTGTGTGATAATTGTAGATAATGGTGAATTGAGAAAAAGAATTAAACTAAGTTAATGAATCTTTATTCTTATAAATTTGAAAGGATTAATTCATATCAATGAGAAATGATTCATGTTAATGGGAAATGTATATGAATGATTATATTACGTACGGTATGGGACATACGGGGTTATGATATGGGATGAAATCATGTTATGGAAATTTGAGAAGAGGAACCATTAACTAGGAGGTTAATAGGAAACGTTAAGTGTGCACTCTGGCTGAGAGGTGAGAATATAAAGTGAGAGTCTGGATACTAAAATGTACATAATAAATTCTTTATTGCACTTGTTAAATACTTGTTGTTTTCAAAATCATTTTCACACCGGGCTCTGACACCTTTCCTTGCATATTTTATTTTCAATTGTATCTTCTATATGAGGTGTCCAGCAATAGGGACGCCAACCTTAGAGGATTATGACGAGCTATGGAGTATTGCTTAGATGCCTCTCTTAATTTGATTCACAGTATTCTTTTATTTAGGGCAAGTCACCCAAACAAATTCAGTTATCTCTTTTTTCTATCTGAGTCAAATACTCTTGTACTCCTGTCATTTTAATACATTTATCATTGTTGGGATTACTGTATTGATTATTTATTTGGTAATGTTTATTCCAATTGCATTTAAATTCTTTTGTGTTATCTATTTGGTTATCAGTGTTATAGAATAATATGTGTAGTGTTATTCTTAAACTAAAAATGGATTTTGTTGAATTAAAATTTGGAAAGTTTTTAACGCCAGCTTAATTGGGTATTGGGTGAGTTGTAAATGTTTTCGACAGTGATGCTAAGAATGAGCCAACTGTATATTCTGTTTTAATTTGGTATGGGACTGACCACCCATTATTTAATTAGGCGGGGTGTTACAGGTGGTATCAGAGCATCAGGTTCTAGTATCCTTTAGGGTTTGTACGGCTTATTGTGTTTTCAGCTTAACGTTGTTTGATGCAGAGCCCTATGTATAGGATTGTTGATTTCTTTGGTAAGATTTCGTATATTTTAGTGAATGTTATTTGCGTTCGGACGGGTTTGTACAAGAAGTATGGCAGATGAGGGCCATTGGACGGATAGCGGAGATCGTACTTAGGAGGTTATGAAGTATGTTCGAGTATGATGACCGTAGTAGAGGTCACCCCTATTACGTAAAATTGAGGAGAGTCATCAGTAGAAGTTCTTAAAATGCGAGAAGTGTGTGTGTTACTTAACGAAGGCAATATATTCAAAGTCTTAGGCATATAGTGGAGTGTGGTGAACTAGAACTAAAAATTTGGGGTAAAATTTTTCTAGACTCATCGGAGCAAAGTTATAATAGTGGGAGTCAACAACCACCGACCACGAATGAGGGTCTATTTTCTATCTAAGGAGTTATGAGGCGTATATTGATTTTTGTAGCGATTAATATTGTATGGACAAAAGGGTTCCTAAACTTAGCCTATAGAACTGTTATTTACGTAGACTCACCGAGGGGTGTCAGACACCTATATTTTTTTTCATGTCATCACATGGGTTTGATTTTTATCACGATATTACTTACTATGGGCATGTCCGAACATGATATGACTATCGACATGGATTGACTTGTGGTATATGAGAGCGTATGTACTACTAAGAGAGTAGACGAGTATACATTATTTGAAATCGATAAAACCTGTAGAGAGGTTATAAACTATTGACTAAGGACCTGAGGAGTTTCGATGACCGACTACTTTAGGTAGTAGTTTATCGGGGATTCCTTGTTTGGATTTCGTTTGCGAGACGCCCCACGCATGAAACTAATAACCGTTGGGATTCGAAATAAGTTAGGTCTTTAGAATATGAGTTTATAACCTTTGCGATAAATATTGTAATGAAAGTTGTACGATAGGGTGTATGGGCACCCTGGATGGTTGGATTGTAGTATTTTTCATAATTGTGAAAAAATAAGTAGTTGTGACTTTAGGATTTATTTTTTTAATACGTGAGGATCATTTTTCCCAAAATTTGTTACGATGATGGTATAGGGAAGATTGGGTAAAGTTTAAATTCGATTTAGTTGAAACTATATGGTGAGGCTTGGTGTATAACATCAACGGGGATTTTCGTTAGTGTACTGTATGCGCGGTACGACGTAGATTACTTGCGATGTGAGAATTATACTCGGAGTTGACCTTACCAGTATGATTTATCTTTCCAAATTTTGGGGCGAAATTATGTTATAAGGGGGGAAGTATGTAATACCCTGTGATTTTAATGACTTTTAAAATGGGTTATATTTTAAATTAATGGATTAATTGGATTTTATTATAAATTAAATCATTTGGGTCTTATCCGAATTGTGGATATTAAAATGTATGATTCTGTATATTACTTAAAGATATTTAGGTAATATATGAATGTGATGATATTGATATTTCTGTGAGTTATTAATTCAGTAATTTGAATTTTTAGTCGAACGCGGTATGGGACATGTCGGGACTAAATTATGAGATTTAATAAGAAACTTATTTTTATATTGACCTTATAGTCATTTCGACTGCGTTGTTGCATTCAGAAGGATTGAAATAGTCAGAAAAGTCTATTTGGATGTTAATTTTAAGTCTCGAGTCATTTGGAAATGAAAAGATAACCCAAAATGGCATTTTGGTCATTTTTACAAGGGATATGAATAGTGATTTCGGATTTTGTCTTATTATAAGTGTTTGGAGATTAGTTGTACCTGGGTTCATTCATCTCTTCTACACAATATTTAGAGGTCATCTTCTTAGAGAGAGTGAAAGATTGCTTGGGAAGAGAGAAGCTTGCTTGGAAAGGAGGAGAACTAAAGACCAAAGGTCACCACCACCACCGGAAGTGGCCAAAGAAAGGGGAGAACCACCTGTGATATACAACCCCGAAGGATCAGATCTTCATTAGAGGCAAGTGTTTGATAATTGCAATCTAAGTTGGTATATTTTCCATGTTAGGATAGTTATAAAAATGAGATTTTACACGTTTGGAAGATGAAAAGATAAAGTTGTTAATGGATTTCTGGAATCTGAAAATATATAGGAATCAAACTCATGTTGCAAATATTCATCAATCTGTCGAAGAAATTCTGAAAATCATTGTTGTATTCTTGAAGATATCATGTATATAATTTTCTGTAAAAAGAGGATAAACATATGCTTTTAGTTTAAACTCTTGATGATTCTAGGATGTTTAGAGCATTTGAAATCATTCACATATGTTGCTATATCATGTAGTAAGTATTATATGGAATTTGGATTGTTAATATAAATATTTGAATGATCAAAAGTGATGAAACCCGTAGTAGAAGAAATGCAAAAAACTGGGTTGTTATCTGGGCGATCGATCGATCAACCTCCTACCTTTGATCGATCGACCTCCCCAAAATCTTTGAAGTTGTTTCTTTTTAATGATTGTTATTATCCCAAAACTTTTCTAAATCTTTGGTGATTATTAACTGTATATAATGGGACTTAGAGAGGTTCAGTAAGCCCTAGTTAAGAATTCAATTGATTTGATTGGGATTTAATTGATTAGAATTACAATAATTAAATTGAAAGAAATTTCGGTTGCTAGATTCATGTGTTGGATTCTAATTTGTATGCATGGGGATTAAGGATAGGTCCAGTAGGGGAGATTTAATATAACACCTGAGTAGCCTTAGGGTTACAATTTTAACATCAAGGACTGAGTTTATCATCATTATTGATTGCACAAGGATTGAGTGTAGTACAAGCACTTAGTGGTATGGCTCCTGGATAGAGATGTGAGTTCAGTCCACATTTGGTTGAAAGAGGGCGATGAGGTTATCCCGATTGCATATTTGAAGTTGACGGACCTCCATGATCGACAAAGTTAAGTAGTAGTATATTGGAGGGGTTCCTTTTTTGGATTTCACTTTGCAAGACGCTCCACGCATGAACCTTAATGACGTCGGAAGTGGAGAGATGTTATAGGATGCGAGGATGTTGATTTTGTTGATTGTAACAACCTGCCTAATAAGATACCGGGCGATCACTCCAATATTAAATTAAAACAGGAGTTTCATATGGATCATTCTTAGCATCACTGTCGAAAATCCAATTAATTTCTAATATCCTATTAGGTGTCCGTTAAAAACTTTTATCTAACTACTCTTTTTAGCGCACAAATTAAAACATTCACAATTAAATGCGTAATGAACTGAAATAGAAAAGAAAGGAACTAAAATAACCGAACACTCGGTAAAAATAATACAACCATATCGAATGATGTACTGAAAGAATAAATAAATACAATTGAGCCATTGGCTCGAGTGTTTATGCAGTAACTCCTACCTAGAGTACAAGGAAAGAAACGTCTACCGATAACCTGCAAGCATCCACAGCTGCTGCAGCAGAAGTCTGACTCGAAAGAGTTCCATCCAGGCGTCCCTGTGTCTGGACACCTATATATATACAGTATAGAGAAAGAAAGGGGAGTAGACAAACGGGTCAGGGCCCGAATGTTTAGAAAATATTTTGCAAGTGCATAAATGCTTTATTTTTAGAAAAATAGTTTTATCCCATATTTAAATTGGTATCGCACTCTCGTGAGATACTCCTCACCTCTCCCCTAATAGTGCACACCTAGCGCATCCCTTTAAACCTCCTAGTCAAGCTACCCTGCTAAACTAATCTAATACTCAACCACTATCTAACCTAGATAGTCAAATAGATGTACTAAGGGCTAACTTCACTTTAATCTCGACGCTATGCCATGTTCGTGCGTGGGGTGTCTCGCGAAGCGAAATCCAAACAAGGAACCCCCCCCCCCCGATACACTACTATGCAGCAAGGTCGATCTTTGAGATCCGCCAGTCCCTCAGTACAGAAAGATATATATAATATATACCATAAACATTTAATAATATAAGAGCACTAAGGATTAAACTTCTCCCCAGTCTCAACACTGTGCCATATTCGTGCGTGGGGTGTCTCGCAGAGCGAAATCCAAACAAGGAACCCCCCCGATACACTACTATGCGGCACGGTCGATCGTCGGGATTCATTAAACCCTCGGCACCCAGTTTATACATATACATACATCTACAATATACTTTCGGATAATATAAATATCTCCCGGACTGAGGATTACTTGATACATAAAGTATTTATAAATACTTATCCTTTCCATTTCAAAAACTTCCATTTCCCTTCTCATATCCAGGAAATGTATTTAAAAACCAATTCATTATCATGAATTGCTTTAATAAATCATATACCTTTTAAAAGCCAGTTTTATTATCATAAAAAGCTTTTCCTTTATCAATTATCCCATTTCCCTTTTTATACTGAGGAAATGTATGCAAAGACATTTTCATTATCATAAAAATGCTTTGATCATAACATATGCTTCCACATCCCTTCTTCCATCCGGGAAGTGTTACCGAAGCCAAATAATATAACCCATTTCCCTTCCTATATCCAGGAAATGTAATTAAAGCAAATCCATTATTATGAACTGCTTTAATAAACGCGTTCTAAGACCGCCCGTCCGGATTTCTCCACTGTGCGCGCCCCTAAATGGATATCATCTTCCAGGGCCTCCAAGACAACCTGGGATCCTATATCGAAAGACGTCGGGAAGCGTCCATGAGCCTGCGTGGTAGCCAAGACCACACCCGGAATCTCCCTACCCCCGCAGAGAATATACAACCATAAACGCTCCCATGGCCTAGGACTATATCCACCCTGCATCATTAGCCAGGGGGCTTCACCATACGAACGCAACTTCCCTTATGATAGCGATTTAGAGAGGTGTGTAATCCATATTTTATTAATTATGAAAAACATTTCTCTTTCCATTTTGAAAATATTCATTTATATATTTTCAAAATCATTACCATCATCATATATATATATATACCTAAAACACACAGTATGTACATAACCTATATATTCTTCCTAGAATATATATATAAACAGCCTTAGTGGCCTATAGCATCTAACGATGATAATAATCCCAAAGATTCCCTCCGGGAATCATAATCATGCATTGATATTAGCATGATTCTAAATCCAAAGTATTTCTTACTCTAATAATCACTATATACTTTAATCCTATTCTAAGGATTTATTGGATGTCTCCCATGATACTATTCTTCTCTAAGTGAAGTATATATGTATACCCCCAAATTATCCTAATTATCTCTTAGGATATACTTAACGATAATCGATATAATTATGCCTTCTATAAGCATAATTATATAGGCTTATAAGCCTACGAGAAATATCCTCAGGATTTCTCTCACCCGAACAACTTTAAACTTAATAGGTTAAGGATTTCATTTCCTTAAACCCCAAGACTATACCTAATCCAAATAATCTTTTAGAAGTCCCCAATTAAAACTAGGAACCCTAATCCATCAATTTCTACAATTATTCTATTTTCCTCGAAAATATAGATTTAGGGTTATATACTTAAAACCCTAACTTTACCCTCCTCAATTGTCTTAATTTATGGACCCTGAAGTCCTAAAAGGTCCCTTAGGTTATTACCTAATTAACCTCAAAGCAAGATGAAATGGAATCTATCCCATCCAAATCACCCTAAAGAAATTGTTCCTTTTCAGCAGAGGTTGATCGATCGACTCATGACCGTCGATCGATCGAAGGCTTCGATCAATCGATCCCCGAGGCTCGATCGATCGATCAAGTCGGGCAACTTCTTCTCTGAGAAGCTGTTCGGCCATGGAAGGTTCCCCCAAGCTTCCATCTCTTCACCCAACGGCCTACAACTTCTACCAACAATAAATACACCTATAATACGGGTCCTAAACATCCCAGGACCCGGAATCACCCCATATATTTGGTTAATTACTAAAATCTCGAATTTACCAATTTTAGGGGTTTATTCGTTTTATCTCCCCAAAACCCGTTTTATTCACGAATACCCAACCCAAAATCATTAGGGTATGTTATACCAACAATTATATGAGATATTTATGCTCAAAAATAAATAAATCAAGTAAACACTTGCCTCGTGGATACAATCCGACGTCCTCGAGCCGAATCCCGCGGAGGCCGGCCGGAATCTCCCCCCCTTTTTCTTCTTTTCTTTCCTCTCTCTCTCTCTTCCTTCTTTTCTTTCTTCTTTCTTTCCTCTCTTCCTCTATATATAGAGAGAAAAAGGGTTTTAACCCTAAAAGCCCAAAAACGACTCGTTTACCCAATTACGAGCCTATTTAACTCCAAAATTACCCGGAACTTAATTTCGACAATCGGACACTCTTTTTCGACTATCTCGGACATTCCGAGACTCGTGGCGCAGTCGAAATTTCCATCCGAGGTACTTGACCACAAATCACTATTCTAATCCAAAATAATTAAATGCGGTGTTCTACTCACAATCTCACCTCCTTTGTCGCTATACTCCACGGCGACACATAAATAAAATATTTCGACCTATATGGTCCCAAAATAATTGATAACACCGTTCCAAAATCATTAAATCCTCGAGAATCCCAAAAACCACTATTTCGAGAAATTCTCCAAATTCCAATTTATATCCAATTATGGAATTTAATGGTCTCCAAAAAGGACGGGTTGTTACACTCCCCCCTTACAACGGAATTTCGTCCTCGAAATTCAGATGCGACCTACACCACCAATCTTAGGATCACTTCAACTCCTAATACCTTAAGGGAAACGATACTGACCCAACGGTTCCCAACCATACACTATGCGGCTACCGAAATCATAAAGTGACTCTAATACGTCACAGAATACCCATCATCTATAATGCCTATCGGCATGAATTTCAACCTTATATACTACACCCATTCTATTTCAGGCGGTATGTAAACAAACTTACCAAGGTGCCCATACACCTTTCTAACTTGTGCATATCAGCACAAGCGTTACGAACGTCTAACACGCATCACTCTCTCCGAATAAGGATCTCCTTTCCTCGGTGTAATACTCACCTATGGGTCCTCCGAACCCGCGCATTTCAATACTCCTAACCTTGGCGCTGCTAATACTAGCGAACCTATATCCTAAAAATGCTACGATCTAAGCGTTACCTTACCTACACGAAACTAATATAATCCTAAGTATGTCCCTAGTGCCGAAGTCCTCTCCCAACTCCCGACAAGTGCTTGGTTTCATGCGTGGGACGTCTCGCCGAGGTGAAATCCAAACAAGGAACCCTCCCGTTACACTACTCCCTTGCGTAGTCGGTCATCGAGATATAACGACCCAAGGCACAGAAGCGGGACGTCCTAAATCCTACTAGGCTAGCCTATGAACGCATTCCTACTATCTTATCCTTCCGCCCATACATAAGGAAACCTAACTAATCAAGTGCCCACTTTCTGTAGAAAGTGTCATGAACATAATACCCAAAATGTAGCTCCTCAAAACTTGCCTTTTCATTAAGGCCTGACTATTGTTCTCAAATAAATTTCTCTAAGTCCAACCTTACCCACCCATTTGTGGCGAAGGGATCATTTTAGTGCTTTTCCATAGCACAATTTTCCATAAGTATTTTGACATTATGTGGCTCATAGTCTATAGTGGTTCATCCACACTATGCGACCGTTCCACATGATCGACATCCTTGCATCTCATAACAGCTCCCCACTCCCGCGCCGTTAAGAGTCATGTGTGGAGTGTCTCGCAAAGTGAAATCCAAACAAGGAACCCCTCCACACATTAACCCTTGACTTCATTGGTTGTGGAGTTCAGTCATTTCAACATGCAACCGGGATAACCCTATCCCCTAATCCAACAAAAAGGTGATCTGAACTCCTATCTCTAACTAAGAGTCATACCACCCTGCGCTCGCACTCATTCCTAAGTCCTTGCGCAAACTAATACTGAGCTAAATCTTATCGCTCAACAACGATTCTGTGGGCCTCAAATTATATCTATAAGGTTGCCACATATATCATCCAAAATAAGGAAGCCTCTGCTCATCGAGGTTCCATAAATCCATAATAACAAAGGTGTACTCAACCTGTATCAAGATGAGACACCACAATAACAACCTGTTCCCTCCAGGAACTGCGGACACGATAGACTTGCCATCATTAGCCTGCTATCGTTCCGTTACACCATATACCGTATACGTATATATACAAAGTATAATCACCCGCCTCTATGGCGAAATGAAGAGAAATAAAATTCCGCTATTGCGGAAAACACACAAGCCTACATTATTATGTTATCGAGACCGAAACAAAACTCATATTACACACACGAGTCTAGGGCTAACTAATACCGCGACTTTATCTAGTCACTCCAAATATACCTCCTCATTTGAGGTAAAACTCATAACAACATCTTCGCCCTTATTCACCGTCGGCCTCTGGCTGGCCCTTAGGCGAATAGTTCCCAAAACTGCATACTTCTCATCCTACTGATCCATGGGGACTCACGGTTAGAACTATCCGTAAGATCCCTTTAGAACCCTTATCTCCACGGGGAAATCCAACTTGAGTACCACTTTCTATCACAGTAGTACTTGGTTGCTCATAACTACTATACTTTAGTAATCGTCGCAACAGTCCTTAGCATTTTCCATAAGGAAAGAGGCATCAACTAATGTCCTCGGCCCCGGCTTCTACTAGCTCCCCCAGCTAAGCTCCTACTCCTGCTGCCCTCCGAGCTCCGCACATGATTCTCAACGAGCGCGTAACAGATTTCTATAATCTTCTAATATGGCAGGAGATCAAAATCTCACAAGAGATATCAACAATCCTAATCCTGGGGCTCTATACAAATCGAGAGCAACGCTGAAAGCGTAGTACGTCCGCACAGATTCCTAAAGACACTAGAACCTGATGCTCTGATACCATCTGTAACAACCCGCCTAATAAGATACCGGGCGATCACTCCAATATTAAATTAAAACAGGAGTTTCATATGGATCATTCTTAGCATCACTGTCGAAAATCCAATTAATTTCTAATATCCTATTAGGTGGCCGTTAAAAACTTTTATCTAACTACTCTTTTTAGCGCACAAATTAAAACATTCACAATTAAATGCGTAATGAACTGAAATAGAAAAGAAAGGAACTAAAATAACCGAACACTCGGTCCAAATAATACAACCATATCGAATGATGTACTGAAAGAATAAATAAATGCAATTGAGCCATTGGCTCGAGTGTTTATACAGTAACTCCTATCTAGAGTACAAGGAAAGAAACGTCTACCGATAACCTGCAAGCATCCACAGCTGCTGCAGCAGACGTCTGACTCGAAAGAGTTCCATCCAGGCGTCCCTGTGTCTGGACACCTATATATATACAGTATAGAGAAAGAAAGGAGAGTAGACAAACGGGTCAGGGCCCGAATGTTTAAAAAATATTTTCCAAGTGAATAGATGCTTTATTTTTAGAAAAATAGTTTTATCCCATATTTAAATTGGTATCGCACTCTCGTGAGATACTCCTCACCTCTCCCCTAACAGTGCACACCTAGCGCATCCCTTTAAACCTCCTAGTCGAGCTACCCTGCTAAACTAATCTAATACTCAACCACTATCTAACCTAGCTAGTCAAATAGATGTACTAAGGGCTAACTTCACTTTAATCTCGACGCTATGCCATGTTCGTGCGCGGGGTGTCTCGCGAAGCGAAATCCAAACTAGGAACCCCCCCCCCCCCCCCGATACACTACTATGCAGCAAGGTCGATCTTTGAGATCCGCCAGTCCCTCAGTACAGAAAGATATATATAATATATACCATAAACATTTAATAATATAAGAGCACTAAGGATTAAACTTCTCCCCAGTCTCAACACTGTGCCATATTCGTGCGTGGGGTGTCTCGCAGAGCGAAATCCAAACAAGGAACCCCCCCGATACACTACTATGCGGCACGGTCGATCGTCGGGATTCATTAGACCCTCGGCACCCAGTTTATACATATACATACATCTACAATATACTTCCGGATAATATAAATATCTCCCGGACTGAGGATTACTTGATACATAAAGTATTTATAAATACTTATCCTTTCCATTTCAAAAACTTCCATTTCCCTTCTCGTATCCAGGAAATGTATTTAAAAACCAATTCATTATCATGAATTGCTTTAATAAATCATATACCTTTTAAAATCCAGTTTTATTATCATAAAAAGCTTTTCCTTTATCAATTATCCCATTTCCCTTTTTATACTGAGGAAATGTATTCAAAGACATTTTCATTATCATAAAAATGCTTTGATCATAACATATGCTTCCACATCCCTTCTTCCATCCGGGAAGTGTTACCGAAGCCAAATAATATAACCCATTTCCCTTCCTATATCCAGGAAATGTAATTAAAGCTAATCCATTATTATGAACTGCTTTAATAAACGCGTTCTAAGACCGCCCGTCCGGATTTCTCCACTGTGCGCGCCCCTAAATGGCTATCATCTTCTAGGGCCTCCAAGACAACCTGGGATCCTATATCGAAAGACGTCGGGAAGCGGCCATGAGCCTGCGTGGTAGCCAAGACCACACCGCAGAGAATATACAACCATAAGCGCTCCCATGGCCTAGGACTATATCCACCCTGCATCATTAGCCAGGGGGCTTCACCATACGAACGCAACTTCCCTTATGATAGCGATTTAGAGAGGTGTGTAATCCATATTTTATTAATTATGAAAAACATTTCTCTTTCCATTTTGAAAATATTCATTTATATATTTTCAAAATCATTACCATCATCATATATATATATATACCTAAAACACACAGTATGTACATAACTTATATATTCTTCCTAGAATATATATATAAACAGCCTTAGTGGCCTATAGCATCTAACGATGATAATAATCCCAAAGATTCCCTCCGGGAATCATAATCATGCATTGATATTAGCATGATTCTAAATCCAAAGTATTTCTTACTCTAATAATCACTATATACTTTAATCCTATTCTAAGGATTTATTGGATGTCTCCCATGATACTATTCTTCTCTAAGTGAAGTATATATGTATACCCCCAAATTATCCTAATTATCTCTTAGGATATACTTAACGATAATCGATATAATTATGCCTTCTATAAGCATAATTATATAGGCTTATAAGCCTACGAGAAATATCCTCAGGATTTCTCTCACCCGAACAACTTTAAACTTAATATGTTAAGGATTTCATTTCCTTAAACCCCAAGACTATACCTAATCCAAATAATCTTTTAGAAGTCCCCAATTAAAACTAGGAACCCTAATCCATCAATTTCTACAATTATTCTATTTTCCTCGAAAATATAGATTTAGGGTTATATACTTAAAACCCTAACTTTACCCTCCTCAATTGTCTTAATTTATGGACCCTGAAGTCCTAAAAGGTCCCTTAGGTTATTACCTAATTAACCTCAAAGCAAGATGAAATGGAATCTATCCCATCCAAATCACCCTAAAGAAATTGTTCCTTTTCAGCAGAGGTTGATCGATCGACTCATGACCGTCGATCGATCAAAGGCTTGGATCGATCGATCCCCGAGGCTCGATCAATCGATCAAGTCGGGCAGCTTCTTCTCTGAGAAGCTGTTCGGCCATGGAAGGTTCCCCCAAGCTTCCATCTCTTCACCCAACGGCCTACAACTTCTACCAACAATAAATACACCTATAATACGGGTCCTAAACATCCCAGGACCCGGAATCACCCCATATATTTGGTTAATTACTAAAATCTCCAATTTACCAATTTTAGGGGTTTATTCGTTTTATCTCCCCAAAACCCGTTTTATTCACGAATACCCAACCCAAAATCATTAGGGTATGTTATACCAACAATGATATGAGATATTTATGCTCAAAAATAAATAAATCAAGTAAACACTTGCCTCGTGGATACAATCCGACGTCCTCGAGCCGAATCCCGCGGAGGCCGGCCGGAATCTCCCCCTTTTTCTTCTTTTCTTTCCTCTCTCTCTCTCTTCCTTCTTTTCTTTCTTCTTTCTTTCCTCTCTTCCTCTATATATAGAGAGAAAAAGGGTTTTAACCCTAAAAGCCCAAAAACGACTCGTTTACCCAATTACGAGCCTATTTAACTCCAAAATTACCCGGAACTTAATTTCGACAATCGGACACTCTTTTCCGACTATCTCGGACATTCCGAGACTCGTGGCGCAGTCGAAATTTCCATCCGAGGTACTTGATCGCAAATCACTATTCTAATCCAAAATAATTAAATGCGGTGTTCTACTCAAAATCTCACCTCCTTTGTCGCTATACTCCACGGCGACACATAAATAAAATATTTCGACCTATATGGTCCCAAAATAATTGATAACACCGTTCCAAAATCATTAAATCCTCGAGAATCCCAAAAACCACTATTTCGAGAAATTCTCCAAATTCCAATTTATATCCAATTATGGAATTTAATGGTCTCCAAAAAGGACGGGTTGTTACACTCCCCCCCTTACAACGGAATTTCGTCCTCGAAATTCAGATGCGACCTACACCACCAATCTTAGGATAACTTCAACTCCTAATACCTTAAGGGAAACGATACTGACCCAACGGTTCCCAACCATACACTATGCGGCTACCGAAATCATAAAGTGACTCTAATACGTCACAGAATACCCATCATCTATAATGCCTATCGGCATGAATTTCAACCTTATATACTACACCCATTCTATTTCAGGCGGTATGTAAACAAACTTACCAAGGTGCCCATACACCTTTCTAACTTGTGCATATCAGCACAAGCGTTACGAACGTCTAACACGCATCACTCTCTCCGAATAAGGATCTCCTTTCCTCGGTGTAATACTCACCTATGGGTCCTCCGAACCCGCGCATTTCAATACTCCTAACCTTGGTGCTGCTAATACTAGCGAACCTATATCCTAAAAATGCTACGATCTAAGCGTTACCCTACCTACACGAAACTAATATAATCCTAAGTATGTCCCTAGTACCGAAGGCCTCTCCCAACTCCCGACAAGTGCTTGGTTTCATGCGTGGGACGTCTCGCCGAGGTGAAATCCAAACAAGGAACCCTCCCGTTACACTACTCCCTCGCGTAGTCGGTCATCGAGATATAACGACCCAAGGCACAGAAGCGGGACGTCCTAAATCCTACTAGGCTAGCCTATGAACGCATTCCTACTATCTTATCCTTCCGCCCATACATAAGGAAACCTAACTAATCAAGTGCCCACTTTCTGTAGAAAGTGTCATGAACATAATACCCAAAATGTAGCTCCTCAAAACTTGCCTTTTCATTAAGGCCTGACTATTGTTCTCAAATAAATTTCTCTAAGTCCAACCTTACCCACCCATTTGTGGCGAAGGGATCATTTTAGTGCTTTTCCATAGCACAATTTTCCATAAGTATTTTGACATTATGTGGCTCATAGTCTATAGTGGTTCATCCACACTATGCGACCGTTCCACATGATCGACATCCTTGCATCTCATAACAGCTCCCCACTCCCGACGCCGTTAAGAGTCATGTGTGGAGTGTCTCGCAAAGCGAAATCCAAACAAGGAACCCCTCCACACATTAACCCTTGACTTCGTTGGTTGTGGAGTTCAGTCATTTCAACATGCAACCGGGATAACCCTATCCCCTAATCCAACAAAAAGGTGATCTGAACTCCTATCTCTAACTAAGAGTCATACCACCCTGCGCTCGCACTCATTCCTAAGTCCTTGCGCAAACTAATACTGAGCTAAATCTTATCGCTCAACAACGATTCTGTGGGCCTCAAATTATATCTATAAGGTTGCCACATATATCATCCAAAATAAGGAAGCCTCTGCTCATCGAGGTTCCATAAATCCATAATAACAAAGGTGTACTCAACCTGTATCAAGATGAGACACCACAATAACAACCTGTTCCCTCCAGGAACTGCGGACACGATAGACTTGCCATCATTAGCCTGCTATCGTTCCGTTACACCATATACCGTATACGTATAGATACAAAGTATAATCACCCGCCTCTATGGCGAAATGAAGAGAAATAAAATTCCGCTATTGCGGAAAACACACAAGCCTACATTATTATGTTATCGAGACCGAAACAAAACTCATATTACACACACGAGTCTAGGGCTAACTAATACCGCGACTTTATCTAGTCACTCCAAATATACCTCCTCATTTGAGGTAAAACTCATAACAACATCTTCGCCCTTATTCACCGTCGGCCTCTGGCTGGCCCTTAGGCGAATAGTTCCCAAAACTGCATACTTCTCATCCTACTGATCCATGGGGACTCACGGTTAGAACTATCCGTAAGATCCCTTTAGAACCCTTATCTCCACGGGGAAATCCAACTTGAGTACCACTTTCTATCACAGTAGTACTTGGTTGCTCATAACTACTATACTTTAGTAATCGTCGCAACAGTCCTTAGCATTTTCCATAAGGAAAGAGGCATCAACTAATGTCCTCGGCCCCGGCTTCTACTAGCTCCCCCAGCTAAGCTCCTACTCCTGCTGCCCTCCGAGCTCCGCACATGATTCTCAACGAGCGCGTAACAGATTTCTATAATCTTCTAATATGGCAGGAGATCAAAATCTCACAAGAGATATCAACAATCCTAATCTTGGGGCTCTATACAAATCGAGAGCAACGCTGAAAGCGTAGTACGTCCGCACAGATTCCTAAAGACACTAGAACCTGATGCTCTGATACCATCTGTAACAACCCGCCTAATAAGATACCGGGCGATCACTCCAATATTAAATTAAAACAGGAGTTTCATATGGATCATTTTAGCATCACTGTCGAAAATCCAATTAATTTCTAATATCCTATTAGGTGGCCGTTAAAAACTTTTATCTAACTACTCTTTTTAGCGCACAAATTAAAACATTCACAATTAAATGCGTAATGAACTGAAATAGAAAAGAAAGGAACTAAAATAACCGAACACTCGGTCCAAATAATACAACCATATCGAATGATGTACTGAAAGAATAAATAAATGCAATTGAGCCATTGGCTCGAGTGTTTATACAGTAACTCCTATCTAGAGTACAAGGAAAGAAACGTCTACCGATAACCTGCAAGCATCCACAGCTGCTGCAGCAGACGTCTGACTCGAAAGAGTTCCATCCAGGCGTCCCTGTGTCTGGACACCTATATATATACAGTATAGAGAAAGAAAGGAGAGTAGACAAACGGGTCAGGGCCCGAATGTTTAAAAAATATTTTCCAAGTGAATAGATGCTTTATTTTTAGAAAAATAGTTTTATCCCATATTTAAATTGGTATCGCACTCTCGTGAGATACTCCTCACCTCTCCCCTAACAGTGCACACCTAGCGCATCCCTTTAAACCTCCTAGTCGAGCTACCCTGCTAAACTAATCTAATACTCAACCACTATCTAACCTAGCTAGTCAAATAGATGTACTAAGGGCTAACTTCACTTTAATCTCGACGCTATGCCATGTTCGTGCGTGGGGTGTCTCGCGAAGCGAAATCCAAACAAGGAACCCCCCCCCCCCCCCGATACACTACTATGCAGCAAGGTCGATCTTTGAGATCCGCCAGTCCCTCAGTACAGAAAGATATATATAATATATACCATAAACATTTAATAATATAAGAGCACTAAGGATTAAACTTCTCCCCAGTCTCAACACTGTGCCATATTCGTGCGTGGGGTGTCTCGCAGAGCGAAATCCAAACAAGGAACCCCCCCGATACACTACTATGCGGCACGGTCGATCGTCGGGATTCATTAGACCCTCGGCACCCAGTTTATACATATACATACATCTACAATATACTTCCGGATAATATAAATATCTCCCGGACTGAGGATTACTTGATACATAAAGTATTTATAAATACTTATCCTTTCCATTTCAAAAACTTCCATTTCCCTTCTCCTATCCAGGAAATGTATTTAAAAACCAATTCATTATCATGAATTGCTTTAATAAATCATATACCTTTTAAAATCCAGTTTTATTATCATAAAAAGCTTTTCCTTTATCAATTATCCCATTTCCCTTTTTATACTGAGGAAATGTATTCAAAGACATTTTCATTATCATAAAAATGCTTTGATCATAACATATGCTTCCACATCCCTTCTTCCATCCGGGAAGTGTTACCGAAGCCAAATAATATAACCCATTTCCCTTCCTATATCCAGGAAATGTAATTAAAGCTAATCCATTATTATGAACTGCTTTAATAAACGCGTTCTAAGACCGCCCGTCCGGATTTCTCCACTGTGCGCACCCCTAAATGGCTATCATCTTCTAGGGCCTCCAAGACAACCTGGGATCCTATATCGAAAGACGTCGGGAAGCGGCCATGAGCCTGCGTGGTAGCCAAGACCACACCGCAGAGAATATACAACCATAAGCGCTCCCATGGCCTAGGACTATATCCACCCTGCATCATTAGCCAGGGGGCTTCACCATACGAACGCAACTTCCCTTATGATAGCGATTTAGAGAGGTGTGTAATCCATATTTTATTAATTATGAAAAACATTTATCTTTCCATTTTGAAAATATTCATTTATATATTTTCAAAATCATTACCATCATCATATATATATATATATACCTAAAACACACAGTATGTACATAACCTATATATTCTTCGTAGAATATATATATAAACAGCCTTAGTGGCCTATAGCATCTAACGATGATAATAATCCCAAAGATTCCCTCCGGTAATCATAATCATGCATTGATATTAGCATGATTCTAAATCCAAAGTATTTCTTACTCTAATAATCACTATATACTTTAATCCTATTCTAAGGATTTATTGGATGTCTCCCATGATACTATTCTTCTCTAAGTGAAGTATATATGTATACCCCCAAATTATCCTAATTATCTCTTAGGATATACTTAACGATAATCGATATAATTATGCCTTCTATAAGCATAATTATATAGGCTTATAAGCCTACGAGAAATATCCTCAGGATTTCTCTCACCCGAACAACTTTAAACTTAATATGTTAAGGATTTCATTTCCTTAAACCCCAAGACTATACCTAGTCCAAATAATCTTTTAGAAGTCCCCAATTAAAACTAGGAACCCTAATCCATCAATTTCTACAATTATTCTATTTTCCTCGAAAATATAGATTTAGGGTTATATACTTAAAACCCTAACTTTACCCTCCTCAATTGTCTTAATTTATGGACCCTGAAGTCCTAAAAGGTCCCTTAGGTTATTACCTAATTAACCTCAAAGCAAGATGAAATGGAATCTATCCCATCCAAATCACCCTAAAGAAATTGTTCCTTTTCAGCAGAGGTTGATCGATCGACTCATGACCATCGATCGATCGAAGGCTTGGATCGATCGATCCCCGAGGCTCGATCCATCGATCAAGTCGGGCAGCTTCTTCTCTGAGAAGCTGTTCGGCCATGGAAGCTTCCCCCAAGCTTCCATCTCTTCACCCAACGGCCTACAACTTCTACCAACAATAAATACACCTATAATACGGGTCCTAAACATCCCAGGACCCGGAATCACCCCATATATTTGGTTAATTACTAAAATCTCCAATTTACCAATTTTAGGGGTTTATTCGTTTTATCTCCCCAAAACCCATTTTATTCACGAATACCCAACCCAAAATCATTAGGGTATGTTATACCAACAATGATATGAGATATTTATGCTCAAAAATAAATAAATCAAGTAAACACTTGCCTCGTGGATACAATCCGACGTCCTCGAGCCGAATCCCGCGGAGGCCGGCCGGAATCTCCCCCTTTTTCTTCTTTTCTTTCCTCTCTCTCTCTCTCTCTTCCTTCTTTTCTTTCTTCTTTCTTTCCTCTCTTCCTCTATATATAGAGAGAAAAAGGGTTTTAACCCTAAAAGCCCAAAAACGACTCGTTTACCCAATTACGAGCCTATTTAACTCCAAAATTACCCGGAACTTAATTTCGACAATCGGACACTCTTTTCCGACTATCTCGGACATTCCGAGACTCGTGGCGCAGTCAAAATTTCCATCCGAGGTACTTGACCGCAAATCACTATTCTAATCCAAAATAATTAAATGCGGTGTTCTACTCAAAATCTCACCTCCTTTGTCGCTATACTCCACGGCGACACATAAATAAAATATTTCGACCTATATGGTCCCAAAATAATTGATAACACCGTTCCAAAATCATTAAATCCTCGAGAATCCCAAAAACCACTATTTCGAGAAATTCTCGAAATTCCAATTTATATCCAATTATGGAATTTAATGGTCTCCAAAAAGGACGGGTTGTTACATTGATAAGTCATATAGTGTGAATGAAACACTATAAACTATGAGCCATGTGATGATGATATTCAATCCTAGTTGATAGAAGATGTGTTTATAAGAGATTAGAAACAATCAGTTGTAACCGTATATATATATATATATATATATATATATATATATATATATATATAAAATGAATTAAATGAATGTATATAGTGGTTTAATTAATCTACTGTGTGATAATTGTAGATAACGGTGAATTGAGAAAAAGAATTAAACTAAGTTAATGAATGTTTATTCTTATAGATTTGAAAAGCTTAATGCATATTATTGAGAAATTATTCATGTTATTGGGAAACGTATATGAATGATTATATTACGTATGGTATGGGACATACGGGGTTATGATATGGGATGGAATCATGTTATGGAAATTTGAGAAGAGGAACCATTAACTAGGAGGTTAATAGGAAATGTTAAGTGTGCACTCTAGCTGGGAGGTGAGAATATCAAGTGAGAGTCTGCATACTAACATGTACATAATAAATGCTTTATTGCACTTGTTAAATACTTGCTATTTTGAAAATCATTTTCACATCGGGCTCTGACCCATTTCCTTGCATATTTTCTTTTCTATTGTATCTTCTATATCATGTGTCCAGTAACAAGGACGCCAACCTTAGAGAATTATGACAAGCTATGGGTATTGCTTAAACGCCTATCTTCATTTGATTCACAGTATTCTTTTAGTTAGGGCATGTCAGCCAAAAGAATTCAATTATCTCTTTTCTATCTGAGTCAAATACTCATGTACTCCTGTCATTTAAATACATTTATCATTGTTGGGATTACTTTATTGGTTATTTATTTGGGAATGTTTATTCCAATTGCATTTAAATTCTTTTGTGTTATCTATTTGGTTATCAGTGTTATAGAATAATATGTGTAGTGTTATTCTTAAACTAAAAATGGATTTTGTTGAATTAAAATTTGGAAAGTTTTTAACACCAGCTTAATTGGAATTTGGGTGAGTTGTAAATGTTTTCGACAGTGATGCTAAGAATGAGCCAACTGTATATTCTGTTTTAATTTGGTATTAGACTGGCCACCCGGTATTTAATTAGGCGGGGTGTTATAAAAGAGTATTGTTTCTTTATGGATGTAGTTGTGGGATGAGGTTAGATTTGTTCAGAGGTTGGAGCTATAAAAGTGGGAGGTTATGCGCGTGGTTTGTTGCAAAGTTTATTTTTTATTTATTTTTTTGGCTTAGAGTGCTAAACTTTTTGGCAAAATGGGGCGCCAAACTAAAATTTACCCCCACCCCACCCTCCCAATTATTTTAAATTACATGACACTTTTCGAAAAAAAAAGTAGTCTAAAACATTACGACACTTCGTAGACTTTCGTATTTTGAAAAAGCACGACAAACTTATTTTATATATCGTGGTATTTACCATAATTGAAGAATTTACGACACTCTTGCTAATTATGTCGTATTTGACAACTTTCCACGATACATTTTTATAAATTTTCGTCAAATATATGTTGTTAAAAACAATTTTTTTTATGTTGATATGACCAGAAGTATATGAAATGAAGGAAACAATACTGATCATGATAACCTTTATTCTTAAACCTAATACTCTTATAATGAAGTTTGTTTAACCATCCTCGGGAGAATCATCTCTCAAAGTCCCCTATTCTGTCCACTAACCATATCTTCGAACATACTAAAAAATGAGCACTAGGAACCTATTTCCAATCAAACCATCCGACCACAACAAGATAAAAGAGCTAACATAATAAAATAGTAGGAAATATAGAAGAAATATAACCTAACCAAAAACATATCTGAAAGGTCTTAATTTCATCCATGAAGAAAATAATGAAAAACTGATTGAAATGCAGATGTTGAACACATGAGGAGGCAAAAAGAAAAAATATTCCTTTTTTTGAGTTTTTGAAAGTTTTGAAAGAAAATAAATTATAAAAAAAACTACATTTATAAATATACACACTCACCGTAGCATAAACATATACATACATATACATTTTTTGTGTTTTAACATTAAAAATTTTAAATCATAACCACACATATGTGTTTATATACATACACTAGTGGAATGCCTGTGCCTGAAGGCACGAAAAACAATTTACCCCAAATATTCGTACTTCTGTTTGAGAACAACGCACCTCCAACTACCATAAACACCCCATCCAACAACCCACACTTAAACATAAAAGTGAACCAATGTATTGGATATTCATACTTTCAAAGCTAAATGAAGAATATTTGCGATTATCAATATAACCACTCAATTGACCATACACATAATCACATTTAAACATCTCAAGGGTGTATAGTATAAAAATACGAAATATAGTTCAAATTTCACCCATCATGCAATGGAACATATTAAAATGTAATTAATTTGTGTAGTTCAAGAAAAAAATAGAATTAACTGGTGAGATCCCATAAAATGCATTTATTTTTTATCAATAGAGAAGATTGTAATTACGATCAATAAATATATTTTAGGTATACCAAGGGGTTCATAACATTATATGAAAATGAAACCAACCTCATTGTGATAAATAATACAATAGAAACATTAAAAATAGAAAATTAAATAAACACAGTTTTTTGTCCATTACAATTAATACATCATCTAACTGTTTTTTTACAACCTTGATGCAATTGCTCCCTCTTTGTCATAGCATTCTTCATAACAATTTCTCTTGCTTTGTCATAGTCTTCATTCCTGAATATAGATCATTGGGAGTGAATTGTAGGCATATGGGAAATGGATATGAAAAGGATAATACAAAATTATTAAGAGAACTTATAATACTCTTGAATAAAATCAAGTAACAAACCCTATGAAAACACATAACTCTATTCATTTTAGGAACAATTTTCGCCATCTTTTATATGAACTTTGTCCCCCAATATTTTTAACCCCCAAATGAAATAAATTCACATATTTAAAAGAAATTGAAAATAAATGACATAGGAACATGAAAAGCTTGTAGGTGTTCTGAAAAACACAACACAAAATATGTTATCAATACAAAAGTAAATATCCATATTCACATTGGCAAAGAAACACAATACATGTTTTAGATCTTAACTCCAATTCGTTCATCTAATCTTACATCATAGACTTGAATTAGGTGCATGATAGTTTTACTTGCTCAACAAATTTCCTAAAATGCAGGGCATAAACACACAGGCCCTGTGAAATGCAGGGCATAATATCACATCACCTAATTTGAGTTCATCCAAATAGATGGAGCATCTGTCTGATTCTTCATTAAAAATAGATGTAGACATAATTAGATATAATTATTAATACCTCTTCATATACTCGAGCTGTTGAAGGGATGAGTTATTAAAATGTTTACTATATCACAATCAGATATAATTATTAATATCTCTCTCTATATAAAAAATTTAGGACAATCGCTTAGGATCACGTGATACAAAATACCCTATACAAAAAACACCCTGTATACAAATGATAGAAAACAAACAGACAATAATATACCAAATCTTCAAAAATAATAAGTGAACTAATAAAAAAACATGCAAAAAAACACCTGTAAGAGATTGAACTTGATAAAAAACACATCCTACGACTATTAAAAAAACACATGTACCTAATAATATACTATAGATGCAAATGACTACAACCGAGAAGATTCAATATACCAAATAATCATAAATGATGTTTAAACGATATAGCCGAGAAGATTCAGTATACCAAACGATTCAATATACCTTACTATTTATAAACGATTCAATATACCTTATAAATGTTTGGAATGAGTTCGGATTCTAAACAACATACGTCCAACTGTAATGATATGAGAATATATACCTCCTTATAAATCACCTCATCTTGAAAACAAAACATAATAAAGTACGGCGAGGATTTTAGAGCATAATAAATTATAAAAATCAGCCAGCTGGTATAATAAAAATTAAATTATAAAAAACAAACATGATAAAGTACTTCAACATCGAAAGAGAATTGTTTTTCTACTTCCCTATAATGACTACATTTTGTGTCGAGCGATGATTATAGAGCATCTCTTCTCCCACGATACTTACCTGAAAATCGATGGGGTTGTATGAGCAACTATTTTTCAATATGGAAGTATCCAATTAAAAATATGATTTTAGAAGCATCCTTAGAGTTAATCCCTTACAGTCATGAGCAAGATACGCCATCACAAATGATGTATAAACGATATAACCGAGAAGAATCAATATACCAAACGATTCAATATACCAATCAATTCAATACGCCTTACTGTTTATAAACGATGTATAAATGATTATAGTCAATATTACACGATTAAACTGATTAAACGACTTTCAATTGATTAGCCAACTGATTAAATGATTTTCAACAACATTTTCAAATGATTCAATGAACTGAACATTCTCAACACCAACATTCTCAAGAACAGTGGATTAAATCAACACTTAAACATAAATCAACATTGAGATGTAGATGAAGAAGGTTAGTTAAAATGGGGTATTAAATCAACTCAACAACAACACAAATACAAACAACACGTACACTTAGATGAAAATGAAACCCAACACTTTTATCATTGCAATGGAAACTACGAAAAATGGTTCCTAGCTAAGAAACACTTCCAAAAAAGAAATATTGCTAACCTTGATGTCATCCCCTTATATGAAAACTCTGAAACAAAACTTTCACCTTGAAATAAAAATGTATTATCGTTATTAGAAGCTAAAGAAATGAAAAGCCCCAGCACTAAAATAATAGAATAAAATTTCAAGCAACATACACAATCAAAATTAATAGAGTTAACAGTGTAGGTACCTATGATTAGAGTGCAAGAAATCACATTGTTCCTCATGACTTCATCGGTAGTCCATTAGATCCAAAGAAATCAACACATGTAATTAAAAAAAAATAACTTCAAAAAATGTGATGCACACTGTTTGAATGTGAAATCAAAACCCTAGTATTAAATCAAAACACATTTGTTAAATCAAAACCATAATCTAAGTAACAACAACAAATCAGACCTTAAAGTTAAATACCTTTCTTACTGCATCGATTTGGTTGCAAGAAGAGGTAAGAGAGAGACTACTTGATACAAGAACAGATTGGAGGTGCCTCGTCACGTGGAGGGATGCGTAGGGTGGTATAATCAACTAGAGAGAAGATGGAGGAAAAGGGTGAGTGAGCGAGAGAAAATTAAAGTATGTTAGGGTTGGGAGGATAATTGATTGAGAAGATATTACAAAAATACCCTCAATTTTAAACCATTGGATTCAACTTTCTAACAATTAATCCTAGCCTTTAATTAGTCCTAGACTTTAACAAAGGAATGCAAGCTTTAACCAAGGTTTTCCTTAAAGTTTTAGAAGAAACCCACCTCAAAACCATCTGGGTCGGGGGGCCTTTGAGGGCTTCATCGACTTTAGGGCAGTCCATGTCTCATTTATACTAACTTCGCAAGTTAGCTTCTCCCCTTCTTAAATACTATGTTTGGGATGATATATTGTCCCACCCACCCAAGCTGGAGCTATTTTTCTGAGTTGAAAAAGAATCTTTAAAAAGTATGTACCATTATTTTTTTTAAATACCGCATTGTGACACCACTGTTCCATGATTCTTGAGCCACTCGGTCCCTATTTTTCCAGTGAAATATGACATTTCAACAATGCTTATATAGATATGGCAGAATTAGAAGATTTTGAAGTAAAGTAGTCTGGTAAAAGACAAATTGAGGGTACCGTGGTCTCAACCATTGGATTGAGATTTGGATTATTAGGAAAAACATAATCGTAAGGCACCCATTTGTATTTTTTATGGTTAATAAGGTAGTGTTAAGACACAAATTTCCACAATTCTGCAAATACAAAGTTAATATACGTAGGTTACAAATTAGAAACATAGAACACAAAAAGTATTAGTCTTAATTTTGAAAAAGGAAATCATTTAACATCTCTCCTCTTAAATGAATTAGTTCCTCTGAAACCATCTTGGAGAAACATTACAAAAGAATCCTATAGATGTCGTCTTAAGAAGTAAAATATGCACGTGCCAATTCTACGCCCTGCATTTTATGGATCTGGTCTTTGTGTGCATCGTCTTAAGATAATAATAATAATAAAGTAGCATGGTGTGCATCTGGTCCTTGTTGAACTTTATGCTTAATTCTGCTGAGAGCTTCCCCAGCAATTTAGAAAATAAGTTAATGTCTTCTTATTGAGACATTATAGATGCAAATGGTCTTTTTTCTAAATATATGCTCATTCACTTTCTTATTGAAGAAAGCTGCAATTTGTCACCACTTCAGAACAAATTCACCTTAGACTTTTGTCTATTATAGTCCGCTGATTTCTTGAGTTGCACAAATTGAACGCAATGCTTGGAACTGAAATGTGAACAATGAAAAAAAGTCAATTAGGAAAGCTCGTACGCTCAACTTCCAAGCTTTTAACATCAAAATCCTCTCTGTATGAAAATAGTTTCAACCTTTCTAATTTACTAAACAAATAAAGATGTGTATTCCACACATAATTTCTACGTAGAAGTAGTGTGCAAAGTACCCAATGTACTGATCTAACACCAAGTATGCCAAATGTACAGATATAACTGCAAAATTAGCATTTTTCCAGCATCAAAAATAAAGGTTGAGCAATCATAATTCATAGTTGTTATGATAAATGAGAACTACCAAAGAACAAACAACACCTTGGTTATTCTTGAAAATAATGAAAGGATTACTGCATCAATGCTCGCTTTGTGGAAATTTAAATCAAAAGAACCCGAACATAAGCACAAACTAAAAACTCCTAGAATATTTTTAAGGTTTTGTAAATTCAAAAGTGTCTATAAAGTAGGAAGACTCCGTTTCTAAGAATTTAAGCATAATAAAACCAAATTTGGAACCCCTAATTTAAATTTTAATACCCAAATCCCTAATATGACATAAAATATAACAATCTAATTCTAAACAATATATGAGAACAAAACCTTAGTAATGAGTTTTGAGCATTTTGGTTAAAAAGTATCATGAAACAAAGATTGGAGACTAACCAAAGTTAGGTTTACGGAAGAAATTAAATGTCAAATAGATTCATGTGAGTAAAAACATTACAAAAAGATCATACAAATAATCAACAAAAAGAGCATACAGATCTGCGTATCATTAAAAATCATCATTTTTTAATGATGACACATTTTTTTGTCTATTTTCACATTCTCACATCATTAAAAATCTTCTATTTAGAATGCACACATGCCCAACATGCGCATAATTACAATTGAACCTAGCTAGTTGAGACCAAAACTCAAGACTAACAACAAACACAAAGGTTTTAATCAAGCCAAGCATAAAAGTACCTTTTTTTCACAAAACCAATAGAAAATAGTGTTTGCAAAACTCAAATAATATTGATGATGATAAAAATGAATATGTGTTCATATGAGTAAGATCCATGAATAAAACCTATAAGTAGTATAATGAGGTAGATCCAGAATCAATCGCATGTGTTCTTTGAAATCGCGGCATAAACATCCACCAAACCCAAACCGAAAGAGATCATATGATGCAAAACTTTGAAAACAATGCACGGTTGAAATGAAATTATCAACTATGAAATGAAATTAGATACTATGAAAAGGAATGAAACCAGATACAAAAAAAATCAAACAGAAATGAAACACATGCTCATGCCTAAGTCATAAAAACAAAAATAAGAATAATTAAATATCTATAGCATATCCCCATTGTAAAGTAAAAAACAAAAAAATTACCTCTAAGTTCGAGAGAAATGGTAGGCTTTTATCAACCAAATAGTCTACAAACAAATGTATCAACAAATTAACACTAGAAGGAAAGAACCAAAGCTCAAATAATATATAAAATCAAAGCCTCAAATTATTTTCAAGACCAATGCTTTCTTATACTTTTGAACAAAAAACCTAAACGTTATGAGAGATAGATATACAGTCGCAGAGAGAGGAGAGCTAGGTGAACTTTTAATCAGGGATCATTTTTTTTCGTGATCAAAGAAAATTCACAATTTTGAACAATAATTAACATTCTCATCACCATCATTATGAAATAAAACCTATAAATCATGAAAACATTATAAAACATGAAATTCATTCCATAGCTTTAGACTAAATAGATTAAAAGTTAAAGAAACTTCACTAATCATTGTTCCGGTGGCAGATAGTTGTCCGAAACCAGCCAAACAAACCCTGAAGAGTATCAATAGAGGAAAGAGAGGAGAGAGAAGACATATCATAGATTTACCTTTTGCTTAATGTTGCGACAGCGAGAGAGAGATGGAGATCAAAATTTCTAGAAAAGAAAAACGGAGATGTATATTGCACTTTAGAGTGAGAACTTTGGTGTCAAGAAAAATTAAGTGAGAAAATGGGGAGAGACAATGACACATCAAAAGAGGGGAGTGTATACTATCTGGAAGAGAAAAGGAAATTACATATTTAACCCTGATTTTGAATTAAAGTTAGAGAGGAAAACCAATTAGGAATGAGGTAAAAAAGGGGGAAACGAAAAATAAAGGGGTAAAGGAGTAAAATGAAATAAATCAATCTCAACCCTCCATTTGTAGCCTTTTTGGCACGATCCTCACCCCTAATTGTGTTATCATTTTATTGAATAGTGAGACTATTCTACTCCTTATTATATATATATATATATATATATATATATATATATATATATATATATAAGAAAAGGAGCATGAGTTTATACACCAATAAACACAAAAAATAAAGGATAAAGGAATTATGCCCCCAAAACATGAAGTCCTAGATTAAAATACCAAATCCCAAATCCCATGTACACACACACACACACACACACACATATATATATATATATATAGAAGAAGAGGAACATGAATGTATACACCAATAAACACAAAATATCAAGGAGAAAATAATCGTGCCCCCAAAACATTAAGTCCTTGCTTAAAATCCCAAATCCCATGCAAATTACCTTCCAACAATCATGGTGATTCATACAAAAAAATAGAATAAGATAAATGTTGGAGATAATGGATGAAATTGTGGGGTTAAAAGGGCAATTTTGGGTTGGAAATTAGGGGTGGTTCAATTTAGGGCTGGTTGAAATGGAGAAATGAGGAGGAAATATTCAATTTTAAGAGATATAAGACCTTACTCCAAACTAATCATTGTTCGAACAAAGTAAGGACCTCGTTTCAATGATACCATGGATGTCATTTGAACGACATAAGGCTCTCATTCAAACGAATTCAAAAAATGGTAAAAGGAGGTAAAGAAAATACAGACCTAATATACACACACACACACACACACACACACACACACACAAACACACACACACATATATAAAAAGGCAAGACAATAAAATTTTCAAAAACAGTGTCATTAGAAGATACTTGAAACATGGAATGTAATGAAGTGTTATTAACTTAATGCATTAGAGAATCAACCTAGATACACACAATAGCACACAAAGTCAAATTGACAGTTCTAACTAGTCAAATGCTTTGTTCAACCTTAGTAATGAGATATTTTGAACTCAAAAGAAATTGATGGCTTGTTCATATGGCTTAGGAAATATTGATGATTCTCAAACCAATATAGTGAAAAATTGAAGAATGAACTAGGATAAATTTTGTGAAATCTCAGTTATCTTTAGCTAAACTCCTTTGTAACATATGTGGTTTTCATCCTTTTATTTCATTTTATATTTAATTGATTGATCTTTTGATTTGTTAAGTTTTGGATTGTGAATACATTTTTCAATGATAAGAACTTGCCCATGGTGGCTTTTCATGCAAATGAACTTTATCTCCAATTAGAGCCTCTTCCATTGCACACTCTCATTTTCCTTTTCAATCTTATAAAAAGATATTATGCAATGGTGATTACATAAAAAAATTTCTCCTAGTTATAAATATTTTTATTTGATAGTATTGATAGGAAAACACCTCACTTAGAGCATTCAAGCAGTAGAACACTCTGAAAAGCCCATGTTTGGTATGTGCAAACAAGGTATAAAACTAAGATCAGTGTAGTAAATAGAGTCAAATAAGAATAACTTCACATGAAATACATGTTTAATTACTACTTAAGAGAATCATTGTCTACTTCACCATGTTAACTCACTTGAATATATCGAGTAAAGGTTTTTTTAAACATCTTAATTATGTCACCAATCTTACGAAAACAAAAGTAATAAAGCTAAAATCTTTTTGAATTTATATATATATATATATATATATATATACAAAAAACTTAAATAATAATGTTCAGTCTAGTTTAAGGGTTAAAGATAAGAATGAAGTCAAACCCCAAACTAGATAAAGTGACTCGAACTCAATCAATGGAGAAATACCAATAGACTTCATAAGATCCTAGAACCTAAGGGCATCTAATGGTTTGGTGAAAATATTTTCTAGTTAACATTCCACACGAACAAATCTAAAGGAAATGACTTTCTCCTTAACTAGATCTATAATGAAGTGCTCTTTAATATTAATGTTCTTTTTGCAATAATGTTGGATGGGGTTATGAAATATGTTAACCGAACTCATATTAACACAAAAAATGGACATTGGTCCTTGATCTAATCCATAATTCCCCAACATTTGCTTCATTAATAAGAGTTGTGAACAAAAACTCCCAACGACAACATACTGGGCCTTTGTCGTAGACAAAGAGATAGAATTTTTCTTCTTTCCCAACCATGAGATAAGATCTCCCCCAAAGAACAAAAACCCAGTAGAGGTTGTTTTAAAACAATCCACAACCCTAGAGGATGAATGATCCTTTCATATTATGTGTTTTGAATCGATAGTTATATTAAAGATAACTCACCTCATTATCCACTTTCACACTTTGAAAATTTTGACGGGATCACCAATAAAATTGGTGGGGTCGTTACTTTTACGAAGATAATAGGGTGGATCCACTTTGTCAAGCGAGGGGTCCGCCGAGTCAATATGACATACCACGAGACCATCGCACGGGCGTCATTAGTATCACAAGGAAGATCATCGTCAACAAATGTTTTACTAGCATCATCTTTGATAGTGGCATTTATTGATTCCATGATATTAAATCTTTTAAGGTCGTAAACCCGATAGGTGATGGGTCACGATTACTGTATTTTGTTCCCATTTATTTCTATGCATATTAGCCCCCTTTGATACTTTAATTACAGAATTTATTCTCATTTACTAGACAACCTATTTTATGTATGTTTACATGCTTACGAGGTATAATTGAACTTTTGTAGGTATTAATGTGCTAAGTCTGAAGTTTGATTGCATTCCAAGAAAGCTTCGTATGAAAGAGCGTATTCAGGGGAATTTTAGTTATTTTATCATTTGGATTTCTTTCCTAAAGTCTTTACATAAGTGTATCCCTACATATTATCTTTGTGTAGACTCTGATCATGCATCCTTATGAATTATAAAGAAGTCTTTAAGGCCTTTTATGTATGATGACCAAGTGAAAAAACAAGAGAACATAGAAATGGATTCAAACGTGTAAGATCTGAATCAATTCAGCCCTTGACTGAATTGATTCTTAGCCTAACATTTTTGGATTTTCACAAATCCAAATCGATTGGGACTCTACTCCAAATCAATTTGTTCACCTATTTTTAGCTCCTTTGTTTTACAAGTTTGACATTTTAGGGTTTTGTATAAATGGTTTGTCCCCTCTTTTAATTCAAAGATCATGTGAAACCCCGCCTATTCCAATCTTGGGTGATCAGTCCATTATTAAATTATACTTGAATCATTAATGGTCTCATTCTTAGCATCACTGTCGAAATCCAATTAATTTACTAATACCCTAATGGCCCGGTGTCAAAATTTGAATCTTTTTATTAATAGGTAATAAATAAACTAATAAATCACCATCACCATTCCAGATAACAACATGATAAATACTAGAGCATGTGAATAAATATTAGAGATTGGAATAAACACTCCAGACTAAAATCAAAATACAACCGTCCATAATATAAATTTGTAGAACACTGGAAATTAAATTGAAGTACAAAATCTCTATAAATAACCACTAGCTGGAGATGGGCGACATGCTTGACTAAGATAAATAGATTATAAGTAGGAATTCATGAATGTGGAGGCCTCTATTACCAAGGATATTGCAACTTCCACATTATCTCCAACATGTCAAATAAAGCAACTTCTAAACCTAGTGTCCCTGTGTAATACCCCGTATTTTTGGCTATATTTATTTTTGGGATTAATTAATTAAATGTGAATTAATTGGGAATTAATCTGGATAAAATACTAGCGAGATGTGAGTTGGTATTTGAATATATTGAGTATATACAATTTTATATGAATATTGAATTATGAAATTTGTCGTGAGATTGATATACGACAATTTGGTCATTTTATTGGGATGCGTGTGACAGTCGCGTCAGGATATAATTATTTTAATTATAAAAGTGATTTTAAATTCTATTAATCGTATGGTCATTTTGAGTGCGCCAACGCGTCCGGAAGGGTCGAGCTAGTCAGAAAACACTAGCCGGGGGTTTAATTTGGGTCACGGGGTATTTTTAGGCCATACCGGCAACATAAAGGGCATTTTGGTAATTTTGTATTTTTGGAGAATTAAAAGTGACGAAAATTGGGAGTTTTAATCTGATTGGGAATTGACCCACTAACCAACCCATTTTAACCCAACAAGCTACGGGGGTTGTTAAAAAATAGGTTTTCTAAGTCTCCCCAAAACAAACCCTAGCCACCATTGGAGAAAATCTTGGAAAGAGAGAGAGGAGGAGAATTCTGCAAAAAAAGCTTCATCAAATCAACACCAAACTCAGAGACACTAGAGGCAAGTGGTTTAATATCGTTTAATTTCATAGAATGCTCTTTCCATGTATAGGAATTTAATAAAATTGATTTGTTCTTGGTGTAAAATGAAAACCCATGTATTTTGGAACTTAGAACTTGAAATCTTGAGGAGAATTGCATGTAGAATGATAGGTAGATGATTATACTGATGATATTAGTGATTGGATGAAATTAAAATGGATTTATATTGGGTTAAATCATGAATTAAAATTTTAGGGTTTGTGTTCTTGAAATATTGGGGGAAAAGTGTAGAGATTTGTAAATTGATTGATGTTAGGATGAATTAATCCTTTAAAACGTGTTAGGATGTCACTATAATATGTTTAGGACTGATTAGAGACCTTAAAACAATCGTTGGGACTAATCTTAGAGGAGATTTGAGGAGTAGAAATGGTGGAAAACGTAACTAAAGAATTCTGGGCTTGAAACTGGCCAGTCGTTAGAAGGCCTCCCCAGGTCGTTCGAACGAGCTCGTTCGAACGAGCTTCTAACGAGTTGACCAGTCGCTTCTAACGAGGGGAGAATTCATTCGAAACCTTCGTTCAAACGAACTGTATTTCATTCGATACATTCGTTCGAATGAGATGTCGTTAGAAGGTACAGTTCGTTCGAACGAACTGGAATCTCGTTCGAACAACCTCGTTCGAACGAGACTTCTAACGAGTTGACAGTTTAGGCCTTTTTTGGCCTGTTTTGATTTTGGGAGTCCCGTAAACTTTTTCGAGGATAGAGATAACATCCCTTGATGATATGTTGATTGATTTGGGACGTTTGAGTTATTATGAGGGGTAAATTATATACGAGTGATCTACATAATGGTTTATATGGGATTGAGACGTGAGTGTTTACTACGACGTGAGAATAAATTATGGCGTGTATGATTATAAACCGGAATCGTATAAAGTGTGTAAATTATATATTAGTACTAGAATGAGATAAGTACTACAATTAAACTACGGGATTACTAAGATGTGTGTTTACTTAGTATTGGTATATGAATTGTGTGTATGACATACCTACCATACTTGCTATCACGGGAGGTTTGCGTTCGCTTAGGTCCCTCTAATCCTTGTGTTGCCCGGATTTAGACTAGTTACCTCGATGAACATAGGTCAGAGAAGGACTTATTGGGATGTTAATAAGTCTGCTGATCGTGGGAGCGCAGGTATGTGTGTGACCCATGTGATGTGACTGTGTTCGCCTCCACTATTTCTGATTTGTGTTATCTGAACTATTCCTGAGAGATTCGGAATATGTGATCCTTATGTACGTGATGTACTGGGATGGATAGCAGAGTATGTGTGCACCGCAGCTTAGTCTCGGGGTGCTTGTATTGTATATTTATGATGTGAATAATATACACTTAATTAATAGGAACCTTCATGTTAATGTTGTGAATATAATTACGGTATTGTTTCGAGAAAAACATAACGGGTTAGCTGATAGTGAAATATATTGCATATTGAGCATCTGAGTTTACGTTAAACCCCTATTTAATTACGAGCGTTATAATGTTAATAGAACCGAGTAATAAGGGTAGGACCTATGATAGTCTTGCTAGATATGATGTCACTTAGCTAGTGGTTTGTGTCGTTGTAGATGGGTACTTACGTTAGGAGTGCACAGTTAGACGAGAGGTGAGAATATCATGTGAGTGCACGTCCTAACATGTACTTTGCATTTAATGTTTTAGATGTTTTTAAAGCACTTGGAGGTTTTTAAAATATCTCCACATTCGGGCTCTGACCCGTTTGCTTTCAAATCTATTTTTCTTGTAAAACCATTTTAGGTGCCCAGCCACAAGGACACCATGCATAGGATACTCATTCAGGTGACGAGCTGTAGCTGTTTGTGGAAGCTACAGGGATTTGCTTGTAGACGCTTCTATCATTCGAATTCCAGTTTTCAGACTTTGGCATTACAGCCACAAGGACACCATGCATAGGATACCCATTCCTATTAGAGACATCTTTCCATTACAGTTTTGGGATTTGTAGTGAGGAGTTTCCCTCCAGACTTTACTTAAATTATGTGATGGTTATTCTATTTACTTCTTTATGGTGAATGGTGTTATTATTCTTCATTACACTTGTTGCATGTTAATCAGACTTAAATTAAAATTTGGCAACTTACTTTTTAAATACTAGGTGGTTAGTAATCATTAAAATGTTTTCGACAGTGATGCTATTAACTGGACCAACTTGGCATTTTGAATTAATTTAATAAAGGAGTAGCTACCCGGTATTTAATTAGTCGGGGTGTCATACCCTGTGGTTGGGCACCTAAATGTTTTTACAAAAATGGATTTAAAATGCGTCAGAGCCCAAGTAAAATAGTTTGAAAATATTTTAGAAATCATTTAAAATGAATTAAAAAGTACATATTATAACATGTTAGCCCCAAGTGCTCTCACTTGATATTCTCACCTCTCAACTAATGTGCACACCTAATGTATTATTCTAAACCCACCTAGTTATGCTACCCCTCCTAACTAGTTGACTTGAATCTCTTCATATCTAATAATTTATCTTGCCCACCCATATTGCCCATAAAATACTCTAATAAAAATCCAAGCCCCTTTTATTTATTAAGAGTCACCAATTGATTATTAAGTTCACACATACTCAGATTATTTGAGATATTACTATCTATCTTAAGTGCTCGTACACACTTAGTAGAATAAACCTCATGTATATATATATATATATATAAACACCACAATTGTAGAATATATGAATACGAAATCCCTAGGTGGATTCCTGCTATACGGGCATGCTCTTATATCAAGTCTTGGTACATCACGTACTAAATAAATGACATCGGGTTCGGAATCACTCTCGAACCAAAAATTCACAATTTACAAAAAAAATTGAGGCAAACATAGTTCTAAGACATTAGGCTAAGCACACACCAAACGCACCCAAACGATCGGTCACACCCTTATTAAAACAAGTGGTACTCAATCCCTAAGTTCTATGTTCTATGGTAGAAGTCAAAATCCCCCCAATGGGCTTATCAGGATAAGAATATACCTAATGTGGATCCTCCCGTGATAGCATGTAGCCCAGGTATGTTCACATATAATAATTCACATAATAGGTAAACACACAACCTATATATATTCATATAACATCAGTATAGATATTCTCTCAACCTATAATATATGTCTCATACGTAGTATACATAACTCCCGAATATCCCATGCATTATTAGATTATGATTTTTCTTCTCAACGTATATTCCTGAGCATACCCCATTACTCAAAGTATGTCATCCATTCTTTAAAGTAATTTAGTAGTTAATTCACCCATACCCTACTGGTCTAATTCATGGTTTCACTCAATTCTCCATGACACGATATTAGTCCCCGAATTAGTTTTTATTTTTCCGCTCGTGCCTAATTAATCTTAGTCCTAAATTCCTCTCATGTAACTAAGTCTTAATCTCAACATTGGTCTAGTGGTAAATAAATATATCTCCAGTTATATTTCAAAATTACTTCAAAGTTAACCCGATTTTTTCCCATGAGTTCTAAGAAAATGGTGGTAAAATTATCCAATTCTAGGAAACCAAATCGATTCATTCATTGTTCAAATCGATTCGTTTTTCGAATCGATTCGTCCAAGGAGCCGAATCAATTCGATGTCACAGGTATTGTCTTCTTCCTTTAACTGTTACAGGATTTCACAAAATTCAATCCTCTAAACCACCATTACATGATAGTAATGGGTATAAAAGATTTTTAACGTAATGTAATCATTAAATCATCAAAGAACACCTTTAAATTGTATTAAATCAAAATCAATTCTTAAAAACCCTTGTACATCATTTTTGTTCAAGAACTTAAACAAGATTTCAGATTTCTTCATAAAGTCATTACATTAAGTCCTTAATCTCATTCTACATGCATCAGGGATTAAGCTTATCACAATTCCTACTCAAGAACATGATTTACATCTTCCAAATTAAGGCCAATATTCATAATTTCAAGAGATTATTTGTCCTACACTAACATGGATGGTATACATTCCCAATATTAGAAAAATGAACACTTGCTTCAAGTTGTATATCTAAAATTCTACAAAATATTGGTAGGGTGATTTTATCCTCCTTCCGATCTAAGCTCCGGCGTTGGTAGTGCAAGAATGGTGTGAAAAGAGCTAGAACTCCCTGAGAAATTGCTCATTTCTCCTCATGTGGCCTCTCTGTGATTTTCTAATTTCTAACCCTAACTCCTTCACCTTACCAGATGATGTAACTCTCCATTTTTCAAAGGCCCCTATTTCCCAAAATTTTAAAAGACCAAAATACCCCTCCGGGGTGCCGATTGGCCTAAAAATGCCCCGGGACCGAATCTAAACCCCTAAGTACACTTTTCTGACTATTTAGACCTTTCCTTACACATTGGCGCAATCAAAATGATCGTTTGGATGACCCACAATTAAATTACATTTTATTTCCCAAAATTAAGTACGAACATGACTGACACACACGTCCCAACCAAATTTATTATAACTATCATTTTTCTCACTCACGACCATCATAATACTTTCCTATCAATTTATTACTCATTCAAAAAATAATATTCAATATAAATATATATTAACCCTTGTCTCTCTAATTAATATTTATTTTAACTCCGGTCAATTTTCCATTTTAATTTAATTAATCCCAATATAAAAATCATTAGTGTTACGGGGTGTTACAGATCGTTAGTTAGACTTTTTAGGGTTAGGTTTGAGAGATGATTAGACACAATCTGAATACTAGGGTTCGCCCATTTGGGTATTGTAAATATTTTTTGCCATCCTCTTCCTTTAATTGAGGCTCTTTTTTGTTATTTCGATCTTTGTTAACTAGTTTCTTTGAATTGATAATTAGGTTTCTAGCATTATTAGATTTCTTTCCATTAATTAATACCATTAACATGCTTTGAAACTAAATTTATTTAGGTCGAGGTGATTGAGCTCATTTGGATTAGTTGGTTGCTTTCCTTTCGTGATGGATTAGACTAGTTTTAAGGGCTAGGTTATGCTTAAATTTATGTCAAGGATATTTAATGGTGTATATCGTTTATGTATCATATTTACGACCTTACGTCAATAATATCTTAGATATTAATTGATGGTAAAATTATAGTATCCTTTTATGATAATTTATGGGTTGACAACTCTAGTTTTGAGTAATTGATGAAAAGAGATCTACTCTTGCAACTTTTTTTTCTAGTGTAACCATTTATGATAATTAATCTATAGTCGGGGATATTATTCTCAATCTATAGTACTTATTTTTGTTGTGTTTAACGAAGTTTAAATACATGTCTCGATTAATAGATATTTAAAACAATTATCTTTTGGACTTTTAATCAGAAGTAATAAATAAATTAACGTCAAGCACTCATTCCATGTGAATTCCATACCCGAACTCGCTGCTATACATCGTAGATCGGTCCATTTTGGATAAATATCGCTCTCCTCCTATCTTTAACATAGTTCTTAATTCACATTGAGGGAAATGCAAGGTTTAAAGTTAGGGTTTTAATGCATACTTCCCATTCATTGGTAGTTTCTTTGATTTGATCATATGTTCTTCCCAAGTATGCTTTTCTTGTAAAAAAATGAAAATTTTCAAAAATATTTTGATTTTTTCTTTTCTTCTGGTTGGGCATTTTGTCTTTATTTTCAATGATAAATTTCAAATGCATGCCCGGTCCTACAGATAATTCAATGACACATGTTTTCGATTTTAGAACTTATTAGACTTTAGTCCTCGAGTCAAATTATATTTGATTTATTTGAATCCATGAGCACATTCGCTTTTCCTGTAAAAATGATTTGGTTCAAGATTTTTTTAACTCTCTAATCTTTTTTTGCATTGTTATATACTAACACGAAGTGATATTTGTGCTTTTTTTAAAGTTGTGAGTGTTTAAATATTACTATTTCCTCTTTTAAAACATTAAGGTCATCGATAATCTCAATATTTTTCTTTTACCATTCATTAATTGAGTTAATTATGAAATTTGTTACTTGAGCATGATTTTGAAAGTTTCTTTGACATGAGAATCGCGTAAGCTTTAGGAAAGGATCATAGTCCATCTATGTTATTTCACCCATATTGACCTTGAACTCACCCTACATATTTTCTTTAGTCAACACCTTTTCACCTAAATATAATATTTCATTTCAAACCCCAAAATCCCATAACCAACGCAACATTGGATTTTTTAAACCATATATTCACCTTCCATACCTTTCTCTGGAATGGTACTAGGGATTTTATGATGTTCTTGTTATGTGGTTGCAATTAAACATGTGAGAGTGACAAGAAGACAAAGAAAATAAAAAAGAAAACAAAGACAAAAAGAATAAAACAAAATAAAGAGAAACTATTTCCTTGATGTACATAATGTTCAATAATCTTTCTCACTCTCCAATGTCATATGCATTTCTTTATATTGAAATAATTTTCCAATTTTTAAATTTTTGGCAATTGTCCATATCCTAAGTATTCTCTCCCTAACATCTTTAAATTCGTAAATTTTACCTTCCTCTGATAACCTCAATCCAAACCGAACAATTATAAATTTGTATGTGATCACAAGATGAATTTGATTGAAAAGTCACTATATTTGTGATATGTGAAAGTATATTTCACCTCATTTAAGTATTCTTTCATTGAAATTACATATTTTTCATTTTATATATAGTGTTATTCATTGATGACATGTGCATGGACTAATTTTCATTTCCATTTACTCTTTATTCCCACATGTTTCGTGTGTGTTACACCCTTTTGATAGTGATTTTATTTTTTGAGTGTAAACATTAATCATGATTGATTATCGTGCACGCTTTAATATTTATATGGTTTACAAAAGTTTTGCCAACTCAAATTGTTTTATTATGGTTGTTCTTCCTCTCACTTTTTAAGGTTTCAATTACAATGATGTTATTCTAATGTTAATGACTGCAGACTTTTTGGTCATTTCATTCACTATGCTAATACGTTATGAGGAAACTTGATGTTTGCAGGTGTTATCCCTAAAAAATATCACGAAACAATACTCATCCACTAGGTTGACTTAGGGGTTTAACGTCTTATTACATATGCTAATTGAAATTGTTTGCTCACGCAAGTGGAATTTATTTCTATTGACATACTTCCTACTTATGACATTAATTTTATTCTTATTTCTTTGCATGTTATCACTAGAGACTATCAATGTCTAACTTAAGGTTTGTGGTAGGTCTCAAATATTGTATTTTGTTCCCTTTTATTATGATGCATTTTAGCCCTTTTAGGTACCTTAGTTCCAATATTTATGCTCATTAACTAAAAAACCTATTTTATGTATGTTTATATGCTTTTATATGTATAATTGAGATTTTATAGGTATCAAGGTACTAAACGTGAAGTATTGTTGCATTTTGAGAATGTTCTATTTCAAAGAGCACATTTAGGGGCATTTTATTCTTTTCATAATTTAAGTTTCTCACCCAAATTCTTCATGATGTGTTTTCGTTTATGTTATCTTCGCGTAGCCTCCGACCACGCGTCATTCTGAATTATAACCAAAAGGATATTACCATTTGCATATGCTGAGGAAGTGAGGAAAAAATAAAATAGAACAAACGATTTAGGCTTGTATGATCCAAATCAATTCGCACCCTAGTAACGGATTTCCACTAATCTGAATAAACTTTTCCTTTGATTTGAATTGATTCGGTCCCCTAATTTCAGTTCCATTTTTTTTAATTTTAGGGTTTTGAAATAGATAGTTTCTCCCCTCTTTTAATTCAACGATACTCCATTAATTAGATATTTTTTTGGGTTAGGATTTAGATCATATTTGCGAGCTTCTCACTCTCATTCCTAAAGTTTTACCGTTTGGTTATTTTAAGTATTTTCACCATCAAGTTCCTTTAATTCAATCTCTATTTTTCTATTTCAATCTTTGTTAACTAGATTCCTTGTTTTGATAATTAGTTATCTTTATTTCTTTACTTTGTCTACTTTAATTCATGCCATTTAACATGCTTTCTAGAAAAATTAGTTTAGGTTAAAATGATTGGACTCACCTTAGATTAGTTGGTTACTTTGCTTTGGTGATGGATCAACTAGTTTTAATATGTTAGGTTGTTCTTGATTTTATTCCTAGGACATTTAACGAGATATATCATGAATGAGCCATATTTATAACCTTGCATATGTAATCTCGATTGTATTTGTTTAAGCAAAAATCATAGTGGTATTTTATGATAATTTGGTTGGTGACAAATCTAGGTTTTATTAATTGATGAAATGAGATTTAAACTTGCAACACATTTTTAATGCACGACCCGAATTTGGGTCACCATTATGTTAAACCTGCACCAATTTAAGAAGTTAAAAAGGGAGGGGGAAAATCCATTTACTTTATCTAAGAAATCCTATAATTTTCTCAATAATTAAGAACTGAATTTGTTGGTTTTAACTTAAGAAAAGAAATGATCACTTTAATTAATTAGTCACTTTTCAAGGTTTATTTATATAAATCTAGTTTAGTCCACAATTCTAATTAAATAGGAAATGAATCACTCGTGTCCATGTATTATTACAAGCCCTGGCCAAAGGCCCAAATAAAAGTGTTCAAAAATTCCAAAGAATGATTTTACTAAAATGATAGAGCTCTAACCACGTTGGCTGCTCTTTAGGGCCTTACTAGTCCTTTTCAGCATCCCTACTCGTTGTACTCGGGGGTGGGGGATCTAACATAAAAAGTAAGGGGTGAGAGAACACTCAGTAGGGTGGTTAATAGTAATCTATAAGTTTTCTTCAAAACACTACACGTATAACATGTATTTCAATCAATTCTAAAAATGTTTAACAATTTACCTAGTAATCATGCAACTACTAGGCTATGCACTCGAGCGACGAGCTCATAGTCACACATAACCATCTCATAAACGTTTATCGGGTATAGAGACTAATTAATCATGTTTTAGCCATTATCCTCATATATCCCTTTTCATTAGGTTGTCTTAATGATACATTCCCAAATACAACCATTATCATTTCCATTTTCTATTATCTTTTCTCGAAATTGTCCAATAATCGCATAATTTAACATGCACAAAACTATTGGCTATGCTACCATATGTTATGGCCAACGAATTTTTGTCTTTCACCCCAAGGCTTCGGTCCATCCTTAATTATCACGGTGTCATCCAAGTCCAATTTTATGTGTGTTAACATTTTATCAAATGTCCACATCATTCCACCCTTTTACCATTTTTAATACTCTACAATTTAATTAATTCATTCATTTCATCAATGTGCCATTTATTCACTATATTCTCTTTATCCGTTTCCCCAAAAATCTGATCGATAAGGTCTAAGAGGTAGTCAAACAACTGGGACCCTCATTTTTGCCAAAATCACCATTTTCCCTTTCATCATAATCTTTTTGAAACGCATATTTAATTTCATTTTGGTACTAGAACTTAACATTTTTCTTTCAAAACATCATTTGATGATTTTGTGTCAAAATCATGTTATCATTTTCTGTTTTGCCACATAAAATATAATTACTCATTCAAGACCATTTTTAAGAAAATGCCCATAACTTTTTCCTACTATCACATGTAACCCCAAATATTATTTTCACTCATTCTAATAATATTTAACAAATTTAAAGTCAATTTATATACATTTATTTACTTCAGCAAAAAATCGATTTTAACATGCTTAAACAAGTCTAAGTCATTATCACCTACCTTACTACGTTACTCTACATGTGTGAAAGAGTATTTTGAGCCTAGAAATACCTCAAAATGCACCTAGACAATTAAAATCATGGGTTTATATATTTGTAACATGCTTACTTCCATTTTCAAGTCAAAATGCCATGAATTTGGAAAAAAACAACCTTCTAGGGTTTTGTCTGGTTAAGAAAACTCCATTTGGGCTATAATATTTCATCAAATAAATTTATGTTATTCATCATAAATCATTTAACATCAATCCTACCTAATATTCATTTCTTGAAAACATTGAAACTTTGGAAGAGTAAAACCCTACGTTAGATTAAATGAGGATAAACAAAAAATGGATGACTCTAAAGCTCCTAAAAACTCCTAAGCTCCAAGACTCCAAAAGCTCCTTCAAATGACTACCAAAATATTCTCTGCAAGCTTTGCTCCACCACTTTCTTCCTTGAACCAAAATTGAAGATGGTAGAATTTGCTTGAAAATGGCGTAAATTATGGTTTGGAGGGGGCAACAAGGTTTGGGTATGGAGGAAAAATGGTTGAAGAGGGAGCAGATGGGTGTAAGAAACTTAGAGAGAGAAATAGATGATGAATATGGTGAGGGAAAGCACCATCTTTCCCTCATCTTCTAAAACAAATGAATATAATTTCAAATTCTCCTAAAACACACCAAATAAGTTTTTACTCACCCAAGCCATCAGAATTTGACACGTGACCCGATCAATGGTTAAAAATGTGATAGGACATCAAGCTAACTTGAAATGATATGTTTCTTCCCATGTTGTTTGAATGAGAATGGTACCTCGTTCGAACGAGACTAGGTTCTCTCTTAATAAGTCCTTTGAATGAACTTCTAATCAGGTTGCGCTCATATACAGAGGTGGGTCATTTGATCATTGTTATATGTCCACTTCGAATGAGGTGGGCTTTTCGTTCTAACAACCAATTCTCGTTTGAATGGACTTAAGTTCGTTTGATCTACCCAGATTTCTTAATCTCCTATTTTGCCCAATAACTTCGAACAATTGACATCAAGGACAAAAGAGTAATTGTATATAGAGATAAACGTCCATATATCAATAATCCAAGTCCTAATAAGTTCACATGATTACAAATTACATGGGGAAAGAATAAAATATCTAGTGTGGGTACTATAGTTTTTCTTCCCATGTAACCATTTATGTTAATTCACTCGAGGTGAAAGATATTATTCTCAATCTATGGTGTTTATTATTGTTTTATTTAACTTAGTTTAAATACATGCCTAGATTAATATATATTTGAAACACTTATCTGTTACACTTTTATTCCGAAGTAACAAATAAAGTAACGTTTATCATTCATTCCCTTTAGATTCGATACCTGGACTCGTCGTTATGCTCCCATAACAATGTAATTAATTTAGTTTTTTTGCATCACGGTAGGAGCCAAAAACAATGAAAGCGTAGTTAATACGGATGCTCGATTTTCCATTGTTATCAAATTGTGTCATTGCCAGTGATTGTTTCATATAGATTGTAATTAGTATATAGTATATGTAATATTTCCTTTGTAATTTCATTCTTGATTTTAATTTGTTTTGCGGACTTATACGTTTGAGCACAAGGAAAGGATTGAATTATCAGATACAAATCTCTAACTTAAGCTTATTTTTGGGTAAGCATGTCTTACTCTCCTTTTTCAATAATCAAAATGATAATTCTAAAAATCCACCAAAATTGATCATTTTTGGTGAATATTGACAATGTCTTAAACTTGATACATTTAAACTTACTTTGGTTGAGTATTACAAAAGTCAAGTAATGGATTATGGGAATTATGGAAGTGATCTTTCCAATAGTGGAATACAAATTTTTTACGATAAGAACGTTGAAACTTATTGCAATAATTCTTATAATAATTATTTTGACAGCAGTTCTCAAGATAATTCTGAACCTTTTTGTTTAAAGAATATGTGCCTCCACATATGGAATTGCGTGAGGGTATTCAAATGCCTGAGAATGAAAAATTAAAAATCATTATCGAGAAGAAAATGATTGTTGGGAACAAGAGGTGGATGCATTCTTTGAATCTAGAAACGATTTTTCTTATGAAACTTTTAAAGATGACAAATGTTTCAAAATAAATTAGAAATCCCATCACATCCCGGGTTTTCGAGGTATCTAAGGATTTAGATGATGATGATGATAATAAAATGCGTGGAAATAAAACATAAATAAGATCATACATGTTTATATTACATCACAGAAGTAATTGTGAGCATATAATTTATTCATTACACACTAACTATGGTTGTTCTCACATTACATAATGATACTGAAAAAGGAAAAGAGGAAATACATCATAAAACTAGTACAATGTGAAGCTACAACACGATGTTACAACATACGTTACATCGTCTTATAAGTGGTAACATATAAAATTATGTGTGGTTTGTAAAAACTGCTACTAATTTTCCATAAGTTAACGATTGTTAGATATACAAAAGGAGATGCGCTATAAATTTCGGGGTTGGTAGATTTGTTGCCTTTATTATGACTTGGGTCCATCCGAAATTTCAAAAATATAAGCAAAGATTGTCCAGTTGATAATTTTGATTCTATCTAGTTTTGAAAATAAACAGAATAAGGATTAGTAATAATCATAGGATCATAAGAATTGAGATTCAATAACTCAGGTGAGATATCACAATAATACATGATGATATTTCTAAAAATAGGAATATAAGGGCTAGAACTGGTTAAAGGCTGTGAATGGTTTCCAAATAAATAACCCATAATTATATGTTTAGAGACTTTAAGGAAATATCCATACATACAAAAACACAATCAAAATAAATTGGAGATAATCAATCCAGATAACTGGAGGTAAAAGTAGCCGAGCAAAGTCAATCACAAACATTCCAAATGTTAGCAATAACTAGGCCCTCAATCATTTGAGTCTTACAGGCCAAATTATAAAGGCGTGGGTATAACAAAAGATTATTCCCTGGTCAGAATGTATAGTATAATTGAACCGGGTAAAAATACATCATATGAAAAAGAATTACTGCATAAAATCATCACTAAAATCTTAATCAATAATACATAAGGACTTGAACTACTCAGATGTGTTAATCATTGAGAATATGATATACTCGGTCTATCACATGGTGATATCAACAAAAGGCGTACAAAATAGAATATGTGAAATTAATACTAAATAAGAAATCACATACTTTCTAGGGATTTTTGAAATTGATTTCGATCTATTAATGAGGGGGTCCATGAAATTCTGGAAGTATGAAAAACATTTATATGAGGTTGGGTTTAAAAGACATTGTGATATATAAAAAATATCTAAATCGCGTCTATTTAAATTTTGAGGCTTAATATATAAATAAGATGGAAATTTATTTCTTATACTTCCTTAAGGTTTCAAGTGTAGTGGTAATAGATTTTTTTGTTCATAAGGGTGTTAAAAATAAATAGAAAAGGTTTAGGGATGAAAAATCAGAAGTTCAAAAACTTTAGGGGTTTAAGTGTAAAAATAAATTAAATAATTAAAATCCAAGTTTAGGGGTTACTTCTAATTCGCTTTTTGGTTGAGCAAATAGGGTATTCTAACATACCATTTTGAAAAAAAAAATTGGAATTTTTTTTCAAAATTTTATGATTTGACACAAGGCCTTGCGTGCCGAGTCAAACATCACACACACTAATTTTGATCCTAGTCACTTGTGTGGCTTAAAACTCTTCTTCAACCTTTTGAATTTTGACTTTGAGGTTTAAAACATTGACATGTAATAAATTCATTACAAAAACCATTTGAGATGATTCCAAAGATGTTCTTCCTAATTTTTCACAATGATTCAAAAAATATAGTATTTAAGAGTTGCGGTTAACTGTAGCTCCTTCTCCATATAATGAAAAATTTTGAAAATTTTCATATCTCTATTCATGGAAGAAGACTGAAATTAAAATTATGATAGTGATATAGTTTTTCTGTGTGAATTTGTAACAAAATGGTTGCAGATCGAGGGTTCAATTCATAACTTAAAGAGAGAATTCGAGTTTAAAATTTCTACTGGCAAAATGGACAAACTTGATTTCACAACATGTAAGTATACTATAATAAAATTAAACATTGTGGTTACAGTAATACCCCAGTTTTTTGTGTATTTTATTTAATTAATTAGAGGAATTGATTAGGAAAAATACATTTTAATTAAATTTTTTTGTGTATTTTATTTAATTAATATGAGGAGTTAATTAGGAAAAATATGTTTTAATTAAATTACGTGAGCGAAGTAATTTAATGCGACTTGATGTTAATTGTGACTATTAATATTAATCGAGAGATATATAGTGATTAATATTTCATTGTGATATTTACTAAGTATGAATATAATTGATAGTTTAGGTTATACGGCATATAGAGTGATATGTGCATATTTTATTTTATCTCACTGGGAGTCGCGGGTAGACTATTTTGAGTTGACAAATGATAAATATATTTTAAGCAACTTGGATGATAATTTATAGGTCACGAATGATTCCAGATGGGTCGAAATAGTCAGAATAGGGTACTCGGGGGTATAGTATGGTTCACGGGTCTATTTTTTAACCAAATCGGTACCTATTAAGGGAGTTCCAGTCATTTTTCAAAAATAGGTTAAGGGAAATATGAAATTTAGAGCCATATATCTGATAATTAGAGACTGGGTTTAGGGCTCACAACACAAAAAAGTTATAGAGTCCATTAGAGAGGAGAAAGAACCTATTTTCAAAGCTTAAAGAGGGATTTTGAAGATGGTGAAGAAATCTTGTATCCCAAGGCAATTGGAAAGGAAGATTGGAGAAGGAAACAATCAATCATCAACCATGAACCATGAAATCCGATCAATCAATCAAAGGCAAGTGTTTATTACAAAATAAATTGATGTTATAATACCCATGTGTAGGGTTTTCATGAATATGTTGATTTTATTGAAAAATCTTTGACGAAAAGTATCAATTGATTACATGATTGGGTAAAATTGCATGTAGTTAGTGTTTATATCTTTAGAGAATTTAAATTAGAAGAGTTTTGATTATTACTACGAATTTAAATCTGGGATTTGAATTGAATTTGATAGATGAACACAGAAGTAGATTATGACTGAGTTTTGAGGGTTTAATTTGTTCTTAATTCATTTCAGTGAAGTTTTAATGTTTTTGAAACATTAGAAACCATCCTAAATCATGTAGAAATAGTTAGGAATCATCGTATGTGAATTTGGTGAAGAATTATGGAAGTTGGGTAAGCAATAAAGGGTGAAAAATCGGGGAAAACAATGTTGCACCTGTTCAATCGATCGACCCTGGAAGATTTTGGGTTCTTTTCTTGGATGAATTTTCTAGGATTTCCAATTATGGAAGGGGATCTTAGGAGTGATATTACACCTATGTAGGGACTTGATAAAGACCAGTAGGTTATAATTAAGGTCCATTAAGGTCATTGGGTGTAGGACTTACAACATGGACCGGAAGGGACAACCAGTGGAGAGATAGATCGAGAAATTTGGGAATTAATCTACGGAGAGAGAAAGTAGACATCAATTTAACATGGATACCAGAACGTTAAAGATGGTAACTACTAAATTTATATAAGGAGGGGTAACTAGGACCCTTAGAGTTGGGTGAACACTCTTAAATATATAAGATAGTCAGATAAATAGTAAAGTAAATAATATGGCGAGTTTGTGAGAGATATATACAATGTACTAACATGTAATACCGGGTTGTGTGAATACTTATTGATGCATAGTACTACGTAGGTTGTGTGAATACCTAAAATATATTGTATATATTGGAGATCAAGGTATGATTTTTAGCCAAGAGATATAATTTACTATTTGTGATCTTTAATACCCCGTAATTTTAATGAATTTTAATATGAGATAAATTAAAACTTAATGGGCCAAATTAATGGGATTAATTGGAATTAATTATCTAAAAAATTAATTGGGATTAATCCGGATTGAATATTACTACAGATTAAAGTGATATATGATTTCTAAAAAAAGGAAGAGGAGGTTCCAAACACTTGTCTTCACCAAAGGTTCAGACTTACACATAAGGCAAGTGTAATTCTTGCTCTATTTTGGTGCTTATATTATCCATGTTTAAATATGATTTCTTTTTGGATTGATGAACTTAAAAATTTGGGATTTAAAATTATTGATAAATCAATTTTAATGGATAGGCAAATTCATTTAGTTGTGGATTTATACATGTAGAGACTATGAACATGAAAATGAATATACATGCAAAGACTATGAACATGAAAATGGATAGGTTTTGCATGTAGAGGATTTATTTGTTTATTGATAATATGAAAATGATGTTCGGTATTACATGTACATGAATTCTACTCATGTTGAATATATAAATTTGATGATTTAGTTATGAAATGATAATTCTAAATTCTAGGTTTTTAAGAGGTAGAAAAATGGTGGATTTATATTAATTGGGATTTTAACGATTTAATGGGTTTGATGATAATACCCTTATGAACATAAGAATTTGATGTTATTCTTATGTGAAAATCACCCTCGAACGTGTTAGAACACTATTAGTAAATTTGGATTTTGGGAAGAATATAATCCATAAGGGTATGGGTGTAAGAACTTGAAGTAAAACGCAAAAAACCGAGGTTTAAGACAAACTGCAATGACGCTGATCTCGTTCAAATGAGACATGTTGTCGTTCGAATGAGATGCCATCTCATTTGAATGAGATTTGTGGGTTTTTGACGAGATACCAAAAATTCTGTTTTAGCCAAGAACAATTGGGAGAATTGTATTTTTAGCCCACAGTAGGTTCTGAATAATTTTGGTACATTAACAAAAGAGTGAGGGTCTTGGGTTAATGTTGGAAATTTATATAAAACCGAGGAATACAAATTATGTGAGAGATATCTACATAAAAATAAAATTTCTAAGAGATAAAGAATCATCATGATCAATTACGGATTAATATTGGTGATATATATATATATATATATATATATATATATATATATACGGGTACTTGGGATTATGTGAGTGATAACTACATAACAAATATACAATGATAATCGTGATTAACAAGTACGGGTGGTATTCCAGAAATACAAGGGGTACTTATAGTAGGATGAAATCCTAATATGATATTGGTCGAGTGCGTACCAAATTCTAATAGGTTTATGTGTATACATATTGCTTGTTTAATTTATGTGTACGACAGACCTAGCCTACTTGATATCAAAGAGAGGTTTACGCATTAAGGGCAGTCATATCCTAATGAGCCTTATGAGGGATTTTTAATTTATTGCCTCAGAACATAGGACTTACGTTGGATTTCCATGTGTGAAAACAATGGTATTGAACGATCATTTGGGTGCGTAGGTTTGTTCGTAGCCCAAAGGCTTAGGACTATGTTCACCTACAATATTTGTTTTTGCTATTTGTGGTTCCAGGGATATACCGAACTGACAGTCCTTTGTATAGTGATGAGATGTACCCGAACATGATAGCAGAGTATGCATGCACCGCAACTGAGTCTCGGGGTGCAGTAATGTGTGTGTGTGTGTATATATATATATATATATATATATATATATATATATAATAGAGTGAATGTATATATATATATATATAGATATACTTGTGAAATGTTTTACATCTTGCGTCGCAGCTGAGCCTAAGGGCGCCATATTAGTGTCTATATATTATAGTGTGAAAATGTATATATACATGGGTTATTATCTACTATGTGAATTAACTAGACATGAACGATAATAAAATATGAAATCAATTAAGTAGGTGAATACTTAATTATATTGAATTGGATAAAGGGCTTATCTATTTTAAAGAGAAATTGGATATATATGTATTACCTATATTGCGAGAGAAATACGCGGGATAGGTATGGGATATGGTTAGTTGGCCCTGATATGAACTAGTTAGCATGAGCATAGTAACTAGTATGATTTTAAGGTATGTTAAGTGTGCACTCTAGATGAGAGGTGAGGATCTCAAGAGAGAGTTCGATGAATCTAACATGTATATAATAATTGTTGAATATATAATTTATTCACTTAGTATTTTCTAAACTTTTTTTACATCGGGATCTAACCCATTTTATTGCACATTCTTTTCTCTCTCTCGTATATTCTATTTTAGGTGGCCAACCACTAGGACGCCTGTTATAGGGGATTGATTATTGACGTGCTATGGATGCAATGGACTTACATATTTTATTTTAGACGCTTCACATTCTTGATTCATATGTTGTAGCTATTTCATTTAGGGCATGTCGCCCAAAGGATTCTAGTCTTTCCACCTCAGCCAGTTTATTTAGTAGTATTAGAGTTGATTACATTTGGTTTACATTGGATTATTGTATTGAGATTTTAAGATGGAGAATTTTATTCGAGTTGCATTTAATTCAATTTTAATATTACTTATTTGTTATTCATTGTGTTAAATGGTTTGTGATCTAAAAGTGGTATTTTAATTAAATTGAAGTTGGAAAGTTTTAACACATGTTTAATTAAGTATTAGGTGACTATGTTTTTCACAATTATGCTAAGAATGATCCAACTATAGATTCCATTTTAATTTTCTATTGGACTGATCACCCGGTATTTGATTAAGCGTGGTGTTACATGTGGTATCAAAGAATCAGGTTCTAGAGCCTTTTAGGATCTATACGGCTGATTACGTTTTCGCGGAACGTTCTTTGATATAGAGCCTTATCATAGGGATGGTTGCATTCCTCTTCATATTACAACATATGTTCTCCTGCAAGAGTCGTTAGTAGGACAACATGAGGAGGACTTAGCCAAAGAATTAGAAGATTTTTGAAATGGTGATTGAGATAGTACCCACCATAATTATTGTCCAGGCTCAGGACAATAAATAAGACGTTCGGGAGATATAGTTTTCCAAGCACCATCACAAATGATGTTTATGCCGTTCTAGACTCACCAACATAGCTAGATACAGAGTGAGTCAGATGGGCCTTTGAAGAAGACCATCCATAGAAATGTTATAAATACAGAGATTTTATGCGTTAAGCCAATGTCGGAGGATATCCAGAATTTTTGGCATATAACAAAGTGTTGAATACCTGAAGTGAAAATTGGGGTAAAATTCTTCTTGGCTCACAGGAGCAGTGTTGTAATAGTGATAGTCAATCCCATATTTGAAAGGTAAAATAGTATGCCAATGTAAGGATCTTAAGTCCGTTCTTACCGCAAGTTCCTTTATCTGTTGTTCAGAAGGTGATGTGAACTACATTTTACACTTTGGTCACAAAAAGGTACATACAATAAAGAAAAGAGCCATTGACTAGGTGATGGACTCATAAGAGGTGTCACCAATACTTAAGGGAATTTCTATTTGTACGCTTAATGCTAATGGAGACAATGTCGTGTTTCGACAATGAAGATATAAATGCTTCTATGTGAAGGAAGAAGAGTGTTAAAGAATCTATCCAAGGAATAAGACTGGACATAGCGGTGTTAGTGAAGCAACATGGGGGGAGACCCATCAGGGGACCCATTTAAATGATTCAGATAGTCGAATTAGTACTAAGCGATAGTGAATTCAGGCAGGGCTTTTGAAGCTAATAGTGTGCCTTAGGGCCATAAAAACTAAGGGAACAATGAAGGTGGCCATCAAAGTTAAAGCTACCAGCGTCCGAGAGAGGGAGAACCATAATAGTTGGTCTGCATGGCCTAGAATAGAGAATTATATGAAAAGTTATTATATGTGGAGAGTAAGACCACATGCATTGAATTTTGAGTAAAGCAAGTAAAATGTATAAGAGTCTGGTACCTATCAAGGGAAATGATTAAGACAGTTTTGGTTCAGTTTGGATAAGCATGTTGTATTCGATAATCATTTGATCAGTTAGGGCGATTGGTAAGGAAGGAGATATGGGTTATCCTCGGGAGAATAAGGTATGCTTTACGTGACACGAGTGGGTCACGATATTTTGATTAGCACTAGATTCACATGGGAGGCAAGTTTAGTGGTTAAATCAATACCATTATGGGTATTTGTTTTTTTTTCCTGGTTCAACGGGATTAAAATTTGGTCTCATCCACAAGGGAGTTTGTGTAGATAGTTAGTATATTTTTGAAATTACTCATTTTTAGTGATTTGTTATACGAGTACGATACGATCATGGATGTGGTTATTGATGCTTAATAGTGATAGTGGGTTATTATTGCAACACTATCATGGTTGTTCTTCCAGGATAGGATGTGTTGTTTGGCGATGCTTAGAGAGTTGAGCTCGCAATTATGTAATATTGAGTAATGATAAGAGACTTCGAAGAGTGTAGTCATCTCAAGATATTTGATCCCAGTGCGTAGGGACTTTACTAATATGATTCAAAGTATTTAGGTTTATTATCGAGCTTGGAGTCTTAACTCATTTTTATATTTAGCGCTCAGAACTTGGTGATAGGTAGAGCGCATTGTTATATCACTCCTTTAGAAACATAGGAGTTGAGATTTATATTTATATGTATGGGGATCAGGATTTTTAGTGTCTATGTTATGTACCTTGAGTCTATAAATCTCAATGACCGACAATGTTAGGTAGCAGTGTATCGAGGGTGTCCTTGTTTGTATTTCGCTTGCACGACATCCCACACATGAAACCCAACAAATTTCGGGAGTTGAGAGATGTGTTGGGGGATAGGGAAATAGCTCAAAATTTAGTTGTTCCTCATTTTATGAGTGGAAAAAATCCCTTGAGTGTACGACTTGAGGCAAGTGGAGATGGAAAACATTTATTTAGCGATGTATGGACTAAAGGGTGTATGGGATCCCAAGTAAGTTTGATTTTCATATCGTCCGAGATAGTGTGACACCCCGCCTAATTAAATACTAGGCGATCACTCCTTTATTAAATTAAATCAAGGTGAACAGTTGGTTCATTCTTAGCATCACTGTCGAAAAATAAATTTTCCAATTTAACACCCTAATTAATTAAGCTAAGTGTCAAAACCATTTTCATACACACATTCCAAATTTTATTTAAAGAAAAATCATTTATTTTATTAACAACATTCAATAAGTAAGAATCACACCACATTAAATTCTGCAACATAATCCAATTAATTTAAAACATATGTTAATCAAATGTCAACATACGAAATCTAAAGTCACACATCCAAACTGAATAAATCCCATAGTGACAATACTGGAAATAACTGAAATACAAATTCCCAATAACAACGGAATAATGAAAAGATCTACACATGCCCATCTAAATGAAAGTACTAAGAGTGGATCCGAATGAACGAAGTCGTCTAATCAAGAGACCTACAACTCCCACCTAAGCTGCAGCGCGTTCCTTCCAAGAGATCCTAAGCAAGACGCCCCTATGGCTGGGCACCTGTAATACATACATATATATACAAGAGAGAGAAAGAAAGAAAAGAAACAGGTCAGATCCCGATAGTGTGTATGATTTAAAATTCGTTTAGCAAGTATTTAAATTGATACATGCCAATGCAACATATTAGTGCGACACTCTCTTGAGAAATTCTCACCTCTCTTATAATGTGCACACCTATCGCACAAACCTTCTCAACGGTTTATCCTATCATTTTATCACACTAACCTTCCCAACAATTTAGCTTATCTCAAATTACTCGTAAGATTTCAAAACCGAACAATATCATTGTTTAAAAGAATTACTTCCAATTAGTAGCACAACTCTCATTTTAGCTTCATTAATTTATAAAGTTTCCCAGTGTCATATTATACTTTTCAAACAAGTATTTACAATTTTAGTCATCAACTATGTCCTACTTACCAAATCACAGTAGGTGCTTCCAAATCTCATAATTTCATATATATATTAACTACTCGCGTAATATATATATATATATATATATATATATATATATATATATATATATATATATATAACGGCACCCCAAATAAAACTATGGTGGAGTCATACTTTGCTATCCAATCCCCGTATCGCTCACACTAAGGGATATACAAGTTCGAAATCACGCTCGAACTGTATCAACATATATACATAAACTAGATTGAGGCGAAGCATAGATTCTAAGTCTCTAAGAGGTCAGTACATACCCTCACGTCTCTTAGGACCGTCTGAACTATCATTTCGATAGCCTCTTCCAAGGATATCTATCTCCTTGGGTACGAATCAATATCCCCCATAAGGCATCACAGGATAAGATCGTCCCAGCGCGGTAACCTCTGGGATAGCAAGTAGCTCGGGCATGGTTTTCACACGTATATAATATATGCATACACAACCATATAAATATACCACTTGTTATCATATCCATATAGGTTTCTCTCATCACCCATAATTTCAATATTTATCCTTAATTCTCACATTAAGTATTTCTTATAAGGGTTCGTCACTAACCTTAACTCGAAGGGTTTCTCCAACTCATTTCTTGACACTCGTGGACTCTATCCTCACAAGTATAAAATTCAGTAAGTATTCTCCTAAGTTTCCAACGTAACTCTCTTACGCACCTCTCATTTTAATACATAAATATCATCGACCCTTAAGTAATTATCCCAAAATGCAAATCCTCGTCTCACATTAAAAGTCCCCAATATTTATTCATATAACATATTGGTCTTCCCTATCTCCCAAAACATTCTATTAAGGATGTCCAAGAATTATTTCAAGATAAATTAAGTTTAACTCATTTAACAAGGGAAATAGGAGTCTGCTAGGAGGGGTCGATCGATCGAGGTTTGGGGCTCGATCGATCGAGCCTTCGATCGATCGAAGCTCTAGGCTCGATCGATCGATCAAGCAGGTATTGCGATTTCTGTAGAATTTCAGTTACGGGTTCTAACACCTATTCTCATCCAATTTCAAGTTTTACATCCCCAAACGTCCAAAATCTTGTACTACTAACATCCTAACATGATATGATACACATCCTACGTAAAGCATGTCAATTTACGTCACTAAACATGGATTAATCATATCGAAACTCATTTAAAACTCAAGAACCCTAAAAATCTCTAAATCATGGTTCTAATCTGTTTTACCCCAGAATTTCTTTCTTAATTACACCAAAATTTTGTGGATTATTGTCCTACATCACAAAAGATTTCCAGAATAAGGTTTAAGTCTTTACTACTTGCAAATTCCTATCACAATTTGGGTTTTCTTCCATATATTTCATCCCTAATCATTCCTAAACTAATATGGAAGTTGAACTAACGAAATAAGCAAGATAAACACCTGCCTGGGATTTTTAGAAGTCTGGATTGCGGCTGATTTTGGCGTGGTTGCGTTCCTCGTCTCGCGATCTACGCGTTGGTGGTGGCGGCGGTGCAAACCGTTGAGTTTTGAGCCTTGGAATTGCTTGAGAGCTCTCTCCTCTCTTCTCCAATGGCCGTTCTAGGTTTTGGGTATTCTAACCCTAGGTGATAACCTCAATATCATATATTGCCCCTCTAATTTTCGTGGGTTTAATTACCCAAAAATGTGAAATGATCAAAATGCCCTCCCGGGTTACTAATTAGGCCTAAAAACGCAACGAGACCCAAACTACACCCCCGGGTACACTTTTCTGACTATCTCGACCCTTCTGGACGTGTTGGCGCACTCAAAACGACCATACGGGCACCTTATAAAATATTCACTTTTTATTTATCAAAATTTAGTCCCGACGCGACACGAGCACGTCCCGACTTAAATTTCCGAAATTGTCATTTAACTAACTCATGACATTAAATATAACCAATATAATCTATTACTTTGCTCATTAGTAATATTCAACAAATTTCCCATAATTACTAACTCTCTTCACGTTAATAATTATAACATAATTAATTTTTGGTTTTTGATTAAATAATTCACTCACATTAAATTTAATAAATCCCCAAATTAATATAGCATAAAAATACGGGGTATTACATACTTCCCCCCCCCCCCCCCCCCCCAATAACGGAATTTCATCCCGAAATACAGAAAATAAGGCATACCTGGTAAAAACAACTTTGGATATCTCTCGCACATATCTGCCTCGCGTTCCCAAGTGGATTCCTCCACATTATGATGCTCCTACTGGACCCGCACAAGTGTAACTATCTTCAACCTCAATATCCTCTCACTATAGTCTAGGATAGCCACCGGTCTCTCCTCGTAAGAGCTATCAGGTTGTAAGTCGATCTCATCTATCGCAATGTGAGTATGTGCCATATCATCCCGAAGATATCGTCTCAAGGATGAGATGTGGAATACATCGTGAATACGATGTAAATGCTCTGGCAGTCCCAACCTGTATGCAATCGACCCAATCCTCTCAATGATGGGAAATGGTCCCACGTACCTCGGAGCCAACTTCCCCTTCTTCTCGAACCTCATCACTCCCTTCATAGGAGATACACGCAATAACACTTGGTCCCCCACACTAAACTCCCGAAATAACCGTTTCACATCGGCGTAGCTCTTCTGCCTGTCCTGGGCTACCCGAATGCGACTCCTGATCATCTCAATCCTCGCGGAGGTCTCCTGAATCACCTCTGGTCCTAGCAACTTGTTATCCCCCACTTCGAGCCAACAAGCTGGGGAACGACAAGGCCTGCCATACAAAGCCACAAATGGAGCCATGCCAATCGTGAACTGATACGAGTTATTATAAGGAAACTCTACCAGTGGAAGGTGTGGCTCCCAACCTCCTCCAAAATCAAGAACACACATGCGTAGCATATCCTCCAACATCTGATTAGTATGCTATGTCCGTCCATCTGTCTGTGGATGATAAGATGAACTCAACCTCAACTCAGTACCCATAGCCTCCTGAAAGCTATCCCAAAAATGTGACACGAAAATCTTGTCTCTATCTGACACAATATTCACCCGTGTAATCTGACGATCTCAGCAATGAACAACTGAGCATACTGACTCGTGGTATAATCTGTCTGCACCAGTAGAAAATGAACCACTTTGGTCAGACGGTCTACAATCACCCAGATAGAGTCATGGCCCCGCTCTGATGTAGGCAACCCCGTAATAAAATCCATGGAAATGCTCTCCCACTTCCACGCGGGAACTTCCAAAGGTTGAAGCAATCCTGACGATTTCTGATGGTCCACCTTCACCAGCTAGCAAGTAGAACACTTGGACATGAACTCAGCAATGTCCTTTTTCATCCCACTCCACCATTATTGTCTCCTCATATCCTGGTACATCTTATCCCCTCCAGGATGCACCGCAAATCGGGACCCGTGAGATTGGGTCATCACTGCGTGACGTAATTCCACCCCTTCTGGAATCACCAATATCCCATTAAATTCTAAACCTCCATCAGAACTAACAGAATAGGAATCAGCACACTCGGTTAAAAGTCGTACAATCTGCTCCTGGCAAAATGGGTCTGTGGTTTGTGCCTGTATCACCCTCGTAACAATCTCAGGTGTGACTGACATCACGGATATGAAAGAATGTGCTACTGTGTCCTGGTGACCCAACTCCTTCCACTTTGCTTTCCATACGTCCACTACCTCATCTACCAGTCTATGACTCAACGCATCAGCAACTACGTTGGCCTTTCCCGGATGATAGTGTATATCGAACTGGTAGTCTTTCACAAACTCTAGCCATCTGCGCTGACGCATATTCATCTCTCGTTGAGTGAATAAGTACTGCAATGACTTGTGGTCTGTGAACAAATGAAATTTCTCCCCCAATAAATAGTGCCTCCATATCCTCAATGCAAAGACGACCGCTGCTAACTCCAGGTCGTGGGTGGGGTAATTCTTCTCATGCGGCTTAAGCTTGTGGGAGGCAAACGCTATAGCCTTCACCTCCTGCTGAAGTACTCCCCCAAGTACCCGTAAGGACGCATCAGTGTAAACCAGGTAGTCCACACCCGGCTTCGGTAACGCAAGGACTGGTGCTGAAGTAATCTTGTCTTTCAGCTCATCGAAAGCCAACTGACAAGCATCAACCCAAATATATGGTACCCCCTTGGGAGTTAGATTTGTCAGTGGACCTGCTATTTTGGAGAATCCTCGAATAAATCTTCTGTAGTAACTATCTAACCCCAAGAAACTACACACTTCTGTCGGTGTCGTGGGCTGTCCCCACTCCCTCACCGCTGACACTTTACTCGGGTCAACTGTTATCCCCTTCTCAGAAACAACATGCCCCAAGAACTGTACCTCTTTTAACCAGAATTCACACTTCTCGTGCTTAGCATACAACTGATGCTCTCGTAGAGTCTGAAGAACCTACCTTAAGTGCTCGGCATGCTCCTCCTCGGAGTGTGAATATATCAAGATGTCATCTATGAAGACGATGACAAACTGATCCAAGAACTCTCTGAATTCTCGGTTCATCAAGTCCATGAAAATGGCTGGAGCATTTGTGAGTCCGAACAGCATCACCCTAAACTCATAGGACCCATATCTCGTCAAGAAGGCAGTCTTTGAAACATCCTGCTCTCTAATACGCAACTGATGGTACCCCGACCTCAGATTTATCTTCAAAAATAACGTTGCTCACCTCAACTGGTCGAACAGATCATCGATTCGAGGCAACGGATACTTATTCCGTATTGTGACCTTGTTCAGCTCCCAGTAGTCCACACACAATCTCAGTGAACCATCTCTCTTCTTCACAAACAATACTGGAGCGCCCCAAGGTGAGGTACTCCTACGAATGAAGCCCTGACCTAACAGCTGCTCGATCTGATCTCATAGCTCTCGCATCTCTGCCGAAGCCATACAGTAAGGTGCGCGTGCTATAGGTCTCATATATGGCAATAAATCTATGACAAAGTATATATCTCGACTGGGGGGTAGGCCTGGTATCTCCTGAAACACATCGGAATACTCCCTGACAACTGGGATTGACTCTAAGGGAATCACGACCTCCTTAGAGGTATCCTCCTCTATGTAATACAAATGAGCGGTCGAACCTCCCTCTGGGTGAGGCATCTCCACTACAAACATCTCTTGCCCCGGAATGGCAAAAATAATGCTCCCACCAAAGCAATCAATCATGGCTCTATAAGATGCGAGCCAATCCATACCGATAATCACATCGTGCTCGTGCATGTCTAAGACTAACATGTATACAGGTAATACCAAACTACCGATCTCTACCCCCACTCCCCGGCATATAAAGAAAATAAGGGACCCACTCCTCAGTGGTGAGTCTACACACGTCACGGTGCTCTCTGCTATGGCTAACAACCCTAAGGCCTTCACAAAATGCGTAGCTATAAAACAATGTGTTGCCCTCATATCAAACAAAACTCAAACCATAGTACCATGGATAGGAAACATACCCTCAATCGCGGATGGTGCCTGTGGAGATGCTCCCTGGTGGATGTTATATACACGTCCATACTGTAACTACCCATGTTGCACAGGAGCTGCTGGAACGGCTGGTAGGGCTGGCACCTGGGCTTGAGATGGGAGGGCGGGTGGAAAAAGTGGCCTCTGTGGCTCATTACGGGCTCCCTGCTGCTGTGGGGCCCTATTACCCTCCGGACAATCCTGACATCTGTGGCCATGTTTACCACACCCAAAATATCGGCCTCTGAAGTTTTCTCCCCTCTGTCCCTACTGACCACGGCCCTGCTGGCCGTTACCTCCCCGCCACTGGCCCTGTTGGCCCTAATTATCACGTTGTTGGCCCTGCTGGCCCTGTTGCTGACCTTGCTATCGGTGTTGGCCTTACTGGCCCTGCTGGCCCTGCCTATAACCCCCAAATCCCTGCCTGGAATTGCCTGAACTGAATCGATTAGCAGGATCCCTTTGATGGGAACTCTACTCGTGCTGACGAGTCTGTCCATGAGATGGTGACCCATTGGCACTATTACCCCCGGTCCTGCCCTGCTGGCTGGACTCTCCTTCTCTCTTGCTTCCCTGAAGATGGAATCGGTGATCCTGGCAATGTAGCAACGCGACATTGAGTACATCAGTGAAAGTACTCAGGGATAAATTCCTAATAAGGTGCTGACGGAACCTCCAAGCTAACCCGTCGACAAACAACATAATCTTCTTGCTCTCAGTAGGTGCCTCATCTGGCACAATGGTGAGAAGTCTCGTGAACTCCTCCTCATACTCCGCTACGGTAAGACTCTCCTGCTTCAGATTCAATAATTTCCACCTCATCTCTGTCTGTACTGCAGGTGGAAAGTACTTGCGGTCAAACCGCTCCCAGAACGACTAAATAGGGATCGTGTCCCTCTCCTCCAAAGTGGTAGTGGACTCCCACCACTGCAATGCGGCCCCCACCAGCTTAAAGGAAGCCAATAACTTCTTTTGCACGTCAGTGCACTCATACATACGGAGATGCCGCTGGATGTCTTTCTTCCATTGGCTAACTATGACAATATTGGAGCTACCAGAGAACTCAGGGGGATGCACTTTCTGAAAAGCATCCCGAACCCTCTCCCATGTAGATGGAAGTTGTGCTGGTACTGGCGCCACTGCCTGAACCTGGGGTGGAGCCTGTTGAACCACCGTTATTGCGACATTCACCGCCTGAGAAACAATGTTGGCTACTTCATTTGCATTCAGAGTGCCTTGTGCCGGAGCTGCTGGCTGCTCGGCCTCTACACGCCTATCCTTCGGAGCACGTCTCAGAGGCCTCTGAAATGCGAAAATGTTTATTAGTCTATAGTCATTATCAAATCTTAAATAGCTGAAGACTTAAACTTAAAAGCAAGAGTACAACAATCCTAAAAATAGGGCTCTATAGCAAAAACGTTAAGCTGAAAGCGAAATAAGTTGTACAGATCCAATGGACACTAGAATCTGATGCTCTGATACCACCTGTGACACCCCGCCTAATTAAATACCAGGCGATCACTCCTTTATTAATTTAAATCAAGGTGAACAGTTGGTTCATTCTTAGCATCACTGTAGAAAAATAAATTTTCCAATTTAACACCCTAATTAATTAAGCTAAGTGTCAAAACAATTTTCATACACACTTTCCAAATTTTATTTAAAGAAAAATCATTTATTTTATTAACAACATTCAATAAGTAAGAATCACACCACATTAAATTCTGCAACATAATCCAATTAATTTAAAACATTTGTCAAGCGAATGTCAACATACGAAATCTAAGGTCACACATCCAAACTGAATAAATCCCATAGTAACAATACTGGAAATAACTGAAATACAAATGTCCAATAACAATGGAATAATGGAAAGATCTACACATGCCCAACTAAATGAAAGTACTAAGAGTGGATCTGAATGAACGAAGTCGTCTAATCAAGAGACCTGCAACTCCCACCTAAGCTCCAGCGCGTTCCTTCCAAGAGATCCTAAGAAAGACTCCCATGTGGCTGGGCACCTGTAATACATACATATATATATAAGAGAGAGAGAGAGTAAAAAAAGAAATGGGTCAGAGCCCGATAATGTGTATGATTTAAAATTCGTTTAGCAAGTATTTAAATTGATACAGGCCAATGCAACAACATATTAGGTGACGCTCTCTTGAGAAATTCTCACATCTCTTCTAATGTGCGCACCTATCGCACTAACCTTCCCAACGGTTTATCCTATAATTTTATCACACTAACCTTCCCAACAATTTAGCTTATCTCAAATTACTCGTAAGATTTCAAAACCGAACAATATCATTATTTAAAAGAATTACTTCTAATTAGTAGCACAACTCTCATTTTAGCTTCATTAATTTATAAAGTTTCCCTGTGTCATATTATACTTTTCAAACAAGTATTTACAATTTTAGCCATCAACTATGTCCTACTTACCAAATCACAGTAGGCGCTTCCAAATCTCATAATTTCATATATATATTAAATACTCGGGTAATATATATATATAACTGCACCCCAAATAAGACTATGGTGTAGGCATACTCTGCTATCCAATCCCCGTATCGCTCACACTAAGGGATATACAAGTTCGGAATCACTCTCGAACTGTATCAACATATATACACAAACAAGATTGAGGCGAAGAATAGATTCCAAGTCTCTAAGAGGTCAGTACATACCCTCACGTCTCATAGGACCGTCTCAACTATCATTCCGATAGCCTGTACCAAGGATATCTATCTCCTTGGGTATGAATCAATATCCCCATAAGGCAACACAGGATAAGATCGTCCCAGCGCAGTAACCTCAGGGATAGCAAGTAGCGCGGGCATGGTTTTCACACGTATATAATATATGCATACACAACCATATAAATATACCACTTGTTATCATATCCATATAGGTTTCTCTCATCACCCATAATTTCAATATTTATCCTTAATTCTCACATTAAGTATTTCTTATAAGGGTTCGTCACTAACCTTAACTCGAAGGGTTTCTCCAACTCATTTCGTGACACTCGTCGACTCTATCCTCATAAGTATAAAATTCTATAAGTATTCTCTTAAGGTTCCAACATAACTCTCTTACGCACCTCTCATTTTAATACATAAATTCATCGACCCTTAAGTAATTATCCCAAAAGACAAATCCTCGTCTCACATTAAAAGTCCCCAATATTTATTCATATAACATACTGGTCTTCCCTATCTCCCAAAACATTCTATTAAGGATGTCCAATAATTATTTCAAGATAAATTAAGTTTAACTCATTTAATAACGGAAATAGGAGTCTGCCAGGAGGGGTCAATCGATCGAGGTTTGGGGCTCGATCGATCGAGCCTTCGATCGATCGATCGAAGCTCTAGGCTCGATCGATCGATCAAGCAGGTATTGCGATTTCTGCAGAATTTCAGTTACGGGTTCTAACACCTATTCTCATACAATTTCAAGTTTTACATCCCAAAATGTCCAAAATCTTGTACTACTAATATCCTAACATGATATGATACACATCCTACGTAAATCATGTCAATTTACGCCACTAAACATGGATTAATCATACCGAAACTCATTTAAAACTCAAGAACCCTAAAAATCTCTAAATCATGGTTCTAATCTGTTTTACCCCAGAATTTCTTTCTTAATTACACCAAAATTTTCTGGATTATTCTCCGACATCAAAAAAGATTTCCAGAATAAGTTTTAAGTCTTTACTACATGCAAATTCCTATCACAATTTGGGTTTTCTTCCATATATTTCATCCCTAATAATTCCTAAACTAATATGGAAATTGCACTAACAAAATAAGCAAGATAAACACTTGCCTGGGATTTTTAGAAGTCTGGATTGCAGCTGATTTTGGCGTGGTTGCATTCCCCGTCTCGCGATTTACGCGTTGATGGTGGCGGCGGTGCAAACCGTTGAGTTTTGAGCCTTAGGATTGGTTGAGAGCTCTCTCCTCTCTTCTCCAATGGCCGTTCTAGGTTTTGGGTATTCTAACCCTAGGTGACAACCTCAATATCAAATATAGACCCTCTAATTTTCGTGGGTTTAATTACCCAAAAATGTGAAATGACCAAAATGCCCTCCCGGGTTACTAATTAGGCCTAAAAATGCCCCGAGACCCAAACTACATCCCCGGGTACACTTTTTTGACTATCTCAACCCTTCCGAACGCGTTGGCGCACTCAAAACGACCATACGGGCAACTTATAAAATATTCACTTTTTATTTATCAAAATTTAGTCCCGACGCGACACGAGCACGTCCTGACTTAAATTTCCGAAATTGTCATTTAACTCACTCATGACATTCAATATAACTAATATAATCTATTACTTTGCTGATTAGTAATATTCAACAAATTTCCCATAATTACTAACTCTCATCACGTTAATAATTATAACATAATTAATTTCAGTATTTTTATTAAATAATTCACTCACATTAAATTTAATAAATCCCCAAATTAATATAGCATAAAAATACGGGGTATTACAGATAGAAGGACATGAGAATAAATGTGTGGAATATATGCCTATAACGAAGTTATAAAAAATTTGGAATGGTAGAATGGATTAAACGTTGAGTGGGAAAGATGATAATCCAAGTTTATAATGCTATGAGAGTCACACACCAAAGATGAGTTAAAAGACTATAAGAAGACATTTAAAGAGGATACCTCTTGAGAAGAGGAAAATCCAACTATTGTGGAAAATAGAGAGGAGTCCTACTCAGTCGAATATTGAGAGTGGCTTGCGCATAAATAAGACTGTTGTTGCCTAAAAGATAAAAAGGGGTCCAAAAGTGCGCATTGTGGCGAAAGTGAATGTGTCGAGACTTTTGGTATACTTCAAGGAAAGAAGGGAAGTATAAAATATCACTTTATGTGAGACGTTATAAGTGGAAATTGGTGTTAGGAGGGGCAGAGTGAATCTATCTTCGGGAGCACCACTCAGATGGGAATAGGTTGATTCGAGAAGATCAACCCAATATTTAGTATTAAGTCGACGATTACGGAGATGGAATGGATAGACATGCTAGTATGCCACCCAATATTATTGTGAATCAGGATAAGATCATTGAGACCCACCTTAGATAAATATTTTTAGGAAGAAGTGGGGATAACATTTGGTTTGGGCATGACGTGACACCTAGGGCCCGATGAGTAGGCGGGAGGTGATCGTTGAATAGTAGAACGTGATGAAAAGATACATTGTTGGTTTCATCTCCAAGTGTGCCACTTGTTAGTTAGTGATCGTGGAATCATCAGAAGCTAGCGAGTTTTATTTAGCCATTAGAGATCCCGATGTGGAAATGGGAAAGAATTTCCATGGACTCCATCACAGGACTACCCACTATGCAGAGAGGTCACGATTTTATATGGGTGATTGTAGATCGGTTGACTAAGGTAGCTCACTTTTTACTAGTTTGGACTGATTACGCTACAACACAGTACACCCAGGTTGCTATAGCTGAGATAGTGAGGTTATGTGTGGTACCACTTAATATTGTGTTCGATCGGGAAAATATTTTTTCATCCCAATTTCAGCAGAGTTTCACGAGGCCTTGTGTACTAAGGTACAATTGAGTACAACCTATCACCCACAGACAGTTGAATAGACTGAACATATTAACTAGATGTTAGAGGATATGTTGCGTATGTGTATTCTAGATTTTTGGGGGAGGTTGGGAGCAGTACCTTCCACTAGTGGAGTTGGTGTATAATAACTCTTATCAATTCACCATCGGTATGGTTATATTAGAGGCATTATAAGTAGGCCTTTTCATTCTCCTACGTATTGGTTAGAGGTGGGGGATAATAAGCTACTTGGACCAGAGGTAATTTAGGACACGTCTGCCAGAATTAAAATGATTCGTAGTCGTATTCTGGTAGCCCAAGATAGACAGAAAAGCTAGGCCTATGCGAAATGATTCTTCTGGGAATTCAGTGTGGGAGACCAGGTGTTATTGCGGGTATCTCCTATAATGGGGATAATGAGATTTGGAAAGAAGAGAACTTGGTTCCTAGATATGTAGGACCATTTCTTATAATTGAGAGAGTTGGACCGATTTCTTATAGATAGAGGTTGCCAGAGCACTTGCATAGGATACATGATGTGTTCCATATTTCTTAGTTGAGGAAATATCTCCGTGATGATTTGGCTCAAACTCATGTTGCAGCAGAGGAGATCGATTTGCAGCGAAACAGTTGTTATGAGGAGAGATTGATAGCAATATTGGACCATAGGAAGAGACGGTTGAGATCGAAACTAGTTCCATTAGTGCATGTCCAGTGGGAGCACCATAACCTTGAGGAGTATACTTGGGAGTGCGAGGATGTGATGTGCGATAGATACCCGAGGTTGATTTTATCGGGTATGCTTTATTTTTTGAATTTCAGGATGAAATTCCTTTATAAGGGGGATGTATTTAATACCACGTAATTTTAATGACTTTTAATATGAGCTAAATTAAAAGTTAATGGTCCAAATTAATGGGATTAATTGGAATCAATTTATGTGAAAAATTAATTAGGATTAATCCAGATTGAATATTACTAGAGATTAAAGTAATATATGATTTTGAATATATGATTTTGAATATTACTTAGTATTATAAAAGTAATATGTGAATATAATAATTATTGTCGGTAGTTACAAATACGACAATAATGTAAATTAAGTCAGGATGCACTTATGAGTCGTGTCGGGGCTAACAGTTCGAAAATAAAATGAGATTTATTTATAAGTCATTTGGATGATCATTTTGAGTCCTCTGTTGAGTCCGAAAGGATCAAGATAGGAAGAAAAGTCTACTCAGGGGTTTGATTTTGATATCGGGTCAATTGGAAGATGAAAGGACACCCCAAAGGGGCATTTTAGTCATTTTGCTTGGGAGATGAATAGTACCTACTTTTTTTCTCTCTTATCTAACCTTGGAGACTTATTATATATGTGATTTTAGATTGTAGTAAGATTCATTTCCTCTAAACACAAGTCAGGTCTTTTGAGAGAGAGTGAAAAGACTTGGAGAGAAAGTGAAAGGTTATCTAAATGAGAGGAATAGTTCCTTCGAAAGGAAGAGTCACATAGGGAAAACTAAGGGGACAACCACCATCTCCACACCTTGAAGCACCACGAGATAGTCTTCGGAAAAAGGAAGAGGAGGTGCCAAACACTTGTCTTCCCCATAGGTTCAGACCTACACATAAGGCAAGTGTAATTCTTGCTCTATTTTGGTGCTTATATTATCCATGTTAGAATAGGATTTATTTTTTGATTAATGAACTTAGAAATTTGGGATTTAAAATTATTGATAAATTAAGTTTAATGGATAGGAAAATTCATGTAGTTGGAGATTTATACATGTAGAGACTATGAACATGGAAATGAATATACATGTAGAGGATTTATTTGTTTATTAATGATATGAAAATGATGTTAGGTATTACACGTAGATGAATCTACTCATGTTGAATATGGAAATTTGAGGATTTAGTTATGAAATGATAATTCTAAATTCTGGGTTTTTAAGAGGTATAAAAATGGAGGATTTAGATAAATTGGGATTTTAAGGATTTATTGGTTTAGATAATAATGCCCTTATGAACATATGAGTTTGATTTTATTTTTATGTGAAAATCACCCTTGAACGTGTTAGAACACTGTTAGTAAATATAGATTTTGGGTAGAATATAATCCATAAGGGTTTAGGTGTAAGAACTTGAAGAAAAGCGTAGAAAATGGAGGTTGAAGACGAACTAGAATGACGCTGATCTCGTTCAAACGAGACATGTTGTCCTTCAAACGAGATGCCATCTCGTTTGAATGAGATTTCTGGGTTTCTGACGAGATTCCAAAAATTCTGTTTTAGCCCAAAACTGTTGGGAGAATTGTATTTTTAGCCCACAGTTGGTTCTGAATAATTTCGGTACATGAACAAGGAGTAAGAGTCTTGGGTTAATGTTGGAAAATTATATGAAATTGAGGAATATAAATTATGTGAGAGATATCTACATAATAATAAAACGATTAAGAGATGAATAATCGTCATGATCAAGTACGGGTTAATATTAGTGATATTTATATGGGTAATTTGCATTATGTGAGTGATAACTACATAATAAATATATGATGATAATCGTGATTAACAAGTATGTGCGATATTCAAGAAATACGACGAGTACTTGGGGTAGGATGAAATCCTAATATTATATTGGTTGAGTGCGTACCGAATTCTAATAGGTAAATGTGTATACCTGTTGCTTGTTTAAATTATGTGTATGATAGACCTAGCCTACTCGCTATCGACGGGAGGTTTACACGTAGAGGGCAGTCATATCCTGATGTGCCTTATGAGGAATTTTTAACTTGTTATCTCAGAACATAGGACTTAGGTTGGATTGCCATGTGTGAAAACAATTGTATTGAACGGTCAATTAGGTGTGTAGGTATGTGCGTAGGTAAAAGGCTTAGGACTATGTCTGCCTCCAATATTTGTGTTTTTTATTTATGGATCGAGGGATATACTAAACCGACAGTCCTTTGTACAGTGACGAAATGTACCTTGACATGATAGCAGAGTACGCATGCACCGCAACTGAGTGTCAGGGTGCAGTATTGTGTGTGTGTGTGTGTGTGTGTGTATATATATATGTGTGTATATATATATATATATAATAGAGTGCATGTATATATATACTTGTGATATGTTTTACATCGTGTACCGTAGCTTAGCCTAAGGTCACCATATTAGTGTATATATATTAGAGTGTGAAAATGAATATATACATGGGTTATTATCTACTATATGAATTAAGTAAACATGAACGATAATGAAATCTAAAATGAATTAAGTAAGTGAATACTTAATTATATTGAAATGGAAAAAGAGTTTATCTATGTTAAAGAGAAATTGGATATATATGTATTACGTGTATCGTGAGAGAAATACATGGGATAGATATGGGCTATGGTTAGTTGACACTGATATGAACTAGTTAGCATGAGAATAGTAACCAGTATGATTTTAAGGTACGTTAGGTGTTCACTCTAGATAAGAGGTGAGGATCACAAGAGAGAATCCTATAAATCTAACATGTATATAATAATTGCTAAATATAGCATTTATTCACTTCCTATTTTCTAAACTATTTTTACATCGGGTTCTGACCCGTTTTATTGCATATTCTCTTATCTCTCTCGTATCTTCTATTTTAGGTTTCTAGCTACTGGGACGCCATCTATAGGGGATTAATTATTAATGTTCTATGGATTCTATGGAGTTACAGATTTTGTATTAGATGCTTCACCTTCTTGATTCTTATGTTGTAGCTATTTCATTTATGGCATGTCACCAAAGGATTCAAGTCCTTCGATCTCAGTCAGTTTATTTACTTGTATCAGAGTTGATTACATTTGGTTTACGTTGGATTATTGTATTGAGATTTTAAACTGGAGTGTTTTATTCCAGTTGTATTTAATTCAGTTTGGATATTACTCGGTTGCTAATCATTGTGTTAAATGATTTATGTTTGAAAAGTGGGATCTTAATTAAATTAAAATTGCAAACCTTTTAATACTTGTTTAATTAAGTATTAGGTGACTATGTTTTTCAACGGTGATGCTAAGAATGATCCAGCTGTAGATTCTATTTTAATTTTGTGTGGGGCTAATCATCCGATATTTAATTAAGCAGGGTGTCACATGATCAATGTAGGATTTCGAGCCAATAACCCCTTAAATAGGATAAAGGTAGGTGATTATATAGTATGTGTTTATAGTATATATTGTGTGAAAAAAATATATACATAAAGTGTGCTTAATTATGTATTGGGGTCAATGATTGTCCAGACCAATACATGGAAGCTCGATTTGGGGTCGATGATTATCTGAACCAAATCAAGGATAAATGATATTGGGGTCGAGGAGTATCCAGACCAATATACATATACATAACATTTACCTTGGGGTCGAGGGATATCCAGACCAATGTATATGATAGGATGATCGGGGTCGAATATTATCCGGACCAATATCTTATAGTATATATTATGTGTGCAATACATACTTCATGATATTCTACTTATGTGCGAGAATAGACTTGTAGATGATATATATATATACACATATAAATGATGAATAGAATAGATTGGGAATGATGAATAGAATATATATACAATGCTTTATGAATTTTTAAAGACACAAATTTCCAATTAAGTCCCTTGTAGTTTTGGCTCAATTCCGGACAAAAATGTTTGTGTCATAGGATAGTGTTCAATGTACCTATTTCAAGCCTATGACAAGTTTGTTGAAGACGTAGCTGCCAAGTGTATAAAGCTTCATCAAAATGCCGAGTTTAAGTGCCTCGTTTCTATGTCATCAATAGTGGTTCCATGCTCCCAAGGTATAAATGCATTACATCTATATAATAAGAGAGAGGGGTGTTTGAATAGTGCCAAAAATTAACGGTTGGGATCGAATTTTTTGGATCGATCTAAAGGTGTCATGTTGTGCCACGTCACACTTTACAAATTGTGACATGGCAACTATAGGTTGTGCCATCTTTATAAAAAAAAATTACTACCTATTTTTCCACTTATAAATATGATTTCCCCCCTCTTTTTACACACTCTAATTTATTCCCCCTTATTTTTAAAATTCAAAACCATGGGTACAATAGTATTTACACAATTTTCTCCCTTTCTCACTAACCATCATTATCTAAACCTACCCGTCTATTCCTTTTTACTCTTCAGCCTCCCATTAAAACAACAACAACAATCAACAATGAGAGAGAAACCGGTCCTACCCGGTCGCCCTCATCCCCCCCTCTCTCTCTCATTTCGTCGCCTTATTCTCTCCTCCCCACGTTTCTCTCCCTTCCCCCCTCATTCTTTACTTCCCCGCTACTCTCCCCTCCTCCCTCATTCTTTCCTCTCCTCCCACGCTGCTTCCCCCCTCATTCTCTCCTCCTCCCACGCTGCTCTCCCCTCCCCCCTCATTCTCTCCTCCTCCCCACGTTGCCTCAACTCTCTGCCTCCATCATCCATTCCCCTTCTCAGCCCATCTCCTCCTCCATCATTCGTTCCCCTTTTAGCCCGCTGCATCCGTTCCCCTTCTCAGCCAATCTCTGCCTCACACACATGCTCCTAATAGGTATTCAAACACACACCCAAAAAACTTTCTCCTAACATGTAAATCATCTACGATTTCACACATAAACAATAATCATGCCATTTTCTCAAAACTAATCATCTCAGATCTGCGATTTAACAGATCTACCATTTCTCAAACCACACGGTTTTCATTTTTATTTTTGTTTTTGTTTGCAGTTGGAGCAGAAGTCTTGGTTTCGAGTCTGGCCAACCGAAAGTGTTAACGCCTTATCCTCTGTATTTTTTTATGTTATTTGGAACTGATGTATCCGGGTCAGTAGATTACCATTGTTTGGAACTGATGTTTTTTTTCTTACCATTGTTTGGTTTTTTTCTGTTTCGTTGTTGTTCCCGAATTTGGGTCTTGAAGACGACGAAAGTGGTCTGATCCTTAACAAGGTTTGTACTTAGTTTATAAAACCTCTTTTTTTAACTTCATATTCAAAACTAAATTAAAGTATGTTACAGGGTCTACCAGCTCTCCTAAGCTAAGTCCATCATCAGATTAGCAATTCTGGAGCAGCCTTCAAAATAGGGTCGATACACTTCTATAAAATTAGAAACCCATTAATACAACAAAGAGAGTAAAGGATGACCATTTGCTTCTGCTAAGAGGGTTTTACTCTGTTTCGTATTCTCCTCTCAGTTATCTAACGATATACATAATGCCCTTTAGGTAACAAACCCTTTTTTTTACATTTTTTAAGTGATATGTTGTACTTTAATTATAGCCAATAAGATTTTGGTTTATATTTATTAGTGTAAGGCACATGGTTAATTACATTAATTGTTTGGGGTGCCTTAACTAGGTCGTTAGTTATGGCCCCTTATATAGTGTGCTCATTCTCCTTTTATGATGTCATTCAAACATTGTTATGCAAATAATAATTTGTGATGCACTATTACTTAATTGTGAATTTTCCTCTGTTTTTTAGGGAGCAAGAGATCTTTCTAGTCCACCGACATTAGTTGAAATAGTTAATGGCTCTACGGAGAACACCGAAACTAAGGGAACTCGATTATGAGAAGAAGGAAGAAATCAGACTCTGAAATCTGACGCATCACATCTTTTTTTAGGGTCACGTATAACCTTCTTACACTTCGATAATACAGTCTTCTTCTTTTTTTCTTTTTTCTTTCGTTAATTAAATTCCTAATTGCGGGGTGTCTTAGGATTTTCAACTCAATTATATGTATGGATTTTTATGTTTATATTGATTTGTTTATTTCTTTTTATTTCGTAGGTTCTCAAATTTGAAGAAAAAAGTTGATAACCATCCTAAAGAGTAGCTATGTCATTCAACCTATAGAGATTTTCAGGAAGGTGCCATTCATTATTTTGACATCTTTCAGGTCACTATAGCGATAAGGTACCATACAATAGTTAGAAGTAATCCAACATTTTAGTAAACTAATTTGTTATTACTTTTTAGGTGTTGGAATGAATCAGGAGCAACCAAGACCACCACGATGAAGCTGTGTGGCAGGGCAGGGTCAACTAAAGAGACGCCTCCCACATGTGGGATATACAATGTTGAGTTGGTTTTTGTATATCACAAGCTTTTATTTTAGTTTTGTTTGATGACTTTGGACTATTTGAACATTGTTGGATTGATTGTTATCCCTCACGAAGGGTGGATAGCCCAATAAACGAAGGAGATAATGTTCATTTTTTTTAAATTGACACTTCGTTTATTTTTTACATAATGTGAATTTGGTTGATGAATATTATATATTTCATGTTATACGTAAATTTGTTTGATGAATTTAGACAATGTGAATGATGTTGGACTATTTGTTATTTGTTAAAACGTGTGGACAATCCTACAAATTGAGGAGATCATGGCTAATTTTTTTTCCCCAAATTTTACTTTGTTTTATCAGGAGCGATATTTGTCATTTTGTAGTTACGCACTTTGAAAATGTTTGCCGTTTTGCAGTTGCGTATTTTGAAAAAAAAATCGTTTCTTTTATCATGTTTTTTTACATTGTGTAATTAAGAAATTTTGGTGAAATTTATAATATTGAAGAGTCATCAAATTAGGGGAACGAAATTTTTGTATTCATCAAAGTGTAAACACTCATGTATTCATCAAATTGGAGAACGAAATTTTTGTTGTTTTGCAATTATGTAGTTTGAATTTTTCTATAGTTTTACTCATACCTTAAAGAATGAATGATTATTTCAGCATTAAATCTTCATCTCGGGGAAATAATTTCATATATTTTAAGTTCCACTGTTTCGTTGGGGAATAAAAATTTTGCCGTTTTATAATTATGCACTTTGAAAATTTTTGTCGTTTTGCGATTGCATAATTTGGTAAATTTTCACCATTTTGCGATTACGTATTTTGAAAAAATTTCGTCGTGCTTTCAGGCACGGGCATACACTAGTATATATATATATAAGATCTTGGAACAGTATAATGGGTATAGGTTTATAGGAGCTTGGAATAGTATAATGGGTATAAGTTTAATTAAAACGGTTGTTTATTTTCAGAAAGATTTAATTAAAACTTTAATTTACAGAGTTTCTGGGCTAAAAATGAAAATTTTCAACTTTCTAGAAGTTCGTTCGATATGTCGTTCGAACGAGTATGCCAACGAGTTCCTAGTTTGGCCTTTGTAACTTCGTTCGAAATGTCGTTCGAACGAGATGGATTTTCGAACGAGATTTCCAACAATATTTCTAACGAGTTCATTTTTTAAAGACATTGGAACTTCGTTAGAATGTCATTAGATGGCCGATTGATCAAGACTTCGTTCAAACGATAAATCTCGTTCGAACGAGATTTGGCAGGAACTGTTAAATGGCAGTTTTGACAGTTTTCACCCACTTTCCCATTATCTTTCCCCACTAACTTTTCACTGAATATCTAAGTGCAGGAACCAACTTTGGAAAGTTAACTTTTTCATACACATCTATCTCCAAGAGAGATTTTGAGAGCAAAAAAGAAAAAGGAAAAGTTCATGTTTTAAAGTGTCTATTTTTCAAAGAAAAATTCATTTACACTTTAGTTTTCACCCATATTGTTTAATCCAAGTTTCAATATATATACATATTTCCTGGAGTGTTTTGGCACCAGTTTATCTCTACATCTGTTTGAAGAGAAGTTTGGGTTTGCTTCTAAATCCCATGAAGAAGAAGAGGTTCTTTCGTTGCGGCATTATCATATGGTGAAAGGAACCATGTGTGGTTGAGGGTGACCATATAAAGTCCGATCAGTGGATTTCAAAATCACGGTGGAGCTTCGTGGTTATTCGATAGGCAGAGGTTGATACAAGAAGACACGTCGGGGCTTGATAGGGATCGAGTCGAGTGTTGTAAGTCATCTTGCTTGTATTTGTAATTCCGTACTTAGTGGATTTGAGGCTAGGGTTGTTAGAGATTTTTTCCAAGTGTGGATTTTTCCTCGTACATCCTGGCGTAATGGTTTCATTATTTAATTTTATCTTACGATATCACCTAGAATGCATGCTTAGGTAATTCAAGATAAAATTTGGTTTTAATCACTCCATGTTTAATTTGGTGCTAAATTAGATATTGGGTAATGTTTAGTTAATTTAATTCAAGTCATTTAATTTAAACTGATAAAATTGGTTTGGCCTAATTTGGTAAAAGTGAAAAATATGACTTAGGCAAATTTTTAGGACTTGAGTTAAATTAATTGAGTTTAAGTGAAATTAACATTAGTGTGTGTTTTAATTTAATTTCACATTGTTTAATTTTAATTTGAAAAGAAATTAAAATTTTGTTAATTTGTGTTTATTGAACCATCATCTTTTGCTTTCGCACATCATAAAATGAAATTATAACTCTTTGTGAAGTGAAAAGAATTTTGTTTCAAAATTGGGGGCCTATTGTTCCAACAAGTGGTATCAGAGCTAAAACGATAAATTATTTCGTTAAGATCTTTTAAAAATATTTTTGGCTAAAATGGAATTTTCCCCATTCTCAAAATTTCCTATTTTTGATGGTTCTACTTATGCGTACTGGAAAGCGTGAATGAAATCATCACTTAAATCTATCGAAGAGAGGGTTTGGTTATCTGTAGTTAACGGGTGGTCTCCACCAACTCCTTTAGTAGATAATGAACGTGTTCCCAAACCGACCGATAGATGGAGTGAGAATGAGTTTAAACATTCAAATTTTAATTCCCGTGGTTTAAACACGTTGTTTAGCACTGTCACACCAGATGAATTCCGACGCATTATGACATGTGAGACTGCTAAAGAAGCGTGGGATATTTTACAACTCACCCATGAAGGCACAAATGTCGTAAAAGCTTCGAAACTCCAAAACCTCACCACTCAATTTGAAACTATCAAAATGAACGAAAAAGAAACTTTTTATTATTTTTATGCTAGACTTTCCGACATTATTAATTCATCTTTTAACTTAGGAGGGAAAATACCCGACAACCGAGTAGTAAAGAAAATTTTAAGGTCCCTTACCGATAGATTTATTCCAAAAGTGACCGTCTTAAATTCTTTACCAACTTTAGCCTCTATGAAATTAGAAGAGCTCGTAGGTGATCTACAAACCTATGAACTAGACATGTTTCGCTCTAGAACGGAAAAAAATTGAAAAGGGCATTGCTTTAAAAGCCCAGAAAGAGGAAAAATAAGTAATAGAGAGCGAGAGTAATAGTGACTCGGAAGATATGTCCATGTTTGCTAGGAAATTTTGAAAGTTTCTTAAAATTAACAAAGATAAATTTAAAAATGACTTTAAGAAGTTTGAAACTTCGAAGCATGACAAAGCCGAAAGGATCCCTAAAACTCCTAAAGAAAATTTAAATAGGGACGAGTCAGATAAGTGTTTTGGTTGTGAAGGGTATAGCCATAGGGATTTTGAGTTCCCCACTAAGATAAGGAGAGAGGGTAAGAAACCAATTTCTTTTAATGCAACCCTTAGTGATAGTGACTAGGAAGAGGGAACCGATTCCCCCACTAAGCCCAACTTTGTGGCTTTTATGTCTAGTCATGTGAGTGATAGTGAGAACTCGTCGATTGATGAAACTTTAACACATGACACTTCCAAAGTCATAGTTTATGGTTCCCTTATTTTTTATGGTAGTGAAAGTGGAGAAGAAAGAGAGAGTGAAAATGAAGAAGAGGTTGATGTGATTGAACTTCAAAATTCTTTTTAAGAACTTCATGAAGAATATATTAAATTAAAAAGAGCTAATTTGAAGTTAGAAGCAAGTTTAAGAGAACATGTCAAGGTTGTTGATGAGAGTGCGTTAGTTGAAGACCTTAGGATACGAGAGAGATCTCTTTGAGAGAAGCTAGAATATATAGAAAGCGAGAGAGATAGCCTTAGAGGTTTAATGGAATCCTTGAAAAAGGAGTTTCTCAAGTTTGAAGAGAGAAATCTTTTATTAGAGTCTAACATCCTAGAATTAGAAAATAAATTAAAAGACTCTAGTAAAGTCAAATTTGATTTGGAGTGTCGTTCGGAAAAATTAGATAAAATGTTAGGAATGGTCCAAATAAAAAATGACACTTGTGGTTTAGTCTTCGATACTTGTAATGAATCTACTTATAAAGCCAAAACCAATGTTTTAAGAGAATCACCTAGGAAAGCCTTTAGAGATCAATCCTTAGGTCCAAATTTTTGACGTGTTTTTACTTGTGCACATTGTGGTCGAAAAGGTTATCTCAGAAAAAAAAATTGATCTTAAACGAGGTCCTAGAAAATCCCATCGTAAGGAAACCAATGTAGTCAAGATTCCTATACCCCGAGATAGTCTCTCATCAGTAGTTTGGGTTAGGAGATCCGACTTGGTAGTTTGAGAAGATTGGGTTTTTTATTCTCATTTACTTTCACATGCTTCCTCCCTTGGAAAATCTAAAGGTTGAATGTGTTACTTTTATTTGCATACTTTATCTTGTGTTCTTCATGCTATATCACCCATGCTAATTGTATGCTTGCTAAGTCATTTTCTAGTCATTGCTTTATTCCATATCTCATGATAGAAATCATGACTTGTTTATCTTTTGTATTATATTTCTTTCATTTTTGTTTGGTTTAAATGAAAAATACTAAAAGATTTTTGTTTTCATTTGGATTTTTATCTCTTGGTAATTTAAGTTTAATGAGAAATTGTAACAACCCTCGCTTTTAGGAAACTAATTTTATATTAATTTACCGCATAAGGTAATTATATAAAATTTTGGAACTGGAGTAAATATTAATTTAATGAGTTGAAAGTTAATATTTTACTGGAGTGTTGCATATTTAATTTATGTGTGAGTAAATATCACCAGGTTGTATTTTATAGTATCATGTGTTTTAAATGACATTTTGGTTTAAATGAAACCAGAACTCGAAATGAATGATAAAATTTTCGGATGCCAGTTTAGAGGGCGTAGTTATTCCCGAAATGTGCAAGACAGTCAAAATAAGTGCCATAATGTATTTTTTTAGGTTCCGGGCACTTTTGACTGGTTTTAACTTAAATGCATATTTGGGAGTCATTTTAATGTGGTATTAACCACTTAAGTTGGGAATTGTGGACTAAAGGCATGATTTATGTCTTGCCTTTCTTTTTTTTTCTCTTAAGTGAATTTATTTAACATTTAGAGATAGAGAGAGGAAGAGAGCTTGGGAGAAAAGAGGAGAAAGAAGAGAAAATTGGAGACTGAAGCTTGGGATTGCATCTACCACAAAGAAATATGAGATTCCAACCTTAAGGCAAGTTTTCTACTTGCTAATATGTGATTTAAGATGAATAAATTGTGTTGATAGTTGTGTATTGGTATAAATGAACAAATATGGGTTTTACGGATTTTATGGTGTTTTAGCCCAAATCTTAGTTTTTGTTGATGAAATTGTGGATCATAGTAGTTAATAATCATGTAGGATGATTTGAGGTAGATTAATGGTGATGGATGTGGGTAAAAATGGAGTAGAAATTGGTTTTGGGGAAAAACTAGGATTTATAACCCGTATCCCCCTTCTTGGCCCATTTGCAGGGGTGAATCGATTCGCTAAGGGGACAGTTCCCAGGTCTGGGCACCTGAATCGATTCGGTTATTACAAAAAGTTGGGTTCATCACCTGAACCGATTCACTTTTTGGGCGAATCGATTTGCTTTATGGGGCGATTCGATTCTGCCCCTACTGTTTTGAGTTATTTTTTTTAACTCAATTTTTGATCCTTTTTCTCTAGACTTAGGGACTAGGAACCTTCTTGAATGAAGTAAACTTTGAGTTCTAGAGTCCTAGATGAGTGGGGTAACCACCCTAGATTATAAATGCGTTATGTGGGGACTTTTCCGGGGATATGCCAATTGATGTTAGGGCATTCTTTTCTTCTAGTGGTTATTATGAAACTAGGAGTTGTAGTATTATGTTTGGGAGACTTTAGAAGCTCAATTGAGCTATGTTGGCCTTGATGGTTAATAGTATAACACCACAAAAGGGTGTTGGGTGAATTAAATTGGGAGTTCACTTATTCTTTGAGGCTGTAATGACGATATAAATTATCGTATGGCTCCGGATAAAAAGGTGAATTATTTACAAAATGTAAATGACTATGGTTTTGAATAAAATGAAACATACATGTGTAAAATGGTGAATGAAAATGAAATGGAAATGGTAATGATTATGGTTAATGCTAATCTACTTCATAATGAATTTGCTAAATGATAATTTACTTAAACACACCTCTCTAAATGCCATCATAAGGGATGTTCATGCCCGAGGTGAAGCCCCCTGGCTAGTGAATGTAGGGTGGATATAGTCCTAGGCCATATGAGCGGTATGTTATGTTTTCTGCGCTGGTGAGGAGATTCCGGGTGTGGTTTTGACTCTCCCGCAGGCATATGGACGCTTCCCGACGTTACGATAGGTGCCCAGATTTCCTTGTTTGATAGGCCCTGGAAGATGATGGTTATTTAGGGGCGCGCCCAGTGGGGAAACTCGGAGGGGCGATCTTAGAATCGTTATATGTATATAAATATAACAACTCTTAATCACGTGGGACTTGATGTTTGATAAATGCCATAAAGAGCATATGATAATGATGATATTCCTGATAAGGAATGGAATGCCATAAAGAGCATGTGATTGAGATAAAAGCCATAAAGAGCTTAAAATTATAATTATGTTTCCTGTTAAGGAACGGAATTATGAAATGGATTAGTGTTCATGATGAAGGCTCTTAAATAAACGTAAATTATTCTTTTTCCTGCATACTTAAATTGGATCCATGGTTATTTAAAATGTCTTAGCTTATGCTTTGAATTGTGTAGGTAGATTCTTATCTCTATTAGTCATGATTTACAGTTCATAACTATCATACTTTTTATTCATCGGGTGATCATATAAAATCGAGCCCTGACCCGTTCATATTTTTTGTTGTGCATGCATCTTGTATCTGTTCAGGTGCTCCGTCGCAAGGACGTCTGATCTAACTTTCCTATTCCGATGTCTTTTGGGAACCGTGACGCGTTGCGAATATTATGGGATACTTGGTATAGACGATTCCTTTCTTGTACTCTTGTTATGATCGGGTCTTTTACTCGGGCGTGAGGCCCAAGCTTTTGTAATTATCTAATGTAATGTATATTGTAACTTATTAAACTTGTATAGTATTATTGTATGAGTCTGTTGACCGACAGCATATTCGGTCCCTTATTGTATACTTAATGTGTATGTAGTATTAATTCTTCTGGGTTTCAACTTTCTTTTTAAATTGGGTTGTTTAAATTCTTTTCTTATCTTTAAAACCAAAATTTTTGGTAACCCATTTTTCTAAAATATTGAGTAGTTATCCGTAATATTCCTTATATTGTTGTGATGTTCAGAATGATTCCATCCATGATTCCTATTATATTGGAGTATTGGGCTGGCCACCCCTTTTTTCGGATCACGGGTTGTCACAAAAATTCTAATGATTCTTGTTCATCTTTTGAGTATATAATTTTATTTTTGGTTAAAAATGTCAAAAAACTCAAAAAGATTTTATATTGTGTGTATTTTAGTTTGGCACACTTTATGTGGCATATTTTTGTGTTTCAATCCCATCTTTTATGCTCTCAGGTGGATAGAACTTTTGGTTTAGATTGTCAATCCTTATTATGTTCTTTATCATGCTTACATGGAGTAGTTGGATTTTGTGTTGATTAAATGGATTCTATTTTTATATGCCTCTACTCACACATGCACGAGCTATTTTGAAATTGTAACTTCATATGTATATTTGAGCTTTGTGAGGTGTTCTCCTACCAATCTTGTCATCTACATATTTGTGACCTAGGAGGGATAGTGCACGTCAAAATCCGTTGCACGTGAGATTTGTGAGAAATAAAAAAAATGATAAATATAAATGTGCATGGGCAAGGGCTCCGAAAGGATTTATTGTCCTCTTCTAATAGTAAGCCATCGTTTGTTTGGACCTAAAAGAAATACGTGGTCCAAAGGCCTAAAAGAAAATGTGGCATTAAAAAGAAAAATATTTGCCAAGGACTATGTTTGATTGATATATTTATTCAAAATTAATATAAATGCTTATTGAGGGATATTGGATGATATATCAATGGTTTGCACAATGTCCGTTTATCCTAGTTGCGTTTTCAATGTCATGACTCTATTGGTTTGTAGAATCATCAACATGCTAGGATTGTATGCATTGTGTATGTTTGTTCATTGAGCTCAATCTATATTGTCACATGAGGTTATATTCAAATGTGATAAAGTTTACAATCAATTGAGAACTTCGTGAACATTTTTTTAAGTGATTGGGTCTAAATTTAATTATTGCTAGTTCATTCCCCAACAGTTTCTTTTCCATATGACACATTTTTTTCCATCCGTGTGTGAAAAGCTTATCTTATTTTGTGTCATTTGTGTGTTTATATCTATATGTGTGTACGTATGCTTAGCTTGTATCTTTTATGTATACATATATAAGATATTTTGTTTATGTCTTTTCAATGTTTAACCAGTCCATTTATGCTTCAATTCATAATTGGTACCTTGTTTGTTGCATAGTTTGTTTGATATCACATGCTTAGAAATTTATTTGTCACATTGGTATCATTTGTTGTCGCATCAAAGTTGGTATTCATTTTTATGGATTAGTTATGTTTTTGTTGACCATATGCTTTCATGTTTAAATTAGTTTTATCCTTTGTCTATTCCTGAAAATGAAAAGGGGAGAATGATAGGGGGAGAAATGGTAAATCTAATCCTATTGTTATCGTATCTTTGTTGAGGGAGATTTATCTTAGGGGGAGACGTCTTTCTAACTAGGTCATTTTTTTTTATAATGGGGAGAATTAATTAAGGGGAGTCTTTATTTATTTTCATTTAATATTTTGATATTCCCTATGCATTTAATGTGTTTGCTTAAGTGTGCAGGAATTATTTTCTAAGTGGCAACTTTCACCGGCAAAGATTTTGATCCTTTGGGTTGTTTGAGTCAAGCATTGTATTTTTATTTTGGGTGGGACATTTTTGTCAGTCTAGTAGAGCTTGATGGCCCTTTAGGATTTTTGTTTAATTTTTGTCCCGGAATAGCCAAAGGGGGAGATTTGTAAGGACACAAATTTCTAATTGAGTCCCTTGTAATTTTGGCTCAATTCCAGACAAAAATGTTTGTGTCATAGGATAGTATTCAATGTAACTATTTCAAGCGTATGACGAGTTTGTTGAAGATGTAGCGTCCAAGTGTATAAAGCTTCATCAAAATGTCGAGTTTAAGTGCCTCGTTTCTATGTCATCAACAGTGGTTCCATGCTCCCAAGGTATGAATACATTACATATATATATAGGAGCTTGGAACAGTATAATGGGTATAGGTTTATAGGATCTTGGAATAGTATAATGGGTATAGGTTTAATTAAAACTTTAAATAATGTTTATAAAGTTTCTGAGCTAAAAATGAAAATTTCCAACTTTCTGGAAGTTTGTTCGATATGTCGTACGAACGAGTTTTTAGTTCGAACCAAATGTCATTCGAACGAGTTCGTCAATGAGTTACCAGTTTGGCCTTTGTAACTTCGTTCAAAATGTCGTTCGAATGAGATGGATTTTCGAACGAGATTTCTAACGAGTTTATTTTTTAAAGACACTGGAACTTCGTTAGAATGTCGTTAGATCGTCGTTCGAACGAGACTTCGTTCGAACGACAAATCTCGTTCGAACAACATTTGACGGGAATAGTTAAATGGTAGTTTTGGACAGTTTTCACCCACTTTCCCATTATCTTTCCCTTAACTGAATATTTAAGTGCGGGAACCAACTTTGGAATGTTAACGTTTTCATACACATCTATCTCCAAGAGAGAGTTTGAGAGAAAAAAATAAAAAGGAAAAGTTTATGTTTTAAAGTGTTTATTTTTCAAAGAAAAATTCATTTACACTTTAGTTTTCACCCATATTGTTTAATCCAAGTTTCAATATATATACATCTTGCTTGGAGTGTTTTGGCACCGGTTTATCTCTACATCTTTATGAAGAGAAGTTTGGGTTTGGTTCTAAATCCCATGAAGAAAAAGAGTTTGTTTTTCTGCGACAATCTCATGTGGTGAAAGATACCATGTGTGGTTGACGGTGACCATATAAAGTCCGATCGGTGGATTTCGAGATCGCGGTGGAGCTCTGTGGTTATTCGCTAGGTAGAGGTTGATACAAGAAGATGCGTCAGGGCTTGAGAGGGATCGAGTCGAGTGTTGTAAGTCATCTTGCTTGTACTTTCTATTCCATACTTTGTGGATTTGAGGCCAGGGTCGTCCGAGGTTTTTTCCCGTTGAAGGTTTTTTTCTCGTACATCATGACGTAGTGGTTTCATTGTCTAATTTTATCTTGCTATATCACCTAGAACGCATGTTTAGGTAATTCAAGATAAAATTTGCTTTTAATCACTACATGTTTAATTTGGTGCTAAATTAGATATTGGTTAATGTTTAGTTAATTTAGTTCTAGTCATTTAATTTAAATTGATAAAAAAATTTTGGCCTAATTTGGTAAAAGTGAAAAATATGACTTAGGCAAATTTCTAGGATTTGGGTTAAATTAATTGAGTTTAAGTGAAATTAACATTAGTTTGTGTTTTAATTTAATTTCACATTGTTTAATTTTAATTTGAAAAGAAATTAAAATTTTGTTAATTTGTGTTTATTGAACCATCATCTTTCGCTTACGCACATCATAAAAGGAAATTATAACTCTTTGTGAAGTAAAAAGAATTTTGTTTCAAAATTGGGGGCCTAGTGAAACTTAATTACGGAAGTCATATGATAAATCTGAAATGCTTTAGGAATTATGTAGCGAGACTTGATTATGATGATTAAACATAACACATGTGAATGTTATATGAAAACTGAAATACATGAGGATGTTAATAATCAAGCGTCTTGTATGGGCGGTACGGGGGAGTAGACCATTGATAAGATCAGTTATATACTTTAATCGAGATAGCTTGGGCATGATAGCTAGATGGGCTAAGTATAGAACGTTAGGTGTGCACATTAGATGAGAGGTGCGAAACTCAAGGGAGTGTACGGGAACCTAAAATGTGAAATTATAATACCCCGTATTTCTGCGTACTAAGAATTTAATTAATTGAGTAATTAAATAGAAAATTATGTTTAATTTAAATTATGTGAGTAATTTAATATTAGTTTATATTTAAATTACGCGAGTAGAGTAATTTAATGTGATTTAATATTTAAATTACGTGAGTGAAGTAATTCAATAAAATGAAATTTTAGTTATGATTATTAAATGATCGAATAATAATTGTGGTATTCAAATATTAATCGAGAGATAGAGACTGATTAATATACGAATTAAATTTACTAAGAGTGAATAGTAAATATTGACAGTTAAATATCATATACGTCATAATGAATGATATGAGCATATTTTATGTTATCTCACCGAGAGTCGTGCATTAGACTATGGTGAGGTGGGGAATGAGAAATACATTTTAGGTGATTCGAATTATAATTTAGAGGTCACGGATGAGTCCAGATGGGGCGAATTAATTAAAATAGTATACTCGGGGCTGTTAATTGAGTCACGGGTCGATTTTGAACCAAACCAGAACCTTTGGAGGGTAATTTGGTCATTTTAAAAATAGAGGTTAAAGGACCTACGAAAATTAGAGCCTTATATCTGATGATTATAAGCAGGGTTCTAGGGTTCTTAACACAAAAATCTTAGAGAGGCCATTAGAAGGAAGAGATGAACCATTCCTAAATGCTCAAGGAGGATTCTTAAAGGTTTGAAAAAGTTCTTGCATACGAACAAGGAGTGAAGATTTGAAGAGGAAAACAACAAATCATCATCCTCACCCACGAAATTAGGCCCTGCAGTGAATAAGGTAAGTGTTTATTGCAATTAATTGAAGTTATAATACCCATGTAATTGGGGTTTCAATCATATGATGATATTGATTAATTCTTGAGAAGAAAACTTTAATTAAATGTATGTTGGGTAGGAAATTGCATCTAGAATGATGTGAAATCTGTAGAGATATTGATATTGGCAGATATGGGTTGTATTCCACAAAATAAATCTAGGTATTGATGAACAATCAAGGATGAATATGAAAACTTAGGGTTTTAGAGGATAGAATGAATAAATTCCATCTTGCATGATTATTGTAATGTTTTGAGAAAAGAATTACGTTAAAATCTGTTCCAATGCATGTAGAAATGGTTAGGAATGTGTAGTTGAAACCTTAGTGTAGAGTAATGGAGGTTGGTACTAGATCATGGGAGAAAAACGCATGAACGGATGAGGCTGGTGAATTGCAGAATGGGGGATTGATCTGGTTTAAAAATAGGATCGATCGGGTAAGAAGAAAATGGATAGATCCGATTTTTGGTCAGGTTCCCAGAAATTCTGTTTTTCCCCCTTTTGACTTAGTTCTTCTAATTGATTATCGTGTAAACTTTTAGAACATTACTAAGAGATTTTAGGGGAATTATTAACACTACAATAGGCCTGATTAGGATTTGCAGATTTGTCTCATAAGCAATTATATCAATATAATTTCTCAACAACACATTAATCGGGTCACTAGGCCTCACCATCATACAACGCCTATGCATTTTTTTAGCATATTTGAAAAAAGGAATATTAGCGAGTGCCCAACCTCTGTGCCATATTAAAATCTCATGATAACATGTTGAACACCAAATAATAATACCACATGAATCAAAATTAGATTCCAATAAATATTTCCAAAATCCAATAAATTTATAAATTCAAATATGAGTCAATAATCAAAAGAAAACAATGAGAATAATACTAGTGAGATTAAGGAGCATATTGTGTAAAACCCCATACCTTAAACCACCAACAAGAACCAACAACAATCTTCCCAGAACTCACAGAATAAGCCATCGAAAATCAGTCCTCAAACAACATCAAAACTTCCTCCAAGATCAACCTCAAAACAGCCACAAGAACAACTCAAAACCTATGGTTGAATTCATAAAATAAAGGGTACTATTTGTGTATAAAAGAGAGGAAAAGAAAATATGTTTTCTGGGTATTTTTGTGCCACAAGGTTGTTCCAAAACAATAACCAATGATCCCTTTTATAAGGTAAAAATATAAGAGTTTGAATCAAACCACAACTCCTCAAAAATACTTTATGTTCACGTTTTCTTGGACCATCGATCGATCTATGAAAATTATCGACTGATCGATCATGCCTAAAATCTGACAGTTTCGCATAAAAATGCCATAAGCCAAAATATAAAAAATTCATATAAAATCCATTTTAACTCTGATTTCAATTCCGCTTGAAGTTTTATTCTTCTAAAATTATAACAAACATATTTGAGCAATAAAAATAATTTTATCTCAAAATTTATTTTTCCTCTTTATTTTGAAAAATACCCCAAAACTTATGAGGGTTGTTACACTTCCCCACTAACAAGGGTTGTTACACTTCCAAAAATAAACTCGTCACATAAAAAAAATTCCTCACATATAATCTAGATGCCTAACACGAAATGATTCTCTAAAACTTCTATCTCCAAAATATGCGCCACAAAAATGCAAAAACCCAAAACCCAAGACCAGAGGGTGGTCGTATACCTAAGCTATGATACCGTTTTGTAACACCACGCCCGCCGGGGAGAGAGAACGGAGTGTTACTATCAATAAAACTAAATCAATTCCACAAATAACAAGGTATAGAGCATCTAAATCCCACAAGAACAAAAGAGAAACCATTAATCTCATATCTCTTCAAATTAAATACAACCAATTGTCTCTCAAAATAATTACAACAATCCAACCATCTCGAAAACAAATAAATCTCCAAATGCTCTATACATCAAAATAAATGCAATACTTCAAACTTGTATTATCCAATAATTTTCCCAAAATAATCCTTGCTAAAAATTAATCTCCATAGTGCCCTAAAATCCATGTTAATCTTCCACTAAAAGAAAATATGGGGAATTACACAATACAATAGGAAGATGCTCAAAAAAAATTAGCGGTCAATAAAACGTAACAATATGAGTACGAATATTCAAATCAAACGCGAATCTCATAAGCAACTATATCAATATAATTTCTCAACAACACATTAACCGAGTCACCAGGCCTCACCACCATACCGCGCCTACGCATTTTTTAGCACATTCGAAAAAAGAATATTGGCGGGTGCCCAACCTCCATTCCATATTAAAATCTCATGACAACATACTCAACACGAAATAAAAATACCACGTGAATCAAAATTAGATTCCAACAAATATTTCCAGACTCCAATGAATTTAGCAATTCAAATATGAGTCAATAATCACAAGAAAACATTGAGAATGATACTCGCAATATTAAGGAGCATATTGCATAAAACCCCATACCTTAAACCACTAACAAGATCCAACAACAATCTACCCAGAACTCACATAATAAGCCATCAAAAATCAGTCATCAAACAACATCAAAACTTCCTCCAAGATCATCCTCAAAATATCCCCAAGAACAACTCAAAACCTAAGGTTGAATGCACAAAATAAAGGGTATTATTTGTGTATGAAAGAGAGGAAAAGAAAATATGTTTTCTGGGTATTTTTGTGCCACAAGGATGTTCCAAAACAATAGACAACAATCCCTTTATATAAGGTAAAAATATAAGAATTTGAATCAAACCACAACTCCTCAAAAATATTTGTTGTTCACATTTTTTGGGATCATCGATCGATCTATGAAAATCATCGATCGATCGATCATGCCTAAAATCTGACAATTTCCTTTAAAAATGCCATAAGGCAAAATATAAAAAAAACATATAAAATTCGTTTTAACTCCGATTTTAATTCCGCTTGAAGTTTTATTCTTCTAAAATCATAACCAACATATTTGAGCAATAAAAATAATTTTATCTCAAAATTTATTTTTCCTCTTTATTTTGAAAAATACCCCCAAAAATTACGCGGGCTGTTACAATGCGATAACGAGAGAAATATTAAGATAAATTGTACGGAGAGTATTAGGGAAATATACTATGTACTAATGTGAATGATTAGGTTATGTGAATACTTATAAACTATATAGTTAGGTTGTGTGAAATACCTATAATACTTATATAGTAGTGGAGTCGATGATTAGACCGTGCCAATACTTTTATATAACATTTACCACTAGAGTCGATGATTAAACCGGGCCAATGTAAATGAAAGGAGAATTGGAGTCAATGATTAGACTGAGCCAATAATCCATATAGTTTATATTGTGAGTGAAATATACACTATATTAATAATCTTCTTGAGTGAGATAGTAGACATTTTAGATGACGTGCATACATCTAAATATATAAATTGGGAGAATTATAGTCGATGATTAGACCGAGCTAGTGATCCTTATTGTCTATGTTGTGTGTGAAATATATACTATGTGAACAATCTACTAGGGAGAAGTAGTAAATAGTTAGATGACATGTATACATCTAAAAAGTAAATTAAGTGGAGAAAACTTAATTGGAAAGAAATAACATTAGATAGTGAACATATAATGAATAAGATTAAGTGGTCAAACTTAAACTTTAAAATATGGAATTAATATATGTGAAATGTTACACAAGAATTAACTCACATATGGGGAGTGATAATAAAATTTGGTACTGTATGGGAGGTACAGGAACTTAAACATGTAGGTAAGTTCAAATTACTAAAAGAGTTTAAATAGCTTGGGTAGTGTAGATAAATAGGCTAGTATGTAATGGTAGGCGTGTACTATAGATGAGAGGTGAGAAAATTCAAGAGAGTGTGCGTAAACCTAACATGTGTAATCAATAACTAATATTTTCTATAATAAATTACTTGCTAAATATTTTCAAAACATTTTGAATACTAACTCGTTCTATGTAAAATATTTTTCAAAACCTTTTAGGTGTCCAGCCACAGGGAGGCCAAGTGTTACTTCATTCTATGGACTTCATAGCTATAGCATTGGTGGATGTTTTAGGGCTTTGATTAGACGCCTCTTTCACTTTCTGATCTAGTGTATGATTTCATATTTTAGTCAGGGCATGTTGACCCTCAGTACTTTCATTTTTGGAGTTTGTTATTGGTTTGTTTTTGGTCGAGGGGTTATTCGGAAAGACTTGGTTGATCTTAGTTGTTATATTCAGACTCTTATGTTGATATTTGATTTATATATTGTTTCGTATGTTGTTTTATGTTTAATTGAAGTTAAAATTTGGCAACCGCATGAATTTTCACTTAGGTGGTTAGTAATTAAAATGTTTTCAACAGTGATGCTAAGAAGGAACCAAATGAGAAACCTGTTTTAATTTAATTAAGGACTGATCACCCAATGTTTAATTAGGCGGGGTGTCACATATGGCATCAGAGCATCAGGTTCTAGTGTCCATAGGATCTGTACAGCTTACTACGTTTACAGCGTATCGTTTGATTGGTATAGAGACCTATTTTAGGATCATTGTAATCCTCTACGTATGCGGATTACATTCTCCAGCTAGTAAGTAGGTGGTGTGATTCATACATGAGTTCGATTGGACTTATTTCATGGAAATCTTTAAGACGAACAACGAAGGAATTTCAAGGACTGTAAGAGGGAAGGGTTCAGTATGAGTCATTAACTTTTCGAGAAATGGAAATCGAGTGGGAGATCACCATAAATAATGTTTGAGTAGATGACGAGTCAGTTAATCACTCGGGGATGGTAGTGTCCCAAACACCGTTGTAGAGAACGTGGATACAATTTTAGACCTACCCAGAGTTGTAAGTGGGGAGACAAAGTTGAGGGAGAACTTTTTTAAAAGAGTCACTTATAAGAAAATGGGATAGAGATGATGGGTGATAGACAAATGGATGGAAGAAATCCAAACTATATTTATCATAGGAGTAACACTATAGTGACATGAGTTAGCTACCCCACATGAGGATGTATATATATAAAGAATTGAAAAACTCGAGAAAGAGCCTTAGGGATCTTTGGAAAGGGACACATATTGGAATTTGTGTAAATACAGATGTTATATGTGTCAACCAAATGGATAGAGAACATTCATAGACAGTGACATATGGTCGGGTGTAGAAATACCCTGAAGTGAATATTTGTAAAATTTTCTTAGCTCAGGGGAATAACATAGTGATAGTGGGGGAAAAGAGTCACCACATTTATAGAGAGTAATATTATGCCCTTGGAGGAATCCTAGGTATAGTTTGACCATAAGTTCCTTCTTTTCTTTTTATTCAGAAAGGGATGCGAGAGAAATTTCTGAACTTATCACATGAGGGTCGGACAGAGGCCGACTGTGAGAAATAATTTATATTATTTAGAAAACGTTGTAACCGATGAGGTAGTTACAATTGAGAAAATAGTCCTTATTGGAATAATGGGCTCACAAGTATCCATCGCCAACATTTATGAGAACAATTGTTCTTGTTTGATTAATGTAAATGGTGATAATGTAGTACTTTTATAAGATAATATTAGCACATCCATGAGAAGGGAGTTAAGAATGTTGAAGAATTAAGTCTGGGAGAAATACTGAATATAATAGTATTTATGATACACCATATGGAGAGACACATAAGGGAACTCATGTAAATAATGCAAATAACTGGATTCATGCCGAGTGATGATGGATTCAGTTGGGACTGGTAAGGCTAGCAATGTGTTCCTTAAGGACATCGGAGCTAAGGGAACAACAAGGTTAACAATCTGAGATGAGGATACCAAGGTTGGATAGAAGGATAACTTTAATACGGCCAGTGTGGCTAGAGATAGAAGGATTCTATCAGGAAATATTTTGTGGAAAGCTGGACCACACGCCTTAACTCCACCCGAAGTGAGAAAAGGAACGAGAGCATGCTTGCTGGTTGGGACAATGATTAAAATAGTTATTGGTTCAGTGTGAACAAGTGTGTTATGTCCGAGAACCATTTAAATAGCCAGGTGATGATCAAGGTAGAAAAATGAGTTTTATCCTTGGGAAAAAAAGGTAAATTTTGTGTGGCGCGAGCGAGACACGGTATTTCATTTAGACGATATTTCCTTAAGAGATAGTATCTTGTAGCAGAGTTATCTTTAGTTTCATCCGCTGAGGAGAGGGTCTAGACCAAATGGTGATACTTTATATAAATTACTCGTTATAGTGATCTATTATACGAGGTTGATGTTATCTTGCGTATGGACTGGTGAGCGTGAATTTGGAGAGTACAAAGTCACATTATAGTTGATCCAAGTGCGTAGGGACTTTACTGATGGGATCCAGAGTGTAAAGGGTGTATTGTCAAGCGGAGAAATTGAGCTCAATATTCGGATCTTTAGTGTTAATGACTAGTGATAGTGAGGGCTCAGTGATATATAACTCCTTTAGAGACGTGGGAGTGAGATGCATATTTACATGTCAAGGATAGAATTTGAGTGTCTCGATTATGCATTTGAGGCTTATAGAACTCGATTCCCGATAATTCTAGTGATGGTGAACTGGGAGGAAGTCCTTGCTTGGGTTTTACTGCTGGAGGAGACATGCATGAACATTGATAAATGTCGGGATTAGAGAGACGTGTATGGATTCCAGGGCATCAGTGATGAATATAAATCCTCAAATGTGTTGAGGAAAGTCTATGAATGGAGAGCTATTATATGGTATAAGGCAAGTGGAGCCAGTAGTACCTGAAAAAATCACTTCAATTTTTTTCACCATGAGTTGATGGGTGGGACAATCTTGAGGAGGAATTAATTACGAATTATGGGTGATTGAGAATACCCAAGTTCTATAACCAAGATGAAATTGTGAGGCCAATTTTGACAAAAGTGTATTACGTGTGGGACGTTTGTGGTGCTTGTGCAAGTACGCCGAACCAGAGGGTGAATGGGCGCCCTAATTAGTTGGATTTACAAAACTCATCCAAGATACATAGGGCATGATGGATTTACAAAACTCATCCAAGATACAAAGGGCATGTGCAAATACGCCTAAAGGATAGTTATTAACTAAAGTTTAAAAGGTATGATGGATTAAACGTCATATGAGAAAGACGATAATCCAAGTATATATGTGCAATAAGAGATATCCCACCCGAGATGGGTTGAAAAGATGTGGGAAGCCATTTAAAAAGATATGTCTCGATAAAGAGGATAAAAAATTGTTGTAAGAAAGTAGAGCAGAGCCTTACTCGAATGAATGATTGAAGAGTGTCTTGTGCACTACTAGAATGTTAGTATACTCTGGGGAAAGAAGGAGTGTATATAGTACTACTTAATGTGAGATATTATAAGTGAGAATTGATGTTGGGTGAGACATTGTGATATTGTCTCTAGTTACATCACTCAGGGATGGAAACAGGTTGACTTGAGATGAGCAACCAGAAACTTGGTAACAAGTCTGCATTTCCCAGTGATGAAATGGGTAAGAAGACTATTAAATTTCATTGGTGGGATGCCAAGTCGTGATAAGGTCAAGAATTTCCTAGAATTTGTGCAATGAATTGGTCGAGATGAAGAAATTTTTTCTTTCCTTAAATCGAACGATTACACTGGTGCAATGTGCCGCCCAATATTATTGTGAATCAAGATTAGATCCTGAAATCTCACCTTTGATAGGGATTATCAGTAAGTGATGGGGATGAAATTTGTTTTGGGCCTTTGTATAAACTATAGTCCATAGTTAGAAAATAGGTGGTTTATTATGCAGGTTAATGCCAGTAGTGCATTTGTTGACTTGAAGGGTAATTGAGGAGAGAAATTACCATTGATAGAGTTGTGTGTAATAACTCGTACATGTTCATCATGAACAAAGTACTTTTGAGGTTTTTGCATGTTTAGCCTCATCGTTTACTCTTTGGCTGATCCAAAGGGAGAGGATAACTAGACTTTCGATCGGACATGATTTAGAGTCCGTTAAAAAAATGGATTAACCCCAAACTAAATTGGATAACGTTTGAATTCCATAAGACTTATGTCGCCACGAACCGATGTTTCGAGGACAGCTATGAGCATTTAGATGTCCTTGTGGTTTCTCTCAGGATGTGAGTTGTGTGTTGGGGTGGATACAGGAAGCTGTTACTTAGTGACCTGCGGTCGTCCATTAGTATTGAAGCTATAGAGCCAGGGAAATGTAGGCTCGTATTATCAGAATGTCTCGGTAGAGGCACAATGTGGGATTTTCCATTTTTAAGATCAGACATTATGACTAATGGAGCGTATCAGTACGTAGTGAGTTGAGAAAGTTTACAGGTAAACTGAAGCTACAATGACTAAGACTTTTGATAGGGGGAAGTACGTAATACCCCGTATTTTTGCCTATTTAGAATTTAATTAATTGAGAAATTAAATAGGAAAATACGATTAATTTAATTTATGTGCGTCGAGTAATTTAATATTTGTTTATATTTAAATTACGCGAGTAGAGTAATTTAATGTGATTTAATATTTAAATTACGTGAGTGAAGTAATTTAATGAGATGAAATTTTAGTTATGATTATTAAGTGATCAAATAATAATCGTGGTATTCAAATATTAATCGAGAGGTAGAGAATGATTAATATATGATTTAAATTTACTAAGAGTGAATAGTAAATATTGACTGTTAAATATGATATACGTCATAGCGAGTGATATGGGCGTATTTTATGTTATCTCATCGAGGCTCGCGTATTAGACTATGGTGAAGTGGGAAATGAGAAATATATGTTAGGTGATTCAAATGATAATTTAGAGGTCACATGTGAGTCCGAAAGGGGCGACTTAGTCAAAATAGTATACCCAGGGATGTTAATTGATTCACGAGTCGATTTTGGACCAAGCCGACACCTTTAGAGGGTAATTTGTTCATTTTAAAAATAGAGGTTAAAGGACATATGAAAATTAGAGCCTTATATCTGATGATTATAAATGAGGACTAGGGTTCTTAACATAAAAAGCTTATATAGGCCATTAGAAGGAATAGAGGAACCATTTCTAAAAGCTTATGGAGGATTCTTGAAGGCTTGAAAGAGTTCTTGCATACGAAGCACCTAAGGAGTAAAGATTTGAAGAGGCAAACATCAAATCATCATCCTCACCCATAAAATAGACCCTAAAGTGAATAAGGAAAGTGTTTATTGCAATTAGTTGAAGTTATAATACCCATGTAATTGGGGTTTCAATCATATGATGATATTGATGAATTCCTGAGAAGAAAACTTGAATTAAATGCATGTTGGGTAGGAAATTGAATGTAGAATGATTTGAAATGTGTAGAGATATTGATATTGGAAGATATTGGTTGTATTTCATGAAATAATTATGGCTATTGATGAACAATCATGGGCGAATATGAAAACTTACAGTTTTGGAGGATATAAGGAATAAATCCATTCTTGCATGATTATTGTAATGTTTTGAGAAAAGAATTACGTTATAATCTATCTAATATATGTAGAAAAGCTTAGGAATGTTTATTTGAAACCTTGGTGTAGAGTAATGGAGGTTGGTACTAGATCATGGGCGAAAAATGCATTAACGGACGAGGCTGGTGAATTGGAGAAAAGGGAATTGATTCGATTTAAAAAAAAGGATAGGTCCAAAAAGAAAAAGAGGATCGATCCGGTTTTAAAAAAAAAGGGTCGATCTGGTATTTGGTCACATTCCCAGAAATTCTATTTTTTTGCTTTTTGACTTAGTTCTTCTAATTGATTATCGTGTCAACTTTTAGAACCTTACTATTGGATTTTGGGGTAATTATTAATACTATAGTAGGCCTGATTAGGATTTGTAGATTGTCTTATCAAGGGAAGTAAGATGGAAATCAATTGGAATAAATTTGTGTCGTAAATTATCGGGTAGTGAAATAATAATTTACAGGAACTTCGGATGGACGATAAGTATACCAGTAGAGTAATTTAGGCTTAGCTAATGAAAATACAAAGGGGTTAACTAGGTCCCTTAGAATTGGGAGAATACTCGAGAATATGCGATAAGGAGAGCAATATTAAATTAAATTGTACGGTGAGTATTAGAGAAATATACTACGTACTAATGTGAACGATTAGGTTGTGTGAATCCCTATGAATTATGTACTTAGGTTGTGTGAAATACCTACAATACTTACATAGTATTGGATTCGATGATTAGACCGGGCCAATACTTTTATATAACATTTACCATTAGAGTCGATGATTAGACCGGGCCAATGTAAATGAAAGTAGAATTGGAGTCGATGATTAGACCGAGCCAATAATTCGGATAGTGTATATTGTGAGTGAAATATAGACTATATTAATAATCTACTTGAGTGAGATAGTACATATTTAGATGATATGCATACATCTAAAAATATAAATTTGGAGAATTGGAGTCGATGATTATACCGGGCCAATGATCCTTATAGTCTATATTGTGTGTGAAATATATACTATATGAACAATCTACTAGGGCGAAGTAGTAGATAGTTAGATGACGTGTATACATCTAAAAAGTAAATTAAGTGGAGAAAACTTAATTGGAAAGATATAACATTAGATAGTGAACATCTAATGAATAAGATTAAGTGGTCATACTTAACTTTTAAAATAAGGAACTAATATATGTGAAATGTTACACGTGAATTAACTTACATATGGGGAGTGATAATAAAATTTGGTATTATATGGGGGGTATGGGAACTTAGACGTGTAGGTAAGTTCAAATGACTAAAATAGAATAAATAGCTTGGGTAGTGTAGCTAAATAGGCTACCATGGAACGTTAGGCGTGAACTATAAATGAGAGGTGAGGAAACTCAAGGGAGTGTGCATAAACCTAACATCTGTAATCAATGACTAATATTTACTGCAATAAATTACTTGCTAAATATTTTCAAAACGTTTTGAGTACCAACTCTTGCTATGTAAAATATTTTTCAAAAACATTTAGGTGTCCAGACACACGAATGCCAAGTGTGACTTCATTCCAGGGACTTCATAGCTGTAACATAGGTGGATGTTGCAAGGCTTTGATTAGATGCCTCTTTGACTTTCTGATCTAGTGTAGGAATTTAGATTTCAGTACAGACATGCTGTCCCTCAGTACTTTCATTTTTCGAGTTTATTATTGGTTTGTTTTTGGCCGAGGGGTTATTTGGCAAAACTTGGTTGATCTTAGTTGTTATATTCAGACTCTTATGTTAATATTTGATTTATATATTGTTCCTCGTGTTTTTTTATGTTTAATTGAAGCTAAAATTTGGCAACCGCATGAAATTTCACTTAGGTGGTTAGTAATTAAAAAAATTTCGACAGTTATGCTAAGAATGAACCAGATGAGAAACCTATTTTAATTTAATAAAGGAATATTCACCCAATGTTTAATTAGGTAGGTTGTCAAAGTAGTAAATAACCGATTTTAATTGCGATAAATTACTTGTTAAATGTTTTCAAATGTTTTGAGTACTAATTTTTTCTATAAAAATATTTTCAAAACCTTTTACTTGATGGTTTCATTCCAAGGACTCGGAGCTATAGCATTGTGGATGCGGATAGGACTTTGAGTAGCCGATTCTTTCATTCAGATCTAGCATAGTATCTTAGTTTTGTATATCATGTTTGGACAAGCGTTTCATTGTCGGTTTTATAGTTTCAGTTTTGTATCTGTTTTCTTTTGCCGTTTGGACTTGAATTATTACTGTGTTTGAATTTCTTTTGCCGATGGTTTATTCGGCATGACTTGGTTTCATTTATATATCATGTCGGTTTATACTCTAGTATATTGTGAATGTTGTTTAGTTTTGGAACTATTTATTTTTTCTATTTAATTGGAAGATAAAATTTGGCACCGGTTTAATTAACTATTAGGTGGTTAGTAATTAATTTTGTTATTAGAGAGTGATGCTAAGAATTAATTAATTTGGTTAGTAATTAATTTGGTTATTGGACACACATTGAGGCATGTTTTACGTAGTCTACTATTTTAACTAAGGAAGGTTATGTGTTATTCTTAGCAGTTCAGCTGATAAGGAAGAGGATGAAGTGTTAGGTTTTAGTCCTTGGAGTTTTTTTTATTGATTTCTAAGTTAATTTTCCACGGTTTTCAAACTTTTAGGTGCTTTTTTATTATTTTCAAAACACAAGGGATTGATGTTATGGGTTGGTTCATAATTTAAAGTGTTTATATGTTTAAGTGTGGAATTGTTTTGAAATTCACAGCTCATTTAAATGCTTTAAATGTCAATTTAAAAATTTAGGGGTTGTTTTCTAATATTTAAAACTGTGGGGCTATTTCCTAGTTTAGGTTTTTCTAAGGTTCTTGTTGCAAATATGCAAGGTTTTTAGTTTTCAGGAATTCTTGAATAAGGTTATGAACTATTTATAATCACACACACACACTGGTCGGGCGGAAAAAGTGTGTTCGTGTGAGGACACAGTCGTCGTGTGTTTCGCCACCGCGATACAAAAGAACCTAAGCTACTACCACACTTGACAAGCAAGCACAGCGGTAAGTCGGGTGTCATAAGAAATCCACAGGGAGTGATTAAATTTTAGACTTTAATTGTTTTAATTACTTCAGGAATAAAAGTGTAAAATAAATAAATGAAAAGGTGATAGGGTGGTTATGGTGACAAAACAAAAGAATAAGTTACGCTACACAAAAGTAAAGCGAGGATCGGGATCGCATTCCACCACACGGGCTAAACAATTACTAATTAGAATTACCGTTCGAAAGCAATTAATCGAGCATTCACAATTAAGCATAAACATCACGCAAGAAGGAATTTAACCCAAAGTTGTGAGATAAAACATTTAACTGAAAAATGGTCACACGCGGATTAAATTCGGATTGTCGCTATAAACACTAAAGTTGCGTGACAAATAAAGTTAAACGCATAACAATCCAACTTTAATACACGCGGTTTCAATTAAACGCAATTTTACACAAAACCTAATTTTCGAGGTCCAAACCCAAAAATGGCGGAAACACAATCCCGACCCTATTTATCTAAGGGTGCATAATGAATTAAACTAATTTAACACTAATTAAACTAGAAAAGCAATAAATAAAGCAAGTAAACTAATTAACAAAGCATGTAAACTAACTACAAAGCAATAAAACAACGAAATACAACTATATTAATGGAGAGGGAATAAGAAAAGATCAATCTTACAACCCAAATGTTGTCAAACCAAATGAGGAAGAAGAAATGAGCTCTCAACTCCCAAACCCTAAACTAAGCTAAAATGATAGATATTTCTCTTCAAAATGAAGAGAAAGTGTTATATACCAAATATCCCATGGCAAACTTGTAATAAAAGGGAAGAAAACCAAAAAACTGGAGGGCCGAATCGATTCGGAAATGGTCCGAATCGATTCGGAAACAGGGGAAGTTCGAAACTGCAATTCTGCAGCATTCCGAATCGATTCGGTTTTGGGCCGAATCGATTCGCAACCTACAGGTCTGAATTCTGCAGCTTTGTCCTGTTTTACGGAAAATGCCGTCATTTCTTCGTTATAGCTCGGAATGAGGCACGGTCGGAGGCTACGCGAAGATAACTCAAAGGAATACAACATCCAAGAAGACATTAGGCTAAAAAACCAAAATATGAAATGACTAAAATGCCCTTGAATGTGACCTTGAGTGTGAATTTGAAGTAAAAACCATCCTAAAAATGCCATAACTCTTGCGATACAACTCAGAATCATGCACCGTCGGCGGCCACGCGAAGAGAAATCAGAGGGCTTCAACTTCCGTGAAGAGCTCGGGATTCAAACCCAAATGCTGAAATTACTAAAATGCCCCCGAAGCTGCAAAAGTCGACGAAACATTTCCGAAAAGCGTCCGAACTTCATACTAAGCATCCAAATACCTACAAAAGCTCAATTAACCCCTGCAAAACATGTTAACATAGAAATCCGAGGTTGTCTGGTTAACGAGCATAAGTATAGGGATTAAGATAAGGGGGCTAATAAGGCGTAGGTTAACGGGTGAAATACGCAATATTTGCGTCGTATCACACCCCCTAACTTACACATTGCTAGTCCCTAGCAATGAAATAGGAAACAACAAGAACTACAAGCAAACCAAAAGCAGGAGAAGTACAAAAGTATGGTATAAAAGAATAAGGCCACTTTCGCGGGCGATTCGATTGCATTTAGCGTATGCAATAAGCCGTTAAACCCCTAGGTTACCCTAGTGGACGAGTGTCGTCTCGTGAGGGTTTTCCGGGATGAAACCCACAAACATCATATGGTCTCCTCAAAATATTCCCAACCAAACATGCGACAAACTCAACAACAACGAAAAAGATTTCAAACATGTTATTAGCATATTGAACGAATTCAAGCTAAAGTCCGTTGTTATTAACAAGTTGAATGCACCTCATAGAATTGAAACTTTAAAAGTGGGAGGGGGGAAAGCACATGCATAGTGTGATTTGGTGAAAAACTTATATAAACCGGATATTAATCAAAGCAAGCATACATTCAATCCTCACGGGCATTACGCTCAACAAATGAATTCACTATGAAAAGGGAGGTAATACACGGGACATGCGGGCATAAAGAGTAAATGTAAATGGAAACTAGGCCGCGCACATGTCACAAATGAGGAACGCTATATAGGAAATGAAAAACTTGCAATCTCAATAAAAGATACCACTCACTAAAAGAGGCGAAATGCATTTTCACAGATTATCAAAACTATTTAAACTTTTGAATTACATTAACCTAAGATCACATAGGACTTGTAATAGGCTTGTAATGTAGGATAGGCTAGGTTACGAAATGAAGGAATGTATGTACAGATTCAAAGTGTTCGGGATGAAAACTCGGGATAATGGAAAAATGTGGGCAATATCAAAATTGGAAAAACAAGTTCCAAAACGGCATTAGATATATCATCGGGGAGAGTAATCAAAGCTTATTGAAACACTACACAATATATACAACTTTCTCTTTTCTTTTTCTTTTCTTCCTTTTCTCATGTTTTCTTTTGTTTTCTTTTGCTTTTTGCTTTCTCTTTTTCTTCACTTTTTCACTACTTTCCTTTCTTTGCTTATCAAACTCTCATATGCCAAAATTGCAACCGACATCATAACAACATCATTCAATCCTAAGCAACATTCCAAACAAAGGTATGTAAGGTGTATGTATGGCTTAAAACTCCAATTTGGAGTTGGTTATGGGATTTTGGGTAATGAAACGAAAGGCTAGTATTTAGGCTCAAAGGGGTTGACTAGGGAAACATATATGGTGAGGTCAAGGCTAATATGGGTGATATAACAAAGATTGCCTATGATCATTTCACAAAGTATACGCAATTCTCGAGTCAAAACAACATATGAAAATCATGCTCAAGTAACACATTTCAAGGATGAACTCAATTAATGAACGGTCAATGAAAGAATAAAGAGATTACCGACGAATTCAACATTTTTAATGAGAAAAGAATAGTGTATACACTCACAAACGACGAAAGGTACAAAGCTTACTCGGTGTAAGTATATACAATGCAACAAAAGATTACCGAGTTATGAAAATCTTAAACCAAATCAATATAATAAGGAAAGTGCATATGCTCATGGGATAAAGTTTAAATCATGAAGTTATTCACAATATCAATGATTTGAGGACTAAAGTCTAATAACTTCTGAAATCGAGAACATGCATCATTGAGTTGTCTATTGGATCGGGCAATTATTGAAATTTGTCATCGAAAACAAGGCAAAATGCCCAACAAAGGAGAAAAAAGAAAGAAAATATTTTTGAAAATTTTTAAATTTTTCACAAAAAGGCATACTTAGTAACTAAATGTGAGCAAATCCATAGACTACACATGAAATGGATAGAATATCCTACACCCCCTAACTTAAATGTTGCATTGTCCTCAATGCGCATTAAGAACACAACACAAAGAGAGGAAAAGAACGATATTACCCAAAATTGGAGCGATCTCCATAAGCGCGAGTCCAAAGGAATCTACAAAACAAGTTAGTACCAAGCATAGCAAAAACAAATAACAAAAGTTAACTAATTACACTAGACTAAATTAAAAAGGAAAGAAAAATAGTAAAGAAAGAAAATTAAAAAGCTAACTATTTACAGCCTACTATTTAGGCTTCACACTAACTATATACTAGAAGTCTAAATAGTTGAGGGTCCACCCAAAAAGGTATTTGACTTTGAAAGATCAACGGTGGACCCTCCAAAGCGAACATGCCTCCCGGAAGATATGAATTCCGTTTGAACAACAGAAGGCATGTGGGTGGTGAAAAATGTGAACCATCGCCAATTTGAAATTTTGGGCGGACGATGGGGGATTTGGATAATAAGGGGGAAAGGTACACTAGAGATCCAAGAAAAGTCGACTCATCTCCCAAAGGTTTTTCAAATGGAATGGGAGATAGTGCACACACGGGGATAGGCTCCATCGAAAACAAGTCCGGTAAAGAGTCCTCATCGGCAAAAAGTGTAGAAGTTTTAATTTCTACCGACTCATAGGAATCAACCGGTAATTCTAATGGTTCGATCACGGAAAACGAATATGGTGATGAAACAAATTCAATCTCAATCGACTCATCGTCGTAAGGAGATTGAATTTCAGAGGAGAAAGATGCACACTCGATGAGAAATTCTTTGAAAAATCGAGGTGAAACACAAGTTTCCACCTCCTCGTTGTTTTGTGCATAAGAATTCATCTCATCACAAAGTGCACCAAGTCTCATTCCAGCATCATTTAGGCTTTCCAAACCTTGGGAGTAAAGAAGCAAAGTTTCTTCCAAAGTAGTCTTCCTCAGCTCAAAAGCCTCGGACTCCTCATTTGGTTGAAACTCGTCTTCGAAAGTAATGAAATAAGAATCGTCATTGGATTCGAATAATGAATCCAACTCAAGCTCCCAATAACGATTTTCATTCCGATAAATGTTTTCAAGTCTTTCATTTTCAATAAAATCTTGAAAATGGAAAACTTGAAAACTATCCCCAAAGTATGAATCATTAGAATAACCGTAATAACTATAATAGTAGGACATGATTACCTCGTTGTTTGAAAGATGGAGAATCCAAGAAATAAAGTGAGAAACCGCGAATCAAAGTTTCTTAGCGCTCAAAGTATGCAATCCTGCAAAAAAGGTTCAAACAAAGAATACAAATACAAAAGAAAAAATACTACGAAATAATAAAACAATTACTATCTAAAACACACTCCCCGGCAACGGCGCCATTTTGATGCGAGGAAAACCGAGTGTTCGTGTAGGGACACTATCGTTGATTTCGGCTCCCGCTCGACATACAAAGACACAATCGTTGTGTGTTTCGCCGCCGCGATACAAAAAAAAAACCTAAATTACGACGACACTTGCGAGGCAAGTATAGCGGTAAGTCGGGTATCGTAAGAAATCCACAGGGAGTGATTGAATTTTAGATGTTAATTGTTTTAATTACTTCAGGAATAAAAGTGTAAAATAAATAAATGAAAAGGTGATAGGGTGGTTATGGTGACAAAACAAAAGAATAAGTTACGCTACACAAAAGTAAAGCGAGGATCGGGATCGCATTCCACCACACGGGCTAAACAATTACTAATTAGAATTACGGTTCGAAAGCAATTAATCGAGCATTCACAATTAAGCATAAGCATCACGCAAGAAGGAATTTAACCCAAAGTTGCGAGATAAAACATTTAACTGAAAAATGGTCACACGCGGATTAAATTCGGATTGTCGCTATAAACACTAAAGTTGCGTGACAAATAAAGTTAAACGCATAACAATCCAACTTTAATACACGCGGTTTCAATTAAACGCAATTTTACACAAAACCTAATTTCGAGGTCCAAACCCAAAAATGGCGGAAACACAATCCCGACCCTATTTATCTAAGGGTGCATAATGAATTAAACTAATTTAACACTAATTAAACTAGAAAAGCAATAAATAAAGTAAGTAAACTAATTAACAAAGCATGTAAACTAACTACAAAGCAATAAAACAATGAAATACAACTATATTAATGGAGAGGGAATAAGAAAAGATCAATCTTACAACCCAAATGTTGTCACACCAAATGAGGAAGAAGAAATGAGCTCTCAAAATGAAGAGAAAGTGTTATATACCAAATATCCCATGGCAAACTTGTAATAAAAGGGAAGAAAACCAAAAATCTGGAGGGCCGAATCGATTCGGAAATGGTCCGAATCGATTCGGAAACAGGGGAAGTTCGAAACTGCAATTCTGCAGCATTCCGAATCGATTCGGTTTTGGGCCGAATCGATTCGCAACCTAAAGGTCTGAATTCTGCAGCTTTGTCCTGTTTTACGGAAAATGCCGTCATTTCTTCGTTATAGCTCGGAATGAGGCACGGTCGGAGGCTACGCGAAGATAACTCAAAGGAATACAACATCCAAGAAGACATTAGGCTAAAAAACCAAAATATGAAATGACTAAAATGCCCTTGAATGTGACCTTGAGTGTGAATTTGAAGTAAAAACCATCCTAAAAATGCCATAACTCTTTCGATACAACTCAGAATCATGCACCGTTGGCGGCCACGCGAAGAGAAATCAGAGGGCTTCAACTTCCGTGAAGAGCTCGGGATTCAAACCCAAATGATGAAATTACTAAAATGCCCCCGAAGCTGCAAAAGTCGACGAAACATTTCCGAAAAGCGTCCGAACTTCATACTAAGCATCCAAATACCTACAAAAGCTCAATTAACCCCTGCAAAACATGTTAACATAGAAATCCGAGGTTGTCTGGTTAACGAGCATAAGTATAGGGATTAAGATACCCAAGGGGGCTAATAAGGCGTAGGTTAACGGGTGAAATACGCAATATTTGCGTCGTATCACACACACACACATGCGCGCGCACGCACACACACACACACACACACACACACATATACATATATATATATATATATATATATATATATATATATATATATATATATATATATATATATATATATATATATATATATATATATATGGGGGGGTGTTTGAATAGTGAAACCATAAAAAAATAGTGAAACAATCTAATGGTGCGATCTAAGGGTGTTAAAGTGTGTCATGTCATATGAAAGGCATATGACATGGAAACTTAAGAGACCTCCCTTAAAAAACATCCCATTCTTAACCATTCTCTTGTTCCTTCGTCAGCCCCCAAAATAAAACCTACCTCACACAAAACTCCCCCTACCTCAACCCCATGTCGCCACACCTCTCTTCTCCCCATCGTACCTCTCTCCTCCCCTTCGTACCTCTTTTTTCCCCGTCGTACCCCTCTCTACACACTGTCGCTCCTCTTAGGTAAGCTTCCTTCAATTTAGGGCCTACAAATGGTTTAACCTTCGCTAAGCTTACTTCGATTTAAGGCTTACGAATAGTTTAACCTTCGCTTTAAGTTTCTTATTTAACCTTCAATTTTAGTGCTTACATATGGAGTTTCATTTAGGTCTTATATATGGAGAATCATTTAGGTCTTACATACGGACATTCATATTGGCCTGATTTAACCTTCGATTTACCGTTGAACTATGTTTGATACAACATTTGAATGCAATAATAACTTAAGGGTTATGTAATGATTTCCCCCAATTTGACATGTTATCATAAAGTTGATATTTTTAGAGTGTTTGAGTATTTTATTAAAGGATAATATTTGATGAGTATCTGATATTGAAGTAAATAATTTATTGAAGACTAATATTCATTATACTGCTTTGTAGATCTATATCTTCTATTTTGTAGATCTGATATTTGAGGAACCTAATCAGGTATACTCTCTTTTAAAATTTGATTCCATAAATCTTTAAGTTTGGTTTAACTCAATATAATATCATGGCCTCTTTGTATTATTCATTTTGGTAAAAGCATGATCAACATGTTCAGATCTAAGTTTGGTTTAGTTCTCACATTTTCTTATTATTTATGTTGGCAATATATATCTCTTCAAAGAGCACAACCACTACAAATGAATGATATAGATCAAATGAATGATTTAGTGTTATTTTTATCAAAAGCATGAAGATGGAGCAACCATTACAAATGCAAATGGAGGTGTAGAGGAAACTTCATGAATAGATTGGGGTAAACACCCTTGAATGTGTTCATTTTATTTATATCTTTATTGAAATAAACATTCATACTATCAAATCAACTTTTAAATTTGAATAAAGTCAATTGATTGCTTTGTTCACACAATGCTATAAAACACCATCATTTCATATTTGCCAAATTGCCATGCCAAAGTTACTTCTCATTTATACTTCCAAACAAGGTTCATTCATCAAGTGTATGTTTGTGGATTCTGAAATAATAATTATCTATTGTAATGACATATGTAGCATGCCATTTAAATGGAGATGTTCAATTACAATTGTACTGCATTAGTAGGGACATTCTAGCAGGTTTAGAGGCTCAGTTCATGTGTCGTGCCATCTAAATGGTGAAAGGCATCTTCCAGAGCCCTTTGCATCATCGAGTTGCTCCTATTTGTTGGCCACTAAAACAACTTAATTTCTGTTAACATCATTAACCGATGAGGTGACAACCCAGTTAATTTTATCTTCGTAGTCATGTTGAAAATGGTTTCTTTCGTATTATTCATGTGTTGCTTGATCTATTTTCTATTTTATTATTTATGTGTTGTAGGAAACTGAATCATGTTATTGATATTTTGTGAATAGTTGTTGCAATAGTGAAAAACTGAATCATTCGATGTTGAAAACAAACATATTATATTCAGTTTGTTCTACGAAAAGAGTAACAACTCACCAATCACTGCTCCTCCTTTGCAGCAATGCCAACTACTATTGGTGGCAGTGGCAGTGGCACTTCTTTTGGACTTTCTGGGGCTTCTCCTTCCTTTGATATCCTTCAAAGGTATACTTTTATTCTCTCCAATTTAATATTGATATTAAATTTTTGATGTGTAACGTTAGTTTGTCTAGATATCTGCATGACCCAATTTTTTAAAACGTTTAATAATTGGATTGAGTGTCTTAAAAAATGATTTCGTGTTAAAAATCAAATTTATATAGGGCTGAGTTTTTTTCTCAATGATGTTAGGATGCATAGAAAATTGTCATATGTATATGTTATTGCTTTGTCCAAGTTCATAAGCATGTTAAAATAAAATGGTACATAAAACCACCAAGTAATGGGACACTTAACTTCTGTCATCATATTTCCTATTGTTGATGTTGGTAATTTAAAATGAATTTCCAAAGAAAATTTAAGACACTTAAGGAATAGTTTTACCAATTGAAACAAATCATTTTAAGAATTGAAATCGTTTCAGAATTACACTGAAAGGATAAAAAATGAATTTAGCTACTGAAATGGTCCCCTGTTTTTTGTGCATAAATTGAGGAGAAATCAAATTTAGTCATTTTAGGGATATTCGTAATGAAGTGAGCGAGAGAATGAGAGGTCGGGGTTACTTTTTGGGATAATTAAAAATGTATACAACTTATGTTAAGCACAAGTCACTTACAGTAACGTTATGACATGGATTAGATAAATATTAATTCACGGTATATTTTATAATAGGGATTAGATAAAAAAAGTGTAATAGTCGTCATGAGGAGACTTGAAATTTCATCTCACGGTTTTCGAAACCCAAGCCACAAGTACTACATCAGCAGATAAGCACGACATCCAGAATATAAGGGAGAAAAGGTTAGTTTGTCAGCGAGGCTTGGTTTGAATAGCGTATAGATGTCGATAGCAATATTTTGAAATGATTTGACGCACTTTATACCTAGAGATGCTCTGACACTATCGTTTGTATCCTATGTCCAGACAAATCTAAATAAAAGAATAAAAACAGTGAATTATTGAAGTAATACTATGTTCCCAAGTGGATCTATAAGTTATAGGGTGCATTTAAAGTAGATTCTTATTATTCAGTACTTGGTTCATTTTGTATGTGTGTATATAAGCAGCAGGCAGCAGGTAGCAGGCAACCCTGATGGAGATGGGAAAGAAAAATGGCATAATAGAGCATGATGGATACGAGTGCTTTTGATGAAAATGATATCTTTCCAAATAGTGCTACCGACCTCTACACTCTATACCTTATACCATGGTAGAGTTTTCTTGGCTTGAATTGTGTTTATGGCTAAGTATTGTTTAGTTGCTGAGATTTTATTGGAAAAGAAAAATTTAATAACACCACCAAATGTTTTAGGCACAATGACAATATCCATTTGAATTGATGTTATTACAATTTGAATCGATTTATCAAGTATGAGCCTCAGGTTTAATGGAAGAGACTTATCAGGTGATATGGAAAAGGCTCAAGAGGGTGAGATGGTGCGCCTAAAGGTGCTTTGAGGTGAGTGGTATAATACTATGTCAATTTGTTTGATGATGAGAAACACGCAATTTAAATAATTTAAACCCATGAGATTATAGATTGTGCTATTCCTTATTGGCAAAGATATTATACCAATTTTCCTCATTCACAAAATGGGTTATGCTTATTTACTAGATTGACATTGAAATTTAGGAAATATTAGTAGCAAGTGGGGAAACTGATAATACCGATTGTGATGTTAGTGACAAGCTTTTGTCCTTAGCAAATGTCAACATCGATTGCGAAAATTTGGAAACAACCTATTAAATATATCGATGTGGATTGTGACTATGTAAACAACACACTCAAAATATATTTTTCCTTTATTAGTTCAAAATGTGCAAAAAATATCTATAGATCTCGGTATTTTTTAAGTTGATGTGTATCAGTAAGAGTAGTCAATAGTTACGGTGCAGAGCATCTATACTATATTGTAAATCGTATTTAAATGAATGTTACAAATTCACATGGATTCAGTGTTCACAATGTAGGAACCATTGCCACGCAAAAGTAAACAAGGCTGATTAGTTAGAGAGTTATGTAAAATGTTGGAAAACTGTGTTTTTTTTAAAAAAAAATCTTTGTTTTTTTGAGTGTATAATTTTATATTCCGAACCAAACGAGCCCTGAGTAACTGATATGTTTGTATCTTTTGTTTTAGAAGCTTATTGAATCCAATTATTACTACTATCAGTAATGTTTGTTGGAAGCCACTACTACTAGATGATGATCAATTCTCACTTTGCATGCGAAAGGTATTTTTAGTTTTTGTAATGTTTATTTTTTCATTCCAACTTTTCTTAGCGATATGGTTGACATGTATAGTTTTTGTTTTGTGAGGAGATGAATTTAGCATAATTTTGAGCATATTTGTTAGGTTAACATGCTAAAAGAGAAGAAATTTCAATACAAAACAATCAAATTTCTGTACATATGCTCAGATAATTAATCTTTAGATGACAATCAAGGCCACCACTATAAAACTGTTTGTTTAAAAACTTTTTGTATCCATTTTTTAACGGGCTCATTCTTCTTTGATGATTTCTGCACAAATTTGAAGTACTAGAGATATGTTCCACTAGACTTTCTATTAAAAAAAATAATAGAAGTGGGATACAATCGTGTTTTAACAACCGAGTTAAGAAATACCTGGAATTGACCCAAGAAACAGAATTGTGTGAATCATGAATTGCAATGATTCTCAGATTTCTTAACCTCGATAATTCTCCTCCAATTCTATTTTTAGACCTTAATCGAGTCAATTGTTAGATTCAAATATCGAATCGCACTATTTTGACATCTTATAAAGTTAATTAGGCTTTATTCCTATTTCACAATAGTTTCATTTGAATTTTTTTAACGCCAACTATGTGTATGCCACTACTAGTACTTACAATCCTTGCTAATTTTCTTTGCTGATCCCTTGCCCTATTTGATTTATACTTTATTGGATGCAGACAGTTTGCTATGTAGTGTTTATTTTTGTTTATTAAAATGTTTGTTTTTGTTTATTGAATCATTTCTTTTGGTTACTATTGCAGTTGGAGCGATACACATTTAGTAAGTGTTCCTGCAAGTGACACAGCAGCTCAGATGCAGTCCACCAAGTTCATTGTTACAAATCGAAGAGGCGGTGAATCTTTTCGAAGATTTTCATAAAAGGTCATTTTAGGAGAAATAAATAGTTTAATTTGTTACTGCACTATTTTGCATTTAAATAAGGTTGTCAAAAAATTAGTGTTTTGTATTTTCACTGTTAAAATATATGAAATCTTAGCATCAGGGGTCTGTTATATATTCCAAGCGTGTTTAGCATGAATTTATAATACTTCATATCATTATAAGTCATAGTTGGTATTTTTGTTCTTATAAATAGTGGATTGTCTCATAAACAAAAGAAATTATGTTCAATTTTTTTAAAGTAATAAGTTCTTACAATAGGTTATTTCAAAATTTGTTTATATGTTGCGAATTAAATACAACATATGATCCTATTAACGACGTACATTTCAAATTAGCATCGTGCCTTTAGTCACGGGGAACCATTTGGGGAACAATTTTTTTTCCATTTTGAAATTACGTACTCTAGAAATTTTGCCCATTTTTAAAAAATTATTAGGTTTTGCACCTATTGAGGTCTATATGGAACATTGTGAAATAGGTGACATAGTTTATACAAGGTCCATGAGTGACTATTTATTGGTTATAAAAATTCTTTTTTATACCATAAACAGGGGCATAGTCATATAAGCAAACGAAATTTTGTTCAATTTTTTTAAAAAAATTTAAACTTATTTCTATTGAAATTCAACTGGGTCGATCATTTTTCATCGCCGAATTTGGTTCGTGTAAGGTTTTTTAGTCAATTTTTTACTTATTCCGATTGCTTCATGTGGTAGTTGATTCAACTCTGCATATAAGTTGTTGGACTATTTATTATTTGTTAAACATAGTTGATAGTCCTATAAATAAAGGATACTATGACCACTTTTTTTTTTAAATTACATTTTGATTTGTCGTGAAATGAAATTTTTGCCATTTTTTTGTTACATACTTTGGAAATTTTGGTCGTGCCTTCAGGAACGAGCATGTACTAGTATATGTATATGTATATGTATATGTATATATATATATATATATATATATATATATATATATATGTATATATATATATATATATATATATATATATATATATATATATATATATATATATATATATATAATCGATAAGCTACTGGTCCGATAAGTTCGACAATGGTAAAGGGTCCCATATATGAGGGCACAAGTTTCCCTTTTTGTTTAAATCATATGATACCCCTCTTGGGTGAAAGTTTTAAGAAAACTTGATCTCCTTCTTTGAACTTCAAGGGTTGCCTGGGATGATTCGCGTACCTTTTCTGCCTATGTTGGGCATCCTATAGCTTTTGTTTGATTAAACGTATTCTTTAAGTTAGTCTCTTCTATTACTTCGGGTCTGAAAATGTAGTTTTCCTAGGATTCATTCCAACTGAGTGGAGAATGGCATGATTTTCCATATAGGCCTTCATATGGAGAGGATTGGTATCTATTATTACAAGAAAATTCGATTAAATATAAATGGTTGCTCTAATTTCATGTTAAATTTATTATGCATGTGCGTAACATATATTCTAGTGTCTGGATTAAGCATTCAGATTTTCCATCTGTCTAAGGATGGAATGATGTACTAATAAGCAATTTGGTACCTATACCTTTTTGTAATGCTTACGAAAAGTATCCTGCAAATCGTGGGTCACAGTTAAATACAATAGATCAAGGTGCTCCGTGTAATCTAATGATTTCTTGGATATATAGGGTATTGAGTTTTTTAACCGAATCGAAGTTACAAACTCTAAGAGTGTAAGTCGATTCAATTAGTTGATCTATAATTACCCAAATAGAGATATATCATTGGGTTGTTGGGTGTGGTCCACTCAAAAAATATATAGTAATGTGATCCTATTTCGGGATGGAATTGGAAGATGTTATAATAATCCCCCTAGGTGTTGTTGTTAGATTTTAGCTTGTTGAAAGGTTAGGCATTTGACTATAAAAGTTATATTGTTTATCTTAATTCCTCACCATAAATAGTGCTTTTTGAGGTCATGGTACATCTTGGTGTTGCCTATATTCATGATAAACTTGAAATGGTGACCTTCTTTTTAGTGTTCTTCTTTTAACGTGGAGTTAGAAATTACACATAATCGATTTCGAAATAATTTTTCGTTGGTTGGATGATATGTCTAATCCTTACTGGTTTTTCCCATTTCAATTTTTCGACGCTGGGAGTTAAGAAAATCATCCATAGATTGATAATCAATTATACTTTTCTGCAATGATGGATAAGTTATGAGAATTTGGGGGGTGACATATCTAGGTTTGAGTAATTGATGAAATGAGATTTAATCTTCCAATGCTTTTCTTTCCGTATAACCATTTATCCTGATTAGCCTGTGGTCAAGGATATTATTCTCAATATATAATGTTAATTCTTATTGTGTTTAACTTTCTTTAAATACATGTGTAGATTGATACATATTTAAAACAATTTTATTTTACACTTTTATTCAAAAGTAATAAATTAATTAACGTATATCACTCATTTCTTGTAGATTCGATACCCGAACTCGCCGCTATACTCCTTTAAGTTTGCAACAAATGTTTTGTTTTTTTATAGAGGTGAGTCAAAAATATTGACATCTTAGTCAAAACAGACGCCAGGTTTCCCACTATTTTAAATAGGCCCAAATATTTGATGAATATCCAAAGAATATTACCTTATCACTTCTAGAGTCAAACCTGTCTAAATGCTCTCTATCACGCCGTATGTAGTAAGGACTCTCAAAGACTCATAATTATCATAGGGGGAATTTTCCCAGTCTGTAATTCATAAGGAGTTTCAAATGTCTGTGGACGAAGATAAACCCTATTCATCATGGTACATAAAGTGTTATTCGCGTCTACCCAAAAAAGCCTAGGCACATTCCTATCAAGAAGCCTGGAGCGAGCTATCTCCTCAATGGTCATATTATTCCATAACAATGCCCTTTCTTTTAGGTTTGTGTACCACAAAACAATCATGTTTAATGCCAATTCCATCACAATAGTCACCAACGCTGACATCAATTAATTGAGTTATCACCGTGGGTCCACTTGAAAGTGACATTATGTTTATTTTAAGCACACGGAACTTTGTTGTACCAAACTTCTAAACATGGCCTTTTTCAATAAGAAGCCTCTAATGGAGTACCTAAAAAATCATGTAGCATAATTATGATACACTTTTTACCCCTAATGTTGTCTGTGAGCCTGGGACCCATAAGATCCATGTGTATCAACTTTAATAGAGGAGTAGTTGTCATAGTATTTAACTTCATATGTGGACTTTTGATATTTTTTAAATTCTTAAATGAATTAATAACGGAAGAATTCTAGTTATGGTAAGCTATGGACTAAGTTCCTCTTCATAAGATGATTAAGATCCCTAAATTTCACATGACCTAGTCTTTGATGCCAAAGGTCGACAGCAAAAACATTGGCACTAGTGAGAACGAGCGAGAACTTGGGAATGATACAACAATAATTATTGAATATCCTCACACCTTGAAGTATAATCTTATTCGATTCATAATAGACATGATAGTCTTTCTGGTTGAACTTTACCGCAAGATTTTCATCGCAAGTTTGGCTTATTATCAATATGTTTTATTTAAACCCATCAACATAAAGCACATTGTCTAGCTTTAAGAATTCAAAATTTTCTATAGTACCTTGTCCCAAAACTCTAGATAGATTCCTATCACCGAAGGTGACTTTACCATCATCTTGATACTCAAGTTTGGTAAATAGAGACATGTCACAATGTATTTCTAGAACATCCACTATCAAAATACCATTGGGATGTATGATGAGCCTTGAGAGAAACATGCAAAATAATAAATTTTGTGACATTTAGCTTCATAACCCAAGTTGGTATGTGAACTCTGGGTTTTGTTATCTTCTTTCTCTTTCTTATGTTTTTAATAGTCTTTATTTTTGTAGGGTTACCATGAGTCATAGAAAACCTTAGAATTTCTCTCACTAAACCTTTAGAAAATTGGGGAATATTTTTAAACTTTTCTCTAATAGTAGCAAGTTGGATATAGTGGGATATGGGAGCATGAAAATGAGAACCCCTCTTAAGTTTGTTTAAAACATATCTAAGATGGCACGTTCTCTTGAAATAAGTAAAAAGATATTGTTAGATGAACTTCCCCATTTATCATGCTTTGGAGGATTCTTCTTTGGCGGAATAGATTGATAAAAATTTGACCTTTTGACAAACACGATATTAAGTTCCAAGTTAGAGGTCGAAGATTTAGTATCGCAGAAACCTATACCTGATCTCTCTTTATAAATTAGGGTAGATCCGAGGAGAAACTTCCCTTATTTCTTGTAGAGGTTCTCAATATCAACTTTTTCCTTTCGAGAAACCGTGCGATCTTTCTTAAGAGTAGCAATTTTAGCTTTTAGGATCTTATAATTCTCTAAAGAATCATGAAGATATTTTGTAAGACTTGCTACTTTATCAACCTAGGTATACTTCTTCATTCCCACCAAAGTGAACTTCTTTGGATAAAGAAATTATGGTTTCCTCGAGTTCACTCACCAGTGCTCCATTCTCCTTCATGGAATTTATATATTTTCCAAACATCAACACTTTATAGTCAAATTCTTATTCCTCTTTTGATTTCAGGGAATCGGTGTAGAGATTATAATAGGTGGATTGAAGATAGCCTTTATGCACATCTCCGTCATTGAAACATCATCAATTTGAAACCCCATATAACTTTAATAATCAGGTTTATGAAATCTATTTATTTAAAATTATATAGGTCATCTAAAAAATTAATTATGATCTTTAGGATGTAACAAGAAATAAAGACTGAAGTCAAAATGATATGAAAAGCGATATGAGAAAATCTCAAGATTTGATATATATATATATATATATATATATATGAAATCAATAATGTTTATAGTTGTTTTTAAATACTTAATACCCACTAAATCTCTCAATTTACACAACTAAATAAAACCAGTAATTACCTCACATCACTCAATGTAAATGAAATACAGAAACAAGGGCCCTAATGTCTAATCTTCAAGGATTTATAGTGAATGTAAAGGAAAATTTATGTGCTTAAGTTGAACACTACGTTGGTACACTAAATCAACTTAAACAATGAGAAGGATCAAGCCCACCGCAACAATATAATATTTACACACTCAAGTAGTAAAACTATCAAAAATAAGTGTAATTAATAATTCTACAACTATTAAGTTTTAAATAAAACTATATGATTATTACGTTGGCCATTACACTTGACCCTAAACGGTGTTAAACTTATTTTATAAATTTTATCTTTATTATCCGCCACCCTTACCACCATAAAAAACATTAACTGATACTTTCAATAAACTCTTCTTTAAACCACTATCATTTCGTGCATAAGGGAGAGATAAGTAATGGTTTAAATATCAATACATTATAACTAAAAAAATATACAAATATCTATGTTACAGAGATATGAGCATAATATATAGTCCGCACATTCCTTTTTATCACCTTCGTAGTAAAGTACATTCAAGACCATGACTTCAAACCGAGTCATGCAACATATTTTAATAATCCACACTAATCTCGTAGTACGTAGGTTAAGAGAGTATAAATATTTAATAAATTTAAAAATCAATATCAATTCACCCTTTTTATAATATATCATATGGAAGTGTAGAATCTTTTGAGAGTTTATATAACTCAAATTCCAAAATAAAGTCCTAACAACTAACGTCCAATCCCAGCATCTAATAGTTATCAATTCATTCTCATCATAAAAAATGAAGGGACTAAAATCAACATTCATACATGGGGGTGTTTGAATTAATTAACTTTTAGTATATCATGTAGAAAAGAGGACATGTATAAATTTCACTCAAATATTTAAATTATCTTTACACTTTTTGGGATTAAAATCTATTTTTAAATTTCATATTTTAGGTCTCTAATTGACAATAGTTCACCGCAAAATTCTTACCCAAATTATACATTTGCACTTAAAAACAAAATTCCAGTTTCGTAACATAATGATAATTCCAAAACGGAATTATAATTATAGGAATTTTCCTAATTATAATTATCCCAGGAATATATATTTTTTCAAATCAATCCCATTGTAAAAAATTTGATCTAATTTATCAAATATACATTTCATGAATTGAACTCATTAATTTATTCATAAAAATTATTATTTGTAGAGATGTGATCCATAATAAGCTCTAAAATAAAATTTTAGAATTTCAAAAATTGTTGAGATAGAAAACAGTATGTAACTCATGACAGAATATAGTAAAATTATCTTGCGTGTTGTAGCCTCAAATAATTAGGCCATGTGGACTAATAAAATAGAGACACTTGTTAACATTATCACTGAATCCTCAAACAATGAACAGGCTGGTCAGACTAGTTATTTTGTGGTCGGCCACCTAGTCAACCACACCTGTAAAGGTGAACAATCAATAATATGAACAGACACACGTGGGATATTCAATAGCCACCATGAACATGCACGTGAACAAGTATCCACCTGCTTATTATTGTGTAAATATGTAAATGCCTAATGTATAAAGGTAATCTATCTCTTCAATTTCCACTACTATAAATAGATTACTACCACTCTTAGCTGAGGAACAAAAATACTTCGTTCCATCCCTAAATAGTGTTCTTGAGAGACTTGTATTAAATCCTAAAATATTGTAACATCGCACATGTGGCTGTAGGCTCCATAGTTTCTAAACCACGAAAAATCTTTGTGTCTCTCTATAATTCTTTTATCTCTCTGGCTTATTATTTTTATTAGTGATTATAAATATTGGGTAACTTGAGCTCAAATTATTTCAAATTATGAAACCCATATTTAGATATCAACAAATCGGCACCTCCTATGGGAGACAACAAGTCCTTGTTGTTTCCTACATATTTCTTTCAATCATCACTTTTTAGTCATACTACTAAAGTCTTAAGGACATTTCAGAATGTATCCTTTCTGCAAGAAATGCCTTTAGACCTTCTTCCCCTCCGGGTATTAGAGATCTTCAAGGAATTCTATTAAACATCGCCAAGGGGAAGTAATCAATTCAAGAAATAATAAGTTAGCTTACTCAAACACCTCAATCTAGGTTGACTTTCCTCCTTACCTCTAGAAGGGAAATATTTTGCCCTTCTACTAGGAATGAAATAAGCAGATCCAAATATCCAAAATCCTCCAATGATAGATCTTACCCCTTGGCACGACCTCCTCAGTGAGAACCACAGATTACTATAATGGGCATTCTCTCTCTCTCTCTCTAAAACGGATGAGAACCTCTGATAAAATAAATAAGGGCTTAGCATTTGATCACCTAGGTCCCTAAGAAACTAGAGCCAACAATTAAAAGGAACCCTCTAAGTCATGAGATCCCTGCGAAGGTTCTGTTTGGTCAAGAACAACGTGAGAGGATCCGCGCATTCCAAGCAGACTTGCTAGGAAGATAGCTCAGTACAAACGCATGGTGGATCTATGAAAACTCTTTCCCACAAAACTAATCTAGATCATCATCTCTATAAAGGTTCAATCCAATGGCTGAAATATCTTTTGGGAGAAATGGCCAATCTAAAAACCCCTTGCACAGGAGTTTTATGATGGGATAACCTTTCATCTCGGCAATTATGAATTTCCCAACACTTGCCAAATTCAAGTGACTCGTTGTTTCTCCCAAATATGATTGTAAAACCGATTATGTCCATTATGTAGAGCTATACCAAGATTCCACTAACATCTAACCAGTCCTAAATGAAATGAGTTGCCAAGAATTTTCAAGAACTATTACTCAATCGGTGACAATTTAGTACAATAATTTGCCACGTGGGAAAATCTCCAAATTCTAAAAACTGGTCGAGATTTTTATCAATTATTTCAGCTTTGGAGCCAAAACAATCAAAAGAGTAGCCCACTTACTGAGTGTTTTCCTGCAATCAGGGAAACCACTCCCGAACATATCACTCATTTAAAAAAATATATGGAAGTGGTAGATTATGAATAAGAGACTACGATCACTGCCTTGATGAGAGGTCTACTCGCTGAAAAGTTATTTTATGCTTTGGCCAAGGATCCCCCAAGACCATGTTTGAGTTAATGGATAAGGCTAGAAAAATTATGATCGTCAAAGCTATGGCCACTAAACAATAACCTAGCTCCAAAGATAATATCCATAAGAGATGCGAGAATAAAGATAAAAAATATTAGAAGGATGAAAATCCTAAGAGGTATAATGAGTATACCTCCTCACTATTAGTGTACGCCACATCTTAGAGGAAATACGTGGAAGTAGGGATCTAAAATGACCCAAAAAACCGAAGTCTCCTCCTAATAGGATGGATAAATCCAAATATTGTTAGTTTCACTAAGATCATGGGCATACTACAAACAATTTCATAGCCCTGAAAAATAAGATAGAAAGTCTGATCTAACGTGATAAGATTTCCATGTTTATTGATAGTACTAAGGGTAGAGACACCAGAAGGAAATCTGAGTCCCCATGTAAGGGGAGGGGTGACAAGAAAAGAGGTAGAGATAAAGACTCAAATGATAACCCAGATCTATCCAAGAAACCTCGAGAGCTCAAGCTTGAGGTGCAAATAATTTATTTTGTCACCAATTCATTACAAGATGTGATGTTAGTGGCAGAAAATAAATAGACAAAAGAAAATCTTACTTAAATGAAGCCAAGGCATGCTCATACATTAGGAAAATCAATTTGTTTGATGATCTCAATGGTCGCGTAGGGAAAGTGAACAAAAATAAGATGGTGGTAGTTTTTTTTACGAACAACCTATCTGAAGTGATCTATCCCCATGATGATCCACTGTTCATTATTATAAAGGTACACGAAGCTATATGGATGGCCTCTATTAATGGTGAGTTTTCCATTAAATCTGCATAGAATATTTGTAGACAAAGTAGGCCTTTATCTATATCTTGGAAAATAAATTGGATAAAAGAATGCCCCATGAAATTATCCAACTACACCTGGAAAATATTAAACAATTTTGTCCCTTTTGAGTCAGAGATCCAAAAATTTGGTGTGAGACTAGCATCTATTTGTAGATTTTGCAAGAATGTTGATGATAGCCCTCACCATGTCCTTATTGAATGTCCTATTACTTCTGAGGCGTGGAATTTCTTTTCATCTATGTTTGGTTTGTCCCTTGAATTTTCATCTTGCAGGTCTATGCTTTTCTCTTGGTGGCTACAATGTCCTAAAAGGGACTATAAAACTTTTCTCTTTAAGGTAATCCCTAAAGTGATCTTCTGGGAAATATGGAAAGCTAGGAATAAAAACCTTTTTGAAAATTGTCAAATTTCTGCAAATAACATTATTAAAAATGTTATCCTCTTGTCTTAGAATATTTTAGAATATTGCAAGTTTTACGATAAAATTCCACCTAAAGATGATTTTATTGCCAAAACTTTTAATATCAATATTTTCCCGAAGAAGATTGTCTTTATTAAGTGTTTTTGGAGCAAACTTCCAATTGGCACTTTTAAACTTAACATTGATGGTGCTTCTAAGAATAATCCGGGCTCAAGTGGCATTGGTGGTGTCATTAGGGATTCTCAAGGTAAATTTATTGCTGCCTTTTCTAAATCAATAGGTATTCAATCATCCTTTAATGCTGAGGATATGGCCCTTCAAGAAGGGACTAAATTGCTTTCTTCCTTAAATATTTCTAATGTTTGCATTGAATCTGATTGTAAAACGTTAGTTGACATTGTTTTAAAGATAGCAAAACCTCCTTGGACTTCTCAAGATATATTTGATAATATCACTTATCCAACGAACTTTAAAATCATCCACACTTGGAGGGAAAACAATGCAGTAGCTGATTATTTAGCATCAAGAGCCTCGGTATCTCAAATGGATGATTATTTCTGGAGTTTCAATTCTCTTACAACATTGGCTAAAGGTCATCTCAATATGGATAGAAAAAATCTTCCAAATTTTAGAACAATCATAAAGAAAATGTAATGGGGATGAGATAAATCCCCAAATTTATACTTTCTTAAGCTCTCTCATTGTACTGGTGATTAATCCCCTATATTTTTTGTTGTAAGTATTCTTTCCTTGTAATGGGGATAGTTTATAAAACCCCAAGTTTCTATTCTCTCATTCTAGAGTAATGGACCCATCCTCTAGAATTATTTTTGTGCTTGGGTTTGTAAGCTTCGGAGAGGCTTTTTCTCCTTTATGGTATAAATAAAATGGGTGGGGGTACCGTCCCTCTTTGGCAAAAAAAATAAAAATAAAATAAAGGTCCACGAAGCAAGTGTGTCCAGAATTTAAGTGGACAATGGTTGCTTAGCTGACATCATGTTTTAGGACCACTTCAAAGGATTGGGGATGCACGATAGAAATTGAAGACTTATCACGAGCTTATAGGCTTGTTGGAAGAAAAGGTATATCCTTTGGGAACTGTCAAGATGGAACTCCACATAATCACATGGCCAGCTAGACAAACTGAAAAGATTCATTTCTTCGTCTAGAAAAATCGACTTAAAGAAAATTGAAGCAGTATTATCTACTGTCCACGAATGCATGTTAACAACACATTATGGGATCAACGTCATTAAAGGAAATCAATTTGAAGCCAATGAAAATTATTACACGTCAGACGATAGGAGGAAATAAAGAAACTCTCTACCATGTACCTGATTGAGACACTAAATCCCCAAGAAGAGGTTGATTTGGTTAAGGGATATGCAGTGGAAGTAACAGAGACCATTATTCTTGATGATGATCACCTAGGAAGAACTACACAGATCGACTCATCCTTGTATTTAACCATCAAGCATGAGTTAATATAATTCCTTAAGCAATGAAATAGTATATTCTCTTGAAGCCATGAGGATATACAAGGGATTGACCCAGGATTCATATTCCAAGAATTAAATATCATCAAGGATGCCAAGATGATCAAATAGATACTGCATATGTTTAATCTAAGAAGAAAACGGGTATCTAGGAAGATATGGAAAAATTATAGAAATCAAGGTTCATTGAAGATGTCAAATACCCTGATTGGTTGGCTAATGTGATTATTTTAAGGAAGAAGACAATAAACGACATATGTGTGTTAATTTCACCGATTTGAATAGAGGTTTCCCAAAAGATCACTTCCCTTGCCTAGAATTGATCAATTGGTCAATGCTATATCCGAGAATGAGTTACTCAGTTTCATGGATGCCTACATAGGGTATAACCAAATCAAGCTCAATCCGAAAGCAACATACCAAAGGTTGGTGAATAAGGTTTTTGAAGAGCAAATTGATAAAAATAAGGAAGTAAATATGGAAGATATGCTCACGAATAGCAAGAAATCTACTGACTACATTATGGAACTGGGACAGATGTTTGTGCAATTAGAGAAGCATCAGATGAAACTCTATCTTACCAAGTGTCTGTTCAGTGAACAAGAAGGAGTGTTCCTGGGATTCATAGAAAATATAAAAAGGCACTAACGCTAATGCAGACAAGATTAGAGCGTTAATTGATATACACCCTCTCTCAACCAAGAAGGATGTACAAAAGTTAATTATAAGATTAGTTACCCTTAGTAGGTTTATGTTTTGAGCTACTAACAGGTGTTTACCATTCTTCAAATTATTGAGAAAAACATTTGAGTCGAATGAGGAGTGCAAAAAGGACATTTTAGAACTAAAAAAGTACTTAGGATCACCTTCACTACTTTCCCAACCACTCATGGGAGAAACATTATATCTATACTGTGTCGTTTTTGAGTCAGCACTTAGCTCAACATTTATTTGGCTAGAAAATGAAGTATAAAAACTAGTCTATTATACCAACAAGGCCTTCCAAGGAGCTGAAATTCGGTACCCATGCCTAGAAAATCTTGGTTTGGCCATCATTAAAGTTGCGCAAATAATGAAACCATATTTATTGGCACACTCTATTATGGTCTATGTAGAGTTGACGCTACGACAAGCCATTCACAAGCAAGAAAAACTGGGGAGAATAATGGCATGGGTAGTGTAACTTGGAGAATATGATATACACTATGAACCCAGGATGGAAGTGAAAGGCCAAGCAGTTGCAGATTTCATAATTGAATTCACTTATGAAGAAAACCCAACTAACTAGACACTGGCAAAAGAAAAATATTTAATAAAATCAATCGAGAAGAATTCTTTAGAGGAAAGACCACTGATAAATCCTCCAGAGAAGACTTCTTCGAAAGACATCTTCATGATAGAAAGACCAAAAAAATTCATGATGCGAAAAACACACGAATGATACTTGGAACAAAGCTAAAAAAATGTTCGAGTATGGCTCCCTAAGTAAAGGAGACTTTGATAAACAATTCTCTAGATGGATCCTCATGTGCTGCTGGTTGTGGGACTGGACTGATAATCAACACTCTTGATGATATAGGTATGGAATAAAAACTCAGATTTCAATTTGAAGCTTCAAATAATGAGGCAGAATACGAAGCACTAATCATAGGCTTTGAATTGGCTCTGTCATTAGGCGCCGAACATGACATAACTCATAGTGATTCTCAATTGATCGTCAATTTAGTGTTGGGTATATATGGAGTTAGAGGAGATCTAATGACAAGATATCTAGCCAAAGCTCAATATAGAACATCCAAGCTTCAATTAGTCAGAATGGTTAGAATACTCAAAATTGAAAATGCCTGAGTAGATGGACTTTCTTGGCTAGCTTTAACGACCAGGATAAAGCTGAGGAGGACTATTCTTGTGGAAATATTAATGAATAGAAGTATCGATAAAGAAAATTTTAATTAGATTGCAATATATTTGGGACCCTTATGGATGGATCCCATCAAGGGATACATTAAAAAAGGCACTCTGCCAGACGATCCAAAAGAAGTAAGAAATATAAGGTATAAAGTAGCCAGCTACATTTTGGAAGGAGGAGTTTCATACAAGAGAGGATTCATTATCTCATTACTCAAATGTTCTCAGATTTCAACAGTGAATACTTGATTAAGGAGGTATATAAGGGATCTTGTAGAGATCATTCAAAGGAAGATCATTGCTCTGACAAGCGGCCAACCAAGGATATCACTAGCCAACTATAAAGTCAGGTCGCGCCACCTATGACAGACAATACAAGGAATGCTAGAAGTTCGCAACCATCCACAAGAAACTTGAAGTTGCACTTACACCGATCACATCCCCATATCCTTTTTCTATGTGGGTAACTAACTTGGTCGGCCCACTTCCAACAGTAAGAGGAAGGTTTAAATACTTGGTTGTTGTTATAGATTACTTCACCAAATGGGTGGGAGTTGAACCCCTTATTAAAATTCCCTATGAAATATTCTTACAATTTATATGGAATAATATCATATATAGTTATGGTATGCCATATGCTTTTATCACAAACCATGGGACTTGATTTGATAACCAATAGTTTGAAGATTATTGCATTCGGCCCAAAATCCAAAAACTTCACTCCTTTCAAGGCCACCCTCAATGCAATGGCCAAATGGAGATAACCAACAAAACGTTGCTCGATGGTCTAAAGAAAAGGCTACATGTTTCTAAAAGGGAACTGGATCAACTAACTACAAAATATGCCCTGGGCTTATAGAACGGCGTCGAGGACAACTTTCGACAAAACTCCTTATATATTGAAATTTGGAATAGAAGTTATGGTCCTAACAAAAGTCGGTCTTTAAAACATAGGGTATTCAACTTTAAATCTTTGATGAGTGAAATCATGAGGATATTAAATTTACACTTGGTTGGAGAGGTGAGAGAGAATGTGTCACTATGTATGGCAGTATATCAATAACGTACTGCTTGACTCTTAAACAGGAGATTGAATCCAATAAATTTAAAGGGAGACTGCATTCTGAAGATAATACTCCATAAAGGAAACAAGTTGAATGCAAACTAGCATGGTCCTTACCATATTTCTGCGATCATACGACCAATTACTTATCACCAAGAAACCCTGGAGGGAGAGTAGTTTAAGAGCCACTGGAATGGAGAACACTTGAGGAAATATCACCAGTTACTATGAGTTGGAGCTTTCAATATATACGTAGCATGTTTTTTAAGTCTTAATGAAAAACTATTAGTTTATCAGTAATTTATTTCCTTTTTCGTGTTTTTTTGGGGCGAATGGGAGATGTACATATCTTAAAACAAACAAACAAAAAGTAATTCCAAGAACAAATTTAATTCAAATCTTATAACCAATGAGAGAAATCCTAAAACATAATTCATGACTTCGTCTTCAACAAGCCACGAACAACAAGTTTATATTCTTAAAACTTCATGTTGACTCCTTAAGGTCAAGAATAAGAAGTTTTACCATAACAAATTAATGAAAAATCATGTAACGTTTAGTCGCCAATGGTAACTAACACAAACACTTGGTCAAAAATGAAAAGATCCATTTGAATAACCATAAATCGTTAGTAGAACCTAAGGATGGACAACTTAGGGTAGTCCAAATTGATAACCTTTTAAGAAGATTAGTCGACCAAAATCCTACCACATAATCTAACCTCTAAGCTACTGGTAGGCCGCAATAATAAAAAGAAACATAAGAAATAATGCATTTTTTATTCAAAAGAAAGAGATGTTTACCAAGTCCAAATTATGATTGTCTCATTTAAGTAATCTAGCTTTAAAAAGAGCAGCATCAACAACTTTCATCTAGGAGAACCCCTAAAACTATAAAACCCTAGGTGTGTCAATGGTTCTCTACCACCAAAGAAGCACCAATTGAACCCTAGTTAGCTTGATCCTTTTCAGGCAAATCCTGGCGATTGGAAGGTCCTTATTTAACCTCTTGAATTGAGGATCCTCTATCTTAATTTCTTTAAGAACCACCACTATAAGGAATTTAGACTGCCCTCCTCAGTATTCTTCTTCTTAGCCGGAGAAGGGGACTTAGCTCCATCAAGGAGGTTTGGGATCTTTCTTTTCACCATTTTTGGAGAAGGAGTGGCGATCGACATAAAGTTGGTGTCCAAAGATTTGAAGGAGGATGAAGTAAATACAATAGAAAAATTTCCCTCTAACTGGGAATAAGATTCTGAACCAGTGGTCAAGGAAGATGAGGTCGGCCCCTCTAAGTTAATGAGTTAATGAGGACTAGAAGAATGCCTTCAGTTGGCCGAGCAATAATGAGGTAATGGAACTGTGGTATTCCAATAATACTGAAGTTGAGTGACGATGATTCTCCCCAAGTCTTTACTGGATGGACCAAACAAGATTCAGGTTAGTAAAATTCACCTCAAATAAAGGAGGAGTGTCCTTGTTCCTTCTCTCTACTAAGCATAAAAACAGGAACACTAGTGAGTAACAGAGCAAGATGAAAATAACGAGAAGAAAATATATAAAATAATACAAGTGCTGACCTATGCCATGTTATTACTGAGGGTAGCATGACCCAGGATATTCTTCACCCTCAAGAAGAGGGGCAGACTCCCAATTTTTAACAATAAAATTTTAATCCCAATGATCTTTATTGAAGTCGGGTAAATTAACTACCAAAGCCCTTTTTGAATATCTTGTGTTCAAATAATAAATGTTATCAGTAGTGCTCCCCCAACTAGGGGTGGCAAATCATGTTATTGGGTCAGGTTCAGGACTGACCTGACCTGACATGAAACATATTTTAGTGACACAAACATGACACGACACGATGCAGTGTTATTTTTTCACAACCCGAACATGGCACACATCTGACACGACACTATTGACATGATTTTTATTTTTTTATCTGATTAACACGACACAATTGACATGGAATGGTTGACATGACACGACATGAAATGTTTGCCATGCCATGATTTTTAGCTGATTTTTCTAATCCATGATTCCAAGTGCACAAACGCAATAATTACATCATAATTTAATTTCCCGTGATAGATTCTTATCAACTATGAGTTTAATTTCCCCCTAAAATAATCACAAATCACTAATAATCATGCACAACTAAAAATTTATGATGCACGAAGTGATCCACAAGGGTATTCGTAAGAGGAAGTGTGGGACAAATGAAAAACTTTATTCCACACGAAGTGATAACTTGAACTTTTGGGTATGATCTGTCGTTGTGGTCAAAACCCAAGTTAATCAACTCCTTTCATTTAGCTACAATAATATATCACACGAAATCGTATAGAGGTAAGTAAGGATGTCAATCTAACTTAATGGATTGAAATAAAGGAAAAGTCATGTAATCGAATTTCTAGTTATTTTTCTTACTTTTTTTTTCTTTTTCTTGCTTTTTGTTTGTTTTATACTTTTTATAAATTTTTTTTCATATTAAAACAATTTTATGTGATGGTGAAATAACTAAACTAAGTGACTAAAAATGAACAAAATCAAAAACTAATATTAGAGATAAAGTGTGGTAAATAAATGTGAGAACAATTAAGGAATGAGAATACACCACATATTCTAGTTATTCTAATTAATTAATTCACTCATTTTAAATCTCCCAAGCTAGTATTGAAAATTACAAGTCAACTCTCGTCACAAATGCAATTTTAACACTAACCTTTTAGAAAATTTAGTTCAAACCCCCTCAACTCTAAAAAATAGGTTTACACTCCTTTTAATAAATCAGCCGCTAGGATCAATTCATCAAAATTCATATAAATCATAGAAAATAAAATTCAGGGTAGAAATTCAAGGGATAATACCACAATTAAAAAAAAACTATCTCTAGTTTAATTCTAAAATGGATATTATATGTCGAATTTCGAACCCTGTCTCTAGTTCAATTCTAAAATGGGTATTATATCTCGAATTTCGATTTTCTTTAGAAAATCATTTACCTCTCTTAAGGCATAAATTGAATGGTGAAGGATCAAAATTAACATTCAAATGAAATTTCAAATAATCGAACATATTAATTAGAAGAACATAAAATAAGGGTTCATCCCACCCCTTGAAAGGGGTTTTTAGCCTAACATGATATGAAATATGAGAAACAAATAATAAAAGGCATTGAAATATAAGAGTATATAAAGAGAAGAAATCTTCAAAGAAGTTTCCTTGAATTTGCCAAATTGAACTCTAACCTCACCAATACAACTCAATCCCTTAACAATTAATTATCACAAATTCTCTAAAGAAACATAAAAGAAATAAAAAAAAATATTTATAATGGTGTTTCTCTTTTTATTCTTCTCTGAAACCTACCATTCCATTTTAATGGGTCTTCTCATGCTTTTATAGGAAGATGAATGTGACCATGTGTAAGATAGGAATGATAAGGGCTTTTGGGTTAAAATGGGCATTTGGGGTAATTAAAGTGAGGTTATTTATGGGAGTGATACACAAGTGTGCAAGTGGAAGAGGTGTTAAGGTCATTTTGGGTAAAACGGTAAAAGGCATTTTAAACATGTGGGTTCTATTCTTATTTGGTTTTAATGAAAGTATCAAAATTGGTTCGGATATTGGATGGATTTTAAATGGGAGATGGGTATTGTATATGGGTTAATTGCTACCATGGATGTGGGTTTGAGTTGTTGGTATGATATTGGGTTATGTGGGTTGCCCAAGGTATAGAAGGTGGAAGATTGGAGTAAGGGCCAAGATTGACTCTGGTTGAGGTTCGAATGGGCATGGGTTAGAACTCGGGTCAAAGGGGTAATGGCTAGAGGCTTTTTTGCCAATGAGGGTAGGAAGTGGTTCGATTTTTGGTGGGTCTTAAGTTAAGGTCGAATGGGCATGGGTTATAATAAAATAAAGACACTTAAATAAAATAAAAATAATAAAATAATAAAAATGACATAACCTGTATAAAATATATATCTATATAAAAATAATAATACCACACACACACACTGAGAATTTATAGGACAGTCTAAGTATGGACTGGGCTTGGTTAAGATTTGGGTAATTGTTAAGGGACAAGGTATAGGTTAGGGGATTGGTTAGAGTGGTTTAACTGCATCTTTACCACATTTTACCTTGATTCAATGCTTTAAACTCCGCAAGAGTCATTTGACCTACAAAATAAACATATATGCACATAAGACCTATTTTATCGAGAATTGGCAATTAAAAATTATCTATTTGGGGTTTTTTAAACACTTTTGGGTACTTATCACCCCAACCCCCAACCCCAAAAAAAACAGAACATTAATAGTCCTCGAGCAAAAGTATAGAGAAAGAAAAGATAAGAAACTAAAAGTGTGTCGCTTTCGCGGGCACTTGCGATTGCACTTAGCATGTGCAATAAGCCTTTAAACCTATAGATTTCCCTACAGGAGGGGTTTTGTCTCATGAGGGTTTGTAGGGAATATACCCACAAAATTCTTTATTTGCAAACGACAGTCAATCTCTTATTAGACTCAACGTGTGTGGTGTGAACAATCGCACAATCTATCATGAGATAAATATTTTGAAGAATACAAGCTAGAAGTGTTTAAAAAGTTTAGCTAAGTGAATACCCAATGCACATCCTTACTAGGACTCAACGTGTGTGGTGTGAATCAGTCAAAATGAGTTAAGTCTTAAAAGATTAATTCCTAGATCACCGTTTAGAATCAATGCTTCAACTCCAAAATCTCACGGACATAGTTCTCTCAAATGAACTCACGAGATTTGGGTAAGTGTATCTCTCTTTTGTGTGAGGAGGTGAGTAAATGTATGCATGGTCAAACACATCAGACACATATAAGAAATAACGAACATTTTAGAAAGAAAAATGATCTCATGAAATAATGCTAATCATTACAGTGAGAACGCCGAGGCATTCACCATATAGACTTCTCGTTTGCTTGAACATCTTATCAAGGATTAAAAATGGGGTCTATGTAAGAAATTATAGGAAAAATGAGATAAAGAAGATGGATGACAAGATGTTAGGATTTTTTAGAAGAGTGGAATGCAATCTGAATAACTATTGACTTCATTTTATAAAACTATGATCGTATACCTTTTTTTTTCTAATTTTCTAATTTTCATATTTTATCTTTTTTTTGCAATGAATTTATCTTTTCATAACATAAATGAAGAAAATGTACATTTGGAAAACACTTTTTTTTATCAAATAAGATGTATGGAAGTGATTGGATTGGAAATGATATATGGACGGTGTGGGGAATTTTGAAGAATAAAGTAAATATAGGAAGGTAATGGGTGAAGTGAAGGGTGATTTGATATGGAGAACTGGTGAGTATATGGTGAAGAATGGTTTGGTGCTCGAGACAAAATACAAGACACATGTTTCTTATGACTCAAAAGTGATGTCGTTCTCAGTGATCAAGCCAAAAAAATTAGTGAAGAATAATGATATCATAGATCAATTAACTGTGGACCCCAAAGGAAGATGAATTGACTTTTGACTTGGACATTGCGTAAAACTCTCTAAAAGGTGAAAGGTGCAAAACTCACAAGCTGAAGTCTCCACTAGTAATCCTAAAGGTTTTCTTGAGAATTATATTAATCTTCAACTCTAAACCGTTGTGACATGATAAGTATGGTAAAAAATGTCTCAGTACGTATTACATAAGCTATTTAGAAAAAAATATCATCTAACTTGATTCCTAGACTTAAAAGATGGATTATAGAAAATTCACGTCAATCAGTGAGACGAAAGAAACTGCACCAAAATTTTAAAAATAAATCTTGTTTATGATTTTTTTTCAAAATAGGTGCATTTTTTATAAAATTTTCCATGCCCAAACAAAAAGAAACAGCATCCTCGATGTTACATAAAATTATTTTTAATATTGAGTGAAGAATGGAGGAAAGAGATAAACATGGTAAAGTATTGGGTGGTGTGAAACACCACCCCCAAACGGGATAAGACTCATTCTCATAAATAGTGGCCTGCTTCCCGGTAGCATTAAGTTTAATGTCCTTAACCAGACCAAAGGGAACTCACCCAAAATAAGATAAAACTAGGATCAAACAGGGTGGCAAAAAAATTGGGTGACGATAATTGATATTTCGCCTTTTTTGTATATGTCGTTGTAGAGTAAAAGACAGTCATCAAAAATCCCTTTTGGTACCTACAAACACACTAAAAATGTATATTATCATGTAAGGGGTCAATTCGGTTTCCTTAATGTGGACAAGAGAAAAGTGAAAGAAAGTACGATTTTTAAAACAATTATGAGGGGATATTTATACTTCTAATTATGAACTAAAAATTAAAACTACACTAATAAATAAAGAAAATGATAAAATGAGCTCAACATGAGGAGAAAATAATTATGAGATAATTCAAGGGATTAAATTTCATCACTTAACCTATTTATTTTCATTAATTAGTTTATCTATTTGAAATACCCCAAAACATATATAAATTCACAAATCAACTCTCGTCGCAAATGTAAATTTACAGATAATCCTTTTAAAACATTAATACTTAAATCTCACATACCCACAAAAATTAGATTTAAACATTTTCTAATAAATCACCAATTAGGGAAAATTCACTAAAAACATTAAAAATTACATTTTTAGAGTAGAGAAATTCGAACTACAATACCATTTAAAAATTGCTTATCTCTAGTTTAATCAATAAATAAATATTATAATCTTAATTTTCGATTTTCTCTCGAAAATAATTCACCCTTTCTCCAGGGGTAAATATAAATTGTAAAATTTAATATTAATATTAATATTCAAACGGGCATAACAAATAAACAAATTGAAAATAAAAATAATTAAGGGTTTCATTTCACCCCTTGAATGGGTATTTAGTCTCTCATTTTGGTATTATTACATATAAAATGTAATAATGACACAATAAGAGGCATACAAACTAAAATAGAGTGAGAAAGAAAATAAATAAACCAAGTCTCCTTGACTTTGATATTAAGTTCCCAAACTTGGCATGAATAGTAACCCACAAATATGAGTTTTACAATACAAAAAAATATCACTCGAGTCACAAGTTGTGTCTCAATATTTTCTACCTCACAAAAAAAAAATTTAACAAAGAAATAAAAAAAATTGTACAATACTACACAAAAAATGAGCTCCAAAAAATGGAGCCCCTAAACTAAACTATATACACAGCTTCTCTATCTCTACTTTGTCTATTTGAATTTTTCTCTCCCCTCTTTTAAACTAAAAAGAGAGGTCCTTGATTTATCATAGGAATGAAGCTAGGGTACTGTAGCGTGGATTTTTGCAGTGATTTTGGTGGCCGTTGTAGCTTTGTTTTGGAAAAGGGATGTCAGAAGTCTGCAGGTATAGTGTCCAAGTTGTTAAATCAGTAGCAGTTTTGTTTTTGTATCTTTGGTTTGGGATTTGTCAAGTGGATAAAAATATGCGTTGGTTTTAAAGAGGAAAAATGGGTGTGGGTTAAAATGTCTTTGTAGAATAAATGGGTAATGTCCTGGGTAAAGCATGGGTTTTGAAAAGGGTATGGCAGATGGTGAGGGAATCGGGTTTGGCATGGGTCAGTTTTGTGTTGGAATGGGAGCGGGTTGGTGGGTACAAGGGAGGTCGGATGGTTCCTGTTGGGTTAGACAGATTTAGTCAGGTTTGGGCATGGGATGTTAGGTCGCGGGTTGGTTGCTGGTTCAAGCCGCCGAAGTTCACGATTTGGGCAGGGGTCGCCGACGGCAGGGATCGATCATGGGTAGAGTTTGTGGGAGGTGGTTCGCTGTTTGGGTAGGTGATAAGGGCTGGAGTTTGGTTTGGTTGAAATGGAGGGGGTTGGTTTGGATTTTGCTATGGAGGTTTAGAAGAGAGAGAGAGAAAGAGAGCATGGGTGATGGTATGGGGAGGAGGTTGGATTGTGTGTGTATTGTGTATGGTAATTGGTGTGTGTGTGAGTGAGTTGTTTAGGTGTGTGTCAGGTGTATGGTATTTGGGTGTGAGTGAGTTGAAGGATTTGATGTAGATGGTGTGTAGGATAACTTAGTGTGGGTGTGGGTGTGTTTAATTTGTACCTTAGATAAAATAAAATAATAAAATAAAAATCAACCCAATAAAATAAAATGAAGTAAAATCAAAATTAAACTAAACTAAAAATCAAAATCAAATAAAAATAAAACTCACTAAATAAACTAAAAATAAAAATAAAAATAACACGACACACAAAACAAATCTAAAAACTAAACATGACTTAAATAAAAACTAACAAAATAAAACAAAACAAAACAAAAATGAATAATAATAAACTAACTAAAAACTAAATAAAGCAAAAAAAAATACACGACGAACTAAAATAAAACATAAAAATAAATAAATAAAATCTGTTAAAAATAAAACTCAAATAAAAAAAAAACTACAAAAGAGGTGCAAATAAAACCTAAAGTCCTAAAAATATAAAATCTAGAAAAACTAAAATTAAAACTAATAAAAAGAAATAGAAAATTAATTCAAGAAAATTCTAAATAAATAATAAATAAATCCTAAAAAACGACTCAAACTAAAAATCTAAAAAAAATCTAAAAAGAACAAACTAAACACACATGGGGTTCGGGGTAGGTTTAGGTGGGCAAGCTACGGGGCTGGGTATTTAGCTCCATAAATTGCACATTTGCCTTAAAATAAGCGTCAAATTTCCGCAAACAACGATCAAGCCTGCACATTAAATATTTATGTATATAAGACCCAATTTTGCCGAGAATTACCAACTAAAATGCGTCTATTCGGGGTATAAAATGTACACTTTTGGGTGCTTATCACACCACCCCCAAATAGAGTGTTGCTAGTCCTCGAGCAATAAGATAGAGAGAAAGAAAGATAAGAAACATAAAGTGTACCACTTTCCAGGCACTTGCGATTGCACTTAGCATGTGCAACAAGCCTTTAAACATATAGGTTGCCCTACAGGACGAGTTTTGTCTCATGAGGGTTTGCAGGAAATATACCCATAAAATTCTTTATTTGCAAAATGAAAGTCAATCTCTTATTACACGTAGAATAATCGCACAATCCATCACATGAGAAATATTTTTGTGAAATACAAGCTAGAATGTAGAAAATGTTACCTAAGTAAATACACAAGGCACATACTTCCTAGAACTCAACGTGTGTAGTGTGAATCAGCCAAAATGAATCGAGTATCACAAGAGTAATTCCTAGATCACCTTTTTGGAATCAATGCTTCAACATTAAAATCTTACTGGATATAGCTCTCTCAAACGAAGTCTTGAGATTTGGGTTAGTGTATCTCTCTTTGTGTGTGAGGAGATGAGTAAATGTAAGCAAGGTCAAATGTCTCACACACATATAAGAAAGAACGAACAATTAAAAAGAAAAATGATCTCATGAAAGAATGCTAATCACTACAGTGAGAAGATCAAGTTATTCACCACGTTGACTTTCATTTGGCCGAACACCTAAGGAAAATATGGATGATTGTGGGTGAGGGGGAATCGAGATAGGAAGGATATGATGATATGAGGTAGAATGGTGATGGATTTTTTGATGTATATGCGAGAAGAGTGTTCTATACTTGAAGAACAAATGTCTTTATTACACAAGAACTAACTAAAAACTTTCTTTTTCTTTTCTTTTCTCTTTTCGCTTTTTTAAATTTTTTTTTAAAAAATTTCTTTTTTTTCTCTTTTGATATTTTTCTATTTTATTTCTTTATACTCTCAACAATAATGACATTTTACATTTGAAAACACTCTTTTTCTCAAGGAAATGATGGATGATATATTGATGGAGTAGGGTATATGGATGATGTGGGGAATATGTATACAAGGAAAATATGGGAAGGTAATGGGAAGAATGAATGGTAAATGGTAGGTGTATGGATGAAAACCTAGTACTAGGGACAAATTTCAAGACACATGTTTCTTACAAATCGAAAGTGATCTTGTTCTCAATGATCAAACAAAAAATTTAGTGAAGAATAATGAGATCATACCAAAATTTAAGTGCGGACCTAAAAGAAGTTGAATCAACTTGTGACTCGGATATTGCGTAAAAACTCTCTAAATGGTGAATGTCACGAATCTCATAATCTAAAGTCCCCACTAGTGATCCTTAAGGTTCTCTTGAGAATTGTACCACTCTTGAATTCTAAACCGTAGTGACATGATAAGTGCATAAATTTTGTTGAGTCTAGAAATTCATGGTGCAAAATGCCTTGATACGTATTACATAAGATATTTATAAAAAGATTAATCCTCTAGATTTATTCTTAGACTTAAAAAGATGGATGATGGAAAATTCACGTCAATGAGTGAGATGAAATAAACTGCACGAAAATTTTAAAATTAAAAAATTTCAAAAGAGGTACGATTTTGATAAATTTCCCCACCCCCAAACAAAAAGGAACATCATACTCGATATTAAGTAAATTGATTTTTAAAATTGAGAGCATAAGGTAGAAAAGAGATTACCTGAATCAACTGCTAATAAAGTGGACGGATGAATGGAAAAAAACTGAAGAAATGATAAGAAAAAAAAGAGTACGAGTCTATAAACACGGCAAAACACAGGATGATGTGAAACACCACCCCCAAATAGGATGAGACTCATACAAGAAACAACGGGTTGCCTCCCAGTAGCGCTAAGTTTAATGTCTTCATCCAGATCGATGGGATCTCACCCTAAAGATAAGATCGATGAAAGTGCGGGGCGACAGAAAAATTGGGTGATAAGAATCACCCCCAAATATGACTGAAGTGTTAGTCTGGTTGGATAAAGGCTAAAGAGGGTCAATGCACTTGTATGGAAAAGTTCATCACATGATTCAAATCATCGGTGGACCATGGGCAGCTGGGTATTAAGGTATAGGGGAGAAAGGCAAGGGTGAAGAGGTCTCTATCACGGGCCTTATTGAGCCTAAAGGTGAGGGAAACAGGGCCCCTATAAGCATGGTGCTCTAGTTGGCGAGGAAAGAGGAATAGTTTGAAAAGTGGAATGGAGTGGGGATCATATCAATCACACGACCGTTATATAAATGGACGACAATAATGGTCGTACCGTGACACGCCAGGGAGCTGTTGATAGTAATAAGCACCACAACAGGCAAGTGGTGCACGTGAAGGAATAAGCTCAATGTCACGTAAGTGGAAAGTAGCACCACAAATTCTCTCAAGGATAGTGGGGTGTATGAAAAATCATGAGATGGCTCGTGGTGTTCAAAGATGGGAGGTGGGTGCAAGTAAGGACCTAAATGGATATTTAGCAATGGGAGAAGTACGGTGACTAGGTCCAAACATGGTGGAGAGTCGAGTGGGACAATGGGTGGATGAAGATGATCCGACTCAAGTGTAGGGTACATACACTCATGGGGAGGAGTAAAGTAATACTCACACAGGATCGTGGTATCTAAAGAGGGAGTGTTAAATTATGCACCGATGTGTCACCATCCGTAATGGTGAAAGGGTCCAACAAGGCATGAAGATCTGAGATATATGAATCAACATTAATATCAAACTCAAGGTGAGCCAAACATCTCTGGAGATGATCTATAGAAAGGGAGGTGGGAACCATCTCCAATTCAATCTCGGTGCATTGGGGAGCACTTGCAGCCGGACCTAACCTATAAGGAATTGGCATCTCGGGGACACACTCAATGGGTACAATAGTTATAAACTCGGGCGTATTTTCGTATATAACGGGTGGGGGAACCTTAAATATGGGTTCTTTTGTATTTTTAGGGTATGGATCAATCTCACATGCTATGTATAAGTCAACACAATAATCAACTTAAGGCTCAGACCATAAAGTGGTTTTAACTATGAGATTCTTGGGGTGATTGGGTTAGTCACACTCAAAAGCAGTGTCACAAGATGAGACATCGTCATCCCACATGGGATCAACAGTGGGTGAAGAAAAGGGAATATCTGACTCGGTCATACACTCAAATTTATTTAAGCGTTGTTCAAGCCTTTGAGTAGCTTGAGTTTGAATTTGAGTTGCTTACTCTTGCTCAAGGATGAACTGTTGCAGGAGGCTTTCGAGAGCGGAGGTGGATGATGGTGGGGGAGTGATGGTTAGTGGTGGGACAATGGTGGATGGTAGAGGTGGACACAACACACTACTATCATGACTAAACGGAGAATATCCGTAGGAAGTGTGGGGATTGGGATCAATTTCATCATACAAGAAAGGAGCGCCTTCGTGATGGACAAAAGGATGATAATCATTGGGCGCGTAATGAGGGAACTGATCAGGGTGGGGTGAACTAAGTTTCCATGACAACTGGTGGAACTCGTGAGGATCCGCAACAAGGGGTTGGGATTCGTATTGAGTGGGAGGGTGATCAATCAGCTACGAATAGCTTGGTTGCTCACACCACTCGGTATTAGATATGTCAGGATAATAAACCAAAGTGGGTTTCGAAAGAGTATTGTATGGATACACATGCTCCATGGTGGGTTCGGCTGGATAACAAAGGTATGGGAACTCATCGGACATGTGATTGGCGTGGGAACAATAGGTGCACTGCGAATATGGAAAATGGCCAAAATCTTTCCATAAAGGATTTTCTTCTGCCATGACGGGGTGGATAGGGGAGAAAAAGGTTTCTCCAAAAATATTTTTAGCTTTTTAATTTATTTGAAAAGGAATGAAATTTTTTTTTGGAGGTTTTTTTTTTAAGAAAATCTTTTTGGGGTTTTGAATTTTTTGAAAAAGAAGGAAAATATTTTTTGTTTTTTTTTTAAAAAATAAGAAAAAGGATGAAATATATATATATATATATATATATATATATATGGAAATTTTGAAAAATGATAAAAGTGGACTCGATGTGAAACACACACTAACGGAGCACACAAAATCAGACTATGAAAGGATTCGAATTACATGTACAAGCTAAGGAAAATCCTAACTAGCACTTAACCAATTTTTATCTTTAATTAAGTGAATGGGTAGTGAAATTTTAATTAATCCGTGGGCGAGAAAAATACGGAGTCTTATACGTCGCCTTTAGAAAATGCGCTCATACTTGACTTTCTTAGTTGATTGATTTTAAAGTTAATGATAGTTAGGGTAGCACACAAATGGTAAGCGAGTGAGTCGGATGATGAAATCCCTTCTCGTTTCAATGATCAGGTTTAGGTCTTAAGTTCATTAATTCATCAAACCATTCAAAGTAATACTATGAAGAAATAAAATCACATAGGAGCAAATATTCAAACAATTAACGGACTCACTAACAGGAGAGGTTCGAGTGATAAAGAAATGTACCTCCTACGACTTTTACACACGTAGGGTGAAGACCAAGCCGAGTCGACTGGGGGAAAGTTCGCCTAACTTCAGTTTTCCCCAGGAGTGCTACGGACCCAAAATAGAGAGGCTTCTAATCCACTCCAATGACACTCTCTCTCTATTTTGTTCGGTTTCCCTTTTGCTTTATTTTTTTAAAATTTAATTATTAAAAATAATTGGTGTCCAAAGCACCACGAATAAATATACTAGGCCTCAATATCCTAATACAAACAATCTATAAAGAAAGATATATATACAAATGAACAAATGTACAAGTCTTCAAAATGCTCCTCAACTCAAAAAGTCGACAACGACACTTTGTGAAAAGTCAATCATCATAGTTTAAGCAAAGTCCAACGCTTAAAAATTCGACAACGGTGCCATTTGATATTTAGCCTTTAGTGTATATGTCGTTATAGAGTAAAAGATGGTTAATCAAAAATCCATTTTGGTACCTACAAACACACTAGAAATGTACATAAGCAAGTAAGGGCTCAATCCGCGCTTCTTAACATGGACAAGAGCAAAGTGAAAACAAGTATGATTTTTAAAATAATTATGAAGGGATATTTATACTTCTAATTATGAACTAAAAATTAAAACTACACTAATAAATAAAGAAAATGATAAAGTGAGCTAAATATGAGGAGAAAATAATTATAAGATAATTCAAGGGATTAAACTTCATCACTTAACCTATTTATTTTCATTAATTAGTTTTTCTATTTGAAATACCCCAAAACATATATAAATTCACAAATCAACTCTCGTCGCAAATGTAAATTTACATATAATCCTTTTATAAGATTAATATTTTAATCTCACATACCCACAAAAATTAGATTGAAACATTTTCTAATAAATCACCCTCTTTGAAAAATGTGACAACCCACCTAATAAAATACCGGGTGATCACGCCTATATCAAATTAAAACAGGAGTCTCATATGGATCATTCTTAGTATCACTGTCGAAAATCCATTTAATTACTAATAACCTATTAGGCTGGCGTCTTAAACTTTTACTTAACTACTCTTTTTAAACAATTACAAATAAAACATCCACACAGTTTGCGTAAATGAAATTGAAATGAAATAAAATAACCGAACAATCGGTCAAAATATACAACCATATCGAATGTTGTACTAAAAGAATAAGTAAATGCAATTGGGCCATTAGCCCGAATGTCTATACAATACCTCTTATCTAGACTACAAGGATAGAAGCGGCTATCAAAAACTTGCACGCATCAACATCTGCTGTAGCTGACGTCTGACTCGAAAGATGTGTCATCCAGGCGTCCCTGTGTCTGGACACCTATATATATATATAATATGGCAAGAGAGGAAAAGTAGATAAACGAGTCAGAGCCCGAGTTTAAAAATATTTAGCAAGTGCATAAATGCTTTATTTTTAGAAAAATAGATTTTATCTCATATTTAAATTGGTATCGCACTCCCATGAGATACCCCTCACCTCTCTTCTATTAGTGCACACCTAACGCACCCTAACAACATACCCTAGTCAAGCTATCCCGCCTAACTAGTCTAATTTACCCGTCTAATAGAAACCTATACATCCCGAGTACTAAGGGCTAAACTTCCCTCCATTCTCAACACTGCACTAAGTTCGTGCGTGGGGTGTCTCGCGAAGTAAAATCCAAACAAGGAACCCCCTGATACACTACTACTTAGCAGGGTTAATGGTAGAGATCCATTAGGCACGTAGCACAAAACCAATATATGAAACATACTTATACATTTATATACATATCACATTCTTTCTTATATATACCTTACAGTATACATCCGGATAATATCTCCCGGACTGAGGTTTACCAATTCAATTTCATTTTTATAAAACACATCCGGCTCTATCGCCCAGACTGAGGATTCATATACAAAGTATTTACCAATACTTATCATTTTTATTTCAGAACTTCCCATTTCCTTTCTTATATCCAGGAAATGTAATTAAAAGCCAACTCATTAGCATGAATTGCTTTAACATAACATATAACTTTTTAAATGCCAGTTTTATTAACATAAAAATGCTTTTTCATTTATAACATCCCATTTCCCTTCTTACATCCAGGAAATGTATTTAAAAGCCATTTTTATTATCATAAAAATGCTTTTACCATATCATATGCCTCCACTTCCCTTATTCCATCCGGGAAGTGTTTTTGAAGCCAATCCGTTTATCCCATTTCCCTTCTTACATCCAGGAAATGTATTTAAAGCCAATTTATTATCATAAATTGCTTTAACATATCTAAGACCGTCACTACGGGTTTTCCCACTGGACGCGCCCCTAAATAGTTATCATCTTCCATGGCCTATCAAACAAGACAACCTCGAAACCTAACAAATAGTCGGGAAGCGGCCATGTGCCGGCGAGATAGTCATGACCACACCCAGAGTCACCTAACCAGCACAGAAAACATATAATCGCTCATATGGCCTATAGGACTATATCCACCTTGCATTCATTAGCCATGGGGCTTCACCATACGCATGAAACTTCCGTTATGATAGCGATTTAGAGTGGTGTGTATCCATAAATTATTATTTATGAAAATCATTTCTTTTCCATTTTAAAAACATTCATTTTTACATTTTCAAAATCATTTACACTTTATCATATATACTTTAATCGCATAGTATATATATATATACCATATATTCATCCTCGAATATATATATATATATATATATATATAGCCAAATTTGCCAAATTACATCTAGCGATGACCATTAATCCCAAAGATTCTCTCAAAGTATCATAATCAAGCATCCATATACGCATGATACTAAACCCAAAGTATTTCCTCACTTTGATTCTAATAAATACCTTATTCTCATTTAAGGACTTATACATAAACCCGAATGTCTCTTGTCCCAAAACATTAATTAACTCCATCACCCGGGTCATGCTCTAAATTAATTCGAGGTTTACTTATCCTCAATTTATCATCTAGGAGTCCTAACATCCCATTTAGAAACTCATATAATAATCTCGAAAATCATCATGTAAGTCTCCTGAAACTTAAAAGGAGAAAACCTCAAAAAAAAAAATTAGGACCGAATCGATTCGGCTTGTCCGAATCGATTCGCTAGCCACCAAATCGATTTGGCCTGTCCGAATCGATTCAAAATGGTTCTACTTTGAACCTGTCTCATACCAAATCGATTCGGCTTGTCCGAATCGATTCGGCTTGTTCGAATCGATTCGTCTGGTCTAAAATCCCCAAATCAGCTTAGGGTTTTATATATAACCCAAAAACCCAAAAATTAATCCAACCACCATTTAAATTATAACTCGGATTTATTCATACAAACCCAAAGTTTTCATATCTCCTCAAGTCCTTTAGAGGTCCTAACACTCTTTTTGGGAACCCCTAATATTTATCTCCAAATAATTCTAGCTTTAGTTTATGACTAACTATTTCAATCTCGGATAGCTTTCGGTAGAAAAATCACCATAAATCCAAAAAAAATTAGAAAAATACCCGGTCAGCGCCCACGCGACCGCGTTGAAATGATATACAAATTTCACTTTTTAACCAAGAGACGAATCAATTCTTCCTGGCCGAATCGATTCGATTAAGGCGCATGTCACTATTCATCATCTTAAAAAAAATCAAAACCTCCATTATTCTCCATTTTTGTTATTTCTAAGTTCATCCAACAACTCAATAAACATATAATCTATGTTTTACAACTAACACATCAACTTATTTGGGGTATTAAACTATTTCTCTTATATTTAAACCCTAAAACCATAAAAACCCTAACTTGTCATTTTAACCCATTTCAATCCATTTCTTCACTCCATTTACATGGATTTATCACTAGAAATCATTAAGCGTTTGCATTACATCAATATGTAAACTCATATCCAAATTTTACCAAATTTATTTTAAGGGTTCTAACACAAAAATCATATTTTACCAGCTGTGATATGAGATAATTACACAAAATGAAATAAAGCAAGTAAACACTTGCCTGGAGGATGAAATCCGACAACCTCGAGCCGAATCCCGCGGTGTTTGGCCGGAGTTTCCCCTTTTCTCCTCTTTTCTCTATTCTCTCTCTTTTCTTTATTTTCTTTCTCTTTTCTCCCTCTCTCCCTCTTTATATATAAATAAAAAGGGTTTAAGCCTTTAAAACCCAAAAACGACTCGTTTACTCAATTACGAGTCCTTTTAACTCTGAAATTCCTCAAAACTCAGTTTCGACAATCGGAAACTCTTTTCCAACTATCTCAGACATTACGAGACTCACGACGCAGTTGAAATTCCTATCCGAGGTACTTGACCACAAATCACTATTTTAACCCAATATAACTTAATGCGGGTTTTCTAATTAAAATCTGACCTTTTTGTCGGTTTACTCAATGACGACATATAATTAAATTACTTCGACTTATTTAATCCCAAAAATAATTACAACACCCATCGAAGATCGTCTAATCCTCGAAAATCCCAAAATCACTATTTCGAGAAATTCTCCAAATTTCAAATTTATACTAAATTGTGGAATTTAATTATCTCCAAAAGGACAGGTTGTTACATACTCCCCCCCTTACAACAGAATTTAGTCCTCGAAATTCAGATACAACCTACATCACCAAACTAGGATAAAAAATACCACTATGTCCTAGTACCCCCAAAATCAAATTGTGCTAACACGATAGTCCTTACCATATTCCACCTACCTCAAGGTGTACTCCAAAGTACTAACTTTACGATAAGCTCATCTATATTTCTATCAGCTAACTCACAACAAGGACGCGTTACTCCGATGGCTTGCCTTGTTGCCAATAGGAGAAAGAAGTCTATAACTATCGCTCTACATCTCGTAAAGCTTCAAGTTTATATACTACACACCTTCTATTTCAGGCGGTACATAAACCAACTCACTAAGGTGCCCATACACCTTTTTAACTTGTGCGCATCTGCACATCCATTGTGAATGTTCCACACGTAACACTCTATCTAAATAAGGGTATCCTTTCCTCGGTGTAATACTCACACATGGGTTTGTGACAACCCACCTACTAAAATAATAGGTGACCAGCCCAATACTCTAATAATCACAGGAATCATAGATGGTCCATTCTCAACATCACTGTCGATTAAAATAATAGTATGAGATAACCACCAATCATTTTTAAAAACAGACTGTCAAATTTAAGATTTTGAAAGTAAAAGAAAAACACTTAGACAATCCCAATTTGCAAAAACGGTGGATATAAAAAATCAACGGATAAAGAATGGCAATAAGATAAATAATCACCGAATAAGTTGTAGGTGAGAAAGACCAATATAATTAGTTACACCGAGTATTACATATTAAATATTACATTGTAATAAATGAGTGCAATGCATTGGTCCACATGCTCGAATAAATAAACTGAACATAACTAGAGTACAATGGAAGGAAGTGTCTAATACAAATAACCTAAAACATCCGCAATATGTTGTAGCTCCATGACAACCAGAATGGAAATGTAAATACAGGTGTCCATGCGGTAGAGCACCTGTACGAAAAGTAGTATGTGCGGAAATAAATAAATATAGACGGGTCAGGGCCCGGTTTGATATGATTCCCATGTGACTAAAATGCATGACAGCTAAGTGCTTAAATCTCTCGCAATTAACAGTATATTTCTCACCCCTCAAATCTTAAATCAACCTAGCGCAATATTAATGAATGCTCTAGTCAACCCAAGTACTAAGGGCTAACTTCTCCCCAGTCTCAACAATATGCCCTATTCGTGCGTGGGGTGTGTCGCAAAGCGAAATCCAAATAAGGAACCCCCCCGATACACTACTACTTAGGCAAGGTTAACCATCGAGATCCATTACACCCTCATCACATACTAATATAAATACATATATGGAAATCATTTACATATACTCAAGGAAACATAAATAAATCCATTCATCATCTAAAAGAATAATTCCTATTTCTTTCTTTAGGAATGTATATAAATGGTACAACATTTTATCAAATGTTTACCAATAAATCTCATTTCAACAATTTCTTTACCAATTTTATTTCCTTTCTTCCATCCAGGAAAATACATTTTTAAAGCAAGTTTTATTATCATAAAAATGCTTTATCTTTTTTCCTAAAATCCCACTTCCCTTCTTCCATCCAGGAAGTGTAACCAAAAGTCATTTTTATTATCATAAAAATACTTTTGTATACCATATGCTTCCATCTCCCTTCTTCTATCCGGGAAATGTATCTGAAGCTAAACCATATATCCCATTTCCCTTCTTCCAACCGAGAAATGTAATTAAAGGCAATTCATTATCATGGATTTCTTTAACAAAATCTAAGACCGTCCCTCCGAGTTTCCCCACTGGACGCGCCCCTAAATGGCTATCATCTTGCAGGGCCCATCAAACAAGACAACCTGGGAACCTAACAAACGTCGGGAAGTGGCCATATGCCTGAGGGACAGTCAAGACCACACCCAGAATCTCCTAACCAGCGCAGTATAATAAACACCCATATGGCCTAGGGACTATATCCACCCTGCATTCATTAGCCATGGGGCTTCACCACTTGCACGCAACTTCCCTTATGATAGCGATTTACGAAGGTGTGTAATCATAAATTAACATTTATGAATAACATTACTTTTTCCTTTTGAAAACATTCACTTTTACGTTTTCAAAATCATTCATTTGTACTTATTTCTTTTAGTACTACATATTACCATATGTCTTTTTTATTCTTAGTGTCATATTTTATTAATGACCTAAGACCCGACGTGCCATAAATCTAAAACTAGTCTCCAAGAGTTCATACAATTTTATAAACCCTCAAAGTGAGTCTCCCTCAAGGATTAACTCCCAAAATTCTCATCATTAACATTTTATCTCCAATTTTTCTTTAGGTTAGGTTCCTATATCTTTTGGATATTAACCTACAAGAATTATCCCTCGAGGTAAGCCCAAATATCCCGTTTTATCCTAGGACATTAGTCTACCCAAAACATCCCTCTAGGACTCACCATTACTTCCCAAAGTAAGGTCCCTAAACCTTGGAACTAAAAGAAAAAGGTCTAAAAACTCAAACTAGGAAAAACTCACAAAAACAGGGTAACCGAATCGATTCTCCCTTTGGTCCGAATCGATTCTCCCTTGCGAATCGATTCGCCAAAAAGCCGAATCGATTCAGTGAGCCAAACCTGACATTCTGTAATAGCCGAATCGATTCGGTCCCAACCCGAACTGATTCGGTTTGCCCAGACCTGTGTCCTTCCCCTTATCCGAATCGATTCTCCCTAGGGGCCGAATCGATTCGGTCCTGCAGTTTTGCCCAATTTGGGCTACGGGTTGTATGAACCCTAAAATCCCAAAACTTCAAATCTTTGATTTTATCCAACATCAACAACAACTAATTCTCCCAAATTGTTTCTACACAATTTATAACACATAATTTATCCTCAAATCAAATCAACTAAGATTTAAGGGTTAAATCTTCAAAATCAACAAAGAACCCATTTAGGTTTTAAATCTACAAAACTTAACTACGCATGCAATTTATCACATTAAATCACATCTAGCAAGTAAGAAACTTGCCTCGAGGTTCGTAGTCTCGGATCCTCTTCTGGTAGCAACGAAGTCCGGCCTCAAATCTCCATTTTTCTCTCTTTTCTCCCAAGCTTTCTTTTCTCTCTCTCTCCTTTGGCTTCTAACACAAATGAAGAAAGAAAAAGGGGTGGGGGAACTTAAACGGGTCTTAAAACATAAATGCCCTCTTTTAATGGCTAATACACCATTAAAATGACTCGTATCCACATAATTGAGTCATAACCCATAAAAAGTGCCCAAATCTCAAAAATACAACTTGGCACTTATCTCGACTATTTTAAAAACAACTACATCCTCTATTTTGGCATTTGGGAAAATGTGAACAAATTTTATGTTCCAATTTTATTTTATTTCATCAATTTTACCCAACTTAAAATATAGGTTATAACCGTCGTTCTACATAACGACGCAATATATCATAATATAATGCTATTTACCTTCTCATAAATGTAAATAGACAAAACATAGTAAATATTATCCCTAAATCTCACGGAAAATAATATTTACTTCAACTTCTCCTATTTTATAAAATTAGTCCATCGGGCAAAATAATATAAAATAGTCGCTCAAAAACCTGGGTTGTTACATACTCCCCTCCCCCCCCCCCCCCCCCCCCCTTAGAAGGGAATTTTGCCCTCAAAATTCAGGTGCAACGTATAACCATATAAAGTTATACTATACTAAACTATCGCTCTATCATTCTACCAAACCCCTCGGCAGTACGGCGTCCAGATAGGACTCAGACTAAGGTAATTACTATTCGATCTTAGTCCACAACGTCGTGCTCTAACATAGCACCAAATCGTTCCTCACGAACTATCGATCCTACCATTCTACTATGCAAGGATATACCTACATATCTCGGCACAAATTACCTTACTTCCCGAAACACATTACACCCTTGCTAGGGAATAACTATTCTAACTTATAATCGCTCACCCCAACACTACTTACTCCTATTCGCATTGGCGGAGCCCTTGAAAGTATACGGCTCAATGAGCCTAATCATCAAGGAAATGTTCTCGTACCACTCCAAGTCCAAGAAATATACTATTCGTAGGTTCCATTCTAACGAACAGGTAAGGCACACAGCCAACTACGCTAGGCCACACCCACGGCCCCATACTTATAGAAAACAATTCGAACTATTGTACGGAAGTTCTATCCATAAAAGCCACTACTCCCATTCGCATCCCCTTAGCGAAAGGGAATATCCAATCGATATTCCTTCATGAACTCCAACTTCTTGCTCATGAAAAGCCCAAATTCCTGCCCAGGAAGTAGTGCCTTCATTCTTTAAGGCAAATACTACCGATATGAACTCAAAATCAAGCGGGGGATAACACTTCTCACGAAGGTTAAGTCTGTGAGACGCATAAATAATGGGTACATGCTCCCGTATTAATACTTCCCGTTCCTAGAAAAGACTCCTTCGTTAAATCCACTATCGATCTTAAAAACACGAGTGCAGGAGTAAACGTCAACTCCTCCTTTTAACTCCCTGAAGGATAGGTTACCCACATAATTCTCTATCTATGAGAGGCCCCACCATCTACGGCCTGACGTTTTGATTCACTCGATATCCTATACTTCTTCGTTCTAGGGACCTAATCCCGCTTAGAGTTAACCCACAAACCTATTATGGTCAACCCCCCTAAGGGCCTTACGTCCTAATAACCCTAAAGTCAATCTACACCCTATTGAAGTCGTATAAATATAATACTAATTATGTCCCTAGTGTCCAAGACCTTTCCCGACTTCCAACATTATCTTGGTTTCATGCTTGGGACGTCTCGTCGAGGCGAAATCCAAACAAGGAACCCTCCCATTACACTACTACCTCGCATCGTCGGTCGTCGAGAAGTAATGGTCGAAGACACATGATCGGGACCGCTAAAGTCCTAACTCGTAACTCTACTAATGCACTTCTAATTTTAAGTTTTACCATATTAATCAACCGAGGCATTTACTTTCTGTAAGATGCCACAAACACTTTATCTCAATATACACACATTTATCTTTTTACCTGGCCTTCTCATAAAGGCATAACCATAAGTCTCTATTCCACTTTCATATCTTAGTCTTCCCCACATCGATCAGAGGAAAAACTATCACAGTGCTCATATATTGCACATCAACTTAGCCCTCTCATCACTCATTTACGTTATTCTCGGCTAAACCTTTCCAACCCATCATCTCAACCAACAGAAAGAAAGAAAAGAAAGGAAGAAAGAAAAATGCAACATCTCTCCACTTCTAACATCGTTAAGGTTCATGCGTGGAGTGTCTTGCAAAGCGAAATACAAACAAGGAACCCCTCCGACACAATCCACTTAACTTGTTGGTCGTGGAGAGAAGGCAATATCATACACAAATAGAGCAAGCAAATAATAAAACAAAACAAACAAAGCAAAACAAATAAGAATGAAAACCACCTACATACCGTAAACCACCTCCATAAAGTCTCAACCTGTATCCAGAAGATATATTATAGAACAACTAGCTCATTTCTAGAACTAGAAATAGGATAGCTTCGCAATTTATTTGCTTGCTATCTCCCCATCCAACTAAAATATCTCTACTCATATATTACATATAATAGAAGTAGTACATAACACACACATATATATAAATAGCCAACGCCCGATTTATAACGAGTGAGGCAAATATAGAACTTCCCTTCTACGGAATCCATATAAGTATACTTACTATTATAATATCGATACTACCACAAGCTCGATATACACAACCGAATCTAGGGTAAATATAATACTACACCATCTTATTATAAGGAATACACCACCCTTAACTAAGGTGGGATTCCCGCAAACATACTTGCTAACCTCCTTGGCCACGACTAATGGTTCCTAGACACATTATTCTAGTCTTCTGAACCAAACTACTTCAATCCATGCCCCAACTAGGCATCCCATCCTTACTGGTTATCTTCAATCGACAAGATCAAAACAAGTAGTTCCCTTAACTTCCTATGCAAAGAGAACCTTCTATTAGCCTTCCGGGCCTTAGTTCAATGAGTCTTCCTGGGTGGATATCCACTGATGGGGTCTCACGAACATTACTACTCTAGAAGTGTTAGCAACACTTACTTATGAGCCTATCGTTTCCCTTGAAAGGATCCTTCTACCTTGTACCAATCTTATTTCGGTGCACAGATTCCTTAACTGTAACACCCTTTATTCACGGTCGGGTTTCTCTATTAGCGAGACCTCCCGTTCCACCAAAATAAAGCGGCTACCATATCCGCCATTTCAGTCTTACTCCAAAGGGTGAAAGATTTTTTTTTCCTACAATCCTTACACCTGGGTACTTCTATACCCTTCTCTAGGCCAAAACTCTAAGGCCTTTAAATTCTCACCGAATGAGATTACACTTCCTCTATCCAACCGAACTTCAACGTGAGGTCCTTGTTAAGGACCTCTCAACTACAAATTTATTTCACCTGGAATCCCCCAGCTTAGCACCACTCTCTACTCGCAGCAGTACTTAGAAAAATATACCTACTGTACTTAGTAGTCACGGTAGCAATATAAGACAATGCTACAAAGGGAGCGACCTCTAAAGCGGCCCTCATCCTCGAATACCACTTTCCTCTTAGTAATCCCATCTAGTTACGCCTTCACAACAGCCTCCCTTGATTCCCATCATTTGACGACTTACTTGTCTCACACGATCGCGTAAAAGATTTTCGGGGTTCTCTTATTATAGCAGGAGAACGAAATCTCACAAGAGAGATCACTGATCTTAATCTTAGGGCTCGATATCAAATCAGAAGTAACGCTGAAAGCGTAATACATCCGAACAGATTCCTAAGGACTCTAGAACCTGATGCTCTGATACCATCTGTGATAACCCGCCTATTAAAAGAATAGGTGGCCAACCCAATACTCTAATAATCACAGGAATCATAGATGGTCCATTCTCGGCATCACTGTCGAATAAAATAATAGTATGAGATAACCACCAATCATTTTTCAAAATGGACTATCAAATTTAAGATTTTGAAAGTAAAAGAAAAACAGTTTGACAATCCCAATTTGCAAAAACAGTGGATATCAAAAATCGACGGATAAAGAATGGCAATAAGATAAATAATCACCGAATAAGCTATCGGTGAACGGACCAATACAATTAGTTACATCGAGTATTACCAATTAAATATTACATTGTAATAAATGAGTGCAATGCATTGGGACACATTCTCGAATAAATAAACTGAACATAACTAGAGGACAATGGAAGGAAGCGTCTAATACAAATAACCTACAACATCCGCAGTATGCTGTAGCTCTATGACAACCGGAATGGAAATGTAAATACGGGTGTCCATGCGGTAGAGAACCTGTACGGCAAGTAGTATGTGCGGAAATAAAGAAATATAGACGGGTCAGGTCCCGATTTGATATGATTCCCATGTGACTAAAATGCATGACAGTCTAGAGCGTAAATCTCTCGCAATTAACAATATATTTCTCACCTCTCAAATCTAAAAGAACCTAGCGCAATATCAATGAATGCTTTAGTAAACTCAATTACTAAGGGCTAACTTCTCCCCCGTCTCAACAATATGCCCTATTCGTGCGTGGGGTGTCTCGCAAAGTAAAATCCAAATAAGGAACCCCCCCCCCCCCGATACACTATGACTTAGGCAAGGTTGATCATCGGGATCCATTAGACCCTAAGTACAATATTTATGAATATAATCATCTAATTTAATTTTCTTTAACATAGTGCTAAGGGATAAACTTCTCCCCAGTCTCAACACTATGCCCTGTTCGTGCGTGGGGTGTCTCGCAAAGCGAAATCCTAACAAGGAACCCCCCCGATACACTACTACTTAGGCAAGGTTGGCCGTCGAGATCCATTAGACCCTCAGCACATACTAATATAAATACATATATGGAAATCATCTACAGCTACTCAAGGAAACATAAACAAATCCATTCACAATCTAAAAGCATAATTCCTATTTCTTTCTTTAGGAATATATATAAATGGTACAATATTTTATCAAATGTTTACCCATAAATCTCATTTCAACAATTTCTTTACCAATTTTATTTCCTTTCTTCCATCCAGGAAAAAACATTTTTAAAGAAAGTTTTATTATCATAAAAATTCTTTATCCTTTTTCTTAAAATCCCACTTCCCTTCTTCCATCCAGGAAGTGTAACAAAAAGTCAATTTTATTATCATAAAAATACTTTTGTATACCATATGCTTCCATCTCCCTTCTTCCTTACGGGAAAAGTATCTGAAGCGAAATAATATATCCCATTTCCCTTCTTCCATCCGGGAAATGTAATTAAAGCCAATTCATTATCATGGATTTCTTTAACAAAATCTAAGACCGTCCCTCCGAGTTTCCCCACTGGAAGCGCCCCTAAATGGCTATCATCTTCTAGGGCCCATCAAACAAGACAACCTCGGAACCTATCAAACGTCGGGAAGTATCCATATGCCCGCAAAAAAGTCAAGACCACACCCAGAATCTCCTAACCAGTGCAGTATAATAAACGCCCATATGGCCTAGGGACTATATCCACCCTGCATTCATTAGCCAGGGGGTTTCACCACGCGCGCGCAACTTCCCTTATGATAGCGATTTAGGGAGGTGTGTAATCATAAATTAACATTTATGAAAAACATTACTTTTTCCTTTTGAAAACATTCACTTTTACGTTCTCAAAATCATTCATTTGTACTTATTTCTTTTAGTATTACATATTAGCATATGTCTTTCTTATGCTTAGTGTCATATTTTATTAATGACCAAAGACCCGACGTGCCATAAATCTCAATCTAGTCTCCAAGAGTTCATACAATTTCATAAACCCTCAAAGTGAGTCTCCCTTAAGGAGTAAATCCCAAAAGTCTCATCATTAACATTTTATCTCCAATTTATCTTTAGGTTAACTTCCTATATCTTTCGGATATTAACCTATACGAATTAGCCCACGGGGTAAGCCCAATTATCCCATTTTATCATTGGACATTAGTCTACCCAAAACATCCCTCTAGGACTCCCCATTACTTCCCAAAGGAAGGTCCCTAAACCTTGGACCTAAAAGAAAAAGGGCTAAAAATCAAACTAGGAAAAACTCACAAAAACAGGGTAACCGAATCGATTCGCCAAAGAGCCGAATCGATTCGGTGAGCCAAACCTGACATTGTGTAATATCCAAATCGATTCAGTCCCAACCCAAACCGATACGGTTTTCCCAGACGCGTGTCCTTGCCCTTATCCAAATCGATTCACCCTAGGGGTCGAATCGATTCGGTCCTGCAGTTTTGCCCAATTTGGGCTACAGGTTGTATGAATCCTAAAATCCCAAAACTTCAAATCTTTGATTTTATCCAACATCAACAACAACTAATTCTCTCAAATTGTTTCTACACAATTTATAACACATAATTTATCCTCAAATCAAATCAACTAAGATTTAAGGGTTAAATTCTCAAAATCAGCAAAGAACCCATTTAGGGTTTAAATCTCCAAAACTTAACTACGCATGCAATTTATCACATTAAATAACATCTAGCAAGTAAGAAACTTGCCTCGAGGTTCGTAGTCTCGGATCCTCTTCCGGTAGCAATGAAATCCGGCCTCAAATCTCCATTTTTCTCTCTTTTCTCCCAAGCTTTCTCTTCTCTCTCTCTCTCTCTCCTTTAGCTTCTAACACAAATGAAGAAAGAAAAAGTGGTGGGGGAACTTAAACGGGTCTTAAAACAAAAATGCCCTCTTTTAATTGCTAATACACCATTAAAATGACTTGTATCCACATAATTGAGTCATAACCCACAAAAAGTACCCAAATCTCAAAAATACAACTTGGCACTTATTTCGACTATCTCGACTATTTTAAAAACAACCGCACCTCCTATTTTGGCATTCGGGAAAATTTGAACAAAATTTATCTTCCAATTTTATTTTATTTCATCAATTTTACCCAACTTAAAATGTAGGTTATAACCGTCGTTCTACAAAACGACGCAATATATCATAATATAATGATATTTACCTTCTCATAACGGTAAATAGACAAAACATAGTAAATATTATCCCTAAATCTCATGGGAAATAATATTTACTCCAACTTCCCCTATTTTATAAAATTATCCCATTGGGCAAAATAATATAAAATAGCCGCTCAAAAACCTGGGTTGTTACAGGGTCCTCCCAACCCGCGAAATTCCAATCTGCTAACCTCGGCTCCACTGTGACACCCCGCCTAATTAAATACCGGGCGATCACTCCTTCATTAGATTAAAATCAAGGTGAATAGTTGGTTCATTCTTAGCATCACTGTCGCAAAAGAAAATCTTTTCCAATTTAAACACTCTAATTAATTAAGATAAGTGTCAAAATCATTTAAACCTTTATTCTCATTTTATTAAAATCTAATTATAAAACCTTTAACCATTAACATTTCAAGAGTCACACAATAAGTATAAGAATAAAATGAACATTCAAGAGTTTACCCATCAATAATAAATCCCAACATTAAAACACTAAAGGAAAACATTCTGACAGTAACAAATCCCAAAATAAAGATACTGAAATTAGAAGAATTACAATCTCTGACAATACCGACTAAATAATGGAAAAAGGGCGACACATGCCCCCACTGGATAAAGCTGAATTAGAAGTAGAGTCAACAATGAGGTCGTCTAAGCAATGGCCTGCAACTCCCACAAAAGCTACATCGCGTTCCATCCAAAGAATACTAAGTAAGACGCCCCTGTGGCTGGGCACCTGTAATACATATATATATATATATATATATACATTAGAGAGAAGAGGTAACAACAAACGGGTCAGAGCCCGAATGTAAAACAATTTTAAAAATAGTTTAGCAAGTATTTAAAATGCTTACCGGCTAATGCAACAGTCATATTAGTATGCGACACTCTCTTGAGAATTTTCACCTCTCATCTAGTGTGCACGTCTACCGTACTAATGAACCCCATATATCTCTCTAACTTATTCTCCATAAGTCTTAACATGTGAAATTGAGGTCATGATATTCACTTTAGAAAAGTGTATCTCTTTAAGATTTCTTACGTTACTAAAAAAAAATCCGTATTATTATAATGTTTTCGAATACTTATAGTGAAGTTGAAGAATTTCATATTTTACATGACTACTATTTTACTCAGTAGAAAGTTCTCATATAGATACACGTATATATATTAATTACACATATAATATATATACAAACGGCACCCCACATAAAATCTATGGAGCAACGTTTCCATAAATAAGTATATATATACCAATCACTCATATAATACATATTTACTAATGGCACCCCACATAAAAATTATGGTGCTGGCATACTCTACTATCCAGTCCCCGTATCACTCGTACTAAGGGAAATACAAGTTCAGAATCACTCTCAAACTGTATTAACACATACACATACAAAATTGAGGCGAAGCATAGATTCCAAGTCTCTAAGAGGATAGCACATGCCCCCGTGTCTCTTAGGACCGTCTGAACTATCGATTCGATAGCCTGTACCAAGGATTTCTATCTTCTAGGGTACGAGTCAATATCCCCCATAAAGGTCCCATCGAGATAAGACTGTCCCAGCGTGGTTACCTCAGGGATAGCAAGTAGCACGGGCACGATTTTCACACAGATATAATATATGCATAATCACACAGTCATATATATACATGTATTCACATCCACATTATTAAATTTTGGTGCGCTCACGACCCATAATTATAATTATCCGTTATTACACATTTTACTCAATTATATCGTACGACGGACTCATTCTTTTTATTCTCGTAATAATTTATTCTAAACTCACTTTTTGTCACTGGAAGTATTCTCTTTATCTAAGTACAATTTTAGTAGGTTGTCTCTCGCCTTCTAATCCAACTTATTAGATGTTTCGATTATATAATCAACGCACATATGATTTCTTAAATCTGAATGTCTCCCCGTTTTCCCTTTTATTTCCCTTCACATTAAAGTCCACTTTATGGGATTTCTCTTGACCCTACTGGTCCTTTTTGTGTTCCAATATATTCTTGCAATCCTAATCAAGGTTTACTATGCATAAAATCAAATTAGGCTAACACGAGCAAAAATGCTGTTTTCCCAAGAGGGGTCAATCGATCGATGAAAGGGGGTCGATCGATCGACGCTCTGGGTTCGATCGATCCATCAAACAGGTATGGCGAAATCTGCAGAATACCAGTTACGGGTTCTATCATCCAAACTCCTCAAATTTAAAACTTTAAACTCCCAAACTCCCAGAAATTGATTCCACAAACATAATAAACCCAAATGAGTAATAATCTACGTAAGGCATGCGAGTTTTCATTAAGAATCATGGGTTAAAAAGGGCAAAACTCTATATAATTCTCATGAACCCTAATATTTTCTTTGTCTTAGTTTCTTTCATTCTTTTTCCATATTTTCTATCACTAATACCATGAAAATTCGTGGTTTAACCTCTGCATGTGAAATGGATTTCCAGAAATACGATCTCTACTTCTACAACATTTTTGTCTCTAATTAACGTTTTCCTTCAAGAACACTAACTCTAGTCAACCTAAGACTAATAAAAAGGATGTATTAACTTGATAAAAGCAAGATAGATACTTTCCTGGAAATTTAGTCTCTGATTTGTGGAAGAAAAAGGTGTGGTTGTGATGCCCTTCGCGCGATCTACAATTTGGCGGTGACGGCGGTGCAATCGGAAGTGCTCTTGGCCTAGAACTCCTTGGAGAGCTTCTCCTCTTCCTCTCCAACGGCCGTCATTAGTTTTAGGTTGTTTTAACCCTAGAAGATAACATTTTCCATCTGATATAACCCTATAAAATTCGTGGGTTTAATTACCCATAATTACAAAATGTCCAAAACGCCCTCTCGGGGTACTAATTAGGTCTAAAAACTCCCTGAGACCCAAACTAAACCCCCGAGTACACTTTTCTGACTATCTCGACCCTTCCGGAAACTTTGGTGCACTCAAAATGACCATACGAGCATCTTAGAATTTATTCACTTTTATTAATCAACATTTAGTCCCGACACGACACAGGCGTGTCCCGACTTAAATTTCCATAATTGTCATTTTATTCACACGTGACAATATTATAAAATAAAACTCATATATTACTATACTCATCCAGTAACATTCAACAAATAACAAATTTCCAATAATTACTAACTCTCGTCACGCTGTAAATATTTAAAACAACTTTCCGGATTAAAATTAAATTAATTTATCTCAATTAAATTTAATAAATCCCTAAATTTAAAAGCCATAAAAATACGGGGTATTACATACTTCCCCCCTAATAACGGAATTTCATCCCGAAATTTGGAAAATAAGGCCTACAAGGTAGCACAATTCTGGATATCATTCTCCGTACGCAAACTATCTACATAGTACGACGCTCAATCACTAGAGCCCCTTCCTCACAGCAAGCTTGTTTAACATTCTCATTGGAAACACTTCACATGGTGCTCCCAACCGATAACATTCGCATAAGTCATGCCTATACGTTATAAATTTTCCATTATCTCCCTATCATTAGGAGGCCGCACCTCACTACATGACAACTACTCGGATTTATTCATATACAAAACTCCCATTCTGAGAAAATCATACGAACATTTGACCGCTCTTGCTCGCCTAAAACAGTCATGGAATTCCACCATAGTTATCAGATGTTTTCTCGACGGATCCAAAAATTATGATTATCTTCTCACCTCTAAACATACGGAAGGAGAATAGTCGAGGTTCTTCCATATCAAAACCTTAATAAGCACCTCGTACGCGACAAACAGGTATGAGTGCTTCTACAAAGCATTACTGAAATCATCGTACCAAGATTCCAAAATCTCCTTCACGTAGCTCCACTAATCTTTAATCACCATGAGCTTATTCCCTGGCTAAGGGTGATACATCCTACTCGAAACGAAACCTTATCTCCGCTGGTTCCTGAAATCCCATATCAAAGGTGGGATTCACCAATCTCATCCTGATTCAGAGATTTATACTGCGTCGTACCATGCACTGGCGCGATCCTTCCTTTTAAAGGAAGTCTGGGAAATACTACTTAATATTGCAAACCAGCCCAAAGGAATATCAATCACTTCCTTCTCGGCCACTTAATTCACATGTTCGGGATGAAATCTTGATCTTGTTTTGAGGATGGCAACCCATCCAAGGACTGTACCGACTTTACCGACCTCTTCCAATTTCAGGAATTGATGATAAACACAAAATTCTTTGGTTGATTCTCCTCTTTCAACCAAACCTTACATATGGGTGGTGCATGTAGAGACTACTCACTACGTCCTGCTAAACATCGATTTTCCCTTGAAATGTCTCACATTATGTGACACGTAATACTCCCCTTCCTTCCTTGGTGTATGCCGAAAGTTCCGACCCGTGCTCTTCTCCCCACGAAGCGCACTTCTGGATCTCTTATACCATACTAACATCATCACCCTTTGTATGTGCAAGTCGCTCTCACACTTGACTACTAACAACTCCGCTTCGAGTGTCCTTCATAATAATTTAGTTCTACTCCATTCAAGGAATACCCCTTCTTAAATGGCTTCCCACAGCCTTCCAATCAAATTATTCTAATTGCACACTTATGTATGGATTATCACCCCTCATGTGACGTTTAATCCACTCTATCACCTCCACTTCGTTAAACTAGTCCCACAAACATATATTATACACGTCTATTACCATGTCCCTTCGACTCGGACGATTTCAACTGCAGTTAACCAAGATGCCCACATTTTGCAACACCCCGACCGTCCTAGGAGAGAGAACGGCGTGCTACTCATCTGTAGAACTAACTAAATTCAACGAAATAGAAGGAATAGGGCATTCAAATTCCATGACAATAAAAGAGGAATAACAAACCTCAACCTTCTTCAGATAAGTTCAAAAATTTTCCCAAATATGTATATCAACCAAAATAAATCACTAACGCTCTATTCATCAAAATAATTACAGGTCATCTCTTTTGTATAATAAAGTTCTTTACAGATAATCCATGTTAAAATCATTCCAACTCTTTGTTCACCTTGTGTTCTGAACGCGGTTACGACATTTGGGTACTCTTAATCACCCCAGAGATCAAAATTCTTAAATTCTCCTTATCATCGTTCCACCCCTCAACTCGTGGGAATAACTTTCAATGCTTTCCTACCACAAAAATCCATCTCTAGTGGCTTTAAAACAAAATTCAACTTCCAACTTACATACATAATTACTTGATCCTATTTCCACCAGGGTACCGAACTCATGGAATAGTGACCAAACGTCTCCCTATTTCCAACCTTATGATAAGTTTCATGCGTGAGATGTCTCGCAAAGTGAAATCCAAACAAGGAACCCCCCCCCCCCCCCCGATACACTACTACCTAGCATTGTCGATTATCGAAATCCGTCAGGTCCTCCGTCCATAGCATGTACCTCTTTATTCCGTCCCTTGACGGAAAAGTTACAATTCCTCCCGAAATTATTCTTAACTAGGATCATTTCACCAATTTCACTATCGTCCCGTGTTGGTTGATGGTAATTGCATTCTATAAACCTCGAATACATACGATCGGAATTCTCAAAATTCCTTTCCCTAATAATAGGGGTATAACTCTTAACTCCCACATCTCTAGAGTATAGATATAACACTGCACTCTTCCTATCACTAAGTCCGGAGTGCTAAACATAATACTAAATCAAGTATTTTTGCTCAACGGTAAATCCCAATACATACTGAATCATACTAACAAAGTCTATACATACATTGGTGTCGAATATCTCGAGCCCACTATCTCCTCTGAAGTCTCTAGGATAGATAATATAAGTGCGAGTCCAACCTTCTTATGGGTAAAGCCTCGCGAAAACAAAACACGCTGCACTAATGCAACTACTCTGATAGCCTTGCCATAAATGGCCACTATCGTGCTAACCATTTCTATAACGTTTTATCGAAGATAATACCATACTCGTATATCGCATCACTACGACGAGTAACCTCAATAAAATACTTAACACTGTTAATATACAAATTCATCCTCCGCGAATAGCACTAAAGAAAAATCCCGCTACGCTAGGGAAATATATTCACATAATGGTAACGTTTATAATTATATGCATTAAACTCGTCTCACATGATAATCTAGTAATGAACAAAATATGGTGACTCGCTCGTGTCACGTAAACACGCCGCATCCTCTGAGGATACAACTTATACTTCCACCTTGTCAATCGTCTTGACTGCGCAAATTGTTTCCGGACGTAACACATCTACTCAAATCAAACAAAATTACTTTTATCATTGTCTTTTACTAGGCACCGTATTCTTGTCCTTTTACTCACATTGGAACATATTATCACGAACGATTTCACTCCGCACAAAATACCTTAACACATAATCCACTTACTACCTGTCCTACTAACCAGGTTAGGATTGTCCTTCTCTCGAAATTTAGTAGACTCGATTCCTGTTAGCTGCCTCGATTATACCCATAGTCTTTTAGGACCTAAAGAACATGTCACTGACTATAATAGTTCTTACTGGATTTACCATCTCTTGGTAAGAATTCAACTGTCCAAATCATTTAAATGGATCCCCTGATGTGTATCCACATCCCTTTGTGGTGTTATACCACCACCGTTGTATTCGGTCTTATTCTCGACTATATTCTTCGATTCCTTTAACTTCCCCCACAAAGAAGCGTTATCGTCTATATTGACAAAATATGACATTGTCAACTCTGAATCGGCCGTCCATCAGAATTTACTCCTTGAGTGTTATTAACTATTATTACGAGTTGGTCTCCCACTTGGAGTCTTTTCCTCCACTTGTATCTACATCTTCCGATACAAAATTCGCTAACGGTTAAGATTCATATTCACAAATGGACCCCTATCATTCCCTCCCGCGATGAGTTCAAAACCATGTTCTCTTATAATCCGAAACAGTTGAGGAAGGAACATACGGTCAACACTGTACCTAAGGTTCTCCCATAGGTATAGCATTCCACTTCTAAAATTGGTGGTTGACTCCCACCATTGTAACTTCGTCCCGAAAGTCAAGAAAATTTTCTCTAAATTTTCACTTTCAGTTAGCCACACTCCGTCTTATATCTAAACCTTTGGCTACTTTACCTCCTTTAGTAAACACATACAATTTCCGCATTTATAGAATTCTCACTGACAGTTCTCTACACGTTTTTGTAACGCGTTGGGTAAGTTTACTCTCGCACTTCATTCGATCATACCATCACTTGGAAATCATTGTTTCACTTAGTCGCCTTTCTAGTCTTGGCTTCCCGTGCCATAATGTAGGTGACCTCGACTAAGATCATCATTCTCGGATATATTTTACCACCTCAACTGAGCCCGGCCTCCTGAGGTTCACTTAACGGTCCGCTACTGATATCCGTCATCGCTCGGCACACGCACACATTCGAACGCAATAAAATTCACTAAGACATATACATTATAGCAGGAGAACGAAATCTCTTCAAAGAAATCGACAATCCTAATTAAGCTAAGTGTCAAAACAATTTAAACCTTTATTCTCATTTTATTAAAATCTAATTATAAAACCTTTAACCATTAACATTTTAAGAGTCACACAATAAGTATAAGAATAAAATGAACATTCAAGAGTTTACCCATCAATAATAAATCCCAACATTAAAACACTAAAGGAAAACATCCTGACAGTAACAAATACCAAAATAAAGATACTGAAATTAGAAGAATTACAATCTCCGACAATACCAATAATGGAAAAAGGGCGACACATGCCCCCACTGGATAAAGCTGAACTAGAAGTATAGTCAACAATGAGGTTGTTTAAGCAATGGCCTGCAACTCCCATAAAAGCAACATCGCGTTCCATCCAAAGAATCCTAAGTAAGACGACCATGTGGTTGGGCACCTGTAATACATATATATATACACACAAGAGAGAAGAGGTAACAACAAATGGGTCAGAGCCCAAATGTAAAACAGTTTTAAAAATAGTTTAGCAAGTATTTAAAATGCTTACCGGATAATGCAACAGTCATATTAGTATGCGACACGCTCTTGAGAATTCTCACCTCTCATCTAGTGTGCACGTCTACCGTACTAATGAACCCCATATATCTCTCTAACTTATTCTCCATAAGTCTTAACACGTGAAATTAAGGTCATGATATTCACTTTAGAAAAGTGTATCTCTTCAAGATTTCTTACGTTACTAAAAAATAATTCTGTATTATTATAATGTTTTCGAATACTTATAGTGAAGTTGAAGAATTTCATACTTTACTTGACTATTATTTTACTCAATAGAAAGTTTTCATATAGATACACGTATATATATTAATTACACATATAATATATATACAAACGGCACCCCACATAAAATTTATGGAGCAACGTTTCCATAAATAAGTATATATATACCAATCACTCATATAATACATATATACTAACGGCACCCCACATAAAAACTATGGTGCTGGAATACTCTGCTATCCAGTCCCCGTATCACTCGTACAAAGGGAAATACAAGTTCGGAATCACTCTCGAACTGTATTAACACATACACAAACAAAATTGAGGTGAAGCATAGATTCCAAGTCTCTAAGAGGATAGCACATGCCCCCACGTCTCTTAGGACCGTCTGAACTATCGATTCGATAGCCTGTACCAAGGATTTCTATCTTCTACGGTACGAGTCAATATCCCCCATAAAGGTCCCATCGAGATAAGACTGTCCCAGCGTGGTAACCTCAGGGATAGCAAGTAGCGCGGGCACGATTTTCACATAGATATAATATATGCATAATCACACAGTCATATATATACATGTATTCACATCCACATTATTAAATTTTGGTGCGCTCATGACCCATAATTATAATTATCCGTTATTACACATTTTACTCAATTATATCGTATGACGGACTCATTCCTTTTATTCTCGTAATAATTTATTCTAAACTCACTTTTTGTCACTGGAAGTATTCTCTTTATCTATGTACAATTTCAGTAGGCTCTCTCTCGCCTTTTAATCCAACTTATTAGATGTTTCGATTATATAATCAACGCACATATGATTTCTTAAATCTGAAAGTCTCCCCGTTTTCCCTTTTATTTCCTTTCACATTAAAGTCCACTTAATGGGATTTCTCCTGACCCTACTGGTCCTTTTTATGTTCCAATATATTCTAGCAATCCTAATCAAGGTTTACTACGCATAAAATCAAATTAGGCTGACACGAGAAAAAATGCAGTTTTCCCAGGAGGGGTCGATCAATCGATGAAAGGGAGTCGATCGATCGAACCATCGATCAATCGATGCTCTGGGCTCGATCGATCGATCAAACAGGTATGGCGAAATCTGCAGAATACCAGTTACGGGTTCTATCATCCAAACTCCTCAAATTCCAAACTTTAAACTCCCAAACTACCAAAAATTGATTCCACAAACATAATAAATCCAGATGAGTAATAATCTACGTAAGGCATGCGAGTTTTCATCAAGAATCAAGGGTTATAAAGGGCCAAACTCTATATAATTCTCATGAACCCTAATATTTTCTTTGTCTTAGTTTCTTTCATTCTTTTTCTAGATTTTCTATCACTAATACCATGAAAATTCGTGGTTCAACCTCTACATGTGAAATGGATTTCCAGAAATATGATCTCTACTTCTACAACATGCAATTTTTGTCTCCAATTAACATTTTCTTTCAAGAACACTAACTCTAGTCAACCTAAGACTAATAAAAAGGATGCATTAACTTGATAAAAGCAAGATAGATACTTTCCTGGAAATTTAGTCTCTGATTTATGGAAGAAAAAGGTGTTGTTGTGATCCCCTTCGCGTGATCTACAATTTGGCGGTTCGGCGGTGCAATCGGAAGTGCTCTTGGCCTAGAACTCCTTGAAGAGCTTCTCCTCTTCCTCTCCAAAGTCGTCATTAGTTTTAGGTTGTTTTAACCCTAGAAGATAACATTTTCCATCTGATATAACCCTATAAAATTCGTGGGTTTAATTACCCATAATTACAAAATGTCCAAAACTCCCTCCCGGGGTACTAATTAGGCCTAAAAACTCCCCGAGACACAAACTAAACCCCGGGGTACACTTTTCTGACTATCTCGACCTCTGGGTTAAAAACCACCATACGAGCAACTTAGAATTTATTCACTTTTATTAATCAACATTTAGTCCCGACACGACACAGGCGCGTCCCGACTTAAATTTCCATAATTGTCATTTTATTAACACGTGACAATATTATAAAATAAAACTCATATATTACTATAATCATCCAGTAACATTCAACAAATAACAAATTTCCAATAATTACTAACTCTTGTCACGTTAGTAAATATTTAAAACAACTTTCCGGATTAAAATTAAATTAATTTGTCTCAATTAAATTTAATAAATCTCTAAATTTAAAAGCCATAAAAATACGGAGTATTACATCCACTAACACTATAGAACTTACATCCTAATAATACTACGGTATATGTGTTACCCTACCTACGCGAAATGAGTATAATCCTAAATCTATCCCTAGTGCCCAAGGCCTCTCTCAACTTCCGACATTTGCTTGGTTTCATGTGTGGGACGTCTCGCCAAAGTGAAATCCAAACAAGGAACCCTCCCATTACACTACTCCCTCGTGTTGTCGGTCATTGAGACATAGCGACCTAAGGCACACCAACGGGACGTCCTAAATCCTACTGTGCTAACCTATGAACGCATTCCTATTTTTCTATCCTCCCACCCAATCGAAAAGGAAATCTAACTAATCAAAGTGCCCAACTCTCTGAAAGAGCACTACGTACATCATACCCAAAACATATTTTCTCAAAAAATTTCCTTTTCATTAAGTCCTAGCCATAATCCTCAAATCCATTTCTCTAAGTCCTACTTCACCCACCCACTTGTGGTGAGAGGATCACTTTAGTGCTTTTCCATAGCACAATCTTTCCATAAACATACCATTATCATACGGCTCATAGTCTATAGTGGTTCATCCACACTATAAGACTTATCAACAAAACCCACATCCTTGCATCCTATAACATCTATCCAGTCCCGACGCTATTAAGATTCATGTGTGGAGCATCTCGCAAAGATAAATCCAAACAAGGAACCCCTCTACACACTCCTAATTAACTTTGTCGGTCATGGAGGTCCGTTATTTTCGAATATGCAACCGGGATAACCCTATCCCCTTTTCCCAACAAAAGGGTGGTCTGAACTCCTATCTCTAACTAGGAGACACACCACTAAGCGCATCGCACTACACACACACTCTGCGCAAACAATAATGAGCTTAAACTTACAGCTCAACAAATAAGTTCTGTGGGCCTTAAATTATATCTATAAGGTCGCCACGCACTCAAATCACAATAATGAAACCTCTACTCATCGAAGTTCCATTTAAGCACATAATAAAGCGAACTCGACCTATATCCAGGTGAGATATCGCAATAACAACCTGTTCCACCTTGGAATCACGGACACGATACTCTTGCCATCCTTAGCCTTCTATCGCTCCGAACAACCAATAACATTATATACTCACCCTATTACCATACTCGTATAAACATATAAATTGAATTTCATAAGCCATATATATATATATATATATATATATATATATATATATATATATATATATATATATATATATCAACACCCGCCTTAATAGCAAATGAAGGAAAATAAAACTCCGCTATCGCGGAAAAACACATAGGCCTACATTATATAATGTTTATCGAAATCGCCACAAAATTTAAGTTACACACATGAGTCTAGGACAAATGAACACCGTGACCTTAGCTAGCCATGCCACTTATACCTCTTCATATCACTCTTTATCCACTGTCGGCCTCTGACCGAACCTTATGTGAATAATCCCAAAACAACATTCTTTCCAATCCTGCTGAATAATGGGGACTCACGATTAAAACTATCCGTAAGATCCCTTTCGAACCCTTATTATCACTAGTAAATTCAACTTTAGTACAACCTTATACAATAGCGGTACTGTGATACTCATAACTACTATTCATTAGTAGTCGCCACCAAAATCCTTAGCAAACACTACAAAGGAAGTGACCTCTACTATGGTCCTCATTCTCGACTTTTACTAGCTGCTCCAGCTAAGCCTCACCTCCTACTTCCATCCAAGTCCCGCACATGAATCTCGAACGAGCGCGAAAAATATTGCAATAATCTTCTAATATGGCAGGAGAACGAAATTTCACATGAGAAATCAACAATCCTAATCCCGAGGCTCTATATCAAATCGAGAGTAACTCCGAAAGCGTAGTACGTCCACACATATTCCTAAGGACACTAGAACCTGATGATCTGATACCAGCTGTGACAACCCGCCTAATAAAATACTAGGCGATCACTCCCATATCAAATTAAAACAGGAGTCTCATATGGATCATTCTTAGCATCACTGTCAAAAATCCATTTAATTACTAATAGCCTATTAGGGTGGCGTAAAAAAATTTTACTTAACTACTATTTTTAAACAATTACAAATAAAACATCCACACAGTTTGCGTAAATGAAATTAAAATGAAATAAAATAACCGAACACTCGGTCAAAATATACAACCATAGCGAATGATGTACTAAAAGAATAAGTAAATGCAATTAGGCCATTAGTCCGAATGTTTATACAATACCTCCTATCTAGATTACAAGGATAGAAGCGGCTATCAAAAACCTACATGCATCCACAGATGCTGCAGCTGTCGTCTGACTCGAAAGATGTTCCATCCAAGCGTCCCTGTGTCTGGACACCTATATATATATATATATATATAATAGGCAAGAGAGGAAAAGTAGATAAACAGGTCAGAGCCCGAGTTTGAAAATATTTAGCAAGTGCATAAATGCTTTATTTTCAGAAAAATAGATTTTATCTCATATTTAAATTGGTATCGCACTCCCATGAGATACCCCTCACCTCTCTTCTATTAGTGCACACCTAACGCACCCTAACAACATACCCTATTCAATATATCCCACCTAACTAGTCTAATTTACACGTCTACTAGAAACCTATACATCCCGAGTACTAAGGGCTAAACTTCCCTCCATTCTCAACACTGCACTAAGTTCGTGCGTGTGGTGTCTCGCGAAGCAAAATCGAAACAAGAAACCCCCTGATACACTACTACTTGGCAGGGTTAATGGTAGAGATCCATTAGGCACGTAGCACAAAACCAATATATGAAACATACTTATACATTTATATACATATCACATTCTTTCTTATATATACCTTACAGTATACCTCCGGATAATATCTCCCGGACTGAGGTTTACCAATTCAATTTCATTTTTATAAAACACATCCGGATCTATCACCCGGACTGAGGATTCATATACAAAGTATTTACCCATACTTATCATTTTTATTTCAAAACTTTCCATTTCCTTTCTTATATCCAGGAAATGTAATTAAAATCCAAGTCATTAGCATGAATTACTTTAACATAACAAATAACTTTTTAAAAGACAGTTTTATTAACATAAAAATGCTTTTTCGTTTTATAACATCCCATTTCCCTTCTTACATCCAGGAAATGTATTTAAAAGACAATTTTATTATCATAAAAATGCTTTAACCCTATCATATGCTTCCGCTTCCCTTTTTCCATCGGGGAAGTGTTTCCGAAGCTAATCCGTTTATCCCATTTCCCTTCTTACATCCAGGAAATGTATTTAAAGCCAATTTATTATCATAAATTTCTTTAACATATCTAAGATCGTCCCTCTGGGTTTCCCCACTGGACGCGCCCCTAAATGGATATCATCTTCCAGGCCCTATCAAACAAGACAACTTGGGAACCTGACAAATCGTCGGGAAGCAGCCATATGCCTGCGGGATAGTCATGACCACACCCAGAATCACCTAACCAGCGCAGAATATATATAATCGCTCATATGGCCTATAAGACTATATCCACCCTGCATTCATTAGCCAGGGGGCTTCACCTTACGCACGCAACTTCCCTTATGATAGCGATTTAGAGAGGTGTGTATCCGTAAATTATTATTTATGAAAATCATTTCTTTTCCATTCTGAAAACATTTATTTTTACATTTTCAAATTCATTTACACCATATCATATATACTTTAACCGCATAGTGTATATACATATACCATATATTCATCCTCGAATATATATATATATATATATATATATATATATATATATATATATATATTCGAGGATGAATATATGGTATATTTATATACTATGCGGTTAAAGTATATATGATATGTATATATATTTGCCAAATAACATATAGCGATGACCATTAATCCCAAAGATTCTCTCAAAGTATCATAATCATGCATTCATATACGCATGATACTAAACCCAAAGTATTTCCTCACTTTGATTCTAATAAATACCTTATTGTCATTTAAGGACTTATACATAAACCCGAATGTCTCTTGTCCGAAAACATTAATTAACTCCATCCCCGGGTCATACTCTAAAATAATTCGAGGTTTACTTGTCCTCAATTCATCATCTAGGAGTCCTAACATCCCATTTAGAAACTCATATAATAATCTCCAAAATCATCATTTAAGTCACCCGAAACATAAAAGCAGAAAACCTCAAAAATTTGCCAGGACCGAATCGATTCGGCCTGTCCGAATCGATTTGAAATGGTTCTACTTTCAAACTGTCTCATACAGAATCGATTTGGCCTGTTTGAATCTATTCGGCTGGTCCGAAATCTCCAAATCTGCTTAGGGTTTTATATATAACCAAAAAACCCAAAAATTAATCCAACAATCATTTAAATTATAATTCGAATTTATTCCTACAAACCCAAAGTTTTCATATCTCCTCATGTCCTTTAGAGGTCCTAACACTCTTTTTGGGAACCCCTAATATTTATCTCCAAATAATTCTAGCGTTAGTTTATGTCTAACTATTTTGATATCGGACAGCTTTCGGTAGAAAAATCACCATAAATCCAAAAAAAATCAGAAAAATATGCGGTTGGAGCCCACGCGACCGTGGAGAAAAGATCTACAAATTTCATTTTTTGACCAAGAGCCGAATCGATCCTCCCTGGCCGAATCGATTCGATTAATGCCCATGTCACTATTCATCATCTTCAAAAAAATCCAAACCTCCATTATTCTCTATTTTTGTTGTTTCTAAGTTCATCCAACAATTCAATAAACATATAATCTATGTTTTACAACTAACACATCAACTTATTTGGGGTATTAAACTATTTCTCTTAGATTTAAACCCTAAAACCATAAAAACCCCAACTTATCATTTTAACCCATTTAATCCATTTCTTCACTCCATTTACATGGATTTAACACTAGAAATCATTAAGAGTTTACATTACATCAATATGTAAACTCATATCAAAATTTTACCAAATTTATTTTAAGGGTTCTAACCCAAAAATCATATTTTACCAACTATGATATGAGATACTTGCACAAATGAAATAAAGCAAGTAAACACTTGCCTGGAGGATGAAATCCGACGACCTCGAGCCGAATCCCACGGAGTTTGGCCGGAGTTTCACCTTTTCTCCTCTTTTCTCTCATCCTCTCTCTCTTCTCTCTCTTTTCTTTCTTTTCTTTCTCTTTTCTCCCTCTTTATATAGAAAGAAAAAAGGTTTAAGCCCTTAAAACCCAAAAACGATTCGTTTACTCAATTACAAGTCCTTTTAACTCTAAAATTCCTCGAAACTCAGTTTCGACAATCGGACACTCTTTTCTGACTATCTCGAACATTTCGGACTCACAACGCTGTCGAAATTCCCATCCGAGGTACTTAATTGCAAATCACTAGTCTAACCCAATATAACTTAATGCGGGTTTTCTAATTAAAATCTGACCTTTTTGTCGCTTTACTCAATGACGACATATAATTAAATTACTTCAACCAATTTAATCCCAAAAATAATTACAACACCCATCGAAGATCGTCTAATCCTCGAAAATCCCAAAATCACTATTTAGAGAAATTCTCCAAATTGCCAATTTATACTAAATTGTGGAATTTAATTGTCTCCAAAAGGACGGGTTGTTACAAAAAATTCACTAAAACCATTACAAATGACATTTTTAGAGTAGAGAAATTTGAACTACAATACCATTTAAAAATTGCCTATCTCTAGTTTAATCAATAAATAAATATTCTAATCTGAATTCGCGATTTTCTGTCGGAAAAAATTCATCCTTTCTCCAGGCGTAAATATAAATTGTAAAATTTTAATATTAATCTTCTATGGGGCGTAATAAATAAAAAAATTAAAAATAAAAATAATTAAGTTAAGGGTTTCATTTCACCCCTTGAATGGGTGTTTCACCTCTCATTTTGGTATTATTACATATTAAATTTAATAATGACACAATAAGAGCCATACAAAATAAAATAGAGTGAGAAAGAAAATAAGTAAACCAAGTCTCCTTGAGTTTGATATTAACTTCCTAAACTTAACAGGAATAATAACCCACAAATATGAGTTTTACAATACAGAAAAATATCACTCAACTCACAATTTGAGTCTCAATATTTTCTGCCTCACAAAAAAAAATTTAAAAGAATAAATAAAAAATTGTACAATACTACATCAAAAATGAGCTCCAAAAAATGGAGCCCCTAAACTAAACTATATACACGACATCTCTCTCTCTACTTGTTGTATTCGAATTTTTCTCTCCCCTCTTTTAAATTGAAGAGAGGGTCTTGATTTATCATAGGCATGATGCTATGGTACTGTAAAGTGGATTTTTTAGTGATTTTGGTGGCCGTTGTAGCTGCGTTTTGGAAAAGGGGTGTCAAAATTCTCTAGGTATAGTGTCCAAGTCGTTAAATCAGTAGGGGTTTTGTTTGTGAATCTTGGGTTTGGGATTTGTCAGGTGGATAAAAATATGTGTGGGTTTTAAAGAGGAGAAATGGGTGTGGGTTAAAATGGCTTTGTGGGATTAATGGGTAATTTCTGGGGTAAAGCATGGGCTTTGAAATGGGTATGGCAGATCGTGTGGAAATTGGATTTGGCATGTGTCGGTTTTGGGTGGGAATTGGCACTGGTTCGTGGTACAAGGGAGGTCGGATGATTCCAATTGAGTTAGGCAGATTTGGCCGAATTTGGGCATGGGATGTTATGTCGCGGGTTAGTTGTTGGTTCGGCCTGTCGGAGGTCACAGTTTGGGCAGGGGACGCCGGCGGCAGTGGTCGATCATGGGTAGAGATCGTGGGAGGTGGTTTGCAATTTGGGCAGGTGATAAGGGCCGGAGTTTGGTTTGGTTGAAATGGCGGGTGTGTGTGTTTGGATTTGGCTGTGGAGCTTTAGAAGAGAGAGAGAGAGAGAGAGAGAGAGAGAGAGAGTATGGGTGTTGGTGTGGGGAAGATGGTGGATGTTGGATTGTGTGTGTGTGTGTGTGTGTATGGTAATTGGTGTGTGGGTGAGTGAGTAGTGTAGGCGTGTGTTAGGGTGTATGGTATTTGGGTGTGAGTGAGTTATAGGATTTGGTGAGATGGTGTGTAGGATAAGTTATTTTGTGTGTGTGTGTGTGTGTGTGTGTGTTTAATTTGTACCCTCAATAAAATAAAAACAAGTAAAATAAAAATAAATAAATAAAATCTAAATTTAAACTAAACTAAAAATAAAAATCAACTAAAAATAAAACTAACTAAATAAACTAAAACAAAAAACAAAAATAACATGACACACGATATAAAATCTAAAAACTAAACAAGACTCAAATGAAAACTAATAAAATAAAACAAAACAAAATTAAATAATAATAATAATAATAATAATAATAATAATAATAATAATAATAATAAACTAACTAAAAACTAAATAAAGGAAAACAAATACTCGATGCACTAAAATAAAACATAAAAATAAATAATTAAAATCTATTAAAAATTAAACTCAAATAAAAAAAAAAACTACAAGAGAGGTACAAATAAAACCTAAAGACCTAAAAATATAAAATCTAGCAAAACTAAAAATAAAGACTAAAATTAAAAACTAATAAAAAAACAAATAGAAAATTCTAAACAAATTAAAAATAAATCCTAAAAAAAGGACTCAAACTGAAAATCGAAAAAATTCTAAAAAGCACAAACTAAAGACACATGGGGTTCGGGATAGGTTTAGGCTCAGGTAAGGTACGGGACTAGGGAATTACCTCCATATATCGCACATTTTCCTTGAAATAAGCTTCGAAATTCCGCAAATGGCGATCAAGCCTCAACATTAAATATTTACGTATATAAGACCCAATTTGCCGAGAATTAGCAACTAAAACGCATCTATTCGGGGTATAAAATGTTGGGTTCTTATCACACCACCCCAAACAGAGTGTTACTAATCCTAGAGTAATAAGATAGAGAGAAAGAAAGATAAGTAACAAAAAGTGTACCACTTTCGCGGGCACTTGCGATTGCACTTAGCATGTACAATAAGCCTTTAAACCTATAAGTTACCCTACAAGACGAGTTTTGTCTCGTGGGGATTTGTAGGGAATATGCCCACAAAATTATTTATTTGAGAAATGACAGTCAATCTCTTATTAGATGTAGATTAATTACACAATCCATCACATGGAAAATATTTTATGAAATACAAACCAGAGTGTAGAAAACGTTAGTTAAGTAAATACACAAGGCGCATCATTCCTAGAACTCAACGCGAGTAGTGTGAAAAGGTTAAAATGTCAACGAGTAAAAGACTTGTATGGCTAAAAGGTCAACGAGTTTTTTAAGTAAATACGTAAGGGATTTTTGATTGACCATCTCTTACTCTAGAGTGATATATGCAAGTAAAATAAAAATTAACATTAAAATTAAACTAAAATAAAAATAAAAATAAAAATCAACTAAAAATAAAACTCACTAAATAAACTAAAAATTAAAATTAAAATAACACGACACACAATACAAACTCTCAAAACTAAACACGACTCAAATAAAAACTAATAAAAAAAATAAAAAAAAATAAATAAATAATAATAAACTAATTAAAAACTAAAAAGAAAATAAAGGAAAAAAAATACTCAACGCACTAAAATAAAATATAAAAATAAATAAATAAAATCTACTAAAAATAAAACTAAAAAAAATTACAAAAGAGGTACAAATAAAACCTAAACTCCTCAAAATATAAAATCTAGCAAAACTAAACATGAAGACTAAAATTGAAAACTAATAAAAATAAAAAATAAAAAGAAATAGAAATAGAAAATAAATTCTAGAAAATTCTAAATAAATCCTAAAAAAACGACTCAAACTAAAAAAATCTAAAAAGCACAAACTAAACACACATGGGGTTTGGGATAGGTCTAGGCACGGGATTGCGGAATTAGCTCCATAAATCACACATATGCCTTGAAATAAGCATCAAACTTCCGCAAACGATGATCAAGCCTGTTCATTAAATATTTACGTATATAAAACCCAATTTGCCGAGAATTGGCAAATAAAATGGGTCTATTAGGAGTATAAAATGTACACTTTTGGGTGTTTATCGTCCTCCCACCCCCAAACAGAGCGTTGCTAGTCCTCGAGCAATAAGATAGAGCGAAAGAAAGATAAGAAACGAAAAGTGTACCACTTTCGCGGGCACTTGCAATTGCACTTAGCATGTGCAATAAGCCTTTAAACTTATAGGTTGCCCTACCGGACGAGTTTTGTCTCATAAGGGTTTGCAGGGAATATATCCACAAAATTCTTTATTTGCAAAATGACAGTCAATCTCTTATTAGACGTAGAATAATCACAGAATCCATCACATGGGAAATATTTTGTAAAGTACAAGCTTGAATGTAGAAAAGGTTAGCTAAGTAAAAACACAAGGCGCATACTTCCTAGAACTCAACATGTGTAGTGTGAAAAGGTTAAAAGGTCAACGAGTAAAAGACTTGTATGGCTAGAAGGCCAACGAGTTTTGTAATTAAATACCTAAGGGATTTTTTATTGACCATCTTTTACTCTCCAATGATATATATATATATGTAAAATAAAAATTAAAATAAAAATGAACTAAAAATAAAAATCAACTAAAAATAAAACTCACTAAATAAACTAAAAATAAAAATAACACGATACACAATACAAACTCTAAAAACTAAACACGACTCAAATAAAAACTAATAAAATAAAACAAAACAAAAATAAATAATAATAAACTAACTAAAAACTAAAAAGAAAATAAAGGAAATCAAATACTCCACGCACTAAAATAAAACATAAAAATAAATAAATAAAATCTATTAAAAATAAAACTCAAATAAAAAAAACTACAAAAGATGTACAAATAGAACCTAAAGCCCTAAAAATATAAAATCTAGCAAAACTAAAAATAAAGACTAAAATTAAAAAGTAATAAAAATAAAAAATAAGAAGAAATAGAAGATAAATTCTAGAAAATTCTAAATAAATCAAAAATAAATCCTAAAAAATGACTCAAACTAAAAATCTAAAAAAATCTAAAAGGCACAAACTAAACACACAGGGGGTTCGGGGTAGGTTTAGGCTCGGGTAAGGTACTTGACTGGGAATTAGCTCCAAAAATTGCACATTTTCCCTAAAATGAGCGTCGAATTTTCGCAAAGGGTGATCATGCCTGAACATTAAACATTTACATATATAAGACCCAACTGGCCGAGAATTAGCAACGAAAATACGTCTATTCGGGGGTATAAAATGTACACTTTTTTGTGATAATCACACCACCCCAAACAGAGTGTTGTTAGTCCTCGAGCAATAAGATAAAGAGAAATAAATATAAGAAACCAAAAGTGTACCACTTTCGCGGGCATTTGCGACTGCACTTAGTATGTGCAGCAAGCCTTTAAATCTATAGGTTGCCCTACAGGACAAGTTTTGTCTCGTGGGGGGTTTGCAGGAAATATAACCACAAAATTCTTTATTTGAGAAATGGGAGTCAATCTCTTATTAGACGTAGAATAATCGCACAATCCATCACATGGGAAATATTTTGTTAAATACAACCTAGAATGAAGAAAAGGTTAGCTAAGTAAATACACAAGGTGCATCCTTCTTAGAACTCAACGTGTGTAATGTGAAAAGGTTAAAAGGCAAACGAGTAAAAGACTTGTATGGCTAAAAGGTCAATGAGTTTTGTAAGTAAATACCCAAGAGATTTTTGATTGACCCTCTTTTACTCTACAACGACATATACAAGTAAAATAAAAATTAAGCAAAACTAAAAATAAAAATCAACTAAAAATAAAACTCAACAAATAAACTAAAATTAAAAATAACTTCATACGAAGTACAAACTGAAAAAACTAAACATGACTCAAATAAAAACTAATAAAACAAAACAAAACAAAAATAAATCATAATAAACTAACTAAAAAGAAAATAAAGAAAAACAAATACTCGACACACTAAAATAAAACAAATAAATAAATAAATAAAATCTATTAAAAATAAAACTCAAGTAAAAAAAAACTACAAAAGATGTACAAATAAAACTTAAAGTCCTAATAATATAAAATCTAGCAAAACTAAAAATAAAACTTAAAGTCCTAATAATATAAAATCAATCAAACATAGGCCTTGGAAAATTATTTCTCTTTTTAATGCCATATTTTCTGTTTTTAAGCCTTTGGACCACGTATTTCTTTTAGGTCCATTCAAAACGGTGGCTTACAATCGTAAAGGACCACTTAGTCCTTTTGGAGCCCTTTCCCGTGTACATTTATATTTATCATGTTTTCATTTTTCACAGAAATCTCACGTGCAACGAATTTTGACATGCACTAGTCCTCCTAAGTTACAAATATGTAGATGACAAGATTGGAAGGAGAACACCTCACATAGCTCAAATATACATTTGAAGTTAAAATTTCAAAAGAGCTCGTGCGTGTGTGAATAGAGTCATATAAAAATAGAATCCGTTTAAAACAACACAAAATCCAACTACTCCATGTAAGCATGGTAAAGAAAATAATAAGGATTGATAATCTACACCAAAAGTTCTAGCCACATGAGAGCGTTAAAGGAGGGATTCAAATACAAGTATATGCCACATAAAGTGTGTCAAACTAAAATACACACAAAATAAAATCTTTTTGAGTTTTTGAAATTTTTTAACCAAAAATAAAAATATATACTCAAAAGACAAACAAAAATCATTTGAATTTTTCATTAAGCTTAAATTACAAAGAGATATAATCCAAATAATAAAAAAAAATCTTTTTGTATTTTTCATTTAATGCAAACAAAATGAAGGAAATATAATACAAAAGATAAACAAAAATCATAATTCTAGCATGTGATAAGCATGGAGCATAGACTAGAAAATGATTAAACAATCATACATTTAGCATGTGAATATAGCATAAAGTACAAAAGCTAAAGTATGCAAACACTAACACATTCATCCTTTAGATTTAGCAAGGGAGGAAGCATGTGAAAGTGAATGAGAATCAAAAACCCCATTTTGCAAGGCAACCAAGTCGGATTTCCTAACCCAAATTAATGAAGAATGATTATCTTGGGGTGTAGGAATTTTAAATACATTAATTGCTTTACATTGGGATTTTCTAGGAATTCGTTTAAGATCAAAACAAAATTTCCTAAGATGACCTTTTCGACCACAATGAGTACAAGTGAAGACATGTCGAAAAGATTTACTTACGGAGTGATCTCTAAAAGTTTTCCTAGTAGATTCTCCAAAAACGTTGGTTTTGGCTTTATGAGTAGATTCATTACAAGTATTGAAGCCTAAACCACATGTGTCATTTTTAATTTGGACCGTTCCTAATATTTTATCTAATTTTTCTGAACGACACTCCAAATCAAATTTGACATTACTAGAGTCTTTTAATTTATTTTGCAATTCTAAAATGTTAGACTCTAATAATACATTTCGCTCTTCAAAAGCAAGAAGCTCCTTTTTCAAGGATTCCATTAAACCCCTAAGGCTATCTCTCTCGCCTTATATATATTCAAGCTTCTCTAGAAGAGTCCTCTCACGTGTCTTAAGGTCTTCTACCAACATGCTATCATCAATGACCTTGACCCGCTCTTTTAAACTAGCTTCTAACTTCAAATTAACTCTTTTCAATTTAATAGATTCTTTATAAAGTTCTTGAAAAGCGTTTTGAAGTTCACTCACATTAACCTCTTCTTCATTTTCACTCTCTCTTTCTTCTCCACTCTCACTATTATAAAAAATAAGAGAATCATAAACAATGACCTTGGAAGTGTCATGTGTTAACGTTTCATCAATCGATGAGTTCTCACTATTACTCACATGACTAGCCATAAAAGCCAAAAAATTAGGCTTAGTGGGGGAATCGGGTCCCTCTTCCTTATCACTATCACTAAGGGTCGCATTATATGCAATGGGTCGCTTACCCTCTTTCCTTAGTTTAGTGGGGCACTCAGAAGCCCTATGGCCATAACCCTCACAACCAAAACACCTATTAGACTCGTCCCTATTTAAATTTTCATTAATAGGTTTAGGGATCTTCTCGGCTTTAGGAATCTTCTCGTCTTTGTCATGCTTAGAAGTTTCAAATTTCTTAAAATCATTTTTAAATTTATCTTTGTTAAATTTAAGAAATTTTCTAAATTTACGAGCAAACAAAGCCATATCTTCCGAGTCACTATCACTCTCGCTCTCTACTACTTGTTTGACCTCTTTTCGGGCTTTTAAAGCAACGCCCTTTTCAATTTTCTTTTCAGTTTTAGAGGGAAACACATCTAGTTCATAGGTTTGTAAATCACCTACAAGATCTTCTAATTTCGTAGAGGCTAAAGTTGGTAAAGAATTTAAAACGGTCACTTTTGTAATAAATCTATCGGGTAGGAACCTTAAAATTTTCTTTACAACTCGTTTTTCGGGTATTTTCTCTCCCAAATTAAACGATGAATTGACAATATCGGAAAGTCTAGCATAAAATTCATCAAAAGTTTCATTATCGTTCATTTTGATAGTTTCATATTGAGTGGTGAGGTTTTGGAGTTTCGAAGCTTTAACGACACTAGTTCCTTCATGAGTTAGTTGTAAAATATCCCAAGCTTCTTTAGCGGTTTCACACGTCATAATACGTCGAAATTCATCCGGTGTGACAGCGCTAAACAAGGCATTCAAACTACGGGAATTAAAATTAGAAAGTTTAAACTCATTCTCAGTCCATCTATCGGTCGGTTTGGGAACACATTCATTTTTAACTAAGTGAGTTGGTGGGGACCACCCGTTAACAACAGACATCCAAACTCTCTCGTCGATAGATTTTAGTGTCGATTTCATTCACGCTTTCCAATACACGTAGTTAGAACCATCGAAAATAGGAAATTTTGAAAATGGGGAAAATTCCATTTTAGACAAAAATTATTTAGTGGATCTTTAACGAAATAATTTATCACTTTGGCTCTGATACCAATTTGAAGATGAGGAATAGTTTGACCCCCGATTTTAATTTTCTCAATTAAAATATTATTTCCTTTTATATATATATCAAGATGCGGAAGCGTAAAGAAGTGTGATGGTTCTCAAACAAACGAATTACCAAATTTTAATTTTCTTAAACAAATTAAAATTAAACCGAGTGAAATTAAATTAACGCATTAAAATCATCTTCACTTAAACCAAGTTAACTACACATTACCCAAATTAAACACGTAGAGATTAAATTAAACCAATTTTTATTTTTTACCTAAGCATGTGTTCTAGGTGATTTTGCAAAAGATAAAATAAACAATCAATCCACTACGCCGCGATGTATTAGGAAAAACTCACAACGGGAATTAGCCTCAGACGTGTAACAACCCTCGATTTTTGGAGACTGAGAAACTAAATTTTGGGAAAATAGAATTTAATTAAATTGGAGAATTTCAAAATTTGGGAATTAAGGCCCAAAAATAGAGAATATTTTAAAGTATTCTGGATGATGATTTTGAGGGTACCATCGATCCCGGAAGGGTCGAGATAGTCAAAATGACTGTCATTGGGTTTTATTTCGGGTCCGGAATGTTTTTAAGTATGCTTGGCTCGAATTGGAGTAAACGAGTCATTTAAAGTGTGTATTAACATTTAAAATTGGGATTTTGTTTTAAAGGATTTGGAGGCTTACGGATTAAGCCATTTCTCATTTGAGAGAAAGAGGGAAAAAGCCCTAGAGGGAGAAAGAAGAAGAAAGGAAGAGAGAGAGAGAGGAAGAAAAGCTTGGGGATTTCCGGCCCAACCGCGACATCGAGGATGATCCAACCTCTACAAATCTGAGGCAAGTGTTTAATCTTGCTTAATAGCTATTTGTGTATTTCATTTCATAATTGTGGGTTGAAGAATTGAATTTTTGGGTATAAATATCAAAACCTAGATTTTTGGGTTTAAATCTTGAAATCAATGTTTAAATATTGATTTAATGGAATAAAAATGGTTGGGACCAACTTTGGGTTGATTAATGGGCTTAAAATCATGATTTGATGAAAGTTTGGGGATTAGAATGAAAGTTTTAGGGTATTAATTTTGTGGGTTTACTGAGAAAGGGAAATCGTCCAGCTTATCTGGTATGGTCGGTCGACCGCGGTCTGGGGACCGATCGACCGCGCCTTAAGGGAAAAGCCTACTGCATTTCTTCGTAGGCAAAATATGGACCCGCGGTCGACTGGGGGTCTGGGACCGGTCAACCAGTCCCTTGTTTTTAACCCAAAACTTGGATTTCTTCTCCCCCTTTTCTTTTGGAGTTTATTCTTAGGGGCTTCCTTAATGGGCTGTTTTATGGGGTTTTTCTAGGATGACCTCTACCCCTTTTTCGTTGGTTTTATTGATTTGGGGGCCTTCTCTTATGATGCAAGGGATATGTTCATGGAGACACTGAAGGAGTTTCTCACATATTAGGATTTTTGGGGACTCCTTCAGGTAATTTGGGGGAAATGTACCCATGTACGTATTGGAGTTACATATGGATATTGGGGAAACCTCTTTGAGGTTGGGAATACCAATTGTAGATACAGTTATAAATATGATGTGAGGTTGAGAACTTTTAGAGAGTGAGGGATCTCCTATCCTTAGAACTGTTTAGACTAAAGAACAATTGATAACTCAATGGGAGTAAGGGTTTCTAAGATTTATTCGAACCATAGGTGAAATTGGGGATGATTGGGATCATACTATCGACTAGAATAAGTGGTAGCATAAATTCTAGTTAGGATAGTTTACACGTAATCGTGGGGAAATAATCATTGAGATTCCAATGCTTAAAACAAGTTTGGAATAATTTAAGATTTTAGACTATTAAGTCATGTATGTACCAATGGTTAAATAGTACTAAAGGTAATTAGGTACTTTTGGATTTGGATGAAATGTGTAGTGATGGATTCCTACCCATACTCTTGGGTGATAACCCTAATGTTGAAAATATATGTATAGATATATACATATGGTTTTGGGAGACTATTCATCATAGGAATAATGATCGAATATGTTTCAAGTGAGGGATTGTATTCACATATCGAGGTACATTAAATGGAAATTGTGGTGAAGGCTTGTATATTGAGGAGTATGTATTTTTATAGCCGGGGTTATATATCTTATACATATGAACGAGAATAAGTTTGTATATATAATGATATAACGATGTGTGAATATATGTACATATATCTATGTATGATATGAATATATGGATATATTTATGTTGTGGACATACATGGCATGGATATTTAAACCGTATATGATGGTTTACTATATTGGATCATATGATGGGATCATATGGATGTATGTATATTGCGCATGTGAGCGATATATATACTTATTTGGTTAAGCATACCCCGCTCATGCTATCATTGGGAAGTTTTCGCGCGGAGGGTGAGCATACTGGCATATAGAGCAGGGTGTGGATATTCCCTAGGTCATAGTCGTCCCTTCTGTTATTATACGATAGATATATATTTTGGGGTGAGACGTGGTGGGTATGTTTCGTCTCATTGCCGGTTGGAACTATGACCGCTTCCCGGGACGTCGTGTGTGTGAGTTATCACGAGGTGGGTGTCGTTGATCCCCACCAGGTGGTCACCAGTTGTGACGTGAGCCGGACTCTGGGAAGATGATATCATTGATGCAGTTTTATCTGCGCTATATATAGCTGGATATTATATGTGCATGGCCGTTGTACATCATATATGGTATGTACACTTGGTCATGGGTATGGATGTTGGTATGTATATATATATGGTGAGAATAAAATACCTATATATATATATTTATATATCCTAGGTGAAAGGATATGGTTTTTCTATGGGGTACATCTTGGATGATTATGGTGTACCAGATTTATTGGGGGTTGATGTATCGTATTTAAGGAATACTTCAGTTACATCATCCCAAGGATATTATTGGAGATTTTTAGTTGTTTTCATATTGTAGTTTAAAATTTTAGTAGTAATGGTAGTATTAAATTATATGTTAAGATTTATGGATCTCTAGGATCGACATTGCCCAGGAGTAGTGTAATAAGGTGGTTCCTTGTTTGGATTTCTCTTCGCGAGACACCCCACGCACGAAACGTAGTGCAATGTCGAGATTTGAGAGAAGTAATCATATATGGAATATCGGATCTCTGTTCTTGACCTTGTCAGGAGTAGTGTAACGGTGCGGTTCCTTGTTTGGATTTCGCTTTACGAGACTCCCCACGCACGAAACGTAGTACAATTTTGAGATTAGAGAGAAGTTTTGCCAATATTCCATGTGCATGATATTTAGAAATTAATTCTAATATTTTAGCCTATATATATATATATATATATATATATATATATATATATATATATATATATATATATATATATATATAAAGGGGTAATGTTTTAAGAATTATGATAAATTATATTATATATCGGAATCCATTAAGCCTATTATGGCATAATTGTTGTAATCATAATCTAGTAGGATTAGAAAAGGGTAGATCCTTGGATCATGATGGGAAAGTAGCTCTCGTGGGTATAGGCTAGGCCTATGATAAGTTAGGTTGTCCTAATAACAATGGGGGTAATTTAACTAAAACTTGAGGACACGAATAGGTGCGCGCCTTTAGATGAGAGGTGAGTTGGGGTTCCACAAGAGTGCGGTTCCACTTTAATTATGAAATAAGTGCACCGATAGTTATTATGCACGGTTAACACACTTACTAAATATTTTTCACAATCGGGGCTCTGACCCGTTTACTTTTCTCTCCTGCTCGTATATATATTACCACAGGTATCCTACCGCATGGATGCCGGATGACCTTCTATCCAGAGTCTTGGGAGCCGTGATAGGTGCGGACTGTTGCGGGATGTTGCATTTAGCCGCTTCATACTTCTTTAAAATTCTAGGTAGGATTCATGTTGTATATCGGGTTTGTACCCAAGGGATACTTATATACATGTTTATAATTATTCCATTTCAGTTATTGTATTGGCTGTGACCCGACAGCTTATTCGGGTCTAATTCTTGTAATACATTTCGTAGTAGTTATTTATTTCATTTTATTTCTAGCATTTCATTTATCTTAGTTCTTTCATGCATCTTTCTTTTCTTTATTAGTAGTGTTATAGTGTTGGTTTGTTGTCTGTTGCGTATTTATTTAAATTTTAACATCCTGCTTATATGATATCGGGTAGTTAGTCCTATATTATATAGTACCGACAGTTGATGTTGAGACTGGACCATCTGAAACTCCTGATTTAATATAGTATAGGGCTGGCCACCCATTATTATTTCAGGCGGGTTGTGACATGATGGCCCTAGCCTCAAATCCACTAAGTACGGAATTTACAAATATAAGACAGAAAGGCTTACAACACACGACTCGATCCCTCTCAAGCCCCGACGCTTCTTCTTATAGATACCTCTTCCTAGCGGATAACCTTGGAGCTCCACCGCGGTCTCGGAATCCACCGATCGGACTTTATATGGTCACCGTCACCCGAGCAAGGAGCCTTTTTCCAAGTGGGTAATGCCTCAACAAAAACACTTCTTATTTTTTAATTGGATGTAGAAGAAAACCAGAAACTTCTCTTTAAACGGAAGAGATGAACCCGGTGCCAAACTCCAAGCAAGATATATGAATATGGGAACTTGGAAGAAACTAATTTGGGTGTAAACTAGAGTGGTGTATATTTTTCTCTTTGATAAAAACACACTCAAAACTTGATCTTTTTCCCTCTTTGATTTTTCTCTCAAAACACTCTCTAGAAGTTAGTCAGATATGAAAAATATCTCATATAAAAATGGTTTCTCGCACATTGATATTCAGCAAAAAGTAGTGGGGTAAAACCAAGTGGGAAAGTGGGCAAAACTGCTTAAAACTGCCAAAAACCTGTTCTCGCCAAATCTCGTTCGAACGACATTCTCGTTCAAACGAGTCTTCTAACGAAGTTCCAGTATGAACTCGTTGGAAATCTCGTTAGAACGATAATCTCGTTCGAACGACATTTCGAACGAAGTTCCAGTATGCCTTAATGGGAAGTCGTTGGAAATCTCGTTCGAACGACATCTGGTTCGAACGATAATCTCGTTCGAACGACATATCGAACGAACTTCCAGAAAGTTTGGAAAATTTGATTTTTATCCCAGAAAACTTTATAAACTTATTTTAAAGTTTTAATTAATTCTTTCTGAAAATAAAACACAGTTTTAATTAAACCTAACACCCAATTAAACTTGTTCCAAGCTCCTATATATATAATATTGCATTCATACCTTGGGAGCATGGAACTATGGTTGATGACGTATAAACGAGGAACAAAACCGGCATGTAGATGAAGCTTTATACTCTTTGTCTCTACGTCTTCAACAAACTTTTCATAGGCTTGAGAATATTACAATTAAATACAATCCAGTGAATAAATGTTTTTGTTCGGAATTGAGCCAAAACAATATATGGACTCAATTGGAAATTTGTGTCCTTACAGCATCAACAATTATCCAACCTAAAACAACCATATATACACACATAAAAAGGGTTCTAATCATCCTAGAACCCATAACCAACAACTAATTTCAATTAATTCATAAGTTTCCCAAATTGGATATTATTCGGGGTTTATTCGTTAAACTTTCGAAAAACTCCGTTTTAATTCACGAAAAACCCAACCCAAAAGTCTTTATAGATTTTCACTACCAACTATAATATGAGATTTATGCTTTAAAAGAAATAAGCAAGTAAACACTTGCCTCGTGGATAAAATCCGACGACCTCGAGTCGAATCCCGCGGAGTTTGGCCAAAATCTCCTTTTTCCTCTCTCTCTCTTCCTTCCTTTCTTCTCCTCTTTCTTTTCTCTCATTTATTTTCCTCTTTCTCCCTCTCTCGTGACTTATATAGGGAGAAATAAGGGTTTGTCCCTTATAAACCCAAAAATGACTTGTTTACTCAATTACGAGTCCCTATTAGCCCAAAAATTCCCGAAACCTTAACACTACCCCAAGATACTCTATTCTGACTATTTCGGCCATTTCGAACCAATTGCGCACTCAAAATCTCCATCTGAGTCACTTAACTATAATTCACTAATTAAACCCAACACATCTCATTACAGGTTTTCCAATTAAAATATTATCCTTTGTCGCTTTACCCGCCTGCGACATGTATTTAAAATAATCCAACTCATTTACTTAGTCTCAAAAGTAAATGAAACACACACCGGTAATAATAAAATTTTCATAAATCCTAAAATTACTATTCATAGAATTCCCCTTAATCTCCAAATTACGCCCACTTATGAAATTTAATTATCCCTAAAAGTGCGGGGTGCCACATACTTCCCCCCTCACAATGGAATTTCGTCCTCAAAATTCGGATATAACCTGCACCACCAGCCTAGGATCGCTAATTACACTACGTCATAGTACACCAAAGTTGAAAGGTACAAACACAATGGTCCCCTACCATATTCCACCTATCTCCTCAGTCGTAAGGTTGACTCTACCGTCACATCACACCTAGTGCTTCCACTCTAACTTATCGATCCCATCGGAGATCCACTATTCTAAGCATCCACTCATCTACATCGGGACATCTAATTTCCCTCAAAAAGGAGACTACACTAGCTCTTGAATATTCGCGTCAGTCTTCTTGCTTATCTTAGGTGTGCTAACTCTTATTGCACAATTATACTTGGATCATTGCATACCTCCTACGACGTTCCGTCTAACGCATTCCAGTTCCACTTATACTGCCTCATGGCATAATCTTCAACTTTATATAATACACCTATTCTATTTTGGACGATATATAAAATCAACTTACCAAGGTGCCCATACACCTTTTGAGCCGTGCCTATCTGTACAACCACTATAAACATCACCGACGTAACACTCTTTCTAAAAATGGGCATTACTTTCTTGTCCTGGTGATAACACCTGGGTATTCTCAACAATCTTCTTAAGATCCAATTCTATCTATACCTGGAAATCCAATCTTTTTCAAGGGTGACCTACCAATCTTCTCGTGGTTAACTCACAACTATCTCCTTATATCAGCGCCATCAGTCCTTCTGGCCTTACTTCCCAATATTCCTAAGATCGACGTGTTTCCTATACTCAAAAAAAATGAGTACTATTCTAACTATGTCCCTAGTGCCCAAGACCTCTCCCGACTTCTGACATTCGCTCGGTTTCATGGGTGGGACATCTCGTAAAGCGAAATCCAGATAAGGATCCCTCTCGTTACACTACTTCCTTGCATCGTATGTCATCGAGATATAATGGTCTAAGGCACACCATCGGGACGTTCTAAATCCTACCTCGCTAACCTATCAACGTACTTCTACCACTATGTCCTTCCATCTTGGCGTAATGGAAAGTCTAGCTGATTGGGGCGCCTATACTCTACGCAGATGTTACGAACGTTATACCCAAAACATAATACCTCCTAAACTTGCATTTTTATCAGGTCCTGGCTATAAGACTTCAATCAGTTCCTTAACCTTGCCTCACCTACATATTTGTGGTGAGAGAAACATTTTAGTTCTTTTCCATAGCACTTCCATCTCCATAAGCATACATTCATCACACGGCTCTCAGTCCATAGTGTTTTCTCCACACTAGGTGACTTATCATCAAAACCAACATCCTTGCATCCCATAACATCTCTCCACTACCAAAGTCGTTAAGGTTCATGTGTGGAGTGTCTTACTAGCGAAATCTAAATAAGGAACCCCTCCGATACACTAATAGTTAACTTTGTCGGTTGTGGAGGTTCGTTAGCTTCAAATATTCAACCGGGATAACCCTATTCTATATTTCAACAAAAGGTGGTATGAACTCCTACTTCCTTCTAGGAGTCGTACCACAAGGAGCTTGGACTAACACTAAGACCTTTGCGCAAACAATAATGAGCCTAAACTCATAACTTAATAATAAATCTTTCATATCTTAAATCATATATGTAAGGGGCCACACACTTGAATCATAATAATGAAACATCTGCTTACTGAAGTTCCATCTAAACATATATTAAAGGTGAGGTCAACCTGTATCCAAGTGAGATATGACAACAACAACTTGTTCCACCCTGGAACTGCGAATACGATAGTCCTGCAATCATTAGCCTGCTATCTCTCCGATAATACAATAACATTACTCTTATAATAGTACCATACGTGTTTAACATATACAAAACGAGTAGTACAAACCAGATACAAATTCAAAATATAACCCATCTACCACGAAAAACATATAAACATACGCTATATAATGTTATCGATACTCTCACAAAGCTCGAATTACACACACGAATCTAGGGTTAGCAAAATACCATGACTCTATCTAGCCCCGTAAAATATACCTCCTTCATCCAAGGAAAAACTCGTAACATTAACTTCGCCAATCTCCCTAACTGCTTCGATTGGTTCCCCGATATATTACACTTGTCTTAACCGAACCAAAACTACTCTTATCAATGCCCCATCTTGGCATCCTACTCTTGTCCTTTAACTCCTATCGGGAAAGGACTAACCGTGTGGTTCAACACTCCACATCACCCTATTTCCCATATATTTCCTTCCTGACCCTGTTAAGGTTATCAGTATCTCAGAATCTATAGCCTCGATCCTGACACTCACCTTCGCAGTTCTTTTAGCTCCTCCGACGAAAAGGAAACTTGCTACCGGCCTCCATTGCCTTATTTCAATAAATTTCCCCCAAGTGGATGTCCAGCAAAGGGGTTCCATGAACAAAACTTCTCTGTAAGTGTTATCAACACTTACCAGTGAGCCTATCATTTCCCCGAAGGGCTCTCTCTCTAGTATACCTACCTTAATTCGGTACAAAGTTCACTTATTCCTATAATTCTTTATTCGTTGTCGGCCTCTCACCGATCCTCGTGGGAATAATCTAGAAACTACATTCTTTTCACTTCTGATAAGCCAAAAGGGATGAACGGTTAAAACCATCCGTAAGATCCCTCTATGAGAAAAACATCATGCTCGCTTAAAATATTTCTCCCACGAGTGAAATTTTTTCCTCAAATTTTCACATCTGGGTATTTTCATACCCTGCTCTAAGACAAAGCTTCTGGGCCTTCTACTTCCACTGAGTAAAGCTACACTGACTTCGTATAACTTAAACCTCAACCTACGGTCCTTATCAAAGACCTTTTGAATCTTTTCCCAATTTAACTTTACTGGGTAATTGAAGTTTAGCACCACTTTCTACTACAACGGTACTTTAGTACTCATAACTACTATACTTTAATAGTCGTCGTAGCAATAAATAAAAATGCCACAAGGGGAGAGACATCTGCTGCGGTCCTCATTCCCAACTACAACTTACAGCTTCAACTAAGCCACGCCTCCTGCTACCCTCGTAACGGCCTTCCCTGGTCGCCCTTCCTCGATCAACACACGAATCTCGAACGAGCACATAAAAGATTTACTATAATCTTATATAATGGCAGGAAAATGAAATTTCACAAAAGGAATCAACAATCCTAATCATAAGGCTCTATGTAAACGCGAGAGCAACGCTGAAAATGTAGTACGTCCGCATAGATTCCTAAGGACACTAGAACCTGATGCTCTGATACCATCTGTGACACCCCGTCTAATAAAATATCGGGCGATCAATCCTATACCAAATTAAAACAGGAGTCTCATATGGTTCATTCTTAGCATCACTGTCGAAAACCAATTTAATTACTAATAACCTATTAGGCTGGCGTCAAAATTTTATTTCACTAATCTTTTTAAATAAACCAATCAATTAAATCAATCACAACAATTTATATATACGGAAACTGAAATGAAATAAAATAACCGAACACTCAGTTTAACAATATACACCCAAATTGAAAGCTGCACTAAAAGGTGGTAAAATAATAAATAAATAAATTTGGGCTATCGGGTCGGATGTTGTTGTAATACCTCCTATCTAGATCTCAAGGATAGAAGCGTCTAAAAATAAACCTGCATGCATCCACAGCTGCTGCAGCAACGCCTGACTCGAAAGGATCATCATCGAGGCGTCCCTATGTCTGGACACCTATATATATATATATATATATATATATATATATATATATATATATATATATATATATAGCAAGAGAGGGAAAATAGAGAAAATGGGTCAGAGTCCGAGTTGTGAAAATATTTTGCAAGTGCATATATGCTTTATTTTAAAAATATGATTTATTTCATATTTAAACTGGTATCGCACTCCGATAAAATACCCCTCACCTCTTTTCTAATAATGCACTCCTATCGTGTACCTATTAAACAACCTAGTTAAGCTACCCTACCTAACTACTCTTTTTCACCCAATCTCTGAAAATCCTTATAAACCCGAGTACTGAGGGCTAAACTTCTCCCTATTCACAACACTAGGCTACGTTCGTGCATGGGGTGTCTCGCGAAGCGAAATCCAAACAAGGAACCCTCCCGATACACTACTATCTGGTAATGTTGAACGTAAGGATTCATTAGGCTCTCATCAAATTACACATATATAAAACTCATATATAAATATATATTTCTTACTATAACCTCTGATTCATTATTTACATAAATCCGGATATATATCTACCGGAAAGGAAAAAATACCTTGTCATTCTTCTCACCTTATATATATATATATATATCGACTTTACATACAAGCAATATACCATGCTCAACGAACATAATTATACTTATTACAATCACAAGAATAATAACCATCCCACCGAGCTATAACTCGAGGATGCGGTCTCATATTGCCTATCCAAATCCGGTTTTACTCACTGTACCATCGTACCAAGCCAGACTTACTCATGGTCATGGTAAAAATACATGACGGTGGAGGCGGTCATGTTCGCTCTGCAAGTGGAGTACACACATCGCAATCTAGTGCGGAACGATACGACCTGGGGATATACTCTCCCTGATCCTCAAGCCAGGGGATTCACCCGCATCGCGCAACCTCCCAGAATTGCACCAGAGAAAATATATACATAATCTAGCTATTCCAACCCTATGCCAAAGGAAAGCCCGTGGAATCAGCCTCTAAGATATAAATATAACATTCACACACAGATATATATGTATTTCCGTAACATATTATATATAATGTGACAATGTCATATATATAACCTATTTCACTTCTTAAATATATATATGGCTATAATTGACAACTCATATAGCAATAGCCGAACCCGAATGCTCCCATCCGTAATAGTATAAGTATTTACACACTTAAAATAATAAATCCATGAGTATTCTCTCACTTGATATATAACTCGCACCTTAATCATTTTTACGTATTTGTATATAAACTCGAATATATCAATTCGTAATAATCAAAATAAGTATACTCTCAACTTATTTTAGTCTTATAGGTATCGTGTTACCCATAATCATAGCCATCAATCAACCCAAAATAGTCGCTCATGCATCTCTAGCCCCTATCCTCAATTTCCTTCCTATTAGCATCCTAGGATTTATTCACCCTCAATTCCATCGTCTAGGAGTCCTAATGTCACATCTAGAATCCCCAAAAATATAACCTCCAGATTTATAATTAACTTTCCCTAAACTTAAATGAAGAAAATTTTCAATATTTTTAAGGCGAATCAATTCGCCCCATCAGCGAATCGTTTCGGACCAGTGAATCGATTCGGTCTAAATCCGAATTGATTCGGCCTGAGATAGTTTAACAGGTCATCCTATGAGAATCAAATCGGTCCAAATCCGAATCGATTCGGCGTGTCCAGAGTTGATAGTTTTTCCATTTTTCTTAAATCTCCAAAACCCAAAAACCATCACAATCTCCATTTAAATTATAACTCTGATTTATTTCTACGAACCCAAAGTTTTTATATCTTCTCAAGTCCTTTAGAGGTCCTAACAATCTATTTGGGAACCCCTAATATTTATCTCCAAATAATTCTAGCCTTAGATTCTAACTAACGATTTCGATCTCGGAAAGCCTTCCGTAGAAAAATCATTATAAATTCAAACAAAATCAGAAAAATACGCGGTCGGTGACCACGCGACCGTAATGAAAAGATATACAAATTTTATTTTTTTACCAAGAGCCGAATCGATTCTCTTCCTAGACGACGCAATTCGAAAAGTACGGAGTTACTATTCACCTTCTTCTCCAAAAATCCCAAACCTCCATTAATACACCTCCAAGCTTTTTATCTTCTCTCCCATCATTATCCAACCTCAAAAAACCATATTTACACACACATAAAAAGGGTTCTAATCATCCTAGAACCCATAACCAACAACTAATTTCAATTAATTCATAAGTTTTCCAATTTTGATATTATTCGGGGTTTATTCGTTAAACTTCCAAAAAACCCATTTTGATTCACGAAAAACCCAACCCAAAAGTCCTTTTAAGATTTTCACTACCAACTATAATATGAGATTTTTTCTTTAAAAGAAATAATCAAGTAAACACTTTCCTCATGGATAAAATCCAATGACCTCGAGTCGAATCCAGCGGAGTTTGGCTGGAATCTCCTTTTTCCTCTCCCTCTCTTCCTTCCTTTCTTCTCCTCTTTCTTTTCTCTCTTTTATTTTCTTCTTTCTCCCTCTCTCGTGCCGTATATAGGTAGAAATAAGGTTTTGTCCCTTCTAAACCCAAAAATGACTCGTTTACTCAAATACGAGTCCCTATTAGCCCAAAAATTCTTGCATCCTTAACACTACCCCAGATACTCTGTTATGACTATCTTGGCCATTTTGAAACCAACCGCGAACTCGAAATCTCCATCCGAGCCACTTAACTACAATTCACTAATTAAATCCAACACAACCCAATACAAGTTTTCCAATTAAACAATTATCCTTTGTTGCTTTACCTGCCTGCGACATGAATTTAAAATAATCAAACTCATTTACTTAATCTCAAAAGTAAATGAAACACACACCGGTAATAATCAAATATTCATAACTACCAAAATTACTTATGAAATTTAATTACCCCTAAAAGTGTGGGTTGTTATAAGGACTAGGGAATTAGTTCTATAAATCGCACATTTGCCTTGAAATAAGCGTCGAACTTTCGCAAATGACGATCAAGCCTGCACATTAAATATTTACGTATATAAGACCCAATTTGTCGAGAATTAGAAAATATAATGCATCTATTCGGGGTATAAGATGTACACTTTTGGGTTCTTATCACCCCTCCCCCCCCCTGCCCATAACAGAGCATTGCTAGTCCCAGAGAAATAAGATAGAGCGAAAGAAAGATAAGAAACCAAAAGTGTTCCACTTTCGTGGGCACTTTCGATTGCACTTAGCATGTGCAATAAGCCTTTAAGCCTATAGGTTGCCCTACATGACGAGGTTTGCCTTGTGAGGGTTTGCAGGGAATATACCCACAAAATTCTTTATTTGCAAAATGACACTCAATCTCTTATTAGACGTAGAATAATCGCACAATCCATCGCATGGGAAATATTTTGTGAAATACAAGCAAGAATGTAGAAAAGGTTAGCTAAGTAAACACACAAGCCGCATCGTTCCTAGAACTCAACGTGTGTAGTATGAAAAGGTTAATAGGTCAACGAGTAAAAGACTTGTATGGCTAAAAGGTCAACGAGTTTTATAAGTAAATACCTAAGGGATTTTTTATTGACCATCTTTTACTCTCCAACGATATATTCAAGTAAAATAAAAATAAAAATAAAAATGAACTAAATATAAAACTCACTAAATAAACTAAAAATGAAAATAACACGACACACAATACAAACTCTAAAAACTAAACACGACTCAAATAAAAACTAATAAAAATAAATAAATAATAATAAACCAACTAAAAACTATAAACAAAATAAAGGAAAAAAAAATACTCAACGCACTAAAATAAAACATAAAAATAAATAAATCAAATCTATTAAAAATAAAAATCAAATAAAAAAACTACAAAAGAGGTACAAATAAAACTTAAACTCCAAAAAATATAAAATCTAGCAAAACTAAAAATAAAGAAAAAAAATTAAAAACTAATAAAAATAAAAAATAAAAAGAAATAGAAAAAAATTCAAGAATATTTTAAATATATAAGAAATAAATCCTAAAAAAATGACTTAAACTAAAAATCTAAAACGCAGAAACTAAACATACATGGGGTTCGGGGTAGGTTTAAGCTTGGGTAAGATACGTGACTAGGGAATTAGCTCCATAAATTGCACATTTGCCTTGAAAAAAGCGTCGAACTTCCATAAACGGTGATCGAGCCTACACATTAAACATTTACGGATATAAGACCCAATTGGCCGAGAATTAGCAACTAAAATGCGTCTATTCGGGGTATAAAATGTACACTTTTGGGTGCTTATCACACCACCCCCAAACAGAGCGTTGATAGTCCTCGAGTAATAAAATAGAGATAAATAAAGATAAGAAATCAAAAGTGTACCACTTTCGCGGGACTTGCGATTGCACTTAGCATGTGCAGCAAGCCTTTAAACCTATAGGTTACCCTACAGGACGAGTTTTGTCTCATGGGGGGAGGGGGGTGCACGGAATATACCCACAAAATTCGTTATTTGAGTAATGACAGTCAATCTCTTATCAGACGTAGAATAATCGCACAATCCATCACATGGGAAATATTTTGTGAAATGCGAGCTAGAATGAAGAAAAGGTTAGGTAAGTAAATACCCAAGGTGCATCCTTCCTAGAACTCAGCGTGTGTAGTGTGAAAAGGTTAAAAGGCAAATGAGTAAAAGACTTGTATGGCTAAATGATCAACGACTTTTGTAAGTAAATACCTAAGGGATTTTTTATTGGCCATCTTTTACTCTACAACGACATATACAAGTAAAATAAAAATTAAAAATAAAATTAGGCAAAACTAAAAATAAAAATCAAGTAAAAATAAAACTCACCTAATAAACTAAAAATAAAAATAAAAATAAAAATAACACTATACACAATACAAACTCGAAAAACTAAACATGACTCAAATAAAAACTAATAAAACAAAACAAAAATAAAATAAATAATAATAATAATAAACTAACTAAAAACAAAATAAAGGAAAACAAATACTCGACGCACTTAAATAAAACATAAAAATAAATAAATAAAATCTATTAAAAATAAAACTCAAATAAAAATAACTACAAAAGAGGTACAAATAAAACCTAAAGTTCTAAAAATATAAAATCTAGAAAAACTACAAATAAAGACGAAAATTAAAAACTAACAAAAAGAAATGAAAATAAATTCTAGAAAATTCTGAATAAATAAAAAAATGAATCCTTAAAAAAAGACTCAAACTAAAAATCTAAAAAAATCCAAAAAGCACAAACTAAACACACATGGGGTTCGGGGTAGGTTGAGGCTCGGGTAAGGTACGTGACTGGGGAATTAGCTCCATAAATTGCACATTTGCCTTGAAAAAAGCTTCGAACTCCCGCAAACGGCGATCAAGCTTGCACATTAAACATTTATGTATATAAGACCCAATTGACCGAGAATTAGCAAGTGAAATGCGTCTATTCGGGGTATAAAATGTACACTTTTGGGTGCTTATCACACCACCCCGAAACAGAGCGTTGCTAGCCCTCGAGCAATAAGATAGAGACAAATAAAGATAAGAAACCAAAAGTGTACCACTTTCACGGGCACTTGCAATTGCCCTTAGCATGTGCAACAAGCCTTTAAACCTATAGGTTGCCCTACAGGACGAATTTTGCCTCGTGGGGGTTTGTAGGGAATATACCCAAAAAATTCTTTATTTGAAAAATGACAGTCAATCTCTTATTAGACGTAGAATAATCGCACAATCCATCACATGGGAAAAAATTTGTGAAATACAAGCTAGAATAAAGAAAACATTGGTTAAGTAAATACACAAGGTGCATCCTTCCAAGAACTCAACGTGTGTAGTACGAAAAGGTTAAAATGTCAATGAGTAAAAGACTTGTATGGCTAAAAGGTCAACGAGTTTTGTAAGTAAATACCTAAGGGATTTCTGATTGACCATCTTTTATCTACAACGATATATACTAGTAAAATAAAAATTAACATTAAAATTAAACTAAACAAAAGATAAAAATCAACTAAAATTAAAACTCACTAAATAAACTAAAAATAAAAATAAAAATAACACGACACACAATACAAACTATAAAAACTCCATACGACTCAAATAAAAACTAGTAAAATAAAACAAAACAAAAATAAATCATAATAAACTAACTAAAAACTGAAAACAAAATAAAGAAAAACAAATACTCGACGCACTAAAATAAAACAAAAAAATAAGTAAATAAAATCTATTAAAAATAAAATTCAAACAAAAAAATACAAAAGAGGTACAAATAAAACCTAAAGTTCTAAAAATCTAAAATCTAGAAAAACTAAAAATCAAGACTAAAATTAAAAACAAACAAAAAAAAAAACTAAAAAGAATTGAAAATAAATTCTAGAAAATTCTGAATAAAAAAAAAAATGAATCCTTAAAAAAATACTCAAACTAAAAATCTAAAAAAAATCCAAAAAGCACAAACTAAACACAAATGGGGTTCGGGGTAAGTTGAGGCTCGAGTAAGGTACGTGACTGGGGAATTAGCTTCATAAATTGCACATTTGCCTTGAAAAAAGCGTCGAACTCCCGCAAACGGCGATCAAGCCTGCTCATTAAACATTTATGTATACAAGACCCAATTGGCCGAGAATTAGCGACTAAAATGCGTCTATCCGGGGTATAAAATGTACACTTTTGGGTGCTTATCACACCACCCCGAAACAGAGCGTTGCTAGTCCTCGAGCAATAAGATAGAGAGAAATAAAGATAAGAAACCAAAAGTGTACCACTTTCACGGGCACTTGCGATTGCACTTAGCATGTGCACCAAGCTTTTACACCGATAGGTTGCCCTACAGGACAAATTTTGACTCGTGGAGATTTGTAGGGAATATACCCAAAAAAATATTTATTTAAGAAATGATAGTCAATCTCTTATTAGACGTAGAATAATCACACAATCCAACACATGGGAAATATTTCTTGAAATACGAGCTAGAATGAAGAAAACGTTAGTTAAGTAAATACACAAGGTGCGTCCTTCCTAGCACTCAACGTGTGTAGTATGAAAAGGTTAAAAGGTCAACGAGTCAAAGGTCAACGAGTTTTGTAAGTAAGTACCTAAGGGATTTCTGATTGACCATCTTTTACTCTACAACGATATATAAAAGTAAAATAAAAATTACCATTAAAATTAAACTAAACAAAAGATAAAAATCAACTAAAATTAAAACTCACTAAATAAACTAAAAATAAAAATAAAAATAACACGACACATGATACAAACTCTAAAAACTGCACGCGACTCAAATAATAACAAGTAAAACAAAACAAAACAAAACCAAAAATAAATCATAATAAACTAACTAAAAACTTAAAACAAAATAAAGAAAAACAAATACTCGATGCACTAAAATAAAACAAAAAAATAAGTAAATAAAATCTATTAAAAATAAAATTCAAACAAAAAAATACAAAAGAGGTACAAATAAAACCTAAAGTCCTAAAAATCTAAAATCTAGCAAAACTAAAAATCCAGACTAAAATTAAAAACAAGCAAAAATAAAAAAACTAAAAAGAATCGAAAATAAACTCTAGAAAATTCTGAATAAATAAAAAAAATGAATCCTTAAAAAAAGACTCAAACTAAAAATCTTAAAAAAATCCAAAAAGCACAAACTAAACACAAATGGGGTTCGGGGTAAGTTGAGGCTCAGGTAAGGTACGTGACTGGGGAATTAGCTCCATAAATTGCATAGTTGCCTTGAAAAAAGCGTCGAACTCCCGCAAACGGCGATCAAGCCTGCTCATTAAACATTTATGTATACAAGACCCAATTGGCCGAGAATTAGCGACTAAAATGCGTCTATCCGGGGTATAAAATGTGCACTTTTGGGTGCTTATCACACCACCCCGAAACAGAGTGTTGCTAGTCCTCGAGCAATAAGATAGAGAGAAATAAAGATAAGAAACCAAAAGTGTACCACTTTCACGGGCACTTGCGATTTTACTTAGCATGTGCAACAAGCCGTTAAACGTATAGGTTGCCATATAGGACGAATTTTGTCTCGTGGGGGTTTGTAAGGAATATACCCAAAAAATTCGATATTTGAGAAATGACAGTCAATCTCTTATTTGACGTAGAATAATCGCACAATCCATCACATGGGAAATATTTTGTGAAATACAAGCTAGGATGAAGAAAACGTTAGTTAAGTAAATACACAAGGTCATCCTTCCTAGAACTCAAGGTGTGTAGTATGAAAAGGTTAAAATGTCAACGAGTAAAAAACTTTTATGGCTAAAAGGTCAACAAGTTTTGTAAGTAAATACCTAAGGGATTTCTGATTGACCATCTTTTACTCTACAACGATATATACAAGTAAAATAAAAATTAACATTAAAATTAAACCAAACTAAAGATAAAAATCAACTAAAATTAAAACTCATTAAATAAACTAAAAATAAAAATAAAAATAACACGACACACAATACAGACTCTAAAAACTAAACACGACTCAAATAAAAACTAGTAAAAAAAATAACAATAAACTAACTAAAAATGAAAAACGAAATAAAGAAAAACAAATACTCGACGCACTAAAATAAAACATAAAAATAAGTAAATAAAATCTATTAAAAATAAAACTCTGATAAAAAAATACAAAAAGAGGTACAAATAAAACCGAAAGTCCTAAAAATATAAAATCTAGCAAAACTAAAAATAAAGACTAAAATTAAAAAATAATAAAAATAAAAACTAAAAAAAATAGAAAATAAATTCTTGAAAATTTTGAATAAATAAAAAATGAATCCTAAAAAAAGGACTCGGACTAAAAATCTTAAAAAGTCTAAAAAGCACAAACTAAACACACAGTGTAGGTTTAAGCTCGGGTAAGGTACGTGACTGGGGAATTAGCTCCATAAATTGCACATTTGCCTTGAAAAAAGCGTCGAACTTCCGCAAACGGCGATCAAGCTTGCACATTAAACATTTATGTATATAAAACCCAATTGGCCAAGAATTAGCAACTAAAATGCGTCTATTCGGGGTATAAAAAGTACAGTTTTGGGTGATTATCACACCACCCCGAAACAAAGCGTTGCTAGTCCTTGAGCAATAAGATAGAGAGAAATAAAGATAAGAAACCAAAAGTGTACCACTTTCACGGGCACATGCGATTGCACTTAGCATGTGCAACAAGCCTTTAAACCTATAGGCTGCCCTACAGTACGAATTTTGTCTCGTGGGGGTTTGTAGGGAATATATCCCAAAAATTCTTTATTTGAGAAATGACAGTCAATCTCTTATTAGACGTAGAATAATCGCACAATCCATCACATGGGAAATATTTTGTGAAATACAAGCTAGAATGAAGAAAACGTTAGTTAAGTAAATACCCAAAGTGCATCCTTCCAAAAAGTCAACATGTGTAGCATGAAAAGGTTAAAAGGTCAATGAGTAAAAGACTTTTATGGCTAAACTGTCAACGAGTTTTGCAAGTAAATACCCAAGGGATTTCTGATTGACCATCTTTTACTCTACAAAGATATATACAAGTAATATAAAAATTAACATTAAAATTAAACTAAACTAAAGATAAAAATCAACTAAAATTAAAACTCACTAAATAAACTAAAAATAAAAATAACACGACACACAATACAAACTCTAAAAACTAAACACGACTCTAATAAAAACTAGTAAAATAAAACAAAACAAAACAAAAATAAATCATAATAAACTAACTAAAAACAAAATAAAGAAAAACAAATACTCGACGCACGAAAATAAAACATTAAAATAAGTAAATAAAATTTCTTATAAATAAAATTCAAACAAAAAAATACAAAAGAGGTACAAATAAAACCTAAAGTCCTAAAAATATAAAATCTAGCAAAACTAAAAATCAAGACTAAAATTAAAAAACTAACAAAAATAAAAAAACTAAAAAAAAATAGAAAATATATTTTAGAAAATTCTGAACAAATAAAAAATTAATCCTAAAAAAAAGACTCGAACTAAAAATCTAAAAAAATCAAAAAAGCACAAACTAAACACACAGTGTAGGTTTAAGCTCGCGTAAGGAACATGATTGGGGAATTAGCTCCATAAATTGCACATTTGCCTTGAAAAAAGCGTCGAACTTTTGCAAACGGCGACAAGCCTGCACATTAAACATTTATGTATATAAGACCTAATTGGCCGATAATTATCAACTAAAATGCGTCTATTCGGGGTATAAAATGTACACTTTTGGATGCTTATCACACCAACCCGAAAGAGAGCGTTGCTAATCCTCGAACAATAAGATAGAGAGAAATAAAGATAAGAAACCGAAAGTGTACCACTTTTACGGGCACTTGCGATTGCACTTAGCATGTACACCAAACTTTTACACCGATAGGTTGCCCTACACGACGAATTTTGTCTCGTGGGGATTTGTAGGGAATATAGCCAAAAAAATTCTGTATTTGAGAAATGATAGTCAATCTCTTATTAATTGTAGAATAATCGCACAATCCATCTCATGGAAAATATTTTGTGAAATACAAGCTAGAATGAAGAAAATGTTAGTTAAGTAAATACACAAGGTGCATCCTTCCTATAACTCAACGTGTGTACTATGAAAAGGTTAAAAGGTCAACGAGTAAAAGACTTGTATGGATAAAAGGTCATCGAGTTTTGTAAGTAAATGCCCAAGAGATTTCCGATTGACCATCTTTTACTCTAAAAGGATATATACAAGTAATATAAAAATTAACATTAAAATTAAACTAAACTAAAGATAAAAATGAACTAAAATTAAAACGCACTAAATAAACTAAAAATAAAAATAAAAATTACACGACACACAATACAAACTCTAAAAACTAAACACGACTCTAATAAAAACTAGTAAAATAAAACAAAACAAAACAAAACAAGAATAAATCATAATAAACTAACTAAAAACTAAAAACAAAATAAAGAAAAACAAATACTCGACGCACTAAAATAAAACATTAAAATAAAAAAATAAAATCTAGTAAAAATAAAATTCAAACAAAAAAATACAAAAGAGGTACAAATAAAACTTAAAGTCCTAAAAATATAAAATCTAGTAAAACTAAAAATCAAGACTAAAATTAAAAACTAACAAAAAATAAATAAAACTAAAAAAATAGAAAATAAATTCTAGAAAATTCTGAATAAATAAAAAATGAATCCTAAAAAAAGAATTGAACTAAAAATCTAAAAAAATTAAAAAAGCACAAACTAAACACATAGTGTAGGTTTAATCGCGCGTAAGGTACGTGATTGGGGAATTAGCTCCATAAATTGCACATTGTCCTTGAAAAAAGCGTCGAACTTCTACAAACAGCGATCAAGCCTTCACATTAAACATCTATGTATATAAGACCCAATTGGCCGAGAATTAGCAACTAAAATGCCTCTATTTGAGGTATAAAATTTACACTTTTGGGTGCTTATCACACCAACCCGAAAGAGAGCGTTGCTAGTCCTCGAACAATAAGATAGAGAGAAATAAAGATAAGAAACCAAAAGTGTACCACTTTCACGGGCACTTGCGATTGCACTTAGCATTTGCACCAAGCTTTTACACCGATTGGTTGCCCTTCAGGACGAATTTTGTCTCCTGGGGATTTGTAGGTAATATACCAAAAAAAATTCTTTATTTTAGAAATGATAGTCAATCTCTTATTAGACGTAGAATAATCGTACAATCCATCACATGGGAAATATTTTGTGAAATACAAGCTAGAATGAAGAAAATGTTAGTTAAGTAAATGCACAAGGTGCATCCTTCCTAGAAGTCAACGTGTGTAGTATGAAAAGGTTAAAAGGTCAACGAGTAAAAGGTCAACGAGTTTTGTAAGTAAGTACCTAAGGGATTTCTGATTGACCATCTTTTACTCTACAACGTTATATATAAAAGTAAAATAAAAATTACCATTAAAATTAAACTAAACAAAAGATAAAAATCAACTAAAATTAAAACTCACTAAATAAACTAAAAATAAAAATAAAAATAACACGACACACAATAGAAACTCTAAAAACTCCACGCCACTCAAATAAAAACTAGTAAAATAAAACAAAACAAAAATTAATCATAATAAACTAACTAAAAACTGAAAACAAAATAATGAAAAACAAATACTCGACGCACTAAAATAAAACATAAAAATAAGTAAATAAAATCTATTTAAAATAAAATTCAAACCAAAAAATTCAAAAGAGGTGCAAATAAAACCTAAAGTCCTAAAAATATAAAATCTAGCAAAACTAAAAATCAAGACTAAAATTAAAAACTAACAAAAATAAAAAAAAACTAAAAAAAATAGAAAATAAATTATCATTTCTCAAATAAATAATTTTTTGGGTATATTCCCTACAAATCTCCACGAGTCAATCTCTTAATAGACGTAGAATAATCAAACAATCCATCACATGGGAAATATTTTGTGAAATACGAGCTAGAATGAAGAAAACGTTAGTTAAGTAAATACACAAAGTTCGTCCTTCCTAGAACTCAACGTGTGTAGTATGAAAAGGTTAAAAGTTCAACGAGTAAAAGGTCAGCGATTTTTGTAAGTAAGTACCTAAGGGATTTCTGATTGACCATATTTTACTCTACAACGATATATAAAAGTCAAATAAAAATTATCAATAAAAATAAACTAAACAAAAGATAAAAATCAACTAAAATTAAAACTCACTAAATAAACTAAAAATTAAAATTAAAATAACACGACACACAATTCATACTCTAAAAACACCAAGCGACTCAAATAAAAACTAGTAAAATAAAACAAAACAAAACAAAAATAAATCATAATAAACTAACTAAAAACTGAAAACAAAATAAAGAAAAACAAATACTCGACGCACTAAAATAAAACATAAAAATAAGTAAATAAAATTTATTAAAAATAAAATTCAAACAAAAAAATGCAAAAGAGGTGCAAATAAAACCTAAAGTCCTAAAAATATAAAATCTAGCAAAACTAAAAATCAAGACTAAAATTAAAAACTAACAAAAATAAAAAAACTAAAAAAAATAGAAAATAAATTCTAGAAAATTATGAATAAATAAAAAATGAATCCTAAAAAAAAAAGACTCGAACAAAAAATCTAAAAAAATTAAAAAAGCACAAAGTAAACACATAGTGTAGGTTTAAGCGCGCGTAAGAATGGAGAATTAGCTCCATCAATTGCACATTTGCTTTGAAAAAAGCATCGAACTTCTGCAAACGGCGATCAAGCCTGCACATTAAACATTTATGTATATAAGACCCAATTGGCCGAGAATTAGCAACAAAAATGCCTCTATTCGGGGTATAAAATGTACACTTTTGGGTGCTTATCACACCACCCCGAAACAGAGCGTTGCTAGTCCTCGAGCAATAAGATAGAGAGAAATAAAGATAAGAAACCAAAAGTGTACGACTTTCACGGGCACTTGGGATTACACTTAGCATGTGCAACAAGCCTTTAAACCAATAGGTTGCCCTACAGGACAAATTTTGACTCTTGGAGATTTGTAGGGAATATACCCAAAAAATTATTTATTTGAGAAATGAAAGTCAATCTCTTATTAGACGTAGAATAATCAAACAATCCATCACATGGGAAATATTTTTTGAAATACGAGCTAGAATGAAGAAAACATTAGTTAAGTAAATACACAAAGTGCGTCCTTCCTAGAACTCAACGTGTGTAGTATGAAAAGGTTAAAAGGTCAACTAGTAAATGGTCAACGAGTTTTGTAAGTAAGTACCTAAGGGATTTCTGATTGACCATCTTTTACTCTACAACAATATATAAAAGTAAAATAAAAATTACCACTAAAATTAAACTAAACAAAGATAAAAATCAACTAAAATTAAAACACACTAAATAAACTAAAAATAAAAATAAAAATAACACGACACACAATACAAACTCTAAAAACTCCACGCGACTCAAATAAAAACCAGTAAAATAAAACAAAACAAAACAAAAATAAATCATATTAAACTAACTAAAAACTGAAAACAAAATAAAGAAAAACAAATACTCGACGCACTAAAATAAAACATAAAAATAAGTAAATAAAATCTATTAAAAATAAAATTCAAACAAAAAAAATACAAAAGAGGTACAAATAAAACCTAAAGTCCTAAAAATATAAAATCTGGAAAAACTAAAAATCAAGACTAAATTAAAAAAACTAACAAAAATAAAAAAACTAAAAAAAATAGAAAATAAATTCTAGAAAATTATGAATAAATAAAAAATGAATACTAAAAAAAAAAGACTTGAACAAAAAATCTAAAAAAATTAAAAAAGCACAAAGTAAACACATAGTGTAGGTTTAAGCGCGCGTAAGAATGGAGAATTAGCTACATCAATTGCACATTTGCTTTGAAAAAAGCATCGAACTTCTGCAAACGGCGATCAAGCCTGCACATTAAACATTTATGTATATAAGACCCAATTGGCCGAGAATTAGCAACTAAAATGCCTCTATTCGGGGTATAAAATGTACACTTTTGGGTGCTTATCACACCACCCCGAAACAGAGCGTGGCTAGTCCTCGAGCAATAAGATAGAGAGAAATAAAGATAAGAAATCAAAAGTGTACGACTTTCACGGGCACTTGCGATTGCACTTAGCATGTGCAACAAGCCTTTAAACCAATAGGTTGCCCTACAGGACAAATTTTGACTCTTGGAGATTTGTAGGGAATATACCCAAAAAATTATTTATTTGAGAAATGAAAGTCAATCTCTTATTAGACGTAGAATAATCAAACAATCCATCACATGGGAAATATTTTTTGAAATACGAGCTAGAATGAAGAAAACATTAGTTAAGTAAATACACAAAGTGCGTCCTTCCTAGAACTCAACGTGTGTAGTATGAAAAGGTTAAAAGGTCAACTAGTAAATGGTCAACGAGTTTTGTAAGTAAGTACCTAAGGGATTTCTGATTGACCATCTTTTACTCTACAACAATATATAAAAGTAAAATAAAAATTACCACTAAAATTAAACTAAACAAAGATAAAAATCAACTAAAATTAAAACACACTAAATAAACTAAAAATAAAAATAAAAATAACACGACACACAATACAAACTCTAAAAACTCCACGCGACTCAAATAAAAACCAGTAAAATAAAACAAAACAAAACAAAAATAAATCATATTAAACTAACTAAAAACTGAAAACAAAATAAAGAAAAACAAATACTCGACGCACTAAAATAAAACATAAAAATAAGTAAATAAAATCTATTAAAAATAAAATTCAAACAAAAAAAATACAAAAGAGGTACAAATAAAACCTAAAGTCCTAAAAATATAAAATCTGGAAAAACTAAAAATCACGACTAAAATAAAAAAACTAACAAAAATAAAAAAACGAAAAAAAATAGAAAATAAATTCTAGAAAATTATGAATAAATAAAAAATGAATACTAAAAAAAAAGACTCGAACTAAAAATCTAAAAAAATTACAAAAGCACAAAGTAAACACATAGTGTAGGCTTAAGCGCGCGTAAGAATGGAGAATTAGCTACATAAATTGCACATTTGCTTTGAAAAAAGCATCGAACTTCTGCAAACGGCGATCAAGCCTGCACATTAAACATTTATGTATATAAGACCCAATTGGCCGAGAATTAGCAACTAAAATGCCTCTATTCGGGGTATAAAATGTACACTTTTGGGTGCTTATCACACCACCCCAAAACAGAGTGTTACTAGTACTCACTCAATAAGATAGAGAGAAATAAAGATAAGAAACCAAAAGCGTACGACTTTCACGGGCACTTGCGATTGCACTTAGCATGTGCAACAAGCCTTTATATCAATAGGTTGCCCTATAGGACAAATTTTGACTCGTGGGGATTTGTAGGGAATATACCCAAAAAATTATTTATATGAGAAATGATAGTCAATCTCTTTTTAGACGTAGAATAATCACACAATCCATCACATGGGAAATATTTCGTGAAATACGAGCTAGAATGAAGAAAACGTTAGTTAAGTAAATACACAAGGTGCGTCCTTCCTAGAACTCAACGTGTGTAGTATGAAAAGGTTAAAAGGTCAACGAGTAAAAGATCAACGAGTTTTGTAAGAAAGTAACTAAGGGATTTCTGATTGGCCATCTTTTACTCTACAATGATATATAAAAGTAAAATAAAAATTACCATTAAAATTAAACTAAACAAAAGAAAAAAATCAATTAAAATTAAAACTCACTAAATAAACTAAAAATTAAAATTAAAATAACACCACACACAATACAAACTTTAGAAACTCCACGCGACTCAAATAAAAACTAGTAAAATAAAACAAAACAAAACAAAAATAAATCATTATAAACTAAATAAAAACTGAAAACAAAATAAAGAAAAACAAATACTCGACGCACTAAAATAAAACATAAAAATAAGTAAATAAAATCTATTAAAAATGAAATTCAAACAAAAAAAATACAAAAGAGGTACAAATAAAACCTAAAGTCCTAAAAATATAAAATCTAGGAAAACTAAAAATCAAGACTAAAATTAAAAACTAACAAAAATAAATAACGAAAAAAAACAGAAAATGAATTCTCGAAAATTCAGAATAAATAAAAAATGAATCCTAAAAAAAAAGACTCGAACTAAAAATCTAAATAAATTTAAAAAGCACAAACGAAACACATAGTGTAGGTTTAAGCGTGCGTAAGACTGGGGAATTAGCTCCATAAATTGCACATTTGCCTTTAAAAAAGCGTCGAACTTCTGCAAACGGCGATTAAGCCTGCACATTAAACATTTATGTATATAAGACCCAATTAGCCGAGAATTAGTAACTAAAATACCTCTATTCGGGGTATAAAATGTACACTTTTGGGTGCTTATCACACCACCCCGAAACAGAGCGTTGCTAGTCCTCAAACAATAAGATAGAGAGAAATAAAGATATGAAACCAAAAATGTACGACTTTCACGGGCATTTGCGATTGCACTTAGCATGTGCAACAAGCCTTTAAAACAATAGGTTGCCCTACAGGACAAATTTTGACTCGTGGGGATTTGTAGGGAATATACCCAAAAAATTATTTATTTGAGAAATGATAGTCAATCTCTTATTAGACGTAGAATAATCACACAATCCATCACACGGGAAATATTTCGTGAAATACGAGTTAGAATGAAGAAAACGTTAGTTAAGTAAATACACAAGGTGCGTCCTTCCTAGAACTCAACGTGTGTAGTTTGAAAAGGTTAAAAGGTCAACGAGTAAAAGGTCAACGAGTTTTGTAAGTAAGTACCTAAGGGATTTCTGATTGACCATCTTTTACTCTACAACGATATATAAAAGTAAAATAAAAATTACCATTAAAATTAAACTAAACAAAAGATAAAAATCAACTAAAATTAAAACTCACTAACTAAACTAAAACTAAAACTAAAAATAACACGACACACAATACAAACTCTAAAAACACCACGCAACTCAAATAAAAACTAGTAAAATAAAACAAAACAAAACAAAAATAAATCATAATAAACTAACTAAACACTGAAAATAAAATAAAGAAAAACAAATACGCGACGCACTAAAATAAAATATAAAAATAAGTAAATAAAATCTATTAAAAATAAAATTCAAACAAAAAAATACAAAAGAGGTACAATTAAAACCTAAAGTCCTAAAAATTTAAAATCTAGCAAAACTAAAAATCAAGACTAAAGTTAAAAACAAATAAAAATTAAAAAAGAAAAAAAAATAGAAAATAAATTCTAGAAAATTCTGAATAAATAAAAAATGAATCCTAAAAAAAAAGACTCGAACTAAAAATCCAAAATAATTAAAAAAGCACAAACTAAACACATAGTGTAGGTTTAAGCGCGCGTAAGATTGGGGAATTAGCCCCACAAATTGCACATTTGCCTTGAAAAAAGCGTCGAACTTCTACAAACGGCGATCAAGCCTGCACATTAAACATTTATGTATATAAGACCCAATTGGCCGAGAATTAACAACTAAAATGCCTCTGTTCGGGGTATAAAATGTACACTATAGGGTGCTTATCACACCACCCCGAATCAGAACGTTGCTAGTCCTCAATCAATAAGATAGAGAGAAATAAAGATAAGAAACCAAAAGTGTACGATTTTCACGAGCACTTGCGATTGCATTTAGCATGTGCAACAAGCCTTTAAACCAATAGGTTGCCCTACATTACAAATTTTAACTCGTGGAGATTTGTAGGGAATATACCCAAAAATTATTTATTTGAGAAATGATAGTCAATCCCTTATTAGACGTAGAATAATCACACAATCCATCACATGGGAAATATTTCGTGAAATACGAGATGGAATGAAGAAAACGTTAGTTAAGTAAATACACAAGGTGCGTCCTTCCAAGAACTCAACGTGTGTAGTATGAAAAGGTTAAAAGGTCACCGAGTAAAAGGTCAACGAGTTTTGTAAGTAAGTACCTAAGGGATATCTGATTGACCATCTTTTACTCTACAACGATATATAAAAGTAAAATAAAATTACCATTAAAATTAAACTAAACAAAAGATAAAAATTAACTAAAATTAAAACTCACTAAATAAACTAAAAATAAAAATAAAAATAACACGACACACAATAGAAACTCTAAAACCTCCACGCGACTCAAATAAAAACTAGTAAAATAAAACAAAACAAAAATTAATCATAATAAACCAACTAAAAACTGTAAACAAAATAAAGAAAAACAAATACTCGACGCACTAAAATAAAACATAAAAATAAGTAAATAAAATCTATTTAAAATAAAATTCAAACAAAAAATACAAAAGAGGTGCAAATAAAACCTAAAGTCCTAAAAATATAAAATCTAGCAAAACTAAAAATCAAGACTAAAATTAAAAACTAACAAAAATAAAAAAACAAAAAAAAATAGAAAATAAATCCTAGAAAATTCTGAATAAATAAAAATTGAATCCAAAAAAAAAAGACTCGAACTAAAAATCTAAAAAAATTAAAAAAGCACAAACTAAACACATAGTGTAGGTTTAAGCGCGGGTAAGATTGGGGAATTAGCTCCATAAATTGCACATTTGCCTTGAAAAAAGCGTCAAACTTCTGCAAACGGCGATCAAGCCTGCACATTAAACATTTATGTATATAAGACCCAATTGGCCGAGAATTAGCAACTAAAATGCCTCTATTCGGGGTATAAAATGTATACTTTTGGGTGCTTATCACACCACCCCGAAACAGAGCATTGTTAGTCCTCAATCAATTAGATAGAGAGAAATAAAGATAAGAAACCAAAAGTGTACGACTTTCATGGGCATTTGCGATTGCACTTAGCATGTGCAACAAGCCTTTAAACCAATAGGTTGCCGTACAGGACAAATTTTGACTCGTGGAGATTTGTAGGGAATATACCCAAAAAATTATTTATTTGAGAAATGATAGTCAATCTCTTATTAGACGTAGAATAATCACACAATCCATCACATGGGAAATATTTCGTGAAATACGAGCTAGAATGAAGAAAATGTTAGTTAAGTAAATACACAAGGTGCGTCCTTCCTCGAACTCAACGTGTGTAGTATGAAAAGGTTAAAAGGTCAACGAGTAAAGGTCAACGAGTTTTGTAAGTAAGTACCTAAGGGATTTCTGATTGACCATCTTTTACTCTACAACGATATATAAAAGTAAAATAAAAATTACAACTAAAATTAAACTAAACAAAAGATAAAAATCAACTAAAGTTAAAACTCACTAAATAAACTAAAAATAAAAATAAAAAAACACGATACACAATACAAACTCAAAAAACACCACGCGACTCAAATAAAAACTAGTAAAATAAAACAAAACAAAACAAAAATAAATCCTAATAAACTAACTAAAAACTTAAAACAAAATAAAGAAAAACAAATACTCGACGCACTAAAATAAAACATAAAAATAAGTAAATAAAATCTATTAAAAATAAAATTCAAACAAAAAAATGCAAAAGAGGTGCAAATAAAACCTAAAGTCCTAAAAATATAAAATCTAGCAAAACTAAAAATCAAGACTAAAATTAAAAACTAACAAAAATAAAAAAACTAAAAAAAATAGAAAATAAATTCTAGAAAATTCTGAATAAATAAAAAATGAATCCTAAAAAAAAGACTGGAACTAAAAATCTAAAAAAATTAAAAAAGCAGAAACTAAACACATAGTGTAGGTTTAAGCGCGCGTAAGAATGGAGAATTAGCTACATCAATTGCACATTTGCTTTGAAAAAAGCATCGAACTTCTGCAAACAGCGATCAAGCCTGCACATTAAACATTTGTGTATATAAGACTCAATTGGCCGAGAATTAGCAACTAAAATGCCTCTATTCGGGGTATAAAATGTACACTTTTGGGTGCTTATCACACCACCCCGAAACAGAGCGTTGCTAGTCCTCGAGCAATAAGATAGAGAGAAATAAAGATAAGAAACCAAAAGTGTACGACTTTCACGGGCACTTGCGATTGCACTTAGCATGTGCAACAAGCCTTTAAACCAATAGGTTGCCCTACAGGACAAATTTTGACTCTTGGAGATTTGTAGGGAATATACCCAAAAAATTATTTATTTGAGAAATGAAAGTCAATCTCTTATTAGACGTAGAATAATCAAACAATCCATCACATGGGAAATATTTTTTGAAATACGAGCTAGAATGAAGAAAATATTAGTTAAGTAAATACACAAAGTGCGTCCTTCCTAGAACTCAACGTGTGTAGTATGAAAAGGTTAAAAGGTCAACTAGTAAATGGTCAACGAGTTTTGTAAGTAAGTACCTAAGGGATTTCTGATTGACCATCTTTTACTCTACAACAATATATAAAAGTAAAATAAAAATTACCACTAAAATTAAACTAAACAAAGATAAAAATCAACTAAAATTAAAACACACTAAATAAACTAAAAATAAAAATAAAAATAACACGACACACAATACAAACTCTAAAAACTCCACGCGACTCAAATAAAAACCAGTAAAATAAAACAAAACAAAACAAAAATAAATCATATTAAACTAACAAAAAACTGAAAACAAAATAAAGAAAAACAAATACTCGACGCACTAAAATAAAACATAAAAATAAGTAAATAAAATCTATTAAAAATAAAATTCAAACAAAAAAAATACAAAAGAGGTACAAATAAAACCTAAAGTCCTAAAAATATAAAATCTGGAAAAACTAAAAATCACGACTAAAATAAAAAAACTAACAAAAATAAAAAAACAAAAAAAAATAGAAAATAAATTCTAGAAAATTATGAATAAATAAAAAATGAATACTAAAAAAAAAGACTCGAACTAAAAATCTAAAAAAATTACAAAAGCACAAAGTAAACACATAGTGTAGGTTTAAGCGCGCGTAAGAATGGAGAATTAGCTACATAAATTGCACATTTGCTTTGAAAAAAGCATCGAACTTCTGCAAACGGCGATCAAGCCTGCACATTAAACATTTATGTATATAAGACCCAATTGGCCGAGAATTAGCAACTAAAATGCCTCTATTCGGGGTATAAAATGTACACTTTTGGGTGCTTATCACACCACCCCGAAACAGAGTGTTACTAGTACTCACTCAATAAGATAGAGAGAAATAAAGATAAGAAACCAAAAGCGTACGACTTTCACGGGCACTTGCGATTGCACTTAGCATGTGCAACAAGCCTTTATATCAATAGGTTGCCCTATAGGACAAATTTTGACTCGTGGGGATTTGTAGGGAATATACCCAAAAAATTATTTATATGAGAAATGATAGTCAATCTCTTTTTAGACGTAGAATAATCAAACAATCCATCACATGGGAAATATTTCGTGAAATACGAGCTAGAATGAAGAAAACGTTAGTTAAGTAAATACACAAGGTGCGTCCTTCCTAGAACTCAACGTGTGTAGTATGAAAAGGTTAAAAGGTCAACGAGTAAAAGATCAACGAGTTTTGTAAGAAAGTAACTAAGGGATTTCTGATTGGCCATCTTTTACTCTACAACGATATATAAAAGTAAAATAAAAATTACCATTAAAATTAAACTAAACAAAAGAAAAAAATCAATTAAAATTAAAACTCGCTAAATAAACTAAAAATTAAAATTAAAATAACACCACACACAATACAAACTTTAGAAACTCCACGCGACTCAAATAAAAACTAGTAAAATAAAACAAAACAAAACAAAAATAAATCATTATAAACTAAATAAAAACTGAAAACAAAATAAAGAAAAACAAATACTCGACGCACTAAAATAAAACATAAAAATAAGTAAATAAAATCTATTAAAAATGAAATTCAAACAAAAAAAATACAAAAGAGGTACAAATAAAACCTAAAGTCCTAAAAATATAAAATCTAGCAAAACTAAAAATCAAGACTAAAATTAAAAACTAACAAAAATAAATAACGAAAAAAAACAGAAAATGAATTCTCGAAAATTCAGAATAAATAAAAAATGAATCCAAAAAAAAAAGACTCGAACTAAATATCTAAATAAATTTAAAAAGCACAAACGAAACACATAGTGTAGGTTTAAGCGTGCGTAAGACTGGGGAATTAGCTCCATAAATTGCACATTTGCCTTTAAAAAAGCGTCGAACTTCTGCAAACGGCGATTAAGCCTGCACATTAAACATTTATGTATATAAGACCCAATTAGCCGAGAATTAGTAACTAAAATACCTCTATTCGGGGTATAAAATGTACACTTTTGGGTGCTTATCACACCACCCCGAAACAGAGCGTTGCTAGTCCTCAAACAATAAGATAGAGAGAAATAAAAATATGAAACCAAAAATGTACGACTTTCACGGGCATTTGCGATTGCACTTAGCATGTGCAACAAGCCTTTAAACCAATAGGTTGCCCTACAGGACAAATTTTGACTCGTGGGGATTTGTAGGGAATATACCCAAAAAATTATTTATTTGAGAAATGATAGTCAATCTCTTATTAGACGTAGAATAATCACACAATCCATCACACGGGAAATATTTCGTGAAATACGAGTTAGAATGAAGAAAACGTTAGTTAAGTAAATACACAAGGTGCGTCCTTCCTAGAACTCAACGTGTGTAGTTTGAAAAGGTTAAAAGGTCAACGAGTAAAAGGTCAACGAGTTTTGTAAGTAAGTACCTAAGGGATTTCTGATTGACCATCTTTTACTCTACAACGATATATAAAAGTAAAATAAAAATTACCATTAAAATTAAACTAAACAAAAGATAAAAATCAACTAAAATTAAAACTCACTAACTAAACTAAAACTAAAACTAAAAATAACACGACACACAATACAAACTCTAAAAACACCACGCAACTCAAATAAAAACTAGTAAAATAAAACAAAACAAAACAAAAATAAATCATAATAAACTAACTAAACACTGAAAATAAAATAAAGAAAAACAAATACGCGACGCACTAAAATAAAATATAAAAATAAGTAAATAAAATCTATTAAAAATAAAATTCAAACAAAAAAATACAAAAGAGGTACAATTAAAACCTAAAGTCCTAAAAATTTAAAATCTAGCAAAACTAAAAATCAAGACTAAAGTTAAAAACAAATAAAAATTAAAAAAGAAAAAAAAAATAAAAAATAAATTCTAGAAAATTCTGAATAAATAAAAAATGAATCCTAAAAAAAAAGACTCGAACTAAAAATCCAAAATAATTAAAAAAGCACAAACTAAACACATAGTGTAGGTTTAAGCGCGCGTAAGATTGGGGAATTAGCCCCACAAATTGCACATTTGCCTTGAAAAAAGCGTCGAACTTCTACAAACGGCGATCAAGCCTGCACATTAAACATTTATGTATATAAGACCCAATTGGCCGAGAATTAACAACTAAAATGCCTCTGTTCGGGGTATAAAATGTACACTATAGGGTGCTTATCACACCACCCCGAATCAGAACGTTCCTAGTCCTCAATCAATAAGATAGAGAGAAATAAAGATAAGAAACCAAAAGTGTACGATTTTCACGAGCACTTGCGATTGCATTTAGCATGTGCAACAAGCCTTTAAACCAATAGGTTGCCCTACATTACAAATTTTAACTCGTGGAGATTTGTAGGGAATATACCCAAAAATTATTTATTTGAGAAATGATAGTCAATCCCTTATTAGACGTAGAATAATCACACAATCCATCACATGGGAAATATTTCGTGAAATACGAGATGGAATGAAGAAAACGTTAGTTAAGTAAATACACAAGGTGCGTCCTTCCAAGAACTCAACGTGTGTAGTATGAAAAGGTTAAAAGGTCACCGAGTAAAAGGTCAACGAGTTTTGTAAGTAAGTACCTAAGGGATATCTGATTGACCATCTTTTACTCTACAACGATATATAAAAGTAAAATAAAATTACCATTAAAATTAAACTAAACAAAAGATAAAAATTAACTAAAATTAAAACTCACTAAATAAACTAAAAATAAAAATAAAAATAACACGACACACAATAGAAACTCTAAAACCTCCACGCGACTCAAATAAAAACTAGTAAAATAAAACAAAACAAAAATTAATCATAATAAACCAACTAAAAACTGTAAACAAAATAAAGAAAAACAAATACTCGACGCACTAAAATAAAACATAAAAATAAGTAAATAAAATCTATTTAAAATAAAATTCAAACAAAAAATACAAAAGAGGTGCAAATAAAACCTAAAGTCCTAAAAATATAAAATCTAGCAAAACTAAAAATCAAGACTAAAATTAAAAACTAACAAAAATAAAAAAACAAAAAAAAATAGAAAATAAATCCTAGAAAATTCTGAATAAATAAAAATTGAATCCAAAAAAAAAAGACTCGAACTAAAAATCTAAAAACATTAAAAAAGCACAAACTAAACACATAGTGTAGGTTTAAGCGCGGGTAAGATTGGGGAATTAGCTCCATAAATTGCACATTTGCCTTGAAAAAAGCGTCAAACTTCTGCAAACGGCGATCAAGCCTGCACATTAAACATTTATGTATATAAGACCCAATTGGCCGAGAATTAGCAACTAAAATGCCTCTATTCGGGGTATAAAATGTATACTTTTGGGTGCTTATCACACCACCCCGAAACAGAGCGTTGCTAGTCCTCAATCAATTAGATAGAGAGAAATAAAGATAAGAAACCAAAAGTGTACGACTTTCATGGGCATTTGCGATTGCACTTAGCATGTGCAACAAGCCTTTAAACCAATAGGTTGCCGTACAGGACAAATTTTGACTCGTGGAGATTTGTAGGGAATATACCCAAAAAATTATTTATTTGAGAAATGATAGTCAATCTCTTATTAGACGTAGAATAATCACACAATCCATCACATGGGAAATATTTCGTGAAATACGAGCTAGAATGAAGAAAATGTTAGTTAAGTAAATACACAAGGTGCGTCCTTCCTCGAACTCAACGTGTGTAGTATGAAAAGGTTAAAAGGTCAACGAGTAAAGGTCAACGAGTTTTGTAAGTAAGTACCTAAGGGATTTCTGATTGACCATCTTTTACTCTACAACGATATATAAAAGTAAAATAAAAATTACAACTAAAATTAAACTAAACAAAAGATAAAAATCAACTAAAGTTAAAACTCACTAAATAAACTAAAAATAAAAATAAAAAAACACGATACACAATACAAACTCAAAAAACACCACGCGACTCAAATAAAAACTAGTAAAATAAAACAAAACAAAACAAAAATAAATCCTAATAAACTAACTAAAAACTTAAAACAAAATAAAGAAAAACAAATACTCGACGCACTAAAATAAAACATAAAAATAAGTAAATAAAATCTATTAAAAATAAAATTCAAACAAAAAAATGCAAAAGAGGTGCAAATAAAACCTAAAGTCCTAAAAATATAAAATATAGCAAAACTAAAAATCAAGACTAAAATTAAAAACTAACAAAAATAAAAAAACTAAAAAAAATAGAAAATAAATTCTAGAAAATTCTGAATAAATAAAAAATGAATCCTAAAAAAAAGACTGGAACTAAAAATCTAAAAAAATTAAAAAAGCAGAAACTAAACACATAGTGTAGGTTTAAGCGCGCGTAAGATTGGGGAATTTGCTCCATAAATTGCACATTTCCTTTAAAAAAGCGCCGAACTTCTGCAAACGGCGATCAAGCCTGCACATTAAACATTTATGTTTATAAGACCCAATTAGCTGAGAATTAGCAACTAAAATGCCTCTATTCGGGTTATAAAATGTACACTTTTGGGTGCTTATCACACCACCCCGAAACAGAGCGTTGCTAGTCCTCAATCAATAAGATAGAGAGAAATAAAGATAAGAAACCAAAAGTGTACGACTTTCACGGGCACTTGGGATTACACTTAGCATGTGCAACAAGCCTTTAAACCAATAGGTTGCCCTATAGGACAAATTTTGACTCGTGGAGATTTGTAGGGAATATACCCAAAAAATTATTTATTTGAGAAATGATAGTAAATCTCTTATTAGACGTAGAATAATCAAACAATCCATCACATGGGAAATATTTTGTGAAATACGAGGTAGAATCAAGAAAACATTAGTTAAGTAAATACACAAAGTGCGTCCTTCCTAGAACTCAACGTGTGTAGTATGAAAAGGTTAAAAGGTCAACGAGTAAAAGGTCAACGAGTTTTGTAAGTAAGTACCTAAGGGATTTCTGATTGACCATCTTTTACTCTACAACGATATATAAAATAAAAATAAAAATTATCATTAAAAATAAACTAAACAAAAGGTAAAAATCAACTAAAATTAAAACTCACTAAATAAACTAAAAATAAAAATTAAAATAACATGACCCACAATTCAAACCCTAAAAACACCACGCGACTCAAATAAAAACTAGAAAAATAAAACAAAACAAAACTAAAATAAATCCTAATAAACCAACTAAAAACTGAAAACAAAATAAAGAAAAACAAATACTCGACGCACTAAAATAAAACATAAAAATAAGTAAATAAAATCTATTTAAAATAAAATTCAAACAAAAAAATACAAAAGAGGTGCAAATTAAACATAAAGTCCTATAAATATAAAATCTAGCAAAACTAAAAATCAAGACTAAAATTAAAAACTAACATATATAAAAAAACTAAAAAAAATAGAAAAAAAATTCTAGAAAATTCTTAATAAATAAAAAATGAATCTTAAAAAAAAAAGACTCAAATTAAAAATCTAAAAAAATTGAAAAAGCACAAACTAAACACATAGTGTAGGTTTAAGCGCGGGTAAGATTGGGGAAATAGCTCCATAAATTGCACATTTGCCTTGAAAAAAGCATCGAACTTCTGCAAACGGCGATCAAGCCTGCACATTAAACATTTATATATATATAAGACCCAATTGGCCGAGAATTAGCAACTAAAATGCCTCTATTCAGGGTATAAAATGTATACTTTTGGGTGCTTATCACACCACCCCGAAACAGAGCGTTGCTAGTCCTCAATCAATAAGATAGAGAGAAATAAAGATAAGAAACCAAAAGTGTACGACTTTCATAGGCATTTGCGATTGCACTTAGCATGTGCAACAAGCCTTTAAACCAATAGGTTGTCCTAGGGGAGAAATTTTGACTCGTGGAGATTTGTAGGGAATATACCCAAAAAATTATTTATTTGAGAAATGATAGTCAATCTCTTATTAGACGTAGAATAATCACACAATCCATCACATGGGAAATATTTCGTGAAATACGAGCTAGAATGAAGAAAATGTTAGTTAAGTAAATACACAAGGTGAGTCCTTCTTAGAACTCAACGTGTGTAGTATGAAAAGCTTAAAAGGTCAACGAGTTTTGTAAGTAAGTACCTAAGGGATTTCTGATTGACCATCTTTTACTCTACAACGATATATAAAAGTAAAATAAAAATTACCATTAAAATTAAACTAAACAAAAGATAAAAATCAACTAAAATTAAAACTCACTCAATAAACTAAAAAAAAAAAAAAGAAAAACAAATACTCGACGCACTAAAATAAAACCTAAAAATAAGTAAATAAAATCTATTAAAAATAAAATTCAAACAAAAAAATACAAAAGAGGTGCAAATAAAACCTAAAGTCCTAAAAATATAAAATCTAGCAAAATTAAAAATAAAGACTAAAATTAAAAACTAAAAAAATAAAAAAACTAAAAAAAATAGAAAATAAATTCTATAAAATTGTGAATAAATAAAAAATGAACCCTAAAAAAAGACTCGAACAAAAAATCTAAAAAAGTTAAAAGCGGACAAACTAAACACATAGTGTAGCTTTAAGCGCGCGTACGATTGGGGAATTAGCTCCATAAGTTGCACCTTTGCCTTGAAAAAAGCGTCGAACTTTTGCAAACGGCGATCAGGCCTGTACATTAAACATTTATGTATATAAGACCCAATTGGCCGATAATTAGCAACGAAAATGCCTCTATTCGGGGTATAAAATGTACACTTTAGGGTGCTTATCACACCACCCCGAAACAGAGCGTTGCTAGTCCTCAATCAATAAGATAGAGAGAGATAAACATAAGAAACCAAAAGTGTACGACTTTCACGGGAACTTGCGATTGCACTTAGCATGTGCAACAAGCCTTTAAACCAATAGGTTGCCCTACATGACAAATTTTGACTCGTGGAGATTTGTAGGGAATATACCCAAAAAATTATTTATTTGAGAAATGATAGTCAATCTCTTATTAAACGTAGAATAATCCCACAATCCATCACATGGGAAATAGTTTGTGAAATACGAGCTAGAATGAAGAAAACGTTAGTTTAGTAAATACACAAGGTGCGTCCTTCCTAGAACTCAACGTGTGTAGTATGAAAAGGTTAAAAGGTCAACGAGTAAAATGTCAACGAGTTTTGTAAGTATGTACCTACGGGATTTCTGATTGACCATCTTTTACTCTACAACGATATATAAAAGTAAAATAAAAATTACCATTAAAATTAAACAAAACAAAAGATAAAAATCAACTAAAATTAAAACTCACTAAATAAGCTAAAAATAAAAATAAAAATAACACGACACGCAATACAAACTCTAAAAACACCACGCGACTCAAATAAAAACTAGTAAAATAAAACAAAACAAAAATAAATCATAATAAACCAACTAAAAACTGACAACAAAATAACAAAAAACAAATACTCGACGCACTAAAATAAAACATAAAAATAAGTAAATAAAATCTATTAAAATTAAAATTCAAAAAAAAATAAAAAAGAGTTACAAATAAAACCTAAAGTCCTAAAAATATAAAATCTAGCAAAACTAAAAATCAAGACTAAAATTAAAAACTAACAAACATTAAAAAACTTAAAAAAATAGAAAATAAATTCTAGAAAATTCTGAATAAATAAAAAATGAATCCTAAAAAAAAAAAGACTCGAACTAAAAATCTAAAAAAATTATAAGAGTGCAGCTGCAGCGGAAATATTGCGACTTCTCAAATAAAAATCAATTTTAATTAAACCCAAATTTTAGTTAAACCCTAAGACATGCATCTAGATGATTTATCAAATAAGACGTGTGTGCTCGCGTTCAAATGATCAAATTATATATAAAACCCTTTTAACACAAACAAACCCTAAACATGCAGCAGTATGTGATTGAATAAATTGATAATCTACGCAAGAACATTCAAACACATGCAATTAAGGAAAAATCCCCCACAGGGGCAAAACCATTTATTTTCACTATAATTTGTAAGAAAACGGCTTACAATCGGATTACAATGAAAATACAAGTTGACTAAGAATTACCCTCGGGTATCGGATTCTGTAGTCGCGGCTGGAACTATCCCTTTACAGTAGGGCTACAATGAAGAAGAGAAACGGCTTCTCCACAAGTGTGTCGGCTGGAATTTTCGCTTTCCAGGAGGGCAGCAATGAAGAAGAGAACGGCTTCTCCACAAGGGTTGAACAAACCAAAGTTGTGTTCTTGGGTTACACAAAAAGATTTACAAAAGTTTGGCAATTGTGTGAATCAAAACATGAGTCTTGGGACTCAAAAAATATGAAGACTAGAGTAATTTGGACTCTCAAAAATGTCTTCTAAAGTCTTGCAAAACAACTCTCCCGAAGTTGGTATTTATAGGAAAATACATGAAGAGACCCACGATTTTAAACTGCTGAAATTCTATCCAGCGTACAGGTACCCCGAACCGGTTCGGGTACCCCTGCGAACCGGTTCGCCCCCCGAACCGGTTTTGGGTTGGGTTCGGGAAAGTGTGCTGGGAACAAGGCTTTAAACACTTAGAAATATTTCCAGACTTTTCAATGATCATATCTCCATTTTCAACGGGCCATAACTTGTTCACCGTAGCTCGAATTGAGGTGCCGTTTCTTCCAGTTTCTTTGTTGCGGCAAGCTCTTCAACTTTGTAGTTGACCGGTCCTCCGGATGATGGCTGTAAAATTACCAATTTGCCCTTGAACATCCCTATCATGCCTTGTTTCATTGATTTGACTTATCTTGCGTTCCACTTGCATTATGAGCCTAGAATCAAGGAACGTAAAGTCGTTGATGCAGATAAGGGATTCATTAGTGGAGATAATGCATGCTTGATTCCCGGAATTCGGATAGAGGTCGTCATGTGAGATCGTGAGGGGGCGTGCCAAATGTAGCGGCGTACGACATAAATAAATGAAGCATTTCGGACAGGAGAAAAATGTCCTTACAAATCTCCCCCTATGTCTATGCCGGTACATACATAAAAAATCCGAATTATCAAATATGAAATTGCCTATACAAATCTACCCTCCCATGAACCCAAAACTGGAAAAGGTACAAATGAATAGTTTTCATCGTGTGTTCTTCAAATCGACAGGAATCTCAAATCTTTTCTCATCAGGGTGTGCAATTTAGTGATCATCAATTTAGTACCTACACACATGAGACAAAGAAAATACCACGTGACATATCGAGTTTGAAATGAGATAACATGGATATCAATATATTATAAAAACATAAGCAACATCTCAAAAACTCCCCCATAATATGATAATTCTTTCTCCCCCTTTTTATGATGTCCCCAAATAGACAAATGAGAGAAATAAATCAAATAAGCAAGTGCGGGGTGTCACTAGGATAAAAACACACCATGAATAAACAGAAAGCAACCAAGTCGATGATAGCGTAAATGAAGTGGTGTGATCAAATTCGATAGGAAAATCAATGCATACAAACATGACATATGTGCACGATGAATATTGGATATTCCTAGCGAATGAACTCAAATGCTTCCTTTGGTGTAAAAGAGTGACAATATAAGATATTGACTCAATCAAATCAACAAATCAAAGCTCAAAATGATTTTCACACCAATAACGTCCAAAATGATTTTATGCTTTTTCAGGACTTTCAAGGAAGTGCAAACCCGTTTAGATTCTCCAACCAAACTCCCTCAGATATTATTTTGAATAGAGGCATTCTAAATTCTCAAACTTTGGAGAATTGACGGTGAAACCTAAGTGGCCCATATTTGGCATGTATAGCTTTTTATTTTTTTAAAATTTTTTCGAGCTCTTTCAACCTCTTAGGACCTCGGATATTAAAATTCCTCCATTTTTTAGGTCCTTTTTAACGGTGGCTTTTGCGCAAAGTATAGATGATTACCTTTCGTAGCCCCTCCCCGTTATACAAAAACACACAGTCTCACCAAAACAGTTTTTACATGCATTCCAATCTTGTCAAGTTGTATCGCATTTTATACATTGTATAGACAGGATTGAGATGGAAACACTCAAGCCAACATGAGATTGACAAGTGCAATAATCAAATATAGCCGTGCATGTGTGCAATAAAGGATATAGGAGTCAAACATGTAGGAAGATATCACTAATTACATCTCAAAGACTCCAATCAATGTAAAGCACATGGATTAAATGATGTAGCCTCTCAAATCTCTATCAAACAGTCACATGGATAAATGGAATGAAGTTGTGACTTGGGTATCTTACATGCTCATACATAAAAGAAGCAAAATACAAAAATCTTTTTGGATTTTCTCAAAATTTTATCAAAATAAAATCTTTTTGTATTTTTCAAAAAAATTCAAAAACAAGAATTTATACAAAAAGTACAAGTCATCACACTAGTAAAAATATATTATGAAACCACAACTAGTGTATGACAAACATGCAACTACAATCAACCAAAAGATTTCACGTGGGGTGAATCACATGCAAGCAAACGGGAATCGTGGACAAATAAACCATAAGCCTCTAAATCCGATTTTCTAACCCAAATTGATGTGTAAAAAAGTGTGGGGGTTTTGGGAATCAAATTTATTCTTTCATTAACCTTCCTAGGTCCATTTAAAAGCTTGTAACAAAATCGCCTAAGATGACCTTGCCTACCGCAATGTGTGCAAGTGTAAATCGGGCGGTGTGTGTTACCTAAAGGTGGCCCTCTCCTCAAATTTATCGGTTGCTCTTTCCGAATTTGCCTAGGTGGGTCTCTCCTAATGATCCTAGAAGGTTCTCTCACAATGTTCTTAAGGGGTGCTTTCCTAACAACTTTAGGTGCCTCTTTCTTAACAAACCTAGGAGTCTCTCTCACACGTGTGGGAATGGGTGCAACATATTTTTCAAGACCAATCCCACCCTTATCCGTTTTGATCTCGACTGTGCCTAAAATCTTATCAAGTTTTTCAGACCTAGACTCCAAATCAAATTTCACTTTATTTGAATCTTTCAATTTCACCTCAAGTTCACCTATCCTAGATTCAAGTACTCGTTTAGAATCCTCAAACTCTAAAAGCTCATTTTTCATAGTCTCCATCAACCCTCTAAGACTATCTCTCTCACCCTCGACGTACTCAAGCTTCTCTTTCAAAATTTTCACATGAGCCCTAAGTTCTTCAACTAAAAAATCATTATTTTTTATGGCACACTCTTTCAACTGAGCTTTCAATTTCAAATTTTCTTTCTTTGTTTTCAAAGTTTCAGCATAAAGTTCATTGAAAGTAGTTTGCAAGTAATGCTCATCTACACTTTCCTCCTCACTTTCATCCACACTCCCATCACCTTCACTATCATCACTAATCACATGTATGGGAAACTCTCGCCTAGAAGCATAAAACACTTCTTCTTCCGAATCACAATCACTAAGGGTAGAAACATGAGAAATTGGTTTATTCAATTTCTTCTTTAAATTTGTGGTACACTCATGTAACGTGTGACCAACACCCTCACAACAAGAACACTTCTGAGATTCTTTTTCAACTGAAGATTTAAAGCAAGAGTTCGTGTGAATTTTCCAATTAATTTTTTCAAAAATTTGACATCGAAGATCATCAAAACCATCAAAAGCCATTTTTGTGCAAAATCAGAATCAAATCACAATAACTTAGTGCAACAGGCTCTGATACCAATTTGAAAACGTGAGTAGACAAATTGTATCAGAAAGTAAATCCTTGAAAAAAAATCAGGATCACGCGATAAATTAGCGTAACCCGCTCTGATACCAATTTGAGAGTGCAGCTGCAGCGGAAATATTGCGACTTCTCAAATAAAAATCAATTTTAATTAAACCCAAATTTTAGTTAAACCCTAAGACATGCATCTAGATGATTTATCAAATAAGACGTGTGTGCTCGTGTTCAAATGATCAAATTATATATAAAACCCTTTTAACACAAACAAACCCTAAACATGCAGCAGTATGTGATTGAATAAATTGATAATCTATGCAAGAACATTCAAACACATGCAATTAAGAAAAAATCACCCACAGGGGCAAAACCATTTATTCTCACTATAATTTGTAAGAAAACGGCTTACAATCGGATTACAATGAAAATACAAGTTGACTAAGAATTACCCTCGAGTATCGGATTCTGTAGTCGCGGCTGGAACTATCCCTTTCCAGTAGGGCTGCAATGAAGAAGAGAAATGGCTTCTCCACAAGTGTGTCGGCTAGAATTTTCCCTTTCCAGGAGGGAAGCAATGAAGAAGATAACGGCTTCTCCACAAGGGTTGAACAAACCAAAGTTGTGTTCTTGGGTTACACAAAAAGATTCACAAAAGTTTGGCAATTGTGTGAATCAAAACATGAGTCTTGGGACTCAAAAAATATGAAGACTAGAGTAATTTGGACTCTCAAAAACGTCTTCTAAAGTCCTTCAAAACAACTCTCCGGAAGTTGGTATTTATAGGGAAATACACGGAGAGACCCACGATTTTAAACTGCTGAAATTCTATCCAGCATACAGGTACCCCGAACCGGTTCGGGTACCCCTGCGAACCGGTTCGCCCACCCGATCCGGTTTCGGGCTGGGTTTGGAAAAGTGTGCTGGGAACAAGGCTTTAAACACTTAGAAAAATTTCCAGACTTTTCAATGAACATATCTCCATTTTCAACGAGCCATAACTTGTTCACCGTATCTCGGATTGAGGTGCCGTTTCTTCCAGTATCTTTGTTGCGGCAAGCTCTTCAACTTTCCACGTGACCGGTCCTCCGGAAGGTGGCTGTAAAATTACTAATTTGACCTTGCACATCCCTATCATGCCTTGTTTCACTAATTTGACTTCTCTTGCGTTCCACTTGCATTACGAGCCTAGAATCAAGGAACGTGAAGTCGTTGATGCAGATAAGGGATTCATTAGTGGAGATGAGGCATGCTTGATTCCCGGAATTCGGATAGAGGCCTTCATGTGAGATCGTGAGGTGACGTGCCAAATGTAGCGGCGTACGACATAAATAAATGAAACATTTCGGACATGAGAAAAATTTCCTTACAAATTAAAAAAGCACAAACTAAACACATAGTGTAGGTTTAAGCGCGCGTAAGATTGGGGAATTAGCTCCATAAATTGCACATTTGCCTTGAAAAAAGCGTCGAACTTCTGCAAACGGCGATCAAGCCTGCACATTAAACATTTATGTATATAAGACCCAATTGGCCGAAAATTAGCAACTAAAATGCCTCTATTTGGGGTATAAAATGTACACTTTAGGGTGCTTATCACACCACCCCGAAACAGAGCGTTGCCAGTCCTCAATCAATAAGATAGAGAGAAATAAAGATAAGAAACCAAAAGTGTACGACTTTCACGGGCACTTGCGATTGCACTTAGCAAGTGCAACAAGCCTTTAAACCAATAGGTTGCCCTATAGCACAAATTTTGACTCGTGGAGATTTGTAGGGAATATACCCAAAAAATTATTTATTTGAGAAATGATAGACAATCACTTATTAGACGTAGAATAATCACACAATCCATCACATGGAAAATATTTTGTGAAATACGAGCTAGAATGAAGAAAATGTTAGTTTAGTAAATACACAAGGTGCGTCCTTCTTAGAACTCAACGTGTGTAGTATGAAAAGTTTAAAAGGTCAACGAGTAAAAGGTCAACGAGTTTTGTAAGTAAGTACCTAAGGGATTTCTGATTGACCATCTTTTACTCTACAACGATATATAAAAGTAAAATAAAAATTACCATTAAAATTAAACTAAACAAAAGATAAAAATCAACTAAAATTAAAACTCACTAAATAAGCTAAAAATAAAAATAAAAATAACAACACACACAATACAAACTCTAAAAACACCACGCGACTCAAATAAAAACAAGTAAAATAAAAGCAAACAACAATAAATCATAATAAACTAACTAAAAACTGAATACAAAATAAAGAAAAACAAATACTCGACGCACTAAAATAAAACATAAAAATAACTAAATAAAATCTATTAAAATTAAAATTCAAACAAAAAAATACAGAAGAGGTACAAATAAAACCTAAAGTCCTAAAAATATAAAATCTAGCAAAACTAAAAATCAAGACTAAAATTAAAAACTACCGAAAATAAAAAAATTGAAAATAAATTCTAGAAAATTCTGAATAAATAAAAAATGAATCCTAAAAAAAAGGCTCGAACTAAAAATCTAAAAAAATTAAAAAAAAAACAAACTAAACACATATTGTAGGTTTAAGCGGGCGTAAGATTAGGGAATTAGCTCCATAAATTGCACATTTGCCTTGAAAAAAGCGTCGAACTTCTGCAAACGGCGATCAAGCCTGCACATTAAACATTTATGTATATAAGACCCAATTGGCCGAGAATTAGCAACTAAAATGCCTCTATTCGGGGTATAAAATGTACACTTTAGGGTGCTTATCACACCACCCCGAAACAGAGCGTTGCTAGTCCTCAATCAATAAGATAGAGAGAAATAAAGATAAGAAACCAAAAGTGTACGACTTTCACGAGCACTTGCGATTGCACTTAGCATGTGCAACAAGCCTTTAAACCAATAGGTTGCCCTACAGGACAAATTTTGACTCGTGGAGATTTGTAGGGAATTAACCCAAAAAATTATTTATTTGAGAAATGATAGTCAATCTCTTATTAGACATAGAATAATCACACAATCCATCACATGGAAAATATTTTGTGAAATACGAGCTAGAATGAAGAAAATGTTAGTTTAGTAAATACACAAGGTGCGTCCTTCTTAGAACTCAACGTGTGTAGAATGAAAAATTTAAAAGGTCAACGAGTAAAAGGTCAACGAGTTTTGTAAGTAAGTACCTAAGGGATTTCTGATTGACCCTCTTTTACTCTACAACGATATATAAAAGTAAAATAAAAATTACCATTAAAATTAAACTAAACAAAAGATAAAAATCAACTAAAATTAAAAATCACTAAATAAGCTAAAAATAAAAATAAAAATAACAAGACACACAATACAAACTCTAAAAACACCACGCGACTCAAATGAAAACAAGTAAAATAAAACAAAACAACAATAAATCATAATAAACTAACTAAAAACTGAAAACAAAATAAAGAAAAACAAATACTCGACGCACTAAAATAAAACATAAAAATAAGTAAATAAAATCTATTAAAATTAAAATTCAAACAAAAAAAATACAAAAGAGGTACAAATAAAACCTAAAGACCTAAAAATATAAAATCTTGCAAAACTAAAAATCAAGACTAAAATTAAAAACTAACAAAAATAAAAAAACTTAAAAAAATAGAAAATAAATTCTAGAAAATTCTGAATAAATAAAAAATGAATCCTAAAAAAAAAATACTCGAACTAAAAATCTAAAAAAATTAAAAAAGCACAAACTAAACACATAGTGTAGGTTTAAGCGCGCGTAAGATTGGTGAATTAGCTCCATAAATTGTACATTTGCATTGAAAAAAGTGTCGAACTTCTGCAAACGACGATCAAACCTGCACATTAAACATTTATGTATATAAGACCCAATAGGCTGAGAATTAGCAACTAAAATGCCTCTATTTGGGGTATAAAATGTACACTTTAAGGTGCTTATCACACCACCCCGAAACAGAGCATTGCTAGTCAACAATCAATAAGATAGAGAGAAATAAAGAGAAAAAACCAAAAGTGTACGACTTTCACGGGCACTTGCGATTGCACTTTGCACGTGCAACAAGCCTTTAAACCAATAGGTTGCCCTACAGGACAAATTTTGACTCGTGGAGATTTGTAGGGAATATACCCAAAAAATTATTTATTTGAGAAATGATAGACAATCTCTTATTAGACGTAGAATAATCACACAATCCATCACATGGGAAATATTTTGTGAAATACGAGCTAGAATGAAGAAAACGTTAGTTTAGTAAATACACAAGGTGTGTCCTTCCTAGAACTCAACGTGTGTAGTATGAAAAGGTTAAAAGGTCAACGAGTAAAAGGTTAACGAGTTTTGTAAGTAAGTACATAAGGGATTTCTGATTGACCATCTTTTACTCTACAACGATATATAAAAGTAAAATAAAAATTACCATTAAAATTAAACTAAACAAAAGGTAAAAATCAACTAAAATTAAAACTCACTAAATAAACTAAAAATAAAAATAAAAATAACACGACACACAATACAAACTCTTAAAACACCACGAGACTCAAATGAAAACTAGTAAAATAAAACAAAACAAAAATAAATCATAATAAACTATCTAAAAACTGAAAACAAAATAAAGAAAAACAAATACTCGACGCACTAAAATAAAACATAAAAATAAGTAAATAAAATCTATTAAAATTAAAATTCAAACAAAAAAATACAGAAGAGGTACAAATAAAACCTAAAGTCCTAAAAATATAAAATCTAGCAAAACTAAAAATCAAGACTAAAATTAAAAACTACCGAAAATAAAAAAATTGAAAAAATAGAAAATAAATTCTAGAAAATTTTGAATAAATAAAAAATGAATCCTAAAAAAAAGGCTCGAACTAAAAATCTAAAAAAATTAAAAAAAAACAAACTAAACACATAGTGTAGGTTTAAGCGGGCGTAAGATTAGAGAATTAGCTCCATAAATTGCACATTTGACTTGAAAAAAGCGTCGAACTTCTGCAAACGGCGATCAAGAATGCACATTAAACATTTATGTATATAAGACCCAATTGGCCGAGAATTAGCAACTAAAACGCCTCTATTCGGGGTATAAAATGTACACTTTTAGGTGCTTATCACACCACCCCAAAACAGAGCGTTGCTAGTCCTCAATCAATAAGATAGAGAGAAATAAAGATAAGAAACCAAAATGTACGACTTTCACGGGCACTTGGGATTACACTTAGCATGTGCAACAAGCCTTTAAACCAATAGGTTGCCCTATAGGACAAATTTTGACTCTTGGAGATTTGTAGGGAATATACCCAAAAAATTATTTATTTGAGAAATGATAGTCAATCTCTTATTAGACGTAGAATAATCACACACTCCATCACATGGAAAATATTTTGTGAAATACGAGCTAGATTGAAGAAAACGATAGTTTAGTAAATACACAAGGTGCGTCCTTCCTAGAACTCAACGTGTGTAGTATGAACAGGTTAAAAGGTCAACGAGTAAAAGGTCAACGCGTTTTGTAAGTAAGTACCTAAGGTATTTCTGATTGACCATCTTTTACTCTACAACAATATCTAAAAGTAAAATAAAAATTACCATTAAAATTAAACTAAACAAAAGATAAAAATCAACTAAAATTAAAACTCACTAAATAAGCTAAAAATAAAAATAAAAATAACAAGACACACAATACAAACTCTAAAAACACCACGCGACTCAAATAAAAACAAGTAAAATAAAACAAAACAACAATAAATCATAATAAACTAACTAAAAACTGAAAACAAAATAAAGAAAAACAAATACTCGACGCACTAAAATAAAACATAAAAATAAGTAAATAAAATCTATTAAAATTAAAATTCAAACAAAAAAATACAAAAGAGGTACAAATAAAACCTAAAGTCCTAAAAATATAAAATCTAGCAAAACTAAAAATCAAGACTAAAATTAAAAACTAACAAAAATAAAAAAAATTGAAAATAAATTCTAGAAAATTCTGAATAAATAAAAAATGAATCCTAAAAAAAAAAAAGGCTCGAACTAAAAATCTAAAAAAATTAAAAAAGCACAAACTAAACACATAGTGTAGGTTTAAGCGCACGTAAGATTGGTGAATTAGCTCCATAAATTGTACATTTGCAATGAAAAAAGTGTCGAACTTCTGCAAACGGCGATCAAGCCTGCACATTAAACATTTATGTATATAAGACCCAATTGGCTGAGAATTAGCAACTAAAATGCCTCTATTCGGGGTATAAAATGTACACTTTTAGGTGCTTATCACACCACCCCGAAACAGAGCGTTGCTAGTCCTCAATCAATAAGATAGAGAGAAATAAAGATAAGAAACCAAAAGTGTACGACTTTCACGGGCACTTGCGATTGCACTTAGCAAGTGCAACAAGCCTTTAAACCAATAGGTTGCCCTACAGGACAAATTTTGACTCGTGGAGATTTGTAGGGAATATACCCAAAAAATTATTTATTTGAGAAATGATAGTCAATCTCTTATTAGACGTAGAATAATCACACAATCCATCACATGGAAAATATTTTGTGAAATACGAGCTAGAATGAAGAAAACGTTAGTTTAGTAAATACACAAGGTGCGTCCTTCCTAGAACTCAACTCAACGTGTGTAGTATGAAAAGGTTAAAAGGTCAACGAGTTTTGTTGGTAAGTACCTAAGGGATTTCTGATTGACCATCTTTTACTCTACAACGATATATAAAAGTAAAATAAAAATTACCATTAAAATTAAACTAAACAAAAGATCAAAATCAACTAAAATTAAAACTCACTAAATAAACTAAAAATAAAAATAAAAATAACACGACACACAATACAAACTCTAAAAACACCACGCGACTCAAATAAAACCTAGTAAAATAAAACAAAACAAAAATAAATCATAATAAACTAACTGAAAACTGAAAACAAAATAAAGAAAAACAAATACTCGACGCACTAAAATAAAACATAAAAATATGTAAATAAAATCTATTAAAAATGAAACTCAAATAAAAAAAAATACAAAAGAGGTAGAAATAAAACCTAAAGTCCAAAAAATATAAAATCTAACAAAACTAAAAATCAATGACTAAAATTAAAAACTAACAAAAAAAAGCTAAAAAATTAGAAAATAAATTCTAGAAAATTCCGAATAAATAAGAAATGAATACTAAAGAAAAAGACTCAAACTCAAAATCTAAAAAAATCTAAAAAGCACAAACTAAACACACAGTGTAGGTTTAAGCTCGCGTAATGTACGTGATTGGGGAATTAGCTCCATAAATTGCAAATTTGCCTTGAAAAAAGTGTCAAACTTTTGTAAACGGTGATCAAGCCTGCACATTAAACATTTATGTATATAAGACCCAATTGGCCGAGAATTAGCAACTAAAATGCGTCTATTCCGGTATAAAATGTACACTTTTGGGTGCTTATCACACCACCCCGAAACAGAGCGTTGCTAGTACTCGAGCAATAAGATAGAGAGAAATAAAGATAAGAAACCAAAAGTGTACCACTTTCACGGGCACTTGCGATTGCACTTAGCATGAGCAACAAGCCTTTAAACCTATAGGTTGCCCTATAAGACGAGTTTTGTCTCGTGGGGGTTTGTAGGGAATATACCCCAAAAATTCTTTTTTTGAGAAATGACAGTCAATCACTTATTAGACATAGAATAATCGCACAATCCATCACATAGGAAATATTTTGTGAAATACAATCTAGAACGAAGAAACCGTTAGTTAAGTAAATACACAAGGCGCATTCTTCCCGAACTCAATGTGTGCAGTATGAAAAGGTTAAAAGTTCAACGAGTAAAAGACTTGTATGGCTAAAGGGTCAACGAGTTTTGTAAATAAATACCTAAGGGATTTTTTATTGACCATGTTTTACTCTACAACGATATATACAAGTAAAATAGAAATTAACATTAAAATTAAACTAAACTAAAGATAAAAATCAACTAAAAATAAAACTCACTAAATAAACTAAAAAAATAAAATAAAAATAGCACGACACACAATACAAACTCTAAAAACTAAACACGACTCAAATAAAAACTAATAAAATAAAACAAAACTAAAAAAAAATCTTAATAATCTAACTAAAAACTAAAAACAAAATAAAGAAAAACAAATACTCGATGCACTAAAATAAAGCATAAAAAAATATATTAAATCTATTTAAAATAAAACTAAAATAAAAAAGAACTACAAAAGAGGTAGAAATAAAACCTAAACTCCTAAAAATATAAAATCTTGCAAAAGTAAAAATAAAGATTAAAATTGAAAACTAATTAAAAAAAAACAGGAAATAGAAAATAAATTGTAGAAAATTCTAAATAGATCAAAAATAAATCCTAAAAAAAAAGACTCAAACTAAAAAAATCTAAAAATCACAAACTAAACACACATGGATTTCGGGGTAGGTTTAGGTTCGGGTAACGTACGAGACTGGGGAATTAGCTCCATAAATCGCACATTTACCTTGAAATATGCGTCGAACTTCCACAAATGACGATCAAACCTCCACATTAAATATTTACGTATATAAGACCCAATTTACAGAGAATTAGCAAATAAAATGCGTCTATTCGAGGTATAAAATGTACACTTTTGGGTGCTTATCATCCTCCCAAACAGAGTGTTACTAGTCCTCAAGCAATAAGATAAAGCAAAAGAAAGATAAGATATCAAAAGTGTGCTACTTTCGCGGGCACTTATGATTGCACTTAGCATATGCAACAAGCCTTTAAACCTATAGGTTGCCCTACAGGACAAGTTTTGTCTCGTGGGGGGTTTGCATGGAATATACCCACAAAATTCATTATTTGAGAAATGGTAGTCAATCTCTTATTAGACGTAGAATAATTACACAATCCATCACATGGGAAATATTTTGTGAAATACAAGCTAGAATGAAGAAAAGGTCAGCTAAGTAAATACACAAGGTGCATCCTTCCTAGAACTCAACGTGTGTAGTGTGAAAAGGTTAAAAGGTCAACGAGTAAAAGACTTGTATGGCTAAAAGGTCAACGAGTTTTGTGAGTAAATACCTAAGGGATTTTTTATTGACCATATTTTTCTCTACAATAATATATACAAGTAAAATTAAAATTGAACTAAACTAAAAATAAAAATAGTACTCACTAAATAAACTAAAAATAAAAATAACACAACACACAATACAAACTCTAAAAACTAAACACGAGTCGAATAAAAACTAATAAAATAAAAAAAAAAACAAAACAAAAATAAATAATAATAAACTAACTAAAAACAAAATAAAGGAAAACAAATACTCGACGCACTAAAACAAAACATAAAAATATATAAATAAAATTTATTAAAAATAAAACTCAAATAAAAAAATACATAAGAGGTACAAATAAAACCTAAACTCCTAAAATCATAAAATCTAGCAAAACTAAAAATAAAGGCTAAAATTAAAAAGTAATAAAAATTAAGAATTAAAAGAAATAGAACATAAATTCTAAAAAATTCTAAATAAATAAAAAATAAATCCTAAAAAAATGACTCAAACTAAAAATTTAAAAAAAAATCTAAAAATCATAAACTAAACACACATGTGGTTCGGGGTAGGTTTAGGCTTTGGTTAGGCTCGGGTAAGGTACGAGACTGGAGAATTAGCTCCATAAATTGCACATTTGTCTTGAAATAAGCATCGAACTTTCGTAATTGACTATCAAGCCTGCACATTAAATATTTACGTGTATAAGACCCAATTTGCCGAGAATTATCAATTAAAATGCGTCTATTCGGGGTATAAAATGTACACTTTTGGTTGCTTATCACACCACCCCCAAATAGAGCGTTTCTAATCCTCGAGGAATAAGATAGAGAGAGAGAAAGATAAGAAATCAAAAGTGTACCACTCTCACCGGCACTTGCGATTGCACTTAGCATGTGCAACAAGCCTTTAAACCTACAAGTTGCCCTACAGGACGAGTTTGGTCTCGTGAGGGTTTGCAAGGAATATACCCATAAAATTATTTATGTACAAAATGATAGTAAATCTCTTATTAGACGTAGAATAATTGTACAATCCATCACATGAGAAATATTTTGTGAAATACAAGCTAGAATGTAGAAAAGGTTAGATAAGTAAATACACAAGGCACATCCTTCTTGGAACTCAACGTGTGTAGTGTGAAAAGGTTCAAAGTTCAATGAGTAAAAGACAGTGTTTTACTCACTGACCTTTTAGCCATTTGATATTTAGCCTTTATTTTATATGTCGTTTTAGAGGAAAACACAGTCAATGAAAAATCCCTTTGATATTTACTTTTCCATACAAGTGCATTGACCTTTTAGCCTTTATCCAACAAGACTAACATTTCAGTCTTATTTGGGGGTGATTATTGTCACCCAAGTGATCCTCAAAGGTATTCGCAAAAAGAAGTGTGGGAAAAATGAAAAAAGTTTTTCCAAATGAAGTGATAACTTGAACTTTTTGGTGTGATGTGTCGTTGTTGTCAAAATCCAAGATACACAACTCCTTTCATTTACCTACAAAAATATATCACACGAACTCGTATAGAGGTAAGTAAGGATGTCAATCCAAGTTAATGGAGTGAAACAAATGAAAAGTCATGTAATCCAATTTGTAGTTATTTTTCTTATTTTTTTCTTACTTTTTGTTTGTTTTATATTTTTTTATATTAAAAAAAAATTATGTGATGGTGAAATTACTAAACTAAGTGACTAAATATGAACAAGATGAAACATTAAAATTAGTTGTGAACCAAGTTATATATACTTACCCAAATCTCCTACTTTAGTTATAAAGAACCCTATGACCACATCGATAATTTATATCATTGAAACTAAAACTCTCTTGAATACTTAGATATATGCTCTCGATTCTATACAATTCATTTTTTTAAATATGCAAGATCCCTTAGTATAGGTTCTTAGACCTAATAAGGAATTTTTCAGACAGATAATCTATTAATTTTATAACTCCATTTGTCTACACTGCCTCCTAGTAAACTTCTTCAAAATATAGTACCCCAATGACCCTATAGAGCTCAAAGCAATGGACTATATCCATTAAAATTAAGGAAAATAAAATAAAGCAACAATTGGTTCAAACCCGATTCCAATTACTTACATTAACCTTATTATAAGTTATTAGATAGACAATTATTACCATTTGAGAGATATTCCTATTTTTCATTTATTATAACTCCTGTGCAAATATAAAAAACCCAAATCTTCTATTACATAGTGAAGAATTCCAAGTATTTTCAAATCACAAAAAGTTAAGATACATCTTCACCAAAAAGACCATGAATTTGAGACAAAGACTTCGAATGGAATTTTTGGACGATTAAGATTCAAGTTAGATAACCATTTCGAAAAAAGTCAATTTTATAGTTAGCACCTTAAGCCGTAACCCTATTGGAAGACATAAAAACCTGATTTCATATGATGTTGCTACTACCATAGAGCAATATGATATTTGGATAACCCTTACTTTTTTAAGTTAACAAAATATCATTTCTACCCAGTCCTGAGAAAGAAAATCCTAGAACATCCGCTCCCATATCCCCTTGTGGTAGAAAAAATAATTCGAAAGTAATACTCTAGAGTTATCATACGATAGGGAAACAAGTCTACATAATATATGTATCTGATGAATCGTCATTATGAGAAAAGATATTGTAAGAAACTAATCATTCTAGATTCATGATACACCCCGAAAGTTTAAAATATATCGTATACTGAAGAAAAAGTATTGATGGTTAACATGAGAAGTAATGTTGCGAACCTTGTAGATTCAGAGGGGAAATAAAATCACATCATAATAGATTTTGTTAGTGAATTAGCTCGTACGTCCAAACAATACTATTCTATATGGAAAATATAGACTGACTCACCAGCTCTGCCTATTTTCTTTGAATGAAAACTATTGATTCTTTCCAAAAGCTCAGTGTTAGGATTCTTAGTAAGATTATAAACATAAACAACCCTGCCAGTGTATATAGAATCTTAGATTTCATCAAATATTGGAATACAAACATGATCCTTTAGATTATACATTACACTCCAAGTGAATGAGTTAGAATGAACATCGTTATGATTAAACATTATCATGCCTTGAGCACACAAATTATTTCTAGAAAGGTTCCAAACATTATTAACTATGACTTTATAAACATTAGTATTTAGATTCAATGTGCTTGAAATAGTAGTATCCTCTTGGTAAAAGATATTGATGATAGTAACCTCCTTCACATAGTTATATAACCTATATTTAAACCTCTTTTAGTAAACACCATCCAACTATTAAGTTCAAAATTATCCAATATTATAGGATAAATCTAGTGTAGTCCGATTCACTTTAAAGAATCCTTTTACCTTTATGTGTCTATGGTAGATTCCATGAGATGATTTCTACAATATTAGACACCATACCTCTTTTGATCCTTAGTTGGACCATGAAAATCTGAGAACAAATCAAATCGACAAACCTATTTGAATACCAAAAACTATCTGATGTTACGTTTTGTCACAAAATATTATCTTAAATCAATGTTAAATCCTTTGTACATATTTTTCTCATAAAGTAAAAAATCACACCAAGATACCAGGTACTATAACCCTTAGTATCCAAAAATTCTAAATTAATCTCTTCAAGGATTTACTAATAGGAATAAATAGTCGATATATTTTTCCTTATTTTTCGATCAGTGACTTCAAAACAATATTAAATCCCTCTAGTAAGTTCCTTTGGTTGTCCACTATTAATAGAAATTCCAACAGGAGAAACAAGAATAAAATACTGTATTATAAGAATATGAGTTGAAATTCTGATAACAACCTTAATAATTTTAGATAAATAATAGATTTCTTTGTACGAGAATCCTAAATATTTTGAAAATCATGACTTATAATTCAGCTATCATCAACTGGGTATTTGTCGAATTTAGGAGACTGAGCTTTAACAGTTCGATTATAAACTGTCAACCTACCCATCTCAAAAGAACTTATACTTCTACTTACCTATTATGTTAACGTAGGTAAAATACCGTTATTACAAAATCAATGTTCAAGGTTTAGTATCCTTTTACCGATACCATTGCTTTTATAGTATGAGTTAGTTGTGTGTGAAATGAACGTCATATCATACAACCAGACGGTGGACAAACCCTCATTACACAAACCTCTTTCATGATATACGACACATTCAAAGCTTGTAAATATGTCGATTAATTATCTAAAATCGATTTTTTTTTCAAATTTTGTTACATCATTATCCCTTATGCGGTTTTGTTGCCTAACACACCATGAGAAGAAATGACTTCGGTAACATCGTTATAATTACATGATAAACCTACAAACCTTGAAACTAATAAGTCAATAAGTTATCATTTAGAACACACTGCATACCATAGACGATGTAAGAACTATGAGAATTTAAAATTTTGAGAATATAGGAATTTCGAGGACGAAAGTTTTTTAGGTAGGCACACTGTAACAACATACATTTTCCTTTTATTAAACAATTTTATAATTTAATTATTTAATCCTCAAAATGCCATTTTTTAAATCATGTAAACAAATAAATAATGATTTTTAACTAATTGAGTACCGAGTATACAATTTTTACAAATATAACTTATTATGTATATTTAAAGTAAATTTTATATAAAATTACATTAAAACAAAACCCAAAATTTCTTCTAAATTAAATAAATGCAAGGTGTTAAAAGCTTAAGGAGTATATAATGTAAACTCCCAAGTTAAAACTTAGGGTTTAAAAATAGGAAAAAAAACTTAAACTGCCCCCTTTCGTTACCTATTACGGGTCAGGAAAAAAAAGGAACAAAAAAATAAAACTCGAACCAAACTAACTAAACCGACTCTCACCCCCATATATACCCACCTACTTACACAAATTAAAGGAAAAAAAAACTTCTCCTACAATCCAAAATCCACCACGAACAGGATTTTTTTATGGGTAAATCTCCTCCTCTAAAGTTTTCTAGGATTTATACCTATGTATATGTATATACATGTAAAATTAGTCGTGTGTGTATATATGTTGGCTATATATGGCAACGGGTATGTTATTTATTGATATAGGGTCGTTTGTGTATAAGTGGGTTGTATGGGAGCTTTTTTGGACTAGTAATATATATATATATATATATATATATATATCTGTGTGTGTGTGTGTGTGTGCGCGCGCGCGCGCGTGCATGTGTGTGTGTCCATGTATATGTTTGTGTATATGCATGTGTTATGGGAAAAGAAAAGAAAGACCGAGTCTCAATAATGTAATATTGTTGGGGTAAAAGTTTACTAAACATATCTTTGACCAGAGAAAGAAATATCGTTCTTTTTAAAGGCAACACTAAATATAAATGTACACGCTAAAAGATAGTTTTTATATCTTTAAAACAATCACTCAGAAAAATACGTGGAAAAGTACCATTGGGTTCAAAGTGTCAAAATGAACATTTTTATATATAAACATCTTTTAATTGACACTATTTGTTACAACATTAAATTTGGGTCGTTGTGTCAATTGAGGGTCCCTAGTACTAGTTAAAATATTTTTTTATGGTATAGAGAAAACAAAAAATGCCGATACATTAATTAATATTTATTTTCAACTTCAAGTAAATATTACATTTATTATATTCTTTCGTAAAGAAAATATCCTGATAAATTATAACAACTAATAAAAGTTTGTAACTCAGATCTTGTATGTGTATAATATGAGTCTGTTAGCCAAATACCCACGTCAGTTGAATTACGATCTAACTACATATAGAGTGAAACATTTATTTTGGGTTTTTGTTGTCTTAAAAATCACAGCCAAACATGATAAGCAACAAAGAACTAGTATAGCTAAACTTCATTTTTGGTAGGTTTTTCCTTCTTAATATTAATTTTTAGCAATTTGATATACTTCTATTGATATCACATTATGATAGCTCCAATTTACTCTTAGTATATGCATGTTATGATACTGCCATGCTACATGCATTGTTGAATATTACTAATATTTGAATGTGAATCATATGGATCAAGTAAACCTTTCTGATTTAATAACAAATTTCATGAGATTATCGAAATGATTGAATACGTTCACCCCTACACTTATGTGTAAATTATCATGTTATAAGCATTAGTATTAACTAGGGACTTAACTACCGTGTTATCCTCGAAACTTCTCTACTTGGCCTAAAGGTCAGAGATGTTTGACAACCATATTTATTACTACATATATAGGAGTTCATGTTTAATAGTGTGCCTAGCTATTTACTTTTCTCCAAAGATTTTGGGTTGATATTATTTGGTTATACTGATTGTAATAAGCCACGTAATTTTTGGGGCATTTTCAAAATAAAGAGGAAAATTAAAGTTTTTGATAAAATTATTTTTATTGCTCAAATATGTTGGTTATTATTTTTAAAGGTGAGAATTTCAAACGGTTTCAAAAACAGAGTTAAAACGAATTTTAAAATGATTTTTAATATTTTTAACTCTTGAAATTCTAAGTCGGCGAACATTAAGTAATTTTCAAGAGTTGTTTTGACTTCCAACTCTTCATTTCTTTGCCTTATTTAAAGGAGTCTTTTGGATTCCAACTCTTCATTTCTTTGCATTATAAAAGGAAGTCGTGGGCAAGACTTTTAACCTACTTTTGGCACAACTTTTGGCAGCAAATATATTTTATACTCCTCTCCTTTTTAATTATACCTTAGCCCTTGAGATTTGTGAGTTCCAACCCTAGATTAGAGGTGTTCTTGGGGCTATTTTGTTGGAGGTTCTTGGAGGAGCTTCTGTGGATCTTTTGTGTTGATCTTGAGGATGTGATCATTGGTTTCTCATCATGGTTTGAGGTATGGGGTTTTACACAATATGCTCCTTAAATCTCGCGAGTGTCATTCTCTTTGATTTCTTATTAATTGAACTCATATTTGAATTGATAAATTCATTAAAATATGGAAAATAATTGTTGAAATTATTTTGATTCATGTGGTATCATTATATTATTGATGAGCACGTTGTCATGAGATTTTAATATGGCACGGATGTTGTGAACCCGCCAAAATACCTATTCCCGGGCTATGGCTTGATAAAGCATATGCGGATGGGGTGAGGCTTGGTTACCCATTGATGGGTTGTTGAGATATTATATTGATAAATTCTTTGAGATTTGCATTGATTTGAATATTCGTACTCGTGTTGTTACATTTTATTCATCGCTAACATATATGTGTTGAGCATCTTTCCTGTCGTATTGTGTACTTCCCCACATTTTCTTTTAGTGGCAGGTTAGTGCGGATTTCGGGGCACTATGGAAATTGATTTTAGCAAGGATTGTTTGGGAAAGATTTGTATTATTTTGATGTATAGAGCTTTTGAGATTTGTATTTTATTTTTGAGTAAATTATTGTATGTAATTTGAGAGATTTGGTATTTAATTTGAAGAGATTGAGATTTGTAGTTTCTCTTTTGTTGTTGTGAGACTTAGATGCTCTATACCTTTTTACTTGTGGATTTGGATTTATTTTATCGCATTAGCGCTCCGTTCGCTCTCCCCGGGCGGGCGGGGTGTTACACTGATCATGCTAAATTATTTTATACCTCTTAGTGAATTGGTACATATGGGATTATCGATTCAAAGATCCTTGAGTTTCTTTATGAGATCCTTGATATTTTTAGGTGAAATATTTATCATGATTTATTTTGGCAAACAGTTAAAGCCATATACACTCCAAGCTCTCTATATATAACTGCTATAGAACTGGTTGCAATATAGTCAGAAACATTGTTGATTCTTTTCCTTCAAGTTATTCTTCATAGGTACCTATAGGCAATGATGAACGATCCAAGAATCACTTGATATATATAGATAAAGAGAGATATTGTTAGAAGAAATGAAACATAGAGCAGTGATATACCCGTTTATATCCTTGGCTTGGATGAAGATTATGTCCAAAACGGACGACCCTACGAGGGGCCGACCCTTCACCAGGCCCCCAGCTGGCCTCCACCAGGCCCAGACGACCCTACGAGGGGCCGACCATCCACCAGGCTCTAGACGACCCTACGAGGGGCCGACCCTCCACCAGGCTCCAGACGACCCTACGAGGGGCCGACCCTCCACCAGGCTCCAGACGACCCTACGAGGGGCCGACCCTTCCCTAGGCTCCAGACGACCCTACGAGGGTACGACAGTACGAGGCCAGAATCAAACCAGACTCACTACCAGAAGAAACTTTGCCCTCGGTCTCGTCTCATAGGCCGAGGGTGACATCATCACAGTGCGTGGTTTGGGAGACGCGTGGAACAGTGCGCGTGAGGCTCACATGGCATGTGGCAGACCGTTATAACAAAATCACACCCTCACGTGAGGGAATATTAAGTCATCATTTGGCATCTACAGGTGTCAACAGGGGGTTGGCTGGATCATCATTCACATGCACCATGCATACTTGGGGGGTACACTACACACCCCAAGACCTATATATACTTGTCACCTACAACCCTACAAAGGGATCCGATTATTGCAACCCTAGTAAAAACTCTGCTTATACACATAGTAGAGAGAGATAGAGAGCTTGTGTGCATTGTATCCAAGGCCATTAGTGCCCATACTTAGTGGATCACACACTCACAGTGGATGTAGGCCAAATTGGCTGAACCACTATACATCATTGTCTTATTTCCCCTTATACTCATCCCCTTCTACACACTCACATACTTATACACTTATACATCTCTATGGATGCCATGGCTACTACTGTTTGAGCTCATTATCACTTGTCCGGTGGTGCTAAATATAAGCATCATCAGTCTGGCACCGTCTGTGGGAACGCGAAGACGTCTCTTCCTTTGCACAGCTTGACCTCACTGGGCACTCTGGTGGTGAACCAACCCTCCCCCTGAGAGGAGGTGCTTCACCATTGAAAGAGACCCACTAAGGTTCCCAAGCTCACCATTCTTCAGTCGTTCTAGCTCAAACACATGGCACCTGAGATGCCACCACCACCACTTCCCCCACCGGATGAGGGGGGAAGACCCAGTTCCAGTCAGCCATCGCCTCAGTCTGAGATGGCTGATGTGGCGGCAGCCCTAAAATCTCTGGAAGCAAGCCAGCGAATGATGCAGGAGCAGTTCACAGCTCTAAGCTAGAACATATTGAGACCACTACGGGTCTCACCTGAGATGATTACTCCGGCAGCAGCCCCAGGACAGCATGAGGCCAGGGGACCACCCCAGGCACCTCGCAAAGACCTGCCACCTCCTCAGCGGCGTAGGGATGTTGCTGACCCCCGGCGTTTACGCCTGGGGAGGCAAGAAAACCCTTGCCCTGAGGATAGGTATGGAGATCTGGAGGGAGAGGAGGCTCCTATAGAGTGCTGGGAACCTTACGAGGTCTCCAACAGTACTGTGCGACCCCTCCAGGACAGTAGGGGAAAGTGCGGGAGACCAAACCCTGATGATCGCCCAAGAGACTCTGCTTTTGATCGCTTGAGCAGGGGGTCGGCCTTTGAGAGGCTAGGCCCAGTAAATGACCTGCGGGAACAGTTGTCCAGACCAAGAAGCGCTGCGAGATCCAGGAGGGAGACAACAGATGGCCGACCCCGAGGACGAGATGATGGCCAAAGGGAAGTAAAGAGCCGACACAGGCCTGCTGTAGCAGAACCCTCCGTCCACCTCGGAGAGGCAGCAGGGGATAACATCGGCCAGGCCGACCCTGTGAGGCCTTGGAATGACTCAATCCAGCGGCTAGAGGATAATATTGGTGATATATTGAAGAGACGAGACCCTCTTCAGAGGGGATACACCATAGGCTCACCCTTTGTGGAAAAGATAGTCAACTTCCCCACGCCATCAAAATTCAAGCCACCTATGGTCACCCCAAGGTATGACGGGGGTACCAACCCCGTCCACCATGTGGAGATGTATCAGTCGGCTGCATACATATACTCTATCTCAGATGAGATGAGGTGTCGTGCCTTCTCTGGTACCTTGACAGGGGCTGCGCATGTCTGGTACACGTCTCTTCCAAAAAATTCCAATGAAAACTTTAAGCAGATGGCCGACCTGTTCATCCATAATTTCTGCTTTGGGGTGAGGCCACAAAAGAAGACCACCCACCTGCTCTATGTTAAGCAGGGGAAGGGTGAGAGTCTGAGGGACTATATAGCCAGATTCAATAAGGAGAAGCTGGAGGTGGAAGACTATGAGGAGAGCATAGCTATGACAGCACTGATTGGAGGACTCCAAAAGGGGAAGCTGTTATGGAAGCTTGCTGAGGACCCTCCGAGGACAATGGCCGAGCTGTTGTCGACAGCAGGAAAGGTGATGAACGCCGAAGAGGCGATGGCTGCAAAATGTGAGGACGAAAGGGGAGGTACTAGTGGGGGTAAGTACCCTAAGAAGAACAAAGAGGGGAAGAAGAGGTCCACGGATGACAAGTTCGCTGGTTACACCCCTCTGAAGGTTAGCTGCGAACAGATTCTCAATGAGATAAAGAGTGACCGATCCCTAAAGTGGCCTGAGAAGCTAAGGGCAGCACCTGGCAAGAGAAATAAGAACCTGTGGTGTGAATTTCATCAAGACCACGGTTACGTGATAGACAAATGCTTTGCTCTGAAAGATGAGATTGAGAAGATGCTGAAAGAAGGGAAGCTCAGAAAGTACGTCGACAGAGACGCCTTCAAGAGAGGCCGAGGGGACGACCCCAGAAATAAGCGAGTCGATGCATGCAGAGAAGGTCCTCCAAAAAGAGGGGACGACCCTTCCGATGACGAGGACGACCCTGACCTCCCACCGAGAGACGATCAGGGCCCCGTCAAGAGGCTTAATATGATCTCGCTCGGAGTAGGAATGATATCTGGGGGACTGGCAGGAGGAGGGTCAGAAGTCGCCGACAGGAAGGCCCATGTCGCTGAAGCTAAGGCAGTGACAAAGACGGTGCACTCGACCTCCCTGGAGGTCAAGTCAGAAAAAAGGAAGAAGGTTGATATGGACACTTTGATAGTGGGATTTTCAAGAATGGACTTCAGAGGCCTCTTGGCCCCGCATGATGACCCTCTCGTCATCACTACTAGGGTACACGAGTGCAAAGTGCCAAGGATACTGGTAGATGGGGGCTCATCCACAGATGTGATGTTTTGGCCATGCTTCAAGGCCTTGGTCCTCAGTCGTGCCAGACTTGTCCCATACCATCATCCATTGATTGGGTTCAATGGGGAGAAGGTTCACCCCCTGGGAATATATGAGGCTGATGTCAGGATGGGGGACGAATGGCCGAGATGGCTCACCAAGAAGGTCAGTTTCTTTGTGCTGGATGAGCATGTGTTTTTGGCATACAACATCATACTGGGACGTGTGGCCCTCAAGGGGTTTGAAGCTATGCTGTCCACAGTCCATCAGATGGTAAAGACAGCCTCCCTCTCCCCCGCATCGACCAGATGGTAGACGCTACCGCAGGCCATGAGCTCATGAGTTTTATGGATGCCTATTCAGGGTACAACCAGATCTTCATAAACCCTGAAGACTCGGAGAGGACAGCCTTCATCACTGAGAAGGGGACATACTGCTATAGGGTCATGCCCTTTGGTCTAAAAAATGCAGGGGCAACATACCAGCACCTCGTAAATAAAATGTTCGAAGACCAAATTGGGAAGTCTATGGAGGTCTACGTAGACGACATGCTGACTAAGAGTCTGAAGGCAGAGGATCATGTGGCAGACCTGGAGAAGACCTTTAATACGATGGACAAGTACCAGATGAACCTTAACCCGGCCAAATGTGTCTTCGGGGTCGGAGAAGGGAAGTTCCTGGGGTTCATTGTCAACCAAAGAGGCATCGAGGCCAACCCTGAAAAGATAAAGGCCCTTGTTGAGATGAAGACCCCCAAATCCATCAAAGACGTTCAGAGGCTCACAGGGAGAGTGGCTGCCCTGAACACATTTGTGTCAAGGGCCACAGACAGGTGTTTACCATTCTTCAAGATCCTCAGGAAGGCCTTCGAATGGAGTGAGGAGTGTGATGAGGCATTCAAGGAGCTAAAATCATACTTAGGGTCTCCCTTGCTGCTGTCACGACCCGTGTAGGGTGAACGACTTTACGTGTACCTTGCCGTCTCAGAGTCGGCCATCAGCGCAGCCATTGTGAGAGACGAATACGGAATACAGAAGCCTGTGTATTTTAACAGCAAGGCACTCCAAGGGGCAGAGCAAAGATACCCGAGGATGGAAAAGCTGACCTACGCCTTGGTCCATGCCTCAATGAAGATGAAGCCGTACTTTCAGTCACATACAATGGTCATCCTCACCGACTCTCCTCTTAGGCAGGTCCTACACAAGACAAAAAAATCAGGTAGGTTGATGGCCTGGGCTATAGAGATAGGGGAGTTTGAAATTGTGTATCAGCCTAGGACGGCCACTAAGGGGCAGACATTGGTAGACTTCGTGGCTGAGTTCACCTCGGAGGATGATGAGGCCGAGGGTGAGACCCTCGGGAACACGGATACAAAAGACAGACCCGCAGACACACCCGTGGATATGGTTGAGACGAGCACCGCTAGAAGGAACGCGACTGAAAACAAAGAGGGAAGATACGTCTTTAGACAGGGATCCCTCTCCAAGGGAAGTTTCTCAGGAGAATAGACCATGTGGAGTCTCTTCATCGACGGGTCCTCTTGCGAAAGCGGGAGCGGAGCTGGGTTGATAATATCAGCACCTGACGGCACATACATCGAGTACGCCCCGAGGTTCAATTTTAAAGCCTCCAACAACGAGGCTAAATATGAGGCCTTGATAGCTGGCCTTTCCTTGGACAAATCTCTTAGCGTCGGCCAGATTTTGGTTCATAGTGATTCGAGGCTGGTGGTGAATCAGATACTAGGAGCCTACGAGGCCAAGGACGAGAGGATGGCTAGGTACCTTGAGAAGGTGAGGTCATTGTTGAAAGACTTTAAAGAAGCGAAATTCAAGAGAGTACCTAGACTCGACAATGGCCGTGCTATCGCCCTTGCAAGGTTGGCCTCGGCAACTAGGACAAACATAAGGAGGACAGTCCCGGTAGAGATCTTGCTTCGGCCAACTATTGAAGATGCCGAGGGAGCACTTGGAAATTGACTGAATGTTTCTCAAGAAGATTCATGGATGGACCCTCTGATCAAATACATTAAGGAGGGAGAGATGCCAGAAGCAAGGCAAGAGAGGAAGAAGCTGACATACAGGGCTGTAAAATTCACTGTCATCGGAGACACGCTGTACAAAAAGGGGTTTCTGCTCCCCTTACTTAGATGCGTGCATCCCTTAGAAGTCCCTTCCATTCTGCAGGACGTGTATGAAGGGTCGTGCTTAAGCCACATTGGGGGTAGATCCTTAGCGAAGAGGGTGATCACCCAAGGCTACTGGTGGACGACCTTGGGGAAAGACGCCGTGACATATGTAAAGAAGTGTGATAAATGCCAGAGATTTTCCACCATCCCTCACCATCCCCATTAGCCTCTTACCTCCATTACATCCCCGTGGCCATTCGCAGTGTGGGGGATTGACCTGGTAGGACCCTTACTGAGGGCAGTTAATAACTATCGGTTCCTCATCGTAGCAATTGACTACTTTTCAAAGTGGGTAGAGGCCGAACCAATGGTCACGATTACAGAGCAGAAGACCTTTCAGTTCATCTGGAAGAATGTGATATGCATATACAGTCTACCCAACACCCTCATCTCGGATAACGGGACCCAGTTCAAGAATGCCTCTCTGCAGAAGTACTGTGAGAGGGTAAGTATCAAACAATTTTTCTCCACCCCAGGCCGACCTCAGGCCAATGGGCAAACCGAAGTTACGAACAGGACAATCCTAGATGGGATTAAGAAGAGGATTGAGGAGGCAAAAGGAAGATGGGTCGAGGAGTTATATGCAGTATTGTGGGCATACAGGACGACAGTAAGGACCTCTACTGGGGAGAACCCATTCATGTTAGCTTATGGATCAGAAGCAGTCATCCCCACCGAAGTCGAGTTTCCCACTCATAGGGTCCAAATGTACGACCCCCAGGGAAATACGGAAGAGAGGAGACTTGACTTGGACTTAATTGAGGAAAGAAGGGAGGATGATGAGATAAGGCAGGCTTCCTACCAGTAGAGGACCGCAAGGTTTTACAATCAGAGGGTGAAACAGAGGCCTATCGCAGTTGGAGACTTGGTTCTCAAAAAGACTTGGAAAAAACCCAATAAACTCCATCCTAATTGGCACGGCCCCTATAGGGTCACCGACGAAGTTGTCCCTGGGACCTATAGACTAGAAAACCTAGAAGGGGAACCTTTTTCCAACCCCTGGAACGCAGATCATTTGAAGAAATACTACCAATAGTGTTGTAAGGTCTTGATAGACCATAGTTGTAATAGGAGTTGCTCCAATAGGACACTTTGGAAAATTAATGAAAAATATGATTGGCCTCACCCTACAGTTATCAGTTCCAGTATGCATGGAAACATCTACAAAAAACCATTAATTTGGCTACTTGAACCCTCGGCTATAATAAGGACCAGTGGAGGGGACGACCCCACCACTGTTCTAAAAAAAGGCAAGGGTAGACTTCATTTAAAACCATTAAGTTGGTAAGTTGAACCCTCGGCTATAGTGAGGACCAGTGGAGGGGACGGCCCCACCACTGTTCTAAAAAAGACGAGGGTAGACTTCATTAAAACCATTAATTTGGTAAGTTGAACCCTCGGCTATAATGAGGACCAGTGGAGGGGACGACCCCACCACTATTCTCAAAAAAGACGAGGGTAGACTTCATTAAAACCATTAATTTGGTAAGTTGAACCCTCGGCTATAATGAGGACCAGTGGAGGGGACGACCCCACCACTGTTCTAAAAAAAGACGAGGGTAGACTTCATTAAAACCATTAATTTGGTAAGTTGAACCCTCAGTTATAATGAGGACCAGTGGAGGGGACGACCCCACCACTGTTCTCAAAAAAGACGAGGGTATACTTCATTAAAACCATTAAGTTGGTAAGTTGAACCCTCGGCTATAATGAGGACCAGTGGAGGGGACAACCCCACCACTGTTCTCAAAAAAGACGAGGGTAGACTTTATTTAAAACCATTAAGTTGGTAAGTTGAACACTCGGCTATAATGAGGACCAGTGGAGGGGACGACCCCACCACTGTTCTCAAAAAAGACGAGGGTAGACTTTATTTAAAACCATTAAGTTGGTAAGTTGAACCCTCGGCTATAATGAGGACCAGTGGAGGGGACGACCCCACCACTTTTCTAAAAAAAGACGAGGGTAGAGTTTATTTAAAACCATTAAGTTGGTAAGTTGAACCCTCGGCTATAATGAGGACCAGTGGAGGGGACAACCCCACCACTGTTCTCAAGAAAGACGAGGGTAGACTTCATTTTAAACCATTAAGTTGGTAAGTTGAACCCTCGGCTATAATGAGGACCAGTGGAGGGGACGACCCCACCACTGTTCTCAAAAAAGACGAGGGTAGACTTTATTTAAAACCATTAATTTGGTTACTTGAACCCTCAGCTATAATGAGTACGAGTGGAGGGGACGACCCCACCACTGTTCTCAAAAAAGACGAGGGTAGATTAAATTGGGTAACTTGAACCCTCGGCTATAATGAGGACCAGTGGAGGGGACGACCCCACCACTGTTCTCAAAAAAGACGAGGGTGGACTTTATTTAAAAACCATTTGGGTTATTATGATCCTCGACTATGATGAGACCATATGAGGGGACGACCCCACATTGGTCCTCAAAAAAGATGAGGGAGGGGTTAGTAGCATCAACAGAGCAAATCAACAAGGAGCAAACCATAAAAGAATTAAATATGGAAGACAACAATTATGGAAGGGAAGAGACAATGGTATTAATAAAACATAAAATATCAAGTGTTTTACAAGGCCATTGAACAAAAATACACTTGAAGGGTATGGGCTACAGGCAGTCACTCTATGGGACGACATCAGAGGGCAGGGCCTCAACATCTATGGAGTGGTCTCCTCAGTTACCAGCACTGGATGATCTTCAGATGTACCGACCCCCTCGATTTGGACTTGGGACTCCACTTGGTTGAGGGCCTCGGCAATTAGGGGGTCGTCCAGTTGAACACCCTCCAGTGAAGGACAAACAGAGGAGACGACATCGCCGAATTTAAGGACGACCCATCGGCAGGCCGTCCTGATCCCCCTTTCCAGATACTCAAGGCCGAAGCCCTGAAATTCATCTGAAGTCTTATAAGCCTCAACAGCATCGGCCTCAACTTTCTTGATGGCTGCTTCCAGATCAGTCTTATGCTTGACTTCCATGTTCAGTAAAGCCTCATCCCTATCCTTGATGATCAAGTCCTTGGTTTGCAGGTCGGCATTGTGCTGCCTCATCAGCTCATCTAGGACCCTAGCATGCTCGGTCCTAGCACTCTCAAGCTCAGTCCTCACAGTATTAAGCTCAGTATTCGTAGTATCAAGCTCTATCTGCAACTCAGCCTCATGCTGGATAGCCCTTTCGGCCTCATGGAACTTCATCTGATTCTCGGCCATCCATTTGGTGGCTGAGGTGAGGGCACAAACAGACTGCACGAAAAATAAGTAAAGAGTATAAAGAGGGGCCGAGGGAACAGTTAGTGAAAGAATGAAATTAAAGAGGTGGGTCAAGACCAATACCTGAGCAAGGGAGTGCAGACCATAGTCGTACACTTTAGCAGGAGGCATCTTTGCTAAGAACTCGAAGTCAGAGGCCGACGGTGCAAAGAACATCGAGGCCTTAGCAGCCCGCAAGTTCGTGATCAGTGACGAGAGGTCGGCCCTCAGATGGGCCAGATTTTGAGACCAGAAGGCCCCCATACTGGACGAAGAGGTCGTCCCCTCAAAGGCGTCGACTCTGGCCCTCGTCCGAGAATCAGGCCGAGGCTCAACTGGGCCCTCAGGCTCCTTCCTTTTGTTACTGTCAGTGGTCGGCTCCACCACTGTCAGCCCAGTAGCCTTTGTCTTCCTCGGAGCCTTCTGAGGCTCCTTCCCCTTCTTATTGGCCAATCCAGACAGTAAGCTGGGAGCTGTCATTTCCCAAAGATAGTCTGGTGTACCTGCAAGACGATCTGATAAGAGGACGACATGTCAGAAAAGTTCAGAGATAAAGAGAGAACACTTCAAAAAGAAGTAAAGAAGGGAAAATGTTCAGTATAACTCACATAGTTATGTCAGAGGGCCAACCCTCAGACCAGCTTCTTTAAGGAATCGAGGGGTCATCAAGTCTTCGAATTTTGCAAGCTCACCCTCTCGCCCTCGTCCTCTCAGATAATCTACAATATCCTTCTCCTCCAGACTAAGTCCAGGGTCTGACCTGGCCTTCATGGAGGGGTTAGACCACTTCCTGGTGACCCTCGAACTATCGGCAACGGGCTCCCACTCCCCGAAGATAAAGAAAAACCTCTTCTTCCAATCATGGTTGGAAGTTTGTGCCACATGGAGGAGTTTCTTCTCAGACCTCCTTGCCCCCAGGTGATAATATCCAGGCTGCTTGGACGAGGAGGTGATATTGTAGCAGCCCAGAAATAGGTCAGCCGAGGGCTCGTCGATAAAGGCATTCTTCCACAAGGAAATATAGCCCAATATCGTCCTCCAAGAGTTTGGAGGAAGTTGAGAGGGGGAAACGCCGAGGGCAACCAGAATGTCTACAATGGCAGGGTGCAGAGGGAGCCTGACTCCAACCTTGAACATCTGTTCGTAGACTGCAACCTTTCCCTCTTGGCAATCGAAGACCCTCTCAGCCTCAGAGGGAACCCTCATAATCACCCCGGAGGGCACTCCATAAATATGCCTCCATATCAGGAGATCTCGATCCCTAACAGAGGAGATAAAGGACGAGGCGTGGGAGGTATCAACCTCATCATCTGTATCATCGTCCTCATCCTCAGATCTCTCCCCCTCATCACCTGCAGGAGGACCCTGAGGAAAAGCCACTTGGAAGGCATTGGGGGACAGGGTTGTCACAGGGACAGCCTCAGAGGGGGCCGTACCCTCGGCCTCTCGGCCTGAGCTAAGGTCAGGTGTGTCCCTTCTACCAGAAGTTCCAGCACTAGTTGGTGAGGAGACTCTCTCATCCATCTCACTTGGGTTGGGTGTCTCGGAAGGACGAGGTGACGACCCACAAGACTCAGAAGGTTCAGATGGTCTTATGGTGGAAAGAGGAATGGGAAAGATGGGTCGTACCCAATTAGGGTCGGCCCCTCGTTTCCTCTCTTCCTCTTCCTTTATTCATCTGATTTCGGTAAAGAGCTTCTCTCTTAAGGACGGGAACTCAGATACTAAGCTGTAAAGCCTCCTAAGCATTAAGGGGAAGACTCTACACTTAGAGAAATTACACTAAACTTGGCTAATTCAGCTACAAACAAGTGGGGAATTGACCAGGTTTGACTTTTGGATTAAACAAAAGAACTCAAAGGTTTTCGTCAAGAACGTTCAAGAACCTTTAACCGGAGAAGGCACCGGAAAAAGCTATGGGGAACTCGAAGAAAATGCAACCCTATGGCCCTAAAAAACAAACAGAATTGTAGACAAAGGAAAGCTCTTAATGAAGGAGAATACCTAATAACGAGGGTGAGTAACGCTGCTGAGACCTGACAAAACGAAGGCTATAAGTGGCAAAGATTACTGGTTCTAGAGAGAGAATAGACTTGGGCGCGAATAAGAAGAAGTTGGGGAGAGAGTTTAAAAAACCCTTAAATACCCTGGTCATAAATGGGCACATTTGCCAAGAAGGGTATAATTAGGGCACAAAGCCCCATGCAAGTGTGCAGCCGCCTTGCCTTGAAAACTTGAATAGCAATGAGTACCTGCCCATGTATCACTCACCTAACTGATCATACACGCATCTCAATTTCAACATTATCCCTCAGCCATCTCAATGGCACCTATGGCTAAGGGCTGGGGGGTGATTGATATACCCGTTTATATCCTTGGCTTGGCTGAAGATTATGTCCAAAACGGACGACCCTATGAGGGGCCGACCCTTCACCAGGCCCCCAGCTGGCCTCCACCAGGCCCAGACGACCCTACGAGGGGCCGACCCTCCACCAGGCTCTAGACGACCCTACGAGGGGCCGACCCTCCACCAGGCTCAAGACGACCCTACGAGGGGCCGACCCTTCCCCAGGCTCCGGAAGACCCTACGAGGGTACGACAGTACGAGGCCAGAATCAAGCCAGACTCACTACCGGAAGAAACTTTGCCCTCGGCCTCGTCTCATAGGCCGAGGGTGACATCATCACAGCGCGTGGTTTGGGAGACGCGTGGAACAGTGCACGTGAGGCTCACATGGCACGTGGCAGACCGTTATAACAAAATCACACCCTCACGTGAGGGAATATTAAGTCATCATTTGGCATCTACAGGTGTCAACAGGGGGTTGGCTGGATCATCATTCACATGCACCATGCATACTTGGGGGGTACACTACACCCCCCAAGACCTATATATACTTGTCACCTACAACCTTACAAAGGGATCAGATTATTGCAACCCTAGTAAAAACTCTGCTTGTACACACAGTAGAGAGAGAGAGAGAGCTTGTGTGCATTGTATCCAAGGCCATTAGTGCCCATACTTAGTGGATCACACACTCACAGTGGATGTAGGCCAAATTGGCTGAACCACTATACATCATTGTCTTATTTCCCCTTATACTCATCCCCTTCTACACACTCACATACTTATACACTTATACATCTCTATGGATGCCATGGCTACTACTGTTTGAGCTCATTATCACTTATCCGGTGGTGCTAAATATAAGCATCATCAAGCAGCATGAAAGATATGTATATAAGTCTGATATAAGGATGAATGTTTTAACTACAGTTGTAAGACATTTTAGCGTCAATAAATCCATCAGTTAGTTAAATATTCACGGCTCATTTATAATCTAATATTGTTTGAAAATTTAAACTCGCACCCGAGAAATCGGGGTGTGACTTTAACTCCGCTCTCTTTCTTTTTAATAACTATAACCCTAAACCTTTCTCCAAGTAACTAACGTATTACCAAAGTACCCTATATTTTAACCATAATTCATTTTGTGTCAAATCTTTCATTTACATTTTATAATTATAATTATAATTAAAGATCATACTTTTATTAATTTACAATTAGGACTAAACACTTTATTAATTCACCTAATAAACTCTATAATTAATCAAATAAATTCTAAAATTATAATAACTTCCCACTACACCAAAATGACAAAATTGTCACCTTTCAGCCGCCAACCTTGTCAAGGTCATTGACAAGGACACAAAACACGCGTTTTGTGTCACGGTCATTGACCTTGACACGACCGTGACAAAGAATTGTCACGGTCAATGACCTTGACATGACCGTGACAACTTCTGTAGTAAAAAAAACCCTAGCCTTATTTTTTTCCCACTTTTTTTGGTTTTCCCCCCTCTCTCTCTCTAAGCGATTTCTGCTCTCTCTCTCTCTCTCTCTCTCTCTAAGGTATATTTTTTTCCTCTTTTTCTCTTTCATTTCTATATGTGTGTGTATGTGTATGTGTATGTGTGTATATATATGTGTGTATATGTATGTGTGTATATATGTGTGTGGTGGGGGAGGGGGAAGGGGGTAATGGGGGTGGGGTGGTGCAGGTGTGGTGGGGGGAGGGGGTGGGGTATGTGTATATGTGTGTGAATGTGTGTGCATATATGTGTGTGGTGGTTTTTGGTGGGGGAGGGGGGAAGGGGGTAGTGGGAGTGGGGTGTGGTGGTGGGTGTGGGGTTGGAATTTTCTAACTAAAAATATGATAATATTTTGTTATAATCTGTTAAAACAAAGGTGTTAAAAAACGCGGGGCGTGATCGAGGCGTGGAGGCCAAGCCTTAAGCCTTAGAAGCCTAGGCGGCCCTTAGGCGTAAAAAAACGTGAAAAGGCGTTTAGGCCTTCTTAATATATTTTAATATTTTTTAACCATAACAAGGCTATTAAAATAGTAAAATTGTATAGATTATAAAAATGTTTCTGAATATTTGCAAATTAAAATACAATTTGATTATTTTGGATGAGACAATGGTCCGGTTTGTAAAAAAAATATTTAAAAGGCGATATCGTTTCACTAAAATATTGTTGGTTTTATAAAAAAGTGCGCCTTAAGGGTTTTACCAAGAATAAGTCGTCAAATCTTAAGGCGAGGCGTTTCTCCCAACCCTCAAGCCTAGGCGTGCCTAGGTGGAGCTTAGGCGGGTTATTTAGAACAGTGGTTAAAACTATATAAACCTTAGTATGAATGCAAGGCTAGTGATAGTTAGAATTGTGTAAATGTTAGAAAAGTTCTAGAATTCATATGTTAAATTTAATTATATAAATATTTAAATTTGATAATAATTTTATTCACGAAATTAATTCAATTAGGTAAAACCCTAGATAATTTTTTAACAGAATTTGATAATATTATATAAAGTTTAGTAAATTCATAAAATGTTGCCAATTGTGTGTTTTTAGGAATATCATTAGTTACTTTCGTGCCCAGCTATGTAGAATCCATACACATGCATGTTGTTGGAAAGTCTTAAATTTAATTCTCACTTTAGTTTGTAGAATCTCTGTACTTGGTTGGATTTATCCTTTTATGATAATGAAATTTATGCTCCAATTATAATTATCTCATGTCATAATTTTATTGATAAACAATAAATTAATAAAGTAATAAAAATATGAAAATATCCCAATTGATTTAGTAAGATTCGTTCTAGACTTCATTACAAATTATTCATGTAAAACCCGACTCTCTTATAAGATATGCATATTGTGATAAAATATAATGAGGATAAGAGACTTTTAAAATATAAAAGAATCTCAAAGAATAAATATAAAGATAAAGGATTAAAGAAGTAGATAATTGCAATGAATATACAGATAAGATGATGATAAAAGATCAAGCAATGAATCAGATGATAAAACACGTGTTTTGTGTCACGGTCATTGACCTTGACACGATCGTGACAAAGAGTTGTCACGGTCATTGACCTTGACAAGGCCATGACAAATGTAATTGTCACGGTCGTGGTGGGGGGAGGGGGTGGGGTGGTGGGGGTGGGGTAGTGTGTGTGTGTGTGTGCATGTGTACGTGGCGGGGGGGGGGGGGGGGGGTAAGGGGTGTGGTGGGGGTGGTGCGTGTGTGAAAATAATTTTATTCATGAAATTAATTCAATTAGGTAAAACCCTAGATAATTTTTTACCAAAATTTGATAATATTATATAAAGTTTAGTAAATTCACAAAATGTTGCCAGTTGTATGTTTTTAGGAATATCATTAGTTACTTTTGTGCCCAACTATGTAGAATCCATACACATGCATGTTGTTAGAAAGTCTTAAATTTAATTCTCACTTTAATTTGTAGAATCTATGTACTTGATTCGATTTATCCCTTTATGATAATGAAAAATTATAATTATCTCATGTCATAATTTTATTGATAAACAATAAATTAATAAAGTAATAAAAATATGAAAATACCCCAATTGATTTAGTAAGATTCGTTCTAGACTTCATTACAAATTATTCATGCCAAACCCGACTCTCTTATAAGATATGCATATTGTGATAAAATATAATGAGGATAAGAGACTTTTGAAATATAAAAGAATCTCAAAGAATAAATATAAAGATAAAGGATTAAAGAAGTAGGTAAATGGGTGTGGTGTGGGTGGTGGTGGTGGTGTGTGTGTGTGTGTGTGTGCGTAGGTGTGTGTGTGTGTGCGTGGCGGGGGGAGGGGGCAAGGGGTGTGGTGGGGGTGTGTGTGGTGGGGCAATTTTAAAAATTGAATAGCTTTAATTAAGAAATTGTATAGCTTTAATTATAATTTTAATTGTATAGTTTTAGATGAAAGTAAATTAATAATTAGTGCCAATTTCATATGAAAGTAGGATTGCCCCTCATTGTAAATTAGTAAATTAATAATATTCTACTTTAATTGTTAGTTTAATTGATGAAATATTGGGTTGGTTAGTTTTAAAAGTGGCGTGACGTGTGCGTGCGCGTGTGTGTGGTGGGGGTGGGGTAGGGGTAGGGGTGTGTATGTGTACTATTTACATTTTTTTATCTGTTCTAATAACATTTTTTTACAGCAAATGTCTCCTTCAGATATTAAGGCGAAGATGATGATGTTGTCTGGGCTCGATGGTAGCGGAGGCGACGAGGGCTCCTCCGCCCCTAGGCTCCCCAAATATGAAAAATTTGGGATTACAGTTGAGAAAAAATCGGAGCTATTCGCGAGATCCCTCGAGCTGCTAAAGACGGTCATTGGCCCGGGGTTTATCAGTTGGAAGGAGGTGCCATATGAGCTCAAATTAGTTGTTTAGGCGGCACTACAGGTAATATATTTATATTTATATGAATATTTCAATTTCAATTTCAATTTCAATTTCAATTTCGATTTCATTTTATATTTATATTTATATTTATTCACAACTAACATTGAATTTATTGGACAAGAATAATTCAACTTGGTCCAAAGCTACGTGATTCCGTCTTGGAGAAGTTGAGGGAGCAACATAAGACGTGGAAGAAAGATATGCGGACACTGTACTTTGGGAAAACACGAGAGTCCATTATACAATGGCGTTGATCCGTCCCGTCCAAGGAGCTGATCTCATTGGCACAATGGCAAAAGTTCATTGACAATGAGATCGAGGATCGACAATTCGTATCTCGCCAATCGAGGAGGGAAAACTGGGAAAAAAAGATGGACGTGCACTACTCCGGCCGGACCTCTTACGCCGAGCTGGAGCATAGGATGAAGGTAAGATTTAATTTTTCTATAACTACAGATATATATTATTCTTCATTATTTTACTTTGAGGGGCCGATACTAATTTTACTTTATTTTATTTCAGGGGGTAAGGAGTGGGCCAGGGGGTAAGCCACATAGGCTCGATACTTATGTGGCTCTTCGGACGAAGAAGGGGAAGGACAAGGAGGTGTCCCCGAGCGTCGCGGTGACGATTGTAAGTAATTCGACAGTTTGATTTTTGTTAATTACGTTATAATTTTTTAGCTTACTTATTTTACTAATCATGTGTTTTTTGCCAGTTCAGGAAAAGCTTAAGGAAGTGCATGAGTCGCAGTCTAATGCCGACAAGGCGTCTTTGTCCACAGATGCACTCAGCCAAGTGCTTGGCTCTGATCACAAGGGTGTGAGCTCGTGGGTGGCCAAATCTAGGATCATCGGATTGGAGACGAGAGACACCGGGTTGGCTCGAACGGTGGATTCACACGACGCGAAGCTATCCCGTTTGGAGGCGACAGTCGAAGATATGTACGCATTAATAAAGCATACGTTGGGCAGAGATAAAAAGGGGAAGAGGAAAGGGAAAGGGAGGGAGAAGGTGGTGGAGTAGGAGGAGGAGGTACGGGAGAATGAGGATATGGACCGCGCTGCTTCTTCACCGTCACGTGCGTATTTCGATGATCCACTTCCTTATTTGGCTCCCTTCGCCAGACCATTATCGACACTTAGTTGGATGAGCTTGTTCATATTGGATGTATTTGATGGCCAGTGGATAGGGTAGGGGTTGAGGGACCCAAATATCGTCGAGGGTGGAATAGTTCATGGACGTGCACTTCAAGGGATCGAGTCCAAAGTGCTCGTCACGCATGTGATACCCGGGAAGGAGAACTCCCTATTGTGGTTGTGTGAACAATGCGGCACGATGTTGTGACACCCCGCCTAATTAAATACCGGGCGATCACTCCTTTATTAAATTAAATCAAGGTTAACAGTTGGTTCATTCTCAGCATCACTGTCGATAAAAATAAATTTTCCAATTTAACACCCTAAATAATTAAGCTAAGTGCGAAAAACATTTTTCATACAAACTTTCCAAATTTTAATTAACGAAGAAGATTTATTTAATTAAAATAACATTTCGACAATTAAGAAATCACACCACAATAATCTAAATAACATAAACCATTCATCAACCGAATGTCAACAATTGGAACGAAAACCACAAATCCATCCTGTATAAATCCCATAGAACAAAACTCGAAATAACTGAATTATAAAAATCCCACCAACAAATGAAATGAAGAAAAGGGCGACACGTGCCCAATAAACGAGAGTAATAGGAGTGGAATCAATAACAGAAGCCGTCTACTCAAGTGACCTGCAACTCCCACCTAAGCTGCAGCTCGTTCTTCTCCAGGGATCCTAAGCAAGACGCCCCTGTGGCTGGGCACCTGAAAATATACATATATATATATATATATATATATATACAGGAGAGAGAGAAAAAGAAACGGGTCAGAGCCCGAAAGTGTGTTTGATTTAAAATACGTTTATCAAGTATTTAAATTGATACATGCCAATGCAACAACATATTAGTGCGTCTCTATCTTGAGAAAATACTCACCTCTCTTCTAATGTGCACACCTATCGCACTAACCTTCCCAATGGTTCGTTTTATCAGTTATCGCACTTGACTTTCTAAAAGATTTAACTTAACTTAGATTACCCGCAAGATTTACAATTCACAATTTCATTTTTAAAAGAATGTTCCAAACAGTAATCAAAGTCCCCCATTTTAACTTTATAAAATCCATAAAGTTTTACCGTGACATATTATACCTTTTTCAAAACAAGTATTAAATAATATGAATCAACAACTATGTTCTACATATCAAATTTCAGTAGACAGATTCAAATCTCAAAATCTCATATATATATCTTAACTACTCGTATAATATATATATAACAGCACCCCGAAATAAACTATGGTGCATGCATACTTACACTATCCAAAGCCCCATATCACTCATATTAAGGGGAATACATTCGGAATCACTCTCGAATTGTATTAACATAAATACACAAACAATATTGAGGCGAAGCATAGATTCCAAGTCTCTAAGAGGGTGGCACATACCGGCGTCTCTTAGGACCGTCTGAACTATCACATCGATAACCTGTACCAAGGACATCTATCTTCTAGTGTACAAGTCAATATCCCCCATAAAGGTCCCATCGAGATAAGACTTGTCCCAGCGCGGAAACTTCATGGATAGCAAGTAGCGTGGGTATGATTATCACATGTATATAATATATGCACACACAATCATATAAATATACCACTTTATCATATTAATATAGGTTCTTCTCATCACCCGTAATTAGACCGTTTATTCTTAATTTCACATTTAAAGAATTTCGCATGAGGTTTTATTCCTAACCTTAACTCGAAGGGTTTTCTCACTTATTACCTAAGACTCGTGGATTATGACCCCACAAATCTGAAATTCAGTAAGTGACTTTATTAGATTCCAACGTAACTCTCTTACACCCCTCACCCTTAAAATTTACAAATCTAACAACCTAGGGTAAATATCCCATAAATATTATTCTCGTTGAATATTAAAGGTTCTAACATATCTGATGATGCTAAGATTTAGCACCACCGGATAGGTGATAGTGAGCTCAAGCAGTAGCAGCCATGGCAGCCATAGAGATGTATAAGTGTATAGAAGGGGATGAGTATAAGAGGAAATAAGACAATGATGTATAGTGGTTCAGCCAATTTGGCCTACATCCACTGTGAGTGTGTGATCCACTAAGTATGGGCACTAATGGCCTTGGATACAATGCACATAACCCTCTCTCTCTCTACTGTGTGTGTACAAGCAGAGTTTTAGCTAGGGCTACTGTTCATGGATCGATCCCCTGTAGGGTTGTAGATGACAAGTATATATAGGTATTGGGGGGTGTAGTATACCCCCCCCAAGTAAGCATGGTGCATGTGAATGATGATCTAACCAATCCCCTGTTAACACCTGTAGATGCCAAATGATGACATAATATTCCCTCACGTGAGGGTGTGATTCGGTTATAACGGTCTGCCAAGTGTCATATGAGCCTGACGCGCACTGTTCCACACGTGTCTCGAACCACGCGCTATCATGATGTCACCCTCGGCCTATGAGCCGAGGCCGAGGGCAAAGTTTCTTTCGGTAGGGAGCCTGGATTGATTCTGGCCTCGTACTATCGTACCATCGTAGGGTCGTCCGGAGCCTGGTGAAGGGTCAGCCCCTCGTAGGGTCGTCCAGAGCCTGGTGGAGGGTCGGCCCCTCATAGGGTCGTCTGGACCTGGTGGTGGCCAGCTGGGGCCTAGTGAAGGGCCGGCCCCTCGTAGGGTTGTCCGAATTGGAGGTAATCCTCATCCAGGCTGAGGGTATAAACGTGTATATCAATCACCCCCAGCCCTTAGCCATAGGTGTCATTGAGATGGCTGAGGGATATTTGCTGAAATTAAGACACGTGTGATCAGTTAGGTGAGTGACACCTGTGCAGATACTCATTGCTGTTCCAGTTTCCAAGGCAGGGCGGTTGCGTAGTGCGCTTGGGGCCTTGTGCCCTAATTATACCATTCTTTGGTAAATGGGTCCACTCATTACCAAAGTATTTAAGAGATTTTCAAACTCTCTCTCTTCCTTCTTCTTCTTTTTTGCGCCCAGGCCCTTTCTCTCTCTAGAACCAGTAAGCTTTGCCACCTACAGCTTTCGATTCGTCAGGTCTCAGCAGCGTTATCCACCCTCGTCATCAGGTACTCTCCTTCATTAAGCGCTTTCCTTTGTCTTCAATTCTGTTTGTTTTTTAGGGCCATAGAGTTGCATTTTCTTCGAGTTCCCCATAGCTTTTTTCGGTGCCTTCTCCGGTTAAAGGTTCTTGAACGTTCTTGACAAAACTTTTGAGTTCTTTGTTTAATCCAAAAGTCAAACCTGGTCAATCCCCCAAGTGTTTGTAGTTGAATTAGCCAAGTCTAGTGTAATTTCTCCAAGTGCAGGGTCTTACCTTTAATGCTTAGAAGGCTTTACAACTTAGTGTCTGAATTCCCATCTCTGAGAGAGAAACTATTTACCGAGATCAGACGAATAGAGGAAGAGGAGGAGAGGGGCCGACCCTAATTGGGTACGACCCATATTTCCCGTTCCTCTTGCCACCATAAGACCATCTGAACCCTCTGAGTCTTATGGGTCGTCATCTCGTCCGGACGAGACATCCAAATCAAGTGAAATGGACGAGAGGGCCTCCTCTCCAACTGGTGCTGAAACTTCGGGTAGGAGGGACACGTCTGATCTTAGCCCTCTCCGAGAGGCCGAGGGTACAGTCCCCTCTGATGCCGTTCCTGTGACAACCCTATCCCCCAATGCCTTCCAAGTGGATTTTCCTCAAGGTCCGCCTGCAGGTGATGAGGGGGAGAGATTTGAGGATGAGGATGATGATACAGATGATGAGGTTGATACCTCCCATACCTCGTCTTTTATCTCCTCCGTTAGGGATAGGGACCTTCTGATATGGAGGCATATTTATGGAGTGCCCTCTGGGGTAACTATGAGGGTTCCCTCTGAGGCCGAGAGGGTCTTTGATTGCCAAGAGGGAGAGGTTGCAGTCTACAAACAGATGCTCAAGGTGGGAGTCAGGCTCCCTCTACACCCTGCCATTGCAGATATTCTGGTTGCCCTAGGAGTTTCCCCCTCTCAACTTCCTCCCAACTCTTGGAGGACGATCTTGGGCTACATTTCCTTGTGGAAGAACGCCTTTACCGACGAGCCCTTGGCTGACCTATTTTTGGGCTGCTACAACATTACATCCTCGTCCAAACAGCCCGGATACTATCATCTGGGCGAAAGGAGGTCTGAGAAGAAACTCCTACACGTGGTACAAACTTCCAATCACGATTGGAAAAAGAGGTTTTTCTTCATTTCTGGGGAATGGGAGCCCACCGTCGACGTTCCGAGGGTCCCCAGAAAATGGGCCAACCCCTCCATGAAGGCCAGGTCAGACCCTGGACTTAGTCTGGAGGAAAAAGACATCGTAGATTATCTGAGGGGACGAGGGCGAGAGGGTGAGCTTGCAAAATTCAAAGACTTGATGACCCCTCGGTTCCTTAAAGAAGCTGGTTTGAGGGTCGGCCCTCTGACAGAACTATGTGAGTTACACTGAACATTTTCCATTCTTTACTTATTTTTGAAGTGTTCTCTCTTTAGACCTGCATCTTTCTAACATATCGTCCTCTTATCAGATCGTCCTGCAGGTACGCCCGACTACCTTTGGGAAATGACGGCTCCCAACTTGCTATCTGGATTGGCCAAGAAGAAAGGGAAGGAGCCCCAGCAGGCTCTGAGGAAGACAAAGGCCGATGGGTCGACAGTGGTGGAGCCGACCACTGACAGTAATAAAAGGAAGGAGCCTGAGGCCCCAGTTGAGCCTCGGCCTGATTCTCGGACGAGGGCCAAAGTCGACGCCTCTGAGGGGACGACCTCTTCTTCCAGCATGGGGGCCTTTTGGTCTCAAAACCTGGCACACTTGAGGGCCGACCCCTCGTCACTGATCACGAACTTAAGGGCTACCAAGGCCTCGATGTTCTCTGCACCGTCGGCCTCTGACTTCGAGTTCTTAGCGAAGATGCCTCCTGCCAAAGTGTACGACTATGGTCTGCACTCTCTTGCTCAGGTATTGCTCTTGACCTTCTTTAATTTCATTCTCACTAACTGTTCCCTCGGTCCTTCTTGACATCTATTTTTTGTTCATTTTGTGTGCAGTCCGTTTGTGCCTTCAACTCAGCCACCAAGTGGATGGCTGAGAACCAACAAAAATTTCATGAAGCTGAGAGGGCCATTCAATAAGAGGCCGACCTACGGACAGACCTGGACACTGCGAGGGCCGAGCTGGAGAGTACAAGGACTGAGCACGCTAGAGTCCTTGATGAGATGACGAGGCAACATGATGCCGAATTGCAGGCTAAGGACTTGCTCATTAAGGAGAGGGACTCAGCTCTGATCAACCTGGAGGCCCAGCGCAAAACTGATCTTGAAGAGGCTGTGAGGAAAGCCGGGGCTGATGCTGTTGAGGTTTTCAAGACCTCAGATGAATTTCAGGGCTTCGGCCTTGAGTATCTGGAGAGGGGGATCAGGACGACCTGCCGATGGGTCATCCTCAAATTCAGCGATGTCGTCTCCTCTGTTCATCCTTCACTGGAGGGTGTTCAACTGGACAACCCCCTAATCGCTGAGGCCCTGTCCCAGGTGGAATCCCAAGTGCAGGTCGAGGGGGTCGGCACGTCTGAGGATCGGCCATTCATGATTGCTGAAGAGACCCCCTTGGTGGATGTTGAGGCTCTGCCCTCTGACACTGTCCCTTAGGGTGGCTGCCTGTAGCCCATACCCTCACAATGTATCTATTACTTTTTTTTGTATTGTAAAAACACTTGAATATTTTGTACCAGATTTTTATTAATATCATCGTCTCTTCTTCAACTGTCTCCCATAATTGCTGTCTTCCATATTTAATTCTGTTATGGTTTGTTCCTTGCTAATTTGCTTCTTTGTTGATGATGATGCTACTAACCCCTCCCTCGTCTTTTTTGAGGACCAATGTGGGGTCGTCCCCTCATCAGGCCTCATTATAGCCGAGGGTTCAAATAACCAATTTAATGGTTTTAAATAAATTCTACCCTCGTCTTTCTTGAGAACAGTGGTGGGGTCGTCCCCTCCACTGGTCCTCATTATAGCCGAGGGTTCAAATAACCAATTTAATGGTATTTATGAAGTCTACCCTCGTCTTTCTTGAGAACAGTGGAGGGGTCGTCCCCTCCACTGGTCCTCATTATAGCCGAGGGTTCAAATAACCAATTTATTGGTATTTATGAAGTCTACCCTCGTCTTTTTTGAGAACAGTGGAGGGGTCGTCCCCTCCACTGGTCCTCATTATAGCCGAGGGTTCAAATAACCAATTTAATGGTATTTAACAAAGTTTTACCCTCGTCCTTTTTGAGAACAGTGGAGGGGTCGTCCCCTCCACTAGTACTCATTATAGCCGAGGGATTCACTTACCAATTTAATGGATTTTAAAGTCTTCCCTCGTCCTTTTTGAGGACAGTGGTGGGGTCGTCCCCTCCACTGGTCCCCATTAAAGCCGAGGGATCAACGTTCCAATTTAATGGATTTTAATGTCTTCCCTCGTCTTTCTTGAGGACAGTGGTGGGGTCGTCCCCTCCACTGGTCCCCATTATAGCCGAGGGATCAACGTTCCAATTTAATGGATTTTAAAGTCTTCCCTCGTCTTTTTTGAGGACAGTGGTGGGGTCGTCCCCTCCACTGGTCCCCATTATAGCCGAGGGATCAACTTTACAATTTAATGGATTTCTGTAGATGTTTCCATGCGTGCTAGGACTGACAACAGGATGAGGGAAACACTAATATTTCTCATTAATTTTCCGAGTGTTCTGTTGGAGCAACTCTCATTACAATTATGGCCTTTCAAGACCTTACAACACTACTGATAGTATTTCTTCAAATGATCTGCATTCCATGGGTTTGAAAAAGGTTCCCCCTCTAGGTTTTCTAGCCTGTAGGTCCCAGGGATAACTTCATCGATGACCCTATATGGGCCATGCCAATTAGGGTGAAGCTTGTTGGGCTTTTGCCAAGTCTTCTTGAGGACCAAGTCCCCCACTGCGATGGGCCTCTGTTTCACCCTCTGATTGTAGAACCTTGCGGTCCTCTGTTGGTAGGCGGCCTGCTGTACCTCAGCGTTCTCCCTTCTTTCCTCAATCAGGTCCAAGTCGAGTCTCCTCTCCTACGCATTTTTCTGGGGGTCATACACCTGGACTCTATGCGTAGGAAACTCAATCTCGATGGGGATGAAGGCTTCTGATCCGTAAGCTAGCATGAATGGGGTCTCTCCGGTAGAGGTCCTCACTGTCGTCCTATATGCCCACAGCACGACATATAACTCCTCGACCCATCTTCCTTTTGCCTCCTCAAGCCTCTTCTTAATTCCTTCTAGGATTGTCCTGTTCATAACTTCGGTTTGCCCATTGGCCTGAGGTCGGCCTGGGGTGGAGAAAAATTGTTTGATACTTACCCTCTCACAGTACTTCTGCAGAGAGGAATTCTTGAACTGGGTCCCGTTATCCGAGATGAGGGTGTTGGGTAGACCGTATCTGCATATCACCTTCTTCCAGATGAACTGAAAGGTCTACTGTTCTGTAATCGTGACCATTGGTTCGGCCTCTACCCACTTTGAAAAATAATCAATGGCTATGATGAGGAATCGATAGTTATTGATGTCCCTAGGCAAGTGTCCTACTAGGTCGATCCCCCACACTGCAAACGGCCATGGGGATGTAATGGAGGTAAGGGGCTGATGAGGTTGGTTAGGGATGGTAGCAAATCTTTGGCATTTATCACACTTCTTAACATATGCGGCAGCATCTTTCCCCAAGGTCGACCACCAGTAGCCTTGGGTGATCACCCTCTTTGCCAAGGATCTACCCCCAATGTGGCTTGAGCACGACCCTTCATGCACATCTTGCAAAATAGAAGGGACTTCTGAGGGATGCATACACCTAAGTAAGGGGAGCAGAAACCCCTTTTTGTATAGCGTGTCTCCGATGACAGTGAACTTTGTAGCCCTGTATCTCAGCTTCTTCCTCTCTTGGCTTGCTTCTGACATCTCTCCCCCTTTAATGTATCTGATCAGAGGATCCATCCATGAAGGTTCTTGAGAAACATTCATGCAAATTCCAAGTGTTCCCTCAACGTTTTCGATAGTTGGTCGAAGCAAGATTTCTACCGGGACTGTCCTCCTTATGTCTGTCCTAGTAGCTGAGGCCAACCTTGCAAGGGCGTCAGCACGGCCATTGTCGAGCCTAGGTATCCTATTGAATTTCACTTCTTTAAAGTTTTTCAACAATGACCTCACCTTCTCAAGACACCTAGCCATCCTCTCGTCTTTGGCCTCATAGGCTCCTAGTATCTGATTCACCACCAGCCTTAAATCACTGTGAACCAAAATTTGGCCGACACTAAGGGATTTGGCCAAGGAAAGGCCAGCTATCAAGGCCTCATACTCAGCCTCATTGTTGAAGGCTTTGAAATTGAACCTCAGGGCGTACTCGATGTCTGTGCCGTCGGGTGCTGATACTATCAATCCAGCTCCGCTCCCACTTTCGCAAGAGGACCCGTCGACGAAGAGACTACACACAGCATGTTCCTCCGAGAAATTTCCCTCGATGAGTGACCCTTGTCTAAAAAGGTATATTCCCTCTTCATTTTCAGCCACCTTTCTTCTAGCAGTGCTTGTCTCAGCCTTATCCGCAGGAGGGTCGGTGAGCCTACCTTGCTGGGTATCTATCTGGCTTAGACCCTCACCCTCGGCCACGTCACTCTCCCAAGTAAATTCATCCACGAAATCTGCCAATGCCTTCCCCTTAATGGCTGTCTTAGGCTGATACACAATATCGAACTCCCCCAGCTCTATAGCCCAGGTCATTAGCCTTCCTGATTTTTCAGGCTTGTGTAGGACCTGCCTAAGAGGAGAGTCAGTAAGGATGACCATAGTGTGGGACTGGAAGTACGGTTTCATCTTCCTTGAGGCATGGATCAACGCGTAGGCCAACTTTTCCATCCTCGGGTATCTTTGCTATGCCCCCTGGAGTGCCTTGCTGTTAAAATATATAGGCTTCTGTATACCATCCTCGTCTCTCACAATGGCTGCGCTGATGGCAGACTCTGAGACGGCGAGGTACACGTAAAGTCGTTCACCCTGCACGGGTCGTGACAGCAGCAAGGGAGACCCTAAGTATGATTTTAGCTCCTTGAAAGCCTCATCACACTCTTCACTCCATTCAAAGGCCTTTCTGAGGATCTTGAAGAATGGTAGACACCTGTCTGTAGCCCTTGACACAAATCTATTCAAGGCATCCACTCTCCCTGTGAGCCTCTGAACGTCTTTAATGGACTTGGGGGTCTTCATCTCAATAAGGGCCTTTATCTTTTCAGGATTGACCTCGATGCCTCTTTGATTGACAATGAACCCCAAGAATTTCCCTGCTCCAACCCTGAAGACACACTTGGCCGGATTAATCTTCATCTGGTACTTGTCCATCGTATTAAAGGTCTTCTCCAGGTCTGCCACATGATCCTTTGCCTTCAGACTCTTAGTCAGCATGTCGTCTACGTAAACCTCCATAGACTTCCCAATTTGGTCTTCAAAGATTTTGTTTATGAGGTGCTGGTATGTTGCCCCTGCATTTTTTAGGCCAAAGGGCATGACCCTGTAATAATATGTCCCCTTGTCAGTGATGAAGGCGGTCCTCTCTGAGTCTTCAGGGTTCATGAAAATCTGGTTATACCCTGAGTAGGCATCCATGAAGCTCATGAGCTCATGGCCTGCAGTAGCGTCTACCATCTGGTCGATGCGGGGGAGAGGGAAGCTGTCTTTGGGACAATGCTTGTTGAGGTCTGTGAAGTCCATGCACATTCTCTACTTACCGTTGGCCTTTGGGACAATGACTGCATTGGACAGCCATTCAGGGTAGATGACCTCTCTAATAAATTCAGCGTCTTCTAATTTTTTGACCTCGTCCCTGATGACCTCATATTTTTCTCTGGAGTAAATTCTCCTCTTCTGCTTCACCGGCTTCACTCCCTCTACCACATTGAGCTTGTGGTACATGATTTCAGGGTCAATCCCTTGCATATCTACATGACTCCAGGCGAAGACACTTCGCCTTCTCCTCAACAGTTTAATGAGGTCTTCCTTGATGTTGGGCTTCAGAGACTTTCCAACTTGGACGGTTTTTTCCATGTCATCCTCATCGAGGATGATGGATTCTACCTCTTCCGCAGCCTCTCCTTTTTTCAGCTTCGTTTCATCCCTGGGGTCTAAGGTATCAATATTGTAAGTGGTTGTAACCCTCTTGTGTGCCTCCCTTTTTTCAGCGGAGTTGTAGTAACACTCTCGCGCTGTCGTCTGGTCTCCCTGAACTTCCCCTACCCCGTAAGGGGTAGGAAATTTGATCATCTGGTGGACCGTAGACGGCACGGCTTCAAACCCCTTGAGGGCCACACGCCCCAGTATGATGTTGTAGGCCGAAAATACATGCTCATCCATCACAAAGAAACTGACCTTCCTGGTGAGCCATCTCGGCCACTCGTCCCCCATCCTGACATCAGCCTCATATATTCCCAGGGGGTGAACCTTCTCCCCACTGAACCCAATCAATGGATGATGGTATGGGACACGTCTAGCACGGCTGAGACCTAAGGCCTTGAAGCATGGCTAAAACATTACATCCGCAGATGAGCCCCCATCCACCAGGATCCTCGGCACCTTGCACCCATGCACCCTGGTCGTGATGACGAGCGGGTCATCATGAGGGGCTAAGAGGCCTTTGAAGTCCATTCGTGAGAACCCTACTATCAGTGTGTCCATGTCCACCTTCTTCCTCTTTTCTGGCTTGGACAGTCTTCGTCACTGCCCTGGCTTCTGCTACGTGAGCCTTCCTATCTGCGACTTCCGATCCTCCTCCTGCCAAACCCCCAGAGATCATTCCCACTCCGAGCGAGATCATATTAAGCCTCTTGACGGGGCCCTAATCATCTCTCGACGGGAGGTCAGGGTCGTCCTCATCATCAGAAGGGTCGTCCCCTCTTTTTTGAGGACCCTCTCTACATACATCGACTCACTTCTTTCTGGGGTCGTCCCCTCGGCCCCTCTTGAAGGCGCCTCTGTCGATGTATTTTCTGAGCTTCCTTTCTTTCAGCATCTTCTCAATCTCATCTTTCAGAGCAAAGCATTTGTCTGTCACATGACCATGGTCTTCATGAAATTCACACCGCAGGTTCTTATTTCTCTTGCCAGGTGCTTCCCTTATCTTCTCAGGCCACTTCAGGGATCGGTCACTCTTTATCTCATTGAGAATTTGCTCACAGCTGACCGTCAGAGGGGTGTAACCAGCGAACTTGTCATCCGTGGACCTCTTCTTCCCCTCTTTGTTCTTCTTAGGGTACTTACCCCCACCAGTACCTCCCTTCTCATCTTCATTTTTTGCGGCCATCGCCTCTTCGGCGTTCATCACCTTTCCTGCTGTCGACAACAGCTCGGCCATCGTCCTCGGAGGGTCTTCAGCGAGCTTCCATAACAGCTTCCCCTTTTGGAGTCCTCCAATCAGGGCTGTCATAGCTATGCTCTCCTCATAGTCTTCCACCTCCAGCTTCTCCTTATTGAATCTGGCTATATAGTCCCTTAGACTCTCACTCTTCCCCTGCTTGACATAGAGCAGGTGGGTGGTCTTCTTCTGTGGCCTCACCCGAAGCAGAAATTATGGATGAACAGGTCGTCCATCTGTTTAAAGTTTTCGATGGAATTTTTTGGAAGAGACGTGTACCAGACATGCGCGGCCCCTATCAAGGTACCAGAGAAGGCACGACACCTCATCTCATCTGAGATAGAGTATATGTCTGCCGCCGACTGATACATCTCCACATGGTGGACTGGGTTGGTACTCCCGTCATACCTTGGGGTGACCATAGGTGGCTTGAATTTTGATGGCGTGGGGAAGTTGACTATCTTTGCCACAAAGGGTGAGCCTATGGTGTATCCCCTCTGAAGAGGGTCTCGGCTCTTCAATATATCACCTATCTTATCCTCTATCTGCTGGATTGAGTCATTCCAGGGCCTCACAGGGTCGGCGTGGCCGATGTTATCCCCAGCCGCCTCTTGAAGGTGGACGGAGGGTTCTGCTACAGCAGGCCTGTGTCGGCTGTTCACTTCCCTTTGGCCGTCATCCCGCCCCTGGGGTCGGCCATCTGCTGCCTCCTGCCTGGACCTCGCAGCACTTCTTGACCTGGACAACTTATCCCGCAGGTCATTTACTGGGCCTAGCCTCTCAAAGGCCGACCCTCTGCTCAAGCGATCAAAAGCAGAGCCTCTCGGGCGATCATCAGGGTTTGGTCTCACGCCCTTTCCTCTACTATCCTGGAGAGGTCGCACAGTGTTATTAGAGACCTCATACGGTTCCCAACATTCAATTGGGGCCTCCTCTCCCTCCAGATCATCATACTTGTCTTCAGGGCAAGGGTTTCCTTGCCTCCCCAGGCGTAAACGCCTGGGGTCAGCAACATCCCTACGCCGCCGAGGGGGTGCCAGGTCTTTGCGTGGTGCCTGGGGTGGTCCCCTGGTCTCATGCTGCCCTGGAGCTGCTTCCGGAGTAATCATCTCAGGTGAAACCCCTGGTGCTCTCAGTATGTTCTGGCTTAGAGTTGTGAACTGCTCCTGCATCATCCGCTGGCTTGCTGCCAGAGACTTTAGGGCTGCCGCCACATCAGCCATCTCAGACTGGGGTGGCGGCTGACTGGAACTGGGTCTTCCCCCCTCATCCGGCGGGGGAAGTGGTGGCGGTGGCATCTCAGGTGCCATGTGCTTGAGCTATGAAAAGTTGAACTGAAGAAAATATTGGAGAGCTTGAGAACCTTAGTGGGACTCTTTCAATGATGAAACACCTCCTCTCAGGGGGAGTGTTGGTTCACCACCAGAGTGCCCAGTGAGGTCAAGCTGTACAAAGGAAGAGATGTCTTCCCGTTTCCCACAGACGGCGCCAAACTGATGATGCTAAGATTTAGCACCACCGGATAGGTGATAGTGAGCTCAAGCAGTAGCAGCCATGGCATCCATAGAGATGTATAAGTGTATATAAGGGGATGAGTATAAGAGGAAATAAGACAATGATGTATAGTGGTTCAACCAATTTGGCCTACATCCACTGTGAGTGTGTGATCCACTAAGTATGGGCACTAATGGCCTTGGATACAATGCACATAACCCTCTCTCTCTCTCTACTGTGTGTGTACAAGAAGAGTTTTAGCTAGGGCTACTGTTCATGGATCGATCCCCTGTAGGGTTGTAGATGACAAGTATATATAGGTCTTGGGGGGTGTAGTATACCCCCCCCCCAAGTAAGCATGGTGCATGTGAATGATGATCTAACCAATCCCCTGTTGACACCTGTAGATGCCAAATGATGACATAATATTCCCTCACGTGAGGGTGTGATTCGGTTATAACGGTCTGCCACGTGTCATATGAGCCTGACGCGCACTGTTCCACGCGTGTCCCGAACCACGCGCTATCATGATGTCACCCTCGACCTATGAGCCGAGGCCGAGGGAAAAGTTTCTTCCGGTAGGGAGCCTGGCTTGATTCTGGCCTCGTACTGTCGTACCATCGTAGGGTCGTTCGGAGCCTGGTGAAGGGTCGGCCCCTCGTAGGGTCGTCCAGAGCCTGGTGGAGGGTCAGCCCCTCGTAGGGTCGTCTGGACCTGGTGGTGGCCAGCTGGGGCCTGGTGAAGGGTCGGCCCCTCGTAGGGTCGTCCTAATTGGAGGTAATCCTCATCCAGGCTAAGGGTATAAACGGGTATATCAATATCCATATACCCTACTGGTCCTCAATGTCTCCCAAATCCTTTTATTTAAGGTGCCCAAAGATCATTTCACGATAAACTTAATTTAATTAATTAAACAAGGGAAATAGGAGTCTTCCAGGAGGGGTCGATCGATCGAAGCTTGGGCTCGATCGATCGATCAGGCAGGTCTGGGCAAAAATTCTGAACGGGATTCATTAAAATTCTTCATCAATTTCCATAATTTCCAACACTAATCGACCCATAAATTCTGCTAGTAACATACTAACATAATTCCATACGTTTTTAACGTTCAGTATGCGTGTATACATCATTAATCATGGTTAAACAACCCAATATCTAATCTAGACATCAAGAAACCTACAGTTTTCATAACTATGATTCAATTCGGTTTTTCTCCAGAATTTCTTCTTCATATAACATCAAAATTCGTGGGTAATACATCTATAACATCAAGAGTTTCCAGTTTAAGGTTTTAATCTTCTCTACATGCAATTTCCTATCAAAATTTGGGGTTTTCTTACATGGATTACATTCCTAATTAATCCTAAACTAATATGAACATTGCACTAATGAAATACGCAAGTTAAACACTTGCCTGGGATTTTCAGAAGTCTGATTTCCTGTGGATTATGGTGTGGTTGCGTTCTCCTCCTCGCGATCTACGCGTTGGTGGTGACGGTGGTGCAAACGGAGGTGTTTTGGCCTTGAATCTCCTAGAAAGGTCTCTCCTCTCTTCTCCAATGGCCGTCCTAGGGTTCTGTATGTTCTAACCCTAAATGGATAACCTAACCAGCTGATAAAGGCTGCTAAAATTCGTGGGTTTAATTACCCTATTTTGGAAAAAAAGACCAAAATGCCCTCTCGGGTCACTAATTAGGCCTAAAAACACTCCGAGACCCGAACCAAACCCCCGGGTACACTTTTCTGACTATCTCAACCCTTCCGGACGCATCAGCACACTCAAAACGACCATACAGACAACTTATAAAATATTCACTTTTTATTTAACACAATTAGTCCCGACGTGACACGGGTACGTCCCGACTTAAATTTCCGAAATAGTCATTTAATTCACTTATGACATTTAATATAACCAATATAATATATTACTATGCTCATTAGTAGTATTCAACAAGTTTCCCATAATAACTAACTCTAGTCACGTTACTAATTATAACATAATTAATTTCCGGATTTATATTAAATAACAGTCACATTAAATTTAATAAATCCCCAAATTAAATATAGCATAAAAATACGGGGTATTACAGATGTATATTAGTGGGTGTGTCAATTCGTATATCGTGTGGCCAACTCACCTCCTCACATTTACCCAAGACATGTAGTAACATTATTTTTAAGTTTGTACATTTTAATTATATTTGGATTATATTGTCATGTATATTGTTTATATTTTGAATATTTGGATTATATCATCATGAATATATATTTGCACTATCTTGGGTATATTTGGATATATGATGTTTGAATAGGTACAACCAACGTTGTTATAACAGGTACAAATATACTGCTGGGCAGTGGCAGTGGCCCTACTGCCCAGCAGAATTTTTTTTTAATTCTACCCAGAATTGTCACGGTCATTGACCGTGACAAGTCCTTGACAAAAGTTATCACGGACTTGTCATGGTCATTGACCTTGACAATTTTTTTAGATATTGTCACGAGTTGGTCACGATTGTTAACCGTGACTAGCTTGTCACGGTCTTTGACCGTGACACAACCGTGACAATTCTAATGGGCTTGTCAAGGTCAATGACCGTGACACGTCCATGAAATTTTTTTTTGTCTCGCCCCGACTTGTCACGGTAATTGACCTTGACAAGTCTAATTTGTCAAGGTCAATGACCGTGACAATAGTGCAGATTTGGTGCAGTGTCCATAAATTATATTTCAAATTTCACTAACACAAATGAAACTTTATTCTTCATTCAAATAATTATAAAATTCAAGTCTTCAATTTAAATAATTATTTAAATTCTCATAAATTCCATAATTGATCAATTATTTAATTAAATTTCTTTAAAATTACGGAGTATTACAACATGTATTTTCACCTTTTATTTTGTGATATTTTGTTTTCTCCCCTTTTAAGATTTTCGTGGTATCCATGGCTAATAAACTCAAGATCTGATTACAAATCGAGGTGTTCAGAGAGGCGATCAACTAAGAGTATGATTGTGAGGATACTATTCATCAAAATTGGGACGAAATTGTGTGAGTGTGAGTATACTATTCATCCAAATTGGGACGAAATTTGTGATATGGATGAAAAGAGAATATGCTAGAAATGAGGGGAGCAAACGATTTTGTGGAAAATCTAAGGGCATGAATTGTGCGGTTGATGCCTTTAATCCTGCGATGGTTTGTTTAAAATGAAAAGATGGTTATTTGAAAATTTTCAATTATGAATGTTAGCATTAAATTGTGCGATTATTAAGGTGGTCAACCGTGTTATTGATCTACTCGAATTCTAAACATATATGAGTTCTTTCTCAGGAGGTTTCTTCACTGTTCCAACTTATTCTCTTCTACTGCATTTGTTTGTCAGGAAAGGAAAACAAAAGTGAAGGAAAATAACTTTCGAGTACTTTTTCTTGTGTTTGGTTAGCAGAAAAGTTGTGGGCAAATGATTCTAAATTTTTCCTGCAGGAAAAACTTTACTACAAAATACATCATACCGAAGACCTAGGATTTTGCGAGAAAGTTCCACGAAGGTTGGTATATTATCATGTAAATTATTATTTCTACTATTTTTACTTTTATTATTATTATTATTATTATTATTATTATTATTATTATTATTATTATTATTATTATTATTATTATTATTATTATTATTATTATTATTATTATTATTATTATTATTATTATTATTATTATTATTGTTATTACATCTAGTACTAAAATATTTACTAATAAATATTAATAATAATACGCTATATGTTAATATTTTTACTAATTAAATATTCATAATATTTTATTCATATTTACTAATGTTTGAGTTAAATGAATGTTTATTATATAAATCATATTTTCTAGTTATTGAAATAAGAAATATACAATACTTATGTTTATTGTAAAATTACAACTAAATATGTGTGTGTGTGTATATATATATATATATATATATATATATATATATATATATATATATATATATATATATATATATATATAATTTTTTTGTTTATAATTTTCTTGCAGTTTTTCTCGTGTTAATCAAACACACACAAGAAAATAATTTTTCTTTTTCTTTACTTCACTTCACTTCACTTTTCCTAGAAATCATTTTCACTCTTAACTTTCCTGAGAAACAAATGGCGTCTTCTTGTCTCAAATTTTCTTTTCTCACATCCTAGTTTCTTTACTCATTTGGGATCGAATTTTATTCGTCCCTTTCGTATTATATAGAAACTGAATAAAGTTTTTGACAGAGACGAGGTGGTTCAGGGTATAAAAGTCAACCAAGATGAAGGGACTGGTGTTATGGGTCCTGGGGGATAGGAAGGATAGGTGGGGTCAATGCAATGGCCCCCAATTTTTGTCATGGAGCACATGGGGGTACCAGGATTTGTTGTCTCACAATAGGGACTGGGAGAGTGAGTCTTGTCTAGGTGAGCTAGAGATGTCGGGTGCGTGTGTGACATACATTGTTGATCTACCGGTGGATGAGGTTGACAGAGATTCTATTGAGAGAGTGAGACCGTCATTGTGCTCTAGGGGAATGCTAGCTGGTATCCCACTCATATGAGTTTGTATTTATTTATGCACTTAGGGCATCCTTAGTGGGGGAGTGGGATGAAAGATATATCTATAAATTCTAAAGGGATTTGGACTTTTCTGATCGGTATGTTCTCACATTGCCGAGATAAAGGAGATTTGGTAATAATATTCCAACGAGGAAGTTTTGTTCGTAGGAAATAGAGGGAAGTTTTCTTGCGAACAACATTTGTTCATAAGAATTGTAATGAATAAATGTAGTTCGTAAGAATCTATATATGTAATAAAAATTAATTATTTATGGCCACTAAAGGCTTTTTGTTTGTAGGAATTCCTACGAACAAATGAAGTTCGTAGAAAACATTTACAAATTTAGTAACCATTTCGTAAATTTGGAGAACCACTACTATTTGTCATGCAAATTTTGTAGACTCAAGCCCACAAATTTGGTAGACTCAAGTGCACAAATTCAGTAACCATTTCGTAACATATGCAAATTTGTAGAAATATAGTGTGACACCACACCCAATTAAATACCATGTGATCAGTCCTTTATTAAACTAAATCAGAATATCCACCAGGTTCATTCTTATCATCACTACCAAAAACCATTTACTTTATTAATCAGCAAATAATTAATTAAGCTAGTGTAAAAAAAAAGTTTGAATCTTTCAAATTAACATTCAACAATTTAAATCAGAAACCACATTCACCATTCTCACAAGTAAGATAATAATAAATGAGAAACCATCTGACTGAATTAAATAAGACTGGAATAAACATCCCGGTTTAAAGTCTCTATACAAATAACTCATAATAAAACATAATTTAATCAATAGAAATAAATGAGTACAACCTCTATGAGAATATAACAACTAAGATTGGGCGACATGCCCAGACCGAAAATAACTTCATCATGAATCTGAATTAAAGAGAGTAGAGACATCTAATATCGAGGACCTGCAACTTTAATAATATATGCATCACGTCAAGTGGTCTGATATCCTATTACTGGAGTCCCTATGGCTGGACAACTGAAATGATTTGCACAAAGAAAATAGATTTGGAAGTTGATATTACATACATGTTAGTTTCACGAGCTCTCACTTGAGATTCTCACCTCTCTACTATTGTGCACACCTAACATATCTTTAACCCATTCTAGTTACTGTTATCACGCCTATCTAGTTCAAACTTATTAATCTTCAAATATATTATCTCATAATAGCTACCTATATTTCCCACGTAATACGTTAATGAATATTTTCACATCTTTTATCTCGAATGAGAGGGTTTTCACATTCAGAGTTAAGTGTTCACGTACTTATGTTATTTTAGATTTCACTCTCCAGCTTATCTAATAAGTTCATGTGGTAGAACATATCACAAATATATATATATATATATATATATATATATATATATATATATATATAATCAAGGTTCTAAAAAATACGGGGCGTGGAGGCCAAGCCTTAAGTCTTAGAAACCTAGACGGACCTTAGGCATAAAAAGGCGTGAAAAAATGTTTAGCCCTTTTTTAAATATATTTTAGTATTTTTAACTATGACAAGGCTATTAAAAATACTAAAATGGTACATACCTTAGAAATATGCCTAAATGTTTGAAAATTAAAGTACTATTTTTTTAAAATACTAAAAAAGACAAAAGAAACTCGCACTTTTTCACGCCTTATCCCAAAAAGCGCGCATTTTTTTAAGCCTTACCCCCCAAAACGCTGACCATTGTTGACCACGCCTTAATCCATGCGTAGGGCAAAAACTAGGCGCGCCTTGGCACCGTCTCGGCGCATGTTGTAGAACACTGATACACACACACACACACACACACACACACGGGTATGCACATGCCTGAAGGCATGCTGATAATTGCAAAAAGTTTGAAAGTACATAATTACAAGAAGGCAAAATTTTGTTTGCCAACAAAACAAAATACACTTTTAAAAAAAATTAGCCATAATCTTCTTTGTATATATGACTAACCACCCTTCTTAATAAATAACAAATAGTCCAAAAATGTTCAAATAGTCTAAATTTATCAAACAAATTCACATATAACATAAACTGAATTCACATTGTGGCTCAAATAAACAAGGCGTCAAATTTTTAAAAAATTGGACATAATCTCCTTAATATATTAGACTATCCACCCCACCTGAAGGCACGACGAAACTTCCAAAGTACGTAATCGTAAGACGGGTAATATTTCCAAAGCGCATAATTGTAAAACAACAAAAAATTTGTCCCCCAACAAAATTTCATAAATTAATTATCTTTAAATGAACTTAGGGTTAGTTGGATAAAATATAAAATATTTTTTTAACATAACACGAATATAATCCAAATAAAGGCAGCACGACATAAGACAAAATATTATTTTCATCCGTGTGTGGTTAGTTTGTGTATTTTTTTAGATTTTTAGTTTGAGTCATTTTTATTTTAGATTTATATAGAATTTTCTAGATTTTATTTTCTATTTTCTTTTTATTAGTGTATTTCATTTTGATTTTTGATTTTTATTAGTTTTAATCTTAATCTTTATTTTATTTTATTTTTAGGATTAGTTTTTAGGAGTTTATTTTTAGTGTTATTATATTTTAATTTTTAGGAGTTTAGTTTTTTTTTTAGATTTATTTCATTTATTTTATTATTTGAGTTTTATTTTATAGATTAGGATTTTATTTTTAGTTGATTTTATATTTTTAGTTTGTTAGTTTTATTTTTATTTAGTTTTAGTTTAATTTATAGGTGCAAATTCCCCCCCCCCCCCCCCCACACACACACACAAAATCATCGTACACCTTACCTACACTACATCTCCTCACACACCCTTACCCTAACACCATACAACACCATCCACACTCAAACACCCCATAAGACACACACATTACTACACCCAATCATTAGTACACTCATCTTCAACCTCAGTCAGCCACTTCTCTCTTACCTCGATAACCACCACCTTCCAACAGCCCCATGAACCCACAAATACCCATCTTCCATTTTTATCCCACAAAACTACAAACCTTACAACAACCCCATAACCCCCACCTAAACTAACCGTACTTTCAACCCACCTACGTCCACCTTACATCCAAACCCGACTTAAAATTCGAGACGCAAAACACAATTTCTCCCTTCTCAATCCGACCATAAAATCCAACACATGCCAACCACCTTACTGTGACACCCCGACTAATTAAATATCGGGTAGCTACTCCTTTATTAAATTAATACAAAATGACAAGTTGGTCCAGTTAATAGCATCACTGTCGAAAACATTTTAATGATTACTAACCACCTAGTATTTAAAAAGTGAGTTGCTAAATTTTAAGTTAACTCTGATTAACATGCGATAAATGAAATATAAAAGAATAACATCACCATATACCATAAAGTCCCAATAAAATAACCAACAAATAAATAACAAGTCTGGAGGAAAACTCCTCAGAACAATCCCAATATGGAAATAATAAAACAAGTCTGCATCCTGAATTAATTACATGCCAAAAGTCTGAAAATATGAAATAGGAAATGTTTCTAATAGAAATGGGCGACATGCCCTACAACTGATGAAAGCTGAATATAGAGTCAAGATAGATGAAGTGTCTACTAGCAAAGTCGTGTAACTTCCACAAACAGCTACAACTCGTCACCTGAATGAAAATCCTATGCATGGTGTCCTTGTGGCTGGGCACCTAAAATGGATTTTACAAAAATATATTTGAAAGAAAACGGGTCAGAGCCCGAAAGTGGAGTGTATTTTAAAAATAGCAAGTGCTTGAATGACATTAAAACAATGAATGCAAAATACATGTTAGGACGTGCACTCACATGAAATACTCACCTCTCGACTAATTTGTGCACTCATAACGTACCATACCCATCTAAGTAACATACATATCTAACCAAACCGTAATAAGTTCTACCCCTTACTACTCGATTCTTATTATGCATTCTAGCATTATCAACTAAATAGAGGGCTTTACTTAAACTCGGATTCTCAATTATTAACAATACAATTCATTACTGGTTATCCCTTTATAGTTACTCAAAGCGTTTCCGTATTTATACTCACAATACCAACATGAAAGTTCTCATTAATTTAAGTGTATATTATTCACGTCATGAATATACAATACAAGCACCCCGAGACTAAGCTACGGTGCACACATACTCTGCTATCCATCCCGGTACATCACGTACATAAGGATCACGCATTCTGAATCTCTCAGGAATCGTTCTCAGATAACAACAATCACAAACAATGGAGGCGAACACAGTCACATCACATGGGTCACGCACATACCTACGCTCCCACGATCAGCAGACTTATTAACTTCCCAATAATTCCTTCTCTTACCTATGTTCTCGAGGTACCAATCTATATCCCCTCGTAGGCACACAAAGATTAGATGGCCCTAAACGAACGCAAACCTCCCGTGATAGCAAGTATGGTAGGTATGTCATACACATCAAATCATATATACTAAGCAAGAACACATCTTAGCTATTACCATATTTATTTTAGTGGTATACTTCTCATTCTTATGCCCACACGCTTGTCCCCGGTTTATACGCCACCCATTATCCTCACATTGTAATTAGTACTCATGTTCTAACCCATAAATATCATTTGGTTTAAACCGCACTTTTATATTTTACTCCCCAATATATCCCAAATGTCCCAACTATGTCAATTAGTCGTCAAGGAAACGTTATCTCTACAGTTAAACAAGGTTACGGGGCACGCGAAATCAAAACAGGCCAAAAAGCCTAAACTGTCACCTCGTTAGAAGTTTCGTTCGAACGAGGCTGTTCGAACGAGAGTTCGTTCGAACGAAGGGGCATCTAACGAGATATCATTCGAACGAAGTCATAGAACGAACATCCCTCTCGTTATAATTCAAACTGTCATTCGTTAGAATCTCGTTCGAACGAGCTCGTTCGAACGACCTGGGCAGGTCTTCTAACGAGAGTCCAGTTTCGAGCCCAGATTTTCTTAATTCGTTTTTCCAACTTTTCCTCACCTCTAATCTCATCTAAATGCCATTCCAACAAGGTTTCAAGGTTACTAATCATCCCTAAACATATTAAATTCGTATTACAACATTTATATGGGGTCTAATCATCCCAAACCACGTCTAATCATCAAATCTCCCCAATTTTCCACAATTTTCAAAAACATGAACCCTAGAAATTTAAAGTCTTCCATAGTTATAATTAAATCCGTTTTTGCAAAATAAAAAGTAGTAATTCTCTTAGTCCAATCATCCAATACCAATTCTACATGCAACCCTACATTAAAATCTGAATTCATAACTTCCAATTTCATGGATTTTTATAAATCTCCCAAAAACAATACAATTATATGAATTTCCTACACATGGAAGAAGCATTCTTTGCAAAAATGAAATTAAACCACTGTGATACACCGTCTAATTAAATACCGGGTAGCTACTCCTTTATTAAATTAATACAAAATGCCAAGTTGGTTCAGTTAACAACATCACTGTCGAAAACATTTTAATGATTACTAACCACCTAGTATTTAAAAAGTGAGTTGCCAAATTTTTAGTTAACTCTGATTAACATGCAATAAAAGGATAATGAAATAATAACAACCATTCACCATAACGAAGAAATTGAATAACCAACAACATAATAATAAGTTCGGAGGAAAAACTCCTCACAACAATCCCACAACTGAACTAAATAAAACAAAGTATCCTGAATTAATTACATGCCAAAAGTCTAAAAATCTGAAATAGGAAATGTTTCTAATAGAAATGGGCGACATGCCCTACAACTAATGAAAGCTGAATATAGAGTCAATATAGATGAAGCGTCTACTAGCAAAGTCCTGTAACTTCGACAAATAGCTACAACTCGTCACCTGAATGAAAATCCTATGCATGGTGTCCTTGTGGCTGGGCACCTAAAATGGTTTTTACAAAATAGATTTGAAAGCAAACGGGTCAGAGCCCGAAAGTGGGGATTATTTTAAAAACAGCAAGTGTTTTAATAACATTAAAACAATGAATGCAAAATACATGTTAGGACGTACATTCACATGAAGTACTCACCTCTCGACTAATTTGTGCACTCCTAACGTACCGTACCCATCTAAGTGACATACATATCTGACCAAACCGTAATAAGTTCTACCCCTTACTACTCAATTCCCATTACACGTTCTAGCGTTATGAAATAAATAGAGGGCTTACTGAACTCAGGTTCTCAATTATTAGCAATACAATTCATTACAGGTTATCCCTTTATAGTTACTCAAAGTGTTTCTGTATTTATATGCACAATACCAACATGAAAGGTCTCATTAATTTAAGTGTATATTATTCACGTCATAAATATACAATACAAGCACTCTGAGACTAAGCTGCGGTGCACACATACTCTGCTATCCATCCCGGTACATCACATACATAAGGATTACGCATTCCGAATCTCTCAGGAATCGTTCTCAGATAATAGCAAATCACAAACAATGGAGGCGAACACAGTCACATCACATGGGTCACGCACATACCCACGCTCCCACGATCAGCAGAGTTATTAACATCCCAATAAGTCATTCTCTGACCTATGTTCTCGAGGTACCAATCTAAATCCAGGCAACACAAGGATTAGAGGGCCCTAAGCGAACGTAAAACTCCCGTGATAGCAAGTATGGTAGGTATGTCATACACATAAAATCATATACATATACTAAGTATACACACATCTTAGTAATCATCGTAATTTATTTATGGTACACTTCTCATTCTCGTACCGACTTATAATGTTGCACAATACATAAGTTCCCGGTTAATTCAATTATTTAAGTCGTCAATAATTCGCGCGTCGTAATAGTCACTCACGTCCTATTCCACAATTTCCATTCAATTCAAATTGCACTTCTAGGTTTTACTCCTCAATGTATCCCAAATATCTCTACTATAACAATTTATCAATAAGGGAATGTTATCTCTACAATCAAACAAGGTTACGGGACACGCAAAATCAAAATAGGCCAAAAAGCCTAAACTGTCAGCTCGTTAGAAGTCTCATTCGAACGAGGCTGTTCGAACGAGAGTTCGTTCGAACGAACTGGGCATCTAACGAGACCTCATCCGAATGAAAGGAATCGAATGAACATCCCTCTCGTTAGAAGGAAAACTGTCAACTCGTTAGAAGCTCGTTCGAACGAGCTCGTTCGAACGACCTGGGCAGGTCTTCTAATGAGAGGCCAGTTTCGAGCCTAGATTTTCCCAAATTCGTTATTCCAACTTTTCTTCACCTCTAATCACATTCAACCATCAATCCAACAATTGTTCAAGGTTTATAATCATTCCTAAACATACTTAGGTCATATAATAACATGTTTATGAGGTTAATTCATCCTAATCATCACCCAATTATCAAGTCTCTACATTTTTCCCCAATCTCAAGAACATGAACCCAAGAAATCTTTAAGATCATCAATGGTCAAAATTAAATACGTTTTTGTTTCATACAAGATATATTATCATCAGAATAATCACCTAAATACAATTGTACATGCGATTCCTCATCAAAATGTAAGTTTCTAATTCCAATTTAATGGGTTTTCATCAATCTCCCAAAAACAATGAAATTTTTAGAAATGTCTAAGCATGGAAGAAACATTCAATGCAATTAACATAATTAAACCACTTGCCTTTGATATATCTCTGAATTTGATGTTGAGGATTGAATTGTTCTCTCTCTCTCTCTCTGCAGAATATCTCCTCTCTCTCTACAACTTCTTCTCTAAAGATGACAATGGTGGCTAGAGGTTGTCTTAGGAAACCCTAAACCTATTTCCAATAACTCCCGTAGCCCATTAAGTCAATTTGTGTAGTTAGTGGGTTTAGTGGGCAAAGGTTAAGTAAGATTTTAATTCCTAATTTTCGTGGGTTTTAATTCTCAAAATTCCAAAATTACCAAACTACCCTTTTACGTTACCGGCATGGCCTAAAAATGCCTCGGGACCCAACCTAAACCCCCGGCTAGTGTTTTCTGACTATTTCGACCCTTCCAGACGTGTTGGCGTACTCAAAACGACCATACAGTTAATAGAAATAAAATTCACTTTTTTTATTAAAATAATTATATTCCTAAAGCGGCTGTCAAAAAAATTCCAAATTGCCCTATTTCAATCTCACGACAAATTTCATGATTCAATATTCATATATAGTCAAATATACTCATTAAAATCAAATACCAACTCGCATCTCGCTAGTATTTTTATCCGGATTAATTTCCAATTAATACACATTTAATTCAATTTATCCCATAAATAAATATCATAAAAATACGGGGTATTACAACCACTTGCCTCTAATATTTCTCTGAATAAAAGGTTGAATCTTGAAGGTTGAATTGTCCTCTCTCTCTCTCTGTAGAATTCTCTTCTCTTTCTCTCTCTACAAATTTCTTCTCTAAGGATGACAATGGAGGTGGAGGTTGGTTTTTGGCAAGTTTAAGGTTTCTAAACTTCTCCCGTAGCCCACTACCTAGATTGGGGTTGGAAATGGCTTAGTGGGTTAAGACTAAGTCAGATTTTTAACTCTAATTTTAGTGGGTTTTAATTCCCAAAATCCCAAAACTACCAAAATACCCTTCTAAGTTGCCGGTATGGCCTAAAAATGCCCCGGGACCCAAACTAAACTCCCGGCTAGTGTTTTTTTGACTATTTCGACCCTTCCGGATGCATTGGCGCACTCAAAACAACATACGGTTAATAGAAGTAAAATTTACTTTTTAATTAAAATAATTATATTCCTGACGCGACTGTCACATGCGTCCCAACAAAATTTCCAAATTGCCGTATTTCAATCTCACGACAAATTTCATGATTCAATATTCATATATAGCCATATATACTCAATAAAATCAAATACCAACTCGCATCTCGCTAGTATTTTTATCCGAATTAATTTCCAATTAATACACATTTAATTCAATTAATCCCATAAATAAATATCATAAAAATACGGGGTATTACACTTACCACCCCTTCCCATGGTTGACCTGAGATCCACCTATCCCTGAACCCATAACCTAGAATCAAAACAAAACCCAAACCCATCTCGAGTTATGTCCAAACCTGTAATCTATCAACTCGTAACCTCATTAACCTGACCATACCCTAGCAGGAACCTACCCACAACCTTCCAAAACCGAACCCAATTTCAATCTTCGACCGGCTGCCAACCTCCTAGCCCAACAACCAAAAATCCGCATTCTCCATATCACTCCTTCTATAAACCTCCTTCAGTACCCGAATCCCGAAACCATAATGAAACAAAATAACACATTATTTCCAAAAAATGTAACAAACCTTGGATAAATAAACTCACATGAGCTTATCTCCGTTGCCGCAAGCCATTGCCACAGGAATATCATGTCACTGTTTGGGAGTGGGATTAACATACTTGCACCCCTAAATTGATGGCTTCAAACTATATGCAGAACGAACCCTTTCAAGATTTGAAAATTTAAGATCTCAAAATCTAAAAATCCCAAAACGCAATGTGTTCAAATGGTCAGAGCCTTGTGCCTTGTGCTTTCTAGTGGTTAGATAAATCGTAAGGAGAGAGAGGAAGCATTGAAAACCTCGAGGCTTGTTCTTTTAGTGGACAAAAAAGCCCAGAGTGGCACAATTAGTTTTGGTCGTGAGATGAGTTAGCGTGGCGTGGAGTCTCTGTAGAACTAAGTTCCCATAAAAATTAGTGCAAAATCATGTACAAAGATATATTGATACAAACAACCATCGACAGAGGAAGATGAACAGAAAAATTAACTCTGCAAATCCTACCAAAATACCCAATCAAACATAAAAATACACAATAGAGGGGAAACTATGTCAGACGGTCAAACCTGAAGAAAGTTAGGAAGAAATATCTAGAAATTAAGGGATCTCAAACAATATGAGAGAGAGAGAGAGAAATGTATATTACCTCTAAAAAAAATTCGGTCTTTCAAGTGTAACAACCCTCACTTTTGAAGATCTATTTTATATTTACTTACTATGTGATGTAGTCATATAAAATGTTGGAATATGGAGTAAGTATTAATTTAATGAAGATAAAAGTTGATATTTACTAAAATGTTGCATATTTACCGTATGTGTAGGTAAATTTCACCATGTTGTGTTTTATTGTGTCATAAGATTTAAAATGACACTATGATTTAAAAGGAAACCGGAACTGGAAATGAGTTATAAAATTTCCAAATGATAATTTGGAGGGCGTGGTTTGTCCCCGAAATGTGCGAAATAGTCGAAATAAGTGCCATATTGTATTTTGATGTTTCATTCACTTTTTACTGGTTATAGCTTAAATGTGCAGTTGCGAGTCATTTTATCGTGATATTAATCATTTAAGTTGGAATTTAGACTTAAGTTACGATTTTTAAGTCTTGCATTTCATTTATTTCTCTTAAGTGCATTTAGTGATCTAGAGAGAAAGAGAGAGGAAGAGAACATTGGAGAAAAGAGAGATATTCAAGCTTAGAGATTGTTGTACTACAAGAAAATCTAAGATTCCTACACCAAGGCAAGTTTTGTACTTTCTAATATTTGATTTAAGATGAATACTTAGTATTGATAGTTGTGTATAAGTTATGGTTTAACAAAGTTAGGGTTTTTGTGGATTTATGGGTTTTGAATCCTTGGAGGTTGATTTGGATGTGTATTGGTGTAAGTCGTTGTTGTTGGATGCATTAAAAATCAGTTGGTGGAAATAAATGATCTTGTTTTGGGTTGAGTGGAGTTGAGGGAATTTAGGAGTCTAGGACTCCATAGCCAAACATGGCAAATTCGCCGGGGCTAATCGATTCGCTTAGGGGTAATCCTACAGGTCTGAAAACACGAATCGATTCGGGTTAAGGCCAAATCGATTCAGTTGAAGCAAAAAGTGGGATTTTTCATCTGAATCGATTCTCTTTTGGGCGAATCGATTCAGCCCTAGGGCGAATCGATCCGGAATCAGGTTGTTTTTGAGTTGTTTTTCTAACTCACTTTTTACCCCTTTGCTTTAGGTTTAGGACCTAGGAACCTTTTTGTATGAAGTAAACTTAGAGTCCTAGAGTTTTAGTTGAGTTGAGTTATTACCCTACATTAGGAATGGGTTAAACGAGGCTTGTTCCTGAGGTGTACAAATTGAGGTTAGGGCAATTCATTCCTTTCGTATATTTCTAGGAGTTTAAGGGTTGTAAGCCCATACTTGGAGACTTTAGGGTCTCACTGGAGGTATAAAACCTTGGGACTTGTAGAATTGTTGTCATCACTTGGAGAATAATTCGGGACTTAAAATATGATGAATATTAATGAGAGTAGTCAATGATTATGGTTTCAGATTAAAAATGAAACATATGTATGAATAATGGAAATGAAAAATGAGATTTAAATGGTAAATGCTAATTTACATAAACACACCTCTCTAAATGCTATCATAAGAGAAGCACGCGTATAAGGTGATGTGCCCTGACTAATGAACGCACGGAGACTATAGTCGTCGTCCATATGCGGGATTGTTATATGTTTTATTCTGCGCTAGTGAGGTAATTTCGGGTGTGGTTATGACTCACTCGCAGGCATATGGCCACATTCCGACGTACTTTAGCGGCCCAGGTTGTCTTATTTGATAGGTTCTGGAAGAAAATAGTCATTTAGGGGCGCGCCCAGTGGGGAAACTCGGAGGGGCGGTCTTAGAATCGTTATATTTATAAGAATATAACCATTCTGAATCAAGTGGGACTTGAAATATGTGAAATTCCATAAGTGCATATGACAGTAATGGTATTCCTGATAAGGAATGGAAAGATGAAATGAATTGGTAAAATGATGTAGACTTTAATTATTGTTGTCTAATTATCCTCTTGCATAATTAAATAAAAGTAGAATCCATTAAATTATCTTATTATACTTTGAGATTATGTAATTGGATTCTTATCTTCATTACTCAAGATTAACTATTCATAATTGTCATGCTTCTTATTCATCTGGTAATCATATAAAACCCAGCCCTGACCCGTTCATTTTCCTTATTGTGTATGAAATTGTATTCACTCAGGTGCTCCGCCGTAAGGGCGCCCGTTTTGATATTCCTACTCCAATGCTTTTGAGGAGCTGTAAGATTTTGTGGATATTACAGGATGTGTTGTTAGATGCCTTCATTTTTGTATTCTAGATATGATTGGGCTCTCACTCGGGCATGTGGCCTAGACTTTTGTAATTGTTTAATGAATGTATTATGTAAGTTATTAAACTATTGTAATACGTTGTACGTAACTGCCGACTGACAGCATATTCAGTCCTCTTATTGTATATTTGTTATGGATGTAATATAAGTTTCTTGGGATTTCACTTTCTTTCAGAATGGGTTGTTTAAATTATTTCCTAAACTTTTCATAAAACAAAAATTTTTGGCAACCTGTTTTTTGAATTATTGTGTGGTTTTCCCGTATACTTATTATATTGCTATGATGCTTAGAATGATTTCATCTATGATTACGTTATGTTGGAGTATCTGGCTGGCCACCCCTTATTTCGAATCACAGGTAGTCACATATGGTATCAGAGCATCAGGTTTTAGAGTCTTTAGTGTCTATGCGAACTTGTCATGTTCTACCGTAGCGTTCTTTTATATAGAGCCTAATTTTAGGACTGCTTTGTTACTTATATTTGTGATATTCTGCAAGATAGATTGTTTGAATAGTATTCTAACACTATTGTTTCTTCATCTCAGATGCTGCCTAATTGAGGTCGCCCAACGAGACGCAATAGAGTTATAGAAGAGGATGTTGGTCCTCCACCGCCGCCACAAGGGACAATTAATGTTGCGGATGTAGCAAATATTATGGCCCAAGCGATTAATGCGGTTATGACCGCAGTGGCTCAGTAAATGCCATAAGCTCAATAACGAGCTCAAAATGTACAAGCTCTTATGGGACCTTATCCGTGGGAGAGAGTTAGAGAGTCCTTTTTAAAGGGCCATCCCCCGAAATTTGATGGAGGTTCTGATGTTATTAGAGCAAATCAGTGGAAGAAGGATATGTAACGCCATCTACGAATGGTGGAATGTAGTGAGGAGAAGAAACAAGTCCTTGCTACTTTTAAACTTGTTGGGGCCACATTGCAATGGTGGGAGTCGATGACTACACTAGAATAGAGAGATACCATGACTATCACTGATTTTTGGGTCTTGTTTGACCAGAAGTACTTCCCTCCCGCAGTTCAAAGGGAGATAAGAAGGAGGCTTCAGGATGTGGTGCAAGGTGAGATATCCGTGGAAGAATATGAAGAGGAGTTCACCCAGTTAGCAAGTTTTGTATCGGACGAGGTGACTGCGGAAGAGAGGAAGGTTTCGAAGTTTATGGGAGGTTTGAACTGGAGGATCCGACAACATTTGTTGGGTAATCCAGCCTTGCAAATTTTTTATGAGGTAATGAATGAAGCATTGCTCCATTTCCAAGAACATCGGTTGTATATATAGAGTGGCAAGAAAGCTACCGTAGTGGAGCAAGCGAGAAAACCTAGAGGATGAGCATTTCTTTTGACCCAATCTTTGGGTAACAAGATGAAATAAAGGAATCCCCAGCAAGGGGACTTGTCAAAAAGGCAACGTTTTGGTGGGTTAAATTTGGGTGGTAATAATAATCGGCATGGTCAGGGTGATCCACAATAACAAACAGGTCGGGGTGGTCAAGGGGGTAGGGGCCATCCGGGCCAAGGTGTTAACCAGTTTAGAAATAATCGGGGCCGAAATACGGAGAATATGGCAGGACAGTGTTTCCAATGCGGAGAGGCGGGTCATTACAAGAAGGAGTGCCCTCAATTTATTGGGGGTCATCTTCCTAGGGTTCCTCAATAGCCATAGGTTCATCTACCACCACAGGTACCTAATCTAGTTGCCCCTCCGCAGAAGGGTCAGCTACAGTATGGGAGAGTTTATCATATCCGGGATGCTATGCTTCTTCCGGCTTCGACGGCGCCGCCAGCCATTGAGGGTAAGTTCCTTATTCAGGGGCACATGGGACGCATTTTGTTTGATACGGGTGTGACATATTCATTCATTTCTAGAAGTTTTGTTCAGACCACAGAGTTGATTAAATCTGTTGAGAGTACCTTCACTAGTGTCGAGTCCTGTATGGGTGATGCTTCACTCATTTTCTTTGTTTGTAAACAAATATGAATTACTCTTGGTAATTTCTGCTTTGAGGACGATTTGCTCGTCCTAGACATGGTCGGGTATGATGTGATATTGGGAATGGATTGGCTAGTGAAATATCATGCAATAGTTAATTGTTACAGGAAGAGTATAGTCTTTACCATTCCGGGACTAGAAGTGTTCTTGGTAGTTATGCCTCATTTAGAGGGAGGTACTAGCACTTATTTGTATTGTATTGTATTGCAGAGGAGACTTCTCGGGATTTAGTTATTCCCTTGGATTCGATTCCGTTTGTTAGAGATTTTGAAGATGTATTCTGGGAAATACCGAGTTTGCCTCCGAGTCAGGAGATTAAGTCTGTGATCGATTTAGCGCCAAAAACGAGACCGATTACGAAAGCTCCATATTGCATGGCTCATGTGGAAATGAGGGAGTTAAGAGATCAAATCTAGCAGTTGTTGGAGCAACGATTCATTAGGCATAGCACGTCATCGTGGGGTGCTCCGGTGTTGTTTGTGAAGAAAAGGGACGGTTCTCTTCGATTATGTGTTGACTACAGAGAGTTGAATAAAGTCACCATCCGAAACAAATACCCTTTGCCTCATATCGATTTCTTATTTGATCAACTTAGGGGAGCATCGTACTTCTCTAAAATTGATTTTAAGATGGGGTATCACTAGTTGAGGATACGAGAGCAGGATGTATCCAAGACCTCTTTTCTGACGAGATATGGGTCCTATGAATTTTTGGTTATGCCCTTTGGACTAACCAATTCCCCAACCGTATTTATGGATATCATGAATAGGGTATTTCGGGACTTCCTGGACCAATTTGTTATTGTATTCATCGATGACATCCTAGTCTATTCTCGAACGGAATTTGATTATGCTATTCATTTGAGGTTGGTCCTACAAAGGTTGAGGGATAACCAATTGTATGCTAAGTTCTAGAAGTGTGGCTTTTGGTTGCAGGGGGTACAATTTTTGGGACATATTGTGACCTCCTAGGGCATTTTGGTGGACCCAAGCAAAGTAGTTGCGGTGAGGGAATGGGGTCAGCCCACGACACCTACCAAAATTCATAGTTTTTTGGGTTTGGCGGGTTATTACTATCGATTTATCAAGGGTTTTTCAAAAATCGCTAGCCCTTTCGTAAACTTAACCCGAAAAGGGGTGAGGTTCGTATGGGATAACTCTTGTCAGGATGCTTTTGACGAGCTCAAAGATAGGTTGACTTCGGCTCCAGTCCTTGCATTACCAAAGCCGGGGTTGGAATATCTAGTCTTCACCGACGCATCTCTACAAGGATTGGGAGGTGTACTTCAACAGGAGCAATGGGCTATTTCTTATGCTTCCCGCAAGCTAAAGTCCCATGAAATAAATTATCCGGTTCATGACTTAGAACTTTTTGCATTTGTCTTTGCCTTGAAAATTTGGAGGCACTATCTCCTAGGGGAGAAATTTAGTCTTTTCACGGACCATAAATCGATGCAATATTTATTTTCACAGAAATATTTATATATGCGACAACGCCGTTGGTTGGAGTTTGTGAAAGACTATCAATTTGACATCCACTATCATCCGAGCAAGACAAATGTAGTAGAGGATGCTTTGAGTAGAAAGCCCGAGGGAGAGTTAGCTGATGTATGGAAAGCTAAATGGAAAGAGCTCAGTCAGGAAGATGCGATGGCGAGAGCATTCACGTCGGTGATGACCGTTACGCCTATAATTGTGGCAAGGGTTGTAGAAGCCCAAGGAAGGGATAAGGGTTGTCAGGACCATATATGACGATTACTGTCCGAGGAAGCAGAATCCTACTCGATAAGTTCAGAGGGTGGATTACATTTTTACGGGAGACTCATTATCCCGGAAGAGGGGGATTTGAGACGGGTGGTGATGGCAGAATCTCACGGGTCTAAATTTACGGTACATCCTGGTGGGGACAAGATTTATCAAGACATGCGCTATCAGTATTGGTGGCTAGGCATGAAGCAGGATATTTCTCAGTTTGTGTCCTAATGCACTACTTATCAATTGGTCAAGATAGATCATCAGTGACCGACAGATTTGTTGCAGCCATTGGAGATTCCGGTGTGGAAGTGGGAGAGCATATCGATGGACTTTATTACGGGGTTACCAAGGTCACAGAGTGGTTTTGATTCTATTTGGGTGATTGTTTATCGCTTGACTAAGTCGGCACACTTCATACCTGTGAGTACTGATTATGACATTGCTCGCTATGCCCGATTATTCATCGCGGAGGTTGTCAGACTCCATGGGGTGCCTTTAAATATAGTTTTCGACCGAGGCAAGATTTTTTTCCCCACTTTTGGCGAATTTTCCAAGAGGCTATGGGGACCGAATTGAAGTTAAGCACTTCTTATCATCCTCAAACAGATGGGAAGACTCAAAGAGTCAACCAAATATCGTAGGATATGCTCTGTATGTGTATGCTTGATTTCAAAGGTGGTTGGGAACAATATCTCCCTTTGGTTGAGTTTGATTATGACAAATCGTACCAATTTACTATTGGAATGGTACCCTATGAAGCACTTTATGGGCGGCCTTGTAGATCACCCATGTGTTGGTTGGAAGTGGGGGATAATAAATTCCTTGGACCTGAAATGATCCAAGATACTTCTTCTAAGATTGAACTCATTCGGAATCGCATTCGAATAGCTCAAAACCTCCAAAATAGTTATGCCGATGCAAGTAGAAGGAACATTGAGTTGTATATTGGGGACCAATTCTTGGTGCGAGTGTCACCAATGAAAGGTATAAAGCGTTTCGAGAAGAAAGGAAAGCTTGCGCCGCGTTTTGTTGGGCCTTTTCCCATTATTGCTAAGGTGGGTCCAGTGGCATATCAACTTGCCTTACTGGAACCTTTACAACAAATTCATGATGTGTTCCATGTCTCCTCTTTGAAGAAGTATAAGAGGTGTGAAGGTGCCTTTGGCATATCCCTTTCAAGGATATTGACTTGCAACCCGACATCTCATATGAAGAACAATCGGTTGCTATTTTAGAGCATGGGGAACATAGGTTGAGGTCTCGATTGGTGCCCTTGGTGCGAGTCCAATAGAGTCATCACAACACCAAGGAATCAACATTGGAATGCGAGGATGATATGCAGGAAAAGTATCCGCATCTCTTTATACAAGGTACGCCTAAATTTTGGGGGCAAAATTCCCTCATAAGGGGAGGAGTATGTAACAACCCTCACTTTTGAAGATCTATTTTATATTTACTTACTCTGTGATGTAGTCATATAAAATGTTGGAATATGGAGTAGGTATTAATTTAATGAAGATAAAAGTTGATATTTACTAAAATGTTGCATATTTACCGTATGTGTAGGTAAATATCACCATATTGTGTTTTATTGTGTCATAAGATTTAAAATGACATTATGGTTTAAAAGGAAATCGGAACTTGAAATGAGTTATAAAATTTCCAAATGATAATTTGGAGGGCGTAGTTTGTCCTCGGAATGTGCAAAATAGTCGAAATAAGTGCCTTATTGTAGTTTGATGTTTCGTGCACTTTTTACTGGTTATAGCTTAAATGTGTAGTTGCGAGTCATTTTATCGTGATATTAATCATTTAAGTTGGAATTTAGACTTAAGCTACGATTTTTAAATCTTGCATTTCATTTATTTCTCTTAAGTGCATTTAGTGACCTAGAGAGAAAGAGAGAGGAAGAGAACTTTGGAGAAAAGAGAGAGATTAAAGCTTGGAGATTGTTGCTACTACAAGAAAATCTGATATTCCTACACCAAGGCAAGTTTTCTACTTGCTAATATGTGATTTAAGATGAATAATTAGTATTGATAGTTGCGTATTAGTTATGGTTTAACAAAGTTAGGGTTTTTATGGATTTATGGGTTTTGAATCCTTAGAGGTTGATTTGGATGTGTATTGGTGTAAATCATTGTTGTTAGATGCATTAAAAATCAGTTTTTGGAAATAAATGATCTTGGTTTGGGTTGAGTGGAGTTGGGGGAATTTAGGAGTCTAAGACTCCATATCCAAACTTGGCAAATTCGCAGGGGCGAATCGATTCTCTTCGGGGTAATCCTATAGATCTGTAAACCCGAATCGGTTCGAGTTAAGGACGAATCAATTCGGCAGAAGAAGAAGGTGGAATTCATCATATGAATCGATTCGCTTTTGGGGAAATCGATTCGTTGCCTGGGGCGAATTGATTCGGCCCTAGGGCGAATTGATTCGGAATCAAGCTGTTTTTGAGTTATTTTTCTAACTCACTATTCCCCCCTTTTCTTTAGGTTTAGGACCTAGGAACCTTCTTGTATGAAGTAAACTGAGAGTCCAAGAGTTTGAGTTGAATTGAGTTATTACCCTACATTAGGAATGGCTTAAATGGGGCTTGTTCTTGAGGTGTACAAATTGAGGTTAGGGCATTTCTTTCCTTTAGTATATTTTGAGGAGTTTAAGGGTTGTAAGCCCATACTTGGAGACTTTAAGGGCTCACTGGAGGTATAAAACCTTAGGACTTGTAGAATTGTTCTCATCACTTGGACAATAATTCGGGACTTAAAATATGATGAATATTAATGAAAGTAGTCAATGATTATGGTTTTGGATTAAAAATGAAACATATGTATGAATAATGGAAATGAAAAATGAGATTTAAATGGTAAATTCTAATTTACATAAATACACCTCTCTAAATGCTATCATAAGGGAAGCTCGCGCATGAGGTGATGTCCCCTGACTAATGAACGCAGGGAGACTATAGTCCTCGACCATACGCGGGATTGCTATATGTTTTATTCTACGTTAGTGAGGTAATTCCGGGTGTGGTTATGACTCACTCGCAGGCATATGTCCACTTCCTAACGTACGTTAGGTGCCCAGATTGTCTTGTTTGATAGGCCCTGGAAGATGATAGTCATTTAGGGGTGCGCCCAGTGGGGAAAATCGGAGGGGTGGTCTTAGAATCGTTATATGTATAAGAATATAACCATTCTGAATCAAGTGGGACTTGAAATATGTGAAATGCCATAAGTGCATATGATAGTAATGATATTATTGATAAGGAATGTAAAGATGAAATGAATTGGTAAAATGATGGAGACTTTAATTATTGTTGTCTAATTATCCTCTTGCATAATTAAATAAAAGTATAATGCCTTAAATTGTCTTATTATACTTTAAGATTATGTTGGTTGATTCTAATCTTCATTACTCATGATTAACTGTTCATAGTTGTCATGCTTCTTATTCATCTAGTAATCATATAAAACTGGGCCTTGACCCGTTCATTTTCCTTATTGTGTATGAAATTGTATCCGCTCAGGTGCTCCGCTGCAAGGGTACCCGTTTTGATATTCCTACTCCAATTCTTTGGAGGAGCTATAAGATTTTGCGGATATTACAGGATGTGTTGCTACACGCCTTCATTTTTGTATTCTAGATATGATCGGGTCTCTCACTCGGGCGCGTGGCACAAACTTTTTTAATTGTTTAATGAATGTATTATGTAAGTTATTAAACTGTTGTAATACGTTATATGTAACTGTCAATCGACAACATATTTGCTCCTCTTATTGTATATTTGTTATGGATGTAATATAAGTTTCTTGGGATTCCACTTTCTTTTAGAATGGGCTGTTTAAATTATTTCCTTAACTTTTCATAAAACAAAAATTTTTGGCAACCGGCTTTCTGAATTATTGGGTGGTTTTCTTGTATACTTATTATATTGTTGTGATGCTTAGAATAATTCCATCCATGATTCCGTTATGTTGAAGTATCGGGCTGTCCACCCCTTATTTCGGATCACGGGTTGTCACATCAAGTTACCACATTCTCCAACACAAATGTAGTCTTAGTTCAAAACACAAATGTAGTCTCTCTATCACTCTCTCCCTATATTTACCTTTGCATGAAGATATACTCTAGACAGTTATGAGTCCTTATAAAAAAATCCAAATGTTCGAAGGTTTTTTAAATTGTTCAATGAAATATCCACAAACATTTAAAGTTTTCACAGTTGGCTGAAAAAAATCTAAGCAGGTTAGAGGTCCCAAGATATTTCTTTTGACGTGTTACTAATATAGCCTCTATATTTGAATTATAGTAAAATTTTAGAAGAAAAAAGATGGGGAAAATAAATTTTAGTAGGTTAAAATTGTAAATGTCATATGAACTATAAAATAAGGTGTGGTGAGTTGTAGAGCTTACGGTGTGGATTTCAGTCTCACCCTTAACTTAGTGCGTTATTGGCTTCAATCTGAACTGTGAAAACACAATTGTCCCTTATTATATAGATTCATCACTCTATCACATATATATACTAATACAACACCTCTAGACTCAGTTGCGGTGCATGTATACTCTGCTACCATGTCCTATTACATCTCGCACTATATAAAGGACTATTGATTTGGTATCTCCCTCAAACCATAAATACAAATCACATATATTGGAGGCAAACATAGTCCCCAGCCAAATGGGTCACGCACATACCTATTCTCCTATTTAACTATCAAAACTATCATACTCTCAGATAACACGTGTCCAAGGTTCTATGTTTTGGGGAGAAGTCTAAAATACCATAAATGGGCTCATTAGGATAAGATTGTCCACGATGCAAAAACTTCCCTGATAGCAGGCATCGTAGGTATGTCATACACAGGAAAATCATATAATAGTCATATACACAACCTATATATTTATATAATGGATACAAGTATACACAAGTCCCATATCATAAGTCTTATACGTAGTATATTTATATCCAAAACATCTCATGTATTAATAAATCACAACTTTATTTCTCATCGTATGCTCTCGAGTATCTCTCACCACTCGAAGTGTACTATTTATTGTATACATAATATCAGTAGGTAACTCACTCACATCCTATTGGTATAAGTCATAATTTTCCCTGAATTATCGTGACTCGAATTATTCACACAATTAGGTTTTTCTCTCTATTAAGCCTAATTAAATTTAGTCCGTATTTCCTCCTGATAGGACCAAGCCTAAAACCCAATCTACACCTACTGCTACTTCAATATCATCCCCATTATCTTTAAAATTAAATCCCAATATTGAATCCTAAACATTTCCCAATGATCATAAACAAAAAGGGAAATTGGCCAAATTCTGGGCAGTCAAATCGATTCGCCCCTATAAGTGTTGTCTTCTTCGTTTGTGTATTACGGGTTTCTTCAATTCCCAAACCTCAAAATCGCCATTACAACTTCCTAAACTCCCAACCAAGGGTCTCTAATGTTATAGTAACATATATATAAACAATTTCCAATGCAATCTAATTATTAAATCTTCCCGAAATTCACCCAAACCAAGTTAATTCATTATAATCTTGAAAACCCCTAGAATTTCATGTTTATTCATAATCTCATTAAAGATATCAGATTTCTTCCCAAATTTAATGGTATTACTCATCAAGATTCATTTACATATCTCAGGGAACAACTATTGAGTCATTCCTACTAATGAACATGAATTATATCTCAATTATTAAATTCCAAATTCATGAATTTTACAAGAAATCCATCATATTCTAACATGGATGATATATCAATTCAAAACATAGCAAGATAAACACTTAAATTTATATGAAGGTCTGATCCGCTGAAGATGATGGGTATGGTGGTGTTCCTCTTCCCCTGATTTACACATTGTTAGTGTTGGTGGTGCGATTGCTGTAGGAATTAGTTGTTCTAGCCTTTGGAACTCCTCTCTTTTCCCTCCTATGGCCTCTCTGCAACTCTATTGATTCTAACCCCTGAATACTCCTACTCCCAGATGAAATAACCCTCAAATTTTCGTAGGTCTTAATTCCCCAAAAATACAAATGACAAAAATACCCCCCTGGAGTGCCGATTCGCCTAAAAGTGCCTCGGGACCCAAACTAAACCCCAATAGACTTTTCTTACTATATCGACTCTTCCAGAAACTTTGGCGCACTCGAAATGACCATTCCATAACTTAAAAATAAATCACTTTTTATTTCATTAAATTTAGTCCCGACACGACTGACACGCGCATCCCGACTAAATTACCGTAACAATCGTATTTTTCACTCGCGACAATTTTAATATACTCATAATGACGTATTAATTTACTAACTAAGTAATATTCAATATAATTCACATCAATAAATATTAATCCTTATATCACTAGTTAATATTTATTTTAATCCAAATTAATTATCAATTAATATCCCATATTTAATTTAATTAATCCACCATTTAAAAATCATTAAAAAAATTTACGGGGTATTACATCCTTCTCCCCTAATAATGGAATTTTGTCCCGAAATTTGGAAAATAAAAGTATACTTGGTAAGAACAACTTTGGATATTTTTCACGCATCTCATCCTCGCGCTCCCAAGTTGACTCTTTAACATAATGATGTTCCCAGTGGACATGCAAAATGGAAATACCTTCGACCTCAATATCCTCTCGCTATGGTCTAATATAGCCACCGGTCTCTCCTCATACGAACTATCAGGCTGTAAGTCAATCTCCTCTAGCGCAATGTGAGTGTGGGTCAATTCATTCTGGAGATACCATCTCAGAGAAGAAATATGGAACACATCATGAATACGATTCAAGTGCTCCGGCAACCCAAGTCTATATGCTACTAGTCCAATATTCTCAATGATAGGAAATGGACCCACATCTATCGGTGCAAACTTACCCTTCTTACCAAATCTCATTATCTCCTTTATAGGAGATACTCACAGTAACATCTGATCCCCTACTTCAAACTCTCAAAAGAACCGCTTGGCATTGGCGTAGCTTTTCTATCTGTCCTAGACTACTGATATATGATCCCGAATCATCTCAATCCTGGTTGTAGTGTCCTGAATCGACTCTTCCTTGAGTAGGTTGTTGGTCCCCCACTTCTAGCCAATAAGAAGGACAACGACAAGGCCTACCATACAACACCTCAAATGGAGCCACACCAATAGTAAATTGATAGGAGTTATTGTACACAAATTTCACCAGTGGGAGGTACTTCTCCCAACCTATATTAAAATCAAGGACACACATACGTAACATATTCCCTAACATCCGATTTTTCCTCTCGGTCTACCCATCAGTCTGCGGGTGATAATTCGTACGTAATCGTAAGACTGTTCCCATGATCTCTTAAGAACTATATCAAAAGTGAGACACGAATATTTCATCCCTGTCGGACACGACATCAAGTGGAACCCCATGAAATCTTGTTATCTCAGTTATGTCATTTTGTTATTCCCGTTATATCTCTACTAACGGTATCCTTCAGTCCGATGGTCTGCCTCTACCATCCCATCTAGTGACTAATTCTCTTTAGTCATCATATATCAAAATACTTCATCATTAAATCTACCAATTCACCTTGGTGTCTACACAACACTTTGAGATTTCGTTTCCTTTTTTTGTCACTATTATGACCCTTTCTACTCACGGCTAACGTATTCCCTCTACTAGGAAAAACCCTAACACCGCCATGTGTTAACTCCCTTATTTATTTGTTCATATTACATATATATTTCCAAACCTTTATAAAGTTTGTAACATTACATTTTACTCACTACCTTTTCACTAATGGTATTCTTTAGTCCTACTATCTATGCTCCACCATTTAAACTAGTGATCATTCCATTCCTGGAAGGTATCTGCATTCATGCCTGACTATTCATGTCAAGCCTTTACGTCTTCACTTGTTTCTGATGTAACTCCCATCATATTACTCTTCTGCACAGAGTAGCTCCTAATTTTACCGAATATCTAAAATGTACATTATGTGTACTTTTCAACACTATAATCACCCCGTTTTTCCATTTATCCTTCGATTTATAGTGACTCGAATCGTTTTTAATGTCACTACCTTCTGTTTATCCCATTTGGTTTTAGTTTCTAATTTCTCACGCGTCTTTGTTTATTTTCTAACTTTGAACGTTTACTCCTTGTGAGTTATACTGTAAATCCCAACTACTTAAGACGACCATACACCCTATGTCCTGTGCATTTCTGCAAAATTTTGATTAACACAATAGTCTTGTTTTAAATTAGCTTCGCATACTTAGCATGACCATACAATAAGGTTATACTCGCTTACCCTACTAATCGCATATTAATTATTCTCTAGGTTGGCTCACTGATATACTCGTGGTGTAAACCTTTTACACTGGTTTTCACACCTACATTATTCAGCTCTATCGACCTTAAATGGTAATATAACTATCATCTCCTATTCATAATCACATATAGGTATAATAATTAGGGTACTAAACTCATATCATAAAGACCAAACTTCCCTCAACTCCTAATGTTTGCTAGTTTCATGCGTGGGATGTCTTGTAAAGCGAAATTCAAACAAGGACCCCCCAATACACTACTCTTTAACACTGTCGATCGTCGAGATCCGTTAAGCCCTCAGTCCATAGCATGTACCCTCAAATCCTTGACTCTTTACATAATAGTATGCTCGTCCACTTTTATGTTATAAACGGCCATATACATTACAGCGCTTTAACTATCACTAGTTTCTTAGCGTAAATAAATCATGAGCTATATCTCTCCACTTGATAGAAGCCAATATACCCTAAATCACATCAGTAAACGTCCGTACTCACCAAGATCAAATATAACTAGAAAATATAGACACAGAAGTCTACTGCAAACTATTTGATAACATATATACACATATATAGGTTCAACCCTTTTAGGTGATCCTTGAAAAAATAATATAATTTTCCCCGCAATAACGATTACGCAAAAACAATATATGTTCTCCCCTCATAACACTCAAAGGAGTAAAAATCATTACATAATATAAAATTTTCTCTTAGTGTCCACACCTTCCCCTCCCTTTAAGTGATACAAAAAGTCCCGTTAGCCAACGATAATTATATACATAATAAGCCTGATACTGCCAGTGCACCTACTAAACCTGACTCACACTCGAGTTTTAGTGTTACTAATCATATATTGTGATGCACCCATGTCACCCAACCCTAATCCCATTCTCTTAGGGATAAAATAAAGATTCTATATCCTTTTGTAATCTACCTTGCCTGGTCAACGAGTCCCTGAGCATCACTTTCATTCCATAACTAACCCGTGACTTACGCTAATGGTTGTATATCCAGGATCTCATCATGTAGTTGCCCCTGCCTCTGTTAGGTAACCCTTCATAATTCGGTTCCTCTTTCCATAATTGTGACGAATATGAGAGAAACTCTCCTAACTCTGACCCTGGCCCTGCTGTCCTACCCTGCCATTTCCTCAGCTCTGACAGCCCCAAGGAGTGGGGATGTTGTTGTTATTGTTGAGGACCCTGCTAGTCCTGCCTAATTTACCACTTTGAGTTGTTAACCATTGGACTTAAATTTATTAGTCTAATTATCCTACTGGAAGACTCATTCCTTCTGCTCTTTTATCCTTCTGGAAATGTTCCCATTTACCTTCCTAGTCTAAGTGGTCTCACTTTCTTGTTGTAGATAAGTTTAATACAGGTGGTCCTAATCTCTACACATAGCAAACCTTTCAGTTCCATTCTTTTGTCTTTGGCCTCTGATTGGGCATAAATATTGTATATTTATCCCCCTAATTTAAGTACTTTTGTGAACTCGAATGATGTAAAATATATGGATTTGATTCACTTTTATGCTTCTAACCTTCTTGGCGAGTATTGCGTGTTTCGTGCTTCTCCTATTGGTTTTACAGGTTAATTATGCAAGAAGTGCAAAGGAGGAAACAAGAATGTGCAAGAAAAGCTAAGAAGGCAAGTTCAAGGGCATGTCGGTAATTTTGCAGCCCGATCCGGAAGAATAAGTCAACTGGGAAGTTGAAGAGCTCGGAACAACGAGAACACTGGAAGAAACGGCACCCAAATCTGAGCTACGGTTGAAAAGTTATGCTCAGTTGAAGTTGAAGAAAAATCCAAGAAAAGAAGAGAAAAACCAGAAAAAATCTAAGTGTTGAGACCAAGACCAGGCTAGTACATGCGAACCCCACCCCGAAACGGTTCGGAGGGGCGAACCGGCTCGCTGTACCTCCGAACCGGTTTGCATGTACCTGACACGCGAATTTTGTGTTTCATTCTGATTGGTCTCCAAGTCTCCTAATAGGTTTAAAAGACTCCAAAACTTGTGGGGAACGAAGGTATTAACCTAGGAGCAGCTTTTAGGGTTATTTTTAGAGAGTTTTTGAGAGAACAAAAGGGGAGAAATATCTAGGAACATCAAGGGCACAAATTACTTCAAGAATTCATTGTTTCGGGTTTGTTTTTACCAGTTTTAATTCAAAATTCTTGTTTCTTATTATTGTTTTTGCATGCTTAGTTTTCCTAATTGATTCAGCTTATTTCTGCATTCATAATACGTAGTTACATGTTTCTAGTCAGTTTCATCATGAATTCCTACACATGCAACGTCATTATTTCATGCATTAGTCAATTTAACATGCCCGGCTATGTTTTCAAGGTTGGGATGCATGAACCCAACCTGATGTGTTAGTGCATGTGTATAACGTCGATCAGATGAATGTAATGATTAATTTTGATCGTATCGCATAATTTCATAAGAATTGTAGATTTTTATATCTCGTTTTCCTATGGGTACTCGTGATGATTTAGAGTACAATTTGAGTGTAATTACCGCGATACCGATTGACTCATCCTCAGATTATGTATGACGCGGGCTTGAACCTCGTATACATAATGCTTGAGAGTACTAAATTCCGGGTTTGAATTAATCGGATAAATTCATGATTGACGTTGTCACTGCATTACACTAGGGTTGGGGGATTGTATTCCCATCCTTTTTTCTCATCATTTAGTTAAAAGTTTCAATTTAATCCTTCATTCTTAATCTAGATAATTTAGTTAGTTGCATATTTCATCATAATTCCATAATTGCATTTAGTTTAACCAATCCCAAAAAGCCAAATAAATCTTTTCCTTTTCTTCTTAGAGTCATCGCTAGGATTCCTCAATTTTATCCCGTCGTCACAACTCCGTTGTCCTTTTTCCCTGAGGATCGATACCCGACTTGTCGGATTATTACTTGAACGATAGGCTTGCACTTGAGCCTAGAGAGTACACACTTTAGAGACACATTCTGAGTCGTGTCAAGTTTTTGGCGCCGTTGCCGGGGAATTAGGTAGACTTAGGATTAGATCGAGTTAATCCAAAACTTTGACCAAAAATTCTAAAATCCAAAATAATTAAAAAATAAATAAAAGTCCAAAAAGATTCACAATCATCATCTCTCCTGAGCTTAATGCAAAATTCTGAAACCACTCCCACACCTCATAATACTCCAACCAATATTCATGAAAACCCTATCGTGGAGTATAACCCAGACAGTCCCCACACCCCAAACGTCCCACAGTTCTGGATCCCTCCTCCCACACCATCACACTCAATCTCTAGCAACACTCCCTTCTCCTTCGTAGGACACACTTCGAGCACACCCAGTGAGAGCGCCGAGTCGTCAAGTGAGAGAGAGATGTCGCAGCATAGTAATGCACCTACCGGTGAGGAAGAGCCTCCGTACCACCCGTTGAGAGAATTCTTATATCCCGAGCGCACTGTCACTCTGGGATGCATTATACTCCCGTATAATGCTGGGCAGTTCCGATTCAAAAATGGGATGATCTAGATGCTACCACACTATCACGGTATGGATTCAGAAAAGGCATACCTGCATATAAGGGAATTTGAGGACGTGTGTGATACCCTCAACGATCAAACTTGCACACAGGAGGTGATTCGCCTCAAACTCTTCCCGTTCTCGCTAAAAGATAAAGCTAAGACCTGGATATGGTTTTTACCTCCGAGCTCGATTCCATCTTGGAACGAGTTACAATCCAAATTTCTCAAGAAGTTCTTTCCACCACATCGAACAATCTCCATAAAGGCTCAAATTCAATCGTTCAGGCAATTGGATAATGAGCCATTCCATCGATGTTATGAGCGTTTCAATGAGTTAACTGCTTCATGCCCCCATCATGGATTTGATACTGCCCAAATCATTTCCTTCCTCTATAATGGGTTGAAACTTAACTCCAAGCAACTCATTGAAACCATGGGTAGTGGTCCGTTTATCGAGCTAGATTGCCACGATGCTGAGCTTCATCTGAGGTATGTCGCCGAGACTACCCAATCTTGGGATATTTCTGATCCCAATGCTCAGAATCGAAATCGTCAAGCAACCACCACTCCATCGGCGTCCGGCCTACACCAGGTAGATAAGACTTCTATGTCGGACTGTCGATTGGACTCCCTTGAGAAAGGATTTTGAGATTTATGCGAGGTAGTTGGATCTATCAAGAATTCCGTCGAAAAGGTGTGTGCGATTTGTGAGGCGGGACATTCAACTGAGGAATGCCCGATGATACCCGCCTGTAAAGTAATGTTGCAGGAGCAAGTTAGTGGTATAGGAGGCTTTAAGGGTAATTTCGGTGCCCCACACGGGAATTCATACAACCCTTCGTGGAAAAATCATCCCGAATTTAGCTACGGGCAACAACATGCCGCAATGCACCCTCCTTCTCATGTTGCCCCTCCTCCTCCACAACAATTTCAACAAGCTCCACACATGCAAGGTCATGTGCAAGCACCACCACCTCACGAAAATTATATCCCGCCACAGCGGAGAACTCTCGAGGATACTGTGAATCAATTCATCACAAGCCAGGCCACAACAAATGCCAAGTATGATCGTCTCATTGGCGACCTAAATGCAAATCTGTCTAAGATACAATCCTCGTTGAGTGTTCAAGAGAAGGGCAAATTCCCTGCCCAAGGCCAACGACCTCCCCAAGGTCAAACTAGTGTTAGCTCCACATCCACTGAACATTAGGAGCAATGTCAAGCAGTGGCCACTCTTCGTAGTGGAAGAGTCGTTGATTTATCACCTCCTCCACACGACACAACAAAAGACAAGGAGATTTCGCCCGGCACGAAAGAGGCCGAAGATGTCCCCTTGGACGAGAGTGAAAAAGAAGACACTAGTGAGCCTGAGGTGGTAGTTAAACCACCCTCCGCAGCACCATTTCCTCGAAGATTGATTCCTACTCAAAAAGGGACTCCACGTGATGAAGTGCTAGAAGTTCTAAAGCAAGTGAAGCTGAATCTACCCTTCCTTGATGCCATCAAACAAATTCCAGCCTACGGCAAAGTTATCAAAGACTTGTTGACGGTGAAAAGGAGGATGAAAGTTAAAAAGAACGTCTTTCTAGCTCAGAACGTGAGTTCCATTCTGCTAAATGATCTCCCGCCTAAATTTAAAGATCCAGGTGCACCCACCATATCATGCATCATTGGAGATAATAAAATTGAGAAAGCCTTACTTGACTTGGGAGCAAGTGTAAACATACTTCCTTACTCCATTTATAGGCAACTTGACTTGGGCGACCTCAAGCCCACAAAGGTCACTCTCCAATTGGCGGATCGATCAGTGAAGATTCCACGAGGCATAGTCGAGGACGTGATCGTCCAAGTGGACACTTTCTATTTCTCGGTAGATTTTGTCATTTGGGACACGGAGACCTCCTTTAACTCAAGCAACCATGTTCCCATCATCCTTGGTCGCCCTTTCTTAGCTACAGCTAATGCAATCATCAACACAAGGAATGGGCGAATGCAGCTCACCTTTGGGAACATGACCTTGGAAACCAACATCTTCCACATAGCCAAAAATGCAGGGGAGGAAGATGATCTTCACGCGGTGAGCATCATTGATGAGGTAGTAGAAGAGTACTTCGAAGAAACTTTTTGTGGCGATGCCTTAGAGTCATGTTTAGCGACGAGCTATGAGTGTGAGGGGACGTCTACCCACTTCGAGAGGGATGTTGGAAGGTTGAGAGAATTACTCGATGAGAGTGCGTCGGAAGAGGACGTGAGAGAAGTTGATTGGGTTTCTAGATTTGAGGAACTACCTCCGAGGGATACACATATGGCTCCTTCCAGTGAAAAATTTCTAACCCTCGAATTAAAGAAACTCCCCTCCCATATCAAATATGCATACCTAGGAGAGGATGAGACATTTCCTGTTGTTATCTCCTCTAGCCTAGACGAAGGGCAGGAGGGAAAATTGATGAGAATTCTGAGGAAGCACCAGGGTGCTTTTGGTTGGTGTATAGCTGATTTGAAGGGGATAAGTCCTTTGATTTGCACCCACAAGATTCATCTCGAAGAGGATGTCAAGCCCTCTAGAGAAATGCAAAGAAGACTGAATCCCAATATGAAAGAAGTTGTGAGAACCGAGATCATCAAACTATTGGATGCCGGGATTATCTACCCAATCTCGGATAGCAAATGGGTGAGCCCTATTCAAGTCGTCCCGAAGAAGTCGGGTATAACTGTGATCGAGAATACCAAGGGAGAGCTTGTTCCCCAACGCACCACCACCGATTGGAGTGTTTGCATTGATTACAGGAAACTCAATGCGGGAACACGAAAATACCATTTCCTCTTGCCATTCATCGATCAAATGCTTGAGAGAGTTGCGGGCCACCCTTATTATTGCTTCCTTGATGGTTATTCCGGATATAACCAAATTGAGGTAGATGTACTTGACCAAGAGAAGACGACGTTCACTTGCCCTTTTGGTACGTTCGCCTACAAACGTATGCCATTTGGCTTGTGTAATGCACCCGCGACCTTTCAAAGGTGCATGTTGAGCTTATTTAGCGACATGGTCGAGAGAGGACTCGAGGTGTTCATGGACGATTTCAGCGTTTTTGGCACCTCTTTCGATCATTGTTTAGAAAAATTAGAAAAAGTACTTACCCGGTGTGTGGACAAGAACTTAGTGTTGAATTGGGAGAAGTGCCATTTCATGGTCACTGAGGGAATAGTTCTTGGTCACATAGTATCATCCAAGGGCATAGAGGTTGATAGGGCTAAGATAGATGTCATAGCAGACCTTCCCCCACCGAGATCGCTTAAAGACGTGCGCTCATTCTTGGGTCACACCGGGTTTTATCGAAGGTTCATTAAGGACTTTAGCGCTATCGCTAGACCCTTAAGCAACCTTCTCATGAAGGATAACCCGTTTGAGTGGACCGAGGCATGCCAAAACTCCTTTGATAAATTAAAGAACATGCTCGTGTCCGCTCCCATCATGCAAGTTCCGGATTGGTCCCTACCATTCGAACTTATGTGTGATGCAAGAGATTACGCAATTGGGGCCGTTTTGGGCCAACATAAAGATAAGCAAGCTCATGTCATCTACTACGCTAGCCGGACCTCAACTCAATTACTCTACCACGGAGAAGGATTTGCTAGCGGTAGTCTTTGCCCTTGATAAGTTCAGATCATATTTCATTGGTTTTCCTATCATTGTCTTCACCAACCACGCGGCTTTAAAATATCTACTTGCGAAGAAAGACGCCAAGCCGCGCCTCATAAGGTGGATCCTACTCCTACAAGAGTTTAATCTCTCCATCAAAGACAAGAAAGGAGTAGAAAACGTCGTGGCCGACCACTTATCTCGACTCTCATCCGACATACCTAGTGATCCCATACCCATAGACGAGCACTTTCCGGATGAGCAACTATTTGCCACCTCTTCCTATCCCTGGTTTGCAGACATAGTAAACTATCTAGTCACGGGAGTCGTCCCTCCCGATTGGACACCGCAAGAAAAGAAGAGGTTTCTTAATTGGTCGCGCATGTTCTTTTACGATGATCCCTTCCTTTTTAAATATTGCGCCGACCAAATCATTCGACGATGTGTACCGGATGACGAGATTCCAAAGGTCATCCAGTTTTGTCATTCGGAAGCATGTGGAGGCCACTTCTCGGCAAAAAAGACGCCCGCTAAGATTCTGCAATGCGGCCTCTATTGGCCCACAATCTTCCGGGATGCAAATGACGCGTGCAAGTCATGTAATAGGTGCCAATGAATGGGAGCCATTTCTCGACGCGACATGATTCCCCTTACCCCCATACTCATCATTGAGATATTCGATTGTTGGGGTATTGACTTCATGGGTCCCTTTCCCCCATCCTTTGGTTTCCTATACATCCTAGTCGCGGTAGACTATGTTTCTAAATGGGTAGAAGCTATAGCTACGAAGACTAATGACAACAAAGTGGTGATAAAGTTTTTACAGGAACACATACTTTCTCGCTTTGGAGCACCGAAAGCGATAATTAGCGATAATGGCACGCACTTTTGCAATAGCCCGTTTGAGAAGCTCATGAGAAAGTATGGGGTCGTCCACAAGGTTGGGACGACATATCACCCACAAACGAATGGGCAGGCCGAGCTAGCGAATCAGGAGATTAAGAACATTCTTGAAAAGACCGTCAATCCTACCCAGAAAGATTGGTCCCTTAGATTGACCGATGCACTATGGGGCTATCGTACCGCGTTTAAAAATCAACTTGGAATGTCCCCTTTTCATTTTGTGTATGGCAAACCTTGTCATCTCCCTATTGAGCTCGAACACAAAGCGTATTGGGCAATTAAGCAATTGAACTATGCCTTGGACAAGGCCGGTGAAGCCCGTAAGCTACAATTGATTGAGTTAGAAGAACTACGCAATGATGCATATGAGAATGCTAAAATTTCAAAGGAGAGGATGAAACTTGCTCATGATAAAATCATTCGACGAAAAGAGTTTCATCCCGGGCAAAAAGTTCTTCTATACAACTCTCGGCTCCACCTCTTTCTAGGCAAGCTGCGGTCACGATGGTCTGGCCCGTTCGTCGTAAAGAACGTTTTTCCCCATGGAGCTGTTGAACTAAACGATTTAAAAGGGGAAAACACGTTCAAGGTAAATGGACAACGCCTAAAGCCATACCTAGAGGCGGTTGTGGATAAGGTCGACACGATTTGGTTGTCGGACCCTGTTTACGGGGTCAATTGAGCTAAGCGAGTGAGGTCGTCGCACCCCCGATGCGTATGGGGTGATTTTGTGTGTAAAATAGTCGTGTGTAAATGGGTTAGTTAGGAGTCCGGAGCCTGCGTTGCATGAGAGATAGGTTAACACATTTTTTGAGGGTGCTAGTACGCTTTTCGAGGTCGTATTCGAGGAAGTTTTTGAGAGCCCGAGGGTCTAGAAGGTTTTTAGGGGCATTATGCACAAGTTAGGGGATGAGAGAGCACTTAGAAATTGAGAGAAGAGTGAATTTCAGTGATTGGACCAGCCTGGTACCCCAGAACCGGTTCGCTGTACCTCCGAACCGGTTCGGAGGGGCGAACCGGTTCGCTGTACCCCCGAACCGGTTCGAATGTACCTGTCAGGTTCTTCTCCCCTTTTCTCCAAGTTCATTACCTTTCCCTCCATTCTTTTCCCCTTCTTCCCCCTTCGTTTTTCTTCCCTCCAAATCCTTCCCTCCTTCCCAAATTCATCCCAATTCATTCCCTCCACCCTCTCCTTCCCAACCTTTCATATTTCCCACCAAAAACACACCCCTTCACACCTATAAATACATCCCACCCCTCCTCCATTTTTCACACCAAAACATTCTCCCTCACTCTCTTCTCTCCCATATTTTCTGCCATATTTTCTCCCATAATTTCTCCCTCTCTCTCCCCCTTTTCCATCAAAATGTCGCGCCGCCCCGCTCCCCGCCCAAAGAAATATGATGAGACCACCATACTTGATGACCCGGGCAGGGGGGTATTCCGATGCGTCCAAGAACGCCATTGGTCCGAGATCTACTTCTCCTCCACGCGCACCATTCACATCGAGCGCTTCGTGGATTGGAACACCCTTCCGGGCGAAGTCACCGCCCTTTTTGACCGCCGTGGGTGGTGCTCTTTCCTCGCCCCTACGTGCAATAACGTTTTTGATATCGCCATTCGTCAATTCTATGCGACTTTGGTTCGCAAATCTTCCACACTTCACGAGGCTTATCTCGACGATATCACTATTCCCCTCTCGGCAGCTATTATTGCACGCAAAATGCGTGCCAAAGGGGTGATCCTCCCCGTGCCCTTCCAATACCCCAACAATGGTGCCCCACACACAAAAGACGAATGCATTGCCCGCATGGCACCCGGGGCGGAATGGACACGCGAAACCTTCCCCATTGGTGGTTTGGCCGCCATGGTCCGCTTCACACACATCATTGTTTGTGGCGCCATCCACCAAACCACCAATGACTCGATGGTCCGATCCTGTCACGCCAATTTCCTCTACTATTTTTTGGACCCCGAGAGAACCATCAACCTTGCCCAAGTCTTCTACGCGGATATCCTCAATGCCGCCTATGACGAGACTGGCAAGGTGGCAATCCCATATGCCCGTTTCATTACGGAACTCTTGATGGATGCGGGAGTGAATGAACCCGGAAACCAAACTCGACTTCCTCGCCCCGTAGGAGGCACTTCCACAACTCGAAGTGAGCGCCAAATGCGCGTGGCTCACCCCGACCATCCTATTCACGAGGAGAACGTGGCCGAGGAAGCTCCCAATGACCCGATGATGGATGTAGACGAGGAAGAAATTGAGGATGATGAGGAGGAATCCGATTTCGAGCCCCTGGGGGCAAACTTCGATAGGCGCCTTTCAGCGGTTGAGTCCCGTCTCGACGGGTTCATCAACCAATACAATCAAGATCAAGCGGCTTACTGGAGGGACACCCGGATGATGTATCAACTCCAAGTCCACCTTCACCAGCTCAACTTTGGCGGTCCTCCTCCCCCCTTCTTTTATGACCCATATGACCCGAATGCACCAAGCTCCTCCCACCCACCTCCCCCATGAGCTTTTATTGTTTTTATCTTTTGGTTTAATTGTTAGTGGTGGTAGGGCTTTCACATTGTTCACAGTTGATTTTTCTTTTTCTTATGTAACACAGGCTTCTTTTTGTTATTATACAATCTTGCATTTAGTTAGGGGGGGTCACAAGTGCGTATTTCTAAAACTTCACAAATTTTCAAAAATGCCCAAAATTTCCAAAAAAATCATAAAATTTTGAAAAATCCAAAAATATTTTTGTTCAAAATAAATAAAAATTGGAATTCAAATTTTTCAAAAATATCATTAAAAGTCAAATTTGAGTCTCAAATTGTAAACACCCAACATACACAAATCCGAAATTGACTAAAGATGGAAATTGAGCGAAAATTGACGACTTAATGAATAAATGTGGAGATTAACAAACCCGGTGAGATTCGAGCCTATCACGTTTTGCGAGATTTTAAATCAATCCGAGTTAATTGTTAACTCAAAGTTCTTTTTAGCGCTTAATAATTTGTCAAGGATCTCAAATTTTTTCATTTGATCGGTTTTGAAAAATGTGTGCAATGTTGCCTTGAAAATCGTGCAAAATTAGTCTCTAAACTTAAATTCACCTCGAAACGCATATGGTAACGCAATTGACATTTTGGACAATGAAGTAGGCCCTGTTTTGTCACCCCAAAAATATTGGCCAGAAAAAGTAGCGAAAAATTACCCTTTGCAACCCAAATTGAGCCGAATAATTTTCCCTTTCGTTTGACAACCCGAAAAACCCCAAAATAGCAGGAATTGTGAAAAATAAAAAAATTCAGCAATTAAGTCCGAAAAGTGCAATAATAAGGGGCAAGAAGAAAAAATAGAAGAATGCTCAACAAAAAAATAGCAAGACAAGAAAAGAAGTGAAAAAAAACGAAAAAAAAATGAGCAATAGCCCGGAAAATGCACAAACGGACATCACGAATGAATTTTCCAATTCCAACCTTCCATACCTCCTTCAGTTTACCCTATACACCCTATAACCCGAAAAAGTCCTAACCGAGTCCAAATTGCATAAATTGAGTACCGCGTGGAGAGTTAATACACCAAAAGATAATATAAGAGGTTAAATGCGCGAAATAGAGGCGATGTTCCCATTTTTAAAACCGTAATCCGTTGAAGAGATCCCTTCACCATAAAATTTCCGTCTTTCTAATTTCATGCGTGTATTTGCTTCCATTACATTTACTCCTTATATCACGCATGCCGAGAGAATAGCCATAATCCGAGAGATTCGTTTGTGAGTGCATTCCGTGAGAAATTGAAATCAAAACGAATTTTTGGATAAGTAACGTAAAGATCAATCGATGGAAATTGGCGGTTATATTTCCGGCTTCGCACACACACACTACGGTTTGAGACTTGTAAATATGACTTGATGATGACTATTTTATGGAAAAGTTTGAATTGTACAATTTTTGCATATTTTGAATTTTCTTTGAGTCGAATTTTGTGGGTATATTCACTGCAAACCCTCACGAGACACAACTCGTCCTACTAGGGTAACCTAGAGGTTTAAAGGCTTGTTGCATACGCTAAATGCAATCGCTTGCCCGCGAAAGTGGTATTCTATCCCAATAAAGTCCTTGAAGTGTCCCTAACTCTTACTCTCATTCTTTTACATTGCTCGGGACGCGCAAAGTTCTAAGTTAGGGGGGTTTGATTGGGCATAAATATTGTATATTTATCCCCCTAATTTTAGTACTTTTGTGAAATCGAATGATGTAACATATATGGATTTGATTCACTTTTATGCTTCTAACCTTCTTGGCGAGTATTACGTGTTTCGTGCTTCTCTTATTGGTTTTACAGGTTAATTATGCAAGCAGTGCAAAGGAGGAAACAAGACTGTGCAAGAAAAGCTAAGAAGGCAAGTTCAAGGGAATGTCGGTAATTTTGCAGCCCGATCCGGAAGAAGAAGTCAACTGGGAAGTTGAAGAGCTCGGATCAACGAGAACACTGGAAGAAACGGCACCCAAATCCGAGCTACGGTTGAAAAGTTATGCTCATTTGAAGTTGAAGAAAAATCCAAGAAAAGAAGAGAAAAACCAGAAAAAATCTAAGTGTTGAGAGCAAGACCAGGCTGGTACATGCGAACCCCACCCCGAACCGGTTCGGAGGGGCGAACCGGTTCGCATGTACCTGACACGCGAATTTTGTGTTTCATTCTGATTGGTCTCCAAGTCTCCTAATAGGTTTAAAAGACTCCAAAACTTGTGGGGAATGAAGGTATTAACCTAGGAGCAACTTTTAGGGTTATTTTTAGAGAGTTTTTGAGAGAACAAAAGGGGAGAAATATCTAGGAACATCAAGGGCACAAATTACTTCAAGAATTCATTGTTTCGGGTTTGTTTTTACCAGTTTTAATTCAAAATTCTTGTTCCTTATTATTGTTCTTGCATGCTTAGTTTTCCTAATTGATTCAGCTTATTTCTGCATTCATAATACGTAGTTACATGTTTCTAGTCAGTTTCATCATGAATTCCTACACATGCAACGTCATTATTTCATGCATTAGTCAATTTAACATGTCCGGCTAGGTTTTTCAAGGTTGGGATGCATGAACCCAACCAGATGTGTTAGTGCATGTGTATAACGTCGATCAGATGAATGTAATGATTAATTTTGATCGTATCGCGTAATTTCATAAGAATTGTAGATCTTTATATCTCGTTTGCCTATGGGTACTCGTGATGATTTAAAGTACAATTTGAGTGTAATTACCGCGATACCGATTTACTCATCCTCAGATTATGTATGACGCGGGCTTGAACCTCGTATACATAATGCTTGGGAGTACTAAATTCCGGGTTTGAATTAATCGGATAAATTCATGATTGACGTTGTCACTGCATTACACTAGGGTTGGGGGATTGTATTCCCATCCTGTTTTCTCATCATTTAGTTAAAAGTTTCAATTTAATCCTTCATTCTTAATCTAGATAATTTAGTTAGTTGCATATTTCATCATAATTACATAATTGCATTTAGTTTAACCAATCCCCAAAAGCCAAATCAATCTTTTCCTTTTCTTCTTAGAGTCATCGCTAGGATTCCTCAATTTTATCCTGTCGTCACAACTCCGTTGTCCTTTTTCCCTGAGGATCGATACCCGACTTGTCGGATTATTACTTGAACGATAGGCTTGCAATTGAGCCTAGAGAGTACACATTATAGAGACACATTCTGAGTCGTGTCAGCCTCACTGGCCAAGTCGGGGTATCATTCCTTAGGAATGGGTAATTTTGGCCTTGATTACTACCCTCGTTATTCCTTGGGCTCCACTTACCCTATAGAAGTCATTGTTGGTCTCGGTGGTCCTGACTGAATCCACTGTCATTTAGTTAAGATCGATTGATACAAATCATTTAAATGGGTTCCCTACTGGGTACACCCTATCATCTTAGTTTACTATCACCATTAAATATAGTCTTTCTCTTCATCTAGATTCTCCAGCCCTCTTGGATCCCTTATCATGGAATCATTGATATAAACATGTAAGCATATGACCTTGGCAACATCGACACTAGTAATCCTAATGACATTTATCATATATGATTTTAAAATCTCATCATGGTTCCATTATCGACTTATAATCCATCTAATATTCTTTGTACCCCATTCGTCGGGTACTAAGTTTGCTAAATAGGGTAACTCCTCCACAATTGGTCTCTATCTTGCCTATTTATGAATAGTTTCAAAACTCAATTAAAATATATGTCCGAACAATAGATGGAAGATCTTACAATCAAATAAAACTTGAATCTCTCATTACTAATTTACCCCTCCATGGTTCTAGTGGCCGACTCCCTTCATTAATACGGTGCTTGTCTGAGCATAATTAATTTCGATTGAAATTTAATCTTGGGCGTTGTGGCACTCCACCCTACAGAATTTACATTAGATTATACTTCCATTAGCCCCTCACACTTATTCATTTTCCGAAATTCTTCCATGTAACTCTTCAAAAGGTTCCTTCTGCCTCTCGCCCACCTACTACGCGGGGTGAGTCTGATTTTATACCACCGTTATCTTATGGCCATGTGTGGGAAAACTATAGTCCCCGAGTGATTATCCCATTGTAATCTTCCAGAACAATAATTATGCTGACTTCCATAGTGAGTACTGTTCCCAGAATGTTTCATGGATTTTACTGAGACATTCCTCCTGTAGTTCTACTAACAGCCCTTGCTTGTTGTTCTATATTATTTTGTGTACGAAGACCAATCGAACTCCTATAAGAATCATATCACTAAATATTTATTAGCATAAGAACGTAGGTCACATACGTAGAGGAATACAACAACCATATAATACGGATTTATATTAAAGAACGCTAAGCTGAAATGTAATAAGCCGCATAGATCCTAAGGACTTTAGAACCTGATGCTTTGATACTACCTGTGACGCTCCACCCAACAAAATACTAGGTGATCAGTCCTCTATTAAATTATATCGGAATATCTAGTTTGTTCATTCTTAACATCACTGTTGAAAAATATTTACTTTATTAATCACCAAATAATTAATTAGGCTAGTGTAAAAAAAACCCTTTTAATCTTTCAAGTCAATATTCAACAATTTAAATCAGAAACCACATTCACCTTTCTCACAAGTAAGATAATAATTTATGAGAAACCATCTGACTGAATTAAATAAGACTGGAATAAATGTCCCAGTTTAAAGTCCCAATACAAATAACTCATAATAAAACTGAATCTAATTAACTGCAACAAATGAGTACAATATCTCTAAGATAATAATAACTAAGAATGGGCGACATGCCCTCACTAAAAATAACTACATCATGAATTTGAATGAAAGAGAGTAGAAACGTCTAATATCGAGGACTTGCAACTTTCACAACAGATGCATCACGTCAAGTGGTTTGATATCCTATGTCTGGCATCCCTGTGGCTGGACACCTAAAATTATTTGCACCAAGAAAATAGATTTGGAAGAAACGGGTCAGAGCCCAAGTGAAAAATAGTTTAAATTTTTTTTAGTAAGTATTTAAAATGCTTACCAGTTGATATTACATACATGTTATTTTTGCGGGCTCTCACTTGAGATTCTCACCTCTTAACTATTGTGCACGCCTAACGTATCTCTAGCCCATTCTAGTTACTGTTATCACCCTTAAGTAGTTCAAACTCATTAATCTTCATATATATTATCTTATAATTACTACGGGTATTTGTCACGTAATACGTTAATGAATATTTTCACATCTTTTATCTCGAGTGAGAGGGTTTTCACATTCAGAGTTAAGTGTTCACGTACTTAAGTTATTGTAGATTTCACTATCCATCTTATCTACTAAGATCACACAGTAGAACATATCACAAGTATATATATATATATATATATATATATATATATATATTCATCAATCTATCACGTATATATAGTAATAGGGAACCCCTAGACTCAGTTGCGGTGAATGCATACTCTGCTATCATGTCCTGGTACATCTCGCATTGTATAAAGGATTGTTCGTTCGATATCTCCCTTGAACCATAAATAAAAATCACATTAATTGGAGTCGAACATAGTCCCAAACGAAATGGGTCAGCCACATACCTACGCTCCCATTCAACTATCGAAACTATCATACTCTCAGATAGCAGGTGTATAAGGTTCTATGTTCTTTTTATAAGTATAAAATCCCCCCAATGGGTTCATCAGGATAAGACCGTCCGCAATGCGAAACCTCCCCCCGATATTAAGCAACGTATGTATGTCATACACATAAAAATCATACAATAGGCATATGCACCACCTATATATTTATATAATGGATATTGGTATACACACGTCCCATATCATAAGTCTCATACGTAGTATATTTCTATGCCGAATATCCCACGTATTAATAAATCACATCTTTATTTCTCATCATATGATCCTGATTATCTCTCACCTCTCGAAGTGTATCCTTTATTTTATACATATTATCAGTAGGTAACTCACTCACATCCTACTAATCTAAGTCATTATTTTCTTCAAATTCTCATGACTTGAATTATACACAAAATTAGGTTTTTCTCTTTATTAAGGCAAATTAAAATTAGTCCTTATTTCCTCCTCATAAGACAAAGCCGAAAACACAATCTAAGCCTACGGCTGCTTCAATATAATACCCATTATGTTTAAAATTAAATCGGCCCTACAGATGTTGTCTTTTTCGTTTGTCTGTTACGGGTTTCTTCAAATCTTAAACCTCCATATCGCCATTACAACTTCCAAAACTCCAAACCAAGGTTCTCAAATGTTATAGTAACATATATAAACAATTCCCAATGTAATCTAATCATTAAATCTTCCCATAATTAACTTAAACCAAGTTAATTCATTATAATCTTGAAAAACCCTAGAATTTCATGTTTATTCATAATCTCATTAAAGATTTCAGATTTCATCCCAAATTCCGTAGAATTACTCATCAATATTCATTTACTTATCTCAGGTATCAACTATTAAGTAATTCATACTCATGAACATGAATTATATCCCAATTCTTCAATTCAAAATTCATAAATTTCATAAGAAATTCATCCTATTTTAACATGGATGATATATCAATTCAAAAGTTAGCAAGATAAACACTTGAATTGATATGAAGGTCTGATCCGTTGAAGATGACGGGTATGGTGGTGTTCCTCTTCCCCCGATTTACGCGATGGTGGTGTTGTTGGTGCGATTGGTGTAAGAATTTGTGGTTCTAGCCTTTGGAACCTCCTTTGTTCTCCCTCATATGGCCGCTATGCAACTCAATGAAGGATAACCCTCGAAGACTCCTATTACCAGATGAAATAACCCTTTAATTTTCGTAGGTATTAATTCCCCCCATATACAAATGACTAAAATAGCCCTCCGGAGTGCCTATTTGGCCTAAAAGTGCCCCGGGACCCAAACTAAACCCTCGGGTAGACTACTCTGACTATCTAGACTCTTTCGGACACTTTGGCACACTCAAAATGACCATTTGGATAACTTAAAATAAAACACTTTTTATTTCATTAAATTGTGTCCCAACACAACTGACACGTGCATCCCGACTAAATTATCGTAACTGTCGTATTTTTCACTTGTGATAATTTTAATATATTCATAATCATGTATTACATTACTCATTATGTAATAGTGAATATAATTCACATCAATAAATACTAACCCTTATCTCACCAGTTTATAGTTACTTTAATCAGAATTAATTATCAATTATTTCCCATATTTAATTTACTCATCCACCATTTAGAAATCATTATAAAATCATGAAGTTTTACAATTTATTAATCAGTCTGGGGGGTTGGATTTCCCAACGACTGATCAACCTTTTTAATAAGTGGGAACCAAAGACAAGTTGATTAAGTGTAAATGTATGATAATTAAAACACTGAGAGTGTGACAACTTCATGGATTTAGGATTACCTCACGACTGATTAACCTTTTTACATAGAGAGAACCAAACATAAGTAGCTTAATTGTGAGTTACGGTAATTAAAATATTGACATGGAGAAATCACTTGGGGTTTAAGATTACCTCACAACTAATTAACCATTTATTTAGTAGGAAATAAAGATAGGTAGTTTATGCGTGAACGTATGGTAATAAAAACACCTGGAGGGAGAAATATCGGTTTCCTATCATTGATTCATATATATATATATATATATATATATACACACACACAAAAATACATACTAGGGTGTACCCATGCCTATGGCACGCCGATAAATTTGTTCCCATGTTATTTTGTACCCATGCCGATGGTACGACGATAAATTTATTCCCGTGATAAATTTGTTCCCATGTCACAAATAGTGCAAATATAAATACTGTTAGTCATCCCTTGTTACACTCGCGACATGGTTATGGCTTTAATAAGGTGTATTTGTGTCTTAAGAACATCTAGTTTACATTTTCAATTAATATTTTTTTATTATAACATTTTAAACTTTACTTAACCAAATTTTATAAACTTTACTGACATTATGAATTGCTATTCTACTTTGATAACATAGGCATGTCACCCTTTCTCGAGCCTCGTAATAGCTATGGAAATATAAATAAACACATTGATTTCCATAGGTCCCCATGCATTTAAATCATATTCTTAAAACAATTCACTACCTTGGACAGTTATACGTAAGATTCTCCTATTTTCTCCTTTGGCCTCTTACATCCCTATGTACTACATATACCATATATACATTTGTGTATAACTCTAAACATAATTTTTTTACAAATAAGATTTGTACTGTCATCTTTGGAAAAAGTTGTTACACCTATTCAAACGTCTATAGTTATTTCTTTTTAAAAACGCGGACACTGCCTTGGGCAGTTGATAGACATTAGGATATGATTATATAATTTTGCGTTCCGCCATGTAAAGAGCAATTGCCCCTTTATCTATCACAATAAAGCCACAAAAAATCCTTATTATCCGGTGTGGTAAAAGCCTATTTGGGTTCCACATCTTTTACATATTAAAAATCTTTTAAAATATTGTAGGTTTTTAAGAAAAAATATTTTTTATTTTTTTAATTGACTTACAAATTTCTTTTAATATGGATTTTAAAATCTAACAAACAATCTTATAAAACATGAAATATACTTTATTATATTTAGTTGTTTTGTAATGTACACTTTTTGAGTTTCTTTTAATTGTTATAGTTTAAACTGTTCTAATTTAAAAATATGATCACTTTAACTGTTTTATATAGAAAATTAGTGTAGTAGTTAAAAAATTATTGAAAAAAATTCAAATATCATGTACAATTTATTTTATACATTATATGAAAACAAATTTAAAAATTATATATATATATATATATATATATATATATATATATATATATATATATATATATATATATATATATATATATATATATATATATATATTGTTTGTAATGTCTATAATGTCTCTTTTTAACATATAATTACATTTATAGTCCCCTGTGCATTGGTCTTGTGTCTATTTGTTCTGGGCAGTGTTAAGTGTGAAGTCAAATCACTCAGGCCCCACAACAACCCTTAGACAATGTGTGTATCTAGTTGTACTTGCTAGATCTTAAAACCAAGCTTGGGACCCGCGTCCAAGTTGTTGGTTTTGTCCATTGCTATGCCTGGGTATTACAATTCCACAACACATTTTGCTTCTCTTTTATATTGTCCAAAGGTTTGACACAAAATATGTGTAAAATATAAACCATCATTTCTAAAAAGAATAACTAAATGATTCATACTCACTCATGACAAAGATGTGAACATGACATCATTTGGGAGTCGTTAACTCTCCGTAACTAAATAGTGTACACAACCTAAATTATAAAATTGCACAACTGACCTAGACCTTATATTAAACATAAAAACCATTAAAATATATTGTTTTAAAGTTACGAAACTTCATATATATGAAATTATAAATTAAATTTGGGAAAATATTTTACAAAAATCATAAAATAATAAAAAATATATTTCGTAAAAGAAAATAACATTAATAATGACTATAACAAATAAAATTTCTAGATCCTCCTTTTATACCCAACTTCCAAATGTCTAAATCTTTAATATATTCGAACTTAAACACCATAGAAAAAAGGACTATGATCTTTGCAAATGTTAGTTGTAGACTAATGAAAGCTCAAAGAATAAAAACAATATGCAGACCTTAATTTAGACATTAAAGAAAACATTTATTTTCATTTCATGACATGACTCGTGTGACCTTGGTAAAAAGAATAAACTCTCTCTCCACCGCGAGGAACGTGAAAAAAGGTCAAACACATGCCTTCCATAAAGAAAGAAAACAAGAACCAAAATTTCCACTTCAACTTTCTCAACTACCAAACGGAGTTTCAATGTACAAAATTTTGAAGAAAGGAGAAACTACAAATCAACCGAAAAATAGGAATAATGGGACTATCAAAAGAGCAAACAATGTTTCTTAGCATCCAAATGGAACCCATATATGTTTTCGTCAATCGAGTTAGATGAACTATACCCATACAAAACTAAGCCCATATAAGTTTTCGTCAACACAGAGGCGTCATCACCTGCAAAATATCTAGATTTCCCAAAAGATCGCTGTGATATGTTAGGGACTACTATACATCTGCAAACAAAATGAAAAACCCACACAAACACAAACATTAGACCACACTGAACATACTCAAATGAAACGAAATACAAAAAAACCCATTGAATAAACTAAAACAAAAAAGAAATTCATAGTGATGAATAAATAAATATCCCAACAAAATAAAAATCTGCAGAATATTAATTTTTTCAACACATTTTAAGTTCTAAAAAACCCACACTAACACCGATGATAGATGTAAATTAAATTGAACAAAATTTTGATTTGAAACCCAACACCAAAGAAATCAAATCACAGGGTGGAGAGAACGAAAATACCTAAATGGTAACGAGGTGCTGGACCCACCCTCCCAACCCCTTAAGGATTTATTTGGGGTAGTAAACGACGCCATTACCAGGTCTCCTCGATAACCACATGAGGAGAAACATGACAACCATGAATATAAAAAAATGACATCCCAAGGGACGTCATATATGTTTAAACATAAACAAATGGTGAAAACCTAACCATACCTGATATGATGAGAGAGAGATGAAGAGGTGTGAGGGAGAAGCTTAGGAATAAAGTGGGATATGAGATGTGTCAACGATGATGGTTGTTAATAAATAAAGAGGGGATGTGGGTATGAGAGACGGGAGGGGGATATGAGAGAGTGGAGGGCCATATTAAGGATAGAGAAAAAATGTTCTTCAAATTAGATGGAGGAGGATGAGATGGCCATATACTGTAACTCTCGATCCTTGTGTAACTCTCAAATTTTCTTGCGCCTTGTGCTCTTTGAACGGTTAAGACCAAAACTCACCCATTAGTTGGTTAAATCCTAGCCTCTACTTGACAAAGACTAAACCTACCAAATTAAATCACAACCGTTAGTTTGGGAGACAATAAAATCTCTCCTCCTTTATTATATAGATACAAAATATGTTTATATAGGTTTTGTATACAAACTTATGACATGGCAAAAATCCCTCCTCCTTTGTTATGTACTAGGATGTACCCGTGCCGATGGCACGGTTGTAAAAATATTTCGAATATTTCATAATAGTTATTAGGTCTGGTAAAATAAGACACACGGCATAGCATGATACGACCCGAAACAAAATTATAAGTTAATGTGTAGACTCTTAATGATTTCAGATCATATCAGAACTTAATTATCGTATTTTATTGGTTTTGTGCTGATATGATCTTAAATTATGAAAGTTCCACAGATAAATTTATAACTCCGTGTTACTTCGATAGTATATTTGTTTAGCTGTATATATCTCTCTAGAACTCATGCATGAAAACGGTGCTATTAAAAATATTTTGTTGTACATGTACTCCATTGACTCGTCACGTTCCCACACTATGACATACTACAAAATACCATTCACAATGAAAACTGATATATACAAATCATCTTGTACAACGATAAAATTAAATATGGTTGTATCAAAATAACATTGCAATCCCGATAGAATAAGGAGATACCAATTACAAATTTAATACAAATTACAAAATATTAATTTATAATTAGAACATAAATTTGAATGCATTAACCTCCAAACACAAATCATTATGCAAGTTCAAAGAACACCCACCTAAATAGTGATCCAAAACATAACTTATGATCAAGTAACTGAAATTAAACACAACTGGATCCGACTTGATGTCTGAAATTGACACTACGTTCTCATAGCACTAAAATATTAAATTAAATATATTATTAAAGCACTCATAATTCAATCGAAACTCCTACAGAAAATGCCTCGGTAAAGGCACCATGCGCAACTTGTTGATTTGACTACATAAAAAAAGGAGATAAAGAATTGATATAAAATCAAAATCATGGCTATTATAATAGAAAGAATTACTTAAAACATGATTCAGGTGATAACATTAATATTTACATGTCGAAATATTTTAAGATTTATATGACACTCCACTTATTCTATATAACGGGTGGCCAACCCTGTACTAAAATACAACTGGAATCTCAAGTGTATCATTCTCAGCACCAACCGTCGAATATAAATATAACCGGTAACCACCATATATATATATATATATATATAAACAGGTGCCAATTTTTTTTTATAAAATGTACCGACAATACTCATTCACTTACTACGAAGCATAAGCAATAATAAAAAAATAAAAAGGCTAGTCTATTAACATGCTAAGAGTATCCATACAAAGAATATTCCCGAATATTCTATCGGGAAACATACCATTCAACGTCAAAAGACAATCATATAAGAGATCAACATATAAGACCTTTGGGTACACACACCCGATTTACAATTGTGAATTCTTAATCTGGATTACAGAAAGATATGCGTCTATAACAAAAATCCAGTAACATCCCCCATATGCTATAGCTCCCAAAACTCTGGAACGGATAACCATCATGGGCGCCCTTGTGGAGGAACACCTATAATAAACACAATATACATATAACAAAGGAATGATATAAATGGGGCAGAGCCCCGGGTGTGAAAATAATTATAGCAAGTGAATTAAATGCATAATAATTAAAAATGAAAGAGTTCATAATTGATGTGGAGTCCCACTCCCTTGAGAATCGAGATCACCTCTCAGCTACAATGCGCACCTAAATGTACACATAATTACTAACTTAGTTGTGATAACCCGCTCAAAATAATAACGGGTGACCAACCCTATACTACATTAAATCAAGTATCTCAGATGGCTCAGTCTTAACATCAACTGACAATACTAAATAATATAAGGATAACTACCCAAAACTATTAAAAGCAGATGCCAATAATTTAAAACTTTTCACTTAACACCAATATAAAACCAACCATGCAACCATAACCAACAACATAACACCTAGATATAATGAGGGAAACACATATGCTCCAACAATGTCTAAAAGAGTACAACAAAATGTACACAATAAAATACTCGAATATGCTGTCAGGTCACAGGCAATACAAAAATCTGACAGAGAGAATATAAGAGAGTTAGTCTATAACACTTGGGTATAGACCCGATATACAACCTGAATCCTAATCTAGATATACAAAAGATAGAAATCGACTAGAGCAAAGTGCGGCAATAGTCCGCTACTGCTACCTCTCCACAAATACACTGGGTGGATAAACATCCATGGTGTCCTTACGGAGGAACACCTAAAATAATATAATATATATACATATCAGGAGAAAATATAAAGGCGTCAGAGCCCGATGTGAAAACATTTTATAGCAAGTACATTAAAATGCATAATAATTATAAATGCACTATGATATGATTTAATGGAGTCGCACTCTCTATTATAATCCAACTCACCTCTAATCTAAAGCACACAACTAAACGTATGCACGTGATCTCAAATTAAATTCCCAAATCTATCAAGGCAAGTGGATCTATCTTAAACCCAATATAAACCTTCAATTTAAAACCATATAACTTATCTCCCAATCTACACTTATCTGAATTCCATCTAAATCATATACTTTAACTTTTAATGGTACATTTTTCTTTTTATTTGTTCACTTACTTAATATATAAAGTTTACGTAAACATCCTCTAATCTAACATCCAATATACATAAACATTCTCTTTACTAGAATTTCTTGTATTCAAGTTATACCATCAATATACAAATAATTTTATACGAGTTATTAGCATCCAAGTACTAAGGACTAAACTTCTCCCAAGTCTCAATACTGCACTGCATTTCGTGCATGGGACGTCTCGCAAAGGGAAATCCATACAAGGAAACCCCCCATTACACTACTCCTGACAGTATTGATTTTCGAGATTCATTATGCTCTCAATGCATGATGCATGAAACCCAAATTCTTATTATTCAATTAATTAATTTATTAATCCCAATTCTCAACGATGTACGACGGTTCATGCGTGGGACGTCTCGCAAAGCGAAATTCCAACAAGGAACCCCCCGATATACTACTTCGGGCACTGTTGATCGTCGAGATGTATATACTTTATATATATGAGCATTAACGAATAACTTCTCCTCACTCCCAACATTACACTGCGATTCCTTTGTGGGACGTCTCGCAAAGAAAAATCCAAACAAGGAACCCCCCGATACACTACTCCTTGGCAATGTTGGTCGTTGAGGTTCATTATGTCCTCGATACGCAAGTACCCAGCACAACAATAATATAATAACCATCCAAATGAGCTATAATTCGATGACGTAGGGTCTCAATGCTATCATCTTCCAGTGCCCAACTCACGTAGCATAACGGGGACCACCTGTAAGACTAAACGACACCTACCTCGTGATCAACTTACACACACAACGTCTGGGAAGCGGTCATAGTTCCTAACCGGTCAAGTGAGAACGACACATACCCACGACTTCTCACCCACAAAACAATAATGTATATCACATAATAATCACCATGGACGACTATGACCTAGGGAATATCCAAACCCTACTCATCGAGCCAGGATGCTCACTTTCATCGCGCAACTTCCCACTGATAGCAAGGAGGGGGTATGCTTCACTTATATATATATATATATATATATATATATATATATATATATATATATATATATATATATATATATATATATATATATATATATATCATGACATAAGATATAAATACATCATATAAAGATATACCATCATATAAGGTATACCTATCACATTGTTTGTATATTGGTAGTACGCTCTTAGGCGTAGTTGAATTAATATAATTGTTTAGTATATTTATCTCTCTTGATATACTAATCGTCAATTCTCACACATCTTCCCCACTTAGTATACACTATACTATTTCTCACTTGAAGTTTTCGCATCACTTCATGATTATGAATTGTCTCTCAATTCTATTTATCTTAAGGATACTCTCTATCCTAATGTACCTCGATTAGCATTTCTCATTGTGTGAGACATCTCCCAAATTAATCATCGTTAAGGATATTTCAATATCTGTGTGCGCATTTATTAGCATTTAATTATTTCCATTCTATAATATGGTTCAAGCAATCATATGAAACTTTAAAGTTATCCCATTTGGGATTTATTCTATGATCCAAAATCACTACGCGCATTCTCACTCTTTCATATGTTTTCATAATTATTCCAATTAGAAATCTTAATGGTAGTGGGATCCCCCACTTAATATATATACACGATGTTTTCTAAGCGGTAATCTCCCACATTAAATTAATATGACTCCAATCATTTACCATACGGGAAACTCCCTAAAATCTCGAAGACTTACTCCTAATAATCCATATAGATATTCCCAATCGACAACCTTAAACGAAACAGAAGGAAATTATCCCTAGAAAAACATCCGCCCAAATGCCCTGTTTTCGAATCGATTCGGGCCAAATCCGAATCGATTCGGCCCTGCGAATCGATTCGGCCTCCGAGGTGAATCGATTCGGGTCATCAGACTCGGGATTCTGTCTCAGACTGAATCGATTTGGCTGGGGTCCGAATCGATTCGGTCACTCAGACCTGTCAAGCTGGAACATTCTGAATCGATTCGGGTTGGGGCCAAATCGATTCGGCCTGTTCTAGGGCTACGAAAATGACTATTTCTTCAAAGCCAAAATTCCCAAAAATCATTTTAATCAACTTCTCTTCATTTCTCTTCAACCCAATCACATATACATCATTAATATTCATCCAAGAACACATTTATACTAATTTTATCATCAAATTCATTATACACACAACAAATCTAAGACTTTACCCAAAAGTTAGGTTTTGACAAACTAAGTCTAAAACCCATAAATTTGATCCATAAATCATGAAATAAATGGTACAGAATAATTATTTAGCAAGTTTAATCACTTGCCTCAAGTTCGTAGGGTCTGATTTATCCCCGAGATCGCGTATTGACCGAAAAATCCACTTTCTCCCTCTTTCTCTTCTTCTTTCTTTCTTCTCTCTTTCTTTATTTCTATTTCTCTCTCTCTATAAGAAGAATTGTTTCTCCCTTAGGCTTAATAAGCCTTGTCTCCCATGATACACAACTTTAAATGATAATACACACTATAAATGACTCGATAACTTTAATTTGAGTCAAACGAGCTTAAAATATTTCGGAACCTAAATAGACCCCAAGTACAGTCATCTCAACTTTCTCGACCCTTCCGGACATAACTACACCCTCAAAATTGTTATTCGAATCACTTTCTAACAACTTTAAATTTTGACCTGAAATGCCGATTTAGTAATTCTCCAAATAAAATAATATTTATTTCTCGCAAAATGAATAAATTATCGTCTCTAAAGTCTCGGGTTGTTATAAACTTTCCCACTTACAAGAATTTCGTCCTCGAAATTTTGCTAAGCCTAATAATCCAAAACTCAACAAGTTCCTACTACACTCATCCTCACTAGATACTATAATCGAACCTCTAATTTCCCACAACGAATTTATTTTAAGTTTTATAAAACCAATTTTAACAACTAGGGCGCCCATACACCCTTTATTCGAGCTTTACTTGTACCAATCATAGTGAGGCTTCATTTGCCTATAAAGTTCCATAACTCTAAAGATGTATATATAATACTAGCAATATTAATGGTATAAATTTTTTGAATGGTCTATGGAAATAACTGCTCTCAATTCCTGACATTCGCCACTTTCATGCTCGGGAGGTCTCGCAAGCGAAATCCAAACAAGGAACCCTCCCAATACACTAATATGTAGCGACGTCGGGGATTGAGAGGTTGTTAGATCCGGACTAGAGTTTGAAAATATTTTTGTGTAAATCATTTTGAGATGTCCCAAGGGCCTATAAAAAGTTTGATTTTGGAAACAGTTTATTTAAAAAAAATTATGTCTTACGATACATATATAAAATGCCCCGTGCCCATAACACGAGGTCTCAACAATCATCATACACATAGTCAACATACAACTCACAAAAATTAGCATAATCATGAGCTAAACATCCCTCCATCCCAATAACCCACAAATTCTGAACTCGTTTTAGAAATAATATCTTATATCATATTAATATATTGTCGTTTATTAGGCTCTTCCATATCTGGAATACAACAATTATATAAGTCTAACATGACTATATACAAATAAGTAGCTTTATCATTACTACGCGATACACAGAACATTTCTTACATTCATAACAAGGTTTATAGCTCTCTTCGAGCACATTACAAAATAATCTATTCTCTCAAAAGATAATTTATATAAGAGCCTAACTTGCTCAAAATCCCCTTTAGGGTCATTACATACATGATAGGGTTATAGCACTAACCTCTCATAAATATCTCCCATACGATATTCCCAAAACTTCATATATCAATATTTCTATTCACAAAGGAAAATAACTTACATCATCCATCTCTAGACCAATTGCCCTTCCTCATCATTGGGATCCCACATAAAGTCCCCTGGTCTAAAATGACCTCGAATCTTCTATAGGGGTTGCACTTCCAAAACTTCATCAAAACGTGGTCCTTTACCTCTTTTAGTACAATCTCTCTGTCTATGACCTATTTCTTTACAAAAGAAACATCTACCCGCAATTCCTCTTGACCCACCTGGAGGAACAAAACGCCGCTGTGACTCTCTATAATCCAACTTGTACCCTCTAGTATTACTGACATTCCCTTCGCCAAACCTACTTGATGAAATCGAATCTCTAAAGTTCTTAACCTCTTGCGAACGAAGACGATATTCATGACACTACAACAGTTCCACATTCACTACCTCGATGAAAGTCACCAACACTGGGCCCTCTAAAAAATGCTGCCGAATTCTCCAATCTAATCCTCACATGAACTTCGATATAAGCTCCTCTTACGTATTTACCTCACCAGGTACTAATTTTTCCCATCTATAAAAATCTTCTTCATATTCTGCCACTGTTATATTACCTTGAAACACATCTATCAATTTCCTCCTTATTTTCTTCTAAATTGGGGAAGGAAAATACCTTCGATCAAAAAGTTCCCAAAAATTTGTTATAGGTAAAGTATTTCTCTATTCTACTGTGGTGAAAGACTCCCACCATTGGAGAGCTGGACTCGCTAACTTAAAGGTGGCTAAAAATTACTTTTGCACCTCACTACACTCAACCATACGGAGGTGCCTCTGCATACTATTCTTCCATTGACTTGCAGCCATTGCATCAACTCCCCCTGAAAACTTTGGAGGATTCCCCTTACTAAAATCTTCCTTCACTCTTTCCCACAAAGACAATCCTAAATGGGTTTAGGCTGCTTGAACATCATATTGTTGTGCCATCATAGAAATGACAGCAGTCACTACATGTGCCACAATATTGGTGACTTCATCTGTAGTTATAGTCCTGGGATGCAATTGGGGTTCCACATTCTCAGCCCCTTTGTTTGCCCTGACTGAATGACCTCTCTTCGGTGGCATCTGAAATAAGAACAAGTGTATCAGAACGCCTTTCAAATGTTTTCAAATCATAGAAGAAATATGGACGTGTGAATACAATAGTCCTAATATTAAGTCTCTACATCAAGAACCCTTATGAAAGATCGTAGTAACCCACACAGATCCTAAAGACACTAGAACTTGATGCTTTGATACTATCTGTAACAACCCACTAAAAATAATAACGGGTGGCCAGCCCTATACTATATTAAATCAGGTATCTCAGATGGCTCAATCTTAACATCAACTAACAATACTAAATAATATAAGGCTAACTACTCGAAACTATAAAAAGAGGATGCCAAAAATTTAAATCTTTTCATTTAAAATCAATATAAAACCAACCATGCAACCATAACCAACAACATAACATCTAGATATGATGAGGGAAACACCTGTGCTCCAATAATGTATAAAAGAATACAACAAAATGTACACAATAAAATACCCGAATATGCTATCGGGTCATAGGCAATACAAAAATCTGAGATAGGGAATATAAAAGAGTTAATCTACAAAACTTAGGTATAGACTTGATATATAAATCGAATACTAATCTAGATATAAAAATGATAGAAATCGAGTAGAGCAAAGTGCCGCAACAGTCCGCTACTGTTACAACTCTGCGAATACACTGGGTGGATAAACATCTGTGGCGTCTTTGCGGAGGAACACCTAAAATAATATAATATATATACATATCAGGAGAAAATATAAACAGGTCATAGCCCGAGGTGAAAACATTTTATAGCTAGTGCATTAAAATGCATAATAATTATAAATGCATTATGACATGATTTAATGGAGTCTCACTCTCCATAGTAATCCAACTCACCTCTGAACTAAAGCGCGCAACTAAACATATGCACGTGATCTCCAATTAAATGCCCATATCTATCTAGGCAAGTGGATTTATCTTAAACCCAATATAAACTTTCAATTTAGAACCATATAACTTATCTCCCAATCTACACTTATCTGAATTCCATCTAAATCATATACTATAACTTTTAATGGTATAGTTCTCTTTTTATTTGTTCACTTACTTAATATATAAAGTTTACATAAACATCCTCTAATCTAACATCCAATATACATAAACATTCTCTTTACTAGAATTTCTTGTATTCTAGTTATACCATCAATATACATATAATTATATATGAGTTATTAGCATCCAAGTGCTAAGGACTAAACTTCTCCCATGTCTCAATACTGCACTGCATTTCGTGCGTGGGACGTCTCGCAAAGAGAAATCCATATAAGGAAACCCCCTATTACACTACTCCTGACAGTATTGATTTTCGAGATTCATTATGCCCTCAATGCAGGATGCATGTAACCCAAATTTTTATTATTCAATTAATTAATTTATTAATCCCAATTCTCAACAGTGCATGACGGTTCGTGCGTGGGACGTCTCGCAAAGCGAAATCCAAACAAGAACCCCCCGATACACTACTTCTGGCACTGTTGATCATCGAGATGTATATACTTTATATATATGAGCATTAAGGACTAACTTCTCCTCACTCCCAACATTACACTGCGATTCGTTTGTGGGACGTCTCGCAAAGAAAAATCCAAACAAGGAACCCCCCGATACACTACTCCTTGGCAATGTTGGTCGTTGAGGTTCATTATACCCTCGATACGCAAGTACCAGGCACAACAATAATATAATAACCATCTAAACGAGCTACAATTCGATGACGCATGGTCTCAATGCTATCATCTTCCAGTGCCCAACTCACGTAGCATACCGGGGACCACCTGTAAGACTAAATGACACCTACCTCATGATCAACTCACACACACAATGTTCGGGAAGCGATCATAGTTCCTAACCGGTCAAGTGAGAACGACGCATACCCACGACTTCTCACCCACAAAATAATAATCACCATGGACGACTATGACCTCGGGAATATCCACACCCTACTCATCGAGCCAGGATGCTCACCCTCATCGCGCAACTTCCCACTGATAGCAAGGAGGGGGTATGCTTCACTTATATATATATATATATATATATATCATCACATAAGATATACATACATCATCACATCATATAAAGATATACCATCATATAAGGTATACCTATCACATTGTTTATATATTTGTAGTACGCTCTTAGGCGTAGTTGAATTAATATCATTGTTTGTATAATTCTCTCTCTTGATATACTAATCGTCAATTCTCACACATCTTTCCCACTTAGTATACACTATACTATTTCTCACTTGAAGTTTTTGCCTCACTTCATGATTATGAATTGTCTCTCAATTCTATTTATGTTAAGGGTACTCTCTATCCTAATGCACCTCGATTAGAATTTCTCATTGTGTGAGACATCTCCCAAATTAATCATCGTTAAGGATATTTCTATATCTGTATGCGCATTTATTAGCATTTTATTATTTCCATTCTATAATATAGTTCAAGCAATCATGTGAACCTTTAAAGTTATCCCATTTGGGATTTATTCTAAGATCCAGCATCACTACGTGCATTCTCACTCTTTCATATGTTTTCATAATTATTCCAAATAGAAATATTAATGGTAGTGGGCTCCCCCACTTAGTATATATACACGATATTTTCTAATCGGTAATCTCTCACATTAAATTAGTACGACTCTGATCATTTCTCATAAGGAAAACTCCATAAAATCTCCAAGACTTACTCATAATAATCCCTATAGATATTCCCAATCGATAACCTTAAACGAAACGGAACGAAATTCTCCTTAGAAAAACATCCCCCGAAATGCCTTATTTTCGAATCGATTCGGGACAAATTCGAATCTATTTGGCCCTGCGAATTGATTCGGCCGCCGAGGTGAATCAATTAGGGTCATCAGACCTAGGATACTGTCTTAGGACGAATCGATTTGGCTGGGGTCTGAATCGATTCGGTCACTCAGACCTGTCAAGCTAGAACATTCCGAATCGATTCAGGTTGGGTCCGAATCTATTCGGCCTGTTCTAGGGCTACAAAAATGGCTATTTCTTCAAAGCCAAAATTCCTAAAAATAATTTTTAATCACATTCTCCTTATTTCTCTTCAACCCAATGACATATACATCGTTAATATTCATCCAAGAACACATTTAAACAAATTTCTATCATTAAATCCATTATACACACAACAAATCTAAGATTTTACCCAAAAGTTAGGTTTTGACAAACTAAACCTAAAACCCATAAATTTGATCCACAAATCATGAAATAAATGGTACACAACAATTATTTAGCAAGTTTAATAACTTGCCTCAAGTTCGTAGGGTCAGATTCGTCCTCGAGATCGCATATTGGCCGGAAAATACACTTTCTCCCTCTTTCTCTTCTTCTTTCTTTCTTTCTTTCTTCTCTCTTTCTATTTCTCTCTCTCTCTAAGGAGAATTGTTTATCCCATAGGCTTAATAAGCCTTGTCTCCCAAGGTACGCAACTTTAAATGGTAATACACACTTTAAATGACTCGGTAACTTTAATTTGATCCAAACGAGCTTAAAATATTTCGAAACCTAAATAGACCCCAAGTACAGTCATTTTGACTTTCCCGACCCTTCCAGACACAACTACACCTTCAAAATTTCCATTCGAAGCAATTTCTAACAACTTCAAATTTTGACCTTAAATGCCGATTTAATAATTCTCCAAATAAAATAATATTTATTTCTCCCAAAATGAATAAATTATCGTCTCTAAAGTCTCAAGTTGTTACATTAATCTACCCCACTAAGTCTATGAACCATATCCCCTCAAACCTATGCATAAATCCCATTATGCGTAACTATAAACTATTATCAGTTAGATGCCCTTTCCCTTTAATTATGTAAATTCAAATACCCCATGTACTGATGACTAAACATTTCCCCACTCTCAACATAGCGCTAGGTTTCATGCTTGGGGAGTCTCGCAAGTGAAAACCAAATAAGGAACCCCCCGATACACTACTACCTAACATGGTTGGTTGTGGAAATATATTAGGTCCTCAATCCATAGTATGTACCCCTAAATTCTAGTCTATAAACATCAAATCATACATATCCAATCACATGCTAAAAAGGGGAATACATATTTCACATATCATACAAGTAGGGAAATACATAACACACATCGTACACGTATACTAACAGTCTCTACAATGCTATTATCTTCTAAGGAATTACTCACTTATCATCCTTGGTTACAAGCGGTCGGACTCTCAGACCGGCTTGGTATAAAACCAATTCACAAGCATATAGGGAGCTACCATAGTTCCTTACCTAAATGTAAGAAGAATCATACCCAAGACGTCTTACCCCTACCTCACACACGGTAAAATACTAGACGCTATGACCTATGGACAATACTCTCCCTGCTCCTTGAGCCATGGGATTTTCCCACATCAAGCAACTTTCCATAATAGCACTAGAGGGGTGTGCACCACGTAGTATATATTACACATACAATATTCATTCACATCATATATACAAACTGTCACACTTTTGAATGTATATGAATATATTACTAATCCTAGCTATTTGTAAATATCACACCTTACACTAGCTAATGATCCACACAATCATCTCAAGTTCATATTATAATTTACTCATTTACTTGATTAATGGTAACTAATCACACCTGTGATTATTCCTTAAATTTACCCTCGTAAGGACCCACGAACGCTCATTCATTAGCCCGTAACCCTCCTTGAAAGAATTCCCATTCCTTGGAGGATTTATAAAAATGAAGAAATATAATACCCTCTCAGATATGACTCTATAATAACCCCAAGATAACCCCTCCATCGATTCATATCACACCCACATTATGCCCCATAAACATGTTTACACAATAACATAAAAGGGGTTTCATTAAGTATTTAAATCTGCTAAAGGAATAACATTAGAATTCATAACTATAGTAACCGAACCGAACCAAAGGTACCCAAAAATGAACCGGTCTAATTCCAAAAAATTGACAGTAACTTTCAACTTTTGAACCGATCCGGCACCCTTTGAAAATGAATCGATCCAGTTCCATAAATTTACCAAAAAACTCTTAATTTCGGACAGATCCGATATCCTTTGAAAACGAATCGGTTCGAACTGCACAATACTCAATCCTAAAAAATCTCAATAATTTTACAACATACCCTTATTCTACAATATTTCAACCTCAATATCCACCCAAAATATGCGTTTCACCATTTCTATGCCTTAAATACACGCAACAAAACTAAACTTCTTTACAAAAGTTTAGGGTTTAACATATATCTCTAATATTACTAAAATCTTATCACAAATTATGAAATAAATCACACAATTAAGCATTTAGAAAGTTAATCCACTTGCCTCAAAGATGTAGGGTCTAATTCTTCCTCAAAGTCATGGATTGTATAAGATTTCAAAGATTCTCAAGCTTGTTGTTCTCTTTCTCTTCTTTTCAAGTTCTCTTTCTCAAATGGGTTTTGTCTTAATTGGGATTAATTAACCCTTTAAAGCCTAATAACGCCCTATTATTAGTAATCCCATCTTTAAATGATAATACACACATAAAAATAACTAGTATACCCTAGTTCGAGTCAAACTAGTAAAAAAGATTTCAGAATTCAAATAAAAACCTCAGGGTAGTCATTTTAACTTTCTCGACCGTTCCGATATCAACCGTGCCCTCCAAATTTTTATTCGAAAATCAAAATATAAAAACCATCTCCCAATCTCATATAACTCCCTAATAATGTAATTGTTTAAAAATAACTAATTCCAGCCGCCAATAAACGTATATGTAACGAAATTACATAAAACATGATTATATTTACCATGTCACTCATAATAAATGTGAAATTCTCCTAAATATTAACTATTCTAATCAAATCAATATTTATTCTAAATCTTTATTTTAATTCTCAATTATGTTAAATCACCCGCACACCCGATAATTTAATGTAAAAATAAATACACAAAAGTAAGGGGTATTACAATTTACCATTTTTAGGTTCATTTCAAAATTTGTTATATCCTGTGTATAGCTTATTTGGTGTAACAGTGCCCGAATACTCAAACCTCAACTGACATATAATTAGTTTTTGAATAATGATGAGTAGAAAAAGATGTAACAAATCTTCCTCAAATGAGTTGGGATAATATTAAATATTTTACTAATCCCCAAACCAACTTCTTCTCTTCATCTATTTATAAATACATAAATATTAATAAGAGAAAGTGTTTTTATTATTTTACTTAAAAAACTATTTTATAAAATATGAAAAAAATTATAACATAAAAAACTATTTTATAAAATAAAAAAAATTAAACTATTTAATGAAATTTTAAAAACTATTTTATAAAAATAAAAAACATTTTACTAAGAAAAATAATAAAAACTATTTTCTTAACAACAAACCTTTGTTGTTTTTCATGCTTATTATAACCTTCTTCTTACCTATTGTGGGTACCCGAAATTATAATGATGGGCTTGGACGAGTAGCCCAATTGTGGCGGCCCAAAGTCCAGACCCTCCATATCTTAACTGATTATGATTCAGTCTCCTCCCATGTTCCCATTAAGAGAGGTTTTAGGAAGAGATGGAAAACGTGGGGGAGTCCAACACCCCCACTTACTAGAATGAACATGTATATAATAAACCCTAGGTTCGGGGCAAAGGACACATCGTATTCTCTGTAATCACTCCCCGGAGTATATCAAAATTATACTGACTGCACCACCGTGGACGTAGGCACCTCTTTGCTGAACCACGTACATCCCTTTGTTATGTGATTGGCATTTTTCATTCCTTATTCTTGCTTGGTGATTGCATTTTCTCTTATCTATTTGTGTTGCATAGTAATTGTCACCATAATTGGGGTCGTCTGTGGGAACGTTTATCTTCCCTGAGAAAGCCACACCAAAAAAGGTGTTCGAAATGTATGTTCACAGTAGTAATGCTCACCAGGCAGGAGATATTCAAGAACCTCTTGCTCCTTGCAGGATTAGGTCTGAAGTTCGGCGTTCAGATCAGAGGGCTCGCCCAGAAAGGCTAGCCTCATAAGAAAGCCAAGGACCAGCGAGATCCACGTAGATATCCAGACTTATTGATGCATACGAGGCAAGGCTCCAAGAGCAGAGGTAGTCTTCTCGCAGGAACAAGGATGAGAACGCTCGCCTCAAAAGAAGATTGGAAAGAGTGGAGAGAGGGCTCCATCGTAGTACCAAGAATAGTCCGTACCATACTCCTAGCCTTCAGGCTAGCAAGTCTCGCAGCCGAGGAAGGAGCCCCAGGCGCGAATCCCAGAGAGCTGAGGGAAACGAGTAAGAGGATGACCTGCTCGAGCAACAACGACTACCTCGCATCACAGAAGCCTAGATCGTAGAAACGAGAACATACGAAGTCTAGTCCGAAGGGAGATGGACCAACACCCTGCCCATCACGGTACCAGATCGACCCAAGAACTCGCTAGGCGAGCTCTCAAAACTCAGATGAAATCACCTTTCTCGAGGGAAACCAAAGAAGAAGAAGTCCCCAAGAAGTTTGCTATTCCAAGGTTTAAAATTTATGACGGTAAGACTGATCCCATTGATCACATTAGACAGTACCGGCAGGCCATGACCCTCTGGAACCATCGAGACACACTAGTGTGCAAAAATTTCCCCTCGAGCCTGCATGATGTGGCGCAGAAATGGTTCAAAAAGCTCCCCCACCGATCCATCAGGAGTTTCAAATCCTTGGTCGATCTCTTTACGGACCGATTCATTACTAGCATCTCCCATCCCAAAAGGATGGATGCTCTGCTGATAATGAAAAAGACGCCCCAAGAGACCCTCTGAGACTACACGAAGAGGTACTGGGAATTGTTCAACGAGGTTGAGGACTGTTCAGACTAAGTGGCAGTGGCCTCTTTCTAAATTGGTCTACCCAGCTCTTCCCTTCTTTACCAATCCCTGACGAAGAAATAGGCCATGACCATCGATGACCTAATGGCCCGCATCGAGAAGTATTCTAAGGTGGAAGATGTGACCCACCCCAGAACAGGGGAAAACGGTTGAACTAAGCTCGCTGCCAAGGGCAGTGACAAGATTAAGAACCAGAAGAAAGGAGGAAAGATTGGGGGCAAAAATGGCTCCAAAAATGGAGGCAACAATGATGTGTCGAAAGCATTTCAGGCGGTCAACACCGTCTTCAAAGAACCAATTTACAAAATTCTCACAAAAATCAAAGACGAGCCATTCATCAAGTGGCCCAGGAATATGGGAGGAGATCCCTCGAAGAGGAACAATGTGCTAAGATTTTCTTTTCACAAAGAGGGAGGACATAAGACTAAGCATTGCAAAGCTCTTAAGTCCCACCTCGAAGAGCTGGCCCAGTCCGGGCACCTGAACGAATTCATGGAGAAAAAGGCAGAGAAAGTTACTACCCATAGAGAATTAAGGCCTGACAATGTACTCGAAGATGATGCCGGCCATGAATTCACAGTAATTCATGGGGCATCTGATGCGAAATAGATTCAGGGTAATTTAGCTTGCATGGAGGTAAAAAAGCTTACAGCAGTGATGCAAGCTTTTCAGATTGATCCAGCGAAAACACAATCAGGAAAGCGTCGGAGAGTAGATGATGTCGACTATAGTAAGCATATCGTGTTTATAGATGAAGATCTAGTGGGAGTGAGAACCCCACATCATGATGCTTTGATCATTACTCTAAGAATAGCGAACTATGACATCGTCAAATTTCTCGTCAACCAAGGAAGCTCATCCGAGGTGATGTATCTCGACCTGTTCAGAAATTTTAAATTAAGGATCGCTGACCTAAAGGAAGATACCGTCCCTTTGGTTCGCTTCGCTGAAAAGATGATTATGACCTTGGGAAAGATCGTGCTGCCAGTAAGGGAAGGAAATGTTTCTAAAATGATCGAATTTCGAGTGGTCGACATTTACTCACCATACCAGGCTATCCTCGGCCGAGGATAGCTACATGCAATGAAGGAAGTTTCCTCGACCTAGCACTAGAATCTCAAGTATGTGACCGAGCGAGGAGTAATGGAACTCCGTGGCGATTAAGCGATGGAAAGAAGATGCTTCATAGCGGCCATCCGCCCAAAACCAGAAAAGAAGGTCGACAAGTCCAGCAAAAGAATTGAATAATAAGAAGGTCTGATACCTTCAAAATAACAATTAAAGTATGAAAGACCCGAAGTAGAGGAGACCAGGCTCCTCCCCTCCGAACGGGTCATCGAGGACCTGGAGGAAGTCGCAGCTGGAAATAGCGATGATAGCAAGATTTTCTTAATTGGAGCTTCTCTCACAAATTAAGAGAAGAAGGAATTGATGGCCTTGCTAAGGAATAATATAAACGTCTTCGCATGGGAACCATATGAGCTGATCAGAATTGATCCTAGTATGGTTTGTCATCAACTGAACGTCGATCCCACCTTCAAACCAATCACGCAGAAGGCACGACAAACTGCACCCGAGAAGGCAAAAGCCTTGGAAAAAGATGTTGAAAAACTTCTGGATCCAGGATCCATACGAGAAGTAAAATTCCCCAAGTGGTTATCCAACCCAGTAGTACTTCCAAAAAGCAATGGGAAGTGGAGAGTTTGCATCGACTTCACTGACCTTAACAGAGCGTGCCCTAAAGACAATTTCCCCCTCCTAAAAATTGATTAAGTGGTAGAAGCCACTACAGCTCACGAGAGAATGAGTCTTCTGGAAGCATACTCAGGGAATCATCAGATCCCTCTATATACCCCAAATTAAGACAAAACAACATTCATCACCGTAGTTGGGTTATACTGCTAAAAGGTCATGCCCTTCAGGCTAAAACTGTAGGGGAAACCTACCAGCGGCTGATCACCAAGGTGTTCAAGGACCAAATGGCAGACACCATGGAGGTATACATCGATGACATGCTTGTTAAAATCAAGAAGAAAAAAGACCACCTGTCAGATAAATAAAGCACCTTCGAAATCCTCAGGAAGTACCGAATGAAACTTAACATGAGTAAGTGTTCTTTCAGTGTCCAGTTAGGAAAATTTCTTGGGTACTTGGTCAGTAAGAGAGGCATCGAGGCTAACCTAGACCAGATCGATGCAATAAATAGGGTACAACCTCCTCGAACAATTCAGGACGTACAAAAACTCACCGGTATGCTCGCTGCATTAAATCTCTTTATCCCTAAGTCCTTCGAGAAGTGTAAGCCCTTCTTCTAGCTTCTAAAGGGAAATAAGATAGTAGAATGGAACCCAGGTTGTTCACAGGCATTGGATGAGCTCAAGGCTTACGTTATCTCCCCACCTCTGCTCGTCATTCCATAACAAACAGATTCTTTGTACTTATACCTCTCTGTTTCCAGCCACACTGTTAGTTCCGCATTAGTGTGCGAAATTTCAGGGATATAACACCCCATTTATTACGCGAGCAAGACCCTACTAGACGCCGAGCAGAGATACCTACCACTGGAGAAGCTCTCCTTTGCACTAGTAGTGGCTTCCAGGAAGCTAAAGCACTATTTCAAAGCCCACACTATAATCGTCCTTATATCACACCCCCTTAAAGCAATCTTGAGGAAGGCGGATTTGTCAGGCAGACTGTCTAAATGGTCAGTCAAGCTCGGATGATTTTACATCTAATTTCAACCAAGGAATGCAATTAAGGGGCATATCCTCACTGATTTCATAGCCGAATTCACAGGCGAGCAACCTCCCAACCAACCTCAAGAAGCGAGACAGAAGGGGAACTACGCGATGGAAGAACCCTGGAAATTACTCATTGATGGAGCCTCCAACTCAAAGGGGGCAGGTGTAGGCATTGTCCTCATCACCCTAGAGGATACAATCCTTGAACAAGGAATCAGGATTGGATTTTCAGCCTCTAACAATGAAGCCTTAATATCCGGCCTCCAAAAGACGCACACTTTGGGAGCAAAGCATTTACAGGTGTTCGGTGATTCTCAATTAGTCTCCAATCAGATAACTGGAGATTACAATGCAAAAGATGAAAGAATGGCAGCGTACCTCGCCTTAGTGAAAAGATTAATGGCGAGCTTCGAAGAGATCAATGTCCAGCAGTTTCCCAGAGGGCAGAACAACCACGCTGACGCCCTAGCAGCCAATTATGGTGACAATTATTATGCAACACAAATAGATAAGAGAAAATGCAATCACCAAGCAAGAATAAGTAATGCAAAATGCCAATCACACAACAAAGGATGTACGTGGTTCAGCAAAGAGGTGCCTACGTCCACGGTGGTGCTGTCAGTGTTATTTTGATATACTCCGGGGAGTGATTACAAAGAATATGATGTGTCCTTTGCCCCAGACCTAGGGTTTATTATATACATGTTCATTCTAGTAAGTGGGGGTGTTGGACTCCCCCACGTTTTCCATCTCTTACTAGAACCTCTGTTAATGGGAACATGGGAGGAGTTTGAATCATAATCGGTTAAGATATGGAGGGTCTGGACTTTGGGACGCCACAATTGGGCTACTCGTCTAGGCCCATCATTATAATTTCAGGTACCCACAATTGCCCCTAAGTTTGTTGGGCCATGCTTTGGGCTCAATAAATTTAAATGATTTGTCCTAATGGCTCCTTCGTACATCGTGCAACTCTTCCCAAAGTTTGAGGATTGATTTTGGCGGCACCCGCTTCGTGGTCTGTGCACTATGATTAGTAACACTTAATGGTTTTATTGAGAGTAGTCGTCATTTCATGCTTCTCAGTACTCTTCTATTTTCTGTGAGCTCTCTTGATTCACGTTATCTTCTCTCAATCTCCATTCTTATTGCTTTCTTGTCATTTTGGCTCGTGATTTTTCATCATTCGAGTCGACCTTTTATCTTTTAAGTCTCTTATGCATTCTCTTTGTATTTTCTCTTTGAATTTATAGTTTATAGGGTTTCCCAATGGCAAAGATCGGTAATAGGTCAGTGTCGGAGTCTAGGAAGTTCTATAATATCCCGGAGTGGGTAGAGATTGAGTGTGCCTCTCACCCTAGAAATGTTAGAGAGATACAAGGTTCCCATTGGATCCATGTCTTATTTCTTTCCCAAGGGGGCTTACTTTTCCTCCCAACAATCTGTTCTTGTACTTCTTTGGTTATTTCAATATTGTTCCTGCACAGTGTTTGCTCAATGTGTGGAAGATAATTAATGGTGTTCATAGAATAAATCAGCTATATGGTACCAAGTTAGGGCTCGCCGAGGTTTACTTTTGCTATTCTTTCTCTTGAACTAGTTCAGGTGTTCTCTATCTCAACGTCAGGAGTCCTGATATGGTATTGGTAGTAAACCTACCTGATTCCCATAAGGACTATTGGCAAAAGGGCTTTCTTGCTAGAAATTAGCAGTTTTCTCCCCAGTTTGAGGGGTCGAGATCTGATAGGTTATCAGTTCCCTTTTATGGGGAAGAATACATAGGTAGACTTTGCTTTGTCCATTCAATTTCTTTACTGATTTGTGATCTTTATGACTTTTCCTATTTTTTCTTTAGCGAGGTCGAAGAACTTGGAACCTTCTCTCAGCGAGGTTCGTCTTTCTGAGTTGATCAAGGCCTGGAATATCAGGGAGCCTTTAGCTGATGACGAGCATCCCCGATCTATTGCTCAAGTACAAAAACATCGATTCCAGCTTTATAGAGAGGCCAGTAGACAATATCCCTGAATTTGACACCCCTGAAGAGACTGTTACTGATCCTATCCATTTGGACGAGGAGGAGAGCAGTTCCGAGAGTGATATTGTAGGTGGTATCAAAGGCAATTTTAGTGAGGAGAGCTCCAGTGGTGGTAGCTATTCTAATTCGGAGGAAGTTTCTAAAGCCCGAGATTCTTCGAGCATGTCCAACAGTTCAAGCGAGGAGATGGTTCCTCCCAGGAAAAACTTGATCCGGGATGATGATAACGATGATCACGTACTCCTCGCTCAGAGGTCAAAGAAGAATAAATCCAGTACCGGGGATGTAGCTACTGGCTCTCGATCTTCTGCTCAGGAGCAGGAGAGGAAGAGGAAAGAGGAAGAATAGTTAAGAAAGAGAGAGAGAGAGAGATAGAGAGAGAGAGAGAAAGAAGGAAGAGGAGAGAAAGAAGACGGAGGAGAAGAAGAGGATGGAGGAGAAGAAGAGAATAGAGAAAGAGAAAGAGGAGGAGAGGAGAAAGATGAAATCGAGGATGAAGGCTGGGCAAGCCTTTGTTCCTGTGTCCGCACTGCCCGAGGGGGCCTTATTTCCCATTTCTCCTTAACTAGCCCCTGCGCTGCTCGAGAGGGCAGTTCTTCCTGCAGATCGCCAAAGGGCATTGGGGTTTGATTAATTGGCTCTACAAGCTAGTTAGAGGCTAGCTTTGGTAAGATTGTCTCCTTTTTCTAATGCTTTAATAAATTTCATCACTTCCTTCTTCTGATGTCTTTTTCTTCTTGCAGTTTGTGACTGATTTTGCCGTGATCTATCATTCTCGCGATGAGCTAGTGGAGAGAAATGGTGAGCTGGAGCAATTAAATGCTACCTTGAGGTTGAGGGGTACAGAGCTCGAGGCTAGTTCAAGGCCGTTGATGCTGCTCAAATATCATCTGATCTGGCTCTTGCTAATGCCAATAGAGAGAGGGATGTAGCAGTCAAAGAATTGAACGAGCTATGATAAGCCTACGACCTGGTTTGCTCGAGAAAGCTGGTTGTCGTGGAAGAGAATAGAGTGCTATTCGAGGAGATGAAGAATAAGGAGTCTGAGGCAGTCACTGCGAGGGAAGACTCATATAATTCTTGTTGGGCTGCTGTATACAAGAATGCTGAGGTTCATATAGGCTACATTAGCCATCTAAATTTTAAGAAGGGCTGGAATAAGGCCCTCTTAGCTGCTGGAGTGGATGTTGCATCGCCTCTGTTCGATGAGCACAATCCAGGGCTGAGGCCAGTTATGGATAAAGTTCCTACCCCAACTATCGAAGGCGCTGACCCTATCTTCTAAATAATTTCTGCTGACGTTCACCCTGTTGTGGCGACAGAGGTTATCCCTACTGAGAGGGGTGCTCCTGATAATGCCGGTAAAGGGAAGTAATCATCGACTTCTGGGAAGCCTGAGGTTGCTAGTTAATTTTTACTTCTAGGACTACCTTGTATCTTTGCTTTTTCTATTTGTAATTTTTGCTTTTTGCTGCTCGATGTACTTTGACCGTTATTAATGAAATGAGAAAGGTTTCTCATTCCCTTAGTGTGCTGAATGAATCGGTATTTCCTTGATCTTTTATGCCTTGTAGTTGATTGATACAGAAGAGTATATTCCTGCCACATCTCAATTAGGTAGGACTCTTGGTCCCAATGCAAGTCCTTAGGTTCGCCAAGCCTTTGTTAAGATTTACAAATCTCTTAGATCAAGGAATCATAAGTATAAGGATCAGTTTGAGCTTGTGGGAAAGCTAAAGGACAGGCTTCAAGAGATGGAAGAAGTTGGTGCTTCAATCCAAGAGGAGGTGGATACATTAAAGGCGAAGCTTCTAGATGCTTTCGAGATCAACCAGGTTGGTGTGGTTCTTCAGCAGGAGAATGAAGCTTTGAGGAGAGAGGTCTCGCGACTTAGGGAGCATGTTTCGAGCACTGCTCCTGTAGTATTATGAGGTTCCTCCTCATCACCAGTTAGAACTAGTCCGGGTGATGTTCCTCCTGTGCTACAAGGCCCTAGTCCTCTAACCATTCTGCGAGCTGGCAGGAACACCAGGGGTTTAGCTAGGGAAATGGAACATCTTCGTGGTGATGTCCAATGAGTGAATGTGATTACTGCTGGGCTCCAGAGGGACGTCACCCGGTTGAGGTACTTGTTTAAGAAATGACCTCGACGAGTATGGGTCGATGGTTACAATCAGGGTTGGCTAGATGCTCCAACGAGGCTGATAGAGTTTGAAGAGCTCGCCTTCATCAGGGGGTGGTTGAGTGCCTTGAGGGAGCTACAAGTCTCGAGGAACTCGATGCTCTGCTAGCGTCATGAGATTTCTCCTTCCACCCTGATGCTTAACCTCTCCCGGAGATATGATCAATGGATCCCCATCGACGCCATCCCTCGGCAGTTATTGCAGTCCAATGCGAATGAAGTTGAGGAGGAGCTAGCTCCTCATCCTGATGATGATCAGAGAGCCCAAGTGGCTGATTACCTTGCTCATAGGCTTCATCCTCATTAAGATTTTTCCAGTAGTAACTTTGTATATTTTATATTGAGGCGATGTAATGTGAATGTTTGGGCGAGATCACCGACTAAACATGTATTGCAATTGTTGTAAATATGATGAATTAATATAAAATTTATGTTTTGGGCGAATTTGCCGACTAAACAAGTTGTATTATATTTTTCTCATCTTTGTTCAATAATCTTAAGCCTCTCTTGGTTGACTAGATTTTCATGTTTGCATTATCAAGTAAGTGTCCTTCCAATCCAGTATGCCAACGAGATACCATTCTTCCACACTTTACCTTTTAGGTTGTGTCGTCACACTCCCTTAGGCCTAAGTGTGGCAATTGGCGAGGACACACCTGGTGTTGGATGTTTTATTCGATCAGGATTTTATTCAACTAATATTGTTTGGTGACCAATTTTGACTTGGCCATATTGCCTAAGGATCTCCTGTAGGGCTTCATATATTCCCAGGGGCAATGCTAAGAGAGGTCTTTCGTGTTTCATAACGAAAACCCGAGGACGGTTATTTCCCTGCTGTGATGTAATGATCAATGTGCCTCTCACTTGGAAAGGGTGTGTGAGTTCTAGAGTCTAAATACTACTAGTTAACTGACACGTAGCAGAATGCAACTACTAAACAACTTTGATTAATGAGTTTCAGTATCATAAGTACAATGCAAAGGAAGAATCAAAAAATAGATTTCTTGAGATTGGCTGCATTCTATGCTCGGGGTATATCTCTTCTTTCTAGTGTTTCCAAGTGATAAGATCCTTGCAGGTCATTTCTTGTTATCTTAAATGGTCCCTCCCAGTTGGGCCCTAACTTGTCGTCTGATGGTCTTACTGCGTTGCCCAGGACTTTCCTTAGGACGTAGTCCCCAACTTGGAATGCCCTTGGGTTGACCTTCTTGTTATAATTACTTGCGAGTTATTGTTGATAGCTCGCTAATTTTACTAGGGCCATCTCTCGGTGCTCGTCGGCTAGGTCGAGCTCAGCGAGCAATGTTGCATCATTATGGCTCTGTTCGACAAGGCTATACCTCATCGTTGGCAAGCCTACTTCTAATAGGATTACTACTTTCATTCCATATGTTAAAAAAATGGGGTTTTCCCCGTTGCTAGTCATGGAGTGGTTCGGTAGGCCCATAGAATACATGGTAATTCATTTACCCATGCGCCTTTGACTCGCTCTAATCGTTTCTTTAATTCATCGATCACTGTCTTGTTGGAAGCCTTGGCTTAGCCATTGCTCTGAGGATAAGCCACTGAGCTAAAATGGAGTCTGATTCCATGCTCGTCACAGAAACTCTGAAAGGATTCGCTCTTGAACTACGTTCCATTGTCAGTGATGATTGTTCTGGGGATGCCAAAATGGGTGATTATATTTCTCCATATGAACCTTATCATATCTGTATCTCGGATGTTAGCTGTGGGTTTCACCTCAATCCATTTGGTGAAGTAGTCAGTTGCGACCAATAAATATTTGCGATTGCCGGTGGAAGTAGGAAGTGGTCCTATAATGTCCATTCCCCATTGGGAAAATGGCCATGGTTTGGATAGTGATTTTAGGTCGCTAGCAGGTTAGTGGACCATGGGAGCGTTAAGTTGTCATTTCAGGCACTTGCGGACATACATCACAGAGTCCCTTTGCATATATGGCCATCAATAGCCTTCCCTCATTGCTCGAAAAGCTAAAGACTTTCCGTTGATATGGCTTCCACAGATTCCTTTATGAAGCTCATGTAGAACTTGATCGACATTCCTCAGGTGAACACATTGAAGTAGGGACCGGAAAAGGATCTCTTGTATAGGTTGCCCTCTGGAGATAAGTGAAAGAGAGCAACTTTGACTCTTATTTGGTGGGCAGTCTTCTTGTCATCTGGGAGTGTGCCATCTTTCAAATAGTAAAGGGTCCATCCCACTGGGAGCTGATCCTACCTGGAGCACATGTTCCACACCTGATGGCTTGCTGTTACGGTTAATGCTCGGATGAGCGAGGAAATCTATGGGGATTATTATTTTTAAGTCAGAATCGACTGCTGAACTCAGGGCTGCTAGGGCATCAATGTGATTGTTCTGCCCTCTGGGAAACTGCTGGACATTGATCTCTTCGAAGCTCGCCATTAGTCTTTTCACTAAAGCGAGCTACGCTGCCATTCTTTCATCTTTTGCATTGTAATCTCCACTTATCTGATTGGAGACTAATTGAGAATCGCCGAACACCTGTAAATGCTTTGCTCCCAAAGTGTGCGTTTTCTCAAGGCCGAATATTAAGGCTTTGTATTCTGCTTCATTGATGGAGGCTACAAATCCAAGCCTGATTCCTTGTCCAAGGATTATATCCTCTAGAGTGACGAGGAAGATGCCTAGACCTTCCCCCTTTGATTTGGAGGCTCCATCAATGAACAATTTCTAGGTTTCCTCCGTTGCGTCGTTCCCCTTTTGTCTCGCTGCTTGAGGTTGGTTGGGAGGTTGCTCGCCTGTCAATTCGTCTATGAAATCAGTAAGGATCTCCCCTTGATTGCGTTCCTTGGTTGAAATTGGATGTCAAATCGTCCAAGCTCGACTGAAGATTCAGACAGTCTGCCCGACAAATCCGCCTTCCTCAGGATTTCTTTAAGGCGGTGTGATGTAAGGACGATTATAGTGTGGGCTTCAAAGTAGTTCTTTAGTTTCCTCGAAGCTACTACTAGTGCAAAGGCCAGCTTCTCCAGTGGTAGGTATCTCTGCTCGGCGTCTAGTAGGGTCTTGCTCACAGCATGGCCCAACAAACTTAGGGGAAATTGTGGGTACCCGAAATTAGAATGATGGGCCTGGATGAGTAGCCCAATTGTGGCGGCCCAAAGTCCAGACCCTCCATATCTTAACCGATTATGATTCAGTCTCCTCCCATGTTCCCATTAAGAGAGGTTCTAGGAATAGATGGAAAACGTTGGGGAGTCCAACACCCCCACTTACTAGAATGAACATGTATATAATAAACCCTAGGTCCGGGGCAAAGGACACATCGTAATCTCTGTAATCACTCCCCTGAGTATATCAAAATTACACTGACTGCACCACCGTGGACGTAGGCACCTCTTTGCTGAACCACGTACATCCTTTGTTGTGTGATTGGCATTTTGCATTCCTTATTCTTTCTTGGTGATTGCTTTTTCTCTTATTTATTTGTGTTGCATAATAATTGTCACCACACCTGTGTTACCAATGCTTCATGTCCTCTATATTTCGAGTTTTTATTGTGAGAGTCAGTAATTATTTAAAAATGAAAAAAATATTCACTCAAATACTTAGATCAGGTTTAAATTTTAATATCAACGTGTATTTCATACATCAAAATATTAGAGATATCAAAATCCAAAAAGAAAAAATGTTCCTCAAATATGAAAAAGTTTCAAATAAAAAATAAAATAATATGATCATAAACATTAACATGTCACAATTAAATAACCAAACTCTCTTGTTTTGCAAAATCCTTTGAAATATCAATTAGCTCGCCTACTTTTCCCCTTGCTTAGCACTCCCTAACAGGCTTACAAATATAACCAAAAATACAACTCCTAATAAAAGTATAGATACTCTAAAATAAATAAAACCTGAAGACAACATATCACTCCAACTAACAAACGCAACAAAGGTGAGAAAACATCCAAACTAATTTCTCGAAAAATGATCTCACCTTCACTGAAGTGGGGAGACTACCGATATCATTTGGAGTTTGTAAAACTTGTCATCCCTACAAAAAAATATGAATATTCTCTGCATTTGAGAAGGCTTATGTGATGCTCTCAAAATTTCAATTCAAATTGAACCTAAAATAAAAAATCATGACTAGTAGGCATCATAATCGTATCCGACTTAACAATAAAGCCACAAAAAATTGGACCATGGGTTATTCCACTTTGCATAGCTGTTAAGTAAAAAAATAGACCTAAATGGTAAAATAGAATAAAATTAGATTAGCTCCGTTTAAAATAAATGGAAATGGGACTTCCATATGAAAGATACATATGATATTATAAGAGGGGGAGATAGTACAAAACGATGAAACTCCTCGAACCCAAAACCCACCATTCTCTCTTTAAGTGTCTCATTTTTAAACTCTCCAAAGCCATTACCATAGCCACACTGATTCTCCGCAAACCACACTCCAATAGCCCAAAGACCCAAAAAAAAATAACTAACAAAAACAAAAGAAATGAATGTTTGGCTTTGGTGGTATTTCCTGCTCTCTAGTGTTGTTGGGGTATGTTGGTTCGATTGGTATTTCCTGCTCTGATTGGAATGCATAAGTTTGAAGTCGATGCTCTTAATCTCTCCTCTGAGTTTTTTGATTTGGTTGCATCTGTTTTAAGATTTAGCTTTATGTTTTTGTTATGCCTGATAATATTAAAAGATGTTTTGTCTCTTATTGGTTTGTTGTTTAGTTCCTTTAACAAGTGGTTTGCTTGTGTGTATTGGGACAACATGTGTTCTCCTATGATATGTTTTATTTGAAAGTGATTTAGAAAAGATGATAGATAGAGGAAAAAAGTGAACAGAAAGCTCCTATGATATGGTTGTGTGGATTAAGCCTGCATGTGTTCTCCTCTAATATGCTTAACATAAAACTACATCTAAAGATCTATAATTTGAACAAAACAGGGATATAAATCAAAATATGGATATATAAAAAAAATATAAATCTCTACCTTTTAATCTCCATAGAAACTTTTGAATAGAAAACTCAAACTAAAATACCTAAAAAATAAGGATATAAAAGAAATATAAATCTCACCTTGTTTGATAACCCATAAAGCAAAAAAATAGAGAGAGAAATCCATAGATTATACCTAAGATATCCAAAATAGAAAATATAGAGACGGAGAGAGACAAACAGTGGTGGTGTATGTGAATGCTTGAAACCTTGCTAGACATTTGACTTGAAGTTTTTTTTAAATATGTGAATGCTTGAATAAATTATTTTAAGGGGGGTTATTGTGTGATTTTCCATTATAAATCAAGGCTTGAAAGAGACCCCATGGGAAAATGGTTGGCAACCTTCCATATTACTGTGAATAGATCAGTTAAAGGGGAAAAGGTGAAATAAGACACGAATCTTCAATTACTGGAAAATGAATGTATGGGCGCATAGATTTGCAACTAAAGTGATACAATTTTTTTATTAAAAAATGAAGAGGGAAGAGGGATATGGATTTGCAATGAAAAATAGCAAAAATATAAATGATAAAAAAAATTGAATATATATTAGACCATAACCATTGCCTTCCCCTTGAACACAACATAAATGATGACAAATAGTCAAGAGCACTCCTGATAGAGAAAATGGTAATGTATTGAAAAAAGGGTCAAGTGAAAGTAATTTCTGTTTGGAGAAGATGAAATCGTACCTTGAACATTAAGTGTGAATTATTTGATTTAGTTTGGTTCAATCATTCCTCATTTTCATTTAGTTCCGGTCAACCATTATCGTGGGATGAACTCCTTTTTCAGTACGACTTTCTTCACTATAACATTAATGACTCGGGGGAAATGGTTCTTTTTGGTGTTCTAGCTGAAGGAGCTAGAGAACGTTTGACAAATTTTTCTTGCGGAGTAAAAGAAGAAGAGGTGAATTCTCACGTAAAAAAGGAAATAAATAAAGAGAAGTCCTACAGCGGTGTACATAGGCTGCCAAAATTCCAGACTCCACCATAAAGAAAAATGGAGATCAATATCACTCAATCCCAATGCATAAATGAAAACCTAACAATACATGAGACGATGATATATATATATATATATATATATATATATCTTCACCATAGAGAGAACTGTAGAGGTGGGAGAGAAGCTTAAACACACCGATGTGACTCTCCCATTTCTTGAGCCTTGTGATATGTTTTACATGTTGTCTTATTTCTCAAGCCTTCTGATTGTATCGTCTGTACTAAGTAAACATATTCTCTTTTCATATGAAATCCGAGCCATGTACATGGTATAAGATCAAGTTATCAATATTTAATCTCAGGAGTAATTGATAAATACCAAAGTCATAAACTTTTGATCTGATCCATCAGTTGGGAAGACAAAAAGTCCATCCTCCTTTATATATATATATATATATAGAGGCAGGCTCCTGTGCACACTAAGTTTGCACACTAAGTTTGCACATTACCTTTTAAAAGTGTGCAAACTTAGTGCTGGCGCACACCAATTTTTTTATGTGATATTTTAACATTTCAACGGACTCACATAAAAAAAATTAGCTCAAAAAAACTTTTTTTGCTATTTTTAAAAAATCGGTCAAACTTTCGCAGTTTTTAAAGGGCTTAAAAACTGTAAAAGTTTGACCGATTTTTTAAAAATAGCAAAAAAAGTTTTTTTGAGCTGATTTTCTTTTATATGGGTTCCTTGAAATGTTTAAATATCACACCAAAAAAATCAACTCAAAAATATTTTTTTTACTATATATAAAAGGTAATGTGCAAACTTAGTGTGCAAACTTAGTGTGCACAGGAGCCTGCCTCTATATATATATATATATATATATATATATATATATATATGTGTGTGTGTGTGTGTGTGTGTGTGTGTGTGTGTGTGTATACGTGTGTTGTATCACTTGCAGGTAGTTGAGTATGACCGGGATAGGGATTTTGTTAGTTTCGTGGGGCGAGCATTGGTAAGTGCACCACCATTTGTGCATCATTTTGTTTATGATGTGGGGTTTGGTATGTTATTGGATTTCCTGCCTACAACTAATATATAATGGTATTAGCCATTTATGGTTACACTGGGGGAGAGTTATTGGAATACCACCAACACTTTCAACTTTCTAGTTGGGAAGAAGATTATGACTCTATTAAATTTCTTTGGATTTATAGTGATTTCATTCGCTGGAGTGCCTCTCTTGGTGGATCAAACTTTGACTATCTGGATATATGGATTTTTCGTACCTTTATGGATGGGGGATGTCCTCGTTGGAGGGAAGTTTATTGATTCCAAAATATTAAGTTATCATTTGGAAGAGGTGTGGAGTCATGTTCTTGACATGGTGGCAATCAGGCGGTATGCGAGGTGTCTTTTTTTGATAGTTATGTGGTAGGTTCTAGCATTAGGAGGAATCAGATTATGGTGGATACCATTCTTAATTAATTTTTATATAGATTCAAAGATATGCATGGGGGATGATGGGGCCGGGGAAGATATTTCATTCCATGTCTCTCATCTCGATGTTTTTTAGTAATAGCTTCATAGGTTTTTTGTATTCGTAGGAATCACACACTTGCCAATTTTATTTTTGATTTGTTCTATTTATATTTTTTTATCCTTATTACATATGGTGCTTTTTTTATTTTTTTTATTAGGTATATGTGGCTCTTTTCTTACATTTCTCCTAATTTTGGGATGCCCTAGATCTTGCATTCGAGGGGAAGTATTTTCCCACACTTCACTAGATAGATAGAGGAACTTGAGAGCGAGTTCGTTCTTGTCATGGGAGGCAGCGAGGGATTATTTAAAGGATCATGTAGAAGATAGGGTAAGTTGTTTTGGACCTATCTCATTTTTATCATTTCTCTTATTTTAATTAGTATGTGTAGTACATCAGCCCAGATTTATGGGTTACCCATGGTCAACCTGATCCGACCCGAGCGTTAGGTGTGAAGTGTAATGAAACAACCTATAAAATGTTGCTAATTCAATTTTATTTATTTAACATTCCACTTGTCTAACATGCAATTCCAAATAAAATTATAGTACGTGAGTGACCCGTGGGATGTGTCACGTGGATCCAAGCATATAAAGATACCAGCGTAAGACAAAAGAGATTAATTACCTACATAACGCTCTCAAAATATGAACCGCACCCAATCTTCCACAATAAAGATAAGGGAGTGAGCCGAATGCTTAGTGAGAAATATATAATAAAGCAATGTAGAATCAAACGACAAAAAGAAGACTCTAACACGTTATGCCTACGTTCACATGAAACTTCCTTATACACACACACACACATTAATCCCTGAAAACATTTTTATTTCCAAAAACTTGATTTATCACGATTAATTAACCTTAATCTAATAAAAGAATTTATTATTCCTTAACTTGACATTTATCCCTTTATTTAACACACACGATTAAATACTTGAAACAACTACATGTCACTCCTATAAGGAACCTTTCACCTAGAGCTCTGATACCGTTTCTAACTCCCCAACCAAGATTTATGGATTACCCATAATCAACCTGGTCAGATTGTAGAATCAGGTGTTAAGTGCAATAAAACAACCTACATAATGTCGCTTGTCCAGCTTTATTTAATTAACATTTAACTTGTTTTGCAAGAAATTTCCATTTAAATCAATCTACGTGAGGGACCCGCGGGAAGAGTCCCCAAAATCCAAGCATACAGATCTACTAACGTAAAATAAAAAGAATACTTACATGTAAAACACCCTCAAAATACGGAACTACTCCGAACCTGCTGTAACAAAGACGAGGGAATGAGTCGAATGCCCAATGGGAAATTACAACAGTGTAATATAGAATTGAACGGCAGAATGGAGGCTCTAACACATTATATCTACGTGCACAAGCAACTACCATGTATACATATAAACTTTTATGCATGAAACCATTTTTATATCAAAACGTTACTTATCCCAATTAATACACCTTAATGTTGCAAAAAGAATTCCATTCATATTAACTTAACATTTATTCCATGATTTAACAAATCTGGTTATATACTTTAAACAACTACACTTTGTTTATTTCTTTCCCCGAAATTACCCACTTTATTCATACCAATCCACAATATTATTTTCACTGAAAATCACCCTTTCAACACATGCTTTACCGTGTAAGAAAATACTTATTTTCCATTGAAAACCTTTATTAAACACACACTTCTGTTAAATATAAATTAAATCTCTTTAGGTTTCTTAACCATTCATTTAATCACTTCACTTTACCATTCCTCTACTTTATGGACGTTAATCAATTTTCACATTACTTGTCCATTTTACCCTTTACCGAAACATTTAATAATTCATTCAAGTTAGGTTGGATTTTCGTATATTCACCACACAATTAATTTCTTGACTTGTTCTATTTTTATTATCTTTTTCTCGGAATCTTCCGATATTTGCTTACTTTAACGGGCTCCACACTGTCGACTATGCTACCATACGCTCTGGCTAGTGATTTTAGGTCTTCCACCCTAGGGCTCCTATCCCTCCTTAATTATCCCGGTATCATCTGAATTATTATTAACTTGTTTTAATATTATGAAAATACCCACATTATTCCACGTTTTCCTTTTCCCAGCCAAAGCCAAAATTGGGGTTTCACCCCAATTCGAGTTACACTTTAAAAATCACCATTTCCTGTCATTTTTAGTCCAATAATGATTTTATCCCAAAATCGTGTTCATTTTTGACCATTTTGTATTACACCCTTTTTCTAACCGTTTTATTTCATAAAAATGTTCCACTTTATATAAAATTACCATTTTAGCCATTTGTTTCCAAACTTATCTTTTCCTTTATTTGCACAAGTGTAATTAGCCAAAGGCCCCATTGACATACCCATACTAACTTCTTAAGCACATTAAAACTTTTTAACATTTTTAGAGTATGATTCTTGTCAAGTTGGAAATATCTTATTTCATTACTTTCTTTTCCAAGAATTCACTAAACATTTATGACTACTTTCTAAGAAAAATACCATTTTCTTTATAAATTCATGTAGTCTTAAAATGATACACTTATCACCTTTTCAGCACCCTTTTCACACACTATGAGGGATGGAATATCTAATTTTTTTATTTCATGTTTAAACCCAATAAGACCTTCATTAAACTTGCTTATTTGTTCAACCTCAAAATACTACAAGTTTATATACATGAGAAGTTTGATTTTTAGCTTAAAAATCCTATCAAATGGGTGTCACATGTAATTTACTCTAGAAATTTAATAATAATTGCACAAACAAACTTTCCAAGGAAAAATATATTTTTATTTCTTGAAAACCTGAATAAAATGTCCGTTTATATAAAATCCCAAATTTTACAAAAGAAAACTGAAAATCTCTTACATGTTATTAACAAAAGTTAAGTTTAGGTAAACACCGAATAAACTCGTTGAAAAAATTCCTCTTTGAATAAAAAACACAACATGTGTTAAATATTTAAATTAGGATCAAATTTAAGATTCTTGGTTACTCAGTTTTTAAAACAAAAACTGTATTAAGTCTTTAAATCCTAACCAGTATAATACGACCTAAAAACTGAAAGCGAGAAAATAATACATATGATATTTTACGTGGTAAAACCCCAAATGAGGGGAAACCTCTAGGGTGACGTATATGGCACAACAAAAAAAATCCACTAAAGTAAACAAGAATTACGAGCACTTAAGACAGAAACAAAATCACTATGCAAGACAAAAATATACCTACTGAGCTTTTCTCCTCCTATGGTACAATTTCCTCCAAACTAATTTTCCCATTGGTTTTGTCCGTCTTTAATTCCTTGCTCCTTAGCATAGTCTCTAAAATATTTCTCTCAATGAACAAAACACTTTATATGATAAGTGTGACTATGAAGTGCTTATATGCAAGTATGAAATCTCACCCGCTCGTATAAGATAGGTAACTCCTACAAATTATCAGGTCTAAAATGATAATGAGGGTTTTCGAAATCAGAGAAAATAAGATGTTGTTATTTCAAGAACTACATTTAGATCTGGAGATTTTAGATCTTTCCAAACTCAAATCTAAACGGAATTTATTTACATATAAAATACTAACTTTACAAAGTGTAAAATTTATATGAAATCTCTGATCTTGTAAACATATGAGTTGTGATGTCTCTTTTTCAAGATTTCGAAGCAAAAGTTGTTGGATCAACTAGAATATACACAACTACAAAACTATATTGAACCAGAGAGAAATTTCTATAAAAGAAATTTGACAAAAAAAATAAAATACTTCTGAAATGTATCATTAGGTTTTCAATATTGAAATCCAAAAAAAAGTAAGACTTTAAATCGTGTGAGGCTGTTTTAAAACAGAATCGATTATCAGAGGAGAAAATCACCAAATCTCCTAAATATACCAACCCAGAAAACCCTAAGTAGTAGGAAAATAAAATTAGGTATTATAAATATTAGGATTTCACAAAATTGAAGGAAGAACCTTCAAAATTAACACTACACTCTTTCGATTTTGAGAGAAATTTTTTCGAACAATGTTTGACAAAGAAATCTATGCTCAAAAATAATTTTTCCCTTTTCTCCATCTTTGTTCTTTCTCTCCTTTTTTCTCTCTTAGAAATTACTTCTCCAAAAGTCTCTAACTGCTCCTAGAGGTTGAAGCTTCCGAAGTTTCGATGACAAACAACGAATAGGATTAATCTCACCGCCCAAATGTAAATCTAACGGCTTATATGGCACCACACAAAGGAATGATCCCATTGGATAAACAAGGACGTAAGGGGATAATGAATAATAACATATAAACCATATATTATAATGAATCAACAATTGAAAATTAATCTTAGGAATGCGAGACATCAGAAAACACAACTTCCACCAATCATAATCATCCTTTATGGACACGTGTTATTAAAATATTATAGGCAAAATGTGTGTTTTAATATTTTTTTTAATAAACTCACTTTGCACCACAATATTCTCCGTCAGTTATATATTCAGCCCAAATAAATTTTTAAGGGTTTTGATAAATACTATTTTAGCCCCAAAAAAAATTTAAACCCTAATTTTAAATATTTTAACATACACACACAATGCAATATGTGAATTTATGAACCTATAATGTGTTGTTAACAATCTTTAGGCTTATTTAACAAGCTTGGATTGTTGAGGATGCTTTGCTGATGTAGTCTTGATAGTATACATGGAGAGAAGCTCGCACACTCTATAAAATCATTTTGTCAATATATCTAAACTAGTTGGAATTCCTATACGGTATAGACTCCTGTTAAGTCAACCATATAGTGTGTTCTCAATACCCCCTTTGGGATTTAGAGACAAAATCCCCTCGAGTACATAGTACTCATAGGTAGAAAATAAAATACTATATTCCTATACAAAAGAGGTAATATACCCCATCCCCATCCTAGAATCGAACATAAAGGGAAGAAAAAAACTACATAACTCAACTATTTACAAACCAATACCCTAACTAGTAAGAATGTACAACGGATCTGTGTGAGGATGCTTAAAATAAAACACATGGATTGGCATGTTAGTTGAATCATAGAAAATATATTAAAACATGTACTCAAATCCTCTCCCCAATTTTGTCCCAAACAAAGAATGTATAAACAAATATAAAAGAGATAAATTAGAATTATTGTGCCAATTGTAGGTAATAACTAGAGTCATATCAGGGGTCTCCTACATAAAATAGATACATAAGGTGTCTTTCGTCATTTATAAAATAACCATACCCTAAATCCTCAGGAACAGTTTATAAGCAAGATATATATTGGGGATGTGACTAAAAGGAAGATTTATCATTCAAGAACTATCATCCCCATTGCTTTCCTTAATGATTCAAAACGAGTATTATCCAAGGTTTTTTTTGAATATATTAACCAACTAATTTTCAGTGTTTAGATATTTAATTTCTAGTTCTTTCGATTCAACAAGTTCTCTGATGAAATGGTGTCTAATTTTTATGCTTAGTGTGCAAGTGCTAAACACGATTCTTAGATATGTGTATAGCACTTTGATTATCACAAAATAATGTAAGTTTGTCTTCCTTAATTACCTAATCACTCAACATTTGTTTAATCAATAACAATTTATCACAACAACTACTAGGTGCTATATACTCAGATTCAGTAGTAGATAAGGTTATAAAGTTTTTTTTCTTAATATTCCACCTAATAAAATTAATTCCTTCATAATAGCAGGCACCAGACGTACTTTTACACTCATTTGAGCATCCTGCCCAGTTAGCGTCTGTGTAACCAACTAGAGTTCTTGTAGTGTCTTTTGTGAGATAAATGCCATAATTAAGTGCGACCTTAACATATTTTATGATTTTCTTAACACGCAAAAATGACAATCTTTAGGTGAACATTGATAGAATGCACAAACACATACAATAAGTGAAATATCGAGTCTAGATGTAGTAAGATATAACAAAGTTCCTATCATTCTTCTATATTGAGCATGGTTAATATTTTTTGCATGTTCATCTTTAGATATATTAGTGGTAGTCATCATGGGTGTATGTGCCATTTTAGCATTTTCTAGACCAAACCTATTAATAAACTCACTAGCATATTTGCTTTGTGATATAAACATGTCATCACTACATTGTTTAACTTGTAAACTAAGAAAATTTAGCAACTCTTCCATTAAGGACATCTGAAATTCCATGTGAATAATAATATAAAAGTCACTTGCTTATTCAAGGGAGGTGGAACCAAAAACGATATAATCCATATAAACTTGTTCAGTCAAAACATCGTGAGGAATATTCGGGACAAATAATGTGTGGTCATTGCCTCCATGTTCAAACCCTTTATTGACTAAGAAGGTTTATAAGAATTCATACCAGGCTGTAGGGGATTTCTTTAAACCTATGTCAGGGTAAGAGTGATAAATAAATCCTTTGGGTTGCTCAATGTATACTTCCTCTGAGAAAATACCATTTAAAAAGGTGGACTTAATGTCCATTTGGAAAATTTTCAATTCCAAATTACATGCAATAACTAAGAGGAGATGAACATACTTCAGTCTTATCACTAGAGAGAAAGTCTCGTGAAAGTCTATTCCCTATATCCAAAAATATCCTTGCACTACTAACTTAATTTTTTTTCAAATGACTACCCCGAACTCAACAATTTTGTTTTTAAAAATCTAACGGGTACCGATAACCTTTTTTCTCTAGGCCTTTAGACTAAATACCACACCTCATGACACTGAAACTGAACTAATTTTTCTTACATAGAATTAATCTAAAATCAGTCACTAAGGACATACTTTTTGGTTTTAAAGAAAAACAAAACATGCAAAGTTTTCCTAATCGTGGCTGCAATGTGACGATGTTTGGAATGGATTTGAGAACTTTAGTGTGGTGATGGTTTTTGAGAGATAAAATCGAGTAATGATTCGTGAGAGAGCACGTAGGGAAACATGTGGGTAGGATTGGGTGTATGGGTGCCTAATCGTGGTTTTAATAGGTAGGCTTTTGTGAGCTATATTTTATCTTGAGCATTAGGCGTCATCAAATTTCGAGGACGAAATTTCTGTGCTAGTCGGGAAGTAAGTAACAACCCGTGATTTTTAAACCAATTTTAATTAAATTAACTATGATTTTTAAACAATAAATTTTTGGGATATATTTAATTTTGCTATGTAAAAATGTTGGTTTTTATATATAAAAAGAAGGTTTTAAGTGGAATTTAAATTTTAAAATTATAACTTTTTTTTATAAAAGATCAGGGGAGGATCCGATCGAAGGAGAAAAAACTAAAAAAAAAAATTCAATCTTCCAATCTAGCTAAATTTTTGTGTGCACATTCATCTCACCTTCATCTACTATGTCTCCAACTTTTAGACAATTCCGATTGTCCAATAGTCCGAAATGTTTTTCTTTAGTGTTTGTATCTGATTAGGACTCTAATTCTTTTTGGAATATAAACGCAAAGTGATGGGTTTAGGACTTTTAAAACACATTTAAACCTTATAAAAATGAGTAGCCTCCTTTATTTTCATCTTCTTCCATCTTAAAAATCCAATCCCCATTTAAACAAAAATTTCAGTCCAGGATTTGAAGTCTTATTTGGTGTTTTCTCTAGTTTGGGCTAAAATGAGTTTGGATTGTTTTCGCGAGAGGAACACAGTGGTGTGATCGAAATTTTGAGGTAGAATCTTATGAGTTTCTTGTGATAATTTTTAAGCTACGGGTTTTAAGCAATATGCTCCTTGAAGCTCTCGAGAGTAGTCATTTTGTTCCTCATTTATTTTTACTCATATTGTTGATATCATGACGTTATTGGAATCTAAAATATTAATTCAATTTGAGTTATTGTATTTGTTGACGGGCATGGTGTCTTGAAATTTTTTATATGGAATGGAGAAAGGCCCCCCCCCCCCAATAGTCTAACATTCCAATATCCAGGATGAGGCTTTATGAAGCTGAGGTGAGATGAGGTGAGACCTGGTGACCTTATGATGTGTTATTGAGAAATTAAATTGGTATAATGCTTCGATGTCGCATGGGACTTGAATTCAGATTCCAATTGTTACACTTTATTCATCGTTATTGTTTTGAGCATCTATTCTTGTCATATCGCGTACTTCTTTTTCTTTTAGTGGAAGGTTACCATGGATTTGGACACTACGAATTTTGGAGGATTTTAGAGCTCGACGTTTGGACGATTTTATTTTTGTTTAGATTGGCAGTGTAATTATTTGGAGAGCTTAGCATTATTTTCAGAGGAATTAAATTATAATTATTTTGGAGGTGTAAATTTTGGATTGGACGTTATGTAATTTTGGATTCGTTATGTTTATTTTTCTGGAATATAAATGCTTTATAAAAATTGTTGAGGATTTAGTTTAATTTTAATCGTAGTAGCGTCTTGTGTTTTGCTCGGGGTGTTACAGATGGTATTAGAGCTTACGCATACGACAACCCTCAGGTCTTTGGTTTTGGGTCTAGCATGAGGGTTAGATGTGTTTCATTGAAGATAATGTGTTTTTGTTGAGGATGGGTTGTCATTGAGGTTAGGAATAATAATCTTGATGTGAGGATGTTTAGAATGGATTTGAGGGCTTTAGTTTTGTGACGTTTTTTGAGAGATAGAATCGAGTAGTGATTCATGAAAGAGCGCGTGGGGAAACATACGGGTAGGATTGGTTGTATGGGCACGTACACATGACTTTTATGTGTAGGGTTTTATGTGTCGTATTTTATAATGATCATTAGGCTTCGTCGAATTTCTAGGACAAAATTCATGTGCTAGTGGGGAAGTATGTAACAACCCGTGATTTTTAAACCGATTATGATTAAAGTAACTCGAATTTCAAAAAACTAAAATTTTGAGAATTTTGGTAGGTGAAAATGTTGGTTTTCATATAAAAAAAGAAGGTTTTAAGTGGAATTTAAATCGGGATTAAAATTTCAAAATTATAAGTTTTTGTATAAAAAACCGGGGAAGGATCCCACCTAAGGAGAAAAATAAAATAAAAAGATCTGACCGTCCGATCGAGCTGAAATGTTTTGTGCAGTTTCATCTCACCTTCATCTAATACTCTGTTAAATTTCAGCTAATTCCAACGGTCCTATCGTCCGAAATCGTTTTTTAGTGTTTGTATATAATTAAGACTCAAATTCTTCGTGGTATATAAACATAAACTGACGAGTTTAGGACTTTTAAAACACATTTTAGCCTTCTCAAAAATCAATAGCCTCATCTATTTTCATCTTCTCCTATCTAAAAAACCCTAGCCTCATTTAAACGAAGATTTTAGTCCAACATTTGAAGGCTTATTTGGTGTTTTCTCGAGTTTGGGCTAGAACGAGTTTTGATTGTTTTCGCGGGAGGAACACTGTGGTGTGATAAGAATTTTGAGATAGAGTCTTATGAGTTTCTTATTATGATTTTTAAGTATGGGGTTTACTCAATATGCCCCTTGAATCTCTCAATAGTAGTCATTTTATTCCTCATTTATTTGTAGTCATATTCTTGATATCATAACATTATCGGAATAAAAAATATTGAGTCGATTTGAGTTATTGTATTTATTTATGGGCATGGTGTCATAAAATTTTATATGGCACGGATAATGGTCACTCGCCAATAGCCTAAAAGTTTAATAGTTAGGATGAGGCTTTACGAAGCTTAGCTAAGGTGAGGTGAGTCCTGGTGACCTATTGATGTGTCATTGAGAAATTAAATTGGTATAATGCTTGGATGTTGCATTGGACTTGAATTCAGATTCGTATTGTTGCACTTTATTCACTGTTATTGTTTTGAGCATCTATTCTTGTCATATTGGTTACTTCCCCGTATTTTTATTTTAGTGGCAGGTTCGCGTGGATTTGGACGCTACGGATTTTGGAGGATTTTAGAGCTCGATGTTTGGAGGATTATTGGCAGTGTAATTACTCGGAGAGCTTAGCATTATTTTTAAAGGAATAAAATTGTAATTATTTTGGAGGTCTAAATTTTGGATTGGACATTATGAAATTTTGGATTCGTTATGTTTATTTTTGTGGAATAAAGATGCTTTATACAAATTGTTGAGGATTAAGTTTAGTTTTAATCGTAGTAGTAACACATTTTTTTCTCGGCATGTTACAGATGGTAGAAGAGCTTAGGTATACGACAACCCTCAGGTCTTTGGGTTTGTGTCTAGCATGCGGGTTAGATGTGTTTCATTGGATATATGGAGTTTAGTTGAGGACGTGGTAGGCATCCAGGTTAGGATTAGTAATCTTGATGTGAATATGTTTAGAATGGATTTGAGGACTTTAGTGTTGTGATGATTTTTGAGAGATAGAATTGAGTAGTGATTCATGAGAGAGGGCATGGGGAAACATGCGGGTAGAATTGGGTGTGTGGGCCCCTAATTGTTGTTTTCTTAGGCAGACATTTAGCGTTAGGCTTCGTATAATTTTGAGGATGAAATTCCTATGCGAGTGGGGAAGTATGTAGCAACCCGTGATTTTTAAACCGATTTTAATTAAATTAACTCGGATTTCAAAAAAATAAATTTTGGGATATATTTAATTTTGGTATGTAAAAATGTTGGTTTTTTAAATATAAAAAGATGGTTTTAAGTGGAATTTAAATTAGGATTAAAATTTTGAAATTCTAACTTTTTGTATAAAAAATCGAGGGAGGATCCAACCTAAGGATAAAAAAATAAATAAAAACATTCGACCCTCTGATAGAGCTGAAATTTTTTTGTAGCTTCATTTTTCTTTCGCTACAAGGATTCTAAATTTAAGCCAATTCCAACGGTCCAATAGTCCGGAATATTTTTTAGTGTTTCTATCTGATTAGGATTCTAATTCTTTTCGCAATATAAACATAAAGTGACGGGTTTAGGACTTCTAAAACACATTTTATTCTTCTCAAAAATGAATATCCTCCTCTAGTTTTATCTTCTTCCATTTACAAAATCCTAGCCCCATTTGAACCAAAATTTTAGTCCAAGATTTGAAACATTTTTTTGGTATTTTGACAAGTTTCGGCAAAAACGAGTTTTGATTGTTTTTGCAAGAGGAGCGCAATGGTGCGATAAAAATTTTGAGGTATAATCTTATGAGTTTCTTGTGATGATTTTTAAGCTATGGGGTTTACGACAATGTGCTCTTTAAATATCTCGAGAGTAGTCATTTTATTCCACATTTATTTGTACTCATACTGTTGATATCATGACATTATTGGAATAAAAACTATTGACTCGATTTGATTTATTGTATTTATTGATGGGAATGGTATCATAAATTTTTTATATGGCACGGATAATGGTCACCCACCAATAGTCCAAAAGTCCAATAACTAGGATGAGGCTTTAGGAAGATTAAGTGAAGTGAGGTGAGGCTTGGTGACCTATTGATGTGTTATTGAGAAATTAAATTGGTATAATGCTCGGATGTTGCATCGGACTTGAATTTAGATTTTTGTTTTAGGATGTTAATTGAAATCTAATATCTAAAACTTTATATGTAAATTCACCAAATTCAAATTATAAGAAGGCACAAAGACCCAAATTAAAAGAACACTTGTCATTCTCTGTTTATGCATCAACTGTTATAACAAGATTATGATCAAAGCCTCAGATTGCTTGGAGAACCTGAGTACTTTCCAGGTATTCAACTAACATAGTCTCAGCTTTATCAATTGAGCTTCTTAATCCAAGCATCCCATTTCTTCCGCACCCCCAAACCCACACCTCTCTCTTAGATGTGCGAGCAACTGAATGAACTCCCCCTCCCAACACAAAAATGGGATTTTCCCCTTCGAGCCCCTTAACGACCATTGGGAGGTTATCAGGTACTTATCTCCCAAGCTGACAGTTCTGATTCCATCCCCATTAAAGAATGATCCTATCATATCATTTTGAAATCTAGCATATATCCAACGAATGACCAAGGCCCATTTCTATAAAAACGGGACACAAACTAATGTCAACTGGAAGCAAACCTAAATATTTCTTTTCTCTGACCAACTGGACAAATATATTGCGCCCACTGCTTAATAAGGTTCCATCACGACAAAGAACTAATGAGTGATCAAGCCTACATGACACGTCTACAACTTTAACAACTCGTAGCTCTTCAATCAAAAAGGGCTCCCATATAATCGACATATCTTTCTCAATCTCTATTACTTCTAACACAAAATTCTCAGCTTCTTCCATGATTGAACTTGAAGTTTCTTCTGATAAAGCATCTCTCGACTCGAGTGGAGAAGCCTTGGAAGTTTTGACAATCTTTCCCGATCTACCATCACCCAAATAACCCCAGCCAAATAACTTACCATACTTCGCCAATAAAAGAGCATGTCCCTAACCAAGTGATACCATAACTATCTCTTCTTCGACATGTAACTCAACTCTGTAAGGTAAAATGAAATCGGTGGTTCCTTTTCCAAGATCGATCTGCCCACATTTGGACATCCCTAGACGCATAAAGAACCATCGACTCCTATGGCTACAGAGATCACACCTAATGCGAATGAAGTTTGAAAACTTAATTGCTCCAACCCTTCTAGTCTTCATGCAAATTCAGATTTGTTTTGTTGCACTATATTCACCGTTATTTTTTTGAGCATCTATTATTTTCATATTGTGAACTTCCCCGTATTTTTCTTTTAGTGGCAGGTTCGCGTGAATTTGGAGGCTACAGATTTTGGTGGATTTTAGAGCTCTATTTTTGGAGGATTTTATTTTTGTTTAGATTGGTAGTGTGATTATATGGAGAGCTCAGCATTATTTTAAGAGGAATTAAATTATAATTATTTTAAAGGTCTAAATTCTGGATTGGACGTTATGAAATTTTGGATTCGTAATGTTTATTTTTGTGAAATATACATTCTTTATACAAATTGTGATTTAGTTTAGTTTTAATCGTAGTAGAACCTTGTGTTTTGCTCGGCGTGTTATATATGGTAGTAGGGCTTAAAATATACGACAACCCTCAGGTCTTTGGGTTCGTGTCTAGCATGCGGGTTAGATGTGTTTCATTGGAGATAGGGAGTTTTAGTTGAGGACGTGGTAGGCATCGATGGTAGGATTAGTAATCTTGATGTAAGGATGTTTAGAACATATTTGAGGACTTTAGTGTTATGATGATAGTTGAGAGTTAGTATTGAGTAGTGATTCGTGAGAGAGAACATGCTGGTAAAATTCGGTGTATGGGCGCCTAATCATGATTTTGTTAGGTAGGCATTTATACGACGTATTTTATGTAGAGAGTTAGTCTTCATATAATTTCGAGGCTGAAATTCCTATGCGAGTCAGGAAGTATGTAACAACCCGTGATTTTTAAACCGATTTTAATTAAATTTACTTGAAATATGAAGATAAATAAATTTTGGGATCTATTTAATTTTGGTATGTAAAAATTTTTGTTTTTATATATAAAAATAAGGTTTTTAATGGAATTTAAATCGGAATAAATTTTTTGAAATTATAACTTTTTTGTATAAAAAATCGAGCGAGGATCCAACCAAAGTAGGAAAATAAATAAATGAAAATAAGATGTCGTCCGATCGAGTTGAAATTTTCAGTGCAACTTCATCTCGCCTTCATCTACTATGCCTCCCAATTTTAGGCAATTCCAAAAGTTTGATCATCCAGAATGTTTTTTTTGTGTTTGTATCAGATTAGGACTCTAATTATTTTTGGTGTATAAACATAAAGCGAAGGGTTTAGGACTTTTAAAACACATTATAGCCTTCTACAAAATGAGTAGCCTCCTTTATTGTCATCATCTTGCAACTTAAAACCCTTAGACTCATTTAAACGAAGATTTCAATGCAAGATTTGAACGCTTATTTGGTGTCTTCTCGAGTTTGGTCTAAAACTAGTTTTGTTTGGTTTTGTGAGAGGAACATAGTGGTATGATCCATTTTGGGGCAAAATCTTATGAGTTTCTTGTTATGATTTTTAAGGACGGGTTTTACGCAATATGCTCCTTGAATCTCTCGAGAGTGGTCGTTTTGTTCCTCATTTATGTGTACTCATATTGTTGATATCAGGACGTTATTAGAATCTAAATATTTCTTCGATTTAAGTTATTGTATTGGTTGATGGGCATAGTGTTATGAAATTTTTGTATCGCACGAAAAATGGTCACCCGCTAATTGTCCAAAGTCCAATAGCCAGGATGAGGCATTAGGAAGCTTAGGTGAGGTGAGGTGAGGCCTGGTGACCTATTGATGGGTTATTAAGATATTAAATGGTTTAACGCTCGAATGTTGCATTGAACGTGAATTCAGATTCGTATTTTTGCACTTTATTAACCATTATTATTTTGAGCATATATTCTTGTTATATTGATTACTTCCCCGTATTTTTCTTTTCGTGGAAGGTTAGCATGTATTTGAATGCCACGAATTTTGGAGGATTTTAAAGCTCGACGTTTGGATGATTTTATTTTAATTTAGATTGGCAGTGTAATTATTTAGAGAGCTTAACATTATTTTTAGAGGAATTAAATTTTAACTATTTTGGAGGTATAAATTTTGGATTGGATGTTATGTAATTTTTTATTCATTATATATATTTTTATGGTATATAGATGCTCTATAAAAATTGTTGAGAATTTAGTTTAGTTTTAATCATAGTAGCGCCTCATGTTTGCTCGACGTGTTACACAAAGTTGAAAGAACGCGACATTGAAAACAACAATATTGATGCTTTGATTGAGGAGCTTAGGGAACACGAGAAGACTCTTTAGGAGAAGTTACAATACGTTGAGGGTGAGAGAGATAGTCTTCGAGATTTAATGGAGGCTATTAAAAGGATCATCTATAATTTGAAGTGTCTAGGCGTTTACTTGAGTCTAGGATGGGAGAGCTTCAGGATAAGTTGAGAGAGACGATTAAAGTGAAGTTTGTTTAATAGGCTAGCTCGAAAAATATAGGCAATATGTTAGTCACTATCCAAATCAAGTCTGATAGGTGTGGTAGTGGCTTCAATAATTATGTCACACCCATTCCCAAAGCTAAAACTGTGAGTGCGAGAGAGACACCTAGGAACATTAAGAGAGATTCATTTAGGAATATTTGGAGAGGACCACATCTAGGTAACATTCACCACCATATCTACACTTGCGCACACTGCAGTAAGCAAGGTCACCTTAGGCATTTCTGTTACAAAGTTATGAATGCTCCTAGGAAGTTGAGGAACAGAGTCACTATGGTTCCCAAATTGGGTTAGTTTGACTCTCCTGTGCTCGCACGTGATACTTCCCATGTTAGATATTTTCAGTTTATCGTGTTAGATGTTTGTCATACGCTAGTTATGCTTCGTGATATATTTGTTCTAGTGTTATGACATGTGTACTTTTTGTATTATATTTTTCTTTTATTATGTCACATTGAAAAAATACAAAAAGATTTTTGGTTTTATATTTTTTTAAAATAACAAGAAGATTTTATTTTTGAAAAATATTATGATGAAATTCGAAAATATTTTCGATTCTTTGTGTATTTTAGTTTTACACATTTGGTGTGGCATATTGGTGTGTTTGAATTTAATTAACCATGCAATTTCCATGTGTCTAGGATATTTTGTTATGACTTTAGATGCTTGGATTGATCTTAACCGTGTTTATGAATTTGTTTCGAAATTGACTTGCTTTATGGATTCAAATTTGTTTATGCCATCACACACACATGCACGAGCTTATTGGATCTTGACTTCATAATGTACAATTGAGCTTGTTAATATGTTCTCCTATAATTTTTTTTATCTACATGTTTATTTGACTACATAGAATTTGTGCATGTAAGAATCATTATCCGTTAGGATTTGTTTAGTAATGAAAAAACAATGAGTGTATGTGAAAGGGCTGCGAGAGAATAATAATCTCGTCGTGAAAGCCACCATTTGAAAAGAGCACGAGAAAAATAAAGCCAATAAAAATAATAATATTCCAATAGGGGAAAAATTGGTTTAGTTTGATATATTCATTCAAAAGAAAAGAAGATGATATTATTTTGAGGGAGTTTGGATGGAAATATCAATGGGTTTGCACAATGACAATGTATCATAGTTAAACTTATTTTATCACGACACTATTGATTTGTAGAATCATTAATATTCTAGGCTTGTGTGCATTATGCTTGTTTTTTCATTAAGTTCAAATATGAATTTTCACATTGAGGATAAAACTTAGTTTGATAAATTTTTGCGATCAATTAGAACTTCTTCAATATATTTGAGTATTTGGGTTATAATTCTTTGGTTCCTAGTTCACACCCATTCATTCCATTCCACACATTTGGACACATTGATACTATGCTAGTGTGTAAAGCTTATGTGTTTTGTGTTGTATTTTATGGTCATTTATAATTTTATATATGTGACATATTTTCCTTGATATATTTTAAATATATTATATATGGTATTGCATGTTGTTTTTGTAAATCATTTCTGAAAAATTTTGAAAAATCAAAAAAAGTTCGTGAAACCTTTTGAGTATATCCTTCCATGAGTGTAATTGATATATATTTGCTATGCTTGTCGTGACACTATGTATTTATCATGTTTATTCTTCTCCTTGCTTATTTCGGACAAATAAAATGGGGGAGAACGAATTATGAATTATGGGGGAGTGAGAGTTTGAATTTTCTTAGAGATTTGACTTGATTTGGGTTAATCATTTATTGAGATGTGATAATTGATTTATGCTTATCTCGTTTCAAACAAGATAAGTTGTGAAGGTATTTGTTTTGTTTATTGTGTATAGGACTTTGATGATCATTTGGAAAGAAAATAAGAGAAGAGCAAAGAAATCAAAGAGATTTGAAGAGATTTAAAGTTAAAGATTTTTTAAGACTTCAATTTTTAGTAACTTTCCACTTTCGGGTTCCTGGGAGGGTGTTATATTTGTATAGGATATTTGATTGATAATTCAAATGTTTTTGTTTTGTACTGGCAGAGACATAGGGTGAGATTTATAAGGACATAATTTCCATAGTCCTTAGTTTACGCTGAGTATGTCATATACCGCTACAACCGTCGAATGAAGTCCACAATCATTTGTTCAAGATGATGGATCCATATCTCAAGTTTCTTGAACAATAAACATCTACGATATTTCCTTTGGTAAGGATTGTGATTAATTTTTGAAATTGTTTTACGATAGTATTGGGATATTTTTCGAAACTATCTTTTATCTAAATGAGGCATTTTCTAAGTCAAAGTAATTTTTGGAAGACATATAGGCAAGTTTTATAAAATAATATTTTTTTCTCTTCAGTTGTTCAAAGGACATAGGCATGTCATTCAAATGACATTGATTTGTTGTTCAAACGACCCTACCTAACGACATCTCATGTCATTTGATAGGCCATGGTACTTGTCCTTCCTTTGTTGCATCAAACGACCCCACCGTATTTTGATTTTTTCAAGGTCATCTTTAGAATCCTTCAAACGACATCTAATGTCATTCAAATGGTAGGGCAATGTCGTTCGAATGATTTCCACCGCCTCAAGAATTTTGTTTTGCTATAAATACCTATTTTGCGAAACTTTTTCATTAAGACATTTACAAAACAAAAACTGCAAATCTGCAGAATTGTTGTCTTCACTTTTTAGGGATAATTCATGTTTTTGAGTCACATAAAAGATCCCATATACGTTTGTCAATCATTTTGGAACCTGATAAGAACCCAAAACTGTACATTTTATACCCCGAATAGACGAATTTTAGTTGCTAATTCTCGACAATATAGGTCTTATGCGCTTAATTGTTCAATGTGCAAGCTTGATTTCGTTTGTGGTTCAGAAAGCTCTATTTCAAGTCAAATGTGAATCAAGAGGAGCTAAATACCCTTGTCTTGTACCCTAGCCTACCCTAAACTTGTCCCTAAATCGTCACCCACGCCCTGTGTGTGTTGGTTTGGTCCCTTTTTATTTTATTTTAATTTTTTTAGATTTTTATTTAATGTGGTTTTATTTTTTAGATTTTATTTTAGAATTATTTAGAATTTTAAGGTTTTATTTTCTATTTTTATATTTTATTATTGCATTTTTATTTTATCTTTATTTTATTAGAATTAGTTTTTTTAGGATTTCATTTATTTTTAGATTTATTAGATTTTATTTTTTTTAGGATTTTAGTTTTTAGTCTTATAGATTTCTAATTTTATTTTTATTTCTTTTTAGATTTATCTTTTTATTTTTGTGTATTTTATTTTATAGGATTTTATATTTTTAGTCGTTATTAATTAATTTTTTTTAGTTATTAGTTTTTATTTTAGTCATGTTTAGTTTTTTTAAAAGATTGTTTAGTGTGTCGTGTCGTGTCTATTTTATTTTACTTTTTATTTTTAGTTTACTTTAATTCTTAATTTTAATTTTAGTTTTACTTTATATTTTTTAGGGGGTCCTAATTAAAGACACACAATCCTTATTACACAGTAACCTACATTTAACTAAACCATTACCCTACACCCCACTACACCTAAATCTACACACTCCATCATCTTCAACCTCAAACCCCCAACATTCTCTCTCCTCTCTCATCTAAAACCATTAACACACCATAGCCATAAACCCATAACCATCTCCTCCCTTATCCCTTCGGCCGGAAAACCAAAGCCCAAGACTTCGGAGACCACCCCATAGCCTATCTCTACCCGCGACGGAACCCCCGACGTCAACTACCGGAGCTAACGCTGGCGGAACCAACCCGACTGCCCCCTTCGCAGGCCACACCCAACCCTCGCCGGCAACAGCCGCGACCCAACTCCGGCCTCCCTCTCTCTCTATCTCTCTCTCTCCCCGATCCCCTACTAGCGCCGACCCCTTAACCCACGATCGTCCCACCTCCGGCGGCAACCTTCTCCCGAAAACCCATTAACGCCAGTAGAACCACCTGCTCCATCCTATCTCTCCTGCCGCCGATGGCGTCTTGTTCCAAAACGCCCCCCCCCCCCCCCCCCACACACTGCCAAGCCAAGCTCCATGCCCAATTACAAACCCGGCAGCCCACTAACCCGCATCAGACCCGCGTGTGTTCTTCAACCCGGAACCCTCTTCCAAAACCCAAAGACCCATTTCAAAAACCATTACCCCTTCTCACGATTTTACCTGCACAAACAGCAAAGGCAAAACCAAAATAAATCCCACATGTCAAAAAAACACTTTTACCCATTTAATTCATTTTACCCATTATACCCCAACTAACCACTCAAAAACCAATTTCCCAAAAATGACACCAAACCTCTCATCCCCAAATCAAATTTTATTCCTTACCTCACTACCCATATGATCTCACCCAAGACAATTCCCAAAAAATATCCCCATGCTCCATGCCTTGTATTTAAAGAGAGTTGAAGACCAAAAACTCATCATCAAATAAAAGAGAGCACTTAGATAGGAATTTTAGAGAGAGAATTTTAGAGAAAATTATCCTTTGTAAATAGTTTTTCCTTTTTTTTTATTTTAGATATTTGTGAGATTAAATATTGTAAGAGAATTAATTGAGTGGATATTTTAATTTCATATCACTTGGATGCTCAATTAAGAGGTGTATGCTTCAAATTGGAAGAGTAGAGTCCAACTTTATCAAAGAGAGTTGGTTAGCTTGTTCTATTCCCTTCTATTTTATTTTAGTAGCCTTGATTATTAATTTGTCATATTTCATACCATGTTAGGCTAAAACCCCTTTCAAGGGGTGGGGTAAAACCCTTATTTGATGTTATTTTATTTTAATTAGTTTAATTATTTGAAAAGTCCCTTTGAATGTTAATTTTGATCCCTCACCCTTAAATTTATGACTCGAGAGAGGGTAAATGATTTTCAAGAGAAAATCGAAATTCTAGTGATAATACCCATTTTAGATTCGAACTAGAGATAGGGGTTTCTTAAGTGGGGTATTATAACAAGAATTTCAACTCTAAATTTATTTTATAAGATTGACATAAATTCTAATTGATCGATCCTAGCGGGTGATTAATTAAAAGGAGTGTGAATCTATGTTTCTAGAGTTGTGGGGTGTTAATATTAACTTTCTAAAAGATTACTATTCTAATTACACTTGCAATGAGAGTTGGTTTGTAATTTTAATATTAATTTGGGAGTATTCAAATAATTAAATTAATTAATTAGAATAACTAAAATTTGTGGTGTAATCCCACTCCTTGATTGTTCTCACAACTATTTACCTCACTCTATCTTTTATTTTAGTTTAGACATTAATTTTCATTTTAGTAAATTTCTAGTTAGCTGTTTTCATCTCACACTTTAGTTTAGTTAGTTTAAATCATCACCTCACCCTATTGTTTTAATATTTTTAAAAGCTAAAAAAATTAGAAAAGTGAAAAATCCCAAAAAGAAAATAAAAAGTGAATTACAATTGAATTTGTTCCATTTTCCTTACTCCCTAGAAAGTGGATTGACATCCTTAGTTACCACTCTACACTTGAGTTTATTATATTTTGTAGGTACATAAGGATTTTGATTAGAAGGTCTTTTCAAGCAACGACAAATACACACAAAAGTTCTTTCTATCAAATGGCTCCATTGCCATTCTTGGGATAGTGAAGATCGGAGCGAATTTCATATTGTAGTTCATTTTTTTTCACTTTATTATTTTTTGTACCATTTTTTTTTTATTTTAGAAGGCTTGTATTTAGGAATTTTGTCCTTTGCTTGTATTGAGGTGCATAGGACACCATTTATTTTTCATTTAAATTGTAATAATTGAAGCAAAGCGTGATAGGGAAACCGAACAAGGTAGAGAGAAGGCGTCCAAAGGCGAGGATTTAAAAGCCTCTTTACCTTGGGTCGGTAGGACTCCCGGGGATGACTGAGATAGGCATGATCTCCCCCCGGTCGACTCAAATTTTTTGGCACCCCACGGCCTAAAAATCGTAGGAGGTACATTTCTCAAACCCTCGCGCCTCTCCTGTTAGAGAGTCATTTATTTTGTGTGCTTTGTGTGCTCTTATTCGATTTTATTCTCGCATTTATTTTTGAATGGTGTGATGAATTAATTAATTAAGACCTACAATCGGTAACTCACGAGAATGGATTTCATCACCCGACTCACTCGCTTACCAATTGTGTGCTACCCTAGCCATCATTCAATTTAAAATCAATCAACTAGGCAGCCCACTAGGAGAATATTTTTGCAAAGGCGATCACTCATATTATTCCGTGAATTTTTTATCGCCCACGGACTTAATTAAAATTTGACTACCCTCTCACTAATTTTGAAGATAAAAATTGGCTATGTGCTAGTTAGGAAATTTTCTTGACTTATGTGTGTGTTCAATTCATTTTTCGATAGTCGATTTTAGTTAGTCCGTCCAAATCAAGAGTCCATATTGTTTCCCCACCTTTTCTTCCAACAAAAAATCCAAAAATATTTTTCTTCCTTTATTTTTACAAAATTCCAAAAATATTTTCCTTCTCTATTTTCACAAAAAATAAAAAAAAAAATATTTTCTTTCTTTCATTTTTATTGAAAAATCCAAAAATCTTTTCTTCCATTATTTTTAGAAAAATCCAAAAATATTTTCTTTTTCTCATTTTTCGAAAAAATCCCTAAAATATTTTCTTTCCGTTTGAAAAAATTCCAAAAAATATATTTCTCTCCACATGGCCTAGGAACGTCCTTTACGGGACTACTTTGGCCATTTTCCATTGACACGTGACACGTGTGAGAGTGATCCGGAGTGGTCTCTTTATGATATTCTTAGTGATTTCACTTCTCTCATGAGTATCGTTGGTACTCTTGACCCATCTACGCACTCACCTCCTATTCCACCACCCTCGGTGTCAAGTGTCACGGTGCCTCAACCTTTGTTGTGCACTCATTGTTCCTATGCCGATCACATGTCCCATGAGTGTCCATACTTGTCATATCCATTGGAACCCACCACGGACCATGTGTATCCATATGACACTGTCCCGGAACCAACCTCGGCCCATTATCCCGCTATACCTAATCCCGAGTTGTGTGAGTACCCGAGTTATTCATGGAGGCTTGATCACCCTTCCACGTAATACAAATCCCAACCCGATGTTGTGGATCCTCACACGTTCCAACAGTCGTCATGACAACCTTGTGCACCTATTCACGATCAGTCCCCTCACTACACACCCTATGAGTATCAACTATTTATCCATCATGAGAGCAATCCTTTCGTGTATGATGCACTTGGTCCCACCCCATACACTTCGTATGAGTATTCTTCATACACTCACGATTATAGCGAGTTGTGTCCATCTCACCCACCACCACCACTCGTCACTCCACCTACACCTTCATCCACCTCCGCTCTTGAAAGCCTCTTGAAAAAGTTCACACTCGAGCAAGAGCGAGCCACTAAAATTCAAACTCAAGCTCTCCAAAGGCTTGAACAAAGGTTAAATGAATTGGAGTGTGAGCGAGAGTCGGATATTCCCATGGCCCCACCCATCGTTGCCACCGAGTGTGACGATGATGTGTCCCCTTGTGACACAGATTTTGAGTATGACCAACCCTACCACCCAGAGAATCTTGAAGTTGTGACCATCCCTTGGTCTGGGTCCCAAGTCGACAATTGTGTTGACTTACCTTTCATTAGTGAGACTGATCCACTACAACCCTGTCCTTATGAACCCATCATTGCGGTTCACACTCCCGTCATATCCAAAACAATGCCTGAGTCTACACCTATAGAGGTTCACTCTTGTGTTCCCGAGGAACCAATTTATCCTAGGTTAGCTCCAGCTACGAGTGCTCACCAATTTCCCGAGATAGAATCCATGATTGTTCCTAAGTATCCGGATATGGATGATGTCCCACCATGCATGGCTCCCATTGAGCCTGATATTTCTAGTGATTCCTCTATCTTAGATCTTGGTGCCTCGTCTTACCCACTTACCACATTTATCGATGCTACTCTTATGGAGAAGTTGACAACTCCATCTTTAGAAACCACACTCCCTTGTGAGTATTCCTTTACTCCTCCCAATGAGTGTGTGTCTCCCACGCTTGAGTTGGATCATCTTCCTCCACCATTTATCCCACACGATACACCATTTATCCCACCCGACCCACCCATTATCCTTTCCACCCCACCACCTGGTTTGGATATTGATTTTACACAGTTAAAGTTTCCATCAACCTTTTTAGATCCTCACCTGAAACCATCCTCCACCTTCCACGAGAGTTATGGTGATACTCTCCACTTCCGTGACACCGAGCTTGTTCCTCCATGCACACCACTATCTTGTGGTGATGACTCTTCCCATCAACAGCTCCCTTTTGTGTCATAGTGCGACCAATATCATCCCCCATTCATAGAACGGTCGTGTGATTTTTATGAGCCCCACCCCATCACTATTACCAAACCCTTTTGCCTTCCCATCAAACTTGAGCACCATGCTTATAGGGCCCTAGTTTCCCTCACCTTCCGGCTCAATAAGGCCTGTGACCGATACCTATTCATACTCACCCTTACCCTAATACCCACCTGCCCTTGGTCCACCGATGCTTTGCATCGCGTGATGCACTTTGCCATACAAGTGCATTGACCCTTTTAGCCTCTATCCAACAAGACTGATGCTTCAGTCTTGTTTGGGGGTGATTCTCATCACCCAATTTTTCTTCCACCCCGTGTTTTCATAGATCTTATCTTTAGGGTGAGAATGGTTCGGTCTGGATGAAGACATTAAACTTAGCGCTACCGGGAGGCAGCCCGTGTTTCTTGTACTAGTCTCATCATGTTTGGGGGTGATGTTTCACATCACCCTATGCTTTCTCATGCTTATGGACTTGTACACATTTTTTTTCTCATTTCTTATTCAGGTTTCATCTTGGTTTCATCTTTCCACTTCATGAGCGGTTCATTCTAGTATTATCTTTCCTATCTTATGCTCTCAATTTTAAAAATCATTTTACCTAACATCGAGGACGATGTTCCTTTTTGTTTGGGGGTGGGGAATTTTATCAAAATCATGCCTTTTTTGAAATATTTTGATTTTTAAACCTGATTTTTAAAATTTCATGCAGTTTCTTTCATCTCACTCATTCATGTGAATTTTCAATCATCCATCTTTCTAAGTCTAGGAATAAAGCTAGAGAATAATTTTTTTCTAATAGCTTATGTAATAAGTATCAAGGCATTTTGCACTATGAATTCCTAGACTCAATAAAATTTGCGCACTTATCAAGTCACTACGGTTTAGAGTGGAGGAGTACTACAATTCTAAAGACAACCTTAAGGATCACTAGTAGAGACTTTAGCTTGTGAGATCTGTGCCTTTCACCCTTTCAGAGTGTTTTACGCAATCTTCGAGTCACAAGTTGATTCAACTTCCTTTGGTTCCACACTTTAATTGTTGTATGATTTTATTATCTTTCATAAAATTTTGTCTTGATCACTGAGAATGACATCTTTTTCGAGTTGTGAGAAACACGTGTCTTGAAATTTGTACCGAATACTAAATTTTCATCCATACACCTACCACTTTTCCATACACCATCTACCATTCACTTCACCCATTATATTCCCATGCTCTTCCATATTCCCACATATTTCACCACACAATCATTCCCCACTCATTTCATATATCATCCATCTTCATTTTTTAGAAAAAGAGTGTTGTTCAAAAATGTTAAATGTCTTCATCGTTGGTTTGAAAAGTGAGAGAAAAAGAAAAAAAAACATGAAAATAGCAAAAATAAATAAAAAAAAAAGAAAAGAAAAATCGAAAGAAAAAGAGAGAGAAAAGAAAAGAAAAAGAGTTTGTAGTTTGTAATAAAGACATTTGTGCCTAAAGTGTATACACTCTTCTTACATATCCACCATCCATCCATCCATCATATCATTATCACCATCCATATTATCCCACATCATCATATCCTTCTCATCTCATTTCATTTCCCCTCACCCATTATCATCCATGTTACCCTAGGTGTTCGGGCAAATGAAAGTCGATGTGGTGTATAACCCGACGTTCTCACTATAGTGATTAGCATTCTTTCATGAGATCATTTTTCTTTCAAATTGTTCGTTCTTTCTTATGTGTGTGTAAGACGTTTGAACTTGTTTACATTTACTCACCTCCTCACACACAAGAGCGATACACATACCCATATCTCGAGAGTTCGTTTGAGAGAGATACATCCGTGAGATTTGAAGTTGAAGCGTTGATTCCGAAGAGGCAATCTAGGAATTACTCTTGTGATACTCGACCCATTTTGACTGATTCACACCACACACATTGAGTTCTAGGAAGGATGTGACTTGTGTATTCACTTAGCTAAACTTTTTACGCTTCCAACTTGTATTTCTGAAAATATATCTCATGATGGATTGTGCGATTATTCGATGTCTAATAAGAGATTTACTGGCTTTCAATAAATTTTTACAAATAAGAATTTTGTGGGTATATTCCCTGCAAACCCTCACGAGACATAACTCGTCCTGTAGGGAAACCTATAGGTTTAAAGGCTTGTTACACATGCTAAGTGAAATCGCAAGTGCCCGCGAAAGTGGTACACTTTTGGCTTCTTATATTTCTCTTTATCTCTGTCTTATTGCTCGAGGACTAGCAACGCTCTGTTTGGGGGTGGTGTGATAAACACCCAAAACTGTACATTTTATACCCCGAATAGACGAATTTTAGTTGCTAATTCTCGACAATATAGGTCTTATACGCTTAATTGTTCAACGTGCAGGATTGATTTCGTTTTTGGTTCAAAAAGCACTATTTCAAGTCAAATGTGAATCAAGAGGAGCTAAATACCCTTGTCTTGTACCCTAGCATACCCTAAACTTGTCCCTAAACCGTCACCCAAGCACCGTGTGTGTTGGTTTGGTCCCTTTTTATTTTATTTTAATTTTTTTAGATTTTTATTTAGTGTCGTTTTATTTTAGAATTATTTAGAATTTGTAGGTTTTATTTACTATTTTTATATTTTACTATTGCATTTTTATTTTATCTTTATTTTTTTATTAGTTTTATTATATTAGAATTAGTTTTTTTTAGGATTTCATTTATTTTTAGATTTATTAGATTTTATTTTTTTTAGGCTTTTAGTTTTTAGTCTTATAGATTTCTATTTCTTTTTAGATTTATCTTTTTATTTTGGTGTCTTTTATTTTATAGGATTTTATATTTTTAGTAGTTATTAATTTTTTTTTTAGTTATTAGTTTTTATTCTTAGTTTTTATTTTAATTGTGTTTAGTTTTTTTTATAGTTTGTTTAGTGTGTTGTGTCTTGTCTATTTTATTTTACTTTTTATTTTTAGTTTAGTTTAATTTTTAATTTAGATTAATTTTAATTTCAATTTTAGTTTATATTTTTACGGGGCCTGATTAAACACACACAATCCTTATTACACACACCTACATTTAACTAAAGCATTACCCTACACATAGGGCTGTGTTTTTTTTTCCGAACTTTCCGATTTTCCGATTTTCGATTTTTTCGAAAAAAATCGGATCGAAAATCGGAAATAATTCTGAATTTCCGATTTTCGGATTTTTCCGATCCGATTTTTCCGAAACTATGCCGATCCGATTTTTCCGATTTTTTTCCGAATTATTTCCAATTTTTTCGGGAATTATTTTCCGATTTCCGATTTTTCCGATTTCTTTTCCGATTTTTTGAAAGTTTCTCATATCCCATATCGGTTGGGAGAGGGAGAGCGCTCCAAAATATGCTCTATAAAATGAGAGTATCCTCCTAACTTCTACACAAATGAAAAATGAGCCAAATCCTCATGTGTTTACATGTTGGGTTAAGCTATTTTCATTGTTTCTATAAAATGAGAATTTCGAGTAATCGAAAATCCATAATTTATTTTTTTGAAATTTTGAAATTTCCGAAATTTCTGGATTTTTAATATATTTTGTGAATTTCCGATTTTTGTCGATTTTCCGATTTTTCCGAATTCGGAATTTTTTTTAATTTTCCGAAAAAATCGGATCGAAAATCGGAATAGTTATTTTATTTCCAAAAAAATCGAATTTTTTTCCGAATAGGCATTTTTCGATCCAATCCGGCCGAAACACAGCCCTACCTACACCCCATCTTCAACCTCAAATCTCCCACATTCTCTCTCCTCTCTCATCTAAACCCATTAAGACACCGTAGCCATAAACCCATAACCATATCCTCCCTTATCCCTCCGGCCGGAAAACCAAAGCTCAGAACTCCGACGACCACCCCATAACCTACCTCTACTCGCGACGGAACCCCCGATGTCCACTACCGGAGCTAACGCCGGCGGAACCAACCCGACCGCCCCCTTCGCAGGCCACACCAAACCCTCGCCGGCGACAGTCGTGACCCAACTCCGGCCTCCCTCCCTCCCTCTCTCTCTCTCTCTCTCTCTCTCTCTCTCTCTCTCTCTTCGATCCCCTGCTAGCGCCGACCCCTTAACCCACGATTGTCCCACCTCCGGCGGCACCCATCTCCTGGAAACCCATTAACGTCAGCGGAACCACCTGCTCCCTCCTGTCTCTCCTGTCGCCGACGGCATCCTGTTCCAAACCGCCGCCCCACTGCCAAGCCAAGCTCCATGCCCAATTACAAACCCGGCAGCCCACTAACCCGCATCAGACCCGCGTGTGTTCTTCAACCCAGAACCCTCTTCCAAAAGCCAAAGACCCATTTCAAAGACCATTACCCCTTCTCACGATTTTACCGGCACAAACAGCAAAAGCAAAAACCAAAATAAATCCCACATGTCAAAAAAACTCTTTTACCCATTTAATTCATTTTACCCATTATACCCCAACTAACCACTCAAAACCAATTTCCCAAAAATGACTCCAAACCTCTCATCCCTAAATAAGATTTTATTCCTCACCTCACTACCCACATGACCTCACCCAAACCACATGTTCACCCAAGCCAATTCCCAAAAATACCCCCATGCTCCATGCCTTGTATTTAAATAGAGTTGAAGACCAAAAACTCATCATCAAATAAAAGAGAGCTTTTAGATAGGAGTTTCAGAGCGAGAATTTTAGAGAAAATTATCCTTTGTAAATAGTTTTTCCTTTTTTTATTTTAGATATTTGTGAGATTAAATATTGTAAGATAATTAATAGAGTGGATATTTTAATTTCATATCACTTGGATGCTCAGTTAAGAGGTGTATGCTTCAAATTGGATGAGTAGAGTTCAACTTTCTCAAAGAGATTTGGTTTGCTTGTTCTATTTCATTCTATTTTATTTTAGTAGCCTTGATTATTAATTTGTCATATTTCATACCATGTTAGGCTAAAACCCCTTTCAAGGGGTGGGGTAAAACCCTTATTTGATGTTATTTTATTTTAATTAGTTTAATTACTTGAAAAGTCCCTTTGAATGTTAATATTGATCCCTTACCCTTAGATTTACGCCTCGAGAGAGAGTAAATGATTTCGAGAGAATATCGAAATTCTAGTGATAATACCCACTTTAGATTCGAACTAGAGATAGGGGTTTCTTAAGTAGGGTATTATCACTTGAATTTCAACTCTAAATTTATTTTATAAGATTGACATAAATTGTAATTGATCGATCCTAGCGGGTGATTAATTAAGAGTGTGAATCTATGTTACTAGAGTTGTGGGGTGTTAAACTTAACTTTCTAAAAGATTAATATTCTAATTACACTTTCAATGAGAGTTAATTTGTAATTTTGATATTAATTTGGGAGTATTCAAATAATTAAATTAATTAATTAGAATAACTAAAATTTGTGGTGTAATCCCACTCCTTGATTGTTCTCACAATTATTTACCTCACTTTATCTTTTATTTTAGTTTAGACTTTAATTTTCATTTTAGTAAATTTCTAGTTAGTTGTTTTCATCTCACACTTTAGTTTAGTTAGTTTAAATCATCACCTCACCCTATTGTTTTAATATTGAAAAAGCTAAAAAAAATAGAAAAGTGAGAAAGCCCAAAAAGAAAATAAAAAGTGAATTACAATTGAATTTGTTCCATTTGCTTTACTCCATATAAAGTGGATTGACATCCTTACTTACCACTCTACACTTGAGCTTATTATATTTTGTAGGGACATAAGGATTTTGATTAGAAGGACTTTTCAAGCAACGACAAATAAACACAAAAGTTCTTTTTATCAGAACCCAAAGCACATCTTTGTCGAAGTTTCTCTTGTAGAGAAGATTTATCTACTGTTGGATTGATAGATCTAACATGAGCTATTTACCGACGGCTGCGGTCATTGGGGATACTCGAGGGTATTTACTTCAAAAGGAGGAGTTGTGGTTCTTAATGTTCTTGCGGGAATATTTTTTGATTTTAGGTTGCAGTCAATGTGGATTTTCTGCTAGAAATTCATTGCATATTTCTTTATGTAATAGAAAGTTGTAATTTACATTAGATGGTGAAATAAAAGTTTTTACCCGAAAGTGTTTTTTCTTGAAATTGTGTTTTCTCTTGCATGGTTTATTTACATAACACTTTGAATCAATTTAATGAATGATTAGGGCTTAAAAGATAAAATTGGTTTAAATAAATTGATTCTCATATTTGGTGCATAATAAAATTGAGAAATTTAGAAAAATGTTGTATTTACCTAAAACACATACAAAAGTGTATTTAGTTAATTTAGTCTCATCCCTGGTCATGTATTTAGAACACCAAAAATCCAAATACCAACTAGTTGAGGTACGCTCAGCTTTAAATGTAGTTATAAACATATTGCACCTAATTTGGGGTAAGAGGTCATCTTTTTCTAACCCAAATGGCCTTGGTTTTAGCATTTTTGGTTGCCTTAAACTTAGAAAAGGTTTTAGGAGTCTTTCTAAATGCTTTCTTCTAAGAGTGAGGTCCCCCCTTTTCATCCAATAGTTAAAGATTTGAGTGGTTTTCCTAGAGAGAACATTTTTATTCCTACTCTTCTTAGAATAGTTAAAGTTTTAATAAACATGTGTGAACACATGTTTTTGAAAACATTTAGTAATGGAGTGACCATAGATATTGTAGTAATCAAAGTATTGGTGCGAGTTAGGCTTAACTTTATTACCTAAGTCCTTGAAAATAGGTTTGGTGATGTTTGACACATGAGTTTAGCTGCAAAAGTCTTACTTCTTTGTCCACGATCTCTTAAGGGGGGGGGGGGGGGGGGGGGGTGGGGGGGGGGAGGGGAATACTTTCCTTTAACCTTAGGTTTTCTCTTTGGATTACTTACACTTTTCTATTTCTTAAGAATCAACAAAATTTAGAATTCCTTTTTGAGATTTATCCAAAGTCTGGACCATTTTAACGAAGGCTATGTTTGAATATGGAGAAATTGTCTTTGTATCTTTAATATTTTTACTAAATCCAAGGCCTTTTTATTATCAGAATTAAGTTGCTAGAGTTGATGATGATGTCATAAGTTTTATTAGGACTCTTAAAGTGTATGCATTTTTTCAAAACATTTGTGAGCTTTTGTTTAGATTCTACGAATTCAAGTAAGGTAGTGTAATACCCTATATTTTCATGCTATATTAATTTGGGAATTTATTAAATTTAATGTGAGTTAATTATTTAATAAAAATCCGGAAATAAATTATGTTATAATTATTAACGTGATGAGAGTTAGTAATTATATAAAATTTGTCGAATATTACTAATGAGCAAAGTAATATATTATATTGGTTATATTGAATGTCATGAGTGAATTAAATGACAATTTCGGAAATTGAAGTCAGGACGTGATCGTGTCGCGTCGGGACTAAATTTTGGTAAATAAAAAGTGAATATTTTATAAGATGTTCGTATGGTCGTTTTGAGTGCGCCAACGCGTTCGAAAGGGTCGAGATAGTCAGAAAAGTGTACCCGAGTGTTTAGTTTGGGTCTCGGGGCGTTTTTAGACCTAATTAGTACCCCGGGAAGGCATTTTGGTCATTTTACATATTTGGGTAATAAAACCCACGAAAATCAGCAACCTTTATCAGCCATTTAGGTTAGCCATTTAGGGCTAGAATATTCAGAACCCTATAACGGCCATTGGAGAAGAGAGGAGAGAGCTCTCAAGGAAATTCAAAAAAAAAAGGTGGCCCGTTTGCACCGCCGTCACCGCCAACGCGTAGATCGCGAGACGGAGAACGTAACCACACCGGATTCATCCGCAAACCAGACTTCTGAAAATCCCAGGCAAGTTTTTATCTTGCTTATTTCATTGAGGCATCTTTCATATTAGCTTAAGAGTAATTCAAATTAGTTTTTATGGAAGAAAACCAAAGATATGAGATAGGAATCGCATGTAGTTACGGTTTATATGATAAATCTGGAAACCCTTGTCATTTAGAGGAAATTACCCACGAAATTTTGATGATTATAAGAAGAAAATTATGGAAATACTTATTAGAACCATGCTTAAGAGAATTTTAGGGTTCTTGATGATTAATTAACTTTTGGGGCTATTAATCCTTGATTAAATGATAGAAATACCCATGCCTTACGTTGGAAATATCTGGTATATTGATATAATGTTAGTAATAGAATTTTTGGGACGTTTGGGTTTGGAAATTATGGATTTGGATGAGGATAAGTGGTAAAACCCGTAACTGCAATTCTGCAGAAATCGAAATACTTGCTTGATCGATCGATCGAGCCTAAAGCTTCGATCGATCGAAGGTTCGATCGATCGAGCCCCAAACCTCGATCGATCGACCCCTCCTGGCAAACTCCTATTTCCGTTGTTAAATGAGTTAAATTTAATTTATCACGAAATAATTCTTGGACATCCTTAATTGAATGTTTTGGGAGATAGGGAAGACCAGTTTGTTATATGAATAAATTTTGGGGACTTTTAATGTGAGACGGGGATTTGCATTTTGGAATAGTTACTTAAGGGTCGATGAATTTATGTATTAAAAGGAGAGGTGTGTAAGAGAGTTACGTTGGAACCTTAAGAGAATACTTACTGAATTTTATACTTGTGAGGATAGAGTCCACGAGTGTCACAAAATGAGTTGGAGAAACTCTTCGAGTTAAGGTTAATGACGAACCCTTATAAGAAATACTTAATGTGAAAATTAAGGATAAATATCATAATTATGGGTGATGAGAGAAACCTATATTGATATGATAATAATGGGTATATTTATATGGTTGTGTATGCATATATTATATACGTGTGAAAAACGTACCCGCGCTACTTGCTATCCCTGAGGTTACCGCGCTGGGAGAGTCTTATCTCGATGGGCCCTTTATGGGGGATATTGACTTGTACCCTAGAAGATAAATATCCTTGGTAAAGGCTATCGAATCCATAGTTCAGACGGTCCTAAGAGGTGTGAGGGTATGTACTTACCTCTTAGAGACTTGGAATCTATGCTTCGCCTCAAAATTTTGTTTGTATATATGTTGATACAGTTCGAGAGTGATTCCGAACTTGTATTTCCCTTAGTGTGAGAAATACGGGGATTGGATAGCAGAGTATGCCTGCACCATAGTTTGTATGTTGGTGCTGTTAGAATATATATATTATACGAGTGCTTAATATATATATCTGAAATTTGGGAAATTTAAACTGTTACTGTGATATGGTAAGTGAGAAATGATTCTGGGCTATAAATCGGAAATACTTGTTTGAAAAGTATAATATGACACTGAGAAACTTTATAAATTAATGAAGCTAAACGAGAGTTTTGTTACAAATTGGAAGTATCCTTTTTAAACAATTATATAGTTCGGCTTTGAAATCTTACGAGTAATTTAAGATAAGCTAAATTGTTGGGAAGGTTAGTGATAAAATGATAGGATAAACCGTTGGGAAGGTTAGTGCGATAGGTGTGCACATTAGAAGAGAGGTGAGGATTTCTCAAGAGAGTGTCGCACTAATATGTTGTTGCATTGGCCTGTATCAATTTAAAAACTTGCTAAACGAATTTTTAAATCATACACACTATCGGGGTCTGACCCGTTTCTTTTTCTCTCTCTCTCTCTCTCTCTTGTATATATATATGTATGTATTACAGGTGTCCAGCCACAAGGGCGTCTTGCTTAGGATCCCTTGGAAGGAACGCACTGCAGCTTAGGTGGGAGTTGCTGGTCTCTTGATTAGATGACTTCGTTCATTCGGATCAACTCTTAGTACTTTCATTTAGTTGGGCATGTTTAGCTCTTTCCATTATTCCGTTGTTATTGGACATTTGTATTTCAGTTATTTCCAGTACTGTTACTATGGGATTTATTCAGTATGGATGTGGTACCTTAAATTTTACTTTTTGGGATTCAATTGAAGAATGTTTTAAATTAATGGGATTATGTTCCTGGATTATTGTATTGTGACTCTTACTTATTGAATGTTGTTAATAAATAAATAAATAAATAATTTTTATTTAAATAAAATTTGGAAAGAATGTTCAAATATGGTTTTGACACTTAGCTTAATTAATTAGGGTGTTAAATTGAATTTTTTTATTTTTGATAGTGATGCTGAGAATGAACTAGCTGTTCACCTTGATTTAATTTAATAAAGGAGTGATCGCCCAATATTTAATTAGGCGGGGTGTCACAGGTGGTATCAGAGCATCAGGTTCTAGTGTCCTTAGGATCTGTATGACTTATTATGCTTTCCGCGTTGCTTTGTTTGATATAGAGCCCTAACATTAGGAATGTTGTATTCATCTTTATGCGTTGGAAATTCGTTCTTCTGCGACTTGTCGATACAAATGTTAAACTTATTCTGACTTAATTTTAAAACTTTCAGATGGACCATCAGGAAGAAAAAGTGGATATTGTTGGGGAAGTTAATGAACAAGGACAACTCGCGCCTCAGGTGTCTCCAAAAAGGGTACCAATCACTGAAATCGCGGGCATTGTGGCATAAGCAGTTACCACTGCAGTTTTACAATACCAAGAACGCATATTTCAACTTCAAGGAGGTAAAAGACCTAGAGAGGTTAACCAAAGGCATGTGACTAAAGTTGAAAATTGTATGAAGGCACCGAAATTGCGACAATAAACCACTCAAGACCGAGTCAGTTCCGTAAGTAACAAAATTTATGAAAAGGGCCAAAAGTGTCAGGGCCAACGAAGTCAGATTCAGAATGAAAATCACAAAGAGGTGTTTCAGTTGTGGAATGGATGGTCACAAACGTCAATTTTATCCGAATCAGACTGGGGATAAACTACAATTCGACCAGCGAAGACTTTCGGGACTCTGTGATAAATGTGTACAACCAGGTCACAAGTGGAGGGATTGTCCTCACCCTGATAGGGTTCTTCCGCAAATTTCCACTCAAGGCCAGCAAGACCAGGGAAAAAGCGAGGCTAGTCAACAACATAGTGAAGTGAAGCGGTTTCGAGAGAAGAGTCTCCGATGTGGCAGGAAAGACCATAGTTGTCAGAATTTCCCAAAGAGGAATAAAATCTCAAGTCAGCAAGGCCGACACCGACAGCAGCACAACCAGAGGGGGAGTAACTTCGGAGGCCGATGTTTTGTGTGTGGTAAACATGGCCATAAGCGCCAGGACTACCCAAAGTGTGATAGGGCCCGACAGCAGCAGGGTTCCCGAAATGAGCCACAGAGACCACTTTTTCCACCTGCCCTCCCAGCTCTAGCCCAGGTGCCAGCCTTACTAACTATACCAGCAGCTCCAGTGCAGCAATGGCACTTACAATATGGACGTGTCTATAACGGTATATTTTCCTATCCATGGTACTATGGGTCGGGTTTTGTTTAATACTGGGGCGACGCATTGTATAGCTACACATTTTGTGAAGGCCTTAGAGTTGTTAGCCACAACAGAGAGCACAGTGACGTGTGTAGACTCACCCCTGGGGAGTGGGTCCCTTATTTTATTTTTATGCTGGGGAGTGGAGGTAGAGATCGGTAGTTTGGTATTACCTCCAGTTATGTTAGTCTTTGACATACATGAGTACGATGTGATTATCGATATGGATTGGCTCGTAGCTTATAGAGCCATGATTGATTGCTTCGGTGGGAGAATTGTTTTTGCCATTACCGGGCAAGAGATGTTTGTAGTGGCGATGCCTCGCCCAGAGGGAGGTTCGACCGCTCATTTGTATTACATAGAGGATGATACCTCTAAGGAAGTCATGATTCCCTTAGAGTCGATCCCAGTTGTCAGGGAGTATTTCGATGCGTTTCAGGAGATACCAGGCCTATCCCCAGTCGAGAGATAGACTTTGTCATAGATTTATTGCCAGATACGAGACCCATAGCACGCGCACCGTACCGTATGGCTCCGGGAGAGATGCGAGAGCTACGAGATCAGATAGAGCAACTGTTAGGTCAAGGCTTCATTCGTAGGAGTACCTCACTTTGGGGCGCTCCAGTATTGTTTGTGAAAAATAGAGATGGTTCATTGAGATTGCGTGTAGACAACAGGGAGCTGAACAAGGTCACGATACGGAATAAGTATCCGTTGCCTCGAATCGATGATCTGTTCGACCAATTGAGGTGAGCAACTTTATTTTCGAAGATAGATCTGAGGTCGGGGTACCATCAGTTGTGTATTAGAGAGAAGGATGTTTCAAAGACTAACTTCTTGACGAGATATGGGTCCTATGAGTTCAGGGTAATGCCGTTCGAACTCATAAATTCTCCAGCCGTTTTCATGGACTTGATGAACTGAGTTTTCAGAGAGTTCTTGGATCAGTTTGTCATCGTCTTCATAGATGACATCTTGATATATTCATACTTCGAGGAGGAGCATGCCGAGCACTTGAGGCAGGTTCTTCAGACTCTACGAGAGCATCAGTTGTATGTTAAGTACGAGAAGTGCGAACTCTAGTTACGAGAGGTACAGTTCTTGGGGCATGTTGTTTCTGGGCAGGGGATAGCAGTTGACCCAAGTAAAGTGTCATTGGGAAGGGAATGGGGACAGCCCATGACGCCGACGGAAGTGCGTAGTTTCTAGGGGTTATATGGTTACTATAGGAGATTTATTCGTGGATTCTCCAAAATAGTGGGTCCACTGACAAATCTCACTCGCAAGGGGGTACTATATGTTTGGGATGATGCTTGTCAGTTGTCTTTCGATGAGCTGAAAGACAAGCTTACTTCAGCACCAGTTCTTACATTACCGAAGCCGGGTGTGGAGTACCTGGTTTACACCGATGCGTCCTTACGGGGATTTGGGGGAGTAGTTCAGCAGGAGGAGAATGCTATAGTTTTTGCCTCCCGCAAGCTTAAGCCGCATGAGAAGAATTACCCCACCCACGACCTGGGGTTAGCAGCGGTCGTCTTTGCATTGAGGATATGGAGGCACTATTTATTGGGGGAGAAATTTCGTTTGTTCACAGACCACAAGTCATTGCAGTACCTATTCACTCAGCGAGAGCTGAATATGCGTCAGCGCAGATGGCTAGAGTTTGTGAAGGACTACCAGTTCGATATACATTATCATCCGGGAAAGGGAAACATAATTGCTGATGCGTTGAGTCGTAGATCGGTAGATGAGGTAGCGGACGTCTGGAAAGCAAAATAGAAGGAGTTGGATCACAAGGATGCAGTAGCCCGTTCTTTCATATCCGTTATGTCAGTCACACCCGAGATTGTTACGAGGGTGATACAGGCATAGACCACAGACCCATTTTTCCAGGAGCAGATTGTACGACTTTTAGCAGAGGGTCTGAGTCCTATTGTGTTAGTTATGATGGAGGTTTGCGGTTTAATAGGAGATTGGTGGTTCCAGAAGGGGCGAAATTACGTCATGAAGTGATGAACCAATCTCACGGGTCCCGATTTACGGTGCATACTGGAGGGGATAAGATGTACCAGGATATGAGGAGACAATATTGGTGGAGTGGGATGAAGGACATTGCTGAGTTCATGTCCAAATGTTCTACCTACCAGCTGGTGAAGGTGGACCATCAGAAAGCTTCAGGGTTGCTTCAGCCATTGGAAATACTCGCATGGAAGTGGGGGAGTATTTCCATGGATTTTATTACAGGGTTGCCTACATCACAGTGGGGCCACGACTCTATCTGGGTGATTGTAGACTGTCTGACCAAGGTGGCTCATTTTCTACCGGTGCGAACAGACTATACCACGGGTCAGTATGCTCAGTTGTTTATTGATGAGATCGTCAGATTACACGGGGTGCCCCTGAATATTGTGTCAGATATAGATAATATTTTCGTGTCACGTTTTTGGGAAAGCTTTGAGGAGGTTATGGGTACTGACTTGAGATTGAGTTCAGCTTATCACCCACAAATAGATGGACGCATGTGTGTCCTTGATTTTGGAGAAGGTTGGGAGCCACACCTTCCACTGGTAGAGTTTGTTTATAATAACTCGTATCAGTTCACAATTGGCATGGATCCATTTGAGGCTTTGCATGACAGGCCTTGTCGTTCCCCAGCTTGTTGGCACGAAGTGGGGGATAACAAGTTTCTAGGACCAGAGGTTATCCAGGAGACCTCCGCGAGATTGAGATTATCAGGAGTCGCATTCGGGTAGCCCAGGACAGGCAGAAGATCTACGCCAATGCAAAACGGTTCTTCCGGAAGTTTAGTGTGGGGGACTAGGTGTTATTGCGTGTATCTCCTATGAGGGGAGTGATGAGGTTCGGGAAGAAGGGGAAGTTGGCTCCGAGGTACGTGGGACCATTTCCCATCATCGAGAGGATTGGGTCGATTGCATATAGGTTGGGACTTCCAGAGCATTTACATCGCATCCACGATGTATTCCACATCTCGTCGTTGAGACGATATCTTCGGGATGATATGGCCCATACTCACATCGCGATAGATGAGATAGATTTACATCCTGATCGCTCTTACGAGGAGAGACCGGTGGCTATCCTAGACTTTAGTGAGAGGAGATTGAGGTCGAAGATAGTTCCACTTGTGAGAGTCCAGTGGGAGCACCATAATATGGAGGAATCCACTTGGGAGCGCGAGGCAGATATGCGCGAGAGATATCCAAATTTGTTCTTACCAGGTATGCCTTATTTTCAAAATTTTGGGATGGAATTCTATTATTAGGGGAGAAGTATGTAATACCTCGTATTTTCGTGCTATATTAATTTGGGAATTTATTAAATTTAATGTGAGATAATTATTTAATAAAAATCCAAAAATTAATTATGTTATAATTATTAACGTGACGAGAGTTAGTAATTATATGAAATTTGTTGAATATTACTAATGAGCAAAGTAATATATTATATTGGTTATATTGAATGTCATGAGTGAATTAAATGAAAATTTCGGAAATTTAAGTCGGGACGAGCTCGTGTCGCGTCGGGACTAAATTTTGGTAATTAAAAAGTGAATATTTTATAAGTTGTTCATATGGTTGTTTTGAGTGCGTCAACACGTCCGGAAGGGTTGAGATAGTCAGAAAAGGGTACCCGGGGGTTTATTTTGGTTCTCGGGACATTTTTAGACCTAATTAGTACCCCGGGAGGGCATTTTGATCATTTTAAATATTTGGGTAATAAAACCCACGAAAATTAGCAACCTTTATCAGCCATTTAGGTTATCCATTTAGAGTTAGAATATTCAGAACCCTAGAATGGCCATTCGAGAAGAGAGGAGAGAGCTCTCAAGGCAATTCAAGGCCAAAAACTCACCCGTTTGCACCACCGTCACCGCCAACGCGTAGATCGCAAGATGGGGAACGCAACCACACCGGATTCATCTGCAAACCAGACTTCTGAAAATCCCAGGCAAGTGTTTATCTTGCTTATTTTGTTGATGAATCTTTCATACTAGCTTAGGAGTAATTAAAATGAGTTTTTATGGAAGAAAACCAAAGATATGAGATAGGAATCGCATGTAGTTACGGTTTATATGATAATTCTGGAAACCCTTGCCATGTTGAGGAAATTACCCACGTAATTATGATGATTATAAGAAGAAAATTCTGGAAATACTTGTTAGAACCATGCTTAAGAGAATTTTAGGGTTCTTGATGATTAATTAACTTTTGGGGCTGTTAATCCTTGATTAAATGATAGAAATACCCATGCCTTACGTTGGAAATATCTGATATATTGATATAATGTTAGTAATAGAATTTTTGGGATGTTTGGGTTTGGAAATTATGGATTTGGATGAGGAATCGAAATACCTGCTTGATTGATCGATCGAGCCTAGAGCTTTGATCGATCGAAGGTTCGATCGGTCGATCCCCAAACCTCGATCGATCGACCCCTCCTGACAAACTCCTATTTCCCTTGTTAAATGAGTTAAATTTAATTTATCATGAAATAATTCTTGGACATCCTTAATAGAATGTTTTCGGAGATAGGGAAGACCAGTTTGTTATATGAATAAATTTTGGGGACTTTTAATGTGAGACGGGGATTTGCATTTTGGAATAATTACTTAAGGATCGATGAATTTATGTATTAAAAGGAGAGGTTCGTAAGAGAGTTACGTTGGAACCTTAAGAGAATACTTACTAAATTTTATACTTGTGAGGATAGAGTCCACGAGTGTCACAAAATGAGTTGGAGAAACCCTTCGAGTTAAGGTTAATGACGAACCCTTATAAGAAATATTTAATGTGAAAATTAAGGATAAATATCGTAATTATGGGTGATGAGAGAAACCTATATTGATATGATAATAAGTGGTATATTTATATGGTTGTGTATGCATATATTATATACATGTGAAAAACGTACCCGCGCTACTTGCTATCCCTGAGGTTACCGCGCTGGGAGAGTCTTATCTCGATGGGCCCTTTATGGGGAATATTGACTTGTACCCTAGATGATAGATATCCTTGGTATAGGCTATCGAATCGATAGTTCAGACGGACCTAAGAGGCGTGAGGGTATGTACTGACCTCTTAGAGACTTGGAATCTATGCTTCGCCTCAAAATTTTGTTTGTATATATGTTGATACAGTTCGAGAGTGATTCCAAACTTGTATTTCCCTTAGTGTGAGAAATACGGGGATTGGATAGCAGAGTATGCCTGCACCATAGTTTGTATGTTGGTGCTGTTAGAATATATATATTATACGAGTGCTTAATATATATATCTGAAATTTGGGAAATTTAAACTGTTTCTGTGATATGGTAAGTGAGAAATGATTCTGGGCTATAAATCGGAAATACTTGTTTGAAAAGTATAATATGACACTGAGAAACTTTATAAATTAATGAAGCTAAACGAGAGTTGTGTTACAAATTGGAAGTATCCTTTTTAAACAATTATATAGTTCGGCTTTGAAATATTACGAGTAATTTAAGATAAGCTAAATTATTGGGAAGGTTAGTGATAAAATGATAGGATAAACCGTTGGGAAGGTTAGTGTGATAGGTGTGCACATTAGAAGAAAGGTGAGGATTTCTCAAGAGAGTGTCGCACTAATATGTTGTTGCATTGGCCTGTATCAATTTAAATACTCGCTAAACGAATTTTTAAATCATACACACTATCGGACTCTGACTCGTTTCTTTTTCCCTCTCTCTCTCGCTCTCTTGTATATATATATATATATATATATATGTATGTATTACAGGTGCCCATCCACAAGGGCGTCTTGCTTAGGATCCCTTGGAAGGAACGCGCTGCAGCTTAGGTGGGAGTTGCAGGTCTCTTGATTAGACGACTTCGTTCATTTGGATCCACTCTTAGTACTTTCATTTAGTTGGGCATGTGTAGCTCTTTCCATTATTCCGTTGTTATTGGACATTTGTATTTCAGTTATATCCGGTACTGTTACTATGGGATTTATTCAGTATGGATGTGTTAACTTAAATTTTACTTGTTGGGATTCGATTGACGAATGTTTTAAATTAATTGGATTATGTTCCTGGATTATTGTATTGTGACTCTTACTTATTGAATGTTGTTAATAAATATATAAATAAATATTTTTTCTTTAAATAAAATTTGGAAAGAATATTCAAATATGGTTTTGACACTTAGCTTAATTAATTAGGGTGTTAAATTGGATATTTTTATTTTCGATAGTGATGCTGAGAATGAACCAGCTGTTCACCTTGATTTAATTTATTAAAGGAGTGATCGCCCGGTATTTAATTAGGCGGGGTGTCACAGGTATCCTTATACCTTTCTTCTAAAATAATCTTTCTCTCCGAAACATCTTTAACTTTAATAATGTATTCTTTAGTTTCTGTCTCACGTGCAATATATATGGTTGTGTAATCCTAGACATTTTTCTTAATAGTATTGCTTTGTTGTTCAATATCTTTAGTCAGCTGTTTCACAAATTTTCCACTTTGGCACTTCTCTTAAAAGTCGTAGTGTAGAGTTCTTGTATGTTAGGCAAGTCATTTTTGGAGTCACTAAGTGATGTGTGCGATGTGAAACCTAACACTTCAATTGTGTAGTGGCACTCACACACCCATTTAATTCATTATAAGATTTGTCACTTTGACTCACACTCACACTAGAGCTAACTAAATAATTTGAAACAGTAGTAGATAAAACATTTATATCAGAAGGAGATATATCACTATCAACATAAAATATACAACTCTCAATAGGCAAGCATGATTTATCATCAAAATATATTATCTTAGTAAAGAAGAACATGAATGATTCATAAGCATTAAATAACTCAAGTTCCCCCTCTTCGGAATCACCAGAGTCATCCCAAGTTTTGCAAATATTAGGCTTGAGAATGTTATTAAATTTAACTATACATTTAGGAGCAATGTGCCCGATTTGTCCACACCTATGACATTGGATATTGCAATAATATTTCTTAGGTGTAAAAGTATTATCCAAGGTCTCTTTGCCACCATTCATATCATGTGGTCTGTGATTCTGAAAGTTTTGGTAACCAAATTTCAATTGTTTAAAAGCAACTGAATTTCTTAACATTATAATTTTCTTAAATTATTTGCTTATCGGGGAAATTTGATTATCAAGACTATCTAAGTCATAGTCCTCATTTAAGTCTAGGTCAAATTTAAATAGGTTCCTTTTAGAAAAGTTAACTAAAATGAAAATACAACATTACAACCGGAGGATCTTTTACGATGTGAGGTAATTTGTTTCTTGTATTCCAACTCCGTTTCAACAGTTCTAAGTTTACTACTAAAAAATTCATGAGTTAAATTGGGGTCATCAATCTTTTCAATGGCGTATCTTTTATTATCAAACTTAGGAAGTAGGGATCTCAAGATTTTAAGCTCAATTTATTTCATATCATATACTATCCCATTAGCATGAAGTTTAGTGATATTATTGGTCATCTTAATATAACAGTCATCAAAGGATTTAGTCTCATCCATTATAAAGGTGTTATATTGTTGAACAGGCATTTGGGTTTTCCCAGCCCTAACATTCTCATCACCTTTATGGGTAGTGGCAAGGGTGTCCAAGGCTTCTTTAGAAGTTGTGCAGATAGATATACGTTTAAATTCATGCTCATTTACAGATATAAAAATATATTTTTTACACTTAATTTTAATAAGTGACATTACCATTTCTTGTTCAGTGAATTCATTAAGACTTTTCTTAATCCTTATTATACTGGTTTCAACTAAGGGCAAAGTAGGGTGAATAGATCCATTTTCAATCATCTCCCAAATATTATCACCTATAGTACCTTGGATGAAGGCAATCATCCTTACCTTCGTGTAACGAAAATTGCGTCCATCAAAGAGGGGTGGTCGGAATAGGTTACCAAGCTTCTCAAATTTTTCATCCATTTTTGAAAACCTGATTTCAAAAGTAGTTTTAAGATTGAAAAACAATTTTGAAAAGCCCTCTCTGATACCACTTGAAAATCACTTACCAAGTTAATAAAAAAAGTTAAGGTTCAGGTCAACTCCGAATAAACTCATTGAAGAAACTCCTCTTTGAATAAAAGACACAAGATATGTTAAAGATTTAAATCCAGATCAAATTTGAGATTTACTCATTTTTTAAAACAAAAATCGTATTATGTCTTTGAGTCCTAACAAGTATAGTAAGACTTAAGAACTGAAAGTAGTAAATAGCATAGGCATTTTTTTACGCAGTAAAACCCCAAATTAAGGGAAACCTCCACGGTGACCTCTATGCAACAACCAAAGAAAGTCACTAAAATAAACAGTAATTACAATCTCTTAAAACAGAAATACAAAATAACTTTGCAAGACATAAATATACCTACTGAGCTTTTGTCCTCCTATGGTACAGTTTCCACTGTGCTGATTTTCCCATATGTTTTCTTTGACTTTAATTCATTTCTCCTTAGCAAACCCCAATAAGATGATTCTCTCAAAGAACAACACATTTTACTCTCTAAGTGTTTGTGCGTGAGAGTATCCAGTGACTGTGAAGTGCTTATATGTAAATATGAGATCTCACCCACTCATATAATACATGCAAGTCCTACATATTACAAGGTCTTCTAAAATGATGATTAGGGTTTCCAAAATCAGACTTTGTTATTTCAAGAACAATTTTCAGATTCTAAAACTCAGATCTAAATAAAAATTTATTTGTATACAAAATTTTAATTTTACAAAATGTAAAATTTACATGAAATCTCAGTTCTTGAAAACAAATGCTTTTTGAAGTCTCTTTTCCATGATTTCGAAACAGATAATGTTTGATCAACTAAAATATGCACAACTACAAAACATGATCGAACAAGAAAAAAGTTTTTATAAAATAAATTTTATAAATAACCTAAAATACTTGTGAAATGTATTAATAGGTTTTAAATCTCAAATTTGTAAGAAGAAATAATACTTTAAATCATGTGCGACATTTTTAAGAGAGAATCAATTATCAAATGAGTAAATCACCAAATCTCGTAGATATACCAACCTGAAAAAACACGAAATAGTATGAAAATGACAATAGGTTTTCTACAGAAGTTGTTTTAACAAAATCGAAGGAAGAACCATCAAAACTAACACTACACTCTTCTGATTTTGATAGAAATTTTTCCAACAAAGTTTGACGAAGAAATCTATGCTAAAAAATAATTGTTCTCTCTATTTTTTCTCTTATCTTCTCTCTCTCTCTCTCTCTCTCTCTCTCTCTCTCTCTCTCTCTCTCTCTCCTCCCTCCCTCCCTCCCTCTCTCTCTCTCTCTCTCTCTCTCTCTCTCTCTCTCTCTCTCTATTTTTCTCTTAGACCTCACTTCTCCAAAAGTCTCTAACTGCGGAGACTAAAGTCCTATTTATACTAGAGGTTGATGCTTTTGGAGTTTTGGAGAAAAACAACAACTAGGATTGATCTCACTACCCAAATGTAAATCTAATGGCTTTTATGGCACCGCACAAAGGTATGATCCTATTGAATAAACAAGGATTAGCGGGGATAATGAATAAGAACATGTAGACCGTAGATTATAATGATGTAGAGGTTGTGATTTAATTAGGAATGTGAGATATCAGAAAATACAACTTTCACCAATCACAATCGTCCATCTGTGGACACGTGTTGTTCAAATATTAGAGGCAAAACGCGTGTTTTCTTTTATATTTTTTAAAAAAACTCACTTTGCACCACACTATTCTCTGTCAGTTTTGTATTCAACCCAAACAGTTTTTAGGGAATTAGGGGAATATGATTTAAGCCCAATTTTTTTTGACCTAATTTTAAATGTTTAAAATTCATTTTAAAGCGTTTAAAATTCCTAACAAATATTTAAAAATATTTTAACACGCACACCTTGCAATATGATAATTCGATAACCTAAAGTGTATTGTTAACTACCTTTAGGATTATTTGATAGGTTAGGAAGGTTGAGGATGCTTTTTTGATGTTGTCTTGATAATACATATGAAGAGAATCTCGGACAATGTATAAAATAATTTTGTCTGTATATCCGAACTAGTTGGAACTCCTATATGGTATTAACTTTTGTTAAGTCAACCATACAAGTGTGGGTAAAAGAAAATTTTCAAACATTTATCCATAAAATAATGAGGTGAGAAGGGAAGCTGACGAGGCGAGGAGAGAAGAAAATGAAGCTCTAAGGGAGAACGCTGCAATAAAAGAACAAATGGATGACCTTTTTGGAATATTATAGGAGTTATCTAATCCCATAGATCATAATAGTACATGAGTAGCAGAAGAGATGCATGAAGTGTAAATGGTCAATTATCTAATATCAATTTTTTATGTACTTCGTTTTTTGTGAACGATGAATAAATTTATGTAATTGAAGTATTTGACTTAATTTTGATGTGGAATATTATAAATACAACAATGAAGTAGAAAAATTCTTACTAGATTGTCTTAATTATCTCAAATATTAGATAAGAAAATTGAATGCATTTAGTGTTATTGGTTAATTATTTTATGCATAAAATGTGAATATTAAATGTAATAACTATTAGTGGAGGCAATAATTTGCTACGGAAAAATATTTTTAGTGAAAAATTTGAATTGTCACATAACTATCTTGGCCTTAAGTAAAAACTTAGTTTTAGTAGAAAATATTATATTTTCTACAAAAAGAACCTTTTAGTTGAAAATCTTAATTGTCACAAAACTATCATGACCTTAAGAAAAAACTTAATTTTGGTAGCAAATCATATATTTGCTACAAAAAGAAGCTTTTAGTGGCAAATAACATGTTTTTAGTGACAGTTTTGATTATTTTTTGTAAAAAATAATTTTCCACTAAAATTACATCATTTAGTAGCAAAATTTGTTTCCCACTAAATTTGTAACATTTAGTAGAAAACGCCAAAAAATTTCCACTAATGGTATTAGCAACAGGTCTTTAGTAGCAAAGTTGTGACAATTTTTTTTACCACTAAATGTTTTAGTAGAAATTTTTTAATGATTAGTCACAATTTTTTTTGCAACTAAAAGACTTTTTTCTTGTAATGAATGGTTGGAAGAAGAAGAAGAAGGTGATGAAAACCACCACCTACTAAGGTAGCCTCAACGAGGTTGCCTAGAACCACAAAGCTTGCCTGCATAAAAGCTCCAAGCAAAACTGCCTTCAAACTCCATAAATCTTCCATCTTCATCTTCTCCAAAACCCCCCCGACAAGACCTCCAAAATTCGTAGTTTTACGAGGAAAAGACGGAAATGAATGTATAAGGTTCAAATTGTGACACCCCGACTAATTAAATACCGGGTAGCTACTCCTTTATAAAATTAATTCAAAATGCCAAGTCGGCTCAGTTAATAGCATCACTGTCGTAAACATTTTTTTTATTATTATATCTAACCACCTAGTATTTAAAAAGCAAGTTGCCAAATTTTAATTTAAGTCTGATTAACATGCAACAAGTGTAATGAAGAAATAAATAACACCATTCACCATACTGAAGTAAAACAAATAACCAACACGATAGAGTAAATAAAGTCTGGAGGAAACCCCTCACTACAATCCCATAACTGAAATAAATAAACTGAAACAATAATAAAACGTGCTAAAGTCTGAAAAATGAAGTATAAAAGATGTCTCTAAATAGAAATGGGCAACATGCCCTACAATGGATAGATAGTGACTCTGGAATCCAAAAGATAGAAGCGTCTACATGCAAATCCCTGTAGCTTCCACAAGCAGCTACAGCTTGTCACCTGAATGAGTATCCTATGCTTGGTGTCCTTGTGGCTGGGCACCTAAAATGGTTTTACAAAGAAAAAGATATTTGAAAAGCAAACGGGTCAGAGCCTGAATGTGGAGTTATATTTTAAAAACCTGCAAGTTCTTTAAAAACATTTAAAACATTAAATGCAAAATACATGTTAGGACGTACACTCGCATGATATTCTCACTTCTCGTCTAACTGTGCACTCCTAACGTAAGTACCCATCTATAACTACCCTTTCCACTAGCTAAGTGACAACGTAAACTAGCTAGACAACCAAAGGTTCTACCCATTTTACTTGGTTAATTTAACATAACAACGCTCGTAATTTAATAGAGGTTTAACGTAAACTCAGTTACTACATATGCCATTGATATAACTATCAGCTAACTCATTATATAACTCGAAACAATACCGTAATATTTTTACAACATTAACATGAGGATTCCCATTAATATAACATATATTATTCATCTCATAAATATACAATATAAGCACCCCGCAATCTAAGCTGTAGTGCACACATACTCTGCTATCCATCCCAGTACATCACGTACATAAGGATCACATATTCCGAATCTCTCAGGAATAGTTCAGATAACACAAATCACAAATAGTGGAGGCGAACACAGTCACCATCACATGGGTCACGCACATACCTACGCTCCCATGGTCAGCGGACTTATTAATATCACAATAAGTCTTTCTATGACCTATGTTCATCAAGGTACCAGTCTATATCCCCCCCGTAGGCACACAAGGATTAGAGGGTCCTAAGCGAACGAAACCTCCCGTGATAGCAAGTATGGTAGGTATGTCATACATACAATCCATATATCAATACTAAGTAAACACACATCTTAGTAATACCGTATTATATTCGTAGTACATATTGCACTCTCGTACTAATTATAATTATCAAAATTTATTTTATTCCGGTTCATAATTATACGTGCCATAATTTATCCTCACATCGTAGAAGACACTCACGCCTCAACCCAAACGGTTCATTGAATATAACTCTAGTGTATGATTTACTCATCTCAAAAATCCAAAAGTCCCAAATCTAACCTTACATCCATAAAGGAAGGTCATCTATATCCTCGAACAAGTTTAAGGGGCTCCAAAAGTCAAAACAATCCAAAAAGGGTCAAACTGTCAACTCGTTAGAAGTCTCGTTCGAACGAGGCTTCGAACGAGTTTGGACTGTCAGGTCGTTAGAAGTCTCGTTCGAACGAGGCTGTTCGAATGAGATCCCAGTTCGTTCGAACGAACTGACCCTTCTAACGATATCTCGTTCGAACGAGATATCGAACGAAAACCCCTACTCGTTAATAACGACTGGTCAACTCGTTAGAAGCTCGTTCGAACGAGCTCGTTCGAACGACCTGGGGGCTGCTTCTAACGAGATGCCAGTTTCGGCCCAGAATTTTCCAAAAGTCGTTTTTCACCATTTTTACTCCTCAAATCACCTCTAAAATTTATCCCAACAATTGTTTTAAAGTCTCTAAACAATTCTAAACATAATATAACCACATCCTATCACGTTTGTATGAATTTACTCACCCAAATCATCAATCAATTTACAATTACATAAACTTTTCCCCAATACATTTATGAACATGAACCCTAAAATTTGGAACCTTCAATTCATCAATTAAAATCCATTTTTCTTTCACCCAAATCATGTATTAACATCAGATTAATCATTTACCTATCCTTCTACATGCAATCCTTCTCAAATTCCTCAAGTTTTATCATCTAGACTGCATGGGTTTTCATATTTCATCAAGAACAACCATAAATCTGAATTTTCTAACATGGAAAAGACATTCTCAGTAATTAAATGGAAATAAAGTCACTTGCCTTGGTTTGATTTCTGAATTTGGTGTGGATTTGGTGTAGAATTTCTGCAGAATTCCTCTCTCTCTCTCCTTCTCCAAGCTTTCTTCTCCAAAAGGCTATGGTGGCTAGGGTTTGCTTTGGGGAAACTTATGAAAACCTAATTTGATAAACCTCCGTAGCTAGTTGGGTTAATAAGGGTTGGTTGGGGTCAATCCTTATCAGATTACAACTCTCAATTTTCGTCACTTTTAATTACCCAAAAATACCAAATTACTAAAATACCCTTTATGGTGCCGGAATGGCCTAAAAATACCCCGGGACCCAAACTATACCCCCGGCTAGTGTTTTCTGACTATCTCGACCCTTTCGGACGCGTTGGCGCACTCAAAACGACCATACGGATTATCAATTTTAAATTCACTTTTAATATCAAAATATTATACCGTGACGCGGCGGTCCCACGCGTCTCAACAAAATTTCTAAAATGCCGTATATAGATCCCACGACAAATTTTATAATACCAAATACATATATAATCATATATGCACTTAATCAAATACCCATTCGTATCTCATTTGTATTTTTAACCCGGATTAATTTCCAATTAATACGCATTTAATTAATTAATCCCAAAAATAAATATAGCCAAAAGTACGGGGTATTACATACTTCCCCCCTAATAACTGAATTTCGTCCCGAAATTCGAAACTAGAAAGTACCTGCTAAAAATAGCTCTGGATAACGTTCGCGCATCTCATCCTCGCGCTCCCATGTGGACTCCTCGACATTGTGATGTCACCACTGAACACGCACTAACGGGACTATCTTTGACCGCAGTTTCCTCTCGCTTCGGTCCAAAATAGCAATCGGCCCCTCCTCATAAGAGCTATCCGGCTGGAGATCGATGTCCTCCACAGCAATGTGAGAATGAGCCAAATTATCTCTAAGGTATTTCCTCAGCGAGGAAATATGGAACACGTTGTGAATCCGATGCAAGTGCTCCGGTAGTCCAAGTCTATACGTGACGGGTCCGATCCGCTCAATAATAGGAAACGGCCCCACGTACCTCGGTGCCAACTTCCCCTTCTTCCCGAAACGCATAATCCCCTTCATAGGAGATACCCTGAGCAAAACCTGGTCCCCCACTTGGAACTCCCTGAAAAACCTCTTTGCATCAGCATAACTCTTCTGCCTGTCTTGAGCTACCCGAAAGCGACTCCGAATCAACTCAATCCTTGCCGAAGTATCCTGAATCACTTCCGGCCCAAGTAGTTTGTTGTCCCCCACTTCTAACCAACATGCTGGGGAACGACAAGGCCCGTACAATGCCTCAAACGGAGCCATGCCAATCGTGAACTGATAGGAGTTGTTGTAAGCAAACTCCACCAGTGGAAGGTACTGCTCCCATCCACCCCCGAAGTCAATAATGCACATGCGTAGCATGTCCTCCAACATCTGATTGGTGCACTCTGTCTGCCCATCGGTCTGCGGATGATAAGCCGTACTTAACCGCAATTCCGTGCCCATGGCCTCCTGGAAACTCTCCCAAAACCTCGAAACAAATATCTTGTCTCTGTCAGACACGATATTCAGGGGCACACCGTGAAGTCTCACAATCTCTGAGATAAAGAGCTGGGCATACTGTCCCGTAGTGTAGTCAGTCCTTACGGGTAAGAAGTGAGCGACCTTGGACAACCTGTCCACAATTACCCAAACAGAGTCGTGACCCCTCTGCGACGTAGGCAACCCCGTGACGAAATCCATGGATATGCTCTCCCACATCCACACCGGAACCTCCAACGGCTGTAGCAATCCTGCTGGTCTCTGATGATCCACTTTTACAAGCTGACAAGTGGCGCATTTCGAGACAAACTCAGCGATATCTCTCTTCATACCGCTCCACCAATACTGCCGTCTCATGTCCTGGTACATTTTATCCCCTCTGGGATGTACCGCAAACCGTGAGCCGTGCGACTCTGCCATAACATCGTGCCGCAATTCTTCCCTTTCCGGAACTACCAATCTCCCATTGAAGCGCAATCCCCCGTCTGAGCTAACGGTATAGGACTCGGCTCCCTCTGCTAGCAACCGAACTATCTGCTCCTGACAGAACGTGTCATTAGCCTGTGCCCGTACTACCTTTGTGACAATCTGCGGGGTAACGGTCATCACAGTCATGAAAGATCGGGCCACTACATCCTGGTGTCCTAATTCCTTCCACTTAGCTTTCCACACCTCTGTCACCTCATCTGCTGGCCTGTGGCTCAACGCGTCTGCTACCACGTTAGCCTTACCCGGGTGGTACTGGATGTCGAACTGGTAGTCCTTCACAAATTCAAGCCACCTACGCTGCCGCATATTCAATTCCTTTTGCGTGAACAGGTACTGTAGTGACTTGTGATCCGTGAACAGCTGAAACTTCTCCCCCAAAAGATAGTGCCTCCAAATCCGTAAGGCAAATACTACTGCCGCCAACTCCAAATCATGCGTGGGGTAATTCTTCTCATGAGGCTTAAGCTTACGGGAAGCATAAGCTATGGCCTGTCTCTCCTGCTGCAACACACCTCCCAGTCCTTGCAAAGACGCATCGGTGTAAACCAAATACTCAACTCCCGGTCTCGGAAATGCTAACACAGGTGCTGAGGTCAATTTGTCCTTCAACTCATCGAATGCCAACTGACAGGCATCACTCCAGATATATGGCACACCCTTACGAGTAAGATGTGTCAAAGGACCTGCTATCTCTGAGAAACCCCGAATAAACCTCCTGTAGTATCCTGCTAGCCCCAAGAAACTACGAATCTCTGTTGGTGTCGTGGGCTGTCCCCACTCCCTCACCGCTGACACCTTCCCCGGATCAACCGATATTCCCTGGTCGGAAATAATATGACCCAAGAACTGGACTTCCTTCAACCAAAACCCGCACTTCTCATATTTTGCATACAGCTCGTTCTGACGAAGTGTCTGCAAAACCTGCCTCAAATGCTTGGCGTGCTCCTCCTCTGTCTGAGAGTAGACCAGAATGTCATCAATGAAGACAATGACAAACTGATCGAGGAAATCTCTGAACACCCTGTTCATCAAGTCCATAAACACTGCTGGAGCGTTGGTCAAGCCGAAAGGCATAACCCGAAACTCATAAGAACCATATCTCGACAAGAACGCAGTCTTTGAGACATCCTCCTCCCTGATACGCAACTGATGGTATCCCGACCTTAAGTCAATCTTCGAGAAGAAAGAAGCTCCTCTCAACTGGTCGAATAAGTCATCGATTCGAGGCAACGGATACTTATTCCGTATCATGACCTTATTCAACTCTCGGTAGTCCACACACAATCTCAGTGAACCGTCCCTCTTCTTAACAAACAAAACTGGAGCGCCCCAAGGTGAGGTACTCCTACGAATAAAGCCCTGCCCTAACAGCTGCTCTATCTGATCCCGTAGCTCTCGCATCTCAGCTGGAGCCATACGGTACGGTGCACGTGCTACAGGTCTCGTACCCGGTAGCAAATCAATAACGAAATCTATCTCTCGACTGGGTGGTAAGCCTGGTATCTCCTGAAACACATCTGAATACTCCCTGACAACCGGGATCGAATCTAAAGGAATCACAACCTCCTTAGAGGTATCCTCCTCTATGTAATACAGATGAGCGGTCGATCCTCCCTCTGGGCGAGGCATCGCCACTATAAACATCTCTTGCCCCGGAATGGCAAAAACAATGCTCCCGCTGAAGCAATCAATCATGGCCCTATATGCTACGAGCCAATCCATACCGATGATCACATCGTGAACATGCATGTCTAACACTAACATGTCCGCAGGCAATACCAAACCACCAACCTCTACCCCCACTCCCCGACATATAAAGAAAATAATTGACCCACTCCCCAATGGTGAGTCGACACACGTCACTGTGCTCTCTGCCGTAGCTAACAATCCTAAAGCTTTCGCGAAGTGTGTAGCAATAAAACAATGTGTAGCACCCGTATCAAATAACACCCGACCCATAGTGCCATGGATAGGAAACGTACCCTCGATCGCGGGCGGTGCCTGTGGAACTGCAGCTTGGTGAACGTTGTAGACACGTCCATACTGTAGATGCCCCTGCTGAGCTGGGACTGCTGGAATGGGTGGCAAAGCTGCCATCTGTGGCGGTGCAGGAAGAGCGGCGGGAAACATAGGTCTCTGTGGTTCCTGGCGAGCACCCTGCTGCTGCTGCTGTGGGGCCCTGCCCCTATCAGGACAATCCTGCTTCTTATGGACAGTCTTGCCACAAGTAAAGCACTTCCCTGGAAAGTTCCCTCCCTTCTGCCCCTGCTGTCCCCGGCCCTGGTGGCCGTTACCATTCCTCCCTTGGCCCTGATGGAACTGCTGCCCATTCTGCCCCTGCTGGCCCTAATGGCCGTTTGGACCCTGATGGCCCTGGCGGAAACCTCCCTGTCCCTGCCTGTAGTTCCCTGACCGGAACCTCTTATTGTCCCCCTGCTGGGTACCCTGCTCAGTCTGTCTCTGCCCCTGACCGGTTTGTGCCCCGCTGGCACCATGTCCTCCAGTCCTGCCCTGATGGCTAGACTCCCTCGACCGCTTGCCCTCGGCCATATGAAAACGGTGGTCCTGGCAGTGTAGTAATGCAGCGTTAACCACATCAGAATACGTGGCCAACGATAGGTTCCCAAGCAGATGCTGTCGGATTCTCCAATTAAACCCATCAGTGAACTTCTCTATCTTCTTCTTCTCTGTTGGAATCTCGTCTGGAACGATATTCAACAGGTTAGTGAACTCGGCCTCATACTCGGCCACGGTCTTGCCCTCTTGCTTCAAACTCATTAGCTTCCTCCTCATCTCTGTATGAACTGCGGACGGAAAGTACTTGCGGTCGAACCGCACCCAAAACTCCTGAATCGTGAGGGTATCCCTCTCCTCCGCGGTGGTAATGGACTCCCACCACTGCAGTGCAGATCCCACTAGCTTGAAAGTAGCTAGCACCTGTTTCTGGACGTCAGTGCACTCATGCATCCTCAAATGCCTCTGTATGTCCTTCCTCCATTGGCTCGAGACTACCACGTCTGAGCTACCTGCAAACTCTGGCGGGTGCGCTTTCGGAAAAGCGTCTCATACACGTTCCCAAGCAGACGGGAATGCATTAACCTGTGCTGGCGCGGCAACCGGCGCCTGAGGTGGTGCCTGCTGAATCACGGCAATCGCGGCATTTACCGCTTGGGCTACTATAGCAGCAACCTCAGCGGCGTTCAACATACCCTGAACTGGAGCGGGCTGGGGTTCGGGCGTTGCATTCCTGGGAACTCGTCGTGCACGTCGTGGAGGCATCTGAAATAAGAACAAAGTTTATAAGTTCACGGTTTATAAACTTAACATAGCGGAAGAACGAAGCATACACAAAAAGAGTACAACAGTCCTAAAATATAGGGCTCTATATCAAAGAAACGTAGCAGAAACATAATAGCCGTACAGATCCTAAAGGACACTAGAACCTGATGCTCTGATACCACCTGTGACACCCCGACTAATTAAATACCGGGTAGCTACTCCTTTATAAAATTAATTCAAAATGCCAAGTCGGCTCAGTTAATAGCATCACTGTCGAAAACATTTTTTTTTTTTATTATATCTAACCACCTAGTATTTAAAAAGCAAGTTGCCAAATTTTAATTTAAGTCTGATTAACATGCAACAAGTGTAATGAAGAAATAAATAACACCATTCACCATACTGAAGTAAAACAAATAACCAACACGATAGAGTAAATAAAGTCTGGAGGAAACCCCTCACTACAATCCCATAACTGAAATAAATAAACTGAAACAATAATAAAACGTGCTAAAGTCTGAAAACTGAAGTATAAAAGATGTCTCTAAATAGAAATGGGCAACATGCCCTACAATGGATAGATAGTGACTCTGGAATCCAAAATATAGAAGCGTCTACATGCAAATCCCTGTAGCTTCCACAAGCAGCTACAGCTCGTCACCTGAATGAGTATCCTATGCTTGGTGTCCTTGTGGCTGGGCACCTAAAATGGTTTTACAAAGAAAAAGAGATTTGAAAAGCAAACGGGTCAGAGCCCGAATGTGGAGTTATATTTTAAAAACCTGCAAGTGCTTTAAAAACATTTAAAACATTAAATGCAAAATACATGTTAGGACGTACACTCACATGATATTCTCACCTCTCGTCTAACTGTGCACTCCTAACGTAAGTACCAATCTATAACTACCCTTTCCACTAGCTAAGTGACAACGTAAACTAGCTAGACAACCAAAGGTTCTACCCATTTTACTTGGTTAATTTAACATAACAACACTCGTAATTTAATAGAGGTTTAACGTAAACTCAGTTACTACATATGCCATTGATATAACTATCAACTAACTCATTATATAACTCAAAACAATACCGTAATATTTTTACAACATTAACATGAGGATTCCCATTAATATAACGTATATTATTCATCTCATAAATATACAATATAAGCACCCCGCAATCTAAGCTGTAGTGCACACATACTCTGCTATCCATCTCGGTACATAACGTACATAAGGATCACATATTCCGAATCTCTCAGGAATAGTTCAGATAACACAAATCACAAATAGTGGAGGCGAACACAGTCACCATCACATGGGTTACGCACATACCTACGCTCCCATGGTCAGCAGACTTATTAATATTACAATAAGTCTTTCTATGACCTATGTTCATCAAGGTACCAGTCTATATCCCCCCCGTAGGCACACAAGGAATAGAGGGTCCTAAGCGAACGAAACCTCCCGTGATAGCAAGTATGGTAGGTATGTCATACATACAATCCATATATCAATACTAAGTAAACACACATCTTAGTAATACCGTATTATATTCGTAGTACATATTGCACTCTCGTACTAATTATAATTATCAAAATTTATTTTATTCCGGTTCATAATTATACGTGCCATAATTTATCCTCACATCGTAGAAGACACTCACGCCTCAACCCAAACGGTTCATTGAATATAACTCTAGTGTATGATTTACTCATCTCAAAAATCCAAAAGTCCCAAATCTAACCTTACATCCATAAAGGAAGGTCATCTATATCCTCGAACAAGTTTAAGGGGCTCCAAAAGTCAAAACAGTCCAAAAAGGGTCAAACTGTCAACTCGTTAGAAGTCTCGTTCGAACGAGGCTTCGAACGAGTTTGGACTGTCAGGTCGTTAGAAGTCTCGTTCGAACGAGGTTGTTCGAACGAGATCCCAGTTCGTTCGAACGAACTGACCCTTCTAACGATATCTCGTTCGAACGAGATATCGAACGAAAACCCCTACTCGTTAATAACGACTGGTCAACTCGTTAGAAGCTCGTTCGAACGAGCTCGTTCGAACGACCTGGGGGCTGCTTCTAACGAGATGCCAGTTTCGGCCCAGAATTTTCCAAAAGTCATTTTTCACCATTTTTACTCCTCAAATCACCTCTAAAATTTATCCCAACAATTGTTTTAAAGTCTCTAAACAATTCTAAACATAATATAAACACATCCTATCACGTTTGTATGAATTTACTCACCCAAATCATCAATCAATTTACAATTACATAAACTTTTCCCCAATACATTTATGAACATGAACCCTAAAATTTGGAACCTTCAATTCATCAATTAAAATCCGTTTTTCTTTCACCCAAATCATGTATTAACATCAGATTAATCATTTACCTATCCTTCTACATGCAATCCTTCTCAAATTCCTCAAGTTTTATCATCTAGACTACATGGGTTTTCATATTTCATCAAGAACAACCATAAATCTGAATTTTCTAACATGGAAAAGACATTCTCAGTAATTAAATGGAAATAAAGTCACTTGCCTTGGTTTGATTTCTGAATTTGGTGTGGATTTGGTGTAGAATTTCTGCAGAATTCCTCTCTCTCTCTCCTTCTCCAAGCTTTCTTCTCCAAAAGGCTATGGTGGCTAGGGTTTGCTTTGGGGAAACTTATGAAAACCTAATTTGATAAACCTCCGTAGCTAGTTGGGTTAATAAGGATTGGTTGGGGTCAATCCTTATCAGATTACAACTCTCAATTTTCGTCACTTTTAATTACCCAAAAATACCAAATTACTAAAATACCCTTTATGGTGCCGGAATGGCCTAAAAATACCCCGGGACCCAAACTATACCCCCGGCTAGTGTTTTCTGACTATCTCGACCCTTCCGGACGCGTTGGCGCACTCAAAACGACCATACGGATTATCGATTGTAAATTCACTTTTAATATCAAAATATTATACCGTGACGCGGCGGTCCCACGCGTCTCAACAAAATTTCTAAAATGCCGTATATAGATCCCACGACAAATTTTATAATACCAAATACATATATAATCATATATGCACTTAATCAAATACCCATTCGTATCTCATTAGTATTTTTAACCCGGATTAATTTCCAATTAATACGCATTTAATTAATTAATCCCAAAAATAAATATAGCCCAAAGTACGGGGTATTACACAAATATGATGGAATATTAGAAGAATATATTTGCATAAGATTGATATATGGTGGTGGCATAGTGGTTTATGGTGGTAAGAGTTAGAAAGAGGGAAGAAATTTGATAATGGTGGGGTTCAGACCTCCCCACCACTCTCTTTTTTACCCTCAAATAAACACACATAACCCCAAACAAACCCTTATAAAAACACCACCAAACTTCAAAATCCCATTTTTGTCCATCTTGGAGATCCAGAACTCGACTCTCATTGATTAAATGGCCCAAAATGCGACAACACACAAGGGCAATCCATCGAAAAAAATTTTGGGAGCTCGTTCGAATGAGAATGGGACATCGTTTGAATGAGAAAGGGACATCGTTCGAATGACGTTCTAATGAATTCAGACATTGTCATCCCGTTCGATCCGCGTTAGAACCCAACTTTTAATGACCTTCGATTCTCGGTCGAACAAAGTGGTAATCCTTTGAATTACCTCCACATCATTCGATCTTGTGAGATTTCTTTAAATCTTTAATTTTTACCCACAATCTTCCAATTAAAGACCAAAAATAGTCAAATGTAGTAATAGAAGTCCATAGTAATTATCCAAATCCCAAAAGTTTGACATTATTACAATTTCTATGGGAAAAATAATATATATTAGTTATTCAGTTGATGGTTCTTTTTTTTGAATTTATTAATTTTTTGTGCTATGTTATTTTATCTTTTGTTTGAAGTTCGAATATAGTTAACATATCTTTGCATTGTTGTAAAATGTCCCTTTAATCAGTAAAATGACACTGATAATTTTAAAAAGTAGGACTTCCAACTAATTATAAAATGATATGGAAGTTGATCCAAAAAAATTAAAGACTTAGGACTTGAAACTAAAGATCCCATAAAATATTAGGCAAGGCTACTACATTCTTCCCTCATTAGGAAATTTCATCCCCGAAATTATCTACTTGTCAATTCCTTCATTTCATGGGATTTACTAACTCTCATTCTAAGTCATAGAAATTCCCAAAGACTAAATTATCAAAGTCCTCACTAACCAATATCACGTAATATGCTCTTAAACAAAGATTGTAACTAAAGGTTTAATATACAACTTGTTCTAAAGCTCACCTCCATACCAGCCATCAATGTCATGTAACCATCCTCAAGTCCTAGCACCTAATCATTGTGATGACTCTGCTCGACAAATCTTTGTAGTGATCGATACTCACCCAATAGTCAACCATAACACAACTAATCATCCAATTAATCATCAAGGACCTTCTATAATCTAAGAACTACACATTTTAGATTTTCTCAAATACTCGGGTCATTATAACCACATAACCTCATTTAAGCTTGATGCTAACCACATATCACAAGCCACTCACTCAATGGAACGACACACTGACCAAATCATCATCGTGCACTCCATTGACACCTTTTGTTGCATCATTCTGATGACCCTATTATTACTCGAATCTTTTAACTTTGAGGAACTCAGTTCAGCAATGAACCAATCCACTCATTATGGAAAAATAACACTGTGTGTTAAGTTCACTCGATTTATAACACTATAGATTGTCCTCAAGTCATCATCTTGCACTTTATAACCAGAGCCATTAACTTCCATGATGGATAATATTAAGATCACTAATGATATACCCGTTTATATCCTTGGCCTGGCTGAAGATTATCTCCAAAACGAACGACCCTACGAGGGGCCGACCCTTCACCAGGCTCCAGCTGGCCTCCACCAGGCCCAGACGACCCTACGAGTGGCCGACCCTTCCCCAGGCTCCAGACGACACTACGAGGGGCCGACCAACCACCAGGCTCCAGACGACACTACGAGGGGCCGACCCTCCACCAGGCTCCGGACGACACTACGAGGGTACGACAGTACGAGGCCAGAATTAATCCAGGCTCACTACCGGAAGAAACTTTGCCCTCAGCCTCGGCTCATAGGCCGAGGGTGATATCATGACGGCGCGTGGTTTGGGAGACGCGTGGAACAGTGCGCGTCAGGCTCATATGACACATGGCAGACCGTTATAACAGAATCACACCCTCACGTGAGGGAATATTATGTCATCATTTGGCATATACAGGTGTCAACAGGGGATTGGCTAGATCATTATTCACATGCACCATGCTTACTTGGGGGGTACACTACACCCTCAAGACCTATATATACTTGTTATCTACAACCCTACAGGGGATCGATCCATTAACTGTAGCCCTAGCTAAAACTCTGCTTGTATACACAGTAGAGAGAGAGAGAGGGTTATGTGCATTGTATCCAAGGCCATTAGTGCCCATACTTAGTGGATCACACACTCACAGTGGATGTAGGCCAAATTGGCTGAACCACTATACATCATTGTCTTATTTCCTCTTATACTCACCCCCTTCTACGTACTTGTACACTTATACATCTCTATGGCTGCTATGGCTGCTACTGTTTGAGTTCACTATCACTTATCCGGTGGTGCTAAATCTTAGCATCATCAACTAATTCTAAGGAAAGATAATACCATGAGCAAACCTTGCAGCCGAAAGCGAAATAGCCCATAAACGGAACTTATACAATAGTAAGGACAGCTAAGATAGGGGCACACCTAATTATCGAGCTTATTGACCATGCCAAGTCCACCTGCACTTTACTAGGCCAAACCGCATCCTATAAAAACATGGTGAAAATAAGAGCTAGCACAGTCGTGGAAATACCAATACCCAATTATCAAAATTGATAGGGACACACCCAAGAATTAAAGGAGTAAACAATCGTTCTAAGAAAATTCAATCCGTACGCGTTAGACTATGGTTTACGAAAAGAAAACCTATGATTCTTTCTTTGAAATTTATTATTCCTCCTGGACATTCTCACTGGGTACCTCCCTAGCCACACACTTTGGCTCGATTTATTGACGCAAAGAATTGAATCACAACCGTTCATCCTTTTTATATGGAAGCAACACACGAAGCAATTGTTCTCTAGAAAGTCAAATTCTAGATTTCCCTCCTTAGGAGTAAGGCTCTCCCATTACACCCTTGACACACATATGAACCACAACGGCTTATGAATGCCTAGCGCCTTTATCAAGGTGACCTTGTCCACATCTTTAGAGATGTCGTGACCATCCGAACACACCTAGGTCATTATTATACCATGATCGCATCCCAGCGTCTCGGATGAAGAATCTCGTTAAGAAAAACATTTAGTTTATAATTGACCTTTAACTATGCAAGGTTATTACTAAGCTTATCTTCGAGTTCTACCCAAGCTAATTTTACGTGATGGCCACATTGGTCGTTATTAGCATTCTAAAGGGAGTAAGTACCACATATGGTTACATCTTATAATCCTTATCGGCTTTGCAAGATGTGATAAGAACTGGTACCTACCTAACTAGTGCTATCCTAACTTATACTATCGACACATGACAACATTCTAATCATGCTTCGATATCCCCCTTTTGGGGTGCCATTTTCATGTCTTCATATAACATCATCAATCTGAGTCCCGAATACATTTTTAAGTACTCCTCAAAATCCAGTATTACACCACCTACACTTGTTATTCCATTACACCTAAGCATCATGCCCACTCATGACAAAGTCTTATAATTTCTCATAGGAGGCTACATCACCCATCTGTGACAATATGAATGACAACTCCCTACAAGTACAGTATTGTACTCTTTTAAATCTTGACCAACAACGTAAGATCATCATCTAACCCTCAACATAATCATTCCTAGAACGCTAGCACTTCTTCATTCCAAACATAATCGCTTTCCTCAAGACACCAAACATACTCCATGTAAAAGTCCTCATAGCCCGATAAGATTTCATTATCCATGACTTTCTAATCGTAGATACGGTCTACAAACTTCTCAATACTTCCTTAGCGATTACTAGGTGCTTGTAAAGACAATAGTCCATCAGCCTCAACATATGTCATACCTCAACCATTATGAACCTTAAGACATCACAATAAGTCTATTTTTTCCCTACTTATGCCACACATAATGAGTCCTATGGAGACTTCAAGGTGCCCTTAAACTATATTAAAACTAGGATTACCTCACGCCTAACCATTACTTAGGCCGTTAAAATGTCCCTTGGCGCTTAGATAATATTATTATCTCTCTTTCGAATGACTATGATTATAAGACATGCGCCAAATTATAATCTAACACTACTAAGGATAATGGCAGGATACTGGACGTCTTATGCAACCTACAAACCACTACGCCTACATCATCAACAACACTAGGGATCCAATTCCTCAAAGTTTCATAGTAACTCCTAAAACCCTGACATGGAAAACTATTTAGAGTTCATTCCTAAATCTCCTTAACCGTTAATATTCACAAATAACAGACTTACCGCAATATGTTTATAACTCACATCATACCTTAGAAGGTACAACTTTCAATCAACAACTACCAAGACACTTACTAGCAATAATAGTATCCTAAAAACTCTGACCGAGTACACATCCCCAAGTTTTGACCAACACAATCCCTCATGTTTACCGAATCAACACTTGTCTTATAACATGATGCTACCCCAAGGATCGAATTTTCCTAATTACATCATAATCATTATCTATCCGATAGTGTCGTACCCCAAAATTCAATGCAATTTTGATCATAACCAATGCCTCGTAGGCATGATTCGTTAGTCACCTAACCTCCACAGTTCGCTTTATACAATTCACGTTTCTAATTCAATGGACGACGTTAAGTTCTATCGGCATCTCAACAGATTTCTCATATCATCAAGGGTTGACATATAAGCACCTTACACTAAAAATTGAGGTGTTGCCACTATTGGTTTGCATAGACACTTGTAAGTCACTAACATGTCTAATTAGAAGTGAAAAAGTGATTAACGATAACTAACTTGGTTGCATGCCACTTGACAAAGACTTGCCTATTGCTCTAATCTCTTTGACTCCACCATCGATAACAACTGAAACCGCAACTAATCAAACATGGCCGAACCAAAAAAACACAAACATTGAAAGACCCACTATCGACCTCATGCCGTCACTCTCGAAAAGAACCTTGAACCTAAAGCTCTGATACCACTTGCAGCGCTCCTGCTCGGATTTATGGGTTACCCTTGGTCAACCCAATTCGACCTGAGCATTAGGTGTAAAGTGCAATGAAATAACCTGCATAATGTTTCTAGTCAAGTTTTATTTAATTAATATTTCAGTTGTTTAACACGCGATTTTCATTTAAATAAAGCTATGTGTGGGACCCGCGAGAAGTGTCCCCGAAATCCAAACATAGAGAGCTACTAACATAGAATAGAATGATTACTTACCTGTATTACACCCTAAAAATATAGAATTCCACCCAACCTTCCATAACAAAGATGAGGAAAATTACAGCGATACAATATAGAATTGAATGGTAGAAAGAAGACTCTAATACGTTCTATCTACATGCATATGCAACTACCATATATATATATATATACACACACACACACATATTAATGCATGAAACTGTTTTTATTCCAACAACATTACTTATCCCGATTCATTCACCTTAATCTTGTAAAAGAATTCCCTTTGTCTTAACTTGACATTTATTCCATGATTTAACACACCTAGCTAAATAATTTAAACAAACATATTTTGTTTAAGTAAAATCATTTCTTTCATCGAAATTACCCACTTTATTTGTACTAATCAACATTAGTATTTTCATTGAAAATAACCCTTTCAACACACATAAGTACCTTGTTAGAAAATACTTATTTTCACTTGAAAACATTTCTTAAACACACCCTTGTGTTAGCTATGGGTTAATTCTTTTTAGGTCGCTTAGCCACCCATTTAATATCTTCACTTTACCATCCCTCTAACTTATGGACGTTAATAAATTTTCACATTACTTATCAAATTTACCCTTTGCCGGAACATTTATTAATTCATTTATGTTAACTTGGATTTTCATATATTCACCACACAACCCATTTCTTGACATGTTCCATTTTCATTATCTTTTTCTCAGAATCATCCAATATTCAGATACTTTAATAGGATCCACACCGTCGGCCATGCTATCATTTGCGCTTGCCAATGATTTTGGGTCTTTCACCCCAGAGACCTCGGCCCTCCTTAATTATCCCAGTGCGATCCGGGTTCTTATTAATATGTTTTAACATTTTGCAAATGTCCACATTATCCACTTTTTCCTTTTCCCGGACAGAGCCAAAACTCGAGGTTTTATCCCAATTCGAGTTGCACTTTATCATCATTTCTTGTCTTCTTTACTCCAAAATTTATTTTATCCCAAAATCATGTTCATTTATGACCATTTTGTGTAACACCCTTTTCCTAATATTTTTAATTCATAAATTTTTTTCACTTTATTTAAAATTACTATTTTACCCATTTGTTTCCAAACTTGTCTTTTCCTTCATTTTTACAAGTGTTATTTTTTAAAAATACCATTAAGTTACCAACACTGACTTCCTAAGTGCTTTCTACACATTAACAGTTTCTAACACTTTCGGAGCATCATTCTTCTCAAGTGGGAAACACTTTATTTCATTACCTTCTTTTCCAAGAATTCATCGAATTATTTAAGACTACTTTATAAGAAAAATACTATTTTCTTTGTTAATTCACGTAGTTTAAAAATCATACACTTATCACCTTCTCAACACCCTTTTTACACACTTTAAGTGCTAAAAATTCTAATTTATTTATTTCTTGATTAAACCCAAAATGACCCTTACTAAACTTGTTTATGTGTTCAACCTCGAAATACTACAAGTTTATATGTATGTAAAGATGGATTTTAAGCCCAAAAATCCTATCAAATGGGTCTAACATGTAATTTACTCAAGAAATTTCATAATGTTCGCAAAAACAAACTTTTCAAGGCTAAAGACATTTTTGTTTCTTCAAAACTTGAATACAATTTTCATGACTACAAAATCTTAAATTTTTCACAAGAAAACTTTGAAACATTTATCTATAAAATGTTTCCACTAAAAACGATCATTCATCTGACATTTTTATTTCATTAAAATGTTAAATACCAAGTGATATGTAACAAAAAGTGAATAAATAAAACCCCAAATAAACAATTTTTAATTGCTAATTCTCGATAAAATTGGTCTTATGCGCATTCATGTTTATCTTGTACGTCAAATGCCTCTTGTGGAGTTTCAAGCATGAAATGAAGGAAAAATGCGGCAAATATGCGATTAAATGAGCTAAACCCCAAGTCCCGTAGCCTAAACCTATCCCGATCTAAGTCCAGTCCATCCCTAACCTGTCCTATGCAAGTTCAGTGTGTGTTTGGTGTTATTATTTCTTTTATTTTTAATATAGATATACATATTTTATTCACATTTTGTCATTTTTAGTACTTTATTGTTTTTTTTTGTTTTATTTTACGGTCTTTATTTTATTTTAGTATTTTATATTATGTGCGGGTCTTCGTGTCAGTGTTCGTATATATTTTAGTGCGTGTTTAATATTTTCTTAACTAATTTTTTTAGTGTTATTTGTTTTTATTTATATTTTACTTCTATTTTAAGTTTTATTATGAGTCTTTTTATATTTTATATGTGTGTGTTTGAGTTTTTATATATTTTTTATTGCGTGTGTGTTGTAAAAATATAATAATAATAATAATAATAATAATAATAATAATAATAATAATAATAATAATAATAATAATAATAATAATAAATACTCTCTCTCTCACACACACAAATTCACATACATTATGCCCATGCATATCAAAACACCCTAATACCTCCCTATCCTACACCCACTACAGTAAATCATCACCCCAACCATTTTACAATTCACCTTCTTCTTCCTTACACCAATCACCCGCACATTCTCTCTCTCCTTGATGATACTAGAAACGGTATCACCAAATCAATTGTAAATATCCAACCTCAAAGCAGTATATCAATGGGGCATAAATAGGTATGTAAATATAGGAGGAGGTGAGTCAAAGAGAGAGATAACGAAAAATATAAGTGGTTCAGCCTATCAAGGCCTACTCCACTATGTGAGTTTGTGTGAAATCAACTATGAAAGGGCTCTAATGGCCTTGGGATACATAACACTCTATCTTTCTCACTCTATGAAGAAAATTTAGCAAAGTTATAGTAGGATTGTGAATGAGATCCTTCTAAATGTATAATTAGATAGGTATTTATATGGATTGGGTAGTGACATACGCACCCCAGGAATGCAAGAGGCATGTACTATATGAAGTACTCAATACCATGCTACCACCTATCATATATGCACGTAAATCATGATTGAGAGATATTCTTCACACGTTAGGAAGATGTTATTGCAATGATTTTGTTAACATGGGGCTCGCTGCCCACACGTGCTCTCCCATGCGTTCTCCATCCCACGTGCCCTATCATATGTCAAATGTGCCTATCGAGATGAGGTGTCGGCTTGGCCGAGTAAGAGACCACCAAGATATTGCTAGATCACATGTTGGTAACTATCGAGTAGAGTCTCGACTAACTTACGTCAGGATGAGATGAGCATATGAACAAGTTGATGAGGTCTCGGCCTTCCTGAGTGCAGACAAGATGAAAAATTAGGCTCATTGAGGTGGCATGTGGTCTCGGATCGGTCTTGGACGAGACTGAGGTGGATGTTACGTGATTTCTTAAGAGAGTGCATTCTGTGAGGTTAGATTGAGCTGAGCCAGGCTTGAACCGAGACGAGGTCATATATTGGTATATCAATCACCCCCTAGACCTTAGTCTTCTATGTAGATAAGAGACTGAGGGTAAAAATGTCAAGTTGGAATCGATGATAGACGTTGATTAACTGATGGGTATGAGGGAGTAACACTTATCATCTAATTTATGGCTTTGCATATTACCCAAGTAGTGGAGACAACATGTGTGCATTTTGAGAATTGTGCCATAATAATGGGGCACATTGAACCCCATCATTATTGGGGTTAAAAACGGTTTGAATAATTTTTTATTCAACTTTCCAATTTCGCGTGCCATTATTTTCTCTGTCTAGAACCAGAGCTCTCCAGGGCCTCCTTCTCTCTCCACTGTCCAATAATTCTCCAGTGAGTTTATTAGGTTTTTCGTGGTTCTCAGCCCATCAAACTCTTCTAGGTACTCCGTTTTCCCTATCTTTGTTAGCTTCTCCATTGATTTTAAACCATTTCATCACTTTTGATTTTTTTGGGTGCCTATTTTGGTATTTCAAAGACTGTTTCGGCCGGTTTTAAGGTCATTTGAGGGTTGAATGTGGTGGTTTTAAGGTTGAATATTCGATTAGGGGTTCCCCCAATAATTTTCCATTTTTTCCCTTTTGATTTTTTCAGTCAAATTTTGGCTAAGATTTCGATCTTCTTCCCCGATGTGATTTTATTGTGTTCTTGAATGGCTCTGGTTGAAAACCTTTTGACTTCTTAGTTTTAATCTTTTGGTCAATCCTAGTCAACACCTTTAATTATTTAATGTTTTTATTATTTTTACCACTTAAGTTGAAGGTCGTCCTTTGGATGTTGAGGACACTGTATGAGCTAATAGAACATTTCCCCAATCTTAGGGAAAGACTCTTTAGTGAGATCTTCCAATATGAGGACGAAGCCGAGGCTAAACTCCAGGCTGAGGCATTTCAATTGTGCCCAATATTCCTAATTCCTATTGCTGTTATCATACATCCTATAATCGTTAGATGAGATGATCCTCCACCATCCAGTCCTCCTACAGTTGGTAAATGAGATTCTCCTTTAACAAGTCATCCTCCAATAATTGTCATAAGTGGAGATACGATGAGTGCAAACTCATCTGCGAGTGATGACACTATCGACGTCTCGTCCTTTGAAGGTTACAGTCCTTCAGCCTCTCGTACTGCCAAGACGGAGGCAACAAACTTTGATAATCCCAACTCTCATTTAAGTCTTTAGCTAAAGTTTTCTCCTTTGCCCATGCCATATAAATGCCCGCCTCTCGTATTTCCGAGACGGAGGCAACAGACTTTGACGAGGTAGATGAGTCAGACCCGCCTACTGATGAATCAGTCCCTGAAAAGCGAAAGTCACCATTGCACATTCTACTATTCAAACGGAGGTCCCCGTCTCGACCATGACCGAGGGGGAATTTCAAAATAAATTTCCAAGTGGGGTCCCGGCCACTGATATCGTCAACTCAGGGGACGAGGCTGAGGAACCATTAGATACTCATGATGCCCATATATTTTAGAGTTTTATTATTGATGCTGACCTCCTATACTGGAGACACTTGTATGGAATTGACTTTGATATTATAATGAGATCTCCTGACGAGGCTGAGAGGGCCTTAGTGGCTGACCTGGTGAGGTCGCAATATACGAGCAAATGTTAGAGTTAGGATTTCGTCTTCTTATACATCCTGTTGTGCATGCCATCCTAGGAAATCTTGATTTAGATCTTTCTAACCTTTTTTCGAATGCTTCGAAAATCCTTCTCAGTTTTATCTTGCACTGGAAGTTTTTTCACGGCATCGACCTTCCAGTTCGTGTGTTTAAAGTGTGCTACAACATTTCCTGTATGAGGGTCCAGCCTGGATACTACCACTTTATGGCTACTAAGTTGACCAAGAAAGTGATATTCATTAACCAAACATCCAAATAAGATTAAAAGTTGAGATATTTCTCCATATCTAGTGCATGGGAGATTCCGACCAATCACGTATGTCCTTCTTATGAGCCGAGGGTCCCCCAAATTGGGGTCTGGACGACCGAGAGAAGATAAAGGAAATTTAAGTCCAAGGTGAGGGGTTGGTCTTGTAATGTGTGAGGACCTTATAACCCCTGGCATCATGGTAGAGATGGAAATAGACATTGGTCCTCTTACTGAGATCTGTAAGTTCATTTTTCATATTCAATTGTAACCCCATCTTTTAATTGCAGTGTCAGCTTTAATATTTATGATATTTAATTCTAAATTTTTATAGGTTTTCTTTCTGGTGTTCTGGAGCTCTTTGAAAAATGGTGGCTCACAACCTCGTAAACATGGTGAACAAATTTGGAAAGAAACCAACAACAACCATTGCTTGATAAAAAAGATAACTACAGGTGTCCCCATCGTCAATTACAGTGGTGAGGCTAGGAAAAGGAAGGATCGGGTGGATGACATTGTCACGCATCCCCAAAAAAATAGGGTTAGAAAGAAAAAAAGATAGAGAGGGAAATCCACAACTATTTTGACGATGCCCTTGCTGCTCGTCTTGCCCAATTAAATCTTTGTAACGAGAGACTAATCGAGAGGGCTAAGAAATCCATAGACTCTATCGCTTCCCTAATATCTGAAGCCGACAAACGTTTCCTGCACTCCATGAACTACTCCTTTCTAATTGGAAGGGCATTAACAGGGACGTTCAGGTATATGTTTGAACTTCGTAGCTTTTGAAGTTTTCTAAGTGTTGTCTCTTATAAACTTAATTTTTTACGACTTTTTAGAGTCTCTGATTGCCTTCTATTGGCTAGAAAACTGGATTAAGAGGGGGATTACCTTAATCCATACAGGAAGAAATGGCAAGAAGGTGGAGGAGGGCCTCAGGGAGGAGATTCTACAGGGAACATCACCTCTGAAGGAGAATAGCCAATAGTTGGACAACATAAAGGCCGGGCACAAGAAGACTTTAAAGGGTTGATCGATAATAGGCAGGCCGAGATAGATTCGATAGTCAAGGCTACTTTGAACAAGGCTAAGGAACAATATGTGTCCAAGTTTAAAGATTCTAAAAAGTTAGGAGGGTATGACTTTGAGTTCCTTGAGAGGTGTAAAAATTGTCGGTCGATGGGTCGCCCTGAAGCATGTCGCCTTAGGAACTCTAAACCCTTAAGACTTTGAAGGTCTTGACCTTAATGACCCCTTCTTGGGTATTCTCTATCTGAATTGGATAAACCTACCGAGACCCTTGACGCCAATCTTACTGAACAGACTGAAAACTTCGATGATGCGGATATGGGAGGTGTCAACGGTGATGGGGACGACACCTAAGTCCCTGCACAGAATGTCAACGCTCCTTCTTCTAAAGTTTCCCTTGAGAAGGATCAAGCTTGACTTGTTATGAGCGAACATATGTGACGTTATTAATACTTAAAACATTTTTCAATTTTGTAACTTTGTACTTTTTAGATCAACACTGTCTGAACAATTTCATTTTTTCTCTGAATGATAAATGAGAATACTTGTGTTGCTTATGTTTGTCGTCTCTTCTTACTATTTCATGCTTTCGATTTTCGTCTTTGCATTTTTCTAATTTGGCTAATGCTACTGATGTTTTAACAAGTAAATATAAAATAATGGCTTGTAACTTGAGATCATTAGTTAGTCAATCTTTTCGCACATTGTCTCATCCTTAGATGAGATAAATATATATAAATGACTAATTTATGAATTTGAATTCACCAAATTATGGTGTTATATCACAAGTCCCCTCTCATCCTTTTGAGAGTGTAACCAAGTTAATGATGTAAACATAAACCACAAACGTTATTTTTGAATCCAAATTCAACAAATTATAGTGTTATATAATAAGTCCCCTCTCGTCGTTTTGAGAGTGTCTGGACGAGAGTTATCTCATCCATACACTATCATCTTAGACAAGAGAGTTTTTTCACCAACTTAATGATGTTAATATAAACCATAATAAAGTAATTTTTGAATTTGAATTCACCAAATTAGGGTGTTATATCACAAGTATCATCTCATCATTTTGAAAGTGTGTGGACGAGAGATACCACATCCATACACTATCGTCTCCGCCAAGAGAGTTTTTTCACCAAGTTAATGATGTTAAGATAAATCACAAAAGTTATTTTGAATCTGAATTCATCAAATTATGGTTTTATATCACAAGTCCTCTCTCGTTGTTTGGAGAGTGGGTGGACTAGAGCTATCTCATCCATACACTGTCGTCTCGACCGAGAGAGTTTTTTCATCAAGTTAATGATGTTAAGATAATCCACAATAAAGTGATTTTTGAATTTGAATTCACCAAATTATGGTGCTATATCACATCTCCCCTCTTATTGTTTTGAGAGCATGTGGACGAGAGATATCTCATCTATACATCGTCGTCTCGGTCGAGAGAGTTTTTTCAGTAAGTTAATGATGTTAAGATAAACCACAATAAAGGTATTTTTGAATTTGAATTCCCCAAATTAGGGTGTTATATCACAAGTCCACTCTCACTATTTTAAGAGTGTGTGGACGAGATCTATCTCGTCTATACATTGTCGTCTCGACCGAGAGAGTGTTCCACCAAATTAATCGTGTTTAGATATTACTCCCCCTCTCGGTGTTATTGAGAGTCCATGGACAAAAGTTAGCCCCGTCCGGACTATCATGATGTCGAGGGCAAGGTAAAACTACTTCACCACGAGTGACATTCCACATCTTAGGATGAAATGATACATATAATCGGAACTACTCATACAGCAAAATAAGAGAGAATACTTGAGAAATTTTTCATTCATAGCTTTCTTTATAAATACTGTTACATTGATAAAAGAAATTTATACAAGGTCCTACTGATAATAAGTTTTTATATAGTCGGCATTCCAATGATTGGAGAATGGATTTTCTTCCAAGTTTTCCAGCCGATATGTTCCTGGAACCACCTCTTCTATCACCTGGTAGGGACCATGCCAGTTAGGATGGAGTTTGTTGGGATTTTTCCAAGTGTTCTTCAAAACATTTCTCCTACTGATAATGGCCGGGCCTTCACTCTTTTATGATAGAATTTTGATGTTTTGTGCTGATATGAAGCTTACCCAACCTCATCATCCTCTCTTATTTCTTCTATTAGGTCCAGTTCCGGTGTACACTCTGTACTATTCTCCTCTGGGTAATATGTTTAGACTCTGTGAGTTGGAACACTGGTCTCTATTGGCACCACGGCCTCTGAACCATAGGCAAGCATGAACGGGGTCTCCAACGTTGGGCTTCTCTCCGTCGTCCTATAGGACCATAGGACGACGTGCACCACTTATGTCTATTTTCCCTTAGTGTATACTATTTTTTTCTTTCTCCCATAAAGGATTCTTCCGTTTCCTCACCTCATCTTGACCATTGGCATGGGGTCGGCCATGTGTTGAAAAGAACTTCTTAATGCCGACCCTTTCACAGTACTTCTCCAAGGATATATTCTTAAACTGCTTAACATTGTCTAAGATCAAAGTGTTAGGTAGGACAAATATACAAATAATATTCTTCCAAATAAATTGAAAGGTATTCCTCTCTGTTATGGTGATCATTGCCTCGGCCTTTACCCACTTAAAAAAATAATTAATTGCCACTATCAGATATCTGTATTTACCAACATCCCCTGATAACGGTCCTACCAAATCAATTCCCCAAACTTCATATGACTAGGGGGAAGTGATAGCAGTCGGAGTTTGGTGAGGTTGATGAGGGATGCTGGAGATTCGTTAACACTTATCACATTTCTTCACGTAACTAGCTGCATCATTGGCCAATGTCGATCACCAATTACCTTGGGTGACAATTCTCTTTTCCAATGATCTTCCTCCTATGTGTCTTGAGCAATCCCCCCCATACACATCCTTCAAGATATACTCCACTTCATTTCGGTGGAAACATTGGAGTAGGGGAAGAAGGAATCCCTTATTGTATAAGACGTCTACTATGATTGAAAACTTTCCCTCTTTGTATCTTAATTTCCTCCTCTCAACTTTTGAATTGGGTAACTCTCCGTCTATGATGTATCGAATAATGAGATCCATCCATAAAGCTCATAGGTTCAGGTTATGGAAAAAAATTTCCATGTTATTGTTGGGGTGTAACCCCAAGTTTTGGAATCTATGAGGTAAAATGAAAGTTAAGATAATGTGGACATTTGTAAAATGTTAAAATACATGTAAAGGAACTCGGATGATACCGGGATAATTAAGGAGGTCCTAGAGCCCTCGGGTGAAAAACCCAAAACATCTGTCTAGAGCCTATTGTGCTCATAGTCGATGGTGTGGAGCCCGTTAAAGTATGTGATTGTTGAAATATAATGAAAAAAGATAAAGGAATAAGAAACATGTCAAGAAATGGGTTATGTGGGGAAATGTGTTAAGACAAACTAACTCTAATGGATTAATAAATTTTTTGATAAAAGAGAAATGGACAAGTAAATGTGTAAATAGATTAATGTCCATAAGGTAAAGAAAAAGGTACGGTAAGTGGGTAATTGTTTGGCTCAACAATTTAAGTTGTTCAACCCATCGTTAGCACAAGAATCTGTTGTAAAATGTTTTCAAAGATTAAGTAGGTATTTTCTAACACGGTGTATGCGTGTGTTGATAGGGTGATTTTCGATGAAAATACTAATGGGGTTGGTGATAGAAAGGGCAATTTCGGTAAAGAAATGGTTTTCGATTAATTCAAGGGGAGTTGTTTCCAAATATTTAATCGTGTCTGTTAAATGAAGGGATGGATGTCAAAATGACAAAAAGGAAGTCTTTTACAAGAATAAGGTGAATTAATATGGTTAATAAGGTTTTCGTATGTAAACTATTTCAGTCATAAAGTATATGCATACGTATGTTTATATATGTATACAAGGTAGTTGAATGTGCCCGTAGGTATAACATTTTAGAGTCTTCTTTCTATCATTTAATTCTATATTGCATTTATATATTTCCCATTGAGCATTTAGATAATTCACTTATTTTGTCACCACAGATTGGTGGTGGTTTCGTATTTTGAGAGTGTGATACAAGTAAGTGCTTTCTTTTATGTTACGTTAGTGTCTCTGTATGCTTGGACATAGGGATGATCCCTATGGGTCCCTCACATAGACTAATTTCAAATTTGAATCGATTGCTAAATAAGTGAAATAATAATTTAAAATAAAACTGGACTAGCAAAAGTATATAGGTTGTTTCATTGTTCTTCACACGTAGCGCTCGGGTTTGACCGAGTTGACTACGTTTAACCCATAAATTTAGGCCGTGGTGTTCTAGTTTTAGGACAGGTTTTGTCAGACAAAAGAAATTCAGTGGACCCAAGTTAGGTGTCAGCCATGTTGGATTAGGGATAACGCATGACACCTACTAAGATTCGCAACTTTTTAAGCTTGACTAGAAATATTGTGTTATTTTATAGGAATGATAAATGTCAGCATGTGTCCGATACTCTCAAGAAGAAGTTGACTTCTGTGCTAGTTCTTGCATTACCTAGAAGTGGAGTTTAGTTTTTGTCCATACTGATGCTTCTCTACATGGACCAGGAAGAATAATAATTGAGGAATACATGATAAGTGCTTATGCCTATCGAAGGTTGAAGTCGCAAGAGATTTATTTTCCGACACATGACATGGAGTTGGCAGCCATTATATTTGTATCGCATGCGTGGAAACATTATCTATGGGGTGAGAAGTTTATACTTTTCAGTAATCATAAGAGTCTATAGTATCTTCTTACACATGAAGATCTCAAAATGAGACAATGGAGATGATTTGAAATCATAAAGGATTTTTAGCTTGCAATCCAATATAACCCAGGGAAAGCTAACGTGGTGGCATATGAGTTGAGTTAGAGACCTAGCGGTAGTCAGTAAACATTCCAGATGGTTGAGTGGGGCTCAATAAAGACGATAGACGAGTTGAATAGATAATTCATGATTATTCTCATAATGACCCCACAACTCGTGGTATAGTTCAAACTGGGGACAATCAGAAGATGATATGTGTAAGAGGACAATGACAAAGCTTCTCGCAACCAATGTACCTTTATTTTCGATAGGATTTGATGGCGTGTTAGGGTATACGGATAGATATTTGGTAACCATGGAATAATAATTTAGGTGGGCCATTATAGAGGAGACATGTGGTTCGCATTTTATGGTACACCCAAGATGGGAAAAAAATGTACCAAGATATGATGAGATAGTATTGGTGGGATGGTATGAAGAAAGATGTTGTTGAATTCGTATCGAGATGCACTTCTTATAAGATGGTAAACATGGACCATTTTCAGAGTGAAAATGGGATAGTATCTCGATGGATTTCATCATAGGGCTAGTTATGATGCCGCAATAACATGATTTTATTTGATTGATTGTTGGATGCCTAAGAAGGTTGCCTATTTATTGTCTGTTTATATTAAGTATTCACGCGATAATCTTACATGTTTATATGTGGATGAGATTATACATTTACACGGGGTTCCATAATCAATCATTTCAGATTAGGGCCCTATATTTGTGGATTTTTGGGTAGAGTTTCCAACAGGACATTGGGACTAAGTTGCACGTTACCATAGCATACCATTTGTGGACGAATGGACAAGCTGAGATGTTCAATCCATAACTAGAGTATATATTATGGGAATATGTAATGGACTCCAAGGGTAGTTGGGAGGCCATTTTCCATTGTTTGAGTTCGAGTATAATAACAATTATCAGAAGTCCATTCTAATGTCCCCTTATAAGTGACATTATAGCAGACCGTGGTGATAAACAATATGTTGGGTAGAATTGGGTGACAATAGATAGTTATGATTGAAGGTCATTCAAGAGATGACTAAAAATAACAAGTTATTAAGGAAGAGGATGGAAGTCACTCAGGACAGTAAGAAGAGCTATGTCGATAAGAAGAGAGATCCAATAGAATGGAATGTGGGAGATCATGTTTTACTTTAGGTTTCCCATATGAAAGGGGTAGTGAGGTTCATAAAGAAAGGGAAGGTATCACCTCATTATATTGGGTCGTTCATGATTATAGAGAAGATATGGGAGGTATTTTACCAGCTAAAACTTTTGGACCATCTCGATCGAGTGCATAATCTATTTCATGTTTTTCTACTCCGTCTGTTTTTACACACTAAAGTCATATTTCAGCATATTGGCTTGGATGAGATTTAGTTAGACTCAGATGTGTCATACAGTGAGCAATCAGTGATTATTTTAAATCGATAAATACAAAGTTGTGCTGTAACTAGATACCACCCATGTGAATGAAGTGGAATCATCCCAATGAAGAGGAATCCACTTGGGAGTGTGAGTACTTGATGAGGTAACAATTTCCCCATTTGTTTTGATTGATATATGAGTTATTATAAGATTTTGGTCCAATCTTATGTCTCGTACTGGTTTTGACTCATTCTTAGACAAGGAGATTACATTGACTCATTCTTATATAATGAGATTATTTGGACTCATTCTTATATAAGGAAATTATTTTGACTCATAATTATATGAGGATATTAGTTTGAATCATTTTATATGACGTAGTATGAGTCATTTTGCATGATGACATAGTTTGATTCATTTTATATGAGGAGATAGTTTTTAAATAATGAGGTAATTTTTTTTACTCTATTAAGTAAGAATTTTTTTACGAATTTCGAGGACAAAATTCTTTTTTTTAATGGGAGGTATTGTAATACCCTATAAATTTAAAAGAATTTAATTAATTAAACGAATTATTTAATTCGAATTCATCTGGATTTAATTGAATTTTTGAAAATTTTAAATAATCTTTTTAAATGTAAATTGAATTTTTGTAATTTTAAAATGGAAAAATAAAGTTTTATGTGAAACGTTGAAAGTAACTTGTAGTTCATTAGAAATCGGGTTTTATTTGTTAAAAGAAATAAATTTAAAATGTTTAAAGTCTATTAAATTATTATTTAGAAACTAAGTAATGTGATTGGTTGAGTGCTCAGGGTTAATAAGGTAATTAAAATATACTTGGAGAGGAAACAAGAGTTAAGTACAAAAGAGTTAAAGTATAAGAAGTAAAGAAATAATATTAAAACGTAAGAGAGATCCTTCTACTTCCAAAAACCCACAACCTAACTCCCAACTCCCAAATTATCTCTTTTTATTCCAAACAAAAAACTTAAAAATTTTGGAAGAACAATTCAACTAGTTATCTCAGTGAGGCTATTTTCTACATCATTTATAGCTCTTTTACACAAATTGGAGATTTTGAGGAGCAATTGCAAATGATTTTTCAAAGTAATTTCTGCTAGATTTTTTTTTGGGATTTAGTATTCATCATTCCATGAAAGATAATTCCACTCTTTCCTCTCATTATGTATATAATGATTTGTACCTAAACAAGTTATTGTAAATTTTAAAAATGGGATAAAAATAATTTGGGTTATTTAATATATGGCAAAATGGTGAGTTTTTATACGTGAATAAAAACAATTCTTAAAATTTCATGTGTAGTTTAAGATAGCTTAAAAATTCACAAAAATTCACGTTTACCTTAAATTATTTTAATTGAATTGGCCAGAGAATTATATATTCCCTTTAAAATATTCCTGGTTATGTAGAGTTATATGGTAGACCATTTGGTTATATCTCATGGCCAATTTCCTTTCGATTTCAATGTAACACTTGGTTATGACATTGTATCTCGAAATTTCACCAGTATATGTGAGAAAGTAAAATTAGTAAGTATGATTGACTTTAACAACTCTCCTAGACCATATTTGGTGACTATTCGGGCATACAACTTCATCTTATGAAGAAAATGACGATTTGAAAAATGGGTTTGGGAGAGGGGATGCACATATTTGGTTCCGGGAGACTTTGGTTTTCGTGCACCATGCGAACAAACATTTTTTAACCATGTGAATGAGGCCTGGTGAAGGGAATGTGCGAATGTCTAAGAGGTTATACGGTGCAAAAATCCCCCATGATGTTTATAACATAGTTACATTTAAGGGCTTATATGATAGATTTTAAATTGCCCCTTTAAGTAAATTCTATTTATATGGGACATGTAGTTTAAAATTTAGTAGTAAAAAAAAAAATACTTAACTCCAATTATTTGACACCATTAATTGTGAGGTAAAAATGATATATTTTAAGAATGGTAAAGTTTATTCTTTATAGTCATGATTGAGAGTTTTACTATTTAAGGGCATAGTTACCCGTTGCGTTATTATAGATACTCTCATCTATCAGACTTAGCTTCCTCTATGGACTAGTCATTGCATCACTACTGCTTTTGATTACCTAGGTATTGGAGCTACTCTTAGTTATGTATTTTATTTATCTTTTGTTATGTTGAGATATGAGAGGATTATATTACAATTATACTCAATTTACTTTGGAAAGAGTATTACGTTGGAATTTTGGCTTAAAATTGTTGTCTTAGGCAATTCCCTTAATATTTAGTGGTGATGGTTAATTCTATCTATGTTATTATAGACACCCCATCCTAGGTGATATACCCGTTTATATCCTCAGCTTAGACGAGGATTACCTCCAAAACGGATGACCCTACGAGGGGCCGACCCTTCACCAATCTCCTGACGACCCTTTACCAGGCTCCAGACTACAGTACGAGGGGCCGACCCTTCACCAGGCTCTAGACGACAGTACGAGGGGCCGACCCTTCATGAGGCTCCGGACGACCCTACGAGGGGGCGATAGTACGAGGCCAGAATTGGGCCAGGCTCATTACCGAAAGAAACTTTGCCCTCGGCCTCGGCTCATAGGCCGAGGGTGACATCATGACATCGCGTGGATTGGAAGACGCGTGGAACAGTGCGCGTGAGGCTCATATGACACGTGGAAGACCGTTATAACAAAATCACACCCTCACGTGAGGGAATATTATGTCATCATTTGGCATCTACAGGTGTCAACAGGGGATTGGCTAGATCATCATTCACATGCACCATGCATACTTGGAGGGTACACTACACCTCCCAAGACCTATATATACTTGTCACCTACAACCCTACAGGGGATCGATCAATTAATTGTAACCCTAGCTACAAATCTGCTTGTCTGCACAATAGAGAGAGAAAGTGAGTTTATGTGCATTGTATCCAAGGCCATTAGTGCCCATGCTAAGAGGATCACACACTCACAGTGGATGTAGGCCTAATTGGCTGAACCACTATACATAATTGTCTTATTTCCTCTTATAATCATCCCCTTCTACACACTTATACATTTATACATCTCTATGGATGCCATAGTTACTACTGTTTGAAGTGTTCTCTCTTTATCTCTGAACTTTTCTGACATGTCGTCCTCTTATCAGATCGTCCTGCAGGTACACCAGACTAACTCTGGGAAATGACTGCTCCAAGCCTACTTGCTGGTTTGTCAAAGAAGAAGGGGAAGGAGCCTCAGCAAGCTCCAAAGAAGACGAGGGCCTCAGGGCCGACGATTGTTGAGTCGACAGCAGATAGCCACAAAAGGAAGGAGCCGGAGGCTCCTGTTGAGCATCGGCCTGATCCAAGGACGAGGGCAAGGGTCGAAGCCTCTGAGGGGACGACCTCTTCGTCCAGCATGGGGGCCTTCTAGTCTCAAAATCTGTCCCATCTGAGGGCCGACCCCTCATCTCTTATTGCCAACCTGAGGGCAGCCAAGGCCTCGATGTTCTCTGCACCGTCGGTCTCTGACTTCGAGTTCTTGACAAAGATGCCTCCAGCCAAAGTGTACGACTACGATCTGCACTCCCTTGCTTAGGTATTGGTCTTGACCTTCTTTAATTTCATTCTTTCACTAACTGTTCCCTCGTCCCCTCTTGATATTTGTTCATTTTTCTTGCAGTCTGTCTGTGCCCTCACCTCAGCCACCAAGTGGATGGCTGAGAACCAACAGAAATTCCATAAAGCTGAGAGGGCCATTCAACAAGAGGCTGACCTACGGACAGAGCTGGACACTGCGAGGGCCGAGCTGGAGAGCACAAGGACTGAGCACGCTAGAGTCCTTGATGAGCTGACGAGGAAGCATAATGCCGATCTGCAGGCTAAGGACTTGTTGATCAAGGACTTGTTGCTCAAGGACAAGGACGAGGCCTTAACCAATATGGAGGCCAAGCACAAGACTGACCTTGAAGCAGCTGTCCAGAAAGTCGAGGCTGATGCTGTCGAGGCTTACAAGGTCTCTGACGAATTCTAAGGCCCCGGCCTTGAATATCTTGAGAGGGGGATTAGGACGGCCTGTCGGTGGGTCGTCCTAAAGTTTACCGACACAGTATCATCCATTCTCCCTTCTCTTGAGGTGGTTCAGCTGGATGATCCCTTGATTGCTGAAGCCCTGTCGCAAGTGGAGTCCCAAGTTCATGTTGAAGGGGTCGGCACGTCTGAGGATCGGCCAGTCATGATTGCTGAAGAGACCCCATCGGTTGATGTTGAGGCTCTGCCTTCTGATGTCATTCCTTAGGGTGGCTATCTATAGCCTATACCCTCATTTTTGTATTTTTGTTCAAAGGCCTTGTAAAAACACTTGATACTTATGTTTTATTAATACCGGTCTTTTCCCTTCCATAATTGTTGTCTTTAATTCTAGTATGGCTTGCTCATTGTTGATGATACTAACCCTTCCCTCGTCTTTCTTGAGGACCACTGTGGGGTCGTCCCCTCATGTGGCCTCATTATAGCCGAGGGTTCAAGTAACCAAATTAATGATTTTTAAATGAAGTCTACCCTCGTCTTTCTTGAGAACAGTGGTGGGGTCGTCCCCTCCACTGGTCCTCATTATAGCCGAGGGTTCAATTTACCAACTTAATGGCTTTAAATTAAGTCTACCCTCGTCTTTCTTGAGGACAGTGGTGGGGTCGTCCCCTCCACTGGTCCTTATTATAGCCGAGGGTTCAACTTACCAACTTAAATGGTTTTAAATTAAGTCTACCCTCGTCTTTTTTGAGAATAGTGGTGGGGTCGTCCCCTCCACTGGTCCTCATTATAGCCGAGGGTTCAAGTAACCAAATTAATGGTTTTTAAATGAAGTCTACCCTCATCTTTCTTGAGGACAGTGGTGGGGTCGTCCCCTCCATTGGTCCTTATTATAGCCGAGGGTTCAACTTACCAACTTAAATGGTTTTAAATTAAGTCTACCCTCGTCTTTCTTGAGAACAGTGGTGGGGTCGTCCCCTCCACTGGTCCTCATTATAGCCGAGGGTTAATGTTACCCAATTTAATCTACCCTCGTCTTTTTTGAGAACAGTGGTGGGGTCGTCCCCTCCACTGGTTCTCATTATATCCGAGGGTTCAAGTAACCAAATTAATGGTTTTTAAATGAAGTCTACCCTCTTCTTTTTTTAGGACAGTGGTGGGGTCGTCCCCTCCACTGGTCCCCATTATAGCCGAGGGTTCAACTTACCAAATTAATGGATTTTAAATAAAGTCTACCCTCGTCTTTTTTGAGGATAGTGGTGGGGTCGTCCCCTCCACTGGTCCCCATTATAGCCGAGGGGTCAACTTACCAAATTAATGGTTTTTAAAGTCTTTCCTTGTCTTTCTTGGGGACAGTGGTGGGGTAGTCCCCTCCACTGGTCCCCATTATAGCCGAGGGATCAACTTTCCAAATTAATGGATTTCTGTAGATGTTTCCATGCGTGCTAGGACTGACAACAGGATGAGGGAAACACTGATATTTCTCATTAATTTTTTGAGTGTTCTGTTGGAGCAACTCTCATTACAACTATGGCCTATCAAGACCTTACAACACTACTGATAGTATTTCTTCAAATGATCTGCATTCCAGGGATTGGAAAAATGTCCCCCTTCTAGGTTTTCTAGTCTATAGGTCCCTGGGACAACTTCATCGATGACCCTATATGGGCCATGCCAATTAGGATGGAGCTTGTTGGGTTTTTGCCAAGTCTTTTTGAGAACCAAGTCTCCTACTGCGATAGGCCTCTGTTTCACCTTCTGATTGTAAAACCTTGCGGTCCTCTGCTGGTAGGAAGCTTGCCTTATCTCAGCATCCTCCCTTCTTTCCTCAATCAAGTCCAGGTCAAGTTTCCTCTCTTCCGTATCTCCCTGGGGGTCGTACATTTGGACCCTATGAGTGGGAAACTCGACTTCGGTGGGGATGACCGCTTCTGATCCATAAGCTAACATGAATGGGGTCTCCCCAGTAGAGGTCCTTACTGTCGTTATGTACGCCCACAACACTGCATATAACTCCTCGACCCATCTTCCTTTTGCCTCCTCAAGCCTCTTCTTAATCCCATTTAGGATTGTCCTGTTCGTAACTTCGATTTGCCCATTGGCCTGAGGTCGGCCTGGGGTGGAGAAAAATTGTTTGATACTTACCCTCTCACAGTACTTCTGCAGAGAGGCATTCTTGAACTGGATCCCGTTATCCGAGATGAGGGTGTTGGGTAGACCATATCTGCATATCACATTTTTCCAAATGAACTGGAAGGTCTTCTGCTCCGTGATCGTGACCATTGGCTCGGCCTCTACCCACTTTGAAAAGTAGTGAATTGCTATGATGAGGAACCGATAGTTATTGACTGCCCTCGATAAGGGTCCTACCAGGTCAATCAGCCACACTGCAAACAGCCATGGGGATGTAATGGAGGTAAGGGGCTGATGAGGTTGGTGAGGGATGGTAGCAAATCTTTGGCATTTATCACACTTTTTAACGTATGCGGCAGCATCTTTCCCCAAGGTCGGCCACCAGTAGCCTTGGGTGATCACCATCTTTGCCAAGGATCTACCCCCAATGTGGCTTGAGCATGACCCTTCATGCACGTCTTGCAAAATGGAAGGGACTTCTGAGGGATGCACACACCTAAGTAAGGGGAGCAGAAACCCCTTTTTGTACAGCGTGTCTCCGATGACAGTGAACTTTGCAGTCCTGTATCTCAGCTTCTTCCTCTCTTGGCTTGCTTCTGGCATCTCTCCCCCTTTAATGTATCTAATCAGAGGGTCCATCCATGAAGGTTCTTGAGAAACATTCATGCAAATGCCAAGTGTTCCCTCGTCGTCTTCGATAGTTGGTCGAAGCAAGATTTCTACCGGGACTGTCCTCCTTATGTCTGTCCTAGTAGCTGAGGCCAACCTTGCAAGGGCGTCAGCACGGCCATTGTCAAGCCTAGGTATCCTCTTAAATTTCACTTCTTTAAAGTTTTTCAGCAATGACCTCACCTTCTCAAGATACCTAGCCATCCTCTCGTCGTTGGCCTCATAGGGTCCTAGTATCTGATTCACCACCAGCCTTGAATCACTGTGAACCAAAATTTGGCCAACACTAAGGGATTTGGCCAAGGAAAGGCTAGCTATCAAGGCCTCATACTCAGCCTCATTGTTGGAGGCTTTGAAATTGAACCTCAGGGCGTACTCGATGTCTATGCCGTCGGGTGCTGACACTATCAATCCAGCTCCGCTCCCACTTTCGTAAGAGGACCCATCGACGAAGAGACTCCACACAACATGTTCCTCCGAGAAATTTCCCTCGATGAGTGACCCTTGTCTAAAAAGGTATCTTCCCTCTTCATTTTCAGCCACCTTTCTTCTAGCGGTGCTTGTCTCAGCCGTATCTGCAGGAGGGCCGGTAAGCCTACCTTGATGGGTATCTGTCTAGCTTAGACCCTCACCCTCGGCTACGTCACTCTCCCAAGTAAATTCAGCCATGAAATATGTCAATGCCTGCCCCTTAATGGCTGTCTTAGGTTGATACACAATGTCGAACTCCCCCAGCTCTATAGCCCAGGTCATTAACCTTCCTGATTTTTCAGGCTTGTGTAGGACCTGCCTAAGAGGAGAGCCAGTAAGGATGACCATAGTATGGGACTGGAAGTACGGTTTCATCTTCCTTGAGGCATGGATCAAGGCGTAGGCCAACTTTTCCATCCTCGGGTATCTTTGCTCTGCCCCCTGGAGTGCCTTGCTGTTAAAATATACAGGCTTCTGTATACCATCCTCGTCTCTCACAATGGCTGCGCTGATGGCAGACTCTGAGACGGCGAGGTACACGTAAAGTCGTTCACCCTGCACGGGTCGTGATAGCAGCAAGGGAGACCCTAAGTATGATTTTAGCTCCTTGAAAGCCTCATCACACTCTTCACTCCATTCGAAGGCCTTCTTGAGGATCTTGAAGAACGGTAGACACCTGTCTGTAGCCCTTGACACAAATCTGTTTAAGGCAGCCACTCTCCCTGTGAGCCTCTGAACATCTTTAATGGACTTGGGGGTCTTCATCTCAATAAGGGCCTTTATCTTTTCAGGATTGGCCTCGATGCCTCTTTGATTGACAATGAACCCAAAGAATTTCCCCGCTCCGACCCCGAAGACACATTTGGCCGGGTCAAGCTTCATCTGATATTTGTCCATCGTATTGAAGGTCCTCTCCAGGTCTGCCACATGATCCTCTGCCTTCAGACTCTTAGTCAGCATGTCGTCTACGTAGACCTCCATAGACTTCCCAATTTGATCTTCAAACATTCTATTTACGAATCGCTGGTACGTTGCCCCTGCATTCTTTAGGCCAAAGGGCATGACCCTGTAACAGTATGTCCCCTTGTCAGTGATGAAGGCTGTCCTCTCCGAGTCTTCAGGGTCCATGAAAATCTGGTTATACCCTGAGTAGGCATCCATGAAGGTCATGAGCTCGTGGCCTGTAGTAGCGTCAACCATCTGGTCAATGCGAGGGAGAGGGAAGCTGTCTTTAGGACAATGCTTGTTGAGGTCTGTGAAGTCCACGCACATTCTCCACTTGCCGTTGGCCTTTGGGACAATGACTGCATTGGACAGCCATTCAGGGTAGATGACCTCTCTGATAAATTCAGCGTCTTCTAATTTTTTAACCTCATCCCTGATGACCTCGTACTTCTCTCTAGAGTAAATCCTCCTCTTCTGCTTTACCGGCTTCACTCCCTCTACCACGTTGAGCTTGTGGCACATGATTTCAGGGTCAATCCCTGGCATATCTACATGACTCCAGGCGAAGACGCTTCGCCTTCTCCTCAACAGTTTAATGAGGTCTTCCTTGATATCGGGCTTCAGAGACTTGCCAACTTGGATGGTTTTTCCCGGGTCATCCTCATCGAGGATGATGGGTTCTACCTCCTCAGCGGCCTCTCCTTTATTGAGATTCGTCTCGTCCCTGGGGTCTATGGTATCAATGTTGTAAGTGGCCGTAGCCCTTTTGTGTGCCTTCCTTTCTTCAGCAGAGTTGTAGTAGCACTCTCGCGCTGTCGTCTGGTCTCCCTGAACCTCCCCTACCCCGTATGGGGTAGGGAATTTAATCATCTGTTGGACCATAGACGTCACAACCTCAAACCCCTTGAGGGCCACACGTCCCAGTATGATGTTGTATGCCGAAAACACATGCTCATCCAGCATAGAGAAACTGACCTTCTTGGTGAGCCATCTCGGCCATTCGTCCCCCATCCTGACATCAGCCTCATACATTCCCAGGGGATGAACTTTCTCCCCACTGAACCCAATCAAGGGATGATGGTATAGGACAAGTCTGGCACGACTGAAGCCCAAGGCTTTGAAGCATGGCCAAAACATCACATCTGCGGATGAGCCCCCATCTACCAGGATCCTCGAAACTTCGCACCCGTGCACCCTGGTGGTGATGACAAGAGGGTCATCATGCGGGGACAAGAGGCCCTTGAAGTCCATTCTTGAAAATCCCACAATCAAAGTGTCCATATCAACCTTCTTCCTTTTTTCTGACTTGACCTCTAGGGAGGTTGAGTGCACCATCTTCGTCACTGCCTTAGCTTCAGTAACATGGGCCTTCCTATCGGCTACCTCAGACCCTCCTCCTACCAGACCCCCGGAGATCATTCGCACACCAAGCGAGATCATATTGATCCTCTTGAAAGGGCCGTGGTCATCTCTTCGCGGGAGGTCAGGGTCGTCTTCATCATCAGAGGGGTCGTCCCCTCTTTTTTGAGGGCCTTCTTTGCATGCATCGACTCGCTTTTTTCTGGGGTCGTCTCCTCGGCCCCTCTTGAAGGCCTCTCGGTCCATGTATTTTCCGAGCTTCCCTTCTTTCAGCATCTTCTCAATCTCGTCTTTCAGGGCAAAGCATTTGTCTATTACGTGACCATGGTCTTGGTGAAATTCAAACCACAGGTTCCTGTTCCTCTTGCCGGGGACTGCCCTCAGCTTCTCGGGCCACTTCAGGGATCGGTCACTCTTTATCTCATTGAGTATCTGTTCACATCTAACCGTTAGAGGGGTGTAACCAGCGAACTTATCATCCGTGGACCTCTTCTTCCCCTCTTTGTTCTTCTTAGGGTATTTTCCCCCACTTGCACCTCCTTTCTCGTCTTCATACTTTGCCGCCATCGCCTCTTCGGCGTTCATCACCTTCCCTGCTGTTGACAGCAGCTCAGCCATCGTCCTTGGAGGGTCTTCGGCAAGCTTCCATAATAGCTTCCCCTTTTGAAGTCCTCTAATCAGAGCTGTCATAGCTATGCTCTCCTCATAGTCCTCCACCTCCAGCTTCTCTTTATTGAATCTGGCTATGTAGTCTCTCAGACTCTCATTCTTTCCCTGCTTAACATAGAGAAGGTTTGTGGTCTTCTTCTGTGGTCTCACCCCAAAGCAAAAGTTGTGGATGAACCGGTCTGCCAACTGCTTGAAGTTTTTAATGGAATTTTTTGGAAGAGACGTGTACCAGACATGTGAAGCCCCTGTCAGGGTACCAGATAAGGCACGACACCTCATCTCATCTGAGATAGAGTATATGTCTGCCGCCGATTGGTACATCTCCACGTGGTGGACAGGGTTGGTGCTCCCATCGTATCTTGGGGTGACCACAGGAGGCTTGAACTTTGATGGCGTGGGGAAGTTGACTATTTTTGCCACAAAGGGTGAGCCTATGGTGTATCCCCTCTGAAGAGGGTCCCAGCTCTTTAGTATGTCGCCAATCTTACCCTCTAACCGCTGGATTGAGTCATTCCAGGGCCTCACAGGGTCAGCATGACCGATGTTATCCCCCGCTGCCTCTTGGAGGTGGATGGAGGGTTCCGCTGCAGCAGGCCTGTGTCGGCTGTTTACTTCCCTTTGGCCATCATCCCGTCTTTGGGGTCGGCCCTCTACTGCCTCTTTCCTAGATCTCGCAGCGCTTCTTCACTTGGACAACTTGTCTCGCAGGTCATTCACTGGGCCCAGCCTCTCGAAGGCCGACCCCCTGCTCAGGCGATCAAAAGCAGAGCCTCTCGGACGATCATCAGGGTTTGGTCTCCCGCACTTTCCTCTACTGTCCTGGAGAGGTCGTACAGTATTGTTGGAGACCTCGTATGGCTCCCAGCATTTTACCGGGGCCTCCTCTCCCTCCAGATCGTCATACCTGTCCTCAGGGCAAGGGTGTCCTTGCCTCCCCAGGCGTAAACGCCGGGGGTCAGCAACATCCCTACGCCGCTGAGGGGGTAGCAGGTCTTTACGTGGTGCTTGGGGTGGTCCCCTGGCCTCATACTATCCTGGAGCTGCTGTCGAAGTAATCATCTCAGGTGAGATCCCTGGGGGTCTCAGTATGTTCTGACTTAGAGCTGTGAACTGCTCCTGCATCATCCGCTGGATGGCTGCCAGAGACTTTAGGGCTGCCGCCACATCAGCCATCTCAGACTGAGGAGGTGGCTGGCTGGAACTGGGTCTTCCCCCCTCGTCTGGCGGGGGAAGAAGTGATGGTGGCATCTCAGGTGCCATATGTTTGAGATGTGAAAAGCTGGACTGAAGAAAAGACCGGTGAGCTTGAGAACCTTAGTGGGTCTCTTTCAATGGTGAAACACCTCCTCTCAAGGGGAGTGTTGGTTCACCACCAGAGTGCACAGTGAGGTCAAGCTGTACAAAGGAAGAAATGTCTTCTCATTTCCCACAGACGGCGCCAAACTGATGATGCTGAGATTTAGCACCACCAGGTAAGTGATGATGAGCTCAAACAGTAGTAACCATGGCAGCCATAGAGATGTATAAGTGTATAAGTGTGTAGAAGGGGATGAGTATAAGAGGAAATAAGACAATTATGTATAGTGGTTCAGCCAATTAGGCCTACATCCACTGTGAGTGTGTGATCCTCTTAGCATGGGCACTAATGGCCTTGGATATAATGCACATAAACTCACTTTCTCTCTCTACTGTGCACACAAGCAGATTTATAGCTAGGGTTACAATGAATTGATCGATCCCCTGTAGGGTTGTAGGTGACAAGTATATATAGGTCTTGGGGTGTGTAGTGTTGCCCCCAAGTATTCATGGTGCATGTGAATGATGATCTAGCCAATCCCCTGTTGACACCTGTAGATGCCAAATAATGACATAATATTCCCTCACATGAGGGTGTGATTTTGTTATAATGGGATGCCACATGTCATATGAGCCTTATAGGCTACAGACAGCCACTCTAAGGAACGACATCAGAAGGCAGAGCCTCAACATCAACCGATGGGGTCTCTTCAGCAATCATGACTGGCCGATCCTCACACGTGCCGACCCCTTCAACATGAACTTGGGACTCCACTTGCGACAGGGTTTTAGCAATCAAGGGACCATCCAGCTGAACTACCTCAAGAGAAGGGCGGATGGATGATACTGTGTCGGCAAACTTTAGGACGACCCACCGACAGGCCGTCCTAATCCTCCTCTCAATATATTCAAGGCCGAAGCCTTGGAATTCGTCAGAGACCTTGTAAGCCTCAACAGCATCAGCCTCGGCTTTCTAGACAGCTGCTTCAAGGTTAGTCTTGTGCTTGGCCTCCATATTGGTTAAGGCCTCATCCTTGTCCTTGAGCAACAAGTCCTTGTCCTTGATCAACAAGTCCTTAGCCTGCAGATCGGCATCATGCTGCCTCGTCATCTCATCAAGGACTCTAGCGTTCTCAGTCCTTGTGCTCTCCAGCTCGGCCCTCGCAGTGTCCAGCTCTGTCCGTAGGTCAACCTCTTGTTGAATGGCCCTCTCAGCTTCATGGAATTTCTGTTGGTTCTCAGCCATCCACTTGGTGGCTGAGGTGAGGGCACAGACAGACTGCAAGAAAAATGAACAAATATCAAGAGGGGCCGAGGGAACAGTTAGTGAAAGAATGAAATTAAAGAAGGTAAAGGCCAATACCTGACCAAGGGAGTGTAGACCGTAGTCGTACACTTTGGCTAGAGGCATCTTTGCCAAGAACTCGAAGTCAAAGGCTGACGGTGCAGAGAACATCGAGGCCTTGGCTGCCCTCAGGTTGGCAATAAGAGATGAGGGGTCGGCCCTCAGATGGGACAGATTTTGAGACCAGAAGGCCCCCATGCTGGACGAAGAGGTCGTCCCCTCAGAGGCTTCGACCCTTGCCCTCGTCCTTGGATCAAGCCGATGCTCAACAGGAGCCTCAGGCTCCTTCCTTTTGTGGATATCGGCTGTCGGCTCAACAACCGTCGGCCCTGAGGCCCTCGTCTTCTTTGGAGCTTGCTGAGGCTCCTTCCCCTTCTTCTTTGACAAACCAGCAAGTAGGCTTGGAGCAGTCATTTCCCAGAGGTAGTCTGGTGTACCTGCAGGACGATCTGATAAGAGGACGACATGTCAGAAAAGTTCAGAGATAAAGAGAGAACACTTCAAAAATAAGTAAAGAAGGGAAAATGTTCAGTGTAACTCACATGGTTCTATCAGAGGGCCGACCCTCAGACCAGCTTCTTTAAGGAATGAAGGGGTCATCAAATCTTCGAACTTTGGGATCTCACCCTCATCCCCTCAGATACTCAACAATATCCCTTTCCTCCAGGATAAGTCCGGGGTCTGACCTAGCTTTCATGGAGGGATTAGACCATTTTTTAGGGACCCTCGGAGCATCGGCAGAAGGGGACGCCTCGGCGGAGCGCTCCCACGCCCCAGATATGAAGAAAAATCTCTTTTTCCAATCATGATTGGAAGTTTGAGCCACGTGGAGAAGTTTCTTCTCAGACCTTCTCGCTCCTAGATGATAATATCCGGGCTGTTTAGATGAATAGGTGATATTATAGCAAGCTAAGAATACTTCGGACGAGGGCTCATCAGTGAAAGAATTTTTCCACAAGGAAATGTAACCTAGAATCGTCCTCCAAGAGTTGGGTGGAAGTTGAGAGGGGGAGACGCCCATAGCCGACAGAATATCTACAATGGCAGGGTAGAAAGGAAGTCTGACACCTACTTTGAACATTTGCTCGTAGACTGCAACCTCTCCCTCTTCACCCTCAAAAACCCTCTCAGCCTCAGAGGGAACCCTCATAGTTACCCCAGAGGGCACTCCGTAAATATGCCTCCATATCAGAAGGTCCCTATCCCTAACAGAGGAGATAAAAGACGAGGCATGGGAGGTATCAACCTCATCATCTGTATCGTCGTCCTCGTCCTCACCCCCTTCCCCCTCATCACCTGCAGGAGGACCCTGAGGAAAAGCCACTTGGAAGGCATTGGGGGATAGGGTTATCACAGGGACAGCCTCAGAGGGGATCGTACCCTCGGCCTCTCGGGGAGGGCTAAGATCAGACGTGTCCCTTCTACCGGACGTCCCGGCACCAGTTGGAGAGAAGGTTCTCTCGTCCATTTCACTTGGTTTGGGAGTGTCGGCCGAACGAGATGACGACCCGCAAGACTCAAAGGGTTCAGATGGTCTTATGGTGGCAAGAGGAATGGGAAAGATGGGTCGTACCCAATTAGGGTCAGCCCCTCGTCTCCTCTCTTCCTCTTCCTCTATTAGTCTGATCTCGGCAAAGAGTTTTTCTCTCAAGGGTGGGAATTCAAACACTAGGTTGTAAAGCCTCCTAAGCATTAAAGGGAAGACCCTACACTTACAGAAATTATACTAGACTTGGCTAATTCAACTACAAACACTTGGGGGATTGACCAGGTTTGACTTTTGGATCAAACCAAAGAACTAAAACATTTTTTGTCAAGAATGTCCAAGAACTAACAACCGGAGAAGGCACCAGAAAAGGCAATGGGGGAACTCTAAGAAAGTTCTGATCTACGACCCTAAAAAATACACTGAAATGAAGACAAAAGAAGGCGAGGGGAGAAAAAGGTTACCTGATGAGGAGAGAACAAGAGCGCTGCGAGGCCTGAAAGATTGAAGGCTGCAAATGGCGACTGGTTCTAGAGAGAGAAAATGGGTAGGCATGAAGAAGAAGAAGTTGGAGAGAGAGTTTGAAAATTTCTTATATACTTTGGCAATAAATGGGCACATTTGCCAAGAAGGGTATAATCAGGGCACAAAGCCCCATGCAAGTGTGCAGCTGCCCTGCCTTGGGAACTTGAATAGCAATGAGTACCTGCCCATGTGTCACTCATCTAACTGGTCATACACGCATCTCAATTTCAGCAATATCCCTCAGCCATCTCAATGGCACCTATGGCTAAGGGCTGGGGGGTGATTGATATACCCGTTTATATCCTCAGCCTAGACGAGGATTACCTCCAAAACGGACGACCCTACGAGGGGCCGAACCTTCACCAATCTCCTGATGACCCTTTACCAGGCTCCAGACGACAGTACGAGGGGCCGACCATTCACCAGGCTCCAGACGATAGTACGAGGGGCCGACCCTTCATGAGGCTCCGGACGACCCTATGAGGGGCCGACAGTACGAGGCCAGTATTGGGCCAGTCTCACTACTGAAAGAAACTTTGCCCTCGGCCTCGGCTCATAGGCCGAGGGTGACATCATGACAGCGCGTGGATTGGAAGATGCGTGGAACAGTGCGCGTGAGGCTCATATGACACGTGGTAGACCGTTATAACAAAATCACACCCTCACGTGAGGGAATATTATGTCATCATTTGGCATCTACAGGTGTCAACAGGGGATTGGCTAGATCATCATTCACATGCACCATGCATACTTGGGGGGTACACTACACACCCCAAGACCTATATATACTTGTCACCTACAACCCTACAGGGGATCGATCAATTCATTGTAACCCTAGCTACAAATCTGCTTGTATGCACAGTAGAGAGAGAAAGTGAGTTTATGTGCATTGTATCCAAGGCCATTAGTGCCCATGCTAAGAGGATCACACACTCACAGTGGATGTAGGCCTAATTGGCTGAACCACTATACATAATTGTCTTATTTCCTCTTATACTCATCCCCTTCTACACACTTATACACTTATACATCTCTATGGCTGCCATGGTTACTACTGTTTGAGCTCATCATCACTTACCTGGTGGTGCTAAATCTCAGCATCATCACTAGGACCCCATAAGCACCTCCTTAGGTCCCTAGCACTCAGTCGTTCATCGCAAACCCTATATCAAATGCTGAGTACCAATCTAGAGACCACTGGGTATTCTCAAGCCTTGTTTGACTACGATCAATTCTCCATCTTGAGAAAAGCTCAATGGATATTTTAAGGACTCTGAATCCCCTTTCCAATGGTTTTCTATGTATGCTAATAATCCTTACAGTAAGGATGAACGACCAATTTTATTCTGAAGACTCACCGAGCGCTTCTTGGCCTCGTTTAAACTCGACCAACTCTCTAAATAGAATGAAGCTTAATGAAAAATCAAAGGCCACTGAATACCCTTTCCAACAGTCGATCCCCTGCACGAATAGCCCTTACGGGAAGGAATAACAATATATTTTAGCTTGGAAACTTCATGTATAGGGACCAACTGGCGCTTTCGAGCCCCATTTCACCTTGGCCAACTCTCGAGCATGCGAGTGGATCAATGGATTATCAAAGGGACCTAAATACCCTTTCCATCAGTATACTCGGTGCATGATTCTAACTTACGCTTTGCGTTTTACTCTCATTTTCCTCAAAACCCAGTTCTAGACTACTGAATGGGACCCTCAGGACCCTACCTTTTATCAGTGTGCTTGAGGTGCTACACCACCTTGTCCCTATAAATAATGGCCATGATCTCACATTGAAAAAAACCCCTAAACATCCCCCTCAGCAATTCAAAGAACATTCTCTCAAATTCAGAGTTATTCCGTTCTTAAAAAAACCATTTCATACATTCCATTCTGTCACTTTCTTACTTCATTTAGTAAATCCCCTCCCCCCACCTCTTGAAACCATTTTCATCCCATTGCATGATCAGTATATCTACACTCAAGATCAACATTAAGAAGTGGTAACAAGGTCCTATTCTCCATGCTTTATATAATTATCTTACTTTAATGTTAGTTTCTTTATTTCTACTTTAGAACTTTATTTCATTATATCACATGCATTGGTCTCAAACCTGTATTAATAGTATTTGCACATACTCTATTTTCATTAAAAAAAAAAAGATAAATAAGGTTTATCTATAAGTTCCAAAAGAGGGATTCTCATATAATTCTCTCACTTTCAAAGAATATTTCTCTTTATTCACATGCATAAGAGAAATACCCTATTTGGATTTATGGATTAAAACCCACCCTATGTTATCTCTGAACTATGGGGACATTGATGCCCTTTTTGCTACGTAGGCGTCTTGGGGTAATAATGTCATTCGAATCCCCCTTTATGCCTGTTTATAATATTCCTTTCATATCATATACATATATTCCTAATCAATGTCATCTTCTTCCATGATAATGTTTCATTTGATATATACATGTGTTCTTCCAAAATAAATTGTGATTCGATAAATATTCATTCTATATTTTGAATATTTATTTTCAGGAAATCTCCTAAGGATGAATTCACTTAGTCCTTTTCCATGACGTGAGTTGAATGATTCCATTCATCATCAATATTATGCACCTAAGAACACATTTCACATACTCTAATAGGAGAAGATCAACACATGTCCATTAGATACTAAAACCTTTAGATTCTGTAACTTAGTCCTCAGACCTTTGAAGTACCTAGTTTCAAAAGCATTATTATTGTCTTTGATGTCGTTCTCTCGAGGAGGCGACATTTATTTTTCCCGTTTTGTGCAAAATTGGGTGGAGACTCTATCTCTACACATTATCCCACATTGACGATGGTCAAACATCTCGATAAATGGCTCAATCCCGCGTCCACCGAAAGGAACCCACAAAAGAGAAAAAAAGGGGGGAGCCCATGGGATGGCCAGAGTGGATTCTCCATTGGGGAAGGCTTGTAAGAGGAATATACTTTATCTCTCCACCGGTGTCCTCCCTTTTTGCATGTGTTCATATGCACCTATATTTATGTTCCCTTTTCTCCTCTATCTACTTTCTTTGTACATATACCTCATGTATATATCACTTTCCAATAACTTATACACTTCACACACTTGTATATACTCTTCATGTACGCCTAAGACACTAACACTTGTATATAGAGTCCCTCCTACTCATATACTCCACACACCACCTAGAATATCAATGATTAGGCTTCATTAGCACATACCCACACTGCTCACACTTGTATAAATCTCCATGTTCGCTTACAACTCTTACACACCACTCGTAGGCTCACTACCACACTTCCCATACTTATAAATATTCGCATGTCACTCAATCACATGTATACCCATGCTTTTATATCACCATGCTTAGTATAGTCTTCATGCTCCATGTTAGATTAACTTTTCATGCTAATTGTATATTGTCCCTCATTAGTGTAGTACTCCCTTTACTCATTATGAAAATAAAAAATAAAAAAACACTTTCTCTCCATAAGATATGATTTAAGAGTCATGCATTTTTGTAAGCTACATCACCAAGAGTGTTGATGTAAAAAACTATATTTGACCTATTCTTTAATCACAGATAAAAATAAACAAGACAAAAGATTTTAAAGTGGTTTAGCCTTGAAAGAATGGCCTACGTCCACTGTTTGTGTTATTGCTGACTGCGTGCAGAATTCTCGATAATGAGTTTACCAAGAAATTCCAAGTCCCCTTCTAATGAGGAGGTTACAATGTATTTATAGCCTTGAGGCAGCACAAATGAAAGAATAATACATAGCTGTCCAATAGGCGTGTGCGTCTGTGCGATAATAATGATCATTTAATGCGCAATCATCCTCTTGATTATCCGGATATGAATATTCTGTACGAGATGATGCTCGGACCGCCTAAGTAGCTCGGTATACATGAGTTCCTTGGAGAAGACTTGTTGCTCGGAGCGCCTGAGTTAGTCGGGGAGGTTGAGTTCCTCGGAGTCAAGGTGTTGTTAAAAAATGTTTGCGTGTGCCATGTAGATTGACACGTGTCTCCACATAATTGGTCCACGTTAGCAGACTAAATTTGGTATGAACAAGAGCTCCCAATGTTTCGTAGTTTGATGTTGAAGAAAAGTATGGAACATTCTGCTTCTTAGATTTTTGGTTTGTATGGTTTCTAGGGATGCATTCGTTGTATACAAATCCTTTATAAATACACAGTATCAGTCTAAATATTTTGAATTTCCATAACCGCTTCATTTTTTGTGCCCTTTTCCTCCTTTTAGCCGTCGGATATGCAATCGTCCGTCCAGGTAATCATTGTTTTTCCCTTTTCCCAAGGTAAAGTATTTAAACGCTTCAGAAAATTCGATCATCTTTTACTTTTTCAAATCACCATCTTAGAACTTCTTTACTTTTTCTCTATCTTGTGCGTTCATTTCTTCCACTGTTCATTGTCAACTGATCCACCCTTTTCCTCTAAGATTTTCTTCCTTCTCTTTTATTTTCTTTGTTCATCATGGTTTAACTTGTTGAGTCGCTTGATAAATTTCGCTCTGATTTTTTATTCCTTCATGGGTCATATTGGAAGAACTTTCTGAACCTTCATATTATTTTTCTTTGGCTGAGAGACATTGGTTCCCTAGTTTTTTTGTGGCCTAATGTGGCTTTTCTTTTCCTCCAAATCCACTATGTTTGGAATTCTGTCAATATTTTGACGTTGTACCTGCAAAAATAGCTCCCAATACCTGGAGAATAGTTAATGGAGTCCATAGGTTAAATCAGATTCATGGAATCCATTTAGGAATTCCAAAAATTATGTTTTGCTATAGATGGGTTGTCAGCGATAGTACTTTTTACTTAAAAACTAGGTTTTTAAATAGATCTTTAGTTGTCAATCTCCCAGATGCCAACAAGGATTACTTCGAGCATGGGGTTGTTATGAAAAATTGGCAACATGCTCCATTAAATGGAAATTATGTATATCAAGGTCCTAGATGCCCTCCCTATGACAATATGATAGGTTGTTTTTATTTTATTTTTGAAATTATGTTTTCTTCGTGTTTGATAAAATGCGTCACTGACATTTTAATTTTTGTTTATTTGCAGTTGACAACAAAAGAAAATCCCCTAAAGAAACTGATGTCAATTTGAGACACTTGAAACTTATTTGGAGTTTGCACCAAACTGTTGCTGACGAACACATTAAATCAGCTCCTTATTTGTTGCAGTACAAAAGCTATACTTCCTCCTTTACTGCTCGTCCAGTGGTGGGTGACTTCGACCCATTACCAGCTTCTGAGGGTTCTTCCCCTGAATCGAATATTCCCCTCAGTATTAGAATGAAGAGACGAAAAGCTCCCTCTTTCTTTGATAAATCAGACTCTGCCAATGTGGTGGCGAAGAGAAATAAGCAGGATGTCCCAGAGGCAGGTTCAAGAAAAATTGATGCACCCCCTCTAGTTGCTGCTAAGAAAGTTTTCGAGAAGCCCCCCATGGCTCCGAGCAAGGTTGTTGCTGTTTCTCCTCTAAGCGAGGTTATCGTTATATCACCGACCAAGATAACATCCTTGGTTGAGAATGTTCCTGCTCCTCCGAGGAGGTTAAAGAAAAGTTTGTCACTGAAACCTACTAAAATTATCCTTCAACCTTCAAATGTTGAAGGTAGTGTTCCATCCTTTATTTCTTCGAGCTCCGCTATGGGCTTGTTACAGTCTTGGACTATCCCCGAGGTCCCAGATATTGAAAACACTCTTAGTCGTGAGAGAGTTACTTCTTTGGCTGCTCAACACACTGCCTCTGTAAGTATTATTGATTTGAACCTTCTATCTTTAATATTATGTTCATACATTGACTTAGAATTATTCCTCTTTCCAGTTGGTGATGTGTTTCAACAGCATTGTGAAGAGAGATAAAGCCATCCGAGCTTCCAGTTCCTCGGATGGAGTAGAAAAGGCTTTCATTGGACTAACCGAGTCTTTAAAGGAATCTCACCAGAAGTATGAGGAGAATAAAATTGATTGGGAGAAGCAGGTTAAGTCTGTTGAGCAAGAAAGGGACCGAGATGTGGAGGCCTCCCAAAAATTGGAGAGGAAAATGAGAGAATATGAGAAGAAAAATAAAGACCTTGAGGAAAAGCTCAAGAACACTAAAGAGCTTGAGAACAATCTCAAGAAAACTGAAGAGGAATTTGTTAGACTCCGTGACATTGATCGTTAGAGGAAGGAGATAGAAGGAAAAATGAAAGTTGTCGAGGAACTTCATACTGAGAGGATTTCATCAGAAAAGGAAAAGAGAAAAACTGTGGTTAAAAGGTCCTTCAGTGCTGGCTGGGACAAAGGTTGGAACAAAGGCCTAACTGCCATGTCCTCCCAGATGGAATTTGCTAGCCTTAAATACAACAGGGACGGATGGGTTGCAGCTCTGCAGGAGTTAAAGATCACTTAGAATTCTGACCTATTTCAGTGTCATGTTCATGGTCCTCCTCCCTATCCTAGAGAAGAAGAGGATGAAGCTGCCTCAGAGGAAATCTCCATGATGATTGGAGATCCAGCTCCTCCTGTTCTAGTTATTCAAACTTCCTATGAGCAACTTCAGCCTGCCATCTCTTCAGTCGAGCAACTTCAGCCCACCAGTACCTTAGCCGAGCAACTTCCCTTATCTTCCGAGCAACCATCCTCCTCATCCCAGCTTCCTGAGGAAGTTGTAAAACACAAGAAGGTGTAAAGATGCTCGGGTTTTAATTTTATTATTCCTTTCTAGTGTAATCTTGAACATTGTACTTACCTTTTATGATGAAATGAAAATTCAAGCTTTTGATTGTCGATCTTGACTTTTTCCTCTTCTTTCTCTGTCTGCATTCTTATTAATTATTTTTATCTCTTTTCTTTACTAGTTTATGGCTAGAATGGAGCTCTTGTCACCTCACGATACTGAACTGATGAAAAAAATGCAATGACTACTTCAAGGCTAGCCATGTAGATCTAAACGAGGCTCAAATTGTTGACATCCTTGGTCCAAATTCTTCTGAACAAGCAGTTGAAGCATATTAGTATTTGAAATGCCTGCTTGACCGAGCTGTTGCCAATAATGTGGCATACTATGAGATGATTGAGGATCTTCAAGGAACCATCGAGGAACTCCAACAACCATACAAGGAATCTTGTGCCTTTTTGCATTAGGGATATGAGAAAAAATATCAGCAACTAAATGATGACAAAGGATATGACAAGTTCATTGCTTCTTACGAGAATAAAGAGAAAATTCTAAGGGTTGAGGTCGAGGAGCATAGGCAAATTGCCAAGCTACTGGAGCAGGAAAATAATATTTTGAGAGAAGAGATATCTCAATTGAAATATGCAGCATCTTCTTCGGGAGCCTTGGTCCCTGTTAATGATGAAGGTTTCTCATTTTTGGAGGTCAAAAATGCCAATTTGAGAAATGAATTAGAAACCTTAAAGAGGATTGTACCCTCTACCTCTGTTCGTGGACGAGCAAGAGCTTCTCGGAGATGAGCAAGGGATTCTCGAGTTACTATTGAAGAAGCTAGAACATAGGTAGCCTTAGAGAACCAGGCGTTCCAACTAATGGTGAAGAACCAGGCTTTAGCAGAGATGTCCAAGAAGACTTTGAACCTTGAAGAGAAACTTTCTTCACAAAGCTCTGTCTTGGAAAATAAAACAAATCTAGTGAAAAATTTCCACGATCAACTAGAGAGGTTAGCTTACCTGTTTCACAAACAGCCCACAGAGTTTTGGATGGATGGATATAATGAAGCCCTTTATCATCTCAATGATAGGACCCAAAATTCAAATAACGAGGGTTACAAGCAAGGATGGATGAATGCACTGGGGGTGTTACAGTTGGAGCAGGGACATTATATCTGGGATTATTATGACCCTGGATTGCTCGAGTTGCCCATGCCACCTTTTTAACTTGATATGAGCTGGATTCCAGCTCGAGCAATTCCTCAGTGCTTAATCTCCAAGTATCTCGACGACTATAGTCTTCATTCTAATTTTGAGATATCTCGCCCGGAGCACTTTCTTGATCATCCATCTGTGATGAATGTCAGGATGCTTGAAGATCTGAACTTCATAAATTCCCCTTATGACTTAGACTATCCTCCTGCTGGAGTAGAACCCGTTTCAAAGGCAGAAGGAAAAAAGCCAATAGAATAGGGTCTTTGATGTAATGATTCCTCATGTAATATGTAATTTGTTCTGATTTTGATGAAGGAATTTTTAGTTTTCTCTGCAATCTTGATTGTCATTACTTTATAAAATATTTATTTTATTCTCTGATGAATGTGTATGTATATCTTGTAAGAAAACAAAAATGTCATGTGTTATTTTAAATTGTCGACCAAATGGAGTTGGTGAAAATTTATTGTTGGCCATTCTGAGTTTGTGATAATTATTTGACGACCAACCGAAGTTGGTGATATTTTCTTTCCCGACCGACTTAGAGTTGGTGGTAATTTGATATGTCATAAGTAACGAAATTATGTTTATATATATATATATATATATATATTTTATTGTAGTGACTTATCACTTTTTACTAATAAGCCACGAAACGACTTCCATCCCATGATATTGCTTAAACAATTATTTCTGACCAACCGTAGTTGGTGGATTTGTATTCCTGACCAACCGGAGTTGGTGGATTTTTATTTCTGACCAACCGTAGTTGGGGGATTTTTGTTTACCGACCAATCGTAGTTGGTGGATTTTATTTTAACGACCACCCGTAGTTGGGGGATTTTATTTACCGACCAACCGTAGTTGGTGTACCGACCAACCGTAGTTAGGGATTTTATTTTACCGACCAACCATAGTTGGTGGACCGACCAACCGTAGTTGGGGGATTTTTGTTCTGAACTTGATGCGTAGTGTGTAGCACTAATACTCCAAAAAAATTTCACCAGAAAGAGAGAACTGGGTAAAACTTTTAACACTTTATTCATACTGAAGAAAACTCCATTACATAGAAATTTCCTACTACTGATAATACTTTTGTAGATGTTCTGCATTCCATGCATTCTTAAACTCTTCTCCCTCGAAGGTTTCAATCATGTAGGTTCCTGGACGAACAACTTCTTTTACTCTGTAGGGTCCATGCCAGTTAGCTTCCAGTTTATTGTGCTTTTGAATTACTTTCTTTAGCACGTAGTCCCCTTCCTTCAAATCAAAGTTTTTTACCCTCTTGTTGTAAAACAGAGCTATTTGTTGTTGGTATGTAGCATTCCTGATTGCTGCTTCCTCTCTAACTTCTTCGAGCATATCTAGATCCAATCCCCTGATCAAGTCACTGATTGGAGAATTGAAATTAAGCACCCTATGTGTGGGTAGTCCCAACTCGGCAGGTATAACAGCTTCGCTTCCAAATGCTAGCATGTATGGAGATTCTCCTGTTGCTTCTCGCGACGTAGTACGATAAGACCACAACACAGATTGTAGCTCATTAATCCAATTTTCCTTTTCATCGTCATGTCATTTTTTCAAACCATTAAGTATCCTTCTGTTCATCACCTCAGTTTTTCCATTGCTCTGGTGATGTCCTGGCGCAGAGTGGTTTTTCAATATGTTTGATTGGTGACAATATGCAGCAAACTCTTCGTTGTCAAATTATGTTCCATGATCAGTAATGAATGCATGGGGAAGACCATATTTGCAAATGATATTCTTACAAATAAATTTATATACCCTATCATAAGTCATATCAATAAGAGATTCAACTTCTACCCATTTAGTAAAATAATCCACAGTGACGACGAGGTATTTGAACCTTCTTCTTGTCATTGGGAGTGGACCGACCAAGTCTATCCCCCACATGGCAAATGGCCAAGGGGATGTTATGGGTGTCAAAAATGCCTGGGGAGTTCTTTCGGATAGAAGAGAAACGTTGACATTTGTCATATTTTTTGGCATAGGATATACAATCAGCCCTCATCGTCAGCCAATACTATCCCTGTGTCATTATTCTTTACAAAAGCGTCTGACCTGCTACATAAGCTCCACATGACCCCTCATGGACCTCTTCAATCAAATCTTTCACCTCGGAGGGATGCACACATCTTTGTAGACCTGCTATAATTCCTCGTCTATATAAAATGCCATTAGTTAATACATAACGAGAAGCTTTAAACTTCAGTTTCTTGGCTGTGAGCTTATCAGTTTGTAAAACCCCCTCCTCAATATCGGCCCTGATAGGATCCATCCATGATTGTCCTGAATCAAGAGCAATTAAGTTCATCTCTAGATCTTTCTCAATGCTCCGACTAGTTAAGATTTCTATTGGGATTGTTCTTCATAGCTTGGTGCGCGTGGCTGAGGCTAACCGAGATAAGGCATCTGCTCTTGCGTTCTCCAATATTGGTATTCTAATTAACTGTACTGCGATCACGCTTGATACAATCTCCATTTCTTTTGCATGATACTTGATCATTAATTCTCCTTTAGCTGCATATAGCCCCAGTATTTTATTTACAATCAATTATGAGTCACTGAATACGATAACCTGCTCAACCTTCATGGTTTTTGCCAAACTAAGACCAACAATCATTGCTTCATATTCAGCTTCATTATTATAAGCTTTAAATTGAAAGCGTAGAGCAAATTCAACATCGATCTCATCTAGGATGTTTAAAATAATCCCTTCTCCACTGCCTATAGTGCACGAAGAACCATCTACATATAAATTCCACACAGGTATCTCATTATCAAACTCTTGGTCAAACAGAGTTCCTCGGTGAAATATTTGATGCTTCCTTATATCCTCCTCTAGAACTTCTTGCTGCTTGTCGACCATCTTCTCTTACTCGTCTACTGATTTAAGTTGGTCGGGGTTGAAGTTTAATGATCCTGTAGCATCCACAGGCTGGTCGGTATCCAACTTCTGCTCTTCGAAAGTATCTGGATAGGTGAATTCTACAATAAAATATGCCACTGCTTGCCCCTTAAGTGATGACCTAGGCTCATAAATTATGTCGTATTCACCCAACTCTACAACCCAATACATCAATCTTCCTGATTTCTCTGGTTTGTGCAAAGCTTGCCTTAACGGCATGTCTGTATACACAACTATAGTGTGATCTTGGAAGTACGGCCTCATTCTTCTACTTGATTCGATAAATGTCAGTGCCAACTTTTCTTGCCTTGGATATCTGATCTCTACTCCTCGAAAAGCCTTGCTTGTGTAATAGATTGGTTTTTGCACTCCATCCTCCACTCTTATCAACGCCGAGATTACTCCATTTTTTGAGACTGCTAGATACATGTATAGTCTTTCTCTCATCACTGGCTTGGACAACAATGGAGGTGCTCCCAGGCATTTCTTCAATTCATGAAACGACTTCTCGCATTCATCATTCCACTCGAAAGTCTTTCAGAGTGTTTTGAAGAATGGTAGACATCTGTCAGTTGCTCGTGATACAAATCTATTAAGTGCTGCAACTCGCCCTATGAGACTCTGCACTTCCTTCTTCGTCGTCGGAGATTGCAGACCCAATAGATCTTTGATCTTGTCAGGATTTGCCTTAATTCCTCATTGATGAGCAATGTATCCGAGAAACATGCCTTCTCGTACTCCGAATAAGCATTTGGTGGGATTCAGCTTCATTTGATATTTTTCTAGTTGATCAAAGGTCTGGCCTAAATCAACTAGATGATCAACAACTTTCTTGCTCTTCCTCAGCATATCTTCAATATAAACCTCCATGTTATGACTGATTTTCTCTGCAAACACGTTGTTCATCAACCGCTGATATGTCACACCTGCATTTTTAAGTCCAAAAGGCATAACATTATAACAATAAGTTCCCCTTGGGGTAATAAAAGAGTTATTGTCCCTTTCCTCGGGCTTCATCTTAATCTGATTGTAACCAGAGTAAGCATCCATAAAACTCAACAATTCGTGCCCCGAGGTAGCATCCACCAGTTGATCGATTCGGGCCAGAGGAAAATGATCCTTTGGTCTTGCCTTATTGAGATTAGTGAAGTCTACACACATCCTCCATTTGTTATTTTTCTTCTTCACCATCATCACATTAGCTATCCAATCAGGATATTTGACATCCTCAATAAAATAGGATTTTTAGAGCATCTCGACTTCTTCTTGTATAGCTTGGTACTTTTTGGGGCTGAAAACTCTTCTTCTTTGTTTTACTGTCTTGATCTCCTTATTCACATTAAGCTCGTGACATAGGAAATTTGGGTCTATCCCTGGCATGTCTTCGTGGCTCCATGAAAAAGTTTGTTTTTTGCTTTTTATAAATGCTATCAGCTCTTGTTTTATTGACACATCTAGTGAAGCACCAATTTGAGTTGTTCATTCTGGATGCTCGTCGTCCAGAACGATATTTTCATTAGCCTCCATGACCTAACCCTTAACGAGCTGAGACTCATCTCTTGGGTCTAAAGTCTCAATCTCTGCGTCTTCTATCTCATCAACCTGATAAGTAGTAGTCTTCTTTCTAGATTCTTCACGCTCTTCTTGCTCGGCAGATGAACAGTAGCATTCTCGGGCTACTTTTTGGTCGCCCTTCACCACTTCTACTCCAAAGTTGGTTGGGAATTTTAAACATTGATGTACTGTAGATGGTACTGCCTCGAACTTTTTCAAACCTACCCTTTCCATGATGATATTGTAAGTTAATTGGACATTTTTATCAATCATAAAAAAACACCCTATTTTTGTTCGACAAGCAGGCCATGTACCGATGAACATATCCAATTTGATCGTCCCAAGTGGAAAAACTTTATCGCCAGTAAAACCGAGGAGGGGCCGATGATATGGCGTCAACTGGGATAGCTTTAGGTTCAAACTCTCAAAACATGGGTAGAACATAATATCTACCGATCTGCCATTATCCACCAAGACTCGCGAAATCACTACTTCCTTCATCCTCATTTTCATCACCAATGGATCATCATGAGGATATAGAACACCTACGAGGTCATTCTTAGAGAAACCGATGACCAGTTTATCTTTGTTCACCTTCCTCGACCGATCATCCTCAGCTAGATTTATCCGTTGAATATATGAAGAAGCTTGATCCTCGTTGAGGTAAGTTTTCCTCTCTGCAGTAAGGTCTCCACCTCCTGCATCTCCACCAGTAATAACATTACAATCAAATGATCCAAAACGGATAGAAAACACCTCACGTTCTGGATGTTTTGGTCTTTTGGGGAGATCAGGGTCGTCTTGATCTTCATCAAGGTCTTCTTCATGATTTATTTTCTTATCTTCTTTTGTTCGTCGAGGAGATCTAGACCTCTGCCTTGCTCGGTCATTTCTCATTCCACCATTTCGGCGATCCACATACTTGTTCAATTTTCCTCGCTCGATGAGCTCTTAAATTTCATTCTGGAGAGCTATGCAGTTTTTGGTCGTATGACCATGATCCTCATGGAACTCGTAATATTTGGATTTATCCCTCTTGTTAGTATCTGTCTTCATTTTTTTAGGCCAGTTTAACTCCTCGCTGTTCTTGATCTCTTCCAAAACGTGGTTTATATCTACCTTCAAAGGAGTATAATTTCCAAATTTCCTCAACTTTTCCAATGCTTGCTTTGCTTTTGACTGCTTGTTACCACCATTACTCTTCTGCTCTTTCTTCTCACCCTTATCATCCTCAATCTTGGTCTCTTTGGAGTATATATTCTTCTTCCCAGCCATAGCTTCTTCAGCGTTCATAATTTTAGCTACCTTTGCCGTTAACTCTTCCATGGTTGTGGGTGGATATTTTGCTAGAGTGTAGTACAGTTTATTTGGCAACAATCCACTCATCAAAGCAGTAATTGTTGTCTTTTCTTCATAATCAATAACTTTGAGCTTCTCGTTATTGAAACGAGTAATATCATCCCTAGTGCTCTCACCTGCTTTTTTTCTAACACTTAACAAGTGTGCTACTCGTTTAACTGGTTTTTCTCCAAAACAAAAGTTTCCAATAAAGAGCTCGGCCAGTTGAAAGGAAGTTGCAATATTTCCTCGAGGAAGATTGTTGTACCATATTTAAGCAGATCCAGTAAGAGTTCCTGAAAACGCCCTGCATCGCATCTCATCTGGAACAACATAGATATCAGCAGCTGCTTGGTATTGTTCTATACGGAGAACATGATAAGTTTTTCCATCATATTTTGGTGTTACTACTGGGGCTTTGAATTTTGACGAGGTGGGTAAATCTGCAATTTCTTGTATGAATGGTGTTCCTCGGATACAAGTTCTTTGTAAAGGATTCTTGGCTTTAACCATTTCCCCTAGCCTATTTTACAATCTCCGAATAGATCCCTTCCATGCATCATTTACCTCCTCGGGCCTATTGGTTCGAGCAACTGATCGTGTTGAATTTTTCTCTTGGGATGTTTCACAATGAGCAGCTGGTTGGGATTGGGAAGAACCTTCCTTTAAATCAGAGGATCATTGAGAGTTCCTCGATACCATCCTAGGGGGAATTTTATTCCTCCTAGGACCCAAATGATCAAAGGGAGAGACTCTACTCAATCTTTCAAGAGCACTGGTCCTTTCTGGAGATAGAGTAATGTTTTGTTGAGTGTCTGTAGCTCGTACCGAGGAAGTCCTTCCAGGATGATAAGAAGGATCATTGGATCTCTCAGTACGATATGAATCGGTGCGTCTAGAATGAGATTCTTCCGGGAGTGACGTTCGTCTAGTTCGCGAAGAAGGCAATCGGGTACCCTGGATAGTTTGCATGAGTTGTTGCGTGGTTTCTTGCATGGAGGTCCGACCCTGAGTTAAATTAGCCCTTCTTCCAGCCAGATCTTGGACACTTGGAGGAGTAGATGGATTCAGAGAAATTCCAGCATTTCGATTCCTGGATTCAGGATGATCAGCCATTGGTGATCAATTGTTTTAGTGAAAAATGATAATCACTGTCATTTCCCACAGATAGTGCCAATATATTGATGTAAAAACTATATTTGACCTAATTCTTTAATCACAGATAAAAATAAACAAGACAAAAGATTTTAAAGTGGTTAAGCCTTGAAAGAATTGCCTACGTCCACTGTTTGTGTTATTGCTGACTGTTTGCAGAATTCTCGATAATGAGTTTACTAAGAAATTTCGAGTCCCCTGGTAATGAGGAGGTTACAATGTATTTACAACCTTGAGGTGGCACAAATGAAAGAATAATACATAGCTGTCCAATAGGCGTGTGCCTCTGTGTGATAATAATGAGCATTTAATGCGTAGTCATTCTCTTGACTATCTGAATATGAATGATCTGTATGAGATGCAGCTCGGACTGCCTAAGATGCTCGAATCGCCTAAGTAGCTAGGTATACATGAGTTCCTCGGAGAACACTTGTCTCTCGGAGCGCCTGATTTAGTTGGGGAGGTTGAGTTCCTCGGAGTCAAGGTGTTGTTCAAAAAATGTTTGCGTGTGCCATGTAGAATAACACGTGTCTCCACATAATTGGGCAACGTCAGTAGACTAAATTTGGTATCAACAAAGAGCATGACAATTTTAACCAAAATTTTGGCCTATAATGGGGGGTCACTTTGTGATGGGCGTTAGTCCTGGGGGGTGCAGTTAGCTTATGTGATACGATTCTGACCTTCCATTGGTCCCGTACCATGGATGTATAACGACTTGTTCCCCCTGCATCATAACGCTTGATTGAACTCACGATGGGATGTATACAATAGGAAACTCTCGCATGTACGTCGAGTATATCAAATTCTCTCTCACACATACCGTCCCCATGCGGTATATTCTGAGGCAATTCACATACATTCAGTTATATCAAATGGCTTGTCCACATGTACGGATGAATGATTCCTCGTTAGAGGTATATCGTGGAAGTCATGCCATAGGGAGGAACCATTCCATTAGCACAATAATTTCATAAACCTAATGTATAAATCAAACCTAAGGAACTCATATTTAGTTTTTCGATTACCATACAAACTCTACCAAAATTTCGAGTCAGCATACCGCCCAAATGTTTGCACTATTTCTCCTTTTAAACTCAAAGTTGCGAGATAAAACATTTAATCGAAAATGGTCACACACAGATTAAATTCGGAATATCGATTCAAACACTAATGTTACGTGACAAATAAATTTTAACGCATAATATTTCAACTTTAATACACACGGTTTCAATTAAATGCAATTTTACACAAAACCAAATTTTCGTAGCTCGACGCCCAACTATGGCGGACACACGACCAAAACCCTATTTAACTACTCATACAACATGGTTTATGTAATTAAACAACTAATTCATAATTAAAATAAGAAATAAATGAATTAAAACAACTAACTAGGCTTGATATTAAATACACAAAGCATGGAACTAAATAGAAAGAAAAAACACAAGGAGGAAGAAGAAGATAACTTACATTAATGGTGGAGTAGAGGGAAGACTGCAACAAAAATCTCTAAAGTTGCAAACCCTAAAACTAAACTCGACTAAAGAACTAAAAAAACTAGAGAGATTACAAAAAATAAACTAAGTCCCCTATTTATACTAAGTTACAATTAAAAAAGGAAATTAAGAAAAAGAAAAAATGAAAAGAAAATAGGGGATAAGTCCTAATTAAGAGAGAAAAGAAAAAGGAAAAGGAAAAGGGAGGAAATAAAAGAAAAAGAGGTTGGCGAAAAATAGAGTACCGAATCCATTCGGCGGAGTCTGAATCAATTCTGAAATGGGAGAGTTGAGCACTGCAAGATAGAGAATCGATTCAATGGAGTCCGAATCGATTCGGTGCTGGAATGTTGAACACTCTCTTGTGTCGAATCGATTCGAAAAGGGGAGAATCGATTCACACCTCTGTTTTGGGAATTTTCTCCTAAGTCATCCAATTTCAAAACAAAACCAAAGCTACAATGGAGCGCTGCAAATGCCGAGACCAAACCCACAATTTGTGTAACCAGTAGAACTGCCATAGCCGTGTTTCGAGTTATAAACGGATACCCAATTGGATTATGCCCAAGGACAACAATTGTTGACCTACTATTCAAAAATGGCCTCCATTTTATTCAATAACTATTGCACTTTTGTGGCAAAACCCATAGGGACCAGGCCTGCTATCCCATGTTTTCATATAAGCCGAGACCAACTGAGAAATGGACCGTAATAAAAATCTGCAGTAATCAAGTGATATGCCATGGAACTTATACTTTCCTTGTACGACATACAAAACGCACCATGGCCGTAGGAAAATCAGACATGCAATGATATGAAGCCAAACCCTCTCTAACTAGTATATATCCACGATCCGAGCTCCAATAGGTAGGTCGAAAGCCCACCACAATCGTGTCTGAGCAAAATCCATCCTCAATTTTGAACGAAAGGCTCCAATTTTGGATGAAACCAAACCCGAGCATGGCACCAAGAACTCCATTTGTAGAAACTCGTTGCAAAAGAGAAGGGGACATGGAGGGAATTAATTAAAAAGTTATTTAATTAAATTATTAAAACTACCTCCCTTGTAATTCTTCCCAAATTAAAGGTTGTTTTCTTCATTTGGAATTCGATTCGAGCACCATTTGCAGCCACGTGAAGCTTGGGCTAAGATCTACAACTTTCATGAGATTTTGGGCAAAAATCCCAAAGTATGAAATTACTGAATTTTCCCTGAACGTGCGAACTCTTACTGAACTTCACCAGAACGCGACGAAACTTCACACTAAGAACTGTAACACCTACAACAACTCTATAATATCTCGAATAGCATGTTAGCGTATAAAACAGTGTTTTTTCTGATTAGTGTGCCTAATTCTAGAGATTACGGTACCCGAGGGGCCTAAAAATGCATAAATTAACGGGTGGAAAATGCATATCTGTGACGTATTACACCGCCTAACTTAGACATTGCTACTCCATAGCAATGCAATTCCAAGAAAAAAGAACTATAAGAAAACCACAAAGAAGGATATATATACAAAAGAGATAAAAGTAACTTTCGTGCATGAACAATTGAATTTAGCGTATGCAATAAGACGTTAAACCCTAGATTACCCTAGTTGAAGAGTGTCGTCTCGTGAGGGTTTTCAATGATGAAACACAAAAAATCATATGGTTTCCTCAAAATATGCCCAATCACATGCGGCAAACCATAAAACAACGAAAAAATATTTCAACATGCTATTAGCATAGAAACGGAATTCACATGAAAAGTTCGTTGTTATTAACATTATAGAACATACTTCATCGAATTGAATCCTTAAAAGTGGGAGGGAGGTGATCATATGCATAGTTTGATTTGGCCAAAAATTAAATAAACTGAATAAATAATAAAGCATGCATATATTCAATCCTGATCGGTCAATACACTCAACAAATTAACTCGTTATGAAAACAGGAGGTAATAAACGGAACATGCAGAAAAAAGAGTAAATGAAAATTTTGTAATCTCAATGAAAGATACAGCTTATTAGAGGAGGTGAAATGTATTTTCACAGATTATCAAAACTATTTAAACTTTTAAATTGAAGTCACCCAAGGATCACATAGGACTTTATAGGGTTTTAATGTAGGTTTGGGGTTAAGGTACAAAATGAAAGGTATGTGTACGAATTCAAGTGTTTGGGGATAAAAACTTAGGATAATGGAAAATTGTGGGCATTTCCAAAATTGGAAATCAAGTTCCCATGAAAAGCATTGAACAAATCAATCGAGAGAGACAAGGATTATTGAAACTTATATACATCATATAAAATTTCCTCTTTCTCTATATTTTCTTCTTTTTCTAATGTTCGTCTTTTGTTTACTTTTGTTTTTCTTTTGTTTTCTTTTTCACTTTTACTTTTTTCCTCACTTTGTCACTCTCACGTGCTTAGTTTCAACCACGAGACAATAACATCATTCAATCCAAAGTATCACTCCAAACAAAGGAATGGAAGGTAATATGTATGGTATATAACTCCAGCTTGGAGTTGGTTATGAGATTTTGGGTTATGAAACGAAAGGCTATATTTAGGCTAAAAGGGGTTCACGAGGGGAAATATTTAAGGTGACGTCTAGGCTAATATGGGTGATATAACAAAGATTCCCTATGATCATTTCATAATGTTTTCACAATTCTCGAGTCAAAATACATTTTGAAAATCATGCTCAAGTAACACATTTCAAGAATATGAACTCAAATAATGAATGATTAAATGAAAGAATAGTGAGATTACCAACAAACTCAATGTTTTCAGTGAGGAAAGAGAAGTGTATAACACTCACAAATGAAGAAAAGCCCAAAGCTCTCGCGGTGCAAGTATATACAATGCAACAAAAGATTACCGAGTTAAAAAAATCTTAAACCAAATAAATAAAACAAGAAAAGCACATGTGCTCATGGTTAAAGTTTAAGTCATGACGTTATTCATAATATCAATGATTTAAGGAATAAAGCCTAATAACTTCGAAAATCGAGAAAATGAATCATTGAATTGTCTATTAGATCGGGCATTTATTAAAATTTATCATCGGAAACAAAGGCAAAATGCCTAAAAAAAGAGAAAAAAGAAAGAAAAGATTTTTTAAATTTTCAATTTTTCAAGAAAAGCATGCTTAGTAACAACATGTGATCAAATCAATGGAACTACCAATGAATGGATAAAATATCCTACGCCCCTAACTTAAATGTAGCATTGTCCTAAATGCACATTAAGAGCACACCACAAAGAAAGGGAGAAAATGATATTACCCAAAGTTGGAGTGATCCCCGATATGTGCGAGTCCAAAGAATCTGCAAAACAAGTTAGTACCAAGAATAACTAAAGCAATAATAAAATGTTTAACTAATTACAATAGACTATAAGTAAAAGGAAAGAAAAACTAAAGAAATAAACATAAAAAGCTAACTATTTATAACCTACAATTTGGAATTCTAACTAACTACACAATAGAAGTTTAAATAATTGAAATTCCACCCAAAATGGGATGTGACTTTGAAAGGTCAATGGTGAACCCTCCCAAGAAAACATGCCTCCCGGAAGATATGAAATTCGTTTTAACAACAGAAGTCACGTGTAAGGCGTAATAAATGAACCATCGCTGATTAAAAATTTAAAAGGGATGATGGGGGATTTGGATGCTAAGGGAGATAAGTCCACGTTGATCTCAGGAAAATTGAAATCACATCCCCAAGGTTTCTCAGTTGGAAGGGGAGCTGGGGCAAGTGCAATTGAAGATTCCATGAGATGAACCATCTCAAAATAACATTCCCATTCAAGAATAAGGTCAATGGCCTCAAGGATTTCAACTGATTCTTTTGATAAATTTAACAGTTCGAGAATAGTAGGGAATAAAGGAAAAGAAGTACTATAAACCTCAATACAATCGAAATAATTAATAAGAGGTTAAAATTTGAAAGTGCTAGGATCACTCTTAAAAGAGGGTGGAGGTGAAATGAAAGCTTCAACCTCAACCCGATTTTGTAGAAAATTGATTTCATCGAGGATGGCGTTATTTTCTAAAAACCAAGTCTTAGAACTCTCAGAATGGTCATTAATTTCCTTAATCATTAACTCATGGTCAAACCAACAAGAAGACATTTTATGTTCTTGTGCTGGTTTTTCATAGCTAACGGATTCCCCACTTCCCAGATTATCCTCACAAGGTGATGAGGTATTACTTACATACTCTTGAATTTCATGCTCAATGCGCTCATCATAAAAAATTTGCAGTCATTATCTCATTGTCTTGGGAGTAGAACTTGTAAAAAAATTCTCATAACAATTAAGGTTATTTAAAGCATAACATCAAGACATTTCACAATATGCAATTTAAATTAAGAGATAAGCACCAAAATTTCAATTTCTCGAAACAATCTAGCGCAAGTCTAAAAGAAAGGGGAAAATAAAGAATACAAATATCAATAAAAGTAAATTACAAAATAATAAAGCAACTACAATATAACTAAACACTCCCCGACAATGGCATCAATTTTGATGGGGCGGTAAAAGTGTATTGTGTAACAACCCGCGTAATTTTGGGCTATTTTAATTAATTTTTGGAAAATGGAGGAAAATAAAGTTTTTGATAAAATTATTTTTATTGCTTAAATATGTTGGTTATTATTTTTAAAGGCTAGAATTTCAAACGGTTTCGAAAACGGAGTTAAAACGGATTTGAAAATGATTTTTAAATGTTTTTAACTAGAGTTGTTTTGACTTCCAACTCTTCATTTCTTTGCCTTATTGAAAGGATTCTTTTGGATTCCAACTCTTCATTTATTTTAATTATAAAAGGAAGTCGTTGGCAACCCTTTTAACCTACTTCTGGTACAAATTTTGGTAGCAAATATATTTTATATTCCTCTTCTTTTTATATACACATTGGCTCTTGAGATTTGTGAGTTCCAACCTTAGATTAGAGGTGTTCTTGGGGTTATTTTATTCGAGGTTCTTGGAGGAAATTTTGTAGATCTTTTGAGTTGATCTTGAGGATGTGATCGTTGGTTTCTCATCATGGTTTGAGGTATGGGGTTTTACACAATATGCTCCTTAAATCTCGCGAGTGTCATTCTCTTTGAATTCTTGTTAATTGAACTCATATTTGAATTGATAAATTCTTTGAAATCTGGAAAATAATTGTTGAAATTATTTTTATTCATGTGGTATCATTATATTGTTGATGAGCACGTTGTCATGAGATTTTAATATGGCATGAATGTTGGGCACCCGCCAAAATTCCTGTTTCCCGGGGTATGGCTTGATAAAGCATATACGGATGTGGTGAGGCCTGGTGACCCGGTTAAAGTGTTGTTGAGAAATTATATTGATAAATGCTTTGAGATTCGCATTTTGATTTAAATATTCCTACTCGTGTTGTTACGTTTTATTCATCCCTAATATATATTTGTTGAGCATCTTTCTTGTCGTATTGTGTACTTCCCCATATTTTCTTTTAGTGGCAGGTTAGTGAGGATTTTGGGGCACTATGGAGATTGATTTTAGCGAGGATTGTTTCGGAAAGATTTGTATTATTTTGATGTATATAGGTTTGGAGATTTGTATTTTTATTCGAGTTAGATAGTTGTAATTTTTTATTCGAGAGACTTATTGTAATTGAAGAGATTGAGATTAGTGGGTTTATATTATTGTGGGTTTATTTTGATGTTCTATACCTTGTCACTTGTGGATTAGGATTTTTTTTGTCGCATTAGCGCTCCGTTCGCTATTCCCGAGCGGACGGGGTATTACAAATGGTATCAGAGCTTAGGTATACGGCAACCCTCGGGGTTGAGTTTTGGGTTCATTGCGTGGTTAGCAATTTTTGGAGATAAAAAATTTTAGGTGATATTCGTGATAAGTTTCTAGATTTGATGTGAGGAATTTATTTTTGGTGACAAAATTATTTTTGGAGATTGTTAGCCTGATTTTTGAGAGTTAAGCATTCGGCAAATTTCGAGGGCGAAATTCCATTGTTAGTGGGGAAGTGTAACAACCCGCGTAATTTTGGGCTATTTTAATTAATTTTTGGAAAATGGAGGAAAATAAAAATTTTGATAAAATTATTTTTATTGATCAAATATGTTGGTTATTATTTTTAAAGGCGAGAATTTCAAACGGTTTCGAAAACGGAGTTAAAACGGATTTTAAAATGATTTTTAAATGTTTTTAACTAGAGTTGTTTTGACTTCCAACTCTTCATTTCTTTGCCTTATTTAAAGGATTCTTTTGGATTCCAACTCTTCATTTATTTTCATTATAAAAGGAAGTCGTGGGCAACCCTTTTAACCTACTTCTGGTACAAATTTTGGTAGAAAATATATTTTATATTCCTCTTCTTTTTATATACACATTGGCCCTTGAGATTTGTGAGTTCCAACCTTAGATTAGAGGTGTTCTTGGGGTTATTTTATTCGAGGTTCTTGGAGGAAATTTTGTAGATCTTTTGAGGTGATCTTGAGGATGTGATCGTTGGTTTCTCATCATGGTTTGAGGTATGGGGTTTTACACAATATGCTCCTTAAATCTCGCGAGTGTCATTCTCTTTGAATTCTTGTTAATGGAACTCATATTTGAATTGATAAACTCATTGAAATCTGGAAAATAATTGTTGAAATTATTTTTATTCATGTGGTATCATTATATTGTTGATGAGCACGTTGTCATGAGATTTTAATATGGCACGAATGTTGGGCACCCGCCAAAATTCATGTTTCCCGGGATATGGCTTGATAAAGCATATACGGATGTGGTGAGGCCTGGTGACCTGGTTAAAGTGTTGTTGAGAAATTATATTGATAAATGCTTTGAGATTCGCATTTTGATTTCAATATTCCTACTCGTGTTGTTACGTTTTATTCATCCCTAATATATATTTGTTGAGCATCTTTCTTGTCGTATTGTGTACTTCCCCATATTTTCTTTTAGTGACAGGTTAGTGCGGATTTTGGGGCGCTATGGAGATTGATTTTAGTGAGGATTGTTTGGGAAAGATTTGTATTATTTTGATGTATATAGGTTTGGAGATTTGTATTTTTATTCGAGTTAGATAGTTGTAATTTTTTATTCGAGAGACTTATTGTAATTGAAGAGATTGAGATTAGTGGGTTTATATTATTGTGGGTTTATTTTGATGTTCTATACCTTGTCACTTGTGGATTAGGATTTTTTTTGTCGCATTAGCGCTCCGTTCGCTATTCCCGAGCGGACGGGGTATTACAAATGGTATCAGAGCTTAGGTATACGGCAACCCTCGGGGTTGAGTTTTGGGTTCATTGCGTGGTTAGCAATTTTTGGAGATAAAAAATTTTAGGTGATATTCGTGATAAGTTTCTAGATTTGATGTGAGGAATTTATTTTTGGTGACAAAATTATTTTTGGAGATTGTTAGCCTGATTTTTGAGAGTTAAGCATTCGGCAAATTTCGAGGGCGAAATTCCATTGTTAGTGGGGAAGTGTAACAACCCGCGTAATTTTGGGCTATTTTAATTAATTTTTGGAAAATGGAGGAAAATAAAAATTTTGATAAAATTATTTTTATTGATCAAATATGTTGGTTATTATTTTTAAAGGCGAGAATTTCAAACGGTTTCGAAAACGGAGTTAAAACGGATTTTAAAATGATTTTTAAATGTTTTTAACTAGAGTTGTTTTGACTTCCAACTCTTCATTTCTTTGCCTTATTTAAAGGATTCTTTTGGATTCCAACTCTTCATTTATTTTCATTATAAAAGGAAGTCGTGGGCAACCCTTTTAACCTACTTCTGGTACAAATTTTGGTAGAAAATATATTTTATATTCCTCTTCTTTTTATATACACATTGGCCCTTGAGATTTGTGAGTTCCAACCTTAGATTAGAGGTATTCTTGGGGTTATTTTATTCGAGGTTCTTGGAGGAAATTTTGTAGATCTTTTGAGGTGATCTTGAGGATGTGATCGTTGGTTTCTCATCATGGTTTGAGGTATGGGGTTTTACACAATATGCTCCTTAAATCTCGCGAGTGTCATTCTCTTTGAATTCTTGTTAATGGAACTCATATTTGAATTGATAAACTCATTGAAATCTGGAAAATAATTGTTGAAATTATTTTTATTCATGTGGTATCATTATATTGTTGATGAGCACATTGTCATGAGATTTTAATATGGCACGAATGTTGGGCACCCGCCAAAATTCATGTTTCCCGGGATATGGCTTGATAAAGCATATACGGATGTGGTGAGGCCTGGTGACCTGGTTAAAGTGTTGTTGAGAAATTATATTGATAAATCCTTTGAGATTCGCATTTTGATTTCAATATTCCTACTCGTGTTGTTACGTTTTATTCATCCCTAATATATATTTGTTGAGCATCTTTCTTGTCGTATTGTGTACTTCCCCATATTTTCTTTTAGTGACAGGTTAGTGCGGATTTTGGGGCGCTATGGAGATTGATTTTAGTGAGGATTGTTTGGGAAAGATTTGTATTATTTTGATGTATATAGGTTTGGAGATTTGTATTTTTATTCGAGTTAGATAGTTGTAATTTTTTATTCGAGAGACTTGTTGTAATTGAAGAGATTGATATTAGTGGGTTTATATTATTGTGGGTTTATTTTGATGTTCTATACCTTGTCACTTGTGGATTATGATTTATTTTTATCGCATTAACGCTCCATTCGCTCTCCCCGGGCGGACGGGGTATTACGTATTCTTGTGAGGACACAATCGTTGTTTGATTCGCTACCGCGATGCAAAAAACTAAACTACAACTACACTTGCGATACACGTATAGTAGTAAGTTAGGTATCATAAGAAATCACATAGGGAGTGGTGATTAGATTTTAATGGATTTATTATTTCAGGAATAAAAGTGTAAATAGTAATGGGTTGTTATGGTGAAAAAGTGAAAAGAGATAGGTTAACGTAAAACAATATTAACTACAACAAGAATCAGGATCGCATCCCCGCCATGGGATAAACAACTAATAATTAGAATTTCAGTTCCAAAACATTTAGCCGAGAATTTTTAGTTAATTAGAAATATCATGCAAGAAGAAATTTAACTTAAAGTTGCGAGATAAAAAATTTAACCGAAAATGGTCACACGCAAATTAGATTTGGAATATCACTTTAAACACTAAAGTTGCGTGACAAAGAAAGTTAAACGAATAATATTCCAACTTTAATACAAACGGATTCAATTAAACGCAATTTTACACAAAACGTAATTTTTGGAGCTCGACGCCCATCAATGGCGGAACATGACCCAAACCCCATTTAACTACTCACACTAGATAGTTTATCTAATTAAATAACTAATTAATGATTAAAAAAGAAATAAATAAATTAAATCAGTTAACTAGGCCTGAAATTAAATACACAAAGTATGGAATTAAAAGAAAGTAAGAAACACAAGGAATAAGAAGAGAACTTACATTAATGGTGGAGGATGGGGTGACTCCAACAAAAATCCCCAAAGTTGCAAAACCGAAAACTAAACTAAACTAAAGAGAAAAAGAAAATTGAGAAAAATAAATAAGTTACAATAAAAGAGAGAAAGAAAATTATGAAAAAGAAATAAGAAAAGAAAATAGGGGATAAGTCCTAATTAAGAGAGAAAAGAAAAAGGGAAATAAAATAAAAAAGGAAAAGGAAGGAAATAGCCGCAAAAGAGGTTAGCTAAAAATGGAGAACCAAATCGATTTGGGGGAGTCCGAATTGATTCGCAAATGGGATAGATGAGCACTTCAAGATAGAGAATTGATTCGACAGAGCCTAAATCGATTCGGTGATGGAAAGTTGCACATTTTCTTGTAGAAAATCAATTCTCAAAGGAGAGAATTGATTCGAACCTCTATTTTGTGAATTTTCTCCCAAGCCATCCAATTTCATCAAAATCCAAGGCTCCAATGGAGCGCTGCAAAATGCGACACCAAACCCACAATTTGGGTAACCCATACACCTGCCATGGTTGCGTTTTGAGTTCTAAACAGAGACCCAGTTCGATTATGCCCAAGTCCAGCTGCGATTGTTGACCTTCTATTAAAAAATGGCCGTTATTTTATTCAACAACTACTGCATTTTTGTGGCAAAACCTATAGGGACAAAACCTGCTATCCTATATTTTCGTACAAGCCGAGACCAACTGAGAAATTGACTAGAACCAAAAGCTTCCATAATCGAGTGATATGCCATGTAACTTCTACTTTCCTTGTACAACATCCAAAACCCACTACGGACATAGCAAAATCAGACCTGCTGCGATATGAAGCAAAACATGGCATTTTCCAAGACCCGCTCTAACCAGTGTATACCCATGATCCGAGCTCCATTAGGTAGGCCAAAAGCCCACTACAATCGTGTGTGACTAACATCCATGATCAATTTCGAATGAAACCAAAACTCGAACCAAATTCGGACATGGAACCAAAATTGCCATTTATAAAAACTTACTGGAAAAGAGAAAGCGACATGGAGGAAATTTGTTAAAAAGTTAGTTAATTAAATTATTAAAATAAACTCCCCTATAATTCCTCGCCAATTAAAGGTCTATGTTTTCTTCATTTAGAATTCGATTCGAGCACCATTTACGGCCATGTGAAGCTTGGCCCGAGATCTACAACTTTCGTGAGACTTTGGTAAAAAATTCCAAAGTATGAAATTACCGAATTTCCCTTGAACGTGCAAACTCCTACAAAACTTGACCGAAGAACTGTAACACCTACAACATCCCAATAATACCTCAAATAATGTGTTAGCATATAAAATGGAGGTTGTCTGATTAACGAGCACAATTATAGCAATTATAGTACCCGATGGACCTAAAAATGCATTAATTAATGGGCGAAAAATGCAATATTCATTATGTACCAATAACAGAGCGTGAGATGCCAAAGAACTTCCCGTGCCAGAAATGACCATAAAAGAAAGCAAAGTAATCAATCAGCTCAAGAAAACATTAGCTAATATCACCCTATGGGGGATTTTCGTGTTCTCTCAGTTGCACATAAATGACTTGATAAAACTCCTCATGAGATCAATAGTCCCTCCTTCCTCTAATCCTAAAAAAGTGTAAGCATGGTTGGATCCTTGACCATCTTTTTTGAAGAAAAGATATCGAAGTCCGGTTCTGATCATAATTATGCTCTTAATGGATCTCCTCCTAATGCCTGCCCGCTGAGAACCTTTAACTGGTTGGGACTTAAAGTAAGTGATCTCGCTCCCACCTCTGTTGTCTTGCATAAGTATGACAATACACGTCGATAAGTAATGGGGTCCACAAATCTCATACTAGGGTCAGGACCAAAAAATCCTCAAATCGAGTTCTAAGTCATCGATATACTTTCTTAGTTTAATCAACTCATTGGTTGTCCATGGCTCTATAGTAACCAATGAGTGCCCTCTTGTCTTAATTAGAAATTGAATCTTTTTGCCAACGGATAAGTCATCACCATTTTAGGAGGAGATGGTAGTGCAAACAATGCAAGAACCAATAACTCAGTATTCTAAATTCATCATGGGACAAATGACATGCTCCTTTCTAATTTCAGAATCGATCTGCTCCCCCTAGCAAGTGACAACTTTAAAGACCAAGTTTGTCCATAACACATACCTCAAGGCAATGCCAATGTGATTCAAATGTTCAAGAACATGTAATTTTATTACTGTAATAGGTCTTAGACAATGCCAACAAGGAATCCTTGATCCAATAGTCCTGAAGGATGCCTTTTCCTCATATGGCCTGGGTTATCAATCGTCACTGTCTTAATTCATAGCACTCCGTCAATAGAGACTAAAAAAAGCTTGGAAGATACAAAGACTATTTTAGGAGATTCTTTGAATGAAATATTTGCCAAGGAGCGTTAGGACTTCTCATTTTGTGGATTCCCTGAACCGTGGTACCACCATGTCGATAAAAAGATGACACCGGTGCTGGAAATCTTCTTTCTAGGTAGGAACTCTTGGGTAGAAGTTGGCAAACATAAAGTGGAACCTCTCACAAGGCAAGAAATGCTAATTGCTAAAGAATCTGAGGAAAGTGGCTTCGAAGAGTTCTTCGACTAGTCGACACTGGGGCTAAGTCTCTGCATGATCCGCTTAGATGTCGCGTTGTTCATAGATCTGTTATGATTACGACTTCTGACATGACTCTCCTAAAATTGAATGCCATACTAATCCAACATGCTAAAAAAACCCAAGAATTCTCTTCGCCTTAGTCAAGTCTCTTCCAATGTTCCTATTTTTCCTTTCCTCATATGAATGTAACAAATACCTGTTTTGAAGACGTTCTCAATGCTATTTTTCCTGAAAATTAAATAAATGGGGATTTTTCAGTATTTTATTGTGTCTTATATTAATTGTATTGATTTTTATCAAACCTGTGATGATGAGGATTTTTTAAATGAATAATTCTTAATTTATATTAATAGGGAAATTAACAAACAACATAACCACGTTCAAATCAATGATGATGAGATTATTGTTATTAATATTGGTTCTAGTAGCCACCAGTGCGAAATTTGGACATGGTCCACCCTTAATGATCATGAGAGTGAATAATTTGAAGAACTTATAAAATAACACGTGGACGTCTTTGCATGGTCTTATGATGACATTCCCAACATTGACATATAAACAGCTCAACATGAGATCCCATCGTTCCTAGAATGCAAGGCGAGCAAACAGAAGATGAGAAAACTCTCTACCAAATGGACTCTCAAAGTTAAAGAGGAGCCAATCAAACATTTGAACGTGGGTTTCATTCGCATGATCTAATATTTTATATGGTTTTACAACATCATCCCCATACCAAAGTTTGTAGGAAAAGTCCTTAAGTGTGTCGACTAACAAGATTTGAATAAAGCATCCCTAAAATATGATTACCCATTACCCAACATCGACATGATTATGGATAACACGGCTAACCGTGCCTTCAAATAATTTATGGATGTATTTTTTGGATATAACCAGATCAAAAGGCACCTTAACCATCAGGAGAAAACCACCTTCATCACACCATGGGGAACCTTTTGCTACATTATCATGTCGTTCAGACTCAAGAATGCTAGGGCAACTTACCAATGGGCTACCATAACCATACCACATGAACTTATTCACTAGGAGGTATAACTCTATATAGAAGACATGATCATTAAGTCTAAGACTCGAGAAGGTAATATTCTTGCCCTTCGAAAGTTTTTCAAGCGACCGTAACAATATAAATGTGGCTAAATCCACGAATTCCTATTTTTGACCTCACGGAAGGAAAACTCTTAGGATTCATGGTTAGTGGGAAAGGAATCAAAGATGACCCAGGTAAGAATAAAGCCATACTTGATATGCAACCACCATAGACGAGAAGGAAAGTCCGAGGATTCCTATGTAAACTTCGGTAGATCAGTCGATTCACCAGCCAATTGACATCTATATGCGAACCCATTTTCAAACTTCTCTGAAAGGATTTAACTAAAGTCTGTAATGAGTCATACCAAGAATCCTTTGACCACATCAAGCAACACCTCACCCAACCTTATGTGTTGATGTCGTGGCAGCCTAGTCTCCATATCCTCTTACACTTGATCATCATTGATACATTAGATGGGGATTCTATATCCCAATACATTGAAGAATCCCATAAGAAAAGATTCATATAATATGCGAGTCAAAATTTGATCTGATACGAAGCCAAATACACTGTTTTGGAGAAAGCATGTGTTGCCCTGTTCGGGGTAACATAGAAGTTATTGCACTACATGCTTGTCTTTATCATTAGACTAGTATCTCAAATGGATCCCATCAAATAATTTCTAGAAAAATCCACTATGTCCATCCAAATGTCCCATTGGTTGATGGTGTTAGCCGAATTTGATATGGAGTATGTCGTGCAAAAATATATTAAAGGAAGTGACATCTTCGACTACCTTGTTAATCACCCAATGGAAGGAACCGATGTTTGGATCTCTGAATTCCCATGTGAAAACATCCTTTGCACCTCTCATGAGGACCATAGATGGAAGATGTACTTTAATGGATCTACCAAAAAGAAAGGATGAGACACTAGGATACTCCAGATCTCCCCTGATGATTCTCACAATGCCATTTCCATCAAAATAGGCTTCCATTGCACCAATAATAGGATTAAATATAAGGCATGAATTGTAGGCCTCAATATCGCCCTCCAGAAAAGTATCAAGCACCTAAAGAACTACGATTATTCTTTCCTCAACATCGGCTGAATCCTCATAAAATGGAAGGTCAAATATGAGAAGCTCCAACCCTTCCACCCCCGCCTAGAAGGGATGGACTCCCATTTCAATGATGTCACCTTCCACTACCTACCTCATACGAAGAACAACCTAGCTAATTCCCTTACAACCATTGAATCCATTTTTCATATGTCTCACTGAATAATAATGGCCCCTATCATGATTCAGAAATAAGCCATTCCCATTTAGTACTACCACATTGAGCTCATCATAGAGGAAGATTCTGATATGGCGGGGTTATAGTACTTGATATTTGACGCCTCCTCAAACATTGTAGGTATTTCCAACATGCAAATAAGAAACATCGTGCAACCATTTGCAAATTGGTTGCACCAAATTTTGAAAAGAAACTTCGATGGAACCCATTTGCACTCCATAACAGGGCTGATATTGAAGAAATGATGCATGAAATCCATAGTGGGGAATGTAGTCCCCACATGAACAACCACATTCTTGCCAATAAGATCATCCATCAAGGGTACTACTTGATCACCATAGTTCATTATTGAACTACTTATGTTCGAAGATGCCTCAAATGCCAATAGTTTTCCAATCTCCAACACTTACCTCCCCGAGAACTACATAACAAGACCTTTCCTTAGCCTTTCTCCACTAGGGCATTGACATCACAAGAATGGTTATTCCTAAAGATTCTAAAGTTCATGCTTTCATCATGATCTCTATTGATTACTTCACTAAATGGGTTGAAGTCGAGTCACACGTAGTGTTAAATTCAAAGAAAGTAGATAAGTTCATAAAAAAGAATAGGATCTGTCGATTAGGGCTCCCCACATGTTAGTATTAAATAATGGACTCCACTTCGAAGTCGAGGTCCCCGAACTAGTCGACGAGTACGGGAATCAGAGTCATAAATCGGCTCCCTACTAGCCACAAATGAATGGTTCTATTGAAGCCACAAATAAAAACCTCAAAGGAATCATCATCAAGATAACCAAGAGTTGCAGAGATTGGGCCGATAAAATCGTAAATTCCCTCTAGGGATACTGAACATCTACCAGGGATACCCATTATTCTCTAGTATACGGCATGAAAGAAGTCCTACCTGTTGAACTAGAAATACAGTCCCTCAACATCATGCTCACAAAGAGGGTTAGCGATGAAGGTTGGCATGATAACCGCTTTGATTAATTATTACTCTTGACAGAAAAGATACTTAAGCATCTATACCATACAAGGGGTATCATCGTCAGATAGCGCAATCATTTAACCAAAGAGTTATTGACAATAGTGTCCAGAAAAGAGACATTTCTCTTAAGCAGATGATAGAATCCTTATGGTACCCTAGAGGGAAGTTCAAACTAAATTAGTGTGGCCCTTACATTCTCAAGAAAATTCTTCCAGGCGGCACCACTAGGCTTACAGAACTCGAAATAGAAAATATGGCGCATCAAGTCAACTTGAACCATCTCAAGAAATTTTACCTTTACTCCTAAATCTCTGCATGCTATGACTCTTCTCACCCCCTTCAATTATAAAAAATTCTTCATTTCCACCAACCCAGAACTACTTGGGACCTGATGCTCTAAAAAAACATTTATTTTCAAAATGAGACTCGTGAAATTCTCAAAACCCCTAAAGGTACGTTGTAGCCATACATGGGCATTGTCCCCTTCTTTTTCACAAAATGATATTATTTCCTAACCTCCAACAATGATGGTTCATATAACTATTCACATGAACAAAAGGATTATGTACGCCTTAACGATTGGTATAGGTAAATGAAAATGCAAAACTCATCAAAAGGCAAAATAAAATATGATCAAACTCATTTCTATTTCTAATAAAGGAATAAAACCATTACATGAAGTATCAGTGAATAGAGGTAAATAGACAACCCCCTTTCTGCTTACCAAAACCATCTTAAAACAAACTTAACCCTACCAGCTTCACAAAAATTATTCCTAACCCCATTCAAAAGCATTCAACTCTAAAAAATACAAATCACCCTACCTTCACTAATGTTACCCTAACTTCACAAGTCATTGTCCTCAACTTCCAAATGACCCCGCTTCATCATCATTTACTACCCCATAGGTCCCCAAGTCTCCCACTCTCAGTTAACACTCCGTATGGGCTCCATGGAGTAATACGCCCTGACAAGTTTGGACAAAACCATGACACCCTCCTCCATGGTGTTGAAGGCAAGAAGCCACCTTTGACGAGTCTATTCCTCCACAATCCTATCCACTACCTACTTCCATAAAAATTTTGAGTAGTCCCTCGAAACATTTCAGACCACTTTTATTGATTGTGATGGATAGGAAGATGGTTGGAGGTGCTCCCATAAGGAACCTATCATCTTTCATAATAATTCAGTCAAGTCCTCCACCGAGAAGAAGTTCATTATGAAAAGAGGAACAATTTGTTCCCATACAAGTTGGAGTAGAAGTCCCCAATTAAATAAAAGGAAGTCTGATGAAGGCCATCTAATCGCACACACTGATACTCTTTAGCTACAAAATAGGCTAAAAACTTCCAAATCATGGCAGTAACCACTGAAGACACCGAGCTTTGTGCTCCACAAACTACTTGGCCCAGTTCTCTACCGATATGTCAAAACCGAATAAAGGATGACTATAAAAATTAGGAACACACACCCAGGGATACTTAGGAAGGGCCACAAGGCAAAACCTCTCCACAAGTCACATGAACAAATCACTACGCCCGCTTAAAAAATTAGAATGGTCCTCCTTCCAAGCATCTAGACCATTAATGGTCTTTGCCAGCACCGCCACCAAAGGAATATGGCGGTAAGACATCCATGTCTCTATCTAATCAACTTGGGGATCAAATGTCAAACCCCTTGTCACTAGTAAAAGCCTCGTAATAAGGCCCAAAGCAATAACTTCAGCAAAGACAACATGATCAAAGCCCCTCTAGTGCACTAAATACATAACTGCCTAAAGAGAAATGGTCCCTCCATTAACCAACAGTCGATCCACTCAAGGAAAAATATGGAGCATTTATTCCATAAATGCCCATCGAAAATGAGAAAGATCAGGCATAGCCATCATAGCACTGGGGATAACCCCTAATATTGTTGAGAATTCCTCGTAGGTAGGACAAACTTCATCCAAGCTAAACCATAAGACATGGGCCTCAATGTACCAAAATTTTACCCCCGCTGTTAGAAAGTTCCAGTTTATGGATCGATTATGCCATAGATAAACCCGACACAGGTTGAAAGTATCATTCTGAACATTTTAGAGGCAGATGGCCTCTAAGCGTTCAAGATAAGAGGATAATTCTTCATATAGAAGAATATCCATTTTTTATATAGATAAAGAAAAGATAATAAATATGGATTGTTGGTTAGAAAATACATCCCATACACTCTCCTTTGATACCCAAAATCCATGCAAAAATATAAAATTTCTCGAAACCCATTCAATTCTCATCCCTAGAGAAGTACAATAGTATATAGGAAAGTGTAATCAAAGCCTAAGAGTTTGCGTCATTATCAATTGGCACCCCCTCAAGCCTTCTTATCGGTAGTCCCCCTAAGATTTTGTACAAGAAGATACCAAAAAATACCGGAAAAACAAAAAATTGACCGAAAAAATCCCAAAATTCCAGAACAATATTTTCTCTCAAGAAAATCTTTTTTTTTAAGAACTAAGACCCTTACAAACTCTCAAAATCCCTAAATGGAATAATCTAACATTCTTATCCCAAGCCCACTAGAAATTCCCTAGTCGAATCCTCAAACACTACACATTCCCAATAGAGTCTCAAGACAACACAATCCCCAGCAGAACCATAAGTGTACCGATAACCCTAAGATAATTTAGAATTACCTAGGAGAGATATTCCTCATGCTACAACCTTAGGTCCTCAGAATTGACCTCGAACCTTAAAATTGGTCGTCACAACTTTAGGTCCTCTGAATTGACCTGAACCCTCAAAATTGGTCGTCATAACTTAAGATCCTCATAATTAACCTCGACCCTCAGAATCGATTATCACAACTTTAGGTCCTCAGAATTGACCTCGACCCTAAGAATTGGTCATCACAACTTTGCGTCCTCAAAATTTTCCGCGGCCCTCAGAATTGGTCATCACTACTTTAGGTCCTCAGAATTGACCTCGACCCTCAAATTTGGTAGTCCCAACTATTGGTCCTCATAATTTTTCGTCCCATCTTTAGGTCCTTAGAATTGACCTTGAACCTCAGAATTATTCGCCACAACTCAAGGTCCTTATAATTTAACTCGACCCAAAGAATTGGTTGTCGTAACTTTAATTCTTTAGAATCAACCTCGATTCGCAGAATTGGTCGTCACAACTTTTGGTCCTCAGAATTGACCTCTGCCCTCGAATTAGTGATTCTAACCTAAGGTCTTAAGAATTAACCTCGGACATCAAAATAGGTCATCATTAATTTAGGTCCTCGGAATTGACCTCGCCCCCCAGAATTGGTCATCAAAACTTTAGGTCCTTAGAATTAACATCGGCCCTGAGAATTAGTCATCACAACTTTTGGTCCCCATAGTTGACCTCGACCCTCTGAATTGGTAGTCATAACTTTAGGTACTCATAATTGACCTAGGATTTTAGAATGGGTCATTCCAGCCTTAGGTCTTCATAATTGACCGCATCCCTCATAATTTTTCCTCATAACTTTATGTCTTCAGAATTGACCACGACTTGCAGAATTTGTCTTCCCAACCCAAAGTCCTCAGGATTGACGTTAACCCTCAAAGTTGACCATTACAACTTTGGCCCATAGAATTGGTCATCACAACTCATGGTATTTAGAATTGGCCTCGTCCCTCAAAATTGGTCAGTAGAACCTCGATCCACATAATCACTCATCCCAAATATAACCTTAGGTCCTCAAAATTAATCTGGACCCACAGAATTGATCGTCTTTAGAATGGAATTCCACTTGCTGACTCGGTCCCCTTAGGTCCTCAAAATTAACCTTAATCAACTAAATTGGTCATCGTTAAATCCATAAAATTGACCTCAACCTGCTGAATTAGTGAACCTTATCTCTTTAGGTCGTCAGAACTGACCTTGACCCTCTAAATCCGTCACCCTATCCTTATAAGTCCATAAAATTGACATAAGATCCTCATCGCGAATGTAGATGTGGTGTTAATCATTCGACGCCCTTCATTTATTCTCATCTCACCTGTCGAGGGGATCTTTGTAGACATCCAATCCTAGGACCCCACTCCAAGCACCTCCTTAAGTCCATAAAACTCACTCGTTCATCGTAAACGTTAGGTCATGCTCCGAGTATCGATCTAGAGGCCACTGGGAACTATCGAGACCCATTTGACTCTAATCAACACTATAGATTGAGTGAATCTCAATGAATCTTTGTAGAACTCTCGATTAACTTTTCAGCGATTCGCCCGCTACACAAATTAGGCATACGGTATGAACAAATGACCCATTTTACTCTGAAAGGTCATCAGACACTTTTAGGCCTTATTTGACCCCGGTCAACTCTCCGAAATGAATGAAGCCAAATGAAATATTAGAGGCCATTGAATACCCTTTTCAACAGTCTATCCCATGCGCGAATCGTCCTGATGGTACGAATGAACAATTCGTTTTTCGTAAAAACTTCTTGTCAAGTGACCAACGGGCCCTTTCAAGCCATTTTTTATCTCCTTCCACTACGAGACTCGGTAGTAGATCAATGAATTCTTAAAGGGCTCTAAATATCCTTTCCAACAATCCACCATATGCACGATTCTGATTTATGATTTTCATTTTGCGATTATTTTTTAGAAAAACTTGTCCAAGACTGTCGGAATGTCACCTTTAGGACCTACCTAAGAGCAGTGTGTCTGAGGTGATATACAAATAGGAAGGTCTAGGACCATGGAAATAGTCACCCCACTTGGCCCTATAAATAGAGGTCATGAACTCAAATTTCAAAGCACCCGTGAGCATCCCCCTCTGCAATACATAGAACATTCTCTTAAATTCATAGTTCTTACCTTCCTAAAAGGCTCATTTTCTACATTTCATTCAATCACTTTCTTACTTTGTTTAATAAATTACCACCATATCTTCATACCATATTCATCCCATTGCAATATCAACATATCTACACTCAAGATCAACATCAAGCATTCATATGGATGTCTAATTCTACATCCTTTTATTTAATTCTCTTATTTTAATATTCGTTGCTTGTTTCTACTTTAGCATTTTATTTCGTTACATCACATACATTAGTCTGAAACCTTTATTAGTAGTATTTGCACATACTCTATTTTATTTAAAAAAAAACAAAAAATCAAAAGTGGGTTTATCTATAAATTCCAAAAGGAGGATTCTCATCTCACATTCTCACTTTCAAAGAATATTTCTCCCTACACACACGCATAAGAGAAATCCCTAGTTAGGATTTACTATTAAACCCCACAATATTTTATCTCCCAACTACATGGACTTTGATTTCCTTTGGGTTACATAGGCATGTTGGGTTAATCCCAAGATTCGAATCCTCTTTTCTTCATTTTTATAATATTTCTTTCATATCATATACATATATTATTAATTAACGTCATATTCTTGCATGCTTTTATGTCGTCTGATATATACATTTGTTCTTCCATAATGACTTGTGATTTGACAAATGCTCATACTATATTTTGAATTATTATTTTTGGGAACACTCATAAGGGTGTTCACTCTATCCTTTCCATTATGCGAGTTGAATAATTTCATTCTTCATCTACATTATCCACATAAGCACACACTACAAAGAGTCTAATAGTAGAAGATTAACACGTGACCATGGGATACCAAAAGGAAGGGATGGGTGCTTAACACATTCCCATTCTGTAACTTAGTCATCGGACCATTGAACTACTTGGTTTCGCAGGAATCAATATTGTCTTTGATGCCTTTCTCTCGGAGAGGCGATTTCCTTTACCTGTTTTATGAAAAATAGGTTGGCGAATCTGTCATTACACATAATCCAACATTGACGAGGGTTGAGCATTTCGAGAAAGGGCGTGATCCCATGGACACGGCGAAGGGAACCCTCGAAAGAGAAAAAAGAGGAAGCCCCTAGGATGGCCACAATTAACATTTCAGGTTTTATCATATCTCTTTAAGGAGAACTATTCCAAGCCAATGACAAAAGTACGAGTGTCTATACTCCAGCCAGACACAGGATATTGGGAGAACTCGTGATTTTATTGATTGTTAAACTTTTTAAACTTTTAAGGGTCATTAGAAAATGAAACCTCTTACTATAAACATGGTAGAGAGGGTGGAAACCATAGTTATAGTATAAGAGGTTACAACGACTTGAATGTCAAAATAACCATGATCACCTTAGTAAGGGTGGTAGAAATAATGCTTGAAATGTAGGTTGAAGAGGAGGCTATTGTAATCAAATTAGTGGTAATGAAAAGGAGATGATGATTAACATAAATGGAGGAAATAAGGATCCATCAAAACATTTCTCCCTCTAAAACTCCTAAAAGTGAATGTAAATACTTTTAAGAGAAGAAAGAGGGGTATATATACATTGGGATGATAAAAGAGCACCATCACTTCAAAATAAAGATTAATGATGGCCAAATCACAAAAAGGATTCCCCAACCCGACACATGGTTACTCGAGGTGCAAAAAGACAATCCCCACCAATTGATCTTGTCAGAGACTTTAATGAAACATAAAAAGGATGATGGAAAAAGATTATTTTAAAATTTGAAGATAACATTTTGTGCATAACTCTCCTATTCGAAATGAGCAGATACATATGCATGAGAGGGTTAATGTAGTGGGATCCACAATCCATATCGAAGCCAATAGTGGATTATGAGAATAGTACCCGAGTAAGGAGGCTGCATAAGTAAACCCCAGAGCACAAAAGGAAACATTTCAAAATGAAATAGAGTACAAGAAATCACCTAATCACTCCTTAAGTTATGCAAGATATACCAATTAGGGGCTACATGAGCAACCCCAAGTCACAAATCTCTTAAAATACGAGAAAGTACATGAGCTTATCCTAATTGTGTATTAAAGTAAAATATCGAGAATTAGATCAAGATACAAAGAAATACGTGGATGAGATTCCTCCCTAACACTTCGATTTATTGTTTTACACATGTTTACATAACAAGAAACCTTACCCAAGTTGGGACCTCTTAAGAGTTTTGTTTGGAGGTTGAGAGTTAAGTCTAGTTGATCAAGATAGGGCCTAACCACTTCAATATTGGAGGAAAGACACAATATTGAGGTGAGTAACCTAAGAGACCATCACACTCACTCACACATTACATTATTCATATAAAAATCAAGGAGAAATAACTTGTGTGCTCGCAACCATTTTAACATAACAAATGGATATTGACCCTAAATGTCACTTGAAAGATTTCAAAACATACCCATATAGAAAATTTTGATAAAAAAACAAAATAGTACTTGTTGGCATCATGGCAAGCAAAGAATACTATTAAACACGGTGTCGCATCATAACAGATGGATCATGGTACACAGTGAAAAATAGTAATAAACACAAAAGTATTTTTAGATATTTATTACATGGGAATATCCATTCAGTGCACGTGTGCCTTGTCAACCATAATGTTTTACTATAAATTGAGTACATGGGGAAAAAATTTCACAGACAGAAAAACATAACTAGGACTGTTGTAAGGGAAAAACTCTCACACGAATATTCCTTCTCTCTTCTCTCTCCTAAATATTGAGGTTCTCGTCTATCCACTCTCAAAGAATCACTTCTCTCAAGTGTTTTCATTCCTTTTTTTATTATTTAAGAGATTCTTTCAATCATAGTTTCTCTTTATTGTAATCAAAACATTATTATTAAAGTGGAAAATTTTGTATTTTATCGCTGCTCTTATTCTTGAAATATTATTACCTTGTACAAAGTTTCCACTAGAATGGGTCACTCCTCATCCATTTAAAGATATTCATAAACCACAGTACCACTACCCTCCTATACTCCTCAACCTGGAAAACCTTTTCTACTCTACATTATGATAACTGTAATACCCCGTATTTTTGTGATATTTATTTATGGGATTAATTAAATTAAATGCGTATTAATTAGAAATTAATCCGGATTAAAATATAAGCGAGATGCGAGTTGGTATTCGAATATAATGTGCATATATGATTATACATGATATTGAAGTATGAAATTTGTCGTGAGACTGAAATACGGCAAGTTGGAAAATTTTATTGAGACGCGTGTGATAGTCGCGTCAGGGAAATATTTATCTTAATTAAAAAGTGAATTTTAGTTATATTAACTGTATGGTCGTTTTGAGTGCGCCAACGCGTCCAAAAGGGTCGAAATAGTCAGAAAACACTAGCCGGGGGTTAAGTTTGGGTCCCGGGGCATTATTGGGCCATACCGGTAACTTATAAAGGCATTTTTGTAATTTCGAAAATTAGGTAATTAAAACCCACGAAATTTAGAGTTAAAAATCTGACTTAGTATTAACCCACTAATCCATTTCCAACCCCAATTTAGGAAGTGGGCTACAGGATAGGTTATAACTTGGCAAAACCAACCTCACCTCCATTAACACCTTGAGAAGAAAGCTTGGAGAGAGAGAGATAGGAGGAATTCTGCAGAGGAGAGAGAGAACCATTCATCAGATTCGTCATCAAATCCAGAGTTACCATTAAGGCAAGTGATTTAATTTCGTTTTTATAGAGAATGTTACTTCCATGTGTAGGAATTGATAAAAATCTAATTGTTCTTGGGAGATAATGAAAAAACCCATTAAATTTGAAATAGAATCTTACATATTGAGGAGGAATTGCATGTAGAATTATATGTAGGCGATTATTTTGATGTTATTAATATCTTGGATGAAACAAAAATGGATTATAGTAGGTTCAATGATGATTTACAAATGTTAGGGTTCATGTTCATATAATTTAGGGATAAATGAAGAGATTTGAAGATTTAATGAGGTTTAAGATGAGTTAGCCCTATATAATCGTTTGATTATGACCTATGAGTGTTTAGTACGAATTATGAACCTTAAAATGATGTTGGATCGATTTTTACGTGAGATTAGGAGTGAAGAAAATTGGGAAAAACGAAATAAGGATTTCTGGGCTCGAAATTGGCCACTCGTTAGAAGACCTGCCCAGGTCGTTCGAACGAGCTCGTTCGAACGAGCTTCTAACGAGTTGACCTTTGACTTCTAATGAGGGTGAAGTTAGTTCGATAATCTCATTCGAACGAGATCTCGTTAGATATCCCAGTTTGTTCGAACGAACTCTCGTTCGAACAGCCTCGTTCGAACGAGACTTCGAACGAGTTGACAGTTTAGGCTTTTTAGCATGTTTTGATCCCGAGTGCCCCGTAACCTTGTGTATAGGTAGAGATAGCTTTCCCTTTATGATTAAATGATATATTTGGGATGTTTGGGATATAATGAGGAGTCAAACCTAGAAGTGTAGTTTGAACCTAAAGGAAAATATGAAGTAGGACGTGAGTGTCTATTACGTTGCGAGAACTATTGACGGCCTAATTTATTATATTAACCGGGAACATTTGAATTGTGTAGTATTATATGTCGGTACGAGAATGAGAAGTGTACCACCAATATATTATGGTGATTACTAAGATGTGTGAATACTTAGTATACGTATTGATTTTATGTGTATGACATACCTACCATACTTGCTATCACGGGAGGTTTGCGTTCGCTTAGGGCCCTCTAATCCTTGTGTTGCCCGGATTTAGATTGGTTACCTCGATGAACATAGGTTAGAGAAGGACTTATTGGGATGTTAATAAGTCTGCTGATCGTGGGAGCGCAGGTATGTTCGTGACCCATGTGATGTGACTGTGTTCGCCTCCATTATTTGTGATGTTGTTATCTGAGAACTATTCCTGAGAGATTCGGAATATGTGATCCTTATGTACGTGATGTACCGGGATGGATAGCAGAGTATGTGTGCACCGCAGCTTAGTCTTGGGGTGCTTGTATTGTATATTTATGGCGTGAATAATTTACACTTAATTAATGGGAACTTTCATGTTAATATTGTGAATATAATTATGGTAAAGTTTTGAGAAAACATAACGGGTTAATTGATAGTGAATTATATTACAAATTGAGAATCCGAGTGTATGTAAAGCCCTCTATTTAATTGATAATGTTAGAATATAATATGTGAATTGAGTAGTAAGAGGTAGAACTTATTACAGTTTGGTTAGATATGGATGTCTTATAGATGGGTGCGGTACGTTAGGAGTGCACATGTAGTCGAGAGGTGAGAATTCCATGTGAGTGGAAGTACTAACATGTATTTTGCATTTAATGTTTTAATGTTATTAAAACACTTGCTGTTTTTAAAATGATTTCCACTTTCGGGCTCTGACCCATTTTCTTTCAAATCTATTTTTGTAAAAACCATTTTAGGTGCCCAGCCACAAGGACACCATGCTTAGGATTCTCATTCAGGTGACGAGCTGTAGATGTTTGTGGAAGTTACAGGACTTTTCTTGTAGACGCTTCATCTATCTTGACTCGATATTCTTCAGTTATCAGTTTTAGGGCATGTCGCCCATTTCTTTTAGAGACATTTCATTTATTTCAGTTATTTGCACTACTGGCATGTATTTATTCAGGATTCAGACTTGTAGTATTATTTTTCAGTTGTGGGATTGTTATGAGGAGTTTTCCTCTGGATTTATATTTATGTTGTTGGTTATTCATTAATGCATTATAGTGTATGGTTATTGTTCTTTCTTTATTCTTTTATTGCATGTTAATCAGACAACTTAAAATTTGGCACTTACTTTTTAAATACTAGGTGGTTAGTAATTATTAAAATGTTTTCGACAGTGATGCTATTAACTGAACCAACTTGGAATTTTTAATTAATTTAATAAAGGAGTAGCTACCCGGTATTTAATTAGTCGGGGTGTCACAATAACATACACGGTTGATGGAGCCATTCTTGCCCAATATGTTAAAAGTTATAAAATATAATGTGTCCAATACTATTTTCCCAGGAACTCAGTGTCCTATAAACTCAAATCCATCTTCTTGGAAAAAGATATTTTACCCTTGGTTTTGATCACTCATAAACTCATCAATTACACGATGACATTCAGTATACGACTCATCTCCAGGATGAATCCCCTGAAATACTTGTTGTAAAAACATGTTATATCTATCCGGATGGACAAATGTAGTATGAATTCAAAATCTTGTACGCCACATGGAAATTCACCAGAAAGCGGGATATCTAATTCCTTTTCATTAGACAATCCTTATTAGATGAAGAAGAATCGAACGGGCAAAATTATCTGACGAGTACCTTTTCTTCACAGAAAATTAAGAAACATAGAACTCCACTTAGATGGGGCCACCAAAAAAAGAGGATTGAGAATGAGAACGCTATAAAAATCATAGGATTCACATAGAATCAACACGACTATAAAATTGACTCACAAGTTCAACATAAACATTTCCTTATATAAAGGCTTGCATCACGAGTCTTAAAATTTCATTGGAAATAAGAATCACGAAGTTAAAAGTTGACCATTACTCTAAAATAGTCACCAGTCAAATACTGGGCAAACGGAGGACCTGAGACGATAAAATACAAGCTTACCATGCCTATATGGAAGAGGTGACTTCGTGGTATAGGTGTCTCGAATTTCTCCCCATGGCTAAAAATAAATTTGCAAACGCACTGACCATGATAGCCTTAATTATAGATATGGGAGAAGGGACCACAAAGATTATATTATTTTAAACTAGATGAAACACCCCACTCTATACTTTGAGATTGATGCTATTGAGGAAATAATATTATCACCTAAAATCGGGTACTATGACATATGAAACTTGATGAACAAGAACCTATACCTACTAATCTACTTTTGAAATGATTGATTATACCTCAGATAATTAGCGACCCAATTCATCATCCATGGGGTCAACTCTATAAAAAGGGGTCTCAATTGATTACACATATGACGCGCTACAGAGAATGAGACCTTTGATATGCTGGAGAAAATCCATAGCTTTGAGTTTGACCCACACACGTGTGAAGATATTGTAACACCTTGAGAGGAGCTACTAAGAATTACTAATAAGTTAGATAATTTTTTAATAAAATAAGAGCATTAGGTTGAAAATATATTTGCGGAACCATAAATAATAAATCGACTGAATAAAATTACTCAATTTTATTAAATCTTAAATGTTATTTTACAAAATAAATAACAATAAACAAAATCATAAAAATAGATTTTGAAAATAAATATCCAGAGCCCCTAGTTACGGTCCCAATCCCAACGATACCATAAATATCATATCGCATCAACCTGTTATAAATAAAACTGTGAGGGGATGAGCGAAAAATTCAGTAGCTTGTATAAATTTTCCAAGTATAACTACACGTACTTGTGTGTGCGTGCATCATATTTAATTGTGTATGCAATATGAACACTGAAACTAAAATTCCAATAATAAAACCATGACCTATTATCTCACCGCCGCACTACAAAACCCAAGACCCAGTATCAAAATTCCCACCGCACTTCCTACAGTACAGTCTGGACTACCTTCCACTATCTTGTTAATTATCCTCGAAACAATATAATGCCCCCAAAAAATAAATAACATAACTTAGGCACACGACCCATCATAACCTGGCATCACCTCCATAAAATCTTGTCATACTACCCTAAAATCTTGGCATACTTGCCAACCGGGGGCCATGGTCTAGTCTTTGGATAGTAAAAAAAAGTTATAGTCGATAGCACACCTGCCCAACGGGTGGTTTGGCTAAGGAATGTTTATGAATTCTACAATAATAATCATCGTAATATCATTCTCCTAATTAAAATAAACTTCAGATTAAATTCCCATAAATCAAGTTTACTTTTTTTTACCCATTTTCTATAACCCAATATGCTCATAAAATCAACTAGTTTCGTTACCTCAAACTACACGACATTAAAATAACATATCCACAATGGGTACTATGACACCCCGCGTAATAAAATATAGGGCAGTCACTCCTGCACCAAATTAAAACAAGAGTCGCATATGGTTCATTCTTAGCATCAATGTCGAAAACCATATTAGTTACTGATAACCTATTAGGCTGGCATCAAAATTTTATTTAACTAATCTTTTTAAATAAACCAATTAAGTAAAACCATCGCACAACTTAAATAAATGAAACGAAAAAGAAATAAAATAACCGAACACTAGGTTCAACAATAATACAACACAATCGAATCAGCATAAAAGGCGGTAAAAGAATAAATAAATGCAGTTGGGTTATTAACCCGAATGTTTATACAGTACCTCCTATCGAGATTACAAGGATAGAAGCATCTATAGTGGACATGCATGCATCCACAACTAATGTGGAAGATGTCTGACTCGAATGAATCATCATCCAGGCGTCCCTGTGTCTGGACACCTATATATAAATGTAATATATAGCAAGAAAGGGAAAATAGGAAAACGGGTCAGAGTTGGAGTTGTAAAAATATTTTGCAAGTGCATAAATGCGTCAGATTTGCTAAAATAGTTTTTATCTCATATTTAAGTTGGTATCGCACTCCCATGAGATACCCCTCACCCCTCATATAATAGTGCACACCTAACGCATTGCGTTAAAACATCCTAGTTAAGCTACCCCGCCTGAGTAATCTAATTCAACCGTCTGTTAAAAATCTCGACAACCTGAGTACTAAGGCCTAAACTTCTCTCCATTCTCTACACTGCACTGCATTCATGCATGGGGTGTCTCACGAAGCGAAATCCAAAGAAGGAACCCCCTCGATACACTACTGCTCGGCAGCGTCGATCGTCGAGATTCATTAGACCCTCAGCACATAACATGTATATAAGACTCATATATATATATATATATATATATATATATTCATACTAAAACTCCATATTCATCGTCATATACATCTGGATCCAAATTTACCGGAAAGGGAAAAATACACCTTATTAGGCTTTTCACTTATATACGTGAGTTACTATATGATGGCTTGTCTTCATAAACAATATACTATACTCATCCAGTATATAATTATACATATTGAACACATAAGTATAATAACCATCCCAATGAGCTATAACTCGAGGATGTGGTCTCTCAATGTTATCATCTTCTAGGGCATCACTCACATACCATCTTGGGGACCACCGGTAGGACTAAATGGCACCTACTTCGTGGTCAAAACCAAATCACAATGTTTGGGTAGCGGTCATAGTTCCTAATCGACATGTGAGAACGACTCGTACCCAAGACTTCTCACCCCCAAAATAAACTCACACAAATAAAATGGACGACTATGACCAGGGGACTATCCACACCCTGCTCCTCAAGCTAGGGGCTCACCCTCATCGTGCAACTTCCCAAGATAGCATTAGAGGAGGGTATGCTTCACACACACACACACACACACACACACACACACACACACACATATATATATATATATATATATATATATATACATTTATTATTCCTCAAATGTATGTATGGCGAAAATTACAAATCTCATAATAATATTTAAGTATTTTCCTACTTAAATATGCCTCACACATTAATTATTGTTGGGAATTAATATACTCTCAAAATATTTCGGTTCATAACCGTATGATAATAATACCCTTATCTTATCTTTAACCTATAACAAAATTTCCATCTTAGTGGCCTCGTAGGAGTTACTAACTAATTCCATATAGCCTTACTTGTTCCTACTCTTACGATTATTTGGCTATAATCACTCGCTAAAATACTCCCTCGGGTGTCGCTCACTCCGAACATCCATTATTAAATAAGTCTTGGATTTTACCCAATTAATCCAAGTTATACATTTCACTCCCATAATAATTTTATAAAAGTCCCCTCTTATTTTTCTGGAAATTCCAATTTGTCTAATCCCTCCATTTGTTTATTTTCCTCGAAAATATACCTTAGTGCCACACAATTATAACACCCTCCTAGCCCCCATAAGTTTCCCCCAAATGGCTAATGATAATTTCCTAGATCAATACTTATTTCCTCAAACAAATAAACTAGGAACAACTAAATCGGAATTTCCCAAATAATTAACCCTAAGAAAAAATTGCCAAAACTCCTGAAGGGTCGATCGATCAACCCTTGGCCCCCGATCGATCAATGGCTTCGAACAGTTTCATCTTCGAGAAGCTGTTTCGGCCATTAAAGCTTTTCCCAAGATTTTGTCTCCTCACCTAATGTCCCCCAACCTCAATAAACTATATATACACAATCTATGAGTCCTAAACATCCTAGAGCCCATTATCAACAACAATTATTAACTAAATCCTAAGTTTTCCAATTGGAATAATTTTCGTGGTTAATCCTTTAAACATTTCAGAAAACGCGATTGGGTTCACAAAAACCCATCCTAAAAATCTTTGGGGTTTATCGCTACGAACTACAATATGAGATTTATTATTTAAATAAAATAAGCAAGTAAACACTTGCCTCGTGGATAAAATTCGACAATCGCGAGGAGTTTGGTCAGAACCTCCCTTTTCTTCACCCTTTCTCTCCTCCTTTCCTCTCCTCTCTCTTTTATTTATTTTCTCTCCTTCTCCGGTCCTTTATATAGGGAGAAATAAGGGTTTATTCCTTAAAACCCAAAAATACGTGTCCCGATTAGCCCAAAAATTCTCGGAGCCTAAACAATACTCCCGGATAGTCTATTATGACTATCTCGACCATTTCGAGACCAACCGCGTAATTATAATTTCCATCCGAGGTACTTGACCACAAATCACTATTTTAACCCATCATTACTTAATGAGGGTTTTCTAATTAAAATATTGTCCTCTGTCGCTTTACTCAACTGCGACCTGTAATAAAATAATCCTTCTCATATACTTATTCCCAAAAGTAGTTATACCATGCATCGAAAATTATCTAACGATCCTAAACTCCAAAAATTATTATTCAGAGAAATTCCTCAAATTTCTAAATTACACCCACTTATGAAATTTAATTTCCCATAAAAGTGCGGGGTATTACATACTCCCTCCCCCCCCCCCCCTTACAACGGAATTTCTTCCTCGAAATTCAGATATAACCGATACTACCAACACTATCCTAGGATCGCTCCACATCCTAATGCCTCAAGAGGAACGGTACTAACCCAATGGCTCTCAACCATACACTCACATCTAACTAGGTTTATATGATACTATACTGCTACCATGGTCGTAATGTTACTCTAATAATGTCACATCTCACCTATCCTGTCTAGTGCCATATGTAAAAAGACGAGCCTACATCCGCCGCTCTAACGTCCAAAAATGATTCTAAACATCCGCTCGACTAAAATTGGATATCTAACGCTTGACCATTGTCTTCAGTGTCATCTCTTATCTTAGGCATGCTACCTCTTATTACCCTACATAATTAGATCATCACCTACATCTTACGACATTCCTTCCAACCCATACTAATTCCACTTATACTGCCTCACGACATAATCTTCAATTTATATACTATACCTCTTCTATATTAGACCGTATATAAAACCAATTTACCAATGTGCCCATACACATTTTAACTCATGCCTATCAGCACAACCATTTTAAATGTGACGCACATGACACTCTCTCTAAATATGGGCCTTATTTCCTCGGTGTAATGCTCACATATGGGTCCTCCCAACTCGCGTAATTCAATTCTTCTCAGGGTTAATCAACAAATCTGCTTGTGGTTTGCTTCCCAAAATCTTCCTATATTGGCGCTACTAAATCTATTGAACTTACTTCTTAATAATCCTATGATCTATGCGTTATCCTACCCACGCGAAACGAGTATAATCCTAAGTATATCCCTAGTGCCCAAGGCCTCTTTCAACTCCAGACATTTGCTCAGTTTTATGCGTGGGACGTCTCGTAAAGTGAAATCCAGACAAAGAACCCTCCTGTTGCACTACTTCCTCGCGTCGTTGGTCACCAAGATATAACGGCCTATGGCACACTAGCAGGACGTCCTAAATCCTACCTCACTAACCTACTAACGTACTTGTACCAATCTATCCTTCCACCTTGGTGAAAAGGAAACTCTAATTAATTGAGGCACCTACTCTCTTCAATCATTTTATGAACCTCACACTCAAAACATACTATCTTCGAATTTTCCTTCTCATCAAGGCCTAGCTACAATCCTTAAATCAAATTCTCCATCTCTAGATTCACCCACCTACTCAGGTTGAGAGGATCACCTTAGTGCTTATCCATAGCACTTATATTTCCATAATCATACCATCATTGCACGCCCTCGGTCTATAGTGTTTCTTGCACGCTATATGACTTATCGACAAAAACCAACCTCCTTGCATTCTATAACATTTCTCCACTCCCGACGTCGTTAAGGTTCATGCGTGGAGCGTCTTGCAAGCGAAATCCAAACAAGGAACCCCTCCAATATACTACTACTTAATTTTGTTGGTCGTGGAGGTCCATTAACTCCAAATATACAACTGGGATAACCCTATCCCCTACTTCAACAAAATGTGGCCTGAACACCCATCTCTTCCTAGGATCCATACCACTAAGGACTCGTACTAACACTCAGTCCTAGAGCGACCAATAATGATCTTAAACTCACTGCTCAACAATAACCTTGCATACCATAAATCGTCTCTAAAAGGTCGCCACACCCTCAAATCATAATAATGAAACCTCTGCTTACCATAGTTCCATCTATCCATAATAACAAAGGCGAAGTCAACCTGTTTCCAGGTGAGATATCACAACAGTAACCTGTTCCACTCTCACTTCGCGGACATGATAGTCTTGAAGTCATTAGCCTTCTATCGCTCCAAACAACGAAAAACATATTATACCCCAAAAAATATATTATACTCATATATCACACATAGAACAAGTAATACAAACCATATATATATATATTAAAAATATCAACACCCGCTTTTACAACGAATGAAGGAAAAATATAACTCCGCTACCACGGAAAACACAAAGACATGCACTATATTAATGTTATAGATACTGCAACAAATCTTGAATTACACACGAGAATCTAGGGTTAGAAAAATACCGCAACTCTATCTAGTCACGCTAAGTATACCTCCTCCAACCAAGGTGAATGTAATACCCTATATTTTTATGACTCTTAAATTTTGGGGATTTATTAAATTATATTAGAGATATTAATTTAATATTAATCAAAAAAATCATTTAAATACTTACTAGCGTGACGGCAGCTAGTAATTATTGGAATTTTGTTGTAAATTAATTTATGGGTAAATTAAGAGGTGTAATTGAATTTAGTAAAAATATCACGAGAATCAAATTTGATAATTTTGGAAATTTATCGGGATGTGCCTGTGTCGTATCGGGATTAAATTTGAACTATTAAAAGTGAATAAATTGAAAGTCACCCATATGGTCATTTTGAGCATGCCAATGTGTCCGGAAGGGTCAAGATAGTCAAAATAATGTACCCAGGGGTTTAGTTTGGGTCTCGGGGCGCTCCTAGGCCTAATTAACATCTCGGGAGGGCATTTTAGACATTTTATATTTTTGGGAATGGAAACCCACGATTTTTCTAAGGTTATATTAGATGGTAGGAGTCATCTTCAAGGGTTAGAAGAACCATAAACCATAGACGACCATTTTAGAGGAAGATGAGGAGCTTTACAAGGAGTTCTAGGGAAAGAACTCCATTGTTTGCACCGCTGTCGCCGCCAAACGTTAGATCGCGCAACGAGGATCACAACCACGCCAATCTTTTCCACAAATCTGAACCAAGAATTCCTAGGAAAGTATCTATCTCGCTCTAATTTAGTTAATACTTCAATGATATTAGTTTAGGGTTTATTAGGAATAGTTCTTATGAAAGAAAGCATGTATGGGAGACTCTAATTTGCATGTTTTAGAGGTAAAAGGAGAAATCTGGGAATCCAATTCATATCTAGAGGTTGGACCACGAAATTTCATTGAGTTAGGAGTAGAAAATCTTTGAAAAGAATGGGAAGAACTAAGTTAAAGAAATTATTAGGGTTCTTGTAATTTTTATGGATTTTAATCTTTTAATCTGTTATAATTGATGAAAACTCACATGCCTTACGTAGAATATTCGTTATTTGGGATTATAACACTTGTGGTATAATTTGTTGGAAGTTTGGAAACCAAATATGGTGATTTTAATGACTTTGGAATATCATTCCCTTAGCTGAAAATTCTGCAGTTTCGCCATACCTGCTTGATCAATCGATCGACCCAAGAGCATCGATCGATCGATCGAGCACCTGCCATCGATCGATTGACCCCTCCTAGAAAACTCAAATTCCCCTCTTTAAATAGGTTGTTCCAACTTAAATGAATAGAAATCCTTGGACATTTTTTTAGAACATTTTGGGATATAAAGAAGACCAGTAGGACTTCATAAAAATATAACCTTTAATCTAAGACGAGATTAACATTTAACGGAGGTGTTTTACATATAAGAAACAATGGAAACGTGTGTCTAAAGGGTGAGACTCGTAAGGAAGTTATGTCGTAAAGTAAAAGAGTACCTACTGAAATTACACTTAGGGATATAGGATTTCACTAGTGTTACGAAGAAGGTTTGGCATAATCCCATTTAAATAGGAATAAGAGACAAACCGTCATACAGGATGACCTAGTAATGTGCAATAAGAATAAATATCATAAGTATGGGTCGTGGGCGTACCTAAATTTGAAATGGTAATGTAGTATACATCTATGACTATGTTTATGCATATACTATTACATGTTAAAAATCATACCCGCCCTACTTGCTATCACCGAGCTTCCCGCACTGGGACAGTCTTATCTCGATAGGATCTTTATGGGGGATATTGACTTGTACCCTAGAACATAGGAATCCTTGGTACAGGCTATCGGATCGATAGTTAGATGGTCCTAAGAGACGTGAGGGTCTTTGCTGACCTCTTAGTGACTTGGAACTATGCTTCACCTTAATTTGTTTGTGTTTTGTGTTAATACAGTTCGAGAGTGATTCTGAACTAGTATTTCCCTTAGTACGAGTGATACAGGGACTTGATAGCAGAATATGCCATCACCATATGTTTTATGTGGGGTGCCGATAGTATATATATTATATGAGTGATTAATATATATATATATATATATATATATATGAACTTGAAATCTGGAAATTTTCTATTGTGACAAAAAGGTAGGTAAGTAATAAATAATTATTTCAACTCGGGTATAAGTGTTTAAAAAGTTTGAGGCCATACTGATAAACTTTATAACCAATTAGGTTTATGTAAGATCTTTTCTTTCAGAAAATAATTTCCTTAACACTAGAAATTGTCAACATGAAACCCTATGAGTAACTTAAGATAAGCTAAACTATTGGGATTAGTTGTGCAGTAGGTGTGCACATTAGAAGAGAGGTGAGAATTTCTCAAGAGAGTGCCCCACACTAATAAGATTGTTGCATTAGCCGATAAGCATTTTAAATACTTTCTAAACTAAATTTTAAACTGTTTTACAAGCGGGCTCTGAACCATTTCCTATTTTCTCCTCCTTCTTGTATATATGTATATATTACAGGTGCCAAGCCATAGGGGCGTCTTGCATAGTATCCTTTGGAAGGAACGTACTGCAGCTTAGGTGGAAGTTATAGGCCTCTTGCTTAGACGACTTCATTACTGATTCCAGTTGGGCATGTGTCGCCCTATTTCCATTATTCAGTTGGTTTTATCAGAAACTGTGATTAGTTTACTTCCAGTATTTATACTCTGGGATTTTATTTTTCAGGATCTTTTCCTGTAAAGTTTTAAAGTTGGAATTATTTAGTTGAATGCTTAGATTGCATGGGTTATCATTTCCCGTTTTGTTGTTGTGTGATTCTTAAACTATGGGTTATGAAATGTTTTTGATTGTTGGTTTAAATTAAATTTGGAATTGTTATTTTTAAAATGGTTTTGTCACTTAGCTTAATTGTTTAGGGTGTTTAATTTGAAAAGGTATTTTTGCGACAGTGATGCTAAGAATGAACCAACCGTTCACCTTGGTTATAATTTAATAATGGACTGATCACCCTGTATTTAATTAGTCGGGGTGTCACAGGTGGTATCAGAGCATCAGGTTCTAGTGTCCTTTAGGATCTGTACGGCTTATTTCGCTTTTAGCTTAGCGTTCTTGCTATAGAGCCCTATTTTTAGGATTGTTGTATTCTTACTTTTACGATTACGTCTTCAGCTATTTGAAATTTGATAATAACTGTAGGTTAATAAAATTTCTTTATGTTTTAGATGCCTCCGAGACGTCCACCCAAGGATAGGTGCGCCCATGCCGAGCTGCCAGTAGCTCCGGCTCAGGGAATGATGAACGCAACCAAGGTAGCCACTATCGTTGCTCAGGAGGTGAATGCCACGATAGCGGTAGTACTGCAGGCTACACCCCAGGTTCTGGCAGTGGCGCAAGTAATAGCACAACTTCCATCTTCATGGGAGCGAGTTAGGGACGCCTTCCAGAAGGTGCATCCCCCAGAGTTTACGGGCAGCTCGGATAATATTGTAGCCACTCAATGCAAGAAGGATATCTAGAGGCATCTGCGCATGTACGAGTGCACGGATGTGCAGAAATAACTGTTGTCTTCCTTTAAGTTAGTGGGGGCCACTTTGCATTGGTGGGAATCCACCACCACCTTGGAGGAGAGGGATATTATCACTATTCAGTCATTTTGGGCACGATTTGACAGCAAATACTTTCCATCCACCGTGTCCAAGTGTTCTACTTGCCAGGTGGTAAAAGTGGACCACCAAAAATCGTCGGGGTTGCTTCAACCATTGGAAATACCCACGTGGAAGTGGGAGAGTATTTCCATGGATTTCATTATAGGGGTGCCTACATCACAGCGGGGCCACGACTCCATTTGGGTGATTGTGTACCGTTTGACTAAGGTGGCTCATTTTCTGCTAGTATGCTCATTCGTTCATTGCTGATATTATTAGGCTACATGGGGTGCCCCGGGATATTGTGTCAGATAGGGACAAGATTTTCGTGTCACGTTTATGGGAGAGTTTTTAGGAGGCCATGGGTACAGAGTTAAGGTTGAGTTCAGCTTATCACCCACAGACCGATGGACAAACAGAGCGTACAAATTAGATGTTGGAGGATATGCTACGCATGTGTGTCCTTGATTTTGGGGGAGATTGGGAGCCACATCTTCCACTCATGGAGTTTTCTTATAATAACATTTATCAGTTCACGATTGGCATGGCTCTATTTGAGGCATTGTATGGCAGGCCTTGTCGTTATCTCACTTGTTGGTTAGAGGTGGGGGACAACAAGTTGCTCGGACCATAGGTGATTCAAGAAACCTCCGCTAGGATTGAGATTATCAGGAGTCGCATTCGGGTAGCCCAGGACAGGCAGAAAAGCTATGCTAATGCAAAATGGTTCTTTCGAGAATTTAACGTGGGGGACCAAGTATTACTACGTGTATCTCCCATAAAGGGAGTGATGAGGTTTGGGAAGAAAGGAAAATTGGCCTTGAGGTACGTTGGACCATTTCCCATTATTGAGAGGATTTGGCCGGTAGCATACAGGTTGGGATTGCCAGAGCATTTACACCGCATTCATGATGTATTCCACATCTCGTCGTTGAGATGATACCTTCAAAATGACATGGCCCACACCCACATTGCAATCGAGGTGATTGACTTACACCCTGATAGCTCTTACGCGGAGAGGCCGGTGGCTATTCTAGACCATAGTGAGAGGAGATTGAGATCAAAAGTAATGCAACTTGTACGGGTCCAGTGGGAGCATCATAATGTGGAGGAATCCACTTGGAAACGTGACGCTGACATGCGTGAGAACTACCGAGAGTTATCCTTACCAGGTATACCTTTTTTTTCGAATTTCGGGATGAAATTTCGTTATTAGGGTGGAAGTATGTAATACCCCGTATTTTTATGACTCTTAAATTTTGGGGATTTATTAAATTATATTAGAGATATTTATTTAATATTAATCCGAAAAATCATTCAAATACTTACTAGCGTGATGAGAGTTAGTAATTATTGGAATTTTGTTGTAAACTACTTTATGGGTAAAGTAAGAGGTGTAACTGAATTTAGAAATATTATCACGAGAATCAAATTTGATAATTTTGGAAATTTATATGGACGCGGCTGTGTCGTGTCGGGATTAAATTTGAACTATTAAAAGTGAATAAATTATAAGTCACCCGTATGGTCATTTTGAGTGTGTCAATGTGTCCGGAAGGGTTGAGATAGTCAAAATAATGTACCCGGGGGTTTAGTTTTGGTCTCGGGGTGTTCCTAGGCCTAATTAACATCCCGGGAGGGCGTTTTAGACATTTTATATTTTTTGGCATGGAAACCCACAATTTTTCTAAGGTTATATCAGATGGTAGGAGTCATATTCTAGGGTTAGAAGAACCATAAACCATATACGGCCATTGGAGAGGAAGAGGAGGAGCTTTCCAAAGAGTTTTAGGACAAGAACTCCACCGTTTGCACCGTCGTCGCCGCCAAACGTTAGATTGCGCAATGAGAATCACAACCACGCCAATATTTTCCGCAAATCTGAACCAAGAATTCCCAGGCAAGTATGTATCTTGATCTAATTCAGTTAATGCTTCAATGATATTAGTCTAGGGTACATTAGGAGTAGTTCTTGTGAAAGAAAGCATGTATGGGAGACTCTAATTTGCATCTTGTAGAGATAAAATACATATTCTGGTAATCCACTTCATATGTAGAGGTTGAACCATGAAATTTCATTGAGTTATGAGTAGAAAATCTGGGAAATGAATGGGAAGAACTAAGTTAAAGAAATTACTAGAGTTCTTGTAATTTTTATGGATTTTAACCTTTTAATCTATTATAATTAATGAAAACTCGCATGCCTTACACAGAATATTCGTTATTTGGGGTTATAACACTTGTGGTATAATTTATTGGAAGTTTGTAAACCAAATATGGTGATTTGAATGACTTTGGAATAGCATTCCCGTAACTGGAAATTCTACAGTTTCTTCATACCATCTTGATCGATCGATCGACCCAAGAGCATCGATCGATCGATCGAGCACCTACCATCGATAGATCGACCCCTCCTGGAAAACTCAAATTCCCCTTTTTAAATAGGTTGTTACAACTTAAATGAATAAAAATCCTTGGACATTTTGTTAAAAAAATTTGTGATATAAAGAAGACTAGTAGGACTTCATAAAAATATAACCTTTAATGTAAGACGAGATTAACACTTAACGGAGGTGTTTTACATTTAAGAAACAATGGGAACGTGTTTCTAAAGGGTGAGACTCATAAGGAAGTTACGTCGTAAATTAAAAGATTACCTACTGAAATTACACTTAGGGTGATAGGATTTCACTAGTGTTACGAAGAAGGTTTGGCATAATCCCATTTAAATGGGAATAAGAGACAAACCATTATATGGGATGACCTAGTAATGTGCGATAAGAATAAATATCATAAGTATGGGTCGTGGGCGTACCTAAATTTGAAATGGGAATGGTAGTATACATATATGACAGTGTTTATGCATATACTATTACGTGTTTAAAATCATGCACGTGCTACTTGTTATCACTGAGGCTACCGCGCTGGGACAGTCTTATCTCGATGGGACCTTTATGGGGGATATTGACTTGTACCCTAGAACATAGGAATCCTTGGTACAGGCTATCGGATCGATAGTCAGGAGGTCCTAAGAGACGTGAGGGTATGTGCTGACCTCTTAGTGACTTGGAACTATGCTTCGCCTCAATTTTTATGTGTTTAGTGTTAATATAGTTCGAGAGTGATTCCAAACTAGTATTTCCCTTAGTACGAGTGATACGGGGACTTAATAGCAAAGTATGCCAGCACCATAAGTTTTATGTGGGGTGCCAATAGTATAAATATTATATGAGTGATTAATATATATATATAAACTTGAAATTGAGAATTTTCTATTGTGACAAAAAGGTAGGTAAGTAATAAATGATTATTTCAACTCGGGTATAAATTTTTAAAAAATTGAGGCCGTACTGAGAAACTTTATAATCAATGTGGTTTATGTAAGAACTTTTCTTTTAGAAATTAATTTCCTTAACACTAGAAATTGTCAACGTGAAACCCTGTGACTAACTTAAGATAAGCCAAAATGTTGGGATTAGTAGTGCGGTAGGTGTGCAGATTAGAAGAGAGGTGAGAATTTCTCAAGTGAGTGTCGCACACTAATATGATTGTTGCATTAGCCGGTAAGCATTTTAAATACTTGCTAAACTAAATTTTAAACTGTTTTACAATCGGGCTCTGACCCGTTTCCTATTTTCTCCTCTCTCTTATAATATGTATGTATTACAGGTGCCCATCCACAGGGGCATCTTGCATAGGATCCTTTGGAAGGAATGTGTTGCAGCTTATGTGGGAGTTGCAGGCCTCTTACTTAGACGACCTCATTATTGATTCCACTTCTAGTTTTATTTGATCCAGTTGGGCATGTGTCGCCCTGTTTCCATTATTCAGTTGGTTTTATCAGAGATTGTGATTAGTTTACTTCCAGTATTTATACTTTGGGATTTTATTTGTCAGGATGTTTTCCTTTAATGTTTTAAAGTTGGAATTATTTAGTTGAATGCTTAGATTACGTGGATTATCATTTCCAGTCTAGTTGTTGCGTGATTCGTAAACTATGTGTTATGAAAGGTTTTTGATTATTGGTTTAAATTAAATTTGTAATTGTTATTTTAAAAATGGTTTTAACACTTTGCTTAATTATTTAGGGTGTTTAATTTGAAAAGGTATTTTTACGATAGTGATGCTAAGAATGAACCAACCGTTCACATTGGTTATAATTTAATAAAGGATTGATCACCTGGTATTTAATTAGTCGGGGTGTCATAGTGAAACTCATAACGACAACTTCACCAATCTCCCTAGCGACCCCAAATGGTTCTCGAACATTTTTCACTTGTCCTAACTGAATCAAAATTACTTAAATCTATTCCTCATCTAGGCACCGTACCCTTATCCTTTAGCTCCTATTGGGGCAAGATCAAACCATTTGGTTATAGACTTCCACATTGCAACATTCCTCCATCTGGCCACCTTGACCATATTAAAGTTATCAGTATCATCAAACTCTATAACCTCGATTCTGACAATTACCTTACTAGTTCCCCTTAACTTCTTCATAAAAGGAACTCCACCCCCGGCCTCAACAACCATGTTTCAATGAATCCCCTGAGTGGATGCCCACCGATGGGGTTTCATGAACATACTTCCTCCATAAATGTTAACAACACTTACTAGTGAGCTTTTCATTCCTCTGAAGGGCTCTCCCTTCGTTGTACCTTCTCTATCCGATACAAAGTTCACTTCTGCATAACTATTTATTCACTGCCGGTATCTGACCAATCCTTATGTGAATAATCCAAAAACTTCATTATCTTCCTTCCTAATCCATCAAAGGAATTTGTAGTTAAAACTGTCCATGATATTTCTCTACGAGAAAAACATCATGCGCCCCCGAATATGGAGTCCACTATTCCTACCATTTCAATATTTCTCCTGCGAGTGAAAAAATTTCCTCAAATTTTCACATGTGGATATTTCCATGCCCCACTCTAAGAAAAAAGCTTCTGAGCCTTGTACTCCCACTAAGTGAAGCTACACCGACTTCGTATAACCTAAACCTCCATGTATTGGTCCTTATCTAATACCCTTCGAACTACACCCCAACTTAGCTTCACAGGGTAATACAACTTTAGCATAATTCTCTACCATAGCGGTACTAGGTACTCATAACTACTATTCTTTAGTAGTCATCACAATAACCCTCGACAAATGTCATAAGGAGAATGACCTTTAATTCTGTCCTGGTCTCCGACTTCATCTAACACTCCAACTAAGCCATGCCTCCTACAACCCTCATAACGGCCTTCCTTAGTCTCCATTCTTCGATCATCATACGAAATTAGAACGAGTGTGTGGAAGATTTACTATAATCTTATATAATGGAAGGAGAACAAAATCTCACAAGCAGAATCAATAATCCTAGTCCTGAGGCTCTATATCAAATCGAAGGAAACGCTGAAAGCATAGTATGTTTGCACAAATTCCTAAAGACACTAGAACCTGATGATCTGATACCATCTGTGACACCTCGACTAATAAAAACTGAGCGATCACTCCCGTACCAAATTAAAACAGGAGTCGTATATGGTTCATTCTTAGCATCACTATCAAAAACCAAATTAGTTACTAATAACCTATTAGGCTGGCATCAAAATTTTATTTAACTAATCTTTTTAAACAAACCAACAAAGTAAAACCATCACACAACTTAAATAAATGAAACTAAAAAGAAATAAAATAACCGAACACTCGGTTCAATAATAATACAACACAATCGAATACGCATAAAAGGCGGTAAAAGAATAAATAAATGCAGTTGGGTTATTAGACCGAATGTTTATACAGTACCTCCTATCTAGATTATAGGGATAGAAGCGTCGACAGTGGACCTGCAAGCATCCACAGCTGCTATAACAGATGTCTGACTCGAAGGAATCATCATCTAGGCGTCCCAGTGTCTCGACACCTATATATATATATATAGCAAGAAAGGGAAAATAGGAAAATGGGTCAGAGCCCGAGTCGTAAAAATATTTTGCAAGTACACAAATGGTTTATATTTTAGAAAATAGTTTTTATCTCATATTTAATATGGGATCGCACTCCCATGAGACACCCCTCACCTATCTTCTAATAGGTCACACTTAACGCATTGGTTTAAAACATCCTAGTTAAGCTAGCCCGCCTAACAAATCTAATTCACCCGTCTGCTAGAAATCTCGACAACCCGAGTACTAAGGGATAAACTTCTCTCCATTCTCAACACTGCACTGCATTCGTGCATGGGGTGTCTCACGAAGCGAAATACAAACAAGGAACCCCCTCGATACACTACTCCTCGGCAGCCTTGATCGTCGAAATCCATTAGACCCTCAACACATAACGTGTATATAAGACTCATATAAACATACAATAATATATATATATATATATATATTTATATATATATATATATATATATATATATTCATACTAAAACTCTGTGTTCATCGTCATATACATCCGGATCCAAATTTACCGGAAAGGGAAAAATACACCTTATTAGGATTTTCACTTATAGACGTGAGTTATTGTATGATGGCTTGTCTTCATATACAAACAATATACTACACTCATCCAGTATATAATTATACATATTGCACACATAAGTATAATAACCATCCCAATGAGCTATAACTCGAGGATGTGGTCTCTCAATGCTAACATCTTCTAGGGCATCACTCACATACCATCCTGGGGACCACCGGTAGGACTAAATGTCTCCTACTTCATGGTCAAAACAAAATCACAACGTCTGGAAAGCGGTCATAGTTCCTAGCTGCCAAGTGAGAACGGCTCATACCCAAGATTTCTCACCCTCAAAATAAAATCACACAAATAAAATGGACGACTATGACCTGGGGACTATCCACACCCTGCTCCTCAAGCTAGGGGCTCACCCTCATCGTGCAACTTCCCATGATAGCATTAGAGGGGGTATGCTTCACACACACACACACACACACACACACACAAACAGACACACATATATATACCATTCACACACACACACACACACACACACACACACACATACATACATATATATATATATATATATATATATATATATATATATGCATTTATTATTCCTCAAATGTATGTATGGAGAAAATTGCCAATCTCATAATAATATTTAAGTATTTTTCTACTTAAATATGCCTCACACCTTAATCGCTGCTGGGAATTTATATACTCTCCAAATATCCCGATTCATAACCGTATGATAAGTATACCCTCAACTTATCTTTAACCTATAACCCAATTTCCATCCTAGTCGCCTCGTAGGAGTTACTCACTAATTCCATATACCCTTATTTTTCTACTCGTACGATTATTTGGCTATAATCGCTCGCTAAAATACTCCCTTGGGTGTCTCTCACTTCGAACATCCATAATTAAATAAGTTTTGGATTTTACCCAATTAATCCATGGTATACATTTCACTCCCATAATAATTATTTAAAAGTCCCCTTTTATTTTTCTATAAATTCCAATTTGTCTAATCCCTCCATTTGTTTATTTTTCTCGAAAATATACCTTAGTGCCACACAATTATAACACCCTCCTAGCCCCAATAAGTTTCCCCCAAATGGCTAATGATAATTTCCTAGATTAATACTTATTTCCTCAAACAAATAAACTAGGAACAACTAAATCGGAATTACCCATATAGTTAACCCTAGGCGAAAATTGTCAAAAATCCTGAAGGATCTATCGATCGACCCTTGGCCCTATATCGATCGCTAGATCGATAGATGGTCGATCGATCGATCTTTGGCCCTCGATCGATCGATGGTCGATCGATCGATCTTTGGCCCTCGATCGATCGATCTTTGGCCCGCGAAACTGTTTCGGCCATTAATGCTTCTCCCAAGATTTTGTCTCCTCACCTAATGTCCCCTAACCACAATAAACTATATATACACAATCTATGAGGGTCCTAAACATACTAGAACCCATTATCAAAAACAATTATTAACTAAATCCTATGTTTTCCAATTGGGATAATTTTCGTGGTTAATCCTTTAAACTTTTCGAAAACCCATTTTGGTTCACAAAAACCCATCCTAAAAATATTTGTGGTTTATCACTAGAAACTAAAATATGAGATTTATTCTTTAAACGAAATAAGCAAGTAAACACTTGCCTCGTGGATAAAATCCGACGATCCCGAGTCGAATCCCGTGGAGTTTGGACGTAACCTCCATTTTCTTCCTCTTTTCTCTCCTCCTTTCCTCTTTTCTCTCTTTTATCTCTTTTCTATCCTTCTGCCGTCCTTTATATAGGGATAAATAAGGGTTTGTCCCTTTAAACCCAAAAATGACTCTTTTACTGAATTACGAGTCCCTATTATAGCGCAAAAATTCTCGTAGGCTAAACAATACCCCCAAATACTCTATTCTGACTATCTCCGCCATTCCGAGACCAACCACGTAATTGTAATTTCCATCCGAGGTACTTGACCGCAAATCACTATTTTAACCCAACATTACTTAATGTGGGTTTTCCAATTAAAATATTATCCTATGTCGCTTTACTCAACTGCGACCTGTAATAAAATAATGCTTCTCATCTACTTATTCCAAAAAGTAGTTATACCATGCATCGGAAATTATCTAACGCTCCTAAACTCCAAAAATTATTATTTCAAGAAATTCCTGAAATTTCCAAATTACACCCATTTATGAAATTTAATTTCCCATAAAAGTGCAGAGTATTACAAGTACAAGAACGAATATAATATACGAGCATAAAATAGATATAAATGCAACACATATCATGGATATAACTATACAATCAAGTTTGAATAATTGTAGCACATTAAATTAACGATAGAGCGAAACTACCTCAAGAGAGTCGAAATCCACAATCGTAGGTCTGTTTTGAAAATCCAGAAAAATCATATCCACGTCTTAGATAAATACCCAATACAAATTTAGATTTGGATTCTACAAGAAAAATTAGGTCAAGTATCTATTTTGAGTTTTTCTCAAATCTCGTCTGAATGCACTCAAAAACATGATCTAAAATTTCCAAATTATTTCTTTTCATTCCACTCGTTTTTTACTCTTTTGATTTCGTTTTTGTCCTTTGTTTTTCATCTTAATTTCCTTATAATCAACTATAATATTACTTATATAGCCCCTATTTTAAACCCTATCTTGGAGCCTAAGCTAATGCATATTCTTATATTGCCCTTTAATTCAAAAATATCAACATTACATATTTAAACCATTAAAAAATATCCAAAAGCCATTTAAATTTGAATTTAAATGTTTGATTCGATTTCAAACAAGTATAAATTACTTTTAAATGTAATATAAAAAATATTTTCATTTAAAATAAAATATCACGACTGAAATTTTACAAAATATTCATGAATATGCTCTCAAAATTATGGGGTATTATATTATTCCCATACAAATGGAATTTCAGCCTCGAAATTCACATAAAATTTTCTTTCCTTAAATTAAAAGAGTAAATTCGACATCACCCAAATAAGATCGAACATAAACCAAATATCTCTCAATGGACAGCATACCAAACCAAAAATCCCAAACCCGAGAGTACGAATAACTTATGCTCTTAGACCAGTTTGTAACACCCCGAGAGGTGCTAGGGAAAAGTATTGATAAATTGGAGATTTTTTTATAAAACAAAGCCATTTAGTTTGAAGATAAATTTGCGAAACCTTCAATAATAAATCAAATGAATAAAATTTCTCAATTTTATTTAAATCCGAAACGTCCTTTTACAAAATAATTTAAAATAAACAATATGATACAAATAAATTTTGAAAATAAGGATGAGCAAAAAACTCAGTAGCTCGTATAAATGCTCAAAGTATAACTACACATAGTCTTGTGTGCGTGCATCATATACAAGAGTGTATGAAATATGAACACTAAAATTAAAATTCTAATGATATAATCACCCCCTATGATTTCGGCACTACAACATCCAAGTCCAGTATCAAAATTCTCACCGCACTTCCCACAGTACAGTACGGACTACCATCCACTACCCTATTAATTATCCTTGGAATAATTCAATGGCCACCAAAAATAAATAACATAACTTGGATGAACGACCAAGCATATCCTGGTATCAACGCCATAAATTCTTGGCATACTTGACAACGGGGCCCAAGGTCTAGTCTTTGGATAATAAACAATTATAGTCGACAGCACGCCCCGTCCAGCGGGTGGTTTGAATAGGGAATGTCAATGCATTCTCCAATAATGATCATCATAATATCATTCTCCCAATTAAAATAAATTTCATTTTCAATTCCCGTCAATCAAATTTACATATTTTCTATCCATTTATTATAAACCATCATGCTCGTAAAATTAACTAGTTTCGTTACCCCAAACTACACGACATTTAAATAACACATACAAAATAGGTACAAGAAAGAATATAATATAAAAGCATAAAATACATATAAATGCAACACAAAGAATGGATACAACTATACAATTAACATTGAATAAGTGTAGCACACTAATTTAACCACGAGAGAACGAAATTACCTCAAGAGAGTCAAAATCCACAATTGCAGGCCTGTTTTGAAAATCCAGAAAAATAATATCCAAAGATTATCTAAATATCCAATCTGACTTCAGATTCGGATTCTTCACGAAAAATTAGTTTAGGTATGTGTTATGAGTTTTTCTCACATCTCATTTTAATGCACTCAAAAAGATTATCTAAACACTCAAAATTGACTCTTTTCATTTCACTCATTTTTTACTCTTTCAATTTTGTTTGTGTCCTTTGTTTTTCATCTTTGTTTCCTTATAATCAACCGTAATATTCCTTATATATACCCTCTCTCAAACTCTATCTTGGAGTTTAAGCTAATGCATATTACTATATTGCCCATTAATTCAAAATTATCAACTTTACATAGTTAAACAACTACAAAATATCCAAAAGCCATTTAAATTTGAATTTAAATGTTTCATTCGATTTCAAACAAAAATAAATTGTTTTTAGATGTAATAAAAAAATATATTTTCATTTAAAATAAAATATCCCGACTGAAATCTTATAGAATATTCATACATATGCTCAAAATTAGGGGTATTACATTCTTCCCCTCTAAAAAAGGAATTTCATCCTCAAATTTCTCGCAAAATTTTCTTACCTTAAATTTAGAGAGAAAGTTTGACATCACCCAAATAAGATCAAACGTAAACCAAATCTCTCTCAGTGGATAACATAATGAACCAATAACCCCAAACACGAGAATACGACTAACCTATGCTCTTATACCACTTTGTAACACCCCGAGATGTGCTACTGAAAAATATTGATAAATTATATAATTTTTTATACAAAAAAACCATTTAGATTGAAAATAAATTTGTGGAACCATAAATAATAAATCGAATGAATATAATTTCTCAAATTTATTAAATCTCAAATGTTCTTTTACAAAACAATTTAAAATAAACAAAACGATACAAAAAAAATTGAAAATAAATATCCAGAGCCTCTAGTGATGGTACTAATCTTAACGATACCATGAATATCATCTCGCACCAACCTAAAATATAAAAAAACTGTGGGGGATGATTGGAAAATTCAATACCTCGTATAAATGCTCTAAGTATAACTGGATATACTCATGTGTGTGTGCATCATATACAATAGTGCATGCAATATGAACACTCAAAATAAAATTACAATAATATAATCATCACCAATGATCTCATCACGACACTACAAAACCCAAGACACAATATCAAAATTCTTGTCGCACTTCCCACACTACAGTGTGGACTACCAACCACTATCCTGTTAATTATCCTAGGAATAATCCAATGGCTCCCCAAAATATATAACATAACTTGAGCACATGACCCAACATAACCTGCCATCATTGCCATAAAATATTACCATACCGCCATAAAATTTTGGCATACTCGCCAACATGGCTCCATGGTCTAATCTTTGGATAATAAACAAAATTGTAGTCAACAGCACACCCCGTCTAGCGGGTGCTTTGGCTAAGGAATTCCTATGAATTCTCCAATAATAATCATCATAATATCATTATCCCAATTAAAATAAATTTTATTTTCAATTCCCATAAATGAAGTTTACATATTTTCTACGCAATTTCTATAACCCAACATGCTTGTAAAATAAACTAGTTTAGTTACCCTAAACTAAACAGCATGAAAATAATACTTACAAAATGGGTACAAGAATGAATATAGTATACGAGCATAAATAAATATAAATGCAACAAATAGCATGGATATAACTATACAATCAAGTATGAATATTTGTTGCACACTAAATTAACCACGGGAGAACGAAACTATCTCAAATGAGTCAAAATCCACAATTGTAGGCCTATTTTGAATATCCAGAAAAATCAGATCCAACGCTTATCGGAATCTCCAATCCGACTTTAGATTTGGATTCTAGACGAAACATTATTTCAAATATGTGTTTTCATTTTTTGTAGAATCTCATCTGAATGCACTAAAGAAGAAGATCTAAAAACTTCAAATTGGCTCTTCTCATTCCACTCATTTTTTACTGTTTTGATTTCATTTTTTTCCTTTGTTTTAATCTTCATTTCCTTATAATCAACCATAATATTCCTTATACAGATCCTTTATCAGACCCTATCTTGGAGCCTAAGCTAATACATATTACTATATTGTCCTTTAATTCAAAATTACAAACTTTACATATTTAAACTATTGCAAAATATCCAGAAGCCATTTAAATTTGAATTTAAATGTTTGATTGGATTTTAAACCAAAATATATGGTTTTTAAATGTAATATAAAAAACAATTTTCATTTAAAATAAAATATTCCAACTGAAATCTCTTAGAATATTCATAAATATGCTCTCAAAATTACGGGGTATTACTGATATCCTCTCTAGGAAGATACTCTGACAGTCACACTATTGGACTAACATGCAAAAGGATTGAACGTATTATGTTTGGATGTGCCTCAGCTACCAAATTTGTGTTCCACGACAACATCTACCACCTCGGGATCTCTATTTCATGACCTCACCATGGCCTTTCTCCACCTTGGGGATAATTCTCATAGAGAATCTAACTCCCACGTCCTCTACTGTGCATCGGTTCATCTTATTCGCCATCGAATGCTTAACCAAATGGGTCAAAGTCATGTCATATTTAGTTCTCAATGCCAAGAAAGTCACAAAGTTGATACATCGTAACATCATCTTCTACTTCATCGTAACTTATGAATTAGGATCTGAAAATGGTTTTCGCTAAGAGAAAAAAGTACTTAACATGTTACCTGAATGTAGGATCACTTGACATAAGTCATCCCCCATATATACCTCTAACCAACTAAGTAGTAAAAGATACTAACAAAAATGTCAAAAACATCATCAACAAGATGAGATAAACTTAAAATGATTGATAAAAAAAACTCAAGTACGCCCTCTGGTGTTACCGTACTACACATAGAAACTCGATATGGGATAGCCCCTAGTCATTGATTTAGGGCATAGAGTTAGTTCGACCCATAACTTAAGATACCCTCGTTAAGTGGATGAATCCAACTGCATCCAAGCCCGCTACAATAATCTAGTTCCCCTCAATGAGAGGATACTGAAGGTCACATATGATAATCTTGACTACTAACAATGAATCTCCATGGCATTTTTATAATAGGTTCAGTAAGAGAAATATTCAAGAAGGAAACCAACTCCTAAAGAAAAACCTCAAACCTACCCGGACACCTGGAGGAAAATTTGCACCAAATTAGGGTGGACCTTACCTCATTAGCAAAATAAACTTCGGTGGTGAATATACCTTAGCAAATTTTGATGGAGTCATGTTTTACAAACATTTCAATATCGATAATTTCTAGAAATTCTTTCCTTTATCTCGCCTGCGATGAAAGGGCAGGAACTAATTTGAAACAAAAATAATCAATCAAAAAAGGAAGTGAAAGCCACATAATCCCAAACACATTACTAAACCTAGATCAAAAGGCCCAATTGAACGACCAATCACTCAATTTGAAGTCAGATAAAAATCTTCAAGTCCCCATCTTTTTTATTTGGTAGCACTATGCAAAACTGATTCTCTTTTATATTATTATCGAAAACATTTAAAATACGTACACGTAATTATCTTTAAATCAGAGATTCTTATGCCACCCGAGATATCACTTCGGGCTCACCTAACCAAAATACCTAAAAAACCCTATAATGGGAAACCTTTATAATACCCCGTATTTTTGTGATATTTATTTATGGGATTAATTAAATTAAATGCGTATTAATTGGAAATTAATCCGGGTTAAAAATACTAGCGAGATGCGAGTTGGTATTTGATTATATGTTCATATATGATTATATATGAATAGTGAAGTATGAAATTTGTCGTGAGATTGAAATACGGCAAGTTGGAAAATTTTATTGAGACGCGTGTGACAGTCGCGTCAGGGAAATATTTATCTTAATTAAAAAGTGAATTTTATTTCAATTAACCATATGGTTGTTTTGAGTGCGCCAACGCGTCCGGAATGGTTGAAATAGTCAGAAAACACTAGTCGGGGGTTAAGTTTGGGTCCCGGGGCATCATTGGGACATACCGGTAACTTATAAGGGCATTTTGGTAATTTCAGAAATTGGGAAATTAAAACCCACGAAAATTAGAGTTAAAATCTGACTTAGTATTAACCCACTAAGCCATTTCCAACCCCAATTTAGGAAGTGGGCTACGGTAGAGGTTATAACTTCGCAAAACCAACCTCACCTCCATTAACACCTTCAGAAGAAAGCTTGGAGAGAGAGAGAGAGGAGGAATTCTGCAGAGGAGAGAGAGAACCATTCATCAGATTCGTCATCAAATCCAGAGTTACCCTTAAGGCAAGTGATTAAATTTTGTTTTTATAGAGAATTATTCTTCCATGAGTAGGAAATCAAATTAAATTGTATGTTCTTGGGAGTTAATGAATAACCCATTAAAATTGGAAGTAGAATTTACATTTTTGATGAGGAATCGCATGTAGATTTGTATGCAGATGATTATTCTGATGATATTATAATTATGAAGAAACAAAAACGGATTTAATTAGGCCCATTGATGATTTATAAGTTTTAGGGTTCATGTTCTTGAGATTTGAAAAATAAATGTTGGAGATTTGATAATTTGATGAAGTTTAGGGTGACTTGAACACATATAAATGTTGTAATACGGTTGAAACATGTTTAGGAAGGATTAGATACCTTAAAACATTATTGGGATGACATTTAGGTGAGATTAGAGGTGAAGAGAATTGGGAAAACCGAGATAGGAATTTCTGGGCTCAAATCTGTCCACTCGTTAGAAGACCTGCCCAGGTCGTCCGAACGAGCTCGTTCGAACGAGCTTCAAACGAGTTGACAGTTTGGGTTCTAACGAGAGGGATGTTCGTTCGACAACTTTTGTTCGAACAAGAACTCGTTAGAAGGCCTAGTTCGTTCGAACGAACTCTCGTTCGAACAGCCTCGTTCGAACGAGACTTCGAACGAGTTGACAGTTTAGGATTTTTAGCCTGTTTTGATCCCGAGTGTCCCGTAACCTTGTGTATAGGTAGAGATAACCTTCCCTTGATGAGTAATTGGTATATTTGGGACGTTTGGAATATAATGAGGAGTCTAACCTAGAAGTATAGTTTGAACCTAAAGGAAAATATGAAGTAGGACGTGAGTGTCTATTACGTTGCGAGAACTATTGACGGCCTAATTTATTATATTAACCGGGAACATATGAATTGTGTAGTATTATATGTTGGTACGAGAATGAGAAGTGTACCACCAATATATTATGGTGATTACTAAGATGTGTGAATACTTAGTATACGTATTGATTTTATGTGTATGACATACCTACCATACGTGCTATCACGGGAGGTTTGCGTTCGCTTAGGGCCCTCTAATCCTTGTGTTGCCCGGATTTAGATTGGTTACCTCGATGAACATAGGTCAGAGAAGGACTTATTGGGATGTTAATAAGTCTGCTGATCGTGGGAGCGCAGGTATGTGCGTGACCCATGTGATGTGACTGTGTTCGCCTCCTTTATTTGTGATGTTGTTATCTGAGAACTATTCCTGAGAGATTCGAAATATGTGATCCTTATGTACGTGATGTACCAGGATGGATAGCAGAGTATGTCTGCACTGCAGCTTAGTCTCGGGGTGCTTGTATTGTATATTTATGGTGTGAATATTATACACTAAATTAATGGGAACTTTCATGTTAATTTTGTGAATATAATTATGGTAAAGTTTTGAGAAAACATGACGGGTTAATTGATAGTGATTTATATTACAATTTGAGAATCCGAGTGTATGTAAAGCCCTCTATTTAATTGATAACGTTAGAATATAATATGGGAATTGAGTAGTAAGGGGTAGAACTTATTACAGTTGGGTTAGATATGGATGTCTTATAGATAGGTACGGTACGTTAGGAGTGCACATGTAGTCGAGAGGTGAGAATTCCATGTGAGTACACGTCCTAACATGTATTTTGCATTTAATGTTTTAATGTTATTAAAACACTTGCTATTTTTAAAATGATTTCCACTTTCGGGATCTAACCCATTTGCTTTCAAATCTATTTTTGTAAAAACCATTTTAGGTGCCCAGCTACAAGGATACCATGCTTAGGATTCTCGTTCAGGTGATGAGCTGTAGCTCTTTGTGGAAGTTACAGGACTTTGCTTGTAGACGCTTCATCTATCTTGACTCGATATTCTTCAGTTATCAGTTGTAGGGCATGTCGCCCATTTCTTTTAGAGACATTTCATTTATTTCAGTTATTGAGACTACTGGCATGTATTTGTTCAGGATTCAGACTTGTAGTATTATTTTTCAGTTGTGGGATTGTTATGAGGAGTTTCTCCTCCGGATTTATATTTATGTTGTTGGTTATTCATTAATTCATGATATTGTATGGTTATTATTCTTTCTTTATTCTTTTACTGGATGTTAATCAGACTTAACTTAAAATTTGGCACTTACTTGTTAAATACTAGGTGGTTAGTAATTATTAAAATATTTTCGACGGTGATTCTATTAACTAAACCAACTTGGCATTTTGAATTAATTTAATAAAGGAGTAGCTACCCGGTATTTAATTAGTCGGGGTGTCACAGGTGGTATCAGAGCATCAGGTTCTAGTGTCCTTTAGGATCTGAATGGCTTATTATGTTTTCCGCTGAGCTTTCTTTGATGTGGAGCCCTATATTTTAGGACTGTTGTATTCTTTTGTATATGCTACGTTCTTCAGCTATTTTAAGTTTATAACTGCGAACTTATAAACTTCATTCTTATTTCAGATGCCTCCACGACGTGCACAAAGGATTCCCTGGGATGCAACGCCAGAACCACAGCCCGCACCAATTCAGGGTACGATGAATGCCGCCGAGGTTGCAGCCATTGTGGCTCATGCAGTAAATGCCGCACTAGAAGTAGTTCAGCAGGCACCACCTCAGGCGCCGATAGCCGCGCCAGTTCAGGCTCATGCATTCCCGTCTACTTGGGAACGTGTACGTGATGATTTCCAGAAATCACACCCTCTGGAGTTTGTAGGTAGCTCTGATGTGGTAGTTTCGAGTCAGTGGAGGAAGGACATCCAGCGACACCTGAGGATGTATGAGTGCACAGATGTCCAGAAGAAGATACTAGCAACCTTTAAGCTAGTAGGGTCTGCACTGCAGTGGTGGGAGTCTATTACTACCGTAGAGGAGAGGGATACTCTCACTATTCAGGAGTTTTGGGTGCGGTTTGACCACAAGTACTTTCCATCGGCTGTTCACACAGAGATGAGGAGGAAGTTGATGTGCCTCAAGCAGGAGGGTAAGATTGTGGCCGAGTATGAGGCCAAATTCACTTATCTTCGGAACATTGTTCTGGATGAGATACCGACAGAGGAAAAGAAGATTCAGAAATTTACAGACGGGTTGACATGGAGGATCCGTCAGCACTTGTTAGGGAACCTCTCGTTAGCCACTTATTTTGATATGGTTAACGCTGCATTGCTCCATTGCCAGGATCACCGCTTTCACATGGCTGAGGGCAAGCGATCGGGAGAGTCTAGCATCAGGGCAGGACTGGAGGAAATGGTGCCAGTGGGGCACAATCTGTTCAGGGGCATAGGCAGGGTGATCAGGGTACCCAGCAGGGGGATCATAAGAGGTTCAGGTCAGGAAATTTTAGGCACGGACAAGGAGGTTTCCGGCAGGGCCATCAGAGTCCGAACGGACATCAGCACCAGCAGGGTCAGAATGGTCAACAACAGTTTCAGCAAGGCTAGTGGAGGAATGGTAACGGCCACCAGGGCCGGGGGAAATAGCGACAGAGAAGGGGGAACTTTTTGGGGAAGTGTTTCGTTTGTGGCAAGACTGGCTATAAACGCCAGGACTGTCCTGATAGGGGTAGGGCCCCGCAACAGCAGCAGGGTGCTCGATATGAACCACAGAGGCCACTTTTTCCACCATCCCTCCCGGCTCCAGCCCAGGTGCCAGCTCTTCCAGCCATTCCAGCAGTTCCTGTGCAGCAGGGACAGTTACAGTATGGACGTGTCTATAACTTCCACCAAGCAGCAGCTCCGCAGGCACCACCCGCGATTGAGGGTATGTTTCCTATCCATGGTACTATGGGTCGGGTTTTTTTTTATTCGGGGGCAACACATTGCTTTATAGCTACACATTTTGCGAAAGCCTTAGGGTTGTTAGCCACAGCAGAGAGCACAGTGACGTGTGTAGACTCACCATTGGGGAGTGGGTCACTTATTTTCTTAATATGCCGGGGAGTAGGGGTAGAGATTAGTAGTTTGGTATTACCTGCAAATATGTTAGTATTAGAGATGACCGAGTATGATGCCATTATTGGTATGGATTGGCTTGTTGAGTACCAAGACATGATTGACTGTTTCAGTAGGAGTATTATCTTTTCCATTCCCGAGCAGGAGATGTTTTTGGTGGCGATGCCTCATTCCGAGGGAGGATCGTCCACTCATTTGTACTATATAGAGGAGGAGACCTCTAAGGAGGCGGTGATACCACTTGATTCGATTCTGGTTGTTAGAGAGTTTTCCGATGTATTTCAGGATATACCTGGATTACCCCCCAGTCGAGAGATAGACTTTGTAATAGACTTATTGCCAGATACGAGACCTATAGCACGCTCACCGTACCATATGGCTCCGAAAGAGATGCGAGAACTACGAGATCAGATTGAGCAGTTGTTGGGTCAGGGGTTTATACAGAGGAGTACTTCGTCGTGGGGTGCCCCTATGTTTTTCGTGAAGAAGAGAGATGGTTCACTGAGACTGTGTGTGGACTACCGAGAGTTGAATAAGGTCACGATACAGAATAAGTATCCGTTGCCTCGAATCGATGACTTATTCGACCAGTTGAGAGGAGCTTCTTTCTTCTCAAGTATTGATTTGAGATCGGGATACCATCAGTTGCGTATCAGGGAAGAAGATGTCTCGAAGACTGCTTTCTTATCGAGATATGGATCTTACGAGTTTAGGGTTATGCCTTTTGGTTTGACCAATGCTCCAATAGTGTTTATGGACTTGATGAATAGAGTGTTCAGGGATTTCCTAGATCATTTTGTCATTGTCTTCATCGATGATATTCTGGTTTACTCCCAGACAGAGGAGGAGCACGTCGAGCATTTGAGGCAAGTTTTGCAGACACTACGTCAGAACGAGTTGTAGGCAAAATATGAGAAATGCGGGTTTTGGCTGAAGGAGGTCCAGTTTTTAGGACATATTATTTCCGATCGGGGAATATCTGTTGATCCGGGGAAGGTATCCGTGGTGAGGGAGTGGGGACAACCCACGACACCGATAGAGATTTGTAGTTTCTTGGGCCTAGCAGGATACTACAGGAGGTTCATTCGGGGATTCTCAAAGATAGCAGGTCCTTTGACACATCTGACTCTTAAGGTTGTGCCATTCATCTGGAGTGATGCCTGTCAGTTGGCATTCGATGAATTGAAGGATAAGTTGACCTCAGCACCTGTGTTAACATTGCCGAGACCGGGAGTTGAGTATCTAGTATACACCGATGCATCCTTATATGGACTTGGAGGTGTATTGCAGCAGGAGAGTCAGGCCATAGCTTATGCTTCCCGTAAGCTAAAGCCCCGTGAGAAGAATTACCCCATTCATGACTTGGAGTTGGCGGCAGTTGTATTTGCCCTTCGGATATGGAGACATTATCTTTTGGGGGAGAAGTTCCGATTGTTCACAGACCACAAGTCCCTACAGTACCTATTCACGCAAAAAGAGCTGAATATGCGGCAGCGAAGGTCGCTTGAGTTTGTGAAGGACTATCAGTTTGATATCCAGTATCACCCGGGGAAGGCTAACGTGGTAGCAGACGCATTGAGCCATAGGCCAGTAGATGAAGTGGCAGGGGTGTGGAAGGCCAAATGGAAGGAATTGGGACACCAGGATGCACTGGCCCGATCGTTCATGTCTGTGACGACCGTTACACTGCATATTGTCACGAAGGTAGTAAGGGCACATGCAAATGACTCGTTCTGTCAGGAGCAGATAGTTCGATTATTAATAGAGGGAGCCAAGTCCTACACCATTAGCTTAGACGGGGGATTATGCTTCAATGGGAGATTGGTAGTACCGGAAGGGGAGGAGTTGCGACACGAGGTGATGGCAGAATCGCACGGCTCACAGTTCACGGTACATCCCGGTGGGGACAAAATGTACCAAGACATGAGATGACAGTATTGGTGGAGCGGGATGAAGAGAGATATTGCCGAGTTTGTTTCTAAATGCGCCACTTGTCAGCTAGTAAAAGTGGATCATCAGAGACCGACAGGACTGCTACAGTCGTTGGAGGTCCCGATGTGGATGTGGGAGAGCATATCCATGGACTTTATCACGGGGTTGCCTACGTCACAGAGAGGTCATGACTCTGTTTGGGTGATTGTGGACAGGTTGTCCAAGGTTGCTCATTTTCTACCCGTAAGGACAGACTATACTACAAGACAGTATGCCCATCTCTTCATTGCAGAGATAGTGAGACTTCACGGTGTGCCCCTGAATATTGTGTCTGACAGAGACAAGATATTTGTTTCACAGTTTTGGGAGAGTTTTCAGGAGGCTATGGGCACAGAATTTTGGTTGAGCACGGCGTACCACCCGCAGACTGACGGGAAAACGGAGCATACAAACCAAATGTTGGAGGACATGCGACGTATGAGTATCATTGATTTTGGGGGTGGATGGGAGCAGTATCTTCCACTGGTGGAGTTTGCTTACAACAACTCCTACCAGTTCACCATTGGCATGTCTCCATTTGAGGTGTTGAACGGTAGACCTTGTCGTTCCCCAGCATGTTGGTTAGAGGTGGGGGACAACAAACTACTTGGGCCGAAAGTGATTCAGGATACTTCGGCGAGGATATAATTGATTCAGAGTCGCATTCGGGTAGCTCAGGATCAGTAGAAAAGCTATGCTGATGCGAAGAGGTTCTTTAGGGAGTTCCAAGTGGGGGACCAGGTTTTGCTCAGAGTATCTCCTATGAAGGGGATCATGCATTTCGGGAAGAAAGGGAAGTTGGCACCGAGATACGTGGGACCATTTCCTATTATTGAGAGGATTGGACCGATTGCGTATAGGCTTGGATTACCGGAGCATTTACATCGGATTCACGATGTATATCATATTTCCTCGCTAAGGAAATATCTTAGAGACGATTTGGTTCATTCTCACATTGCTTTGGAGGACATCGATCTCCAGCCGGATAGCTCCTACGAGGAGGGGCCGATTTCTATTTTGGACCGAAGTGAGCGGAAACTGCGATCAAAGATAGTTCCGTTAGTGCATGTTCAGTGGCGACATTATAATGTCGAGGAGTCCACATGGGAGAGCGAGGATGAGATGCACGAACGTTATCCAGAGTTGTTCTTACCAGGTACTTTCTAGTTCCGAATTTCGGGAAGAAATTCAGTTATTAGGGAGAGTATGTAATACCCCGTATTTTTGTGATATTTATTTATGGGATTAATTAAATTAAATGCGTATTAATTGGAAATTAATCCGAGTTAAAAATACTAGCGAGATGTGAGTTGGTATTTGATTATATATGAATAGTGAAGTATGAAATTTGTCGTGAGATTGAAATACGATAAGTTGGAAAATTTTATTGAGACGCGTGTGACAGTCGCGTTAGGGAAATATTTATCTTAATTAAAAAGTGAATTTTAGTTCTATTAACCGTATGGTCGTTTTGACTGCGCCAACGTGTCCGGAAGGGTCGAAATAGTCAGAAAACACTAGTCGGGGTTAAGTTTGGGTCCCGGGGCATTATTGGGACATACCGGTAACTTATAAGGGCATTTTGGTAATTTTAGAAATTCGGTAATTAAAATCCACGAAAATTAGAGTCAAAATCTGACTTAGTATTAACCCACTAAGACATTTCCAACCCCAATTTAGGAAGTGGGCTACGGGAGAGGTTATAACTTGGCAAAACCAACCTCACCTCCATTAACACCTTGAGAAGAAAGCTTGGAGAGAGAGAGAGAGAGGAGGAATTCTGTAGAGGAGAGAGAGAACCATTCATCAGATTCGTCATCAAATCCAGAGTTACCCTTAAGGCAAGTGATTAAATTTCGTTTTTATAGAGAATTCTTCTTCCATGAGTAGGAAATCAAATTAAATTGTATGTTCTTGGGAGTTAATGAATAACCCATTAAAATTGGAAGTAGAATTTACATTTTTGATGAGGAATCGCATGTAGATTTGTATGCAGATGATTATTCTGATGATATTATAATTTGGAAGAAACAAAAACGGATTTAATTAGGCCCATTGATGATTTATAAGTTTTAGGGTTCATGTTCTTGAGATTTGAAAAATAAATGTTGGAGATTTGATAATTTGATGCAGTTTAGGGTGATTTGAACCCATATAAATGTTGTAATACGGTTGAAACATGTTTAGGAAGGATTAGATACCTTAAAACATTATTGCGATGACATTTAGGTGAGATTAGAGGTGAAGAGAATTGAGAAAAACGAGATAGGAATTTCTGGGCTCAAATTTGGCCACTCGTTAGAAGACCTGCCCAGGTCGTTCGAACGAGCTTCTAATGAGTTGACAGTTTGGGTTCTAACGAGAGGGATGTTCGTTCGAAGACTTTCGTTCGAACGAGATCTGGTTAGAAGGCCCAGTTAGTTCGAACGAACTCTCATTCGAACAGCCTCGTTCGAACGAGACTTCGAACGAGTTGATAGTTTAGGCTTTTTAGCCTGTTTTGATCCGAGTGTCCCGTAACCTTGTGTATACGAAGAGATAACCTTCCCTTGATGAGTAATTGGTATATTTGGGACGTTTGGGATATAATGAGGAGTCAAACCTAGAAGTATAGTTTGAACCTAAAGGAAAATATGAAGTAGGACGTGAGTGTCTATTACGTTGCAAGAACTATTGACGGCCTAATTTATTGTATTAACTGGGAACATATGAATTGTGTAGTATTATATGTCGGTACGAGAATGAGTAGTGTACCCCCAATATATTATGGTGATTACTAAAATGTGTGAATACTTAGTATACGTATTGATTTTATGTGTATGACATACCTACCATACTTGCTATCACGGGAGGTTTGCGTTCGCTTAGGGCCCTCTAATCCCTGCGTTGCCCGGATTTAGATTGGTTACCTCGATGAACATAGGTCAGAGAAGGACTTATTGGGATGTTAATAAGTCTGCTGATCGTGGGAGCGCATGTATGTGCGTGACCCATGTGATGTGACTGTGTTCGCCTCCATTATTTGTGATGTTGTTATCTGAGAACTATTCCTGAGAGATTCGGAATATGTGATCCTTATGTACGCAATGTACCAGGATGGATAGCAGAGTATGTGTGCACCGCATCTTAGTCTCGGGGTTCTTGTATTGTATATTTATGGCGTGAATAATATACACTTAATTAATGGGAACTTTCATGTTAATTTTGTGAATATAATTATGGTAAAGTTTTGAGAAAACATGACGGGTTAATTGATAGTGATTTATATTACAATTTGAGAATCCGAGTGTATGTAAAGCCCTCTATTTAATTGATAACGTTAGAATATAATATGGGAATTGACTAGTAAGGGGTAGAACTTATTACAGTTGGGTTAGATATGGATGTCTTATGGATAGGTACGGTACGTTAGGAGTGCACATGTAGTCGAGAGGTGAGAATTCCATGTGAGTGCACGTCCTAACATGTATTTTTCATTTAATGTTTTAATGTTATTAAAACACTTGCTGTTTTTAAAATAATTTCCACTTTCGGGCTCTGACCCATTTGCTTTCAAATTTAGTTTTGTAAAAACCATTTTAGGTGCCCAGCCACAAGGACACCACGCTTAGAATTCTCATTCGGGTGACGAGCTGTAGCTGTTTGTGGAAGTTACATGACTTTGCTTGTAGACGCTTCATCTATCTTGACTCGATATTCTTCAGTTATCAGTTGTAGGGCATGTCGCCCATTTCTTTTAGAGACATTTCATTAATTTTAGTTATTGAGACTACTAGCATGTATTTATTCAGGATTCAGACTTGTAGTATTATTTTTCAGTTGTGGGATTGTTATGAGGAGTTTTTCCTCGGGATTTATATTTATGTTGTTGGTTATTCATTACTTCATTATAGTGTATGGTTATTATTCTTTCTTTATTCTTTTACTGCATGTTTATCAGACTTAACTTAAAATTTGGCACTTACTTTTTAAATACTAGGTGGTTAGTAATTATTAAAATGTTTTCGACAGTGATGCTATTAACTGAACCAACTTGGCATTTTGAATTAATTTAATAAAGGAGTAGCAACCCGGTATTTAATTAGTCGGGGTGTCACAACCTTGTTTAAGGTCCTTGGGACCTTCCTCTTAACGATTTGACATTGTATAAGTAAATTGAACACCAAGTAATATAATGGTGCCCTAAGGAAGCTTAGAACTCTACAAGGCTATGGTTATTTAAATAATTCATAAAGGATGATACTACAAGGGAAGCCAATCGGGAAAGATTCCACACCCCTACCTCTATTCCCAAAGATAAGCACCAAAAATACAACACACCCCGTGTGAGGTCAAATTTCTAGTCGAGTCAATTTTATGTAATTAGCTTGATTCTGTTCGGACAAAACTTGTTGAAGTCATAGGATTTCATTTGTTTTTTTGTCCATCAAACCTATGATGTTCGATTGAAGGAAAAAGAGTCCAAGATGAATAAACATTAAGTTCACATTAACTTTCGTTCCGAATTTCCTCTTCAAGATCCGAGGGAACTCATTGACGTATGGATGATTTATTATATTTCATCCCTAGATTCGAGTTTTCAGTGTTATCTTTTGTAAAATGTTTTGATGCATTTTTATGAAATGGATTTTGAAGAAAAAATTATTTTTTATTCCACTCATTCGAACGAGTTATACGTGGTTGTTCAAACGAGCTTCTAAAAGACATTTGAATGAGTGTTCGAACGTGTTTATCCATATCTTTCAAAAGAAATTTAGACAACTTCGCGTGATATTTTTATGTTTAAGTGAATAACCTCATTCAGAGCTCGTTTGATCTCCATTCAAATTAGAATATCTATGTCATTTGAAGGAAATCATTTTGGTTCAAAAGGGACTCCTATAGTTATTCAAATGAATCAATATTTCTCCTTCGAATAACATGCCTCGAAAAAAGTGTCGCCTAAGAAATTGTGTTTATTTTTATAAATAACTAGGGCAAGCATCACTATTCATTAAAGGGGTTTTTTGAAAACAAACTTATGAGTCAAATCTAAAGCCTCCTAAACCATAATTTACCCACATGGTTTTTGTGATCCAAGTCTCACATAGATATATCTCTTTGAAATCTCTTATGTGTTGCACCATAGTTTTTTGTTCATTATTTTGAGAGTATTTCGAGAGGTGGAGATCGTGTTTATGTTATGTGATGACTTTATTGGTTATGATAAATGTAAGATCGGTAGGATACGGAGACATGGGAAAGAGCCTACGTTGTGTGGACATTGGAAGGCATTTACTGGTTAATTCCAAGGCGGTAAAAAGGAATGAGGAAGCGCATCAATACTTGAATGCTTCGAGTCAATGAGTAATTCTAAGTGATTCTTGTAATAAACCTATGTCATATTGGACTTATGTGGATGGGTCATCTGAGGGTTTTCCTGCAGTGGGTTTTACTCATATATCATCGTGTTGTTGTTTACTATTTTATTCTTTCTTATATCATGTAGATGCATGCTTATGTTAAGATTAAAATTGGAAAATTATTTAGATGAAATTGTGATTTAATCTGTGAAAAGATAAATTAGAAAAATAAAATAAAAATTTGTATGCGTTTGATAATTACCAAATAAAATTGAGGACACTATATTATTTTCAAATTGGTATCAGAGTAGGTGCAATAAGTTTTGTGTTGATCCCTACTTTAGTGTTGTTTTAGGGTTATTTATTTATCTCCCTTTCGTTGTTTGTTTCATTCTCTCAATGGGTCATCATACTGATAAGTTATCCAATGTGCTTTACTGATGAAAATGTTTTTGATATTAAAGAGGAGTTGAATGAGCTTCATAGTTGTGTTGATAAGTTAAAACGTATAGATTGGAACTTTGGAAAAAGAGTTAAATTAATTGAAAACGAAAATTTGATCTTAAAAGTTGAAATTAAATTATTTTAACGGTTCAAACTCAATAAAGAATCCTTGATGAAATTATCAAGGGCATTAACCATGATTTTCATAATTTACAAGTGTCTAAGAAAGAGATTAATAGTAGTGTCCAAAATTAAAGTGTGAGATTACTCTAAGAAGCTTGAGGCGAGGGGTGAAAGAATGGGTCATAAACATGATTAATGTATTAATGGATGATTTAATGTCAAATTAGAAGAATATTAAGGATATGTTTGTTTACATTGATGGGTAATTAGATAACCTTCTAAAATTATTTAATATAGAGAAGGATTCCCTAATAGTTGAAGAGTCGTTGTTTTTTCTTGATTCGAGGATTTCCAAGTTAGAAAATAAATTAAGAGACTCAAGTTGAACTAGTATTGGCTATGTTGATATGAATGCTTCCGCTACCAAAGCCAATACCATGTGTTTAAGAGTATCAATTGTCTCCAAGGACGTTAAAAAATATCAACCCAGGGGTAATATTCATCTTGTTTACCCGTGCTCACATTGTGTTAGAAAAAATTTCATCTTAGTGCATTTCATTGTTATATTAGAAGATATCCTAAGAAGTCTCCCTCATGTCACCGTTGTTCCCAAAACACAATACATTAAGTATTGATATATTTGGGTTAGGAAATCGATTTTGGAGGCATTGTTAGACAAGATCATTATTCCAATCTTGCACATTATTCTTCTCCAATTACATCATATGGTTGATCAAGTCTATATGTTTTCAATAAACTAGATTTTGTACGTCATGTTGTTTGTTTTTTCTAGTTCTATGATTTTGGAGTCTTTTTTAATTTGATTTTCCTTTTATTGGGTCTTGTTTGAAACATACAAAATATTTTTATTTTATTTTCTTTTGTGTAATTTGGTTTTACAAATTTTATGTGGAATATCGATGTGTTTGAACCCCATTTGTTCTATGAGTCCATGGGGCTATAACATTTGATTGTGATTTAGAATTCTTATTATTGTTCTTAATCATGCTTGCATGGAATTTTTTGAACATGATTTTCTTAATAGATTCACTTTGCACATGCCTCCACACACACATTTCACAAGATATTTTGGATTTTATGTACCTATGTCGCATGAACAAAGTGAGGTGTTATCCTATCAAACTCAGTATATATATATTTATTTGACTATGGGGGATTTGTGCATCTAAGAACCATTGCAAGAGAGTTTGTTTGTTTGAAAATTTTAATGGTGAAATGGAAAAGGAGTACCAATGGAATAGATATGCTTGGGTGAAAGCCCACTATGGCAAGTTCCCAAAAGAAAAGAGATGCGAAAGAAAAGAAATAGTTCCAAGGACATGTTTGAGATATTGGTGGTTCACAAGCCATATCTTCAAAAGAATGAGAGTAAAAATGATATATCTATATTTTTGGGTGTTATAAGTTCAATAGAAATGGATTTTCATAATAAGTCCTAGATGAGCTTAAATGTTTGAAGCTATTGATCTAAGAATCATCAATAATTTCTACTGAAGTGTGCATTATGTATGTTTGTCAATTTTGATTTCTTCATTTGTCAAATGAGGCTAATCAAAAGTTTGATAAGTTAATGAGGTCAAATAAAACTCTTTGGAAATATTTTGAGTGATTACGACATAATTAATTTTTTAGTTCACTATCTTCACTCCATACCACATTATTATTTAGACATGGTGATGTGATACGAGTGTGGAATGATTATGTGTTCTGTGTCCTTTTCTGATGTATATACCTATATATTTTTGTTCATAATTGGTGTATGAGTGGTTATATATATGGTGTTTTTTTGTGTGTGTATTTTCTTTACATTTAATCCTTTCTTTTTGTATGCTTCATCTATGATTAAAGTTGGCATGTTTTATGATTATATCGGTATGTCTTGTTGCATGTTTATATTGGTGTCTTATGCTTTAATATCTGTAATAAAATTGGGGTCATTTGTTCATTGTTTGGATTATATGTTCTTATGTTGCTCAGTTAGTTGGTCAGTGTTTCACTTCAAATATTTTCATGAAATACTTATTTTCCTTTATGTTTACATGTGTTAAATTTAAGTGGAGACATTGTTTATACTATCGTCCTTTATCTTTTTCTATTCTTGAACAATGAAAGGGGATAAATGATATCTAAATCTTTAACTCAGGGGACAAAACGTTTACCTTATGGCGAGATGTCTTACCTTAGGTGGATATTTCTAGACAAAAGGGGAGGGTTTTAATATGTTTTTTTTTATATATTTCTATATTATTTTTACATTTGAAACACGTGTTAAGTGAGTAGGGTTAGAAACGATGCGACAATGTTTCACAAAAGAAAATCTACTCAAAATTTATGTCTATCAAATATCTGTACATTTTTCTTTTGGAGGTGGGATTGACTCTTAGTGAGTTTGAGGTTGTGATTTAGTCTTAGTTCACTTGATGACCTAGTAGATCTGTTTTTGATTTTTGACACATAATAACCAAATGAGGATATTTATAAGGAAAAATTTCCAGTCGAGTTAATTTATATGTATGTTGGCTTAATTACATTTGGACAAAACTTGTTTGTGTTATAGGTTAGGATTTGATTCATACGTCCTTCAAGCCTATGCTGTGTTATTGAAGATCATGGAAGCCAAGTTAAAGTAATATCGAGTACACATCAAGTTTCGTGCCGAGTTTAGGTTTCCAAATTGGAGTAATTTCATTAGGTATGAAGGCATATTTTCGTTTGGTCCCTGGATTCGAGTTTTGGGTGTTTTGTTTTGTAAACTGTTTTGAGGATTTTTTCGTAAAATGCATTTAAAAGAAAAAAATAATTTTTCAGTCATTCGAATTAATGTTCAGACAAGTTTAGGCATCTCGCTCAAATAATCTTTAGAAGTCATTCACATGATATTTTCTATTTATCGAAATAATCTTGTTAAAAGAGGGTTCGATCTATGTTAAAACGATAAGGGCTCTGTCATTCGAACGACCTTACATTAGTTAGAATGAGATTTTTATAGTCTTTCGAATGAACCTATGTTTCTCATTCGAATGACATGCCTTGAAAAATGTATTGCCTCAAAATTCATGTTTGTTATAAATACATAAGACTGACATTAATTTTCATTAAAGGGTTTTCACAAAAATGAATTTTAGAGTTCAATCTAAAGCGTCCCAAATCGTAATTTACACCCAAGGTCTTGAGATCAGAGTTTCACATATGTATGTATGTGTGGGTTCTCTCTTGTGCTCCACCATGGTTATGTGATCTGCTTGTTGAGGGTGTTTAGAGCAGCGGAGATGGTATTTGTGTTGTGTGTTGAGTGGTTCGGTCAAGACACAAGTAAGATAGGTGGAATACCGAGGCATGATAAAGCTCTTGTATTTTAAGGACATTGGAAGGCATCCAGTGGTGACTATGAAGAATGTAGAAAGGAATGAGGAGTCAAGTCAAGGATTGAAGGCGTCGATTATGTGAGTAAGTCTAAATCTTTCTTGTAATATACATATATCATAGTGGACTTGTACAGCTGGGTTGTCCGAGATTTTTCATGTTGTGAGTTTCCTCATACATCACCGTTTTGTTGTTTGAACTTTTATTCTTACTTATATCACCTATATGAATGCTTAGGTCAAGACTAAAATTCATAAACTATTTAAAAAACAAGCTAGTTTAATTGGTGCAAAGATAAATTTTAAAAAAAAATTAAAAATTTGTTTATGTTGGTAATCATCATACAACCCCTAGGGCACTATAGTGTTTTAACAGTGTGATAAAAGTCATCAACATACCGACTACAAAATGATCTCCTCAAAAGAGCCACATTGTCTTCGATAAATAATAATAACACCCTGATTCCAAAATAATGAAGAAAAGTTCCCGCTACTTTACAATCAAAGAAAATAAGCCTTTTCCCCTAAATATGATGACAACACTACAATTACCTACCAACGAAAAATTAAGGACATCTTTGTACAAAACAAAATCTTAAAAAACATGATGTAGCTTTATTTTTATTTATATATAAGCCTTTTTATTTTTATATGAAAATAAATATATCACCATTGTTTTACATGAGAGAGCCTAATATCACTCTATTCATATGTATATATCTTTAATTATTTACCATATACATTAAACCTACTATTTCAATTCATCATCAAACAAAAGTATTTCCCTTAGGAAAGTAAAATGAACATATCCATGAATAAAGGAAAAATAATGGTATAAAAATTCAAAATAAGACAAATCTAAAATATTAAGTCCCTAATATAAAATCCCTAAAATAGTAAGGAATTCCAACGGTGCACCCATGAAAGAATCAACAAAAAGAGTCAAGTATATGAATTGGTGGGATGATCCCCTCCTAGACGAGGGTCAAATAAGCTACTCATCATGACGATCCTTCTTGGTTTGCTCTGCATCGTCACCTCCCTGATCATTGCTTGTCTATGCATCCTTCTATAATGTAGGACTTGCTTCAGTTGGGGGAGGAGGCATAACACCAATAGTAGGATGGTTCACTAACACTACATATGAGTAAGAAACCTGATCAAGATGTGTCACTGTAATGGAATGGGATTAGGACATTAGAAAGGAGGTCCATTCTTAAAAGCTGTCGAAGGGACCAGGGACTTACAACGAATGAACCAATATACGATATATGTAAAACCCAAAGTTCAACATGCTCTAAAGTCTAGACGATAAGACCAACACATCATGAAACAAACGTATAGAAAATAAGAGCAATTATTAGTTTAAAAATTGAAAATAAAAATAAAATAGTCAAAAAGGTCTTAAAAAGAAAATATACCTCCTCTACATCTAGAAATGTGTTTAACCTAGAAATATACCAATGAACTATAGTCGTAGTTAAAGGAATTATTATTTGGAAATCCCTCCGAATAAGTCTTAAGATTAGCGAGTAGGGAATGAATTTCCACCTTCCTAAGATAGGCATCATCGAACATCACCTCCCTCCTGGTTATACCCCAAGTCTCCTCCCTCTAGCTCCCTCACACTCATGTCAGTTGCTCATTCTCTCTCTTGAAGGTTTTCCTTAGCAATCCTCCTACGAGATTCCATATCTGCAATGCGAGTCGTAAAATCCTCCTACGTCGGTGCCCTATATCTCTCTAAACCCTCAACATGCACTCACTCTAGCATAACATGTACCTCCTTGAAGATGCGCTAGTTCTCCATATCTAACAGATCATGTTAGGAAAAGTAAATATATCTCCACCCATCTTGTAATCCAACTCCTTAAAGATATCTCCACCAATCTTATAATTCAACTCTTGACATGTATCCCATAAATCCATGTTCCACCAGAAGGAAAAATTTCCTAAGTAATCCCATGATATGAACTCTCATCCACACTATGGAAGACCAACAAATTCATCCCATAAGGTACCTCCTCATAAGAAATCAAGCACAGGTTCTCCCTAACTCCACCTTTATCCCAAATTGACTCCCTCTCATTCCAAGGAAAATCGACATATCCTTCTAGAAATAAACTCTCTCTCCCACCATTAAAGTCCTCCTGAACCTCACCCCCCTTTTGCAAAATCCTCATAAATGATTAAAGGCACACCATTATGTCTCCTAAATGACGTCTTGGGTACATACCTAGAAGTTTCATCCCCATCATCTACCCTCAGTTACCCCACCATGACTTATCTCCCTCCTTCTGGGTCTACCTTCTCTCCACCTACCTCTACTAGCTCTAATGCCTAAGGAGCTTCACCCTCATGATAATAAAGACTCATAGGGAATGGGAGTAATCATAGTAATCACCCTAATCTATAAAATGTCATCATAGTCTAGGCTCTCTCTAAGAAAGTTAGTAAAAGCTACATTCTCCAAAATATTTGGCGCTCATCCATAGTGAACCCATCATCTTGCCTCATATGATAAGGAGGTGGGACGACATACTTACTCGTAACGTCCACGTGTATTTTCGAGTCTCATGCTCACTTAAATAAAATAGGATCCTATAGGGATCGTCTAAAAGTACCCTCCTATCGGATACTAACGAAGACACGCCACCCACCTCAACACATGACAATCAACTCCCAAGGCAAAAGAAAAGACAAAAATTAAAGCATAGAAAATACGTAAATACTGTAATACCCATCCTCAATATTTTATTATTTTTCCCATACAAATCATAATAATGTAAAACCGTTGGGATTTGGAACATTAGTATGGACTTATATTGCTACATTTGGCTATTTTTGAGATTTACGGGTAATTATTGGAAGTATGTGGCTAAAAATTGGAGATTTAAGTAAATTTGGAAAGATGATATGACCCGGAGGTAGTTCGAACGAGATTATCATTTCGTTAAAATGAAAATCGGGTCGTTTGAATGAGAATCGAAGGTCATTCAAAGCTGGATTCTAATGAGGATCAAATGAGGTGCCACTATCTCAATTCATTAGAAGGTCGTTCAAACGAGTTCCTTTCTAGTTCGAACGAGGTTCCATTCTTGTTCAAATGAGCTCCCAAGAAAAATTTAGATCAGGTTTCCCTTTTGTGCTTTCACATTTGGGCCATTAGATCGATGGCCTGTCAACTTCTGGTGCAATGAGATGGACAAAATGGGATTTTGAGGTTGGGGTGTTTTTATAAGGGTTTGTTTAGGGTTATGTGGGTTTATTGGAGATTTAAGAGGATAGAGACGGGGATGTCTTACCCCCCCCCCCCCTCCCCCAACACACACACCCCATTATCATATTTCTTCTTTGTCTAGCTCTTACCACTACAAACCACCATGCCACCACTATATCTCCGCCTTATGCCACTATATTCTTCTACTATTCTACTATATTCAAACCTTATACACACATTTCCACCATTTTGGGTAAGGCTACAAATTTTGGAGGTGTTATATGAAGGTGGAAGATTTATGGAGTTTGAAGGAAGTTTTTCTTGGATATTTTATGGAGCTAGGAAACCTCCTTGAGCCCACCTTAGGTGGTGGGGGGTTTCCATCACCTTATTCTTCATACAACCATTTTTTGGAGCTCCATTTGAGGTGAAAAAACTAAACTATTAGTTTAAGACTCTATTTTGCACATTAGTAGTCTTTTATATTGAATTGTAAGAGTAAGATGCATCATGAAATAATAATGATATTTCTTATGATTTGTAACATTGTGTTTAGAAAGGGTTTCAACGGTTTTGAGAAAAATGATATATTTTAAGAAAACTTGGTGGTAAAAAGGCTTTTTGTTTGTCGTTGTTGCAAAGTCTCTCTAATAAAAAAAATGCTTCAATTACCTAGAAAAATATAACAAAAACTAGTATAGAGGTAAGTAAGGGTATCAATCCAACTTAATGGAGTGAAACACAACCAAAGAGATGTAATCCAAGTTTTTAATTATTTTTCTTTCTTGATATTTTGTTTGTTTTCTAATTTTTATGGATTTCTTTATATTAAAATAATTTTGATGGGGTAATTATGTTAATCAACTAAGTGAATAAAAAAACAAACAAAAGAAAACACTAAAATAAGAGATAAAGTGAGGTAAATATATGTGAGAACAATTAAGGAATGGGACTACATTATATATTCTAGTAATTCTAATTAACCAATTCACTCATTTGAAAACTCCCAAGTTAGTATCGAAATTAGAAGTCAACTCTCATCACAAATGCAATTTTAACACTAACCTTTTAGAAAATTAAATTCAAGCCCCCACAACTCTTAGAAAATGGATTTACACTTCTTTTGATAAATCACTAGCTAGGATCGATTCACCAAAATTCATATAAATCATAGAGAATAAAGTTTCGAGTTGATTTTCAAGGAATAATACCACACGTGAGAAACCCCTATATCCACTTCGATTCTAAAATGGTTATTATATCTCTAATTTTGATTTTCTCTCGAAAATTATTTTCCCTCTCTCGAGGTGTAAATTGAAAGGTGGAGGATTGAAATAAATATTCAAAGGGAATTTCAAATAATCGAACTAATTAATTACAAGAACATTAAATAAGAGTTCATTCCACCACTTGAAAGGGGTTTTTAGCCTAATACGATATGACATTTGTTAAACAAATAAACAAAGGAATTAAAATATAAGAGTAGATATGAGAACAATCAAACCAATTCTCTTTGAATCCAATTGACTCCAATCCTCAAATAAGAAGCATACAACCCTCCAATTGAGTGATCAACAAAAATATAAGTGAAAATTTCACACTCAACTTGAATCTCACTAAAATTTATTTCCCTCAAGTTAAATCTAAAAAAAAAAAATATTTATACCTAAAAATATATCTCTACTTTCTATCTAAAACCCTACATTCTTCTTTCAAATAGGCCTTAAGTGTCTTCTTTTATATACACATATAGCTAAGGGGCATTTTGGGGAAGGAAGGTTAATGAGGTGTGGATAATGTTAAGATTATAGGGTATAATGTGAAAATGTGGCCTTCAACACATGTAGGGGCTTATGAGGTAACGAGGGTGAGGGTTAATATAGGAAAAAAGGAATAACATTCATTTAACACGTGTGATCTTTGATTTGGTTTGGGTTTTGAGCAAAATCATGAAAATTGGTATAGAGGTTTATAGGTTGATTAATGGGTATAGATGAATCGGGTTTTGGTTAATAGCATTGTGTAAAAGGGTGATAATTGGTTAATGGGATTTTTGGGGTTTGGTGGAGCTATTCGTGGGTTTCAAACTGGGTATGGACTCTTAGAGTGTCGGATATGCACCGATGCTTCAGGTTTAGGCTATTGAGACTTCCTAGGGTTGGATTTAGGAGGTGGGATATGGGTTATAGGGGTTAGGATTTGGGTATTTGGTTTTGATCAGATGGGACATAGTGGAGGTCTGGGAATTGAATGTGGGTTTAGAAAAGGTAATAGGGTCAAGCATGGGTGCTCTCACGAGCACATGGGTCATAAAAAATGGTGGTATAGGCAGGTAAAATTGGAAAACGAGTTTGGGGATATGGGGTTTCTCAGGTTTTATGGGTTCTCCTGATTTCGAGTTCGAATGGGTTTCTAGATCAGGCCCGAATTGTATCTGAGTATGATATCATATGGGTATCCGGGTTTGGCATAGTTGGGATCTCGGGCTAATGCATTGTAGGAACCTAGTTATAGTAAGTTGGGAGAGGAGGTCCGATCAAGATGGTTCTTTCTAGAGATGGGTTCGATAAAGAGGAGTACCGAATTTGGGTTTATTCCGAATAGGTATGTGGTTGTTAGTTGGGTAAATGGAAGTTGTTAGTTATGGATGGAGAGGGTTAGAGTTATGGTGGATTATGATTAATATACCAATATATGACCTCTCCTCGGCTAAAATCGACCTTACAGAACGCGCTCTCTCAAGAACGCGCGTAAAAATCATCTCAGTCTCGTCCAAGATCGATCTTAGGCCACATGCCACCTCAATGAGCCTAATGTTTTGTCTCATCTACCCTTAGGAAGGTCGAGTCCTCATTAGCTTATTTATATGCTCGTGTCGGCCTAACGTAACTCAATCGAGACTCTACTCGGTAGTTAGCAAAATATGATATAACACTATCTCGATGGTCTCTTACTCAGACAAGCCGACACCTCATCTCGGTAGGGAACATTTGACATTTGACAGGGAGCACGAGATGGAGCACACGTGAGAGAATGCGCGAGGGAAGCTATCCCCATGTGAACAAAATTGTTGCAACAACATCTTCCTCATGTGTGAAGAATCTATATCAATCATGATTTACATACATACATAACAGGTGGCATAATGGTATTGGTTACTTCGTATTGCGCATGCCTAGGGTGCTCATGGCACCACCCCGGCCCTATAAATACCTACCTTATTCTACCTTTAGAAGGATCTCTAATTCACAACCATATTGTAACTCTACTAGATTTGTTGTATAGAGAGAGAAATCTTAAGTCTTCTATATCCCAAGGCCATTATAGCTCTTTCTTAGTGGATTTAACACACACTCACACAGTGGAGTAAGCCTTGATAAGTTGAACCACTTATATTCTATGTTATCTCCCTTTTTGCCTCACCTCCTTTAATATTTTACATACATGTTTATGCTCTATTGATATACCGGTTTGAACTTGCATATTCACACTGATTTGGTGATACCATTTCTGGTGTCATCAATCTTGCATTGTCTGTGGGAATGAAGTATATCTTCTTCCTCATTTTTTTTTATCTTGTACTAACTGAATTCTCTGGTGGTGATCTATCTCTGCTCAGGTGGGCCTATATCACCATTGAAAGATCTCATGTTGATCCTCTCAAGGTTTTTCCCATATTTTTATATTTTCTAGTTCACTAGAGATATGGACTTCGATTTGCCACTAGGCGTTAGCCTGAGATCCACCCCAGTCATAAATTGTTGAGGTGGAGGATGCACAACTATCCTTGGTGGCCACCCAACAAAAGATCTTAGATCAACTCGTTGCATTCAGTCAGAACATGGTGGTTAGACCTACCAGCATTGAAGATGAGATGATAACTCCGACCCTTATGGAAGACCATCTAGATCCAACAACCAGGGTACCACCCCAGGCCCGGTATAAAGAGATGTCTCTAGACCAAAGGCGTAGAGACGTGTCCAACCCTAGGAATTTACGCTTAGGGAGTCCAATTCAATAATATCATGATGATGAGGATGATTAATGTGATCATGAAGATGATAGAGAATATTGGAAGCCTTACCAAATCTCTAGAAACATTATGCATCTAATTCATCCCAGTAGAGGACATAGTGTAGGCCGAGCCGAGACTATATGCCACGAGCATTAGCTTTAGACAGGCTAAGTAGAGGGTCTGTCTTTGATAGGCTCGACCCACTGGTGATTTGAGATATCATCTCTCCAGATCTCTAAGTATTGATGGTTCTAGGAGGAATGATTGATTTGGCAACCGTAGGCCTCCATAAGGCATATACGAGGAACAAAGAGAGGTTAATAGTCGATAGATAACGTCTGCAAGAGAGCCTTCAGTTTTCCCTAGCCGAAAGAGAAGGGGTTGTAGACAATGTTTTTTAGGCTGAGAAAGAGGTTGCGATTGTGGCTAAAAGTCCTTTTAATGATTCCATACCGTGATTGGAGGAAAAAATAGGGGATATATTGAAGAGTCGAGACCCTTTACAGAGGGGCTACACTAAAGGCTCCACCTTCGTGGAAAAAATTGTAAGTTATCCAACCCCGACTAAGTTCAAGTTTCCTGTGGTCAAGCCTAAATATGACTGGAGCACTAATCCCGTCCATCATATGGAGATGTATCAATATGTTGATGATATCTACATTGTCTCGTAGGAGATGAGGTGTCGAGACTTTTCAAGCACACTTAGAGATTCCGTTCATGTGTGGTTCACCTCTCTCCCTAAACACTCAATAGAAAATTTCAAGTAGTTGGGAGAGAGGTTAATACATAATTTTTTTCTTCAGAGTGAAGCCCCAAAAGAGGATGACACACCTGTTGTACATTAAGTAGAAAAAGAATGAAAGTCAGAGGGAGTAAATAGCCCGCTTCAATAAGGAGAGATTATAAGTCTAAGATTATGAAGAGAGAATTGCTATGACTGCCCTATTGGGAAGATTGCAAAAAGTAAAGATCCTCTAGAATCTAACCCAAGATCCTCCAAAATTCATGGATGAAGTCTTGGATACATATGGGAACGTTATGAATGCGGAGGAGGCGATGGTTGCCAAGAAAAAAATAGAAAGGAGTAAGAAGTGGAAGTAAATTCTAGAAGTTAACGGGTAAAGATGTCAAGAAGAGGACGGCGGATGATAATTCACTATTTATACCCTTCTGACAGTCAGCTCTGAGCATATTTTGAATGAGATAAAGAATGACCAATCTCTGAAATTATAAGAGAATTTGAGAGATCCTCCTCACAAAAGGAATAAGAACCTTTGGTCTGAATTCCACCAAGATCATGGCATAAAACCGACAGAAGCTTCGCTCTTAAAGATGATATTGAAAAATTGTTAAAGGATGCAAAGTTGAGTAAATATTTAGATAAGAGGAGTTCAAAGGGTGGTCGAGACGACACCTAGAAGAAGATGAATGATAAATTCAAGCCTCATGCTCTAGTTATCCGAGATAATAATGCCTCAGACGACGTTGATGATGCGAACCCAGACTTTCCACCTTCAATCATTGATCCTAAGTGTCCACTTCACATAATTTATCTTTCATTTAAAAAGATCTGTGAAGGACTTGCAGGTGGTGGAAAGGGAATTTCTGACAGGAAAGGTCATGTGGCAAAAGCCAAATACTTCCCACCAAATCCCAAATATGTGCACTCGGTAACTATTAAGCCAAAGAAGGTGAAGAGAACAAAATTTAATACGGATACCCTAATTGTTTATGTCTTGAGGTAGGATTTTAAGGGGATCTTATCTCCACATGATGACCCTGTGATGATCAAAACCTAGGTACATGGGTTTGAAGTTCCCAAGATATTAGTCGATGGTGGCAGCTCGGTAGATGTGATGTTCTGGGATTGCTACAAGGTCCTGGGGTTTAGCAAGAAAAGGATGATACCATATCACAAACCTCTTATTGGTTTTAGTGGAGAGAAGGTGCAACCTTTGGGAATCTACGAGATTGAAGTTAGAATGGGAAACAGTTGGCCAAAGTGTCTAAAAATTAAGATTAGTTTCTTTATTATGGATGAGAACGTCTAATCAACCTACAACATAATTTTGGGAAGAGTAACCCTCAAGGAGTTTAAGGTTCCTTTAATAGTTCATAAGATGATAAAATTGTTGACTCCTTATGGAGTAGGGGAAGTTCAGGGTGATCGAGATAAGGCAGGTGAGTTCTACTTCAACTCGGCTGAAGAGAGAGATGTGCATAAGAGGGCGACTACAACTTATAACATTAACACTCTTATTTCCAGAGATGAGGCCAAGCTAAAAAAAGGTGAAGCTACCGAGGAGGAATATGTAATACCCCGTAATTTTAAATGTTTTTTAAAATGGGTTATATTTTAAATTAATGGATTAATTAGATTTTATTATTAATTCATTCATTCGGGTTTATCCGGACGGTGGATATTAAAATGGATGGTTGTGAATATTACTTAAAGATATTTAGGTAATATATGAAATGTGATGTCATTAATATGACTGTATGATATAAATTCGGTAATTTATATTTTTAGTCAGACGCGGTATGGGACGTGTCGGGACTAGTTTATTAAATTAAAAAGGAAATTTATTTTCTATCGATCTAATAGTCATTTCGACAGCGTCGTTGCATCCAGAAGGTTCGAAATAGTCAGAAAAGTCTATTTGGATGTCAATTTTGAGTCTCGGGTCATTTGGGAATGAATAGACAACCCGAAAGGGCATTTTGGTCATTTTTCTAGGGGGTGAATAGTGATTTCGGATTTGGGATCATTATAAGAATTGATAGATTAAGTGAATGGGAGTTATTCATCTCCTCTTCAAAAATAAGAGCATCCATCTTCTTAGAGTGAGAGTAAGAGTGCTTGGGAAGGGAAAAGTCACTTGGGAAGGAGAAGAACTAGAACCAAGGTTCACCACCACCAACCACCACCCGCCACCACCGGAGTTTGACCGGAGAAGGGACAACCAACTGAGATAAACTACACCAAAGGACCATACCTACACTAAAGGCAAGTGTTTAATGATAGCAATTTAAGTTTGTATATTGTCCATGTTAGAATAGTATGATAAGAGAAGATTATTCATGTTTGGAAGAGATAATGGATCATTAAATGGATTTCTGGAAAACTGAAATGATATAGGAATTTAACTCATGTGTTAGGATATTAATAATCCATGAATTAGTCATGAATCTGTTGAAGAAATGATGGAAACCATTGATGTGTTCTTGAAGAGGTTATGTTAATAAATTTCTGGGAATAAGGAGATAAACATGCTTTTTAATCCAATCCTTTGATGATTCTAGGATGTTTAGAGTATTGTAAATCGTTCATATATGTTGATATATCATGTAGTAAAGTTTATAAGTCATTTGGGATGTTTAGATGAAGGTTTAAATGATCAAAAGTTGTTAAACCCGTAGTTGCAGAAAATGCAGAAAATCATACCTGGACCTGAGGGATCGATCGATCGACCCCTACCTTCGATCGATCGACCTCCCCTGATTAAGTAAAGTTGTTTCTTTTTAAATGTTGATTATTATCCCAAAAATTTTATGGATCTTTGGTGATTATTATTTGAATATTTTGAGACTTAGAAAATATCAGTAAACCCTTGTTAAGATTTGAATTAATTGGATTTAGATTCAAATGATTTAAATGATGAAAATTATATCGAATGGAATTTCGGTTGCTAGATTCATTTGTTAAATTCTAAATGGAGATGTATGAGGATTAAAGATAGGACCAGTAGGGGTGATTTGATGTAACACCTGGGTATCCTTAAGTTTACAAGAGGGTTTAATCGTAAGTGAAAGAATATGTGTTTATAAGAGAATTGAAACTATCGATTTTAACCTTAATTAAAAAGAGAACTAAACTCGTAGTAGTTAGGGAGAAATAATGTTATGGACCAGAAGGATATTAGTAATATCTTACTGAATATAAGATGAGGAAAAACCTATTTGAATCTTATGAGATGGGAGTTTAGAATACATTTGTTTTAAAGAGGGTATGAGGTTATCCCGATCGCATAGTTTAAGTTTTCGGACCTCCTCGATCGGCAAAGTTAACTAGTAGTGTATTGGAGGGGTTCCTTGTTTGGATTTCGCTTTGCGAGACGCTCCGCGCATGAACCTTAACGACGTCGGTAGTGGAGAGATGTTATAGGATGTGAGGATAATTAATTTATGAAGTATAGATATGTTATTTTAAAAGAAATATAATGCTATGTATGGGAAATATCTTAGGGTAGTGATAATTACCTTATTGATATTATATTATAGGTATGATAATACCTATTTGATTCATTATTGATTTATGTGTATGACAAACCTAGCTTACTTGCTATCGGTGGGAGGTTTACGCGTGAGGGCGGTCATATCCTGATGAATCCATGGGATCTTTGATTTGTCGCTCGAGAACATAGGTCTGTGAAAGACTTATCGGGGAGTTGATAAGTCCGATGACTGTGGGTACATAGGTATGTGCGTGAACCATGGATACGAGAACAATGTTCGCCTCTAAATTTTTTGTTGTTTGTGGTTCGTGGAATCTTACCTAACCTGTAGTCTCCTATTTGGCGACCTGCGATGCTGGGACATGATAGCAGAGTAATGCATTGCACCACAGCTGTGACTCGGGGTGCTGTATTATATATGAATATATATATATATAATGGATTAAATGGTTACATAATTATTTATTGTGTTAAATCTATCTACAGTGATAATTGTAGATAACGGTGAATAGAACAAGATAATGGAATTAAGTAATAAATGTTGATGCTCATAGAATTGAAAAGCTTAACTCATGATAATGAGAAACGATTCATATTAATGAGTAATGATTCATGTTAATGAGAAACTAATCATATAAAGAAGATATGTAAATGAATAATAATGTGACGTATGGTATGGGACATACATGGATTATGATATGGGAACGAAATTACAATATGGAGACTAGTAAAGAGGAACCATTAACTAGGTGGTTAATAGGACGTTAAGTGTGCACTCTAGTTGAGAGGTGAGAATTGCAAGTGAGAGTGGGATCTAACATGTACATAATAAATGCTTTGTTGCACCTGTTAAATACTTGTTGTTTTAAAAATACTCTACACATTCGGGCTCTGACCCGTTTCCTTGCATATTTTCTCTTCTATTGTATCTCTATATCAGGTGTCCAGAAACAGGGACGCCAACGTTAGCGAATTATGACAGACTATGGATTTATGGAGTTTTGCCTAGACGCCTTCCATCTTTTGATTCACAGTATTCTTAGTTAGGGAATGTCGCCCAAAGGATTCAGTTATCTTTTCTATCGAGGTCAAATATTATTGTATTCGGGACTTTTTATTACATTTAACATTGTTGGGATTATTGTAAAGGATTTATATTATTTGGGAATGTTTATTCCAGTTGCATTTAAATTCTTTTGAGTTATTTATTGTGTTATCAGTGTTGTAGAATAAAATGTGTTGGGTTATGCTTAAACTAAAAATGGTTTTTTTGAAATTTATATTTGCAAAGTTTTTAACACTAGCTTAATTGAGTTTTGGGTGAGTTGTAAATGTTTTCGACAGTGATGCTAAGAATGAGCCAAATGTATATTCTGTTTGAATTTGGTATGGGATTGGCGACCCGGTATTTAATTAGGCGGGGTGTTACAGGTGATATCAGAGCATCAGGTTCTAGTGTCCTTTAGGATCTGTACGTCTTACTATGTCTTTAGCTTAGCGTTCTTTAATGTAGAGCCCTATGAGTAGGATTATTGCTTTTCTATTTACGCCTACAAAGGTACGATGACTGCGGTTGAAGTTGCTGCAATTGTCGCTCTGGCAGTCAATGCTACTGTAGCTGCTATTCAGCAGGCTCCCGCACCGGCACCGGTTGTGCCACCCGCGCAAGGGCAAGAGTTTCCTACTGCACGGGAACGAGCGAGGGATGCCTTTCAGAAAGCGCACCCACTTGAGTTTCAGGGAGGATCAAATGTTGTGACTGCTAGCCAATGGAAGAAAGATATCCAACGGCACTTGAGGATGATCGAATGCACTGATGTTCAACGTAAGATACTAGCCACATTCAAGCTAGTAGGGGCAGCTTTGCAATGGTGGGAAGCTACGACCACTATGGAGAAGAGGGACATAATGACTATCCAAGACTTTTGGATACGGTTTGATGGGAAGTATTTGCCTTCCGCTATCCAGACAGAGATGAGGAGGAAGCTAATTAATTTGAAACAGGAAGAGAAAACTGTGGTGGAATATGAGGGAGAGTTTACGAGATTAACTAATTTGGTACCAACTGAAGTACCTACTGAGGAGAGGAGAGTCCTAATGTCCACTGTTGGGTGGAACTATAAAATTCGACAACATTTATTGGGGAATCTTTCATTACGTACGTATGGCAGATGAGGGCCATTGGACGGATAGCGAAGATCGTACTTAGGAGGTTATGATGTATGTTCGAGTATGATGACCGTAGTCGAGGTCACCCCTATTATGGAAAAATTGAGGAGAGTCATCAGTAGAAGTTCTTGAAATGCGTGAATTGTGTATGTTCCCTAATGAAGGAAATAAATTGAAAGGCTTGGGTATATAGTGGAATGTGATTAACTAGAACTGAAAATTTGGGGTAAAATTTTTATTGACTCATCGGAGCAAGGTTATAATATTGGGATTCAAAAACCATCACCTACACATGAGGCTATGTTTCCTATCTAAGGAAGTATGAGGCGTATTGATTTTTGTAGTGAGTGATATTGTGAGGGAAAAGGGGTTGTTAAACATAGCCTATGGCATTGTTATTTACATAGACTCACTGAGGGGTGTGGGACACCTTTATATTACATGTTATCACGTGGGTTTTTATTTGTATCATGGGATTACTTACCTTGAGCATGTCCGAGTGTGATTTGACTATCGGCGTGCATTGACTTGTGGTATATGAGAGCATATGTCTGCATCTTGTCTTCTATAAGAGAGTAGATGCATAGACTCTATTTGAAATCGATAAAAATCAAATTTTTTTTTTTAAAATCGATAAACCTGATATTATTTTTAACCAATTTTTTTTATATATATATTATTGACTAAGGATCTTAGGAGTTTCGATGACCGACTACTTTAGGAAGTAGTGTATCGGGGTGGTTCCTTGTTTGGATTTCTCTTGCGAGACACCCCACGCATGAAACTAATACCCGTTGGGAGTCGAAATAAGTTAGGTCTTTGGGAAACGAGTTTATAACCTTTGCGAAACTTTTAATATTGAAAATCGGTACGAGAGGGTGTATGGGCGCCCTGGTCGACTGAATTGTCGTATTTTTCATAATTGTGAATAAGGTAAGTAATTGAGACTTCAGGATTTATTTGTTCACTACGAGCGGATCATCTATTTTTCCAACGTTTGTCACGAGGAAGGTATAGGGAAGATTGGGTAAAATTTAGATTTGATTCATTTGAAACTATATGGTGAGGCTTGGCGTATAACATCGATAGGGACTTTGTTAATGTACTGTATGGGCGGTACATCTTGGATTTCTTGCGATGAGAGATTTATAATCGGAGTTGACCATACCGGTATGACTTATGTTCCTGAATTTCGGGACTAAATTCTGTTATAAGGGGGGAAGTATGTAATACCCCGTAATTTTAAATGATTTTTAAAATGGGTTATATTTTAAATTAATGGATTAATTAGATTTTATTATTAATTAATTCATTCGGGTTTATCCGGATGGTGGATATTAAAATGGATGGTTCTGAATATTACTTAAAGATATTTAGGTAATATATGAAATGTGATGTCATTAATATGACTGTATGATATAAATTCGGTAATTTATATTTTTAGTCAGACGCGGTATGGGACGTGTCGGGACTAGTTTATTAAATTAAAAAGGAAATTTATTTTCTATCGATCTAATAGTCATTTCGACTACGTCGTTGCCTACGGAAGGTTCGAAATAGTCAAAAAAGTCTATTTTGATGTCAATTTTGAGTCTCGGGTCATTTGGGAATGAATAGACAACTCGAAAGGGCATTTTGGTCATTTTTCTAGGGGGATGAATAGTGATTTCGGATTTGGGAACATTATAAGAATAGGTAGATTAAGTGAATGGGATTTATTCATCTCCTCTTCACAAATAAGAGCAGCCATCTTCTTAGAGTGAGAGTAAGAGTGCTTGGGAAGGAGAAGAACTAGAACCAAGGTTCACCACCACCAACCACCACCCGCCACCACCGGAGTTTGACCGGAGAAGGGACAACCAACTGAGATAAACTACACCAAAGGATCATACCTACACTAAAGGAAAGTTTTTAATGATAGCAATTTATGTTTGTATATTGTCCATGTAGAATAGTATGAAAAGAGAAGATTATTCATGTTTGGAAGAGATAATGGATCATTAAATGGATTTCGGGAAAACTGAAATGATATAAGAATTTAACTCATGTGTTAGGATATTAATAATCCATGAATTAGTCATGAATCTGTTGAAGAAATGATGGAAACCATTGATGTGTTCTTGAAGAGGTTATGTTAATAAATTTCTGGGAATAAGGAGATAAACCTGCTTTTTAATCCAATCCTTTGATGATTCTAGGATGTTTAGAGTATTGTAAATCGTTCATATATGTTGATATATCATGTAGTAAAGTTTATAAGTCATTTGGGATGTTTAGATGAAGGTTTAAATGATCAAAAGTTGTTAAACCCGTAATTGCAGAAAATGCAGAAAATCAGGCCTGGACCTGAGGGATCGATCGATCGATCGACCCCTACCTTCGATCGATCGACCTCCCCTGATTAAGTAAAGTTGTTTCTTTTTAAATGTTGATTCTTATCCCGAAACTTTTATGGATCTTTGGTTATTATTATTTGAATATTTTGGGACTTAGAAAATATCAGTAAACCCTTGTTAAGATTTGAATTAATTGGATTTAGATTCAAATGATTTCAATGATGAAAATTATATCGAATGGAATTTCGGTTGCTAGATTCATTTGTTAAATTCTAAATGGAGATGTATGAGGATTAAAGATAGGACCAGTAGGGGTGATTTGATGTAACACCTGAGTATCCTTAAGTTTACAAGAGGGTTTAATCCTAAGTGTTTATAAGAGAATTGAAACTATCGGTTTTAACCTTAATGAAAAGGAGAACTAAACTCGTAGTAGTTCGGGAGAAATAATGTTATGGACCAGTAGGATATTAGTAATTTCTTACTGAATATAAGATGAGGAAAAACCTATTTGAATCTTATGAGATGGGAGCTTAGAATACATTTGTTTTAAAGAGGGTATGAGGTTATCCCGGTCGTATAGTTTAAGTTTTCGGACTTCCTCTATCGGCAAAGTTAACTAGTAGTGTATTAGAGGGGTTCCTTGTTTGGATTTCACTTTGCGAGACGCTCCGCGTATGAACCTTAACGACGTCGGTAGTGGAGAGATGTTATAGGATGCGAGGATAATTCATTTATGAAGTATAGATATGTTATTTTAAAAGAAATATAATGCTACGTATGGGAAATATTTTAGGGTAGTGATAATTACCTTATTGATATTATATTATAGGTATGATAATATATATTTGATTGATTATTGATTTATGTGTATGACATATCTAGCTTACTTGCTATGGGTGGGAGGTTTACGCGTGAGGGCAGTCATATCCTGATGAATCCATGGGATCTTTGATTTGTCGCTCGAGAACATAGGTCTATGAAAGACTTATCGGGGAGTTGATAAGTCCGCTGACTGTGGGTACGTAGGTATGTGCGTGACCCATGGATACGAGAACTATGTTCTCCTCCAATTTGTTTGTATTTTGTGGTTCGTGGAATCTTACCGAACCTGTAGTCCCCTATTCGACGACCTGCGATGCTGGGACATGATAGCAGAGTATTGCATTGCACCACAACTGTGACTCGGTGTGCTGTATTATATATGAATATATATATATATATATAATGGATTAAATGGTTACATAATTATATATTGTGTTAAATCTATCTACGGTGATAATTGTAGATAACGGTGAATAGAACAAGATAATGGAATTAAGTAATAAATGTTGATGCTTATAGAATTGAAAAGCTTAACTCATGATAATGAGAAACGATTCATATTAATGTGTAATGATTCATGTTAATGAGAAACTAATCATATAAAGAAGAGATGTAAATGAATAATAATGTGACGTATGGTATGGGACATACGAGGATTATGATATGGGAACGGAATTACAATATGGAGACTAGAAAAGAGGAACCATTAACTAGGAGGTTAATAAGTTGAGAGGTGAGAATTGCAAGTGAGAGTGGGATCTAACATGTACATAATAAATGCTTTATTGCACTTGTTAAATACTTGCTGTTTTAAAAAAAACTCTACACATTCGGGCTCTGACCCGTTTCCTTGCATATTTTTTCTACTATTGTATCTCTATATCAGGTGTCCAGAAACAGGGACGCCAACGTTAGCGGATTATGACAGACTATGGATTTATGGAGTTTTGCCTAGACTCCTTCCATCTTTTGATTCACAGTATTCTTAGTTGGGGCATGTAGCCCAAAGGATTCAGTTATCTTTTCTATCGAGGTCAAATATTATTGTATTCGGGACTTTTTATTACATTTAACATTGTTGGGATTATTGTAAAGGAATTATATTATTTGGGAATGTTTATTCCAGTTGCATTTAAATTCTTTTGAGTTATTTATTGTGTTATCAGTGTTGTAGAATAAAATGTGTTGGGTTATGCTTAAACTAAAAATGGTTTTTTTGAAATTTAAATTTGGAATGTTTTTAACACCAGCTTAATTGAGTTTTGTTTTCGACAGTGATGCTAAGAATGAGCCAACTGTGTATTCTGTTTTAATATGGTATGGGACTGGCCACCCGGCCGGTATTTAATTAGGCGGGGTGTTATAGAATAATCCATCTTCCTCAATCAGGATGAGCCAAAAAAACTGTCCAAATCACTAAGGCCCTTAAGAAAGAGATTAAAGAAGAGTTGATCAAATTTCTAGGAATAGGGAAAACATTTTTTTCTTGGAGGCATGAGGATATGCCTGGAATTAATCCTAAGGTCCTCTTCCATAAGATCAATGTGGTCGAGGATGCAAAGTCGGCCAGGCAAAGAAGGAGGGTGTACTCCAAATAAAAGAACGATATTATCTATGGTGAGGTGAAGAAGTTGAAGAAATTCGACTTCATCAATGAAGTTATCTACCCTGAATGGCTAGAAAATGTTGTCATCATTACTAAAACCAACGACTAGTGGAGAATGTACATTGATTTCATAGACTTGAATAAGGCATGACCAAAGATAGATTTCCCCTAGCATGGATAAGCCAGATGGTTGATGCCATGGATGGCCATGAATTGATTAGTTTCACGACTGCCCATTCAGGCTATAATTATATATTCATTGATCGGGTCAATGCTGAGAAGAAATCATTCATTACTAATAAAGGAACCTACTATTATATGGTCATGCCCTTCGGCCTGAAGAACGTCGAGGCGACATATCAGAGATTGGTAAATAACATTTTTAAAGATTAGGTAGGGAAAACCATGGAGGTATATATTGATGACATGCTAACAAAGAGACTCAAGGCCGATACCTATGTGGTTGACCTTAAGTGAACTTTTGATACCATGGATGAGTATCGAATAAAATCCAAACCCTCTAAGTGTGTTTTCGTAATGGGGGTAGGTAAGTTATTCAATTTATTGTGAATCAATGGGGGATTGATGCCAACCCGAGAAGATTAAAGATCTGATGTAGATGAAGACTCTGAAATCAATAAAAGATGTTCGAAGATTGACCGGATGAGGAGAGGCATTGAACTGATTTGTGTCGAGAGCAACATAAAAGTGTCTAACATTTTCCAATGTATTAAAAAAGTCCTTCAAATGGAATGAAGAGTGTGAGAGAGCCTTTCAGGAATTGTAGGATTATCTCGCCTCTCCAATTTTATTATCTCGGCCTATTCAAGGTGAAAGGTTATATCCGTAGTTAGGCATGTCAGATTTGGACATTAGTTCAGGGGGAAGATCGGAGATATCCTAAGATGGAAAAGTTGGCTTATAATTTAATTCATGCATTGAGATAAATGAAACCATATTTTTAGGCGCACGCTATGGTCGTCCTCACCGAATCTCCTCTCAGACATGTCATCTATAAACCTGAGAAAACGAGTAGGTTGATGTCCTGGTAGATAGAGTTAGGAGAATTTGAGATTATCTATCAGTTGATAACATCCATCAAAGGGAATACTTTGGCAGATTTTGTCCTCGAGTTCACCTGGGACGAGGCAGGCATGGCAAGAGGTAGAATGATTGGAAATAAAGAAGTGAGATATCTCTTCAAATATGGGACTCTAAAGGGTACTTTTTCAAGGAAGGTACTGTTTGGAAGTTGTTTGTTAATGGCTCTTCATGTGAAGCGGGAAGTGGTGCAAGATTGATCGTGTCGGCTCTAGATGGGACTGACATCGAATAAGATCTGAAATTTAGTTTTAACAATTTCAATAATAAGTCAGAGTATGAGGATATTTTGGTAGGACTTTCCCTCTCCATAGCATTAAATGTCGCCAGCTCTTATTTCACAGTGACTCTAGAATGGTAGTGAATCAGATATTGGGAGCATATGGGGCCAAGGATGAAAGAATGGAAAAGTACCTAGTAAGGGAAAACGCAAGTCTGAAAAATTTCAAGGGGGTAAAGTTAAAAAGGATCCCTCGACTAAACAACAACTGGGCCTATGCCTTAGAGAGATTAGCCACCGCCACCAAGACAAAGATCAGAAGGTTGGTGCCCGTGGAGACCCTACATCGGCCGACCATTGAACTTGTGTTACACTTGAAATTATCATTTCATGTCCTTTAGACTTAAAAACTTGATTTTATTCTAAAATCATATTCAATTAGTACCAATTTTTGCAACACCTTTTCCAACATTTTTATTTCATAAAATTGTTCCACTTTAAGTAAAGTTACCATTTACCCATTTGTTTCCAAACTCATCTTTTCACTCCATTTCCACAATTGTTAATTTTTCTAAACACTATTAAGTTACCCATACTAACGTTTTAATTATTTTAACACATTAACACCTTTTTAACCATGGAGTAATATTTTTCTTAATCAGAAACATCTTTATTTCATTATTTCCCTTCCAATTTCTAAGTGTTATTTTTTTATAACATTATGAAGTTACACTTATTCAATTTTTAGCAATTAACACTTATTCAACAACTCTACTAACGATCATTCCAAATAAGAAATTTCTTTATTCAAGAATTGTAATTAGACTTAAAGACTAATTCTGTAAGAAAATATTATTTCCTTTTTATCAATACGTGTAGTCTTATGCCCGTACATTCATCACATTTTTTACCCCTTTTCCACACACTTTGAAGACTAGAATTTCTACTTTTCTTATTTTTGTTTAAACCCATAAAAAACTTCTTTAAAATTGTTCACATATTTATTATCAAATTGGTATAAGTTTATATACATGAGAAGATTAATTTTAAATCCTAAAATCCTATTAATGGGTTAAACATACATTTCATTTTAGAAATTCCTCATACTTGCAAAAATATACTTTCAAGGCATAAAAGACATTTATTTTCATCAAACTCAACAGGTGTCCATTTTAATGAAAATTACATTTTTGCAAGAAACATTGAAACATTATTTCACCAATGTTTAGAAAAATAAATCATTATTTTCAAACATTTTATTTCACAAAATGTTTAACATCAACATTTCTAGAAAATACATATATTTTCATAAAATACCAACTTTTAATATTTCCAGACTTTGAAATATTTGCTCATTCTTTCTTTCCAACAAAATAACATTTTACCAACAATTTATTTCGTAAAAAATGTTTATTATTAACTACAAATGATTCTCATTCTTTAGTCAAACGCACCATACACATGTAATCTAACAACATGACTACACATATGCAAATAGAGTCTTAATAATAATAGTAAGACTTTACCACCTCTATAGGCTCCAAGTGATGGCAAGAGAGTCAATGTATGATGGGAAACACCCACCTGCAAAGGCAGCCTCAAGGGGTACCAAACGCGTCCTCCAAGAATTCTTCAAATGTGCTCCACTAACCTTCCAAACCAAAAACGATTTCAATCTCCATGAGAGCTTCCCTCATAATCTCCAAAAATCTCCCAACACTTCTCCAAAATCTGTAACTCTACTCATTCACAATGTAAATGGGTGTATAATGTTTAAATATGGTGGAATATGTAACAAATATGGTGTTATAATGTGGAGAGATGGTGGTAGCATGGTGGTTTGTGGTGTTGGGAGAGTTTTTTAAGACTAAAATGGTAGAGGAGGACCACCTCTTCCACTCTCCCTCTCTTCTTTCGATTTCCAAACATAAATGAACCCAAATCACCCATTTAAAAATCCTCCAAAGCCTAAAATTCTTGTTTTCCCCAATTTGGGCTAATCTGATCTCGATCACTCTCCAAATCAAGAGACAAAATTATGACAGTGCACAAGGTCAATAAGATCTAAATATTTTTTAGGCATGTCGTTCCAATGACATGAGCCTCATTAAAATAAAATCACCACCTCATTCGATGATTGGATTCTCACAACCTTCACGCGACCTGGGACTGTAATGCAGTTAAATCTCATTCGAAGTCGTGCTTCGTACGAGCTTCGCGTGACAACCAATCGTCATCAACACGCGACCTGGGACTGTAATGCAGTTAAATCTCATTAGAAGAGATGTGAACTATTATATAACCAATCGTCATATTCACTATCAAAATAATCCTATTTTAGGACTTCACATCCTGCGTCCCATAATTTTTCAGCTATCGTAACTACACAACTCACATGAGCTTGCCAATACCTATAGTATGCTATTTTCTCACTCTAAGGGTCATCACCGTACATTCGGCTTACACCTTTCGTTGTATCACTAGAATGACCCTGGTACTATCCTTGGTGTCTCACCTTAAATCACTCACTAGAGCTTAGCTCTAATGCACTCACCATGGCAATGCAATATCGTACGCCATATTTTCCTCAATTTTTAACACTATACCATATCCTCCACTCATCATCCCACTATTGCAACCAGATCCATTGAATGTTGTGCTATCCAGATGAAAGTCCACTAATCCTAAGAAAAGCCAATAATATGAGTAAACTATCTGGTCAAAAGAGCAGTCACGTGCATACAGAGATTTATTCAAAGTCAAGAATGCCTCAGATGGGGCGCGCCTTTCTACCCAGTTACGTTAACCATACCTAGTCCACCGCTCTCTACCAGGACCAACCGCGTTGTACCATGGCATGGCACCAATTTGAGTCACCACATATGTGAGAATATTGATCATCGATTATCGAAACTAAAAGGGACACATGAGAGTCAAAAGGAACAAGCAGCTGTCTCGATAACTTCTTCCCATAAGCGTCCGACTATGATTTATGAAAAAGAACCTATGCTATATGCTTGAAGTCATGTTACTCATTCCCAAAGTTCTCCCCGATCGCAAATCCTTTCCACATACCATAGATTGTGTAACTAGCTGTGATGTATCAAAACAAAACCATTCATCTCGTGACACAAAAGCAATATACGAATTCATAGTCCTCTAGGAAGTCAATGTTCGACTTCCCTCCTTAGGATAAAGGCGCTACCCTTCACATACTTATCTTACATGAAGTAATATTATTGGTGAATGCCTAATACCCTTATCTACATTGACCTTGTCCATTTACTAGCAAAAACATCATCATCCTACTACACCTAGGTTTTTGTCTACCTTATCACATAGTGATCGAAATACCAAACTTCCATAGGAATTACTTAGTTCAAAAGAGTCATTAACCTTACCGTGTCCTTTTACCACATGAGATTGCCATCAAACTTACTTTTGGGTTTAACCCACAGAGAATTTATCTGCCGACCACACCCACCTCCACTGGCATTCTAAAATTAGTAAATATCACACAGGGATACATCTTCTAATTGTAACCGGCTTGGAAAGACACCCTAAGAAGTAGTCCTTACATTTCTATGGCTACCCTAGCATATAACGTTGACACACACCAAAATTATAATCATGTTTTGATGTTGCCCCACCTCGGCTTCTATTTTCAAGTCTACACATGGTGTCATCATCCTAAGTCTTGAATACATTTCCTAGTCATTCCATGACATTCTAGCATAATTCCTATAACAACACAAGCTAGTAGCCTACATTGGGGATTAACCTACCCATCTGTGATGACTTTTGAAACCACACTCGACACGTACATTATGCGACCAACAATTTGGGATCACCACCTAACCCTCAATACAATTATTAATAGGATGTTAAGGATCATTCATACCGAACTCGACTGGTCTCCTAAAGACACCAAATACATTTTATGTAACCGTCCTCAAGGCCCGATAAGATTTCATCATCCACAACTTTATCATTATAGGTTCGTTATACAAACCTTTCAATACCCACATTGCAATTACTCAGTGATCGCTATGAAAGTAGTCTATGAGCTTCTACTTATAGTACTAATTAACTGTCAAACACCTCAAGGCATCATAATATTTTATCTCTATCCTCAATCACGCCTCACACGATTTATTCTATGAGAGCGTCAAAATGTCTATGAACTACTCTCACACTATCATTCCCTCACATCTATCCATTACCTTGGAAGTTAAAATGAGTCTTTACACTTAGATCATAATCTTATATTCCTCCCAAATGGTTGTGATAATAAGCCATGTTTAAACCACGACCAATGCTACTATAGATTTTGGCAGGGTATAAGACGTCGCCTACAACCTATAAACCTCAACGTTTGCCTTATCTAATCCTTAATGAACGTTCAACCATAAAAACTAAATTTCCTCACTATGTGAACATTATACCATGTTCTAATCTACAAGTTAACATGACAATATAAATATTGGTAGGATACGGGATGTCCGGTATTGCTTATAAATACAAAGGACTACGCGAAAAATGTCACACGGGATCCTACTCCTCAATACCACATTATAATAGAGATACACTACACCAAAGCCCTCAACCAAGTGACCCAATACGTTCTCACCAAAGAATCAATACTTATGAATGCCACTCTATCATATAACCTTTATATATGAAATATACAACTTTTATAACTAGGTCAGAAAGAATGCTACTCACTGTTGCCACTATCGAGGCTACTCTCATCATCAAAGTTATCACAAAATACATCTCACGCAAAGGATCATGATGTTTCCCCTATGAACCTACACAACTTCATATGTTCACTATACTACCATCAAGTGAGATATCACCCCAATGATCGAATTTTCCTAATTACATTACTGGCGTAAACTCCCCGTAAGCTCCACACCTAAGGGATATATACTTTTTAATCACTAGTTCTTAGTCATGGCACCGTAACCCTCAACTTCAATTGTTGACTATATGCAATTTTTATCGCTTACATAATGGGCATAATCTCACTCGATTAATATATCAGAAGGTTCTACTCCATCAAGGATTGGAACATAATCTCCTCACACTAACAACTATGGTTTCACCACTATTGGCTTGAATGTACACCCATAAATTACTAGCAAGTCTAATGAAAAGTGTGGAGGTCATTAATAACTATCAACTTGGTTGCATGACACTTGGCACTGACTTAGTTTTCGTGCTAACCTCGATGACTTTACTGTCGAAGGCATGAAATAAATCGTCTTCAAAATAGCATGGATGGCCCAAATAACCATATACATCAAAATATCCAATACTAACCAAATCACATCACGCCCGAAAAGAACCTTGAACCTACAACTCTGATACCATTTGTAATGCCCCGACCCGAATTTATGGGTTGCCCGTAGTCCACCAGGTAAGACCTAAGTGCTAGGTGTGAAGTGAAATTAAACAACCTATATAATGTTTCTAGTTAAGTATTATCTTAAATTAACGTTTCACTTGTTTAGCACACGACTCAAATTTCAAATAAATCTATGTAAGGAACCCAAGGGGAGCACCCCGATGTCCAAGCATACAGACCTAGTAACGTAAAATAAAAGAAATCACTTACCTATATAGCACTCTCAAAATATGAAACCTCCCCAACCTGCAGTAAAAAAATGAGGGAGCGAGCCAAATGCTCATTGGGAAATATACAAATGGAGTATAGAATAGAACGATAGAAAGATGAATTTAACACGTTATACCAACGTGCACATGCAACTACCTTATGTACATATATAAACGTACATATACATACACTTAATTCATTAAAAAATTTATTTCCAAGAAACTTATTATCTATATTCATTCAGCTTAATCTTGTAAAATATTTCATTTTTCTGATTTAGACATTCATCCATTTATTTAACACACATGATTAAATATTTCGAAACAACTCCACTTGAATTAGCGAAAAAAAAATTATTTACTGAAATTACCCTTTTTATTTTCAAACCAACCCCATTACTATTTTCATTGAAAATCACCCTTTCAACACACACATACACCGTGTAAGAAAATACTTACTTAATGTTTGAAACCCTTTTAAAAGACATTCTTGTGTTAATGATGGGTTGAACCATTTAGATTTCTTAGTCACCCATTTACACATTTGTTGTACCTTTTTCTTTCCTTTTTGAACATTAATTTATTTACGCATTTACTTGTCCATTTCATACTTTATCAGAACATTTATTAATCCATTTCTGTTAGGTTCTCTTAAAACATTTTTGCCACAACCAATTTTCTTATTCCTTTATATTTTCGCCGAATCCTCCAATAACCGCATACATCAAAGGGCTCTACACCGTCGGCTATGCGCACCATACGCTCTGTCGAGTTGTTTTGGGTCTAATCCTAGGGCTCTAGGACCTCCTTAATTATCATAATGTCATCTAAATTCCTTTAGATGATCTTTACAATTTTACAAATGTCCACATTATTGCAAATTTCCTTTTACCCAGTCGAAGCCAATGCCCGTTCGGGGTTACACCCTAACTTGTGTTACACTTGAAATTATCATTTCATATCCTTTACATTTTAATCTATATTTAATTCAAAAAACCATATTCATTTAGGAACAATTTGTGTAACATCTTTTTCAACATTTTTATTTCATAAAAATCTTCCACTTTTAAGTAAAATTTTCATTTACCCATTTTTTTCCAAACTCATCTTTTTAACCATGGATGAATATTCTTTTAAATCGAAAACATCTTTATTTAATTATTTCCTTTTTAATTTCCTATGTGTTAATATTTTACAACATTATTAAGTTATACACACGTATTTTCCTATGTTTAACCATTAACACTTATTCAACACCTCTACTAACCATCTTCGCAAATTAGACATTTGTTTATTGAAAAAATCTAATTACACTTAAAGAGTAGTTTTATAAGAAAATGCAATTTTCTTTTTATCAATACATGTAGTCTTGTGCCCTTACATTCCTTACACTTTTAATCCCTTTTTCACACACTTTGAATACTAGAATTTATACTTCTCTTGTTTCTTGTTTAAACCCATCAAAAAGTTCTTTAAATTTCTCCACGTATTTTTATCAAAATACTACAAGTTTATATATATGAGAAGATGGATTTAAAATCTTAAAATCCTATTAATGGGTTAAACATACATTTTCTTTTAGAAATTCATCGTACTTGCAAAAATATACTTTGAAGGCATAAAGTATAGTTAATTTATTCAAACTCAACAAATGTCAATTTTCATAAACTTTACATTTCTGCAAAAAAATTTGAAACTTTTTTTCACCATTGTTTAGCAAAATAAATCATTATTTTCAAACATTTTATTTCATAAAATGTTCAACATCGATTTTTCTATAACATACACCATTTTCATAAATATCACCTTTTAATATTTCAAGACTTTGAAATATTTATTCATTCTTTACTTCTAACAATATAACATTTTACCAACATTTTTATTCATTAAAATGTTTATTATTTACTACACATAATTTTGTTTCTTATAATGAACCCTACTCATGTAATCTAAAAATAAGACTATAAATACACAAATAGAGACTTAATACTAAAAGTAAGAGTTCCCTCCTCTAAAGGCTCCAAATGGTTTCAAGACTGCTGGTGTAGGAGGAAAAAAAAGCACCTCCAAATATGACTTTATGGGGTTACCAAAAGAGTCCTTCTAAAATGCTCTAAATGTACTCCACTAAGCTTCCAAACAAAAAACCCTTTCCAACTCCACGAGAGCTTCCCTCATCATCTCCACAAATCCCCCAACACTTCTCAAAAATTCATAGATCTCCTCATAGATGGTGGAAATGGGTGTATAATGTTCAAATATGGTCGAATATGTAACAAATATGGGGTTATAATTTGGAGAGTTGGTGGTAGAATAGTGGTAGGATTGTGTTGGAAGACTAAAATGGTGGAGAAATATCACCTCTTCCACTCTCCCTCTCTTCTTAAAATTTCCTAACACAAATGAGCCCAAATCACCCATTTAAAAACCCTCCAAAGCCTTAAATTTCCATTTTTCCCACTCTGGGTTAATCTGAGCTCGACAGCTCACCAAATAAAGGGCCATAATTATGATAGGGCATAAGGACAATCAGATCTACACATTTTAGAGGGACATCGTTCGAATGATATTAGCCTCGTTCGAGTGACATCACCACCTCGTTCGATGATTGAGTTTAATGGAGAGAAATTTCATTTGAAACCCTGCTTTTCACAACCTTTGCGCTATATTGGGTCTCACTTATAATGACCATCCTATGTCATTTAAATGACCTTCTCTTTCTATTTCTTCATTCTCTTTGATTCTAACCAATAATTTCCAATAATCCTCATAAAACCTTACTCCATTAAATTTCATGAAATATTTAAATGAAATACTTAAGAAAGGCATTACAAAAAAATTATTTCCATTTCCAAAGTTCAAATTTTGTGAACTTAGCATAAAGCTTATTCTCTCGCAACGTCTTGAATGCAATTCGCAAATGTCGGTCCTTCTTGTTGTCAATATGTGTATTAATCAAGATATAATAAATAAAGACAATGAAAACTTGTTTAATATGCTCGAAACCTCTGATTCATTTAGTCGACGAATATAACCTGGATATTAATAAACCTATGTGCAATAACTCGCAACTTAAAAGACCCATAACAAATGAACAGGGTTGTCTTGGGAATATCTGCATGTTGCACTCGCAATTGGTGATAACCATGTCACAAATCAATCTTTGAAAAGAAATAATCTCCATTCAACTAATAAAAAAATATCATCATTCTTCAATAGTGGGTACTTATTATTTGCAGTTACCTTATTCAACTCTTGATATTCAATGCACAGTCTTAATGACCCATCTTCATTTTTCACAAACAACAATTGTGCCAACCAAAACAAAGTGTTATGCATGATGAACACTTTTTTCTAGCAACAACATAATCAGATCACTGAGTTCCTTCATCTCCATATTATCCTTACGATACGGTGATCCATTTATCATCTTAGTGTCTAATGCCAAATCTATAACGAAATCAATATTCCTTCTCGGTGGTAAACATAGAATCTCATAGAAAACATCGATGAACTCTTGGACTATAAGAATCATACTTAGGGACCTTATAGTCTTCTGTTGAGCTTCTTTATCAATAAAATATAAGTGCTAGTAGTCCTACATTTATGTTTATATATATCCATGAAATACACCTGTTGCCCCAGTATTGAAATGGAATCTCTCGACCTACACTTTCAATCTGAGTCTAGTATCTACACAACCAATCCATTCCTAAAATACATCGTATGTATGGGTATTTGAAACCAATAAATTCACAACAAAATGTCACAACTAAAATACATCGGTAATAATCGTAGAACGCCTATTAGAGTATTTATAGATAATATCCATGTGCACTGAGTCGGAACCATCCTTGATAGACCCACAAAATGTCGTGCGACAAAAGAGTGTATGGCACCCATTCCGAATAAAACTCTATCTAGAGTTCCAAACCAATAACATACAATTGATAAACTGAATAGGCACCTCATCATCCTTTATTCACACATAATAAATACTATTATACTACAATTACGACTTAGGTGCTACGAATTGTGTAAGAACTATTATAGGTGCATGATCCTTAGGGATTGCAAGACCCCAAACCAATTGTTGCATCTATTAGGTAGAAGTCCCTATTGTCGCTAAGAAAATTGGACTTATTAGACTTATTCATACTAACTCTCCTTTTCTTTCTTGGCCTCACTTGGTCAATCTTTCTTCTTATGATTAAATCCTTTACACCTAGAACAAACTAGTGAAGTTTGTCTATTGAAGGTGCAAGTTGCATCTCCTGGTTCTAATGGGGCCTCTGATGATTAGATCCAAAATTCATCGATGGTACTTGGGATTTCTATCCCTTACCTCCCTTTCAATCACTTTTAGATCCACTATCAGTCTTAGGTCATGCCGAATGGCCCGCTTTCTCCCACTTTTTATTATGTTCAAACTGATCCCAACAAAGGGTAAGTGTCGCATTAACTATCTCGGTGTCTATGGCATAAGCAGGGATCGCTACTAGCATTAGACAAATAAAGATTACAAGACCCTATATGAAACATCTTGTCCTCTTCTTCTTTGTATTCACTTCCTCCATAACAAACAATGATAAATTTGTGATCTCCTCCTGATACTCTGCAACCATATGAGTTCCCCGTTAAAGGCCTAAAAATTTCTTCCTTTTTGTGTTCGAGTGAACACAGGGAAATACATGTCCGTGGAAATCTCTACGAATTTCATATAGGTTATACGATATCTTTTCTCATGATTAGTCACAGTTTTCGACCACCGAAGAGTGTCACTAGTCAGTAAAAAAAATTAAAATCTTCTTCTAAACATTTGTACAAGACAATATTCAGAGATAACACTCGATTTACTAATGATATTAAATAGATAATAGATGATTTATCAACCCTCATAATTTGGGGGAATTATTCTTCGTGGATGTGCAATGAATCTTCTCCTTATTTATGGTTGGAGCTTATGCCACTAGCTTTGGTGCATCAATAGCTTTGTCCTGGATATCCATGGCCAATCATTCCTTCATCACCTCAAATATCATATCTAAAAGTTTTTTAGCACAAAAATAAATTATCCGTGGTCATCAGGAGGACATCCGTGGAAGTGGTTCGATGGGCGGTGCAGGTGGTAGTGATGCTGCTGGATTCGGTTGGGCAGCATGCGAAATGGGTCATTCTCTCCGGCGACATCTGAAATATGACAAGAAATGCTTATTTTGGCCATCCCCAATCCTCGCGGCGGGAGAGGATCCTTTGTCCCGCTGGTCCCTCTCGGGAGCGCTTCGGCAGGCATCAGTGATGAGGTGAAAAAAGTAGAGAGATGGAGTCGCCAATCTATTTTACTCAAAACAGACAAAAGAAAAGGGAGGTGTTTTTTTTATATTCTCATATTTCTTTTTATATATAATACTCTTCATGACATTATGTAATAGTCTTTTAACATTCTTATATTCCTTTTTATAGGAGGCATGGATGGGGAAGTATAATGTTTATCCAGGAGAGGTTTGTTTTTATCATTACCTTATTACGTTATTGGTTGTGTTACTTTACCCTAAAGTAATTAAATAATTAAATTATTAATGTGTACCATTAGGTTTTTTACAATCTTTGAAGTTTACACCCATAGTTGAAAATTTAATTTCACTATATTATTATCATTATGATCCCATACTCCTTTCCATTATCACGTAGTGCTGATATTATTTATCTTCTTTAGGCAATTGATAAAACTTTTTTCTCCAAAAGTGACATTGCACAACGATTGTGACGAGAATGAGAAAGATCCAATCCTCCTAGAAATGCACAAGAAGTTTATTCACTACCACAACTTGCCTTGAACATCGATCACGTAACTGGTGACTTAATCTCAACTCATGTTATTGCTCAACGCCAGCGACATGAATGAGAAAGATGTAATAGCTTTTTAAATTTAAATGTTTTACATCCAGAAGCTACATCTGTCATTTCAGCCCCCTTGCACCACAATCCCCTGTAAGTGTAGAAATTAAAGAACCACAAGATAACTACATCTCAAAGCGTGCACTTTCCTAAAGACAGCGTCGTGATCGAGAAAGATAATTTCGGTTACAACAACCTAATTCTCGTCATACTCCCCATGTTAACAATACAATGGGGCCAGGAGATTTTTCTTGCACCGACGATTTTGCCAAGAGATCAAGGTTATCACATTTACTATCAGATAATGATGAGGATTAAGTCCCGTCGTCAATAACTAACCAATTTATAGACGTTAGTACCCCTAATCCTTTACATATTTCTATTCGAAGACTTAGTCCTTTGACAAATAGTTTGCCAATCACAGTTGCAGAGACAAATATGCCCCTATTTAAGTCACCTCGAAACCTTTGCCAAGATTTAGACCTAATTGATTCTAAAGAACAGTGTATCGGGGCCCTCCAAGAACATTCGGCAACATAAAATTCTCTTCAAAATGTATTGGTCCCCAATACGTTGCAAGTTATATCCCACCTTGAAATAGATAATAATCAAGAAATTCAAAATTTCCATTCATCAAATGCACATAGTCGTAATTATGATTTCTCTTTTTCTATTATTGTTTTACTTTATTAACTATACTTCGTTTTATTTTTCACACCTTTTTATTACATATATAGATCCATTGAACAAATTCGTGGAAATATTGCGAGCATGAGTACACCTCAAAAAACACATGTCCATTTGGAAAGACATTTTCTTGGGCTCATGGATGTTCCTTGTAGTTATTGTTCACCTTTACATTAGATGGATGAAAGATTATCGACCTCATCAAAGATTCACCCTATATTTGCGAAGTGTTGTAGACAAGGACAAGTTCGATTACCACATCTACTTGAACCCTCACCAGAAATTAAACATTTGTTTGATGGTAATGATGTTCAATGAAAGTCTTTCCAGAGTCATATTAGAGAGTATAATGCTGCAAATGCCTTTATAAGTCTTGGATGATAGGGTCCTCGAAGATAGGGGTCCATCATCTTTCACCATTCATGGATGATAGGGTTCTCAGAGATAGGGATCCATCATCTTTCACCATTCATGGCGAACTACGTCATCGTATTGGATCTTTATTATCGTAATCAGGAGACGACGAAGAAGCTTCATATGCCTAGTTATAAATTTATGATTCCAGTGTGGCTCTAAGTGTTAGGGAGTGTAGGAATCCATAATTACGAAGCGATGTTCTGTAAATAATTCAAGGTTGCTTGGAGGTGAACAATCCGGTTATCCACAAATATCGCCATTCATTTGATATTTTAAATGAATCCTCTCAATCCGTCTAGAACATGCCAGCATACTTACATTACAATTCTGCAGCAGATCGTAGAAGGCATATTTTCCTTTGACTAATGATATTGTTATTATTTTTCCCAGCGATGGCCATAATGCGTCTGTAATGAGAGACATTATTGTTTGCCTACAAGGGGGGATCAATTGATGTGACTTAATGAATATCACCCAGCCTACCTACCTCTGCACTACGTTCTTTTATACCATCATGGTCAACTTTGTTGGGAGCCCGACATGAAGCTATGGGATGTGACAAACAACGTTGATCAGGATCATCGACTAATTCAACTTGATTATTATAGTTATTGGTTATTTCAACATGGCACTGAGTACTCTACAATTTTAAGAGGACGTAAACTTATGCAGGAGTTCATTATTGATGTATGGGCTTCAACGAAATAAAATCGTCTGACTTATTTAAGACTTAATCAAAGCAAACTTCAGGTAGAATTATACAAAGTTCTTAGCGATTGTATGTCTGAGGGGGTTGAACCATTACAAATTGGTAGACGAATGATTTTACCATCTTCTTTTACTAGTAGTGCATGAAATATGTTTTAGATTTATCAAGATTCGATGGCCATCACTCGGTACAATCAATATCCTGATATTTTTCTCATAATGACCGCCAATCCTAAATGGCCTGAAATCAGTAAGGAACTTTTACCGGGTCAAAATGATCTCGATCGTCCAGATTTGGTTGCACGCATTTTTGAACTAAAGAGAAAAGTACTAATGAAGGAGATTAAGGATAAAAAAATTTGGCAAGAAAGTGGCCCATGTGTTTATAATCGAATTTCTAAAAAGGGGGTTGCCCCATAGGCACGCTCTTCTTTTCATCGATAGTCAAAGAAATATTAAAACATGCGCCCAAGTAGATAATTTTGTCTCTATTGAGTTTCTAGATCCCACCTATGATCCTTAACTTTCCCAAACTATATTGAGTTGCATGGTACATGGCCCATACGGCTCCCAGAATAAAAATTCCCCGTGCATGGAGAATGGTATATGCATGAAGAAATACCCCCGAGTATTTGCAGAAGTCATAACAATGGATAACAATGGATATCCAATCTATTTTTGTCGTGATGATGGTAAGGAGCATACTATTGCTAGTGGAAAAAAGGTATCAAATAAATATGTTGTCCCCTATAATCCATATTTGTCTAGGGTTTTCAATTGTCACGTCAATGTCGAGGTTTATGGTGTGTTACGATGCGTTAAATATATAAATAAGTACATATACAAGGGTCACGATCGCACAACTATGGTTTTAGGAGGCGTTAATGAAATCCAATAATATTTAGATGCACGGTACATTAGACCTCCCGAAGCAACTTGGCGAATTTATTATAATCACATGCATCAGGAGAAACCTCATGTTACATAATTAGATTTACATCTACCTGGCATGCATTATGTTGTATTTGATCCTTCAGATTTATCAGCTACGATCACTCAAAGAGGCAGTGATCAAATGAGTTCGTTCATCGAGTTTTTTGCTTTTTGCGCTATTAATCCTTCTTCATGAGCGTATACCTACCAGGAGTTTCCCCAACATTATATTTGGAACACTAAAATGAAACTCTAGACAACATGAAAATCATTTGAGTTTGTTATTGGCTGAATGTACTATGCTAGACCAAATTCTGGAGAAAGGATTTATTTGCGATTGTTTTTTTACTGTTGTTAAAGGGCCCACATCGTTCGCGTTCTTATGCACGGTGGATTATGGATTACACGAGACTTTTAAATCAACGTGTATAGCGAGGTGATTATTTGAAGACGAAAATGAATGGGTTCAATGTTTACAAGAGGCATCCATTATGCGCTCCGGATATCAGCTTCGACGTTTGGTTGGTGTTATACTTACACAATGTTTTCCTTTGCATACGGAGTTATTATGGAATCAATTTTCAATTCATATATGTGATGATCTGATTCATAAGTTTGCACATTATTTTGGATCCAAAATCCAACCTATATCCAAATTGAGGATTGTGGTTTGTATCTTCTAAATGAGGTGCTTCAGGAGTCTGGTAAGAGTTTAAGTGACTCCCCTCCAATGCCTCTGGTAACTTTTAATTGGACAACTATGAGTGGGAAAAGATTACTCTCAGAACATCACCAGTTACAATTGTTAGCAGAGAAAGGTGGCGCACAGTTCGATGTTGATCACCTTAATTAGGACAACGTATAACTTACTCATCGATCACATCATCTATTTTCGAGAATAAGGGGACTATATATTTTTTCAATGGGGGTGCTGGCATCGGAAAGACATTTTTGTACAACACAATTGCAACCTTATGCCGTAGTTTGGGTCATACGGTTATTACAGTTTCTTCATCTGGCATTTATTCTTTGTTGTTAGTTGGTGGTCGAATTGCACATTCAACATTTTGCATACCTTTGGACATTCTTGAAAACTCAAATTGTGGGTTTACAAAGCAGTCGATACATGCAGAGTTGTTTAAATCAGCTAAACTTATAATATGGGATGAAGTTCCTATGCAAGATATGCATTGTGTTGAGGGTGTAGATAGGACACTACAAGATATTTGTGATGTTAAAAAGCCATTCATAGGAATTATAGTAGTTCCTGGCGGTGATTTTTGACTAATCTTACCTGTTATCCCCAGAGGAGTTAGAGAATAAATTATTTCTACCTCGTTAAGGAGATCTAGGATTTGGAGGCACATCCATGTTTTCACCTTACATATAAACATGCAACTAAAACCGTTGGATCTTGAGATAATTCAATTCTCTTCGTTCTTGGATCGGGTACCTCTATTTACTCTTTTATATTTTTAATAAACTTTGTTCAACCTACTACATGCATTTGACTTTTTTTGTAGATTGGGTCCAATCCTCTTGAAATTGTATCATTGCCTTCCTCAATACAAAAGTCTAATGACGTCCATGATTTAATTGCGAAATTTTATCCATTATTGAATGTGGGTGGTACTATTACATCAACCTTCCTCACCGAATGAACAATTATTTCAGTGCAGAATGATGATGTGACTGCTATAAATAATTTGGCATTGAATATCTTCCCATGTGATACAAAAACTTATTTTGGTGCCGAAAAAATGTGTGATGATGAGTCTGAAAGAGACATACATAGTCAATACCCAGATGAGTTTTTGAATTCTCTCAGCCCTTTTGGTTTACCCCTTTTTAAGTTGGAGTTAATGGTGGGTTCTCCGATAATGCTTTTGAGAAACATTTCTCTGAAGGATGGTCTTTGAAATGGCACCCGATTGGTCATTACAAAATGCGGAGAGCATGTTATTGAGGCCCAAGTATTAACTGGTGATAAGTGTGGAAATTTTGTATTCATTCCTAGAGTCTCATTATCTCCTCTATATGCAGAGAGTCCAATAAAATGATGAGACGCCAATTTCCAATTCGACTGGCATATGCAATGACCATCAACAAATCAGAGGGTCAATCTGTAAAGTTTGTGGGAATTGACTTGCGCACACCAATTTTTAGTCATTTCCAGTTATATGTAGCGTTATCTCTATGCATAAGTGTAAATCACATTACCCTTCTTTTTTATAATTGTTCGCTTTCGACAACAAACATTGTGTATCTGGAAGTTCACCTATAAACTAAGTAGTGTCATTTTTCCTATAAAATACAAATTTCACCCATTTGTATCATCTTTTGAGTCTTTATAAGTATTCTTAGGATTGGGAGGCAATGGTAAGGCATCAAGAGCAGATAAATACTCGTAGTTTGCTTACATGGGGTTTTCGCAATAAGGTACTTCATCTTTAAAATGTTTCTTCTTTTCATTAATTTTTAAAAATTAGTCTTAACTATTAATATTTGTTATAGGTGGTTGTAAATTATGCCAATCTTTATATTAAGTACGTCGACCTATATACGTGGAATTTTCGTAGAGTTATTACAAGGATGTTTCCTGCGAATCCATGATTGACTATGAGAAAGATATTTTTTTTTGTAAAGCTTAGGTTTAGAGTTACTACACATTGTTGGATAATTGATAAGGATGTTTTTGTATAGTCTGCTAAGGCTTTTCTTTATATATTCTGCTAAGTCTTTTTCGCTAAGGATGATTGTTACATGTTGTTGGATGATTCACAATGCGAGGTTGTTTCATGAATTTAGACTATTTGAATGTTGGTTGACTATTTGTTATTAGTTAAATAGTGAATAGTCCTAAAAACAAAGGACATTATGACCATTTTTTAAAACTACATTTTGTTTTGTTAAGTAACACAACTTTTTTCCTTTTGCAATTACATACTTTGAAATTTTTCGCATTTTTGCGACTATCAGCATGCCTTCAAGCATGGGCATAACCTAGTATATATATGTGTGTGTGTGTGTGTGTGTGTGTGTGTGTGTGTGTGTGTGTGTGTTTGTGTGTGTGTGTGCGCGCTATTTGTTTTACTGAACATACCTACTTCTAAGTGCTATCGTAGGAGGGTACCGGCAGTGGCCAGTCCAATTCATAGTATTATTGCATGGTCCTTATTTGCATATGATGATAGGTATTGGTTTTGAGTCCGGTTGGGAGAGATGTGGTATGGTTGCGACAGTCAGATGTAAGTCTATGACCTCATCCGTTAAATCAATTTTTGTTTGGGATCGGTGGTGAAATTCCGACATGGTGTCTTAGTGTGAGGTGTGATGCCTGGAGCTGGATAGGACACTAGGGATGTGTCCACCAGTTCTCAGTTCTGGGGATGAGGTTATATATATATAGCGAGTGATATATGCATGCTTATATGATATAGTGTAAGTATCTATTTATAGCACCAACATATCTATATCGTGTTTATTACATGATTCTTTATTTATAGCAACTGTGTCGTTAGAATATTGTTTATGAACATGTACCTAGAGAAGTTAGTTATACTTAGCTAATAGAGGATATTAGAGGGATTGGGCTTAGATAGTGATCATATGTCCTAGTTAGATCGGGTAGTTTAATTCGGATAATAAATGAACACGTTAGGTGCGTAGTATAGTTGAGAGGTGAGGTTTCTCAATTTTTTGTGACCAGTTAATTATGAAAGTAATACACTACTATTTTAATTAATTTTAAACAATTATATATTTGGAAATTATTTTCTACTTTACGGGCTTTGAACCACATGCTTTTGTCTTTCCTTTTTTCTTTTATTATCCTCGGTGTGCAGCAGCTGCAGTCGGGACCGAATGGATAGATTCATTTTTATCGTGAAGTAGTTGTGGACACTACATCTTTGTTTAAACACCTTAGTTTCTTTTATCTAGATAGGATCTGTCATTTCTGTTTCAATTTTAGGTGCGTTGTCCATAGATGGATAGGCTTTAATATTACCATCAGCCATTTATATTTCAGTACTAAGTTTATTTATTTAGTTATTGTGGATGTTTTATTTAGTGATCGATGGTGTATTCTCTTCACTGTATTTAAATAGATATTCATGAGAATTATTCATTCATTTTTAGTTGTACAGTTTTATTCATATTATTTATATTATATTGTGATTGTGACAGTGATTATGAGAATGAACCATACTGATATTCCTATTTTATTTTAGAAAAGGATCACCCACCCAGTATTAGAATAAATGGGCTGTCAGAGGTTGTATCATAACATTAGGTTCTAGTGTCCTTATGATCTGTGCAGACTTTCTATGTTATGAGCCTTGGCTTTTTTTTATAAAGAGCCCTCTAATTAGGGTTGTTGTTTCACAATGTTCATTTACATTCAGTTTAGTTCCATATGACAAATACAAAGCGAGGTACACCATCACATGCCACGAGGTGGGCTATAGAGGAGGAGGCTCAGCTGGAACCACAGGAAACTTAGGGGAATGTGATCGCAATAGAGGTCATAGATATTATAGGATAGGGAGTAAATGATGCTATGATCACCTTAGCACAACATATCCCCCAGGCATAGCCATCGCATCCAGTGGCACCAGTTGAAGCTCACCCAATTCCATCAGTTGAGAATACATTCAGAGAGGCCTTCCAAAATGGTCATCCGCTGGAGTTTAAGGTAACGCGAACATTGTACCATCTAGCCAATAAAAGAAGGACATCGAGAGGCATTTGTATATAGTTGAGTAGACTGAGACTAAAAAGAAGTTACTAGATACAATTAAGCTAGTCAGGGTAGCTCCGTAGTGGTTGGAGTCGATTAACACATCAGAGGAGAGGGATTTGATGATAATCTAATAGTTTTACGTGAAATTTGATCGCAATTTATTTTCATCGATAGTGCATTCAAATATGAGAGCTGTATTTCTACATCTCTCGTAGTAGGGTCGAATTGTGCTTGTGTATGAGGAAGAGTTAACTCTCCGGGTGAAATTTGTGCCAAATGAGGCGAACACTAATGAGAAGAAGATTCTCAAGTTTATGGACGGACTTAGTTGGATGATACGTTAGAATTTATTGGGGAAAACGACATTGTGCACTTATACGGATGTCATTAACATCGTGTTGCTTCACTAATGGTATCATCGCTTCCATTAGAGAGGAGGAAATAATATCAAAAAGTTAAGCCAATAGGGTAAGACCGAGGGCAATGATGTCAACAGGGCACCGTAGCAGTCGAGTGGGTAGTAGGAGAAGGGTTCATAGTAGGTGGAATCTGTAAAAAGGTGTAGATCGGGTAATGGTCGTTATAGGTAGGGCTAGCAGCACACTCCTCAATGCCAACATGGCTAGGGGAACCATATCAGAGGCCAATAGGGATACATTTAAAGGTCCAGTAGGTCCAGGGATATGGGCAACCTTGTTATGGTTAGTAGGGACAAAAGGCAAGTAGTTTTTATCGGGACGTTTTTTATATGTGTGGAGTTTCTACACACGAGGTATGCATTCCTGAAGAGGTCTAGGGGTCACCAACAGGAGGCTCATTTAGGGTAGCAGTTACAATAACTTCTAGCCCCACCAGCAGTTCCATCATAACTGCCTTTGTAGGGGAATTTTAGCATGTGTGTCACGCCCATCGACCTATTTTATACCCATCACCATTAGCAATTGATGGTAAGCTTTTGATTCATGAGAACTTAGGGCGGGTGTTAGTTAGCGTTAGTGTGTCATATGTTTGTTTACACTATATTCCTGTGTGAGATGATTTTATTGGATATAGGGTCAAATATTATTATGATGATATATTTACCCTTGGGTAGCGGGGCTCACACTTATTCCATCTACAGGGAAGCGGGTGTGGACATTAGGAGGTTATGTTTTTAGTAACTTTTCTCATTTTAGTGATATACGAGTATGATGTTATGCTCAGTATAGACTGGTTAATGACAATTAAACATATGGTGAAATATTATAGTAGGACTATCATGGTTCCTTTTTCAGGGCAGGATATGTTTCTTATGGAAATTCCTCATCCTAAGGGAGTGTCGAGCATGCATTTATATTATATCAAGGATGAGACTTCAGAGAGTATAGGCATCTCAATAAATTTTATCCATGTGTTTAGATATTTTACTAATGTCATTCAATGAATACCGGGGTAGTAGTCATGTTAAGAGGTCCAGTTGTGACTCACTTAGCATTGGGGACTATGTGATACTGAGAGTGTCGTATTGTATGATTTTTTTAAGAGAGATGGCAGTTGAGAAATCAGATTTCGCATATTTTAGGGTGGGGTTTTTGAGTTTCCTAATACTCTGTCTTGGGCCAACCGATATCGATAACCAATTATTCTAGGCAAATATGAATCCGGAGTGTTCCTTTTTTGGATTTAACTTGCAAAATTCCCCACACATGAAGCTTAGTAAGTATCGGGTGTTAAGATACATTTGGGCTCTAAGACATTGGTTTAATACGTTAGGCATTATATGTGTGAAGGTATAACACTTTGAGCAGAGAGATATTATATGATTCAAGGCTAGTGGAGGTAATTAATGCTATATAGAGAGCACTAGGGAATGTTAGCACCACTAATTGAATAAGTAGGGCAATCTAAGCAAGAGTTAACTTGCGATTAGTAGGGTAATCGAGCATACCTTCACTGTATCAAGCCATGTGTTGTCGATTTTTTATGTATGTGTCTTGCATATGTGGTATTTGTGCATGTGATCATGTGTAAGGCTAACTTAGTGTAGATGGATTGAGTCGTATGCTTATAGGGAAGTTCATAGCATTTTAGAAGGCGAAGTAGACTAATATTTGTTAGGAGGAGGAGATAGTCCTAGCATTTATATCAGCGATAATCATCACACCTAATATCGTTTGAAGATTGTGAAGGTACAAGCATAGGATCCGTATTGTCGAAAGAGGGTTCAATAGTTACTAGCAGGTGGAGAAGAGCCTTACTTAGCCAGTTCTGAGATTGATTACGCATCAATGGGAGGTTAATTTTTCGAGACAATGAGGAGCTACAGTGAATAGTTACGGAGTAGGAACATGGGTCAAAATTTTCAGTGTATCCCAGGGGAATAAGATGTGCTATGGTGTGAGGAGGGAGTATTGGTGGGCCGGTATGGCCAGTTCTGGTGAATTACATGACTGGGCAGTATGACCAAGTTTCAATGCAGAAAGAGAGTGATATTAAAAAAGGTGTCAGTCAACATTATTTTGGATCGAGATAAGATCGTTATGTCCCACTTATGGTAGAGCTTTTTAGAAGACGATGAGGATAGATTTGCCTTTGGGCATGGCATATCACCCGAAGACTGACGAGAAAATAGTGATAGGGTGAAGCAGTTGTAGAGGATATGTTGAGGATGTTTATTATGGACTTTAAGGGTAGTTGGGAACAGTATTTGCCTTTGGTAGTGTTTGTGTATAATAACTCGTACCAATTTACTATTGATGGGGGGCCTTTCGAGGCTTTGTACGGGAAAAATTATCATTCACTCTCGTGTTAGCTAGAATTGGGGAACAATAATCTTCCTAGGTTCGACGTGATTCGAGATACATAGGTGAAGATTGAGTTAATTAAGGGTCAGATTCAGGTATCTTAAGACAGCAGAAGAGTTACGCTAATACGGATGGGATATTTTCAAAATTGACGATCACGATCAGGTGTTATTGTCAATATATGTGACACCCCGCCTATCAAATACCGGATGATCAGTCCTTTACTAAATTAAATTAGAATATCCAGTTAGTTCATTCTCAGCATCACTGTCAAAAAATAATTTATTTATTAATTCACCTGATAAAAAATTAAGCAAGTGCCAAAAAATTTCCATTTTTAATTTAATTAATACCATTCAACATATGGAATAATAATAATCGACATCACATAACAACGGAACTAGATATAACAAGAAAAAACGTGGCTAGAATTACTCTCCAGTTAAATATATCATTACCAACAAACCAAAACTTATATCGACAATACTGACATAAGTAATTACAATCTCTATAATAGAAATGAAATAACTAGAATCCTAGGTGACATGCCCTAAATGAAAATAGATACTACTGATGTTTGAATCAACAGAATGGAAGCGCCTAACAAAGTTTGCATCCCCAGTACAACTACAATCCGTCGAGCCATCCATATTTTATACCAGCATCCCTGATACTAGACACCTGATGTACAAGATATAATAGAGAAGAGAATATGCAAGGGAACGGGTCAGAGCCCCATTGCAAAAGATTTTAAAAACAGTAAGTGAATAAAAGCTATAATTAGTATTATTATATACATGTTAAATTCTCGTTCTCTCTCTTTATATTCTCACCTATGATCTAGTGTGCACGCTTAACATATCTCCAAATTATTCTAGTTACTATTCCCACTTTCACTATATTGTAAAACTGTGTCAACTAGCCATGGCCCTTATCTTTCCCACGTTTATCCTTCGCAATACATGTAATAAATATGTAGTAATTCATTTCTTAACATAATTAAGTGTTGCCAAACTTAATAAATTTTAGATTCCACTATCTCTCATGTCTACTTAAATCACATAGTAGATCATATCACAAGTATATATATACAATACTCCCCGATATACATCTGCGGTGCATGCATACTCTATTATCTACTCCCAGTACATCTCGTCACTGTATAAAGGACCCTTGGTTCGTTATATCCCTCAAACAACAAATATCAAAATACAAGTATTGGAGGCGAACATAGTCATAAGCCCTTGAGCTACGCACAAGCATACACACCCAAATGACCATTCAATATTATTGTTTTTACTAATGTCAATCCATACTAATGTCAATCCAACCTAAGTTCTACATTCTGAGGAAACAAGTCAAAAATCACCCGTAAGGCTCATCAGGATATGACTTCCCTCAACATACAAGCCTCTCGTCGATAACAAGTAGGCTAGGTATGTCATGCACATAAATCATTAAATAGGTATTCATTTCACCTATTTACATAGCATTAGGGAAAACGCACAACCCATATAATAAATCACATATGTAGTATATTTAATCACTCGAATATCCTACGTATTTAAATTATGACTTTACTTCTTAAGGTATCTTCCTGAGGTTTTCTCACCACTCGAAGTATATCATTTTAGTCCTCAAATAAATTTAGTAGGTAAACATCTACCCCCTACTAGTCCATGTCCGTATCATCCCTAAATTTTCACGAATTTAATAATTCTCCCAATTAGGTTTATTCACCGACTATCCTTAATTTAATTTTACCCCATAGTTAACTTCTTAGGGTCAAGTCCACAAATATAATATGTCCTACTGGTGTCCCATAAATTCCCCTTTTATTAAAAATAAGTCCCATAATTAAATCCAGAATAATCCCATCGAAATAATTACAAAAGGGAAAAACAATCAAATTTTGGGCAGCAGAATCGAATCCCTTCCATAGAAAAATCATAACTAATTCAAAAAAAATCAGAAAAATACGAGGTTGGAGCCCACGCGATCGTAACGGGGAACCATCTCATTTGAATGAGATACAATCTCGTTTGAACGAGTTGTACTTTCATTCAAACAACCCTTCGTCTTTTCCAACATCTGCCTTCCTCGAACTTTGTGCTTCCTAGACCCCATTTTTAACCCAGAAACAATACGCAAATCGTAACTTCAAATGATCCCAACCTCCCTAGAATCAATTCCAATTGATATAACCAAGTACTTACACTATTTATAACATCAAAACATAACAAAATCGTCATGGAGTTTTGATGAATCGTGCTAATCTTATTTTAAATTCAGAAAACCTGCATTAAATAATTCTTTCTCAAGAACACATACAAACCTCAAATTTCATCATCAATTAAACCAAAATGTTGTGTCGTTAATTCTAATTTCGTCAAAGGAATAATCATAAATGATTTCCAATTCAATAATTACATCAAAATCATCAAATTTTCATCATTGATTCATAGTGTTCGTGGATGTTTATCTCTTTTAATTTAACATGGATATTATACTCACTAATAGGAACAACAATTACACTTGCCTTAATGTGTAGATCTGATCCTTTGGAGAAGATATGTGTAGGATGTCCCCTCATCTTTTTCGATCACTTTTTCGGTGGTGGTGCAAGGTGGTGGAAGGTGGTAGTCCCTTAGTTTTCTCTCAAAACTCTTCCTCTCCTGGGAAAAACCTCTCACTCTCCTCAAAGATCTTTCCTTTGTTTTTAGGTAAATGAATCTAAGTTCACTAATCTCTTCACTTATATAATAAAACCCAATTTTCGTAGTTACTATTCACCTCCTAAATAAAATGACCAAAATACACCTCTGAGGTGTCCTTTGGGTTCTTAATGGATCCGAGACATAAATCAAACCCCCAGGTAGACTTTTCTGACTATTTTGACCCTTATAGACTCTATGGTTCACTCAAAACGACCATTCGGATGAAATAAAAATAATTTACTTTTCATTCCATTTAAATATAGTCCCGACACGACTCAAGCGCGTGTCCCGACTTAATTACCATAATTCTCTTATTCACAACTCGCGACAATTTATAAAAATCATAATCATATGTAAAGTAATAATCATATATATTATTTGTAATCACTAAGTCATATTCAACATAAATCACATATTACTTTATCCTTAAGTATTATTTAAATTCGGATTAATTTTCAATTATTCCAAAATTTAGTCTAATTAATCCCATTTTAAAAGTCATTAAAAATACTCGGTGTTACAGTATCTCCCATGAAGGGAGTGATGCAGTTTAGGAAGAAAGAAAAGTTGGCACCTAGGTATGTAGGGCCTTTTCCCATCATCGAGAGGGTAGTGTCAGTTGCATATAGGCTTTCCATACCGGATCACATGCAGAAAATTCATAACATATTTCATGAGTCATCATTGATGAGGTATCTCAGGGATGACGTGGTGTATCGACTTATAATGTTGGAGGAGACTGACTTAGAGATGGATATTCTTATGAAGAAAAATATGTTTTCATTTTGGACCGTACTAAGTAGATGCTTCAGTCGAAGGTGGTACCATTAATGTGCGTACAATGGGGGCACCATAATGTTGTCAAGTAACGTGGGAGCGCAAGGATGTCATGTGGAAAAACTATCTACAGCTTTTTGTGGCAGCTACATTCGAAATTCGAGGATGAAATTACATTAGTAGTAGGGAAGAATGGCATACCCTATATATTTATAATTATTTAATTTTCACGTGCTTTATATTATTATTTTAATTGGAAAATTTTAAATTTGATTTTTAGTAAATATTAATTAGAGAGATAAATGATTAATAATTATTATTTACTTTTGTGAGAAATTTAAATAGTTTTGTGATTTACTATATATCTCATATGAGTGAAAGTGACAGTTTATTACGGTATGTCGATAGAGTATTACATCGGTGATTCAGTATATTTTATGGGCGATGCGTATGGTACCCACTTGTTGGGCCCGATTAATGTGATGTTAGCATATTTGTAGTTAGGTGACTCAAATGACCTTTTTGAGTGCATTGGTGACCCGAGAAAAGTCGAAATAGTCTAGAATAGGTACCTGGGTGTTATGTTTGGGTTGTGAGGGGTTTTTAGACATAACAGGAGCCATCTATGAGTAGGAATGTCATTTTTCACTTAGGACTAAAAAGAAAAATAGGATTAGGTTAGTTATGGCGATATTTGAGAGTGTGGGAAGGTGGATGGTATCCCACCTTTCATGTTTTACACAAGAGATTGAGAGAGAGAGCCTTAGAGAAGAGAAAAAGAAGAGGCAACTTTGAGAGGAGAAGCAAAAAGACTCAACCCGTCATCAAATTCATAGAAGAATTCAGATTTTAATTCAACAAGGCATGTATATACTTTCTTTATATCGCAAGTTGATAGAAGTTATTTATTTTCACGATTAGAAGTAGAAATCTAAACATTAAGATGCTAAAAAATGAAACTTTCTTAATTGATATAGAGATTGAAATAATAAAATACTGTGGTTTGTAAATTAAACATTAATGGAGATCAATCATACGTGAAATTTGAAATATATTGTGGGATTTAATTGGAAGAACATGTAGAACTTGTATAAAGATCGGATCTTTGATAATTAATTTGAAAAATAATTGCGTTGAATTAATCTGAAGTTTGATTTAAAATCCTTGGATTTGATTTGGGAGTTCAGGTTAATTTTGAGATTAAATACCTCTGAATGTAAGGGTAATGTTGTTTGAGTCAATTTTTGTGTTAGGAGTGGGTGGAAATATCCATTAGAGGGTTTAGAAGAGAAATTATTCCCTCCTATGGAGAACATGTTTGATTTTGGAAGTTGGATAAGGTTGGGAAAAATCGAAGTGTGACACCCCGCTTATTAAAATAACGGGTGGCTAGCTCGTGATCAAAATAAAATATTCGTCTCATATGACTCATTCTTATCATCATTGCCGATTTTTTTTTAAAGTTACTAACCACCTAGTAATTTAAATAGACTCATGCCAAATTTTATCTATCATTAATTAATGATATGCGGAAATAATTAATAAACCATCGACACAAACTGATAACTAAATCCAACACAGATGAATAAGATAAAAAAAGGATGATTGAATCAATCATCGGTTCAATAATATGATACAACGGTAAACTGAAACCTTAACCTGTATACATAAGGTCAAATAAATAACCAAATACCAATATGGAAATACGGATCCTACACTAGAAAAAAATGAACAAAGCATTTATAGAGAAGTTCTGCAACTACCACATGAGCTGCAGTTGCGCATCCCTGGATAGAATCCTCAAACTGGGTGTCCCTGTGGCTGGACACCTAAAATGCTTTGAAAAATATTTTGACACGGGTCAGAGGCCAAGTAAAAAAATTTTGAAATATTTAGCAACCACTTAAAATGCAATAATTAAATATGCATGCAAAGTTTTCATATTTAAGCGAGTGTCGCATTCTCTTGAGGTATAGTTCACCCCTCATCTAATATGCACACCTAACGCTTGTCTTCTAAACTTCCTAGTTATTCTATCCCACCTAACTAGTCGTATCACCTCTTTCTCCCTCTCCACTCTAACCCGAGTACTCTTTCTTTGATTATTATGTTATCTACTGCTTAACTTATTAATGGGGTCAACAATATTAATTCATATAACATTCACACTAGTTATATAAGAAACCCCTTTTTAAATCATATAACTTTCACACTAGTTATGTAAGAAATACATTCACACTTATGTATTAATCTTGTATACAACTATCTACTCATTTTATATACGTGCTAGTATACTACAACATTCACACACATGTCGCATATAATAGCCATCCTTTTCTGAGTAATAACTCACCGAATGCTTTCTCTCAAATTCTATCATGTCCTAGCCATGCTCACTCTAACCCAGCCACCTCAACTCGGACTAGATCACACTGAACTTGGGAAAAAATATCGCAATGTAGTGGAAGCAGTCAAATTTCCTTCACCGAAGGTGAAAGTGAATCATACCTAAAGAGGTTCACCTATGAAAATAAATCACACAATAAAAATCCAGGACGATATGACCTGGGGACTATGCTCTCCTTGCTCCTCAAGCCAGGGGGTTCAACCACATCATGCAACCTACGATGATAGCACTCGAGGGGTATGCTTTCACATAAATATCATTCACACCGATATTTCTAAGACACATAAATATATTTATACTATCACACAAAACTGTACACATATATTTAATAAGGCCCGGCTAACCCATGCCTAACATCGATAGCGCTAGCCCAATAATAACAAAGTCTATGTCCCAACTTGTCATTTAATTAACACACAGTAATTAATTTGCCATTTATTGTGTCACCCAACTATAATATCTCGACTCACTCATTCGATTCATAACTTTATCTCTTAGTACAACACACACAAAATTCCACTAGTTAATTTAGCACTTCTCATTAAATTTAATGTTCGATAATTTATTATATATATACTTATAATAAATTAGACCAGCTACTCCATGCCTAACTCCGGTCACGCTAGCCTAGAAATATTTGAGTCAAAACCCCGACTCTTAATTAAATAGATTTCATTTCAATTAATTTTCCAAATGGTGTCAGTCAACCAAAATGCCTGGACTCCCTTACTTGGTCCGTTTATTAACCTATAGGTTTTAATTCACAAAATTCCAATTAATTATATTGGCACACTCTTTAACTAACACATATTCTGATATTCACTTACCAAAGTCCTAAGTATTTCTCCCTTTAACTTTATGACACAAACTCCCACCGATAGGCTAAAACCCATATAATCAGTTTAAATAATCCGAAGTGTCGATCTCTCAAGACCCTTAGTAATTATCATCCCTTTTATTTTCACCCATAAATTAAATCCCTTTAATTTCTTCCCCCTAATTATTCCATATTCTAACTATATTATTGATAGGACACTACAAAAACTCGAACCTATATTGATCAAAGGTAAGAAAAATTCTCAATGTCTCCAGCCGGAAATAGAAAGGAAAATATGGTGGCATGTTGGAAGTGTCGCTCGAACGATGCCCCAGGTCGTTCGAGCGATATGTTAGGCTCTCTCTCTCCTCCGTCTTATTCACACTGCTCTAAAATTCAATCCAGTATTCTTCTTCTCCTAAAGACTCCTTCCACCCTTATTGACTATGGAACTTCTGTACGGACCCTCCTATTTTAACCAAACAATAATGTCTTACGACTCACCCTTAATAATGGTTTGTAATGATAGTAGCAACCAAACACTGTATTAATTTTCATCAAAATTTAAAATCCCTGTAGTGGGTTTCTCCATGATTTCTTCCCACCTGCTATCACAATTTTGACACAAAATCTCAAATCTCTCCATGGCTACTACTTGGTATCTACTATAATATAAAGTCTACCCTCACTCACTTATAGAACATCACCAATTGTACTTCTTTTCTTATGCACGACTTGAACAATCTATAAACCCTAAATCTATGAGATAACCTACCCCAAAAATGAACTTAAATTTACACCCACTATGATATGAATTGAAATACTACAAACTAATTGAAAGCAAGTTTAACTACTTTCCTAGACAAAGTTGTAGAGTCTAATTTCCTTTGTTGTAGACGAGGTTTGATGAAAAACACTTCAGTTTTTTTCTTGCTTTGGCTCCTAAAGGCTCTCCAAATCGATCCCATTTTCTCATATGCAACTAGGTTTTTTCTTATTTGAGTTTTGACTACCACAAACTCTCTAACTTAGGTTTCAGATCACTGAGCCCGAAATTAAGATTATGGGCGCAATTAAAATCACTCAAACACCCCCGTGTGCGCCAGATTATGCCTATTAATGGCCCGAAACCCAATTACTACCCCCGGGTACTCTTTTACGACTATCTCAACCTATTCAGAATCAGCTGTGAACTCAGAATTGCCGTTTGAGTCACTTTACTAAAATTTTCTAATATTGACTTCAAATTACAAAACATGTGATTACATAAAAATATCCCAAATTAATTAAATCTCAATTCACCAAATTGAATAGATCCTCTAATTTAAATGAATTCTCCAAATCAAAATTTTAAATTCCTCCAAATTAAATAATTTCGATTTCACCAAAATACTTTAATTCCATGCCCTCAAAATTACGGGGTGTTACGTACGTCCCCCTTAGAAAGGAATTTCGTCATCGAAATTCAGATGAGCCTAGTACTCCAAGCCTCGAATACTTCCTTATTCATATGCCTCTAGGATCACTACACATATCTCTACCCCCTTCTAATTGTGAATTATATTATAGTTAATTTAACTACTCTGGGTGCCCATGCACCCTGTACCCGTGCATAACCGAACAAATGCTACCCGACTCCAGTAGCCAGAAATCGTAATATAACTTTAAACTCATTTATTTCAACATGTGTATATATTAACCAAGGTACTAAACCTGTGTGTTAATGACCAAACATCTCCCCACTTCCAATCACTACAAAAAAAATAGCTTTTGAGACGGTGGCCTAACAGTCCTAAAAGATCATTTATCCGTCTCAAACACTTTTTGTGACACTATTTGGGACGGCTAGGGGGGGTCTTTTTGATAGGGGGTTATAAATACTTTTTTTGACGCCATAACCGTCTCAAAAGAGTTTTTTGAAATAGGAACAACTCCGTATCAAAATGTCCTCATTTTATATGACCCTTTTGAGACGGCACAAGAGCTGTCACAAAAGATTGTTTTTGAAACGAAAATTAATCTGTCTCAAAAGATTACTATTTTAAAAAACCTTTTTGAGACGGCAACATAGCCGTCTTTAATATATTTTTGGGACAGTTTTATCCATCCCAAAACAGGTGAAGGGATCTTAAAATTTTTGCACCAATATTTTGTGGAGAATAAAATCTACCGCTAAAGTTTAATATAGAATTTAATTACATTTGAAACAAAACAAACAACGAATAATCATAAAATGTAATACATAAGGTGATTTTCAACCAACAGAACGAATCATTTTCATTCCACAATAAATAGACTTCTTACAACCATCTCCAAATATTCATCAAAACAAGAATTATAACACTAAGTTCAAATATTTGACTTGACAACAAAAATACATTAATTTATTAATACTCCAAACATGAAATGCTTTTATCAAACTAATACCGCAACATTGAAGCGTACGACCTCCAAAACCACTAATTAACATTTGCATGTTCTACAAAAATTGTCACCTTCATAAAAAAAAATATAGTTTCGATTATGTCAGAATTAATGCCCCTCGTCAATAATACGATGTGCAAAATGAATCAATATAGTATATTTTCATCATTAACAATATAAATATCCAACTATTATTATTTTTTAAAAAATTCGGCAAAGTCTCCTTTGTTTATTCATGAAAACCACAGGTAGCCAACCTGTTTTAATCATCAAAATTATTGATTCTAAGAATGATATACACCAACAGCAGAAAATTTTAACCACCACCATAATAAATTCTCACCACCATAACAAATTTTCCCCACCGCCATTGAAAATTTAACTTTAAACAAGAGAATTTTTCATTATATATATATAAGTAATTATATGTATGAATTATATTGTATTACCTAGTCGGACTGAATCGTCGAGGTAGTGGAAGCTTGCTGAAGGGTAAAACTTTGGAACAAACTTTGCATTTTACTTCGCATTTCACTTCGCATATCATTCTTCATCTGTAATAAAGCTTGTTGGTTGCGAATATCTAACTCTTCAAGCTCCTGTAGATGTCGAGTCTCTCGATCTTCAGCTTCTTTCTTTAACTGGTTAATTTCTGCCAATAATAACTGAGATGAACATGCTTTTGTCGATGTTGGACTAATACCTTCTCCCTTTAATAAAGCATACCCATGCCCTCCATATCCTACTACATCAGTAAAAATCGTGTTCCGCACTTCTGGGTCATTTTGTTGCTCTTCTGGTAGCTCATTTAGTCGTCTTTCAAGCATTTTCTACCAACTGAATTAATATTATTATTAATGAACATAAAATAATTTTCAAGAACACAATTTATAACAAATATTAAATAAATCTTTCAATCATCTCTTACGAATTAATATTTATACATACCGCTCTATCAAATGATCCATCTTCAACACTAAAAGTTTTATTATTTGGAGATCGAGTGGCTTTCCACATTCTAATATTGTCGATGGGCTCCCCCAGTTCTATCCTCTAAAAAAAACAATGTATGTATATTAATACTCTTATATTAAAATCAGAAATATTTATAATAATAAAAATTCCAACCTCCTTTGCTATTTTAGCATGTGGCTTTCGTCCTGTCCTTGAGTAAGCACATTCAACTTCACGGTTCTTAGTGTTTTGATCGGCAATATCCTAAATATTTGAATAAATAAAAATAAAAATTATGATACTAGTGAAGAAGAATGTATGTATAAAATTCTTAATAAATGTGATATTTATACCTTAATCTTCTTTAGACCTCAGTATTTCACCAATTCAGGCCACTGATCTTTTTCAACTCGTTCAGGCATATAACCCAACCGCTCTTCATCTGTTTGAGACTTTTTATAGTGATTCGCCTTCACTCGATGCTTCCATTGCTTCCACGCAAGTCCCATCCTTGCAAAGCAGATTTGTTTAAAACCTTCCGGTGCATTTGTGTTATTCTAAGAACAAAAAAAATAAATTAGTTAAAACTTGATAGCTAATTAACAACAGAACAAATAAATAAATCAAACTAATAAGTTACCTTCACTTCCTTCCAAATATTATCGAGTGCTTCCTCGTCCGCCTCTCTCGAATCCAACATTGTCAATGGAAATAAATTTCCACACCTTGCGTAATAACCTAAATGTGACATCAATTTACTTTCAAGTTTACAAACTGGCTGACAAAGTTCATTCCATTCCAATATCTTCTTTTTGTTATCATTCCATTCGAGCCAAGGCCTTTCCCCCTTTCTAAACCTTTTTTACTAGTAAGGGTAGCCATTCTACCTGGAAAAAAAGTTGATAAATAATGTTTATACATATTATTCAATATGAATATAAACATAATAGTAATACAAATGGAGATATACAAACACTGTGTAACACAGCATACCTGTGAGATCCTCACCATCTAAAGAGGGTGGAGGATTGGCATTCCCAACTGAATTATCAATTTGCTCAATATTTGGGGAAAGTTGACGAGTAGGTGTTTGAAATAAAGAAACTTGAGCTCTTGAGTTGAGGTGTGTATTATGGTATGTTAATTCAATATTTGGTGAAAGTTGTGGTTGCATCTCTCTATTTCCATGGTCCCTTATGTTCTGTTGCACGGGAGTAATTTGATATGTCCTCTCTAAATCATTTCTCACTGGAGTTGTGAGTGGTTGCTTCTCGAGTAGTCTTTCCTCGCCTATGAGGTCGGACATAGTCAACCGACGACGACGACGACGACGACGACGCCTCAATGTCATGGATCTGTTTATTTGCATTTATCATAGCAAGAAGTTACATTTCAGTTATATATCACATTTCAACATCGGTTATAAAACTAATCAAACATGAAACAAAATATAAAATGATCGATCATTACATTAAAATGATCATGTTCACTTCAAAATCATTTCCAAGAATAAGAGGAGCAACGTAAACCCATTACTGATAAATACTTATTAATTTGAGTCATAGAGATCTTGATTTCATCCGTTAGCATCATTATCATATACATCATTCTTCCCTCCTTTAAAATATTACTCCATAAAAAGATCTCGACTCAAGCTTTCGTGAAAAACTGGATGGGCCATACAACCAAAACAAATATTTTTGAGAATTTTGGATTTTTTATCTGAGACATAATAAACCTCTCATTTTTGGGTCCAAAAACTAAGTTGGCAACCACTTAAGGTTTTAGATTAACCCAAATATGTTGAACCCCAAGAAAATATCTCAATCACAGCCCACTAGAGACTAAAGCGTGGAACAAATAAGTTGAAACAAAACCCTTTCCTTTAGAACTACTATCACAATTAAGCTTATAACACATATGCTTTCGAGGAATTCATCTAACAATAAGCATCTTTCTTTGAATTGGTGGAAATGAAGTTTTTAAGAAGGAATCATTATCTACCATTGAAAAATATCACATTGTTAATACCAAAGGGTCATAAGGAGAAGTCTCATAAAAAAACCTATTTTATCTTTCCACATCTCCCAACTTGTAATAGAAGGAAGGATCTAGTTAATAATACCTTAAACTGAGTAAGAATTTGTGTGAATTCACCAATTACTCGGTCTAAGTTTAATAATAAATGACTGCACAGGAATCCCAAGTCACTTTTAAAATGTGACTAAATAGACGCTACAAAATCACCTATAGAAAACGTATGCTGGACAGTTTCCATGTTAAAAAGTTTGCACAACATTAACACTTTGAATACGATCTAACATTATGCTTAATAAGTTAATTATCCATTGGGATGAGTCTCTGCAGAAGCCTCCACACAAAAACATAGATTTTAAATTGTAATTTCTGGTGTCAAACATGGGAATATGAAAAAGATGAACATCTCTTCTTTAATACACTCCCATGCAAATTTAATAGAGAAAAGACCATTAGAATTAAGCTCCAAAATAGTAGTCCCGTACCTTTGAATATTAGGATATATCTTAGTAATCTCTGATATGACACTTGTAAGAATGAATTAACCAGAAAGAGTTAGATTAAATTAATTATCATAGATGAATGAATGAACCGTTTGTGGCCAGTGAGGCAGAGGATCTATAGCATCAGGTAAACAATGAATTGGAAAACATTGGTCTCTCAAAAAATTAACATGTCCTCTACCAATCAACCAACTAATGTGAGGTTCCACTTCAAATCTAATATGATACATTATTCTTCAAGTATTAGAAGAATAACCACTACAGTTATACAACATGGGATGTTGATTTCTATAATATTTCGTGTACATGAATGATTTCAAAAAGGAATTGCTAATTCTGAATTTCCACCATAGTTTAGCAGTAAGAGAATTTATGATATCATCAAGAGATCTTTAGACCAATGCCACATTCATTAGTATCTTTACATATGAAATCCAAATTTCTCCAATGAAGCTTTTGACCAAATTATGATTCTCCCCAAAAAAAAGAAGCAAAAATCTTTTTTATCTTTTAGATGACTTATTTGGGAGGATCAAGAACTGAGAACAAGTAGATAAGAAGACTTTGTAAAACATGCTTAATAATAAACATTTTTGCCCTTATTAATAAGAGTCCATTGCTCCATCCATGGATTCTTGTATAGACCTTGTCAATAAGGTTATAAAAGACAACAAGATTTGCTTCCAATATAGACATGATAACCACGGTAAGTGATAGAGAATTATTTTTTGGAAAATCCAGTGATGTTTCCAATCATGTTAGCCCTGACATTACTCATCAAAGGGGAAGTTAGATAATAACTCTACTTATTAATAAGTTGTACAGATGCCCCTTTATATTCTTCAATCAACCTCATCAATTCTTTAATTGATTTTCCCCCATTAGTAAATATAAGAATATCATCACCATAAGCTATGTGGGAAACTGTAGGCACATTTGTAATAGTCAAATAAGGTTGGATTTTTCCCTCATCCATTCTACAATTCAAACTTATGCTAAAGACTTCTGCAGCCACAATAGAAAGAGTATGAGATAAAGTATCTCCCTGCCATAATCCTCTAAAAGAAGAAAAGAAACTTGTAGGTTCTCCATTAACAAAACCAGAAAACCAACAATTGGAAATGGCCTTCCACACCAAATCAATCCATAATTCACATAAACCAAATTGTCTAAGAACGTTGATTAGAAAAACACAATTAACTATATCATGTTCTTTATAAATATATAGATTAAATATTATATTCCCACCATGAACTTTCTTATTAATGCTTATAACCCTTTCTTGAACTAAACGGATGTTATCTGCCATTTCTCTACCATCCACAAAAGCACTTTGATGTCAAGAGAGAATTTTGGATAAACTAAGGCCTAATCTGGCAGACATAAGTTTAGTTATACTAGGGGCCTCAGACAACGAGACCCCTTATCTCCTAGCCTATTCATTATTGTTGCAGAAGTGCTAAGTAGAAGTATTGATAAATTATTTTTCTCAAAAAGGCAATTCCATTCTCTCATCCTCAAAGAAGCAAATTGATATCTCACCTTAGATTTGCACATGATGTCATAATTTTCATAAAAAGTGGGAAACATAGTCTTAAGCTCTTTTCAACATGCTTAAAGACTATGAATCTGCTTCAAGTTAGCTGGTGAATATCTCTAACAACTCCTTCTATGTGGATGCTAAAATAACTCCAATAACGAATAAAGCCATTGCCACTCAAACAGGTCTGAATTTTAAACCATTCCCTCTTAAATATTTGGGGGTGCCATGTAACTAAAGGAAGAAGAAAAATCATTTAGTTTTCAGAGCTGCTGAAGAAAATAAGAGTCAAACTAAATGTTTGGTCTTCTAAACTCATTTCACATGGAGGTTAAAGTTACTTTAATTAAGCATGTTCTTTCTTCCATGATTGTCTTCGTGTTATCAGTGTTAAATCCTCGTTAGGTTGTTCTAAAGAGGATCAATAACATTTTTAGTAAGTTCTATTGGGGTGGCTATAATAGAGACAACCCTATTAAAGGACCAAGTGGACTAAGGCTTATTTCCCTTATGAATAAGGGGGTTTAAATATAAGGAGATTAGAAGACATGGTAAACTCATCTAGTATGAAATTGTACTGTATGAAATTGCAGCCATTAGAGACATGGCAGAGGGCTTTGTAGATGCTGAAAAGGAACTGTGGCTTCCTTGTACCACATGAGAATTTACTTACAAATCAACTTTTAATGTTTGCAGACAAGCTAGACCTATTTCTCTGAGTTGGAAAATTAATTGGCAACTTGATTGTCCTATGAAGATTTCTAACTTTATTTAGAAATTACTGAATAATGCTATTCCATTAGAACTTGAGATACAAAGAATTGACATAAGGATAGCTACTATGTGCAGAGGCTGTGAAGCTAATGAAGAAACAATTGGTCATGTATTCATTTAATGCAAACTAGAAAAAGAAGTGTGGTGTTTTTCATCAAAAAAATTGCGATTCATTTAAATATACTTAAAATATTGACCTGCCAGATGCTGATAATCATTTAAATAAGCTGAAACAAAACCCTATTCCTTCTCCTATAGATTCTTCAGAAACCCTATCCCTAACGAATTGAAAAAGCGTGGAACAAATAATCCATAGCTAACATCTGGAATTGTGCCTATTTTACTATAGATTCTTCAGAAACCATTTCCAATTGAGCCTAAGATTTTTGGTTCAAGCTAATCTAGACAGGCGCAAATCAATACTCGTGGTCATGGATGTCCCATAGAATCTCCCTCCACTGGTTCCACCTGCCCTTAGTGTCACTCTGTCACACACTCGGTTGATATATGTCTGACTCTACTTGATATCTGTTGCTAATTTTACCTGCGATAATTCAGTAACATATACTTTTTTATCCACTGGGTTTCTCTATCAATGACTTTTTATCCACGGGGTTGATATATGTCTGACTCTACTTGGTAGGAGGCAAGCAAAGGTCGATGCTGTAATATGATGCTGCAGATATTACAAAAACTAAAGGAAAAAAAAAGGATATTGCTTCAGATGATGTGAGCCCTACGTGTAATAAGAGGCCTATGGATGAACATACGTCTCAGTTCAGTCCCAAACACAAAAGGACCAATGTCACTAGGGAAAGGGTTAAGATCTGTAGACAGATGACTCAGTGTTTGGTCCACGGTGGGGGATCATCATCCCCATATAGTGAAGTGGATCCATTTACCTTTGACCCTGAGCACTCGATCATACTGTAGCAGCTAAAAAATGATGCAGACTCTATCTTTTGCCACACAAATAATGTTGTTAATGTGGTCCACTATCATGAGTATGCCCCTAATTTTCAATTCTTTAGTGATTTTAATGTTGATGATTTATGGAATGTGGTGAAGCATCAAATGCAAGTGGTAAATTCTCACCCATACTTGTATTTTTTTAATTTTGTTAAAATATTTGGCATTATGCTGATGTCTTTGCCTTTCTTTCAAGGTGTGATGGGTTCCACCATCACCATCTTAAGGGAGAAAGTAACACCGTCCCCAAATGCTTATGAGGACGAAAGATAGGCCACTTCTATGCTCCTTACCCACCATGGGACCATGAATCCATGATTAAGGAACTAAAGACTGCGCAAGCTAATTATGAAAAGGGCAGAACTGAGATTAAGGAGAAGTATGATCAGTTTGTAGTGAACGTTCAACAACTATTAATTATAAAGCATATGATATAGCGAATTCAGTAATCACAAAGCAAATTCAGCAAACTAGCTAATTCAGAAAACTGACAAAATATATGTTCAGATATGCAGCAAACTATATGTTCAGTTATGCATTTGTTATAAGAAACACTACTCAGTTATGCATCAGTACAAAACCAAACTACAAATGCTCCAGTTCAAAAACAAAAATAACTAGTTTATAACTATATCTCCCTCAAGCATTGTCCCTCTAAATTTCATCTCCATCTTCGTATTCATCTGCATCTGCATCTTCGTGATCATTAGCTTGAACAACACTAGTGTCAACTATTAATCCATCTCCATCCCTCACCCACCGTAAGTTGTGATCTTCATTCAAATTTTGCATGACAAACGTCTCATCTCCATTAAGCAACAATTCTTCTCCAGTTTCTTGAACTGTCGTGTACCTATCAAATTGGTCTCTTGGTGTCATAGGAACAACAACATGCCAATCTGTATCGATAGGGTCCTGCATGTAAAATACTTGTTCTGCTTGGGATGCTAGTATGAAAGGTTCGTTACTCTCTCGATCATCTTTATATTGCAAATGCTTGAAATTCACCAGCGTATAGTTAAACTCGTCAACTTTTGTACCCATGTGATTTTCAACCCAATCACACTTGAATAACACAAACTTCATGCCATTAAGATACTGAACTTCAATAATATCCGTTAGTTCCCCATAATATGTAATATCACCCACAATGGGGTTTTTATCCTTCCGGGTAGAATAACTCATTTGTTCGGATTTTATAAAAACTCCTCTATTTTGAGTTTTCTTTCCCTTATCAAGTCTCTTTGTTCGAAATCTAAAACCGCTAACAATATAAGTGTTGAATCTGACCGCATCCTTAAGAGGACCTAAAGACAAGCATTTGATTTCTTCGGATATTTGCACACCGTCACGTCCCAATTTAATAACCTACAGTATATTAAAGTAAATGTCAATAGAAAAGTATAGTATTTATTCATAATTCAACTATTAGTTATGATATTTTCGCTTACATAATCCTTAAACCATTTGTGGAACTCATCGTTGTGAAGACGATTAACACGATGCTTTTGTGAATCTTGAGGATACTTTAATAAAAGTTCCACAGGATGCTTTCTATAAGTAAACAAATACCCATATGTCAATTCCACAAAAAATATAAAAATGATTTTCACAAACACCAATTACTTATAATCAAACTTACTCAAGAAATGGTGCCACTGCCTCAGTGTTGGTAAGAATGTGCCGATGAGCTTGCATATACATTACAGAATCAAGTTCAAATTGAGCTTTTTTCCCAATTGCACGCCGCCGTTGCACACCGTCACGTCCCAATTGTAGGCACATTTGTAATAGTCAAATAAAGTATATGCAATTTTATTTCTTCGGATATTTGCACACCGTCACACCGTCACGTCATGCATTCCTAAAGAATAACAGAGTTGGAAATCGAGGCCTCGGGATGAGCCCGATTACCAACGTAGCCTTTTAAAGTGTGGAGGTACCTTTCAATTGGATACATCTAATGGTAAAGGACACAGCCAGCAATTAAGAGTTCGTCTGACAAATGTATAGGAAAATGTTCCATCACATCAAAGAAACTCGGAGGGAATATCTTCTCAAGGATACAAAGTGTAAGGGCCATCCGATCTTCAAACCTTTCCAAATCAGTTGCGATAACTGCTTTTGAGCACAGTATAACAAAGCAATTGCTCAATTCAATCAAGACTTTGACAATATGAGGGGGCAATACCCTTCTCGCGGCTATTGGAAGTAATTGTTGCATTAAAATATGATTATCATGGCTCTTTAATCCTGAAATATTCTTTCTTGCATGTTCACACACCGTGAAATGTTCGAAGAGTAGCCATCAGGAACTTTAACATTCTGCAACACTTTTAAAAAAATCTCCTTCTCTTTGTTACTCATCGTGTACTCTACTGGGGGGAGGTACTCTAGATTTAACCCTCGTGGTTGAGGATGTAGGTCTAATCTAAGACCCAATTTTTTTAGAACTTTTCGAGCCAGTAAATTGTCTTTTGTCTTCCCTTTAGTACCCAACAATGTAAACAGGACATTATCGCAAACGTTTTTCTCAATATGCATGACATCAAGATTATGGCGAATCAGATTATCCTTCCAATATGGCAATTCAAAAAATATGCTCTTTTTTTTCCAACCAAATCTACATTTTCGAACTACCTGTTTACTTTTTTCTAACGCCTCTATTTCCCTCCTTCTAAAGAAATCTTCCATCTTATATTCACATTCAATGTCAAGATCATTCAACTGTTGCAATACTTGTAAGCCCGAAAGTTTAAGTGGGGCTGGACGTAATTCTACCCTCCCATTAAATGGTGCCTTCTGCCTACGAAGCCTATTGCGCGAGTCTAAGAATCGACGATGACCCCAATAACAGAACTTCTTACCCTTATCTAATCGCATTTACTGGTGGTCTTCGTTACAGCAAGGGCAAGCAAATGTACCTTTTGTGCTCCATCCCGATAACATCGCATAAGAGGAGAAATCGTTAATGGTCCACAACAACGATGCATGCAACTGAAAGAACTCCTTACTTGACGCATCTTAAGTGCGTACACCATTAACCCATAGCTCAATCAACTCATCAATCAATGGCTGTAAAAATACATCAATCTTATCTCCGGGTCCTTTTGGTCCATCTATAAGAATAGACAAAATCAAGTTAGGTTGCTTCATGCACAACCATGGAGGTAAGTTGTAAATAATGAGGATAACTGGCCATGTGCTGTGCTTAATGCTCATATTACCAAACATATTAAATCCATCAGCAGCTAACCTAAGTCTAACATTACGAATCTCCCTCGCAAAAAAAGGGTTTTTCTCATTAAATGTTTTCCAAGCAGGAGAGTCAGCGGGATGTCTCATTACACCATCGTCGATCCTTTCTTCAGCATGCCATTTCATTAAAGGAGCTGAATAGGATGACCAAAATAATTTCTGCAATCTCGATTTCAAAGGGAAGTATCTCATTTTCTTTACGTCTACCTTCGGACCATGGACACCATCAATACTTGAGTCCTCATCTTATATCGAGAAGATCCGCATATGCCACACTTTTCAAGACCCTCGGTTTCATTACGAAACAACATACAGTTATTTGGGCATGCATCCCATGTCTTGTACTTGAATCCCAAGTCTTTTTTTAGCTTGTTGGCTTGGTAGAAAGACTTGGGAATGCTAGCATGCGGAAACATCCTCCCCAAAAATTTCAATAAAGCCGTGAGAGAACAATTTGTCCAACCATGAAGTTGCTTCATTTGCAAGAGTTCAACAACAAATGATAATTCGGTAATCCCAGGAGAAATTTTTTCATAAAAGTCGCATTGAGCCTTTTTCATAAGACTATAGTACTCTGGAACATCTCCGTCGGATTCAAAGACATCTTCGGTGTTATATTCCTCCTCACGCATATTGTCATGCGCGTGGGAAATACCTATTCCCTCTTGAACCATTGTAACCATGTTATCTCAAGCACTCAGTTCAATAGGTATATGTATATCATCAACTAACATATCATCCCCCGGAGTATTTGTATTGCTTTTTACACCACGAAAAGTTTCTCCATGAAAAATCCAAACCTTATATGTCTTGTCGAAACCATGCATCTCAAGGTGATCTCTCACAGTTTGTCGGGCGTGATACACTCGATTTGCACATCTCTTACAGGGGAAATAGATTTTCGTTGTCTCAATGTTTTTATTAGCATATGCATAGTTAATAAACCCTTCAATCCCATTAATGTATTCCTTTGAACACCGATTGCGAAAATCAATCCAACTCTTATCCATGGTTCCCATCTATGAATCTAAAAAAAATGTCAGTAAATTTATATTTCATAATATAAAGATAAAGAGATTAATAATGTTTTCGTAAGATGATGAAAAGCTAAAAAGATTAATAATGGCAAACATGAATTCCTAAAAAGATTAGCACATAAAAGGAGAAAAAACTATAAAATAAGAACATAATTCATCACATCAATTTAAGTATTATTATGGCTAACTAAACCGAGAAATTCAAATTTGAAATATTGAAGTATTAATGCACGCATGATAATGGAAAGTATCAAACAAAAATTCACACAATCAACTAATTAACATCTACGTCACTAAACATTTACACATTAAAAAACTCACAAGGCACATACCCATTTTCAACCTCGTTTGAATCCGTATGCTCATTTTCTTCTTCACGTGGCACAAACTCGTCATCATCACCAATGATTTTTTTTTACCCTTTGAACCACTTTTTTTATTTTTATCTTTGTTTTTAAGTGCCGAATACAATTCATGTATTCCCAATTCCTTCAATTTTGCTCTATTCTCTTTTATTCTCTTCCTCTTTTCTTTCTAGTACTCCTTCATTTTCACAAACTTTTTATGAGAAAAGATGTGTAATTAAAGAAGGAATGAGACTCATACTGCTTCTTTAACATGTTAATTTCATTTCTATACTTGCTCCCAAAGTAGTTGTAGAACTTTAATGACTCATTTGGTTCGAGGTTTGGAAAAGGAATTTAGAATTCCCCTCATCTAGAATTACAATGTTTGGTTGGAAATTTGGGAGGAACTTAGAATTACTAGAATTTATAATTCCAACAAAATTGGAATTCTCATTTCCCCTCTAAAATGGGGGAATCCTATATTCCTGGGCATTCTAGTTTACTTTTGTGGTGAGACAAAAATACCACATCACTTAAACTCACACATACATTATCTCTCTCTTACACACACACACACACACACACTCTCTCTCTCTCTCTCTCTCTCTCTCTCTCACACACACACACACACTCTCTCTTTCTCTCACATTATCTCTCTCTCTCTCACACACACACATATACTCTCTCTCTCTCACACACACACACACACACACACACACTCGCGCGCACACACTCAAATCAAGTAGAAGGGTATTTTAATTAAATGATATTTATTCCTAATATGGGAAAATAATTTAGATGCCGAAAAAAAAGAATTCTCGTTCGAACCAAACAATGGAAAGGATTTCAAGATTCCAGGAAGTTAGAATTCCTGGAATCAAGAATTCCCATCCCTTTTCTAAACCTCGAACCAAACGATCCCTAAATCATTTTTATCCTTGCCTTTAGCTTTGTAGTAATAAAACCCAATATCATTTAACTTCATTCTTAGAAATACATAAAAAAAAAAAGATCTACCAATCATAACTTTACATCAAAAACCTAATCAATCGTTCTACAAACCTCAAATACATAAAAAAAACACATTAATGGTTTGGGAGAAGAATAATTTTAGGATCTTTGAATAATTGGTTCATGCATTTAAGAATTTCTGTAAAAATTAAATAAAAAATTATTATAGAATCATTGAGCCAACATGAACCATAATGCTATATAATATCAAACAAAATAAATAGCCTATTATAGATCTTCTTATTAGGTCACATTGAAAGCTACAAAAAAATTAAAATCAACAAATAAGCATCCACTCTTTATTTACATTTTATATAAGTATTACACATATGGTTATTTATTTACAGCTTTATGTATATGGCATCATTAATTATGTCTAAACAATAATTTTTGATCACCCATTGTTACCATTGTGCAACAGACTATTTACAGTAGCATATTTTGAAGAAGAAAAATAATAAATAAATTAATAACAATAATTTTTATGCTGTTTTCCTAAAAAAAAAAGTAAAGATGAAAACTTACCATGAAAAGAAAATAAAGGGAGAGATAACGCAGCTGGGGGAGGGAGAGAACGCAACTATGGTGGGGGGGAGCGCGCCGCTGTGGGTGGAGAAGAAACGGCCGCGGGTGGGTGGGGGGGGGGGAGGGGGGCGACGGGGGGCGGTTTGGATTTGTTGGAGACGAGATTTGGGTCTTTAGTTTGTTTATGTTTTGTGTTTTTCATTTTTTGTTTTTTTTGAGGTGGGAAGTTAGGTTAAAGTGTTAGAGCGGGAGATGAAAACAATTAGTAGTGCGAATCAATTTTTTTAGCCGTCTTATTTGGTTTATCTTTTGATACAGTAAGTATTTACCGTCTCATTTGCTTTACTTTATAAGACGGATATAATTAATCGTATCAAAAAGTGACCTTTTTCGAGACGGGTATAATTAACCGTATCAAAAAATGACCTTTTTTAGACGGATATAATTAGCAGTCCCAAAAAATAATAGTTTTTGAGACGGCTCATTATATCCGTATAAAAAAGTATGTTTTAAAGACTATATTTTGTCTGTCTCAAAAAATAGGGTCTTAAAAGCAACTTTTTTTTATAGTGAATGTTACGCTAATTTTCATCCGTGGGATGTCTCGTAAAGAAAAATCCAAATAAGGAACCCCTCTTTTACACTGCTACCTAACAATTTATGTCGTTGAGATCCGCTGGGCCCTCAGTCCATATCACGTACCCCCTAAATTGACGTCTCCTAACATAAAAGTATACTCGTCCACTCTCATGTTACAAAAGATATTATACAATGTAGTGCCCCTTACTATCACCGGTTCCTTAGCACTAAAAAGTCACGAGCTATATAACCCCGCTCGATAATAAAACTATTCACCTTGAATCCCATGAGGGTGAATAAAATGTATCACACGATAACATATATACACGTATATAGAGACTAAACCCTCTTTCAGGTGATAACTAGAACAAGTAAATCATATCTACAAATAGTGAACATAAAATCTCATCATACTATATACCATAGCCCAAACATCCCAACATAATTATTAATAATGTCTCGTATGTAACATACATATCTCGAGTTCATCCCCACACTCTCGGTGTGGCTATACCATACATGTATTCTTGATTTACCCATAATTTGCAATTTAGTTCTTCTCGATATTGCCCTATCCATTTACTTGTGGTATATAAGTTTTCTTAGTACCTCCTTCGCGGCACTACCCGGCACCACTAGCCATGTATAATAATAGCTCTCAGGTTAAAGTGGTTCTTATACACATCTAATAATTTAACATTGAAAACCAATGCACTACCATCCAATAACGTCGCACTACTCCTAACTCTTATAAAGGTTCATGCGTGTAACCTCTCTCAAGGAAGCTCAAAATAAATTCACCAATACCCTACTCCCCAGCATTGTCGATCATCAAAATTCTTAGGTCTAAATCACCTAACTAAGATATCATCATTCCTTTCTCCCTACACATCAATCAAATTATTTATCCACATGTCTCTTAAGGAGTTAGACGATACGACACTCTCACCATCACTAAGTTCTCAACAAGTAAACAATAATGAGTTAAAAACTCTCTGCTCAAAGGTGAACCTGATATACCCTGAATCACATCACTAAAAGTCCCTACGCACCGGGATCCAATATAACTAGACAACTTTAATCTCTGAAGCCTTCATTATAAAAATATCACCATGAGCTCGACCCTCTTTCAAGTGAGACATCGCCAAAATATCCATCATGTCCCAAAACCGTGAACACGATAGTCTTGTTGTAACCGCCCACCATCTCATAACTCTCTGTACCCAGGATAAAACCATACCTCGAATATCACCTCTTGAAACGAGCTATCCACATAAAATATATCCTCTCAGCATCCACACTTGCTACCCTGCAGATGGAACTAAGGGGATCACCACTAACTCAACAGTAAATATATACCATTATGGTAATATTACCGATACCTCTACTAAACCTTTTTCACATGTGAATCTAGTACTAACAAACTACTGTGACTCACTCGTGTCACAGAGAACAGACCCCCCATCACCTCGAGATAAAACTCATACTTTCAATTGTCAATAACACTAGACATTCAAATGGTTCCTCGACATAACACCTTTATTCCAACTAAATTTAAAAACATCTTATAACTATTTCCCCTTGTGGGAATCCCGTTTCTGTCCCCAATTCACTGCTAATAACAATCACACATGCATTCCTACTATTTACACATAAGACACATCTATTTTTCATTCCCTTTTATCTGACCCCATTATCCATGCCGGGGTTGCCCTTCTTGCATACCTAGTAGTCTTTACCCTTATTGCTACCCCCGTTGTCCACTTTGCTCTGCTGGCCTTATGGGACTCATTGCTGGACTTGACGAAAATGACTGAATCCATCATCACATGGTAAAAATCCTATTGCTCTCACTAATTAAAATGGGTCCTCTACCAGGTATACCCTCCTAGGGTTCCTCCCTAGCACTGTTAAATCCAGTCTTGCCCTTCGGTTTGATTCTCCTACTCTCTTGGCTTCCTTCTCACGCAAGCGTTGATATTAGTAACGATGGTGCCTCCTACCACCGTCACTGTTCCCAAAATATTACATTTCTTTTACTGAAGCTATCCCCCTATAGTCCTTCTAACAACCCTCGTTGGTCTTCTAAAGTTGTTCAGTGTGCGAAGCCTAACCAAACTCGTACATGAATCACATCAACTATACTTAATAGCAGAAGAATGTAAGTTGTATACGTAAAGGAATACAACAATCCTATAATAAGACTATATATCAAATAACACTACGCTAAAATGTGATAAGCTACACATTTCCTAAGGACTCTAGAACCTGATGCTCTGACACAATCTGTGACACCCCACCTATTAAAATATTTAGTGGCCTGCCTATGATCAAAATAAACGTTGGTCTCATATGGCTCATTCTTAGTATCACTATCGAAAAAAAATTAAAGTTAGTAACCACTTAGTAATTTAAATAGACTGGTGCCAAATTTTATCTTTAATTAATTAACGATTTGCGGAAATAAATAATAAACCATCAACACAAAATTGATGACTAAATCCAACAAAGATGAATAATATAAATAAAGGTGACCGAATCAACCATCGTGTTGATACCAAAATTTACCCATCTATGTGGACCAATTAGAAATAGACATGTGTCATCCACTGTGGCAATAATCCTTGTCAGCAAGGAGTAACCGTCGACCAACATTATGAATGCTGACCAACAGCAGGAAGACCGACCAATATGGTTAGCAAAGAGCCAACAGTCATATACATTACGAATAATATGTACTAATGTAAATGCCTAATTTATAAAGGCATTACATCCTATAATATTTCGAATCTTGATCCCCCTAGAGGACTATAAATACATTGTAATCCCTACAAAAAAACGCACCGAACAAAATCTAAGTGGTAAACGGGCGTTACAAGAAAGTGGACGTAGGCTTTTCTCTTTAGATGAACAACTTTAAAAATCTTACTTGTAACTTTTATGTACTTATTTATCTTTAATTAAATAATTAGATCTATTATAGTTTTTTGCCATAATAGACTGGCACCATCTGTGGGAATCGTGTGTCTAAATGTTTTCACTCATCTATTTAACAAACATGATTGATATCCCTGAGTCAACTACCAGGAATGATGACATCTCACATGTTACTTATACTCCACTAACTAATAATGATTTGACTGTAATATTGGCTAGTCTCTCCAGTGGACAAGAGTCTATGCAAGATACCATATGACAATTAGCGCACACCCGACAAGCCAGTCCACTTTCCTTATCTGCTCGTGGAAATATGCCACCACCGCCTCCAAGAATAAGTATACATAGCCAATCCAGGACTACTAGAGATATTTCCTATCGCCTAGGAGTAAGTTCTTCGCTCAAAGCATCATATCCCTATGACAATCAGTCTTTTATTCTTGAAAGATTTAATTTCATAGAAAGGCTAAGCCGAGTATCTCCCTTTGATCGTTTGGGACCCAGGGGGAATAAAAATGTTCCTAGGGCATTATCGAGAAATAATCAACGTCCAATCGATATATATAAAGGCTCAGCTCAATCTAGATTAGATGCCGAATGAACGGCTCGTACCGAGAAGCATTCACAGGAAGAGAGTTAAGCACAAAACGTTGGTCAGAATGAAAAAGTTGAAACATGTAGATCTGCCGCTAGTAATAATGCGTGGATAGATTGGGAGAAATGCCTAAGGCCAAGAACCCTTTGTAGAGAAGTTTTGTGAAGGGATCTCATTTCGTATAGGCTATTGTGGATTTTCCCACACCATTAAAGTTTAAAGCTCCTATAGTTACTCCCAAATATGATGAGAAAACTGATCACGTCCTTCATATAGAGAAGTATGAAGGCATATTTAATATCTATGCCATCCCCAATGAAATAAAATGTAGGTCATTTTTGGGGAAAATTATAGAACATACTCTGATCTGGTATAACAGCCATCCTTTGGGACAAATTTCTAGTTTCCATCAGGTTGGCGAACTATTCAATGGTAACTTTTTTTGTGCAACTAAACTAGTGAAATGAGTAGCTCATTTTCTCAGTGTAAGTCAAACGTTGGGATAAAGTACCCCAGATTACATCACTCATTTCAATAATGAGAAGTTAGAAGTCATTGATTACGAAGAGAAAACAACCATTATAGACTTATAAATGGGTTCTGAAAGAGTGCGACTGTGTGATATCGATTTAAATTAAATTCGCAAGTTTCCAAGTAACCCTTATTTAATTAGAGTCCCTAAACAGGCATCTAAGATGTGTGTGTCAACCCATAAATAAATAAAGCATGTGACACAAAAATATGCTGAGACACAGATTTCAGGAAAAAACCCCTTTCGGGTAAAACCTTTATTTCACTATGAATATACAAGTCGCAACTTACAATTACATAGAGAAATATGCAATGGATCAACACGCAGCCAACCCATAAAGACACGCAGTCTTGAACTCAGCAAGAGAATACACGCAACACCCTCCAAGGACTCGCAACCCAAACAACAAAGGAAGAACCGCAACTCTCCTTAATGACACGCAACCATAAAAATTTTTAGAGACTCCCTCAGCAATGACACGCAGCCCTCGGTTGCAAAGATCTCTCCACAAAGATGAACAGTAACAAAGTTTGTGTTTTAGGGTTCCAAAGATTCACAAAAGTAATTGGGATTTTTGTGTGTGAATCAAAAAGATGATTGGAACATCAAAAAATTAAGTCTTGTTATGTTTTAATTTTTAAAAACGTTTTCTCAAAGACTTAAAGAAATACACCATCGGAATAGTTATATAGGTAGGAAATATGAGATGGTGGTTAAAAAACTCACAGAACTGTTCGAACTTATCCCACGCGGACCGGTCCGGGTCTGAGGCGGATCAGTCCGACCTCGGATCGGTTCTTTTAAAATATGGCTTTATCGGTTCGCTAGAAGTCCGGGGTATTCTGGACAAAGCAAGACGGATCAGTTCGGGTAGAGGGCGGACCGGTCTAGAGGTGGATCAGTCCGGTAGGGAGGTGGACCGGTCCGGCTTCCCAGAAAAATAAAAAAAATCATTTTATAAAAATTTCCCAATACTAAGTATGAAATTTAAGGAACATAAAAACAAAACTTTACCAAGTTCGTTCTCACAGAGGCTATGATGTTGAAGATGCTTTGATATTCGGATCAGTTGATGTAGATGCGATCTTGAATTTCTTCAATGGTGTAACGACGTATGACATACAAATTGATGATGGACAAAAATGTCCTTACGAATCTCCTCCTATGTCTATGCCGATTCATACATAAAAAAAGTCTGAATTATCAACATATGACCTATACAAATCTACCCTCCCATGAACCCTAAAGATGGAAAGATACAAATGTTTAAATCTTCATCGTTTGTTCTTCAATCTTCAACAATCATCAAATCTCAAAGATTTTCTCATCAGGGTGTGCAACATATTGATCTTCAATCTTCATACCTACACACATGAGGCAAAGCTAATACCACGTGACATATCGAGTTTGAAATGAGATAAACATAGATACCAATTTATGATAAAAGAATAAGCTAAATCTCAAAAACTCCCCCAAAATTCAAACTCCTCCATAATATGATAATTCTTTCTCCCCCTTTTTATGATGTCCCCAAATAGACAAAAGAGAAGAATGAATCAAATAAGAAAAATCGGGGTGTCACGGTACACAAAATAGGGCATCAAACAATATGGTAAACGTGCTCTTGCAAGAAGATGCTCAAAAACAAATGCACAAACTATTTTTGATTTTCCATGGATTTAGACTTAAACAACCAAGTCATGGAATTGTAATGAATGGGTGTGAACTCATTCGATAGGTAAATCAACTCAATCAATCATATGTGCACGATGCATATGTGTACCCCTAACGAATGAACATCAAAAGTATCATTAGGTGAAAAGTTTGTTGAATTTAGATGACATCGCCTTATGCAAATCAACAAATCAAAGTCAAAGTGATTTCCACACCAATAACGTCCAAAACTATGTAATGCATTTTCAAACAATTCAAGGACGTGCAAACCCGTTTAAAATTCTCCAACCAAACTCCCTCATATATGTTTTTTTAAGAGGTAATCTAAATTATCAAACTTTGGAGAATTGGTGCAAAAACCTAAATGGCCCATAATTTGGCATGAATTTCTTTGTATTTCCTTTAAATTTTTTTCGTCCTCTTTTAAACCTCTTTGGACCCCGGATAATAAAATTCCTCCATTTCTTAGGTCCAATTTAACGGTGGCTTAGTATTCGCAAAGGCAAAATGAACCTTTCGCAACCCTTCCCTATTTTCAAACAAAGCGCACAAACTCACAAAACGGTTTTTATATGCACAATTTCCTTATCAAATTTTATCGCGCTTGGTTTGTTTTAAGAAAATGATTGAAGTGAAAACACCTAACCAACATGTGATAAGACAAGCACAATAATCAAACAAATTCGTGCATATGTGCAATAAAGGAAACATGAGTCAAACATGTAGGAAGTAACACTTAATTACATCTTTATGACTCCAAACATTATAAAGCACATGGATGAATTGACCTATTGTCTCAAAACACTATCAAATAGTCACATGAAAATAATGGAATGATGTCGTGACTCGGTCATCCTAAGTTTCCATCCATAAAAGGTACAAACAAAATACAAAAATCTTTTTGGATTTTCTCAAAATTTTATCAAAATAAAATCTTTTTGTATTTTTCAGAATTAAAAATTTATACAAAAAGTACATGTCACAATGCTAGTAAACATAAATATCATGAAACAAAAACTAGTGTATGACAAACATGCAAAGACACTCATCTATAGGATATGGCAAGAGAAGAATCATGTGCAAGCAAACGGGAATCAACTTTTTTAAAATCTAGTGACTCTAAAAGTGATTTTCTAACCCAAATAGATATTAAACATAGTGTGGGGGATTTGGAAACCACGGGAACACTAGACATACACTTCCTAGGACTTTTTCCAAGAACAAAACAAAAACGCCTAAGGTGACCTTTCCTACCACAATATGAACATGTGTAAACGGGTGGAATGACACCTAAAGTGTGATCTTTTCTAACATCCTTTGAATTAGTTGACCCTCTAAAACAAATAATGGTTTTGGCTTTAGCACTAGAAGCATGAGAACAAGATGAGACATTACCATCACTATCAAACCTACTTGAGTCTGTCAAATCATTTTTTAACTTCAAAATTTTTTACTCAAGCAAAGAATTAGACTCTTCCAATTTGAGGGATTTCTTTTTCAAATTATCAATTAAACTTTACAGTTTATCATGCTCTCCCTCAATAAAGACAAACTTATCTCTAAAAGTCTTTTCATGTGCCGTAAAATCATCGATTAATTTTTTATCCTCGTCGTCACAAACGGGAACCCTAGAATCTTTTAATTCCTCCAATTCCTTCTCTAAAACTAGGACTCTCTCATCACTCTTCTTTTTGGCAATTTTCAAAGAATCAAAATCAATACACAAATTACCAAAGTGCTCACGACTAATATCATTTTGAGTTTGAAACGCTTGCAAATGTCCAATCTTACTTTTAAAGAGCGAATTTTCTTTTTTCCAAAACTTTAATTCTTTTGCAAAGTTTCAAATTCAAACCTTTTAATTTTTCAGCATGGTTGTCAACTTTTTCAAAAATAGGCTTCTCATTAAATGGGCGTTCCATTGAGAAATGACAATTTTTCACAAAACTGATACCAATTTGAAGACGTGAGTACACAAATTGTATCAGAAAGTAAAACCTCGAAAAATCAGGATCACGCGATAAATTAGCGTAACCCGCTCTGATACCAATTTGAAAGAGTGCGACTGTTTGATATCGATTTAAATTAAATTCACAAGTTTCCAAGTAACCCTTATTTAATTAGAGTGACTAAACATGCATCTAAGGTGTGTGTGTTAACCCATAAATAAATAAAGCATGTGACACAAAAATATGCTGAGACACAGATTTCAGGAAAAAACTCCTTTGGGGTAAAACCTTTATTTCACTATGAATATACAAGTCACAACTTACAATTACATAGAGAAATCTATAATTGATCAACACGTAGCCAACCCACAAAGACACGCAGTCTTGAACTCAGCAAGAGAATACACGCAGACCCCTCCAAGGACTCGCAGCCCAAACAATAAAGGAAGAACCGCAGCTCTCCTTAATGACGCGCATCCATAAAACTTTGTAGAGACTCCCTCAGCAATGACATGCATCCCTCGGTTGCAAATATCTCTCCACAAAGATGAACAGTAACAAAGTTTATGTTTTAGGGTTCCAAAGATTCACAAAAGTAATTGGGCTTTTTGTGTGTGAATCAAAAAGATGTTTGACACATCAAAAAATGAAGTCTTGTTGTGTTTTAACTCTTAAAAACGTTTTCTAAAAGAATTAAAGAAATACACCATTGGAATAGTTATATATATAGGAAATCTGAGATGGTGGTTAAAAAACTCACAGAACTATTCGAACTTATCCCAGGCGGACCAGTCCGGGTCTGAGGCGGATCGGTCCGACCTTGGATCGGTTCTTTTAAAATATGGCTTTATCGATTCACTAGCAGTCCGGGGTATGCTGGACAAAGCAAGGTGGATCGATCCGGGTAGAGGGCGGACCGGTCCGAAGGCGGATCAGTCCGGTAGGGAGGCGAATCGGTCCGGCTTCCCAGAAAAATAAAAAAAATCATTTTATAAAAATTTCCCAATACTAAGTATGAACTTTAAGGAACATAAAAACAAAACTTTACCAAGTTCATTCTCTTAGAGGCTATGATGTTGAAGATGCTTTGATATTCTGATCCGTTGATGTAGATGCGATGTTGAATTTCTTCAACGGTGTAACGGCGTATGACATACAAATTGACGATGGACAAAAATGTCCTTACAGGTTCTTACAGGATAAGCACTACTACACACTTGCTAAAGATCCTTCGAAGATAATGACAGAGTTGATGTCCACAACAGCTAAAGTCATAAATGCTTAGGAGGCAATGGTAGCCAAGAAAAACTTAGAAGTAAAGTCTTAAGGTAAAACTTATAAAAAGGAGCACAAAGATCCCAAGGACCATAGCGAATCAATGAAAATAGGGAATATGGAACGGCTCAAAAGGTACACCAATTATACTCCCTTAACAATGGGTATCCACTATGTTTTGGAGGAGATAAAACACAAAAAGGATGTACGTTGGCCTAAAAAGATAAGAACGCGTTCTTCTAAGAGGTATAGGTCCAAATATTATGAATTTCACAGGGATCACGGACCTATGATAGATCGCTCTGTTGCTCTTCAGAATGAAATTAAAGCACTCATCCAAAGAGGAAAGCTAGATAGTTTTGTTAATAGGAAAAATAATAGTGGAGCGCGACGAAGGTCAGAGTCTCCATGCAAGCCCAGTGACGATAAAAGAGAAATTATGAAGATGATTAAGAGGATGATCCCGAACTGCCCAAGAATCCTACACAACCAGAACTTGAGGTACTCACGCTCAATTTTGTATCTTTTGATTATCAAATTATTACATCTGTAGATACGGAGGATGGGGTCATACTGCAAAAAATAAATCTTACCTCAATGAGGCTGAAGCTTGTTCTGACACCCAGAAGATTAACGTAACAGAAGAAGATTCACCAAGGAAGGCTAACAAAGATAAGATGGTGATAGGTTTTTCTAAGAACGACCTCTCAGGGGTGTTATAGCCCCATGATGATCCTTTAGTAATGAAAGTTAGAAGGGAAGATATAATTTTTTCCACAATGTTGGTTGATAAGTATCGCTCAATGGATATCATATTTTACCCCTTCTTTGACAGTCTGAAATTGAAGCTCAGCTAATTGGAACCTTATCATAGGCGTCTAATAGGTTTTTCAGGTGAAAAGGTATTTCCTCCGGGCATTATCAAATTAGAGGCGTTGATCGATACATTGCCAGCAAGTCGAACAGAGGATGCATTTCTTTATAATGGATAAAAATGTTCAGTTTTCCTATAATATTATCATAGGAAGAGTAGGATTGCATAAATTTGAAGTTGTGCAATCTACAGTCCATTAGTGTTTGAAGTTCCCAACCAACTTTAGGGTAGGCGTGGTAAAAGGTGACTATAAAGTAGCTCTGGAATGCTACTACTCATCTGCTAAGCAAGAAAATTTGGAAGAAATAAAGAGAAAGACCACCACTTTCGAAGTGGACACCTATGAACCTAATATCAAATCTGAGGTTGAAACCTTAGATCCAAGAGAAGAAATAGAGCTGGTGAAAGGCCATGTAGTGGAAGACATGGATAAGATTTTGTTAGATGATGATAAGCCTGAACGGACTACTCAAATAAGAACAACATTGGATCATGTTCTTAAATAGGAGTTGGTTACTTTACTAAGGCAAAGAAAGCAGGTGTTCGCATGGAGTCACGAAGATATGCCTCGGATTGATCCCTACTTTATATTCTATGAGCTCAATGTTAGAAGAGATGCTAAGCCTATGAAGTAAAGGCAAAGGGTGTTCAGCCCCTAGAAAAATGAAGCTATTCAGGAGGAAGATGAGAAGATTCAGAAAGCTTCATTCATTGAAGATGTGAAATACCCAGACTGGTTGGCCAACGTCATTATGATCAAGAAGAAAAAAATTAAGTGGAGAGTGTGTGTGGATTTCACGGACTTAAAAAAGGCGTGCCCAAAGGACCATTTTCCTTTGCCAAAAATTCATCAACTCATTTATGTTGCATTGGGACACGATCTGCTAAGTTTCATGGATGCTTACTCTGGTTATAACCATATTAGAATAAAGCCTTAAGACTGGGAAATCACTTATTTTATTACTCCCTGAGGAACTTATTACCTTAATGTTATGCCATTTAGTTTGAAAAATGAAAGTGCTACTTACTAGAGATTGGTGCATAAAGTCTTTGAGGAGAAAATAGGCAAGAATATGGAGGTGTACATACATGGCATACTGACGAAGAGAAAAAAAAAAGAGTCCGATCACATTGCCGACCTCAGCCGGACTTTTAACCAACTCGAGAAGCAACATATGAAGTTGAGTCCGACCAACTGCATTTTTGGTGTACAAGAAGGAATGTTCCTTATGTAAATAGTAAAATAGAGGGGAATTAAAGCAAACCTACACAAAATCAAGGGATTGATTTAAATGCATTCCCCTACCAATAAAAAGGATGTACAAAGGCTAACTAGGTGAGTAGCCGCTTTGAATGGATTTGTGTGCTGAGCCACTGACAGGTGCTTGCAATTCTTGAAGGTCCTTAGAAAGATCTTCGAATGGAATGATCAATATAAAAAGTATTTTCAGGAGTTCAAAAAGTATTTGGGATCACCCCCACTGCTCTCCTGGACAATTTTGGGAGAAAAGTTGTATTTGTACTTAGTTGTGTCTGAATCAGCTGTAAGTTTCGCCTTGATTCGAGAAAAAAATGGAGATCAAAAGACAGTCTATCACACAATCAAGGCCTTTCCAGGAGAAGAAATTAGATATCCATGCCTAGAGAGGTTAGTGTTGACATTGATTGAGACTGAAGCCCTATTTTCAAGCCCATACAATTATGGTGTACACTGATATGCCTCTTAGGCAAGCCTTACACTAACCAGAGAAATCTGAGAGATTGATGTATCGGGTAATAGAATTAGGGGAGTATGATATTGTATATGAACCAAGGTCTTCCTTAAGAGGCCTAGGTGTGGAAGATTTCATTTCCGAATTCACTTATACATAGGTTCCCGAGAAATAGGGAATTCAGGCAGAGTAAGACCTACGAAGGGATAGTCTATCTAGGGCTATCACCGAGGAGCCCGTGGCAGAAGGAGGATCAGGAGAAATCATTGTCGACCAACCAGAATATTCAACCAGAGCATAAGAGATGTCCAAAAATTATGAGTAAGCGAGGAGCAAAACATTATATCATGTGATTTTAAGAGACCAAGCATTTGATAACAATCTTTCCATATGGAACTTGTATGTTGATGGATCCTCTTACGTAATCGAAAATGGAGCAAGGATAATAATAAACACTACTTATGGGATAAATATTGAATATGCATTACGATTCCAATTTCAAGCCTCAAATAATGAAGCAGAGTATGAAGCTCTCATTGTGGGCCTAAGTTTAGCTTAATAACTAAACGTCGAGCAAGTTGTTTCACACAATGATTCTGAATTGGTGGTGAATCAAGTACCGAGTTTTTATGGAGACAAGGGAGAGATAATGATGAGATGCATGTCCAACACATTGGAAGCTATAGAATAATTGCTAGTTGTTTGATTGACCAGAATTCTATGAATGGAGAATGCCCAAGTTGACGCACTTGCTCGATTGGCATCAACAACTATAATTGAACTTTAAAGAAATATTTCCATTGAAATTCTAGTTAACAGGGGTATTGATGAAGACTTGAAGATTAATTTATTGGATATGAGGCCATCTTGGACAGATCCCATCAAAGCTTATATTGAAGAAGGAGTCGTACTAGCAGACCAAATTGAGGCCAAAAGGTTAAAGTATAAAGTAACAAAATATGTGTTGGACAAAGGGGTACTTTATAAGAGAGGACTAACATCTAGCCTACAACATTGTGTTCACCCAACAGAGATAAAAGACTTAATAGAATAAGTCCATCAAGGTTCTTGTGGATGTCATGTAGCAACAAAATCATTATTACAACAGATTAGAACACATGAATATTACTCGCCAACTATGAGGAAGATTACACGGCTTTTACCATGAAATGTGACAAGTCTCAAAGGTATTCCCAAACTCGTATAAGTCCACAGCCTTTTCTAACTCCAATCACTCCACCTTGGCCATTTTTTATATGGGGGATAGACTTGGCTGGGCTATTAACGACCACATGAGGAAGATTTAAATACTTAGTCGTAGTTGTGGACTATTTCACCTAATGGGTCAAAGAAGAACAATTGATAGACATGCCCAATGAGAAAGTTTACCAGTTCATCTGGAAAAACATTATTTGTAAACATGGTATGCCCTATGATTTCATTACAGACCATGGCACACAGTTTGATAATGAGGAGTTTTTTGTCTTTTATTCCCAATCAAACATTCAAAATATTCATTCTACTCCAGGTCATCCACAGAGCAATGGGCAAATCGAAGGTAACAAATAGGACTCTACAAATGGACTGGAGAAAAGACTTGACGATGCCAAGGGGAACTAGATTAATGAACTACATTTTGTTTTGTGGGCATACCTAAAAACTCAAATGACTGGTACAGGGGAATCCCCATATATTTTGGGATTTAGAACTTGAGCAGTGATACCACCTGAATTGGGTCTGCCCACTCAAAGAGTGTTAAACTTTAATTCCCCTGTTAGTGATTTGATGCAAATATTAGATTTGGATATGCTGGAAGAAGTAAGCCAAGACGCAACCTTGAGAAATGCTACTTATCAGCAAGGGACAACACATTTTTATAACAAAAGGATTAAGCCGACCAACTTAAAGGAAGGAGATTATGTGCTCAAGAAGGTAATCCATAATAATAACAAACTTGAAGCCAATTGGCATGGGCCATATCGTATCTAGCAGTTGTCCGACCAGGTACTTATAAAATTGATACTTTGGAAGGGTAAGAGTTAAAAAAATCCTTGGCATGTTGAACATCTTAGAAAGTACTACCAATAATATAATGAAAAAATTGAAATTATGATATTTCCGTATCAATAAAATGATTGTTTCCTCCATTTTTTTATTTTTTTGGAGTACTAGTGCTATGGACGACAATACTTGATACATTTTCTTCAAAAAGTTGTTATACTTGTTCAGAAAAGCTTTCAAAAGTTGTTTGGAGTTCAGAACAACAACCACATAGTTGATTCCTGGTTCTTCGCCACAACAACCACATAGTTGATTCCTAGTTCTTCTCCATAACAACCACATAGTTGGCCAGGGCTCAAAATAACACCCACATAGTTGATTAATTTTTACTATTTAAAATTTGGTCGGCACAAACATAATGTTTGTCGACAGTAAACAAAAATGTAAGTAAGACAGGATCTCAAGTCCTTAAGAAACTTGGTCAATGCAGTTAAGAGTAAAAGAATATATTTTATCCAAATTCAAAAAATGAAGGAAGAGCGTTGTGAATATTCCTAAAAAGTAATGCAGACACATATTCCACAAACGCCTAGTCACCACTATTTACAAATGTAAAATCTAAACATTTAGGTGTATTAGTAGAACCTATGGAAATACATGGGTAACTAGTATTAAACATGGATTTTAATCTAAGTATACTTGTAGAAAATATGAAGTTAATCATTGGTAATTAATAATAAACTTGGGTAAAAGATTAAGTGTGTTAATTGAACTAATGAAGAAAAGAAGTCATTCACATCCAAAGATTGACAAGATAAGTTAATCAAGTATTTTATTCATTAATTGATCATTACATAATATCACTTATAACTAAATTACAGGAACAAAACTACTCTAAGGGATGCTTCCCCCTGCATTAGAGGAGCTTGGCACTAGTTCCATGCCCGCTAGATGGTAATCTAATCTGTAAATGGAGTTGATAAAATTAAAGTCTTGAAGCATCCTTATATTACTGTTGCTCGGGGTCTCTTGGAGATGAGGAGGATGAACAATATCTAAATCGTAATGAAGGCCATAATCCCCTAAGTATTTTGAAATAAAGCATTGGTAAATAGTGTTGATAGGTATCCAACTAACGTCCAGTTTGAAAGGATGATCTTGACAATCTAGTAAACTGGGATCATACCAGTTCTAAAGATAGCTGTTATGCTTCCCCTTCATAACTGTCAAGCATTTGGTCCAACCCCACTTGTAACCTTCACGTTGGGCTTGCTTAAATTGTTCATCAAAATGACCAAGGGACTCATTATATTCCTCCATCCAGAATTCCTTATGTTGTTTATTAAATTGGAAAGTCAATCCATTAACCTAATGATCTGATTTCTTCAATACTCCATCTTTAACTTGTAATTAGGAAAACTGAGTAGAAAGTTGCTCGGCTTGAGTCTGGACTTTCTTGGACATATCAGCAATGGCCGAATTCTTTGATTTCAATTGTGTATCCTAGTTAGCAAGTGTTTACTGGGTCCTAGCCTCATATGTAGTAGCTCAACAAGGTTTAACTTTTTCTCAGGGGGAACAAGCAGGCTTAGCTTTCTTCAGTGCTTCCAACTCTTCCCTTAGTTTGACATTTTCAGTCTCCAAGAAGGAAACCCCATCATCAGCAGCAACAACAGTAATATAAAAAGGCTTCAATGAGTTTAATTCATCACTTAAACTGTTATTATCTTCTTCCAATAACTTGTCTATGGCCTTAGCCACCTCTATTTCACTATTAAGCTGAAATGCTTGCCTTTTGAAGAAAGATGCATGATTTTCAAACTTCTGCGCAAAACCCTAATCTTCATTCAAAGCTTTGTACTTTTTTTCATAGTAGGCATGTAAAAGAGATTTAATCTCCTTGTGATCTTCTTGAAGCTCTTTTATTATTTCAATGTATGCAACATTATTTGCCACTGCCCGATCAAGAAGACACTTTACGTATACGTAAGTTTCTTTAGCCTAATCTGAGACATCAGTCCTGAGCAGGTTGGGTAGGCACTCCTCAAATAAAGTTATATGACCAGCCTTAAAGAGATCATTACATCTTCTGAGTAGCTCGCAGTCAGTGGAGGATAATTGATCTAGTTTATCAATGAACTATAAAGAGTAAGAAAAATCTCCAATCAACAATAGAATTTGAAACAAAGGAAGATAAATTTGAAGAAATATTCATTTTAACTAATGGAAATAGAATTAAAAGTACATTGATATGAAGAAGAAATAAAAAATAAAGGTAAAAAATAAAAGTTTTTTGCCAAGCAAGTCTATGTCTTCTTTCTGTTAGAAGTGCCCCAAGTTTGGGAAGGGTAAGAGATAGGTGGAGTGACTTGCTCAAAACAAGCGGGAGTGAAGACTAAATTATTGCTTCATGTTGTTGATCGACAGAGTCCGAGATAAGAGGATAATCCTCTGATCCTCCATCATAATCAATCTCCTCATCCAAGTTGGGAGGATAACCAGGATCATGCCTGAGGAACAACTCAGAGTCCTGGGGTGTACTAACCTCTGTGAGTGCTACTGACCAACCATCCTTGAAGCATTTCTTCTTTGAAAATTCAATCTGAGAAGATGAAGCATTGATAGCCATATCCAAGCCTCTGTTGAATGCGGACTCCTTGGCCTTCTCAATAGCCAGACTATTTGTTAACTCGATAACCTGCCACTGAGCAACTGCAGCATCACCATCAGTAGTCTTTATTTTGGTTTCCCATTTTTGTTGTTCATTTGTCAATGCCTGTTGGGATTCAAGCAAAGAATTCTTCAAGAATTCAAATGCCTCTACCATATCATTTAAAGAATAATGGAGGATGTCATCCTTCTCCAACATCTGGTTGAAATCAACAAGGCACTGTAAAAAGAAATCAGAGCAAGTCAGCATAAGGGGGATGTCAAATAAGTGAATATGAAAAAATAATAACTCTTACCAAAGCAAGGCTTTGGGCAGCCCTTTCAGATATTTTAGAGTGGGTCATTGAAAAAGTAGCACCCCTATGATCTGGAAGAGAACCAGACACTATTAGTTGCCAGGACAAACTAAGGTCAATAACCACTGGAGAGCTAGCATTAGACAAATCAACCAAGTCTCGTTGGTCGGCACCAGAAGTAGTTCTTTCAGCCATCCGAGAAGGAAAAACCTTATTCACGTAATTTATATGGTCTTCACCATTTTTCCTTTCTAGGGGCTTCTTCCCAACCTCATCCTAATTGTTGACCCCACCAGCAACAGATTTTGTCGAGCTAGTAGTGGTAAAATCACCCATAATGTTGGGAAACTTTCTTTTTACCATGGTAGTGGAAAGAGGTAAATCTGAGACAATTAAAGATGAGGGGCTTAGATCATCTTCACCACTTCCAGATATAGTGGAAGAAAAAGTGGGTACTGGGTCATGGTCTAGCTCAATCACCAAAGAGGGAGAAACATAATTTGAGCGAGCAACAAAGGAAGTAATGGAGTTTTTATACTTCAACAGATATGATGTCGACCTAATGTGTTCCTCGCCAATTTTTTGGTGAATGCCCCAAAGAAACTTCAGCTGCGTAAGATTGATATCACGCTCCTGAGTACACTTTCTATTCTGATCCATTGCAATCAAGAGAAAATAAATATAGTTTGTATTATAACCAATGAAATTATCAACGAAAGTTATACAATAGTGTTGCAACTTATCCCATGGACATATTGAGGGCATCTATGCCCCTGGTACACTAGCATTCCCTGTCATGGGTGCATATTTCCAATTCTTGGCAATCCCTCCATGATGAAAATAGTCTTTATTGAATTTTGGGAAATTAACTACTAAAGCCCTATTTACAGCCCTAATATTTAAATAGTAAGTGCTATCACTAGTGACCCGTTTATAGAAAAATATAATGTCCAGGATACTTATATGGGTCCCATGGAGCTGATTCAATCTATAAACCCCATTTACAACTCTCCAAGTGTTGGGGCTATTCTAGCAGCTACAACATCAAAATATTTACAAAACTCAAGACAAAAGGGGCTTGGGGGAAAAGTAAACCCACATTCACCAATGAAAAGAGAAGGGAACAAATGTCTCTCATATAAAAAAAAATATCTATAAGAGGATTTGGGAGCTCCAAATCCGCCCACGAAGGAATATTCCATTCATTCTTAAATTTATGTAGTGAAACTACTGAATAAACCATGATTTAAGATGAAGAAAAGGAAAAGGAGAAAAGGATTCCTATAAACACTTAAGGATTCAGTAATAACAGAAGTACAGAAAGAACGATCGCAGGAAAAGCTCAAGAGATGGAAACAAAAACCAAAAAGTTTGAGGTAGAAGACAACTGGGATTTTACCCCCATTATAGATTGACTCAAAAATCGGTAAAAGTAATGATTAAAGGGAAAACGATGATTGAAAATTTGGAGGCTAAGTTAAAAAATACGTATTTGCCCCCAAAATGATTCATTATATTTACGGGTAATTGCAAAAATGCCATCTATGTTATACGTTATCAGCCAAGTTAATAATTTTATAAGTGCGGGAAGTCGGCAGCCGACCAAGTATCCGAAAGGTTGCCAGACCAACCATTAGAACTGAATGTTCCATACTTTTGCAAAAGCATTAAGCATGAAACACTATGGGCTTTTGTTGATACCAAAATTTACCCACCTATGAGGACCAATTAGAAATTGACATGTGTCATCCGCTGTGGCAATAATCTTAGTCAGCAAGGAGTAACCACTTACCAAGGCCACGAATGCTGACCAACATTTTGAATGTCGACCAATAGAAGGAAAACCGACCAACATGGTTTACAAACCACCAACAATCATATACATTATGAACAATATGTATTGATTTAAATGCCTAATTTATAAATGCATTACATCCTTTAATATTTTGAGTATTGATCGTACTAAAGGACTATAAATACATATTAATCCCTACAGTAAAAAGGACTGGACACAACCTAAGTGGTAAACACGCAATACAAGACAGTGGACATAGGTTTTTCACGTCAGCTGAGCCACTTTAAAAATCTATCTTGTCTCTTTTATTTAATTATTTATCTGTGATAAAACAATTAGATCTATTCCAGTATTTTCCATCAAGACATCTGTTCAACACTACAATACAACAGTAAACTGAAACCATAATCTCGATACATAAAGTCAAATAAATAACTGGATATCAGCATGAAAATACAGATCCTACACTAACAAAAAATGAACGAAGCATCTATAGCAAAGTCCTGAAACTACCACATGAGCTACAATTGCGCATCCCTGGATAAAATCCTCAAACTAGGCATCCCTGTGGCAGGACACCTAAAATGTTTTGAAAAATATTTTGACATGGGTCAGATCCTAAGTAAAATATTTTAAAAATCTTTATCAAGCAGGTAAATTCCATTAATTAAATATGCATGTACATTTTTCATATCTAAGCTAGTTTCTCACTCTCTTGAGGTATAGCTCACCCCTCATCTAATGTGCACACCTAATGCTTGCCTTCTAACCATCCTAGTTATGCTACCCCACATAACTATTAGTATCACCTCTTTCTCCCATGCATCTGAGTACTCTTTCTTTGATTATTAAGTTATCTAATCCTTAACTTATTAATCAGTTCAACAATATTAAGTAATATAACCTCCACACTAGTTATATAGGAAACGCCTTTTTTAAATCGTATAACTTTCACAGTAGCTATGTAAGAAATACATTCACACTTATGTATTTATCCCGTATATAATTATCAATTCATTTTATATGTGTACTAGAATTCTAAAACATTTACACACAAATCGCGTATCATTGCCATCATTTCCCGATTAACAACCCACCGGTTGATCTCTCTAAAATGCTATCATGTCCCAGGCATGCTCACTCTAACCCGACAACCTTAATTCGGACTAGCTAACACTGAGAATGGACAAAAATATCACAACGTAGGTGAGGAGGTCATATTTTCTTCACCGAAAATGAACCAAATCTTACCCAAAGAGGTTCGCCTCTGAAAATAAATCGCAAAATAAAAATCCCGGACGATATGGCATGGGGACTATACTCTACTTATTCTTCAAGCCAGGGGATTCGCCCACATCGCGCAATCTCTTATGATAGCACTAGAGGGGTATGCTTTCACATTGATATATATATATATATATATATATATAAGGAGTAGAATGTTTTTACTGTTACATAAATTGATAAGTTATGTAGAGGCTATGATTGAACCACGTCACTCACAAATTAAGGGTTCAGATTGAACTACAAAAACTGAATGGTTTTTTGCATAAGGCCCAAGTAAGACTTCGTACCTTCTCCAACAGCTCTCTTCTGCAAATTGTGTTTAGTCCCATCATAACACGCCTTTTTCCAATGGATAGACAATCTCATTTGTACAATATACACCTTTTATCTCTTGAACATACCTCTCACCATCTCATGTCTATATCCCTAGACTATGTATGCCACTCATCAAACCCATGTCCTCTTCATCGGCTTAATTACTGAGCACCCATTTTGAAACTCTCCCCCCCTCTCTCTCTCTCACTCTCTCTCTCTCTCCCTCCCATTGTTATGAAGTTTTGTATATATGGTCTTCTTGATTCTGTTTTTGTTTTTGAAGATCATGATGTTGTTTGGGTCTACAAAAGTTTTTGCAAATTTTTAGGCTACAGAAGTTTTTGGTTTTGCACATATTGACGAGTTTTGATCAACAAAACTCATCAAATGGGTACCACTCTGCCCTGATCTTTGCCATATTACTAATATATCTGTCAAAATGGGAATTTTTATGCGTGTGTAAAAAATGGGAATTTTTTGCTTAGTTTCTTCCAGATCTAATGTTTGTGTGCAAATCTAATGTTTGTTGCAGATTTAATGTTTTTTGCGACAGGTATACATGATTTTTGGGTGAGTTTTTTGGATTCCCTTATACACTCTCACCATCAACATTATACAAATCTAATGTTTGTTGCAGATTTAAAAATATTTTTGGGTGTATTTGTGTGTTGTTTTGTTGAATTTTTATACGCTCAGTCAAACATATATATCAAACCACTTTAAGATTAGTGTTATTTGATTTTAGAATTTGATTATGTCTGTATTATTTATTTGTATTTAAATATGGTTTAGTTTCTTATATATGATCATAGTAAACAATTTAGTTATTTGGAATTGGTAAAATTTTCAAGTCTTAATGATGTTCCATTACGTAGCAGTCATTACATAACAATACAAAATGGGGAGTTGTTTACGTGCAACGTGAGTATCAATTTATACTATTCTTCTCTGTTTTTTCCTTCTTAAATTTTAATTATTGAGTGTATATTCTGTATCTTTTTCAGTGTAGGATTTTCATCAAGTCAGTGTTTTTGTTTTCATGGAGAACTTCAGGAAGGTGTACAAATATGAACACCCCAACAACATGTGACAACCTGCTAATTAAAATAAGAGGTGGCCAGCCCGATACTCCAATAATCATGGGAATCATAGATGGTCCATTCTTATCATCACTATCGTTAAGATAATAATACGAGATAACCACCAATTATTTTAGAAAACGGACTGTCAAATTTAATTTTGTAAGTTAAAAGAAAAGCATTTAGACAATCCAATTTGAAAAGAAGGTGGATATCAAAAATCAACGAGCAATAGAGTAACAATAATGTATAAAGTGATAACTGAATAAGTTGTCGGTTAACAGACTAATACAAGCAGGTTACACCGAGTATTACAATTAAATATCACATTATAATAAATGAGTACAAAGCATGGGCAACACGCCCGAATGAGTAAACTGAACATAACTAGAGTACAAAAGATAGAAGCGTCTATAATGAATATCCTACAACATTTGCAAAATGCTATAGCTCCAGGACAACTGTAATGGAGAGGTCAATTCGGGCGTCCTTGCGGAGGGGCACCTGGACGAACAAAGAATTCATGCAAAACAAAGAGATATAGATGGGTCAGGGCCCGGTTTGATATGATCACCATGTGAATAAAATGCATGGCAGTTATGAATATCTCATCATCATAATGAACTAAACTTTCTCCCCTCTCATTCAAAAAACACAACCTAGCGCAATATCAATGATAATGCTCAATGTTCATATAATCATGGGAGAACTCATCTACTTTCACTCAATGAGACTTCATTTCAATTATTCACAATTTAAATGCATAGTTCCTTTTATCTTTAGGAAACATATATTTTTATTTCACAAAATATTTTGCCGATCCGGTTTTACACCACATAACTTCCCATTTCCCTTTTTATCTCCCAAAAATGTATTTAAAGCAAATTTATTATCATAAAATGCTTTAACATCAATAATTACCCACATTATTATTAATAGTTATATTTCATATCATATAACGATTCTAGACCGTCCTTTCGAGTTTGCCCATTGGACGGGCCCCTAAATGGCTATCATCTTCCATGGCCTATCAAAAAAGGCAACTTGGGCATCCTACATCACGAGACATCGGGAAGTGGCCATATACCTGCGACAGTGGGTCATAACCACACCCGGAATTACCTCACTTTGCAAAAATAATCACATAATATATAATAACCGGTCATATGGCCGAGGACTATATTCTCCCTACATTCACTATCCAGGGGACTTCACCTCATGCGCGTAACTTCCCTTATGATAGCGATTTAGAGAGGTGTGTATATGCAAATTATCATTTACAAATTATTCTCATTTGAAAATATTCACTTTTTACATTCTCAAAACCATTTATACTTAACAATTAAGTAGCAATTTGAAAATATGCATTTCTTATTCTCGAAGACATATTTTTTATTAATGACCTAGGACCTGAGGTGCGATTATCCTCACTCTAGTCTCCAAGAGTCCAAAGTAATACCATAGTTCATCAAAGGTAATTTTCGCAATACTAGTTTCCCAAAAGTTCCAAACTTTATCATTATACCTTCTATTTATTCTAGGTTAACTTCCTATATCAAATGAAACATTAACCTCTATAAACTAACCCTTGGGATAAGCCCAATTACCCCCATACTAACCAAGGCTATTTATCTACTCAATACAAACCTCTGAAACTCTTTATTACTTCCCAAGAGAAGGTTCCTAAGCCTTGAACCTAAAAGAAAAGGACCAAAAATAAATCTAAAAAAATCTCACAAAAACAGGATTTCCAAATCGAGTTGCCTAGGGCCGAATCGATTCGCCCTTGACTGCGAATCGATTCTCCCAAAAATGAATTGATTCAACTAAGAAAATTGACCTACTGACTTCGCCCTAATCGACTAACCCGAATCGATTCAGTTTCCCAGACATGCAGCCCCCCTTATGGGCGAATCGATTCGGCCTGGCAGGAATGCCCAATTTGGGCTACGGGTTATGAACACTAAAATTTCCAAAAACCCCAAATCTTCAATTTCTCCAACATCAAAAACAATTAATTCTACCAAATCATTTCTACACAACTACTAACTAGTATGTTCTCCTCAAACCAACTTTAAATCAAAGCTTAAAGGATTAAACACCAAAAATCCCCAAAACCCATAAATGGTTTAAATCCCAAAAACCAAACTATACATGCAATTTATAACATTAAATCATACACTATCAAGTTAGAAACTTGCCTCAAGTTTGTAGTCTCGGATTCTCTTCCTGAAGAAACGATTTCTAGCTCCAATCTTCAATTCTCTCTCTTTTCTCCATTTTCTCCCAACTCTCTCTTCTCTCTCTCCCTCTCTCTCTCTCTAAGTGTAAAACATAAAAATGAGAAATAAAAGTGTTTGGAAGACTTAAACGGACACTAAACATTAATTACCCTCTTTAAATGTTGATACACCATTAAAATGACTCGTAACTACATAATTGAGTCATAACCAGTCAAAAGTGCCCGAGACTCAAAAATAAAACTTTGCACTTATTTTGACAATCTAGACTATTTCAAAACTAACTGCACCCTCTAAATTGGCATTCGGAGTAACGTATAATATTTTATGTTCCAACGTCATTTTAATTCATTAAAAATGCTCAATTTTGAATATAAGTCATAACCGTCGCTTAAAGCACAACAACGCAATAAAACACAACATAATGCTATTTACATTCACATAACAGTAAATAGACAAAACTCGATAAATATTATATCTTAAATCACTTAAAATAATATTTACTCTAACTTTCTTTATTTTATAAAATTAACCCATCAAGAAATTATATATAAAATAATCACTCAAAAATCTGGGTTATTACACAAGAAATCCATCTCAGTTGTTAGTAAAGCCAGAGGAGACAAATGGACCTTGAGCAGGTTGTCAAAGCGCCTGACACTCCGACAGTTGTGTTTAATGCATAGGATGCTTTCACTTCATCATCATCATCATCATCATCATCGTCGTCATCATCATCATCATCATCATCATTCATGGGATTGTTGCTCAGCCCAACATTCGGAGCAATAGATTTCGAATCTGTATCATCATGTGGAGGTTGATGTTGTTACATTTCATCAACTTTGGCATGCCCAACCTCAACCTGTTTTGGACCAGTTGATGTTAGTGATTGCTAAAGTAGATTGGTTCATTTGGTAATATATAGAATTCATTAAAGTGGAAAATTATCCTCTCATTTGGTAAGTGTTTAAATATTATACACTGTCCAAAGCTACAAGATGTAAGGTAAATGTCCATTAGGCACTGTACAATTTTTTTTAATACTTCTTAGCAGATGCAGTTTTTTTTTCAATACTTTTTAGCAATATTACATGTCTTATATGGACTGTAGAACTACATGGAGAATGGGTGTCGCTGTAGATTATTCATATTATTATGATTTCAAATTTCTTATCATATGCTAAATTTAGTGTTGGAGGTATGCATTATAAGTTATAAGTTAGCACTTATATGATAAATTTAGTGGTTTGTTGTAGGTATGACGTATGCGACTTGGAAAAATAACAATAATGATTAGTTTCATCACAACATTTTAAATCAATTTATTTTTTTCTTAACTAATTGTTGTTTTTTGTTTAGCTAGGATTGGTTTGAATCCTCACCTGATTATTGTAGTCGAGACATTTATGTCAAAAGTTACATGAGCTGGATATTTATTTAACTAAATTCCTACTTTTAATATGATGTAGGTAGGTTGTGGAGCTGCTATGGAACACAAAGATGTCTAATAATCCTACATTATCTCATCCAACAATCTTTGGTGGATATACTGGTTGCGACATATTGTCAATCATATGTGTAATGTTTAATCTGTTAAGTTTATCCACTACATTTGTTCTAATTTTATTTTTTTAGTCTCGTGTCTTCAACTAATTTTTTCTTCAGTTATTATCATATTATTATATTTCCCTATAATTGTTTATTATATGCATTGGGTCTTTGTCTAAAGTTTAATCATGCGTTACTATAATGCTTTTGGTTATTTTTGAGGAGAAGATGCAAGGATAGAGTAAAATGGGACAAAAAAATTCAGATAAGGACAAAAAATGATAAAGAGAGGAAAAATGCATGTTTGGGTTGGGTAGTACACTCATCTGCAACTTACATAGCAAGGGCTACTAGGTTTTATGCAGTAAAGTAGGATAAGAGTTGGTTAATAGTCAGTTTGGGAATGGTAACAGGTGAGTTACCTACCATTAATTATGGATGACTGAATATAATCGTTATTAAGAATAATTAATAACAATTATATTCGTGAATTAATGTAATTATAGCATAGATACAAGTTCAAAGGTAATACATGAAAAGATTATAGTACAATCAACATGGGAAAAAATTAGAGATGTATTTGATCCAAAGCCATTGTTAATGAGTTTGTTGAATGCTAATGAAAGTGAAATTAAATTATGTTTTAAACTTTGAAACCTATGTTTTGTTTGTATAATTGTGAGATGATACTGGGTAAATGCAGAGACAAGAATTATATACAACCAAAAAAATCCATTTATGGGTTATTTTGTACTAATTTATTACTAAAACATGGATATTGTTGCTACATATTTGCTTGGATATAAATCTGATAAGTTATCATAACCAACTTTTACTTTCTTCGATGAGTTTTTATTTTTGATTAGGTGAAGATGACAACACAGTTTCTTGAATGTGATAATTGAGAAGAAAAAAATTACTCACGTAGGTTTGTTGTTTGTTGAAAGATACAAAGTTGTTTTAATATCATAGTGATTCAATTCTCCAATATTTTCCACCGATTCCCTGCTTTTCATCACCTTTGTAGCATGCCTAAAAGTTATTTATTTCCGCGTGCATTTCTGCGCTCATGCGCTGCTGGAAGATTCTGTGTGCAAGCTTGAACAACATCTGAGCCTGTCTTCCCATAATTCTTTCGTGAAATCCTTAGAAAACTTCTGAGATTTGGTAGAGTTGCTCTTTGATCGGGTACATATTGAAACACATTATTCATAGCAGTAGACTTATAACAACATTCAATGAGTTTGTGCCCTATTCGGACTACACTTTCAATGCCCGTGTCATAGAGCTGATGTTTAATTAGAGATGATTTTTACTCACTTGATGTAGTTGCTTAATTTTTAGCAACCTTTGCACTATTTTACTGAGTTAAAAATATCCTTGTATTTGCAATCGAACAGTTCAAATTTTGTGTACCTAAAAACTATTTTGTCCAATACAAAGAAGGTAATGCATTTGTATTCTTATATAATTTCAATTCATTTTCTGACCATATAAGTAATTGGAGTAGTTATTTAATTCCTTTGTATTCTTTTTATTTACTTGACATATTTGTTGTGAATTTGACATATCAATCATGCCATTAACTAAACTTGTGAAAATAGCACAAATACATCATTAAATAAATAAAATTAGCCCGTGATGTCTATGCCTCGAATTGAGTTAAATTAAACCTATTATTAATACGAGGTTTAGGACGTACTAATTATTGTTACTGACTATTAGTTTGGTTATTTGTGGTGTATTTTTAATTTTTAAACGGTCTCGATAGTACTGTAAATGAAAGAAATTATGATCAATTTTTTAAAAATTATTTAAAATTACGCTTTGTTTTGTTGGGGAACGAATTTTTGTCGTTTTGAAATAAGGTACTTTGAAAATTTTCTTCAGGCATGGGCATTTCGCTAGTGTATATATATCACACAAAATCGTACACATATATTTAATAAGGTTCGTCTAACCTATGCCTAACACCTATAGCACTAGCCCAATAATACCAAAGTCTATATCCCCACTTGTCACTTAATTAATCACACATTAATTAATTTGTCATTTAAGTTATGTCACCCAACTATAATACGCTGACTCACTCATTCGGTTCCTAACTTTATCTGTTAGTATTAAGCAACCAAAATTTTACTAGTTAATTTAACACTTCTCATTAAATTTAATGTTCGATAATTTATTATATATATACCTATAATAAATTACATCGGCTACTCCGTGCCTAACTGCCGTCGCACTAGCCTGGAAATATTCGAGTCAAAACTCCGACCCTTAATTAAATAGTTTTCATTTTAATTAATTTTTCCAAATGGTGTCACTCCACTATAATGCCTGAACTCCCTTACTTGGTCCGTATATTAACCTTTATATTTTACTTCACCAAATTCTAATTATTTAGATTGGCGCGCTCCCTAAATAAGACATATTTTAATATTCACTTCCCAAAGTCCTAACTATTTATCCCCTTTACTTTATTACACAAACTCCCACCAATAGCCTAAACCCCATTTAATGTGTTTAAATTATCCTAAGTGTCCATCTCTCAAGACCCTTAGTAATTATCCTCCTTTTTATTTTCACCCGTAAATAAAATCCCCTTAATTCCTTCCCCCTAATTCTTCTATATGCTAACTAAGTTAACGATACGACACCATCAAAACTCAAATCTAGACTGATCAAAGGCAAGAAAAATTCTCAGTGTCTCCAACCGAAAATAAAATGGAAAAGGTGGCAACATGTTGGTAATGTCGCTCGAACGACGCCCCCATGTCGTTCGAGAGATATGTTGGTCTCTCTCTCTCCTCCGTATTATTAATTTTCATCAAAATTTACAAATCCTTGTAGTGGGTTTCTCCATGATTTCTCCCCGGCAGCTATCACTATTTCGATACTAAATCTCAAACCTCTCAATGACTACTACTTGGTATCTAATATAATTTAAAGTCCTCCCTCACTCACTTATGAAACATCACCAATTGTTTTTTTTTCTTATGCACGGTTTGAACAATCTACAAACCCTAAATGTACTCGATGACCTACTCCAAAAATGAACTTAAATTTACACCCACTATGATATGAATCGCAATACTTCAAATTAATTGAAAGATAGTTTAACTTCTTTCCTAATCAAATTCATAGAGTCTGATTTCCTTTGTTGTAGACGAGGTTTGATGAAGAACACTCCCATTTATTTTACAGGTTTGCCTCCTAAAAGCTCTCCCAATTGGTCCCCCTTTTTCCTCTACAAGTAGGTCTTTCTTATTTTAGTTGTGACTCCCACAAACTCTCTAACTTAGGTTTTATATCACTAATCCCGAAATTAAGCCTATGGGCCCAATTAAAATGACCCAAACACCCCCATGTGCCCCGGTTCATGCCTAAAAATTCCCCGAGACCCAATTACTACCTTCGGGTACTCTTTTTCAACTATCTCAACCTATTCGGAATCAACCGTGCACTCAAAAAATGCCATTAGAGTAAATTTATTAAAATTTTCCAATTTTAACTTCAAATTGCGACACATGTAATTACATAAAAATATCCTGAAATAATTAAATCCCAATTCACCAAACTGAATAAATCCTCTAATTTAAATGAATTCTCTAAATCATAAATTTTAATCCTACAAATTAAATAAGTTTGATTTAACCAAACTAATCTAATTCCATGTCCTCAAAATTACGGGGTGTTACACGAAGTACGAAGGCGTGGGCCCCGATTTCATATTTTTCTTATTTTTTTAATTTATTATGAATTTTCTACTAAAACGTGAACAAAATCGAAACTTTAAATTGGTTATTTTGGATTGAGCTTTCTTTTGGAAATTTATATTTTTTGGGCAGCGAATCAGTTTTGTTTGATGGTCTGCCCAATTTTTGTCCATGTCTCGCTTTGACCTATTCGGACTTGGTGATTAAACGAATGAGCTTTTAGGGTACTTTGGGATTACTGAAGAAGTCTTTACTGAGTTCGATATTGTGATAGGACAACCTTAGATGGCTTCGAGTGAGGAGAACAAAGGATTCAAGTGAGTGACTATTTCTTCAATTGATCAGGAAGTTGGCTTGAACTTTAGTATTGGGTGAACTGTGTGCGGTGGGTTATGCATACGAGTTTTGTACTTATTATATATATATGCATATTAGAGTGGCGTATATATATATATGTGTGTGTCTGTGTGTCTGTGTGTGTGTGTGTGCGCGCGCGCGCTATTTGTTCTATTAAACATACCTACTCGTGAGTGTTATCATAGGAGGTTGCATGTAATGGGTAGTACACCTTGGCATTGACTCGTAGGTGTTGGGTTGATTCACAAGATCATAGTACTATTGTACGGTCACTATTTGTGTGTGAGGATAGGTATAGTTTTCAAGTCCAGTTGGGCACGAAGTGGAATGGTTGCAACCCTCGGATATATGTTTATGACCGCCTCCAATGTATGTTTTTCATTTAGGATCGGTAGTGATATTCTGACTCGGTGGCTCGGTATGAGGCGTGCTGCATGGAGTTGGATATCACACGAGGGATGCATCCGCAAGCTCTCAACTCTAGGGATGAGGTTATATGTATATAACGAGTCATATATATATATATAAGGAGTAAAACTTATGTATGTTATAAGATTGATCTATGATGTCATCTATATGAGTTTTTCCAACACTACCTCTTTTTCCCCTAAAATCTTTGATTTCCCCCTCTTTAGAAACACTCTAATTTGTTTCCCCCTTCTCTTTCAAATTCTAAAACAAGGATACAATTGTATTTGTACACATTCTCTCACACCCTCATTACCTGTCTTCTTACTTTTGTCCCCTTTACCCTCTCCCACCCTCATTTTCTCACATCCTCATTATCGAAACCACCCACGAATCAAACCTCCGACAATGAGCGAACGACAACGAACAACAACGAAGGTAGATTTTATTTTGGTTATACCTTTTCTCATCATTTTTCTGGTTATACATCTTATACTCCACTCTTATAAATCATTTTGTTGGTTGTACATCTGAAGAAGATAAAGGGCTTTCATCGTCCTGTTGGTTATGCATCTTACCTCTGACAAAGAACAACAACGAACAACCAAGGTGATTTTTTTTTTGTTGTACCTTTTCTCATCATTTTGTTCACTGTACATCTTATACTCCACTGTTGTTGCAGCAATTTAAATAATTAAATGCAGAATTAAATTCAGGAACGAAATTACCCAATTTTTGGAGCGAATAAATCTGGGGCAGAATAAATATAAGAAAACCGGAACTGGACAGTCAAGAACACGGCTGAGTCGCGGACTAGGTCGCTCTCTTTAAGGTGTTTCGCGGCTCTGCCTCCAATTGTGCCGACAGTGTGCAGCCCCGTCACCCCCAGGATAAAACAGCCTCCAAAAAATAAATTACGGATTGACAGCACAAGAATCAATCCGGTCTGTATACACCCATTCTGTATTAATTGCTCGATTCTATAATTAATCTGTAATGAGATTAATTATTCTGGAAATAGTATTCTGGGAGAAAGAAATTTTTCAGAACTGTAGAGAAAATTTTCGTGTTGGAAGAAGATAACTGTCTTTCAAAACCGGAGGCAACCAGCTCTTTTATGGGGCAAAAAGAAAAGAGACGTTGGAAACAACGTGGAGAAAAAACTGGAAGAAGTGGGCAACTCGGTTGAAGAAATCAACACGGAGTAAACCACGTTTTAATTTTTTCGGAATAAATTACCGTTAAAAAATAATTTTTAAGGCCCAAAAAACGTTAATTTATTTGTCCAAAAAATTAATTCTTAATGAGCCCAAGCCCAAGACCCAGGACCCGGACACGGGCACGGGCACGGGCCGGGCCGGACGGACGGCGGCGGCGCGCGCGCGCGTGTGTGACTTGGCCCATTGGGTCTGCCCCACATACCCACAAAAACTTGAATGCCCAAAGGGCTGAACCTTTGTTCCCAAAAAATTGTATATTAACACACCCCATTTCTTTGAACCCACCGATGTGGGACAAGAATGAGTTCTTCTTTTCAACTTTTGTAAACTAACAGCTGTTAGAACAGCTGTTTCCCAACAATCCCCCACTTTCAAAATTTGAAAACATTTTTATCGAGCATTAATCTATAGAGTTGTGCATAAGCAAAGGTGTCTTTCGACTTGAACCTTTACGTAGTAAAGATGATTCAGAATATACTAGAGTAACCGTGGTTTTGAACTCTATCTCTGACAACATCCCACACACAACCCTACTTGGGTGTAAGTCTAATAGCTAGCACGTTACGGCCATGTGCTTCTATCCCAGTATAGTGAACGCTTTAGGAATTTGCCCAAAATATCCATAGGAAGCGGCCACACTTCCACATTCACATAGGTGAGTCTATCAAGAATACTCCTGTAGCTAAGTACCCCACTCAAAATAGAGCTATAGATCTCATTAAGAGTTATCATAACTCATCCTTAACTCGCTTCAGGATATCATGCTCCATAGGGATGGACTCGGAGTAAAACCCCGTTCTATGTTAATTAATAATCGCATGATTCAACCCATATCACTTGTGACTTGTTATTACCCTTTGAACATATTTCTTGGGATCTCCAGTCTATATGTTGGGTTACCATCACAAATGACTCATTTATCCAAGGGCTTTAGTCCCATCCCTCTCGTGGTGTTCCACACCTTTTCCCTAGCTAGTCCTTTCGTCAAAGGATCAGCTAAGTTCTGTTCAGACCGTATATGATCCACCCTCACAGCACCCGTAGAGATAAATTCTCTAACAGTACTGTGCTTACGACGTATTTGTCGTTTCTTACCGTTATAATAACGGTTCTCAACTTTTGCAATAGCCGCGGTACTATCACAATGAATCAAAACGGCTGGAATCGGTCTTTCCCATAATGGGATATCTGACAGGAGGTTTCTTAACCAACCTGCCTCTTCACTAGCAGCAGCTAGCGCTATCATCTCAGACTCCATAGTGGATTGAGCCAAAATAGTTTGTTTCTTAGATTTCCAAGAAACTGCACCACCAGCGATGCTAAATATATATCCACTAGTAGCCTTAGAATCATCAGATAGGGTGTTCCAATCTGCATCACTAAATCCTTCAAGGACAGCGGGATGCTTATTATAGTGTAATCCGAGGTTCATCGTCCTTTTAAGGTACCGCATGACCCTCTCAATAGCATGCCAATGCTCCATACTAGGTCTACTAGTAAATCTACATAGTACTCCCACAGCATAAGCTATGTCAGGTCTAGTGCAATCTGTAGCATAACGTAAGCTACCAATAATGCTTGCATAAGCATTTTGGTTTACACTGTCGCCAGTGTTCTTAAATAACTTTACACTAGGGTCAAATGGAGTACTAGCAGGTTTACAGTCAAAGTAATTATATTTCTTTAGAACTTTCTCAATGTAATGAGATTGATCCAAAGAAAGTCCCTTTTCTGACCTAGTAATATTAATTCCTAATATTACACTAGCTTCACCCAAATCCTTCATATCAAAGTTGGCACATAATAATGATTTAACATTTTCTACGGCATGATTATTGGAACCAAAAATAAGCAAGTCATCAACATAAAGACATATGATAGTGCAAATGTTCTCAACATATTTATAATAAATGCATTTGTCACTTTCATTAATTTTAAACCCATTAGTGATGACTAAGCTATCAAATTTATCATGCCATTGTTTAGGTGCCTGTTTGAGTCCATAAAGAGATTTATCTAATTTACATACTTTATTTTCTTGACCGTGTACAATAAAACCTTCAGGTTGATCCATATAAATCTCTTCTTCTAATTCTCCATTTAAAAATGCAGTTTTAACATCCATTTGGTGTACAATTAAATCATTTAAGGCAGCTATAGCAAATAGTACACGTATAGACGTTATTCTAGTCACGGGTGAAAATGTATCAAAAAAGTCTACATTTTCTCTTTGCCTAAAACCTTTAGCAACAAGACGTGCCTTATATTTTTCAACAGTGCCATCAGGTTTTAATTTCTTTTTAAGAATCCATTTACATCCAATAGTTTTACATCCAGGAGGAAGATCCACTAAATGCCAAGTTTTATTTGTTTCCAAAGAATCCATTTCATCATTAATAGCCTCTTGCCATAAATCGGCATCTAAAGAAGATAAAGCTTCTTGAATAGTGTTAGGATCCTCCTCTAAGGTGTAAGCATAAAAGTCGGGACCAAAATCTTTTTCTACACGAGCCCTTTTACTTTTTCGAATTTCTAAAATGGATTCATTATTTTCTTTATTTTTATTTAAAGAAATATTAGTGGATGACTCGCCCCCACTATTCCTCAATTTAAAAGGAAATTTATCTTCATAAAAATCGGCGTCATTTGATTCAATAATTACTTGATTTTTCAAGTCATAAAATCGGTATGCTTTGCTATTAATAGCATAGCCTATAAAAACACACTCATATGCTCTACTTGCCAATTTAGACCTTTTAGGGTCGGGTATACGTACATAGGCTAAGCACCCCCACGTTCTAAAGTATGACACGTTGGGCTTAATATTTTTCCAAATTTCATAAGGAGATATTTTCATTTTAGTCTTAGGAATTCTATTAAGCACGTGACACACAGTCAAAATAATTTCACCCCACCAATGTGAGGCAGCCCCGGAATTTAATAAAATAGCCACTACTAATTCAGTTAATGTCCTATTTTTTCTTTCGGCTTTACCGTTCATTTCGGGCGAATAAGGGGCAGTTTTTTCGTGAATAATACCGTGGGTTTTATAAAATTCAATAAATGGTCCAGAATCATATTCGGTGCCTCTATCACTACGTAACCTTTTTATTTTCCGATTAAATTGATTTTCAATTTCATTAAGGAAAATTTTAAACATGTCAAACGCTTCACTTTTATTTTTCATTAAATACACAAATGAATAATCGGAACAATCATCAATAAAAGTTATAAAATAACGTTTGCCATTTCTAGTTGTGACACCATCCAATTCACAAATATCCGAATGAATTAAATCAAGTGGTTCAGATTCTCTAAAAACAGATTTATGTGGTGTCTTAGTGATTTTTGCTTGACTACACCATTCACATTTTTCAAAATCATTTAATGATAATTCGGGAATTAATCCTAAAGTGCTCATATTTTTAACAAGTCGTTTATTAACATGACAAAGCCTAGCATGCCAAATATTAAATGAACAAGCAATATAAGCAGAAGGAGAAATTTTATTCATTGCATCAACATTCAATTTAAACATCCCATCAGTGGCATAACCCTTGCCTACAAAAATTCCATTTTTGGTCAAAGTAAATAAATCAGCACCAATAGTTTGAGTAAAGCCAGCTTTGTTGAGAAGATAACCCGAAACCAAATTTTTCCTTATCTCGGGAGTGTGAAGAACATCTTTGAGGATAATAGTCTTTCCCGAAGTGAACTTCAATTCCACATTTCCAGTACCAGCAACCTCGGTGGAGTGAGAATCACCCAACAACACCTTCTTATCTGCAGTCTCAGAATAAGTCTTAAATAGACTACGGTCATAACAGATATGGCGGGAAGCGCCAGTATCCAACCACCACCCTTCGGCACCGCTAACCATGTTGATTTCTGAAATCATAGCACATAGGTCCTCTTCGGTCAAATTCGCTTGTGCTTGTGGCACATTGCGACATTTGCGAGCCATATGTCCAGGCTTGCCACACTTGAAACAGAGAAACTGTCCCGAGTTGCTAGACTGTCCATTTCCAGGGTTCTTATACTTATTCTGAGTCTGAGTCTGATTTTTAAAATTCTGGTTGTGGCTCTTTTTCTGATTTTTCATATTTTTTCCGTTTGCCTTTAAAACAACTGGAGTGTGGTTCTTTTTCTGATTTTTGTTGTTAGACACAACAAGAATTTCATCTTTATAGTCCTGTTTTCGGGATTCCTCCTCAATTCTCAATTTAGTAATTAATGACTCTAGTGAGAATTCTTTAGACTTATGCCTCAAAATATTTTTAAATTCTTTGAACAGTGGAGGCAATTTATCAATAATCACAGCCACCTGAAATTGCTCATCTAAGACCATGCCCTCGGAAATAATTTCATGGGCAATCATTTGCAAATCATGGGTTTGAGCAACAACAGATTTGTCATCCGTCATTTGAAATTTCAAATAACGGCTGACTGCATATTTTTTAGCACCCGCCTCCTCCGTGTCATATTTTTTAAAAAGTGCGTCCCAAACATCTTTCGCAGTTTTATAATTGGCATAATAGTCATAAAGTTCGTCACTTAGAGCATTCAGAATATAGTTCTTGCACAAAAAATCATTTTCCTCCCAAGTTCTAATTGTTTTGCTTTCCTCAACAGTAGGTGGATTATTAACTACGGGTTTGTCAAATTGAACACATGATGCGACCTTTTTCGTAGTTAAATAAAATAGCAATTTTTTGCTCCAACGTTTAAAATGAGTGCCTTCATATTTGAAAGGCTTATTTAGGTTACTGGAATTAAATTCGTCCATGGCAGAATTAAGACACACCTTAAAATTGTTGTTGCAGCAATTTAAATAATTAAATGCAGAATTAAATTCAGGAACGAAATTACCCAATTTTTGGAGCGAATAAATCTGGGGCAGAATAAATATAAGAAAACCGGAACTGGACAGTCAAGAACACGGCTGAGTCGCGGACTAGGTCGCTCTCTTTAAGGTGTTTCGCGGCTCTGCCTCCAATTGTGCCGACAGTGTGCAGCCCCGTCACCCCCAGGATAAAACAGCCTCCAAAAAATAAATTACGGATTGACAGCACAAGAATCAATCCGGTCTGTATACACCCATTCTGTATTAATTGCTCGATTCTATAATTAATCTGTAATGAGATTAATTATTCTGGAAATAGTATTCTGGGAGAAAGAAATTTTTCAGAACTGTAGAGAAAATTTTCGTGTTGGAAGAAGATAACTGTCTTTCAAAACCGGAGGCAACCAGCTCTTTTATGGGGCAAAAAGAAAAGAGACGTTGGAAACAACGTGGAGAAAAAACTGGAAGAAGTGGGCAACTCGGTTGAAGAAATCAACACGGAGTAAACCACGTTTTAATTTTTTCGGAATAAATTACCGTTAAAAAATAATTTTTAAGGCCCAAAAAACGTTAATTTATTTGTCCAAAAAATTAATTCTTAATGAGCCCAGGACCCAGGACCCAGGCACGGGCCGGACGGACGCGCGCGCGTGTGACTTGGCCCATTGGGTCTGCCCCACATACCCACAAAAACTTGAATGCCCAAAGGGCTGAACCTTTGTTCCCAAAAAATTGTATATTAACACACCCCATTTCTTTGAACCCACCGATGTGGGACAAGAATGAGTTCTTCTTTTCAACTTTTGTAAACTTCTGTTTCCCAACATCCACGCTTATAAATCAATTTTTTGATTGTACATCTGAAGAAGATGAAGATATCTCATCGTTTTCTTGGTTATACATCTTACCTCTGGCAACGAACAAAAATGAAGAAGCACTGTATTGTTTTTGGTTGTACATCTTCTCATCATTTTTTATGCTGCATGTCTTATCAACCTAAGTAGATCGTCTTTTCCTTACGTTTTGTTTTGATGAAGAAGCGAAAGATCTCTCACAACCGTTTCTACTCTAATTGGGACTTTTTGAAACCTAGGCCTATTAACACATAATCATTTCTAATTATTATTTTTTTTTGTTATGATGGATATTATGTGTTTGATAACTATTGTCAACGTAATTCATTATCAGAGGATTCCAATTTATCTCCTTTTAAAAGGACACTACCATCTCGGGAGATATCTGACTTTACATAATTTTTGTTTTGTCATTTTCCAATAGTTATTATGTTTCCCTTTGTATACTTATATTTCTGTTTGTAACTTTTTAGCATTATTTGTGTGAGTCGTGGGCAGTCTCATGCCTTGAATTTGCATTCAAAACTCGTATAGGCACAATATCGGCTCAGGAGATATCAGCATTGTGCCACAGTTGTTGTTACAATCATATATAACTATTACCAATTGTTTTGTTTATTATTTACACAACTCATTAGACATTTCACAGATTTTTAACATATCTCATAAGACAAATTTCTATATTTATTTGTAAAAACTCATTATGTTTATGGTTTGATCGATTAAAAATCTACATTCTCTTCTACACATAAATCACGAAATCTTCTATACACTGAGATTCCAATTGGTGAGGTCCCTATTTTTTGTAAACAATCTTGGTTTGACAGTTTTATTTTTTGTCGCTATGTGCGTGTAAGAGAGAGATTAACACTTTTAGTTTATTTTTAAGTAAATGATAATGTGTAGTTACTACCGTTTCGTAGGATCATTATGGGTTATTTTTAGATCAAATTGTGTTTTCAATTTTAATTTTAATTTTTGTATATTGTGTTCTTTTTTAAATACCTTTGTTGAATACACAGTTACAGGTAGCAGTAACACTCATATGATGATCTACAGTTAGAGGTTTATTTGAGATTTACAACTGTATACAGAACTGAGTCCCCCACTTCAGCTTTCAGATAATGAATTGGGATAACTGCTTATCATTTGTGCATGAGTTCCTACACGACTTTATATCATATTCAGGTGGGTTACTATTCTTATAAAGACACCAGATAATTAGACAATGTCCTGAATGTTTTTTACGTTATGTTTTTTATGTTTGGCCATTTTTCTAATCCTTGCTTATATTGTTTGTTCATTCTATTAATCAGTTTTTGAAAACTCATCTTCTGACATAATATAAGTAGAGAAGTAATATTCAGCCCATAGTTGCTCCATTTCAGTTCCCTAAGACACGTGCGCAATTAATGAATAAGCAGTAGCTAGTTTTTTAATTTTGAATAGATTGCCTAAACTATTTGCCTTATGCAGAGCACTTAAATTCAAGAATTTACAAAAGGTTTACACCATCGTTTGCTCTCTCACCTAGTAAATTTCAATACCTTACACACTTCAAGGTTTGATTTTTCTTACAGCTTAACGGTTCAAAGATGCCATCTAAAACTCAAACATGTTTTACTCATTATAATGTTCTTAAAGTTGAGATCATTTATAATTTTCTCTTAATTTCTCCTAAAATTGTTGGTTGCCTTTTTTTTTGTTCAATACTTTGCCCCCGTGCATTAATGATACATGTATGAGTTTTCTTTCTTTGAATACAAGGATTGGGGTTTCGAAGCACGACCAACCAATTGATGGCCCCGTCTCATTATTTTAACTTAAATGGGAGCAGTATTTAGTATGAGGTCGGGTTCTCATAAGACACTATGTTTATAAAATATGTACTTCCTATAATAACTTGCTTCCATTAGTGTTCCGTAAGTGGAGTTATGTCATTTCTTCTTCATTTCTTGTGGAGGGAATCCAAGGAATTTTGATGGCATACACAAGCGCCCTTTTTAGTGTTTCACTTACAGGGCTAACCATGGTTTTTACCTGTAATTATCACTACTGCACTGATAGCCAACCAGACTCTTGTGAAAAATCAACAAATCTTGACCTCCACCCGAATGCTGTCATTTTCCGAAGAGGAAATCCCCAAAATTGGGGTGAATCACAATCATGCACTCAATATCTCCATTGAAGTTATGGGGAAGGTGGTACCGCTTTTGCTCGTTGATAACGGATCCTCTTTGAATGTCTGCCCACTGAGAACCTTCAAATGTCTAGGCTTAAAAGAAAGTGACCTCGCTCCAACCTCCGCTTACGTGCGCGCCTACGATAATACCCGTCGGGAGGTGATGGGATCCATAAAACTGGCAATAGGGGTTAGACCTATAAACCCTGTCGTCAAATTCCAAGTCATTGATATCCCGGCATGTTTCAACATGTTGCTCGGACGACCCTGGCTCCACAGTATAAAGGGTGTCTCTTCCTCATTCCATCAGAAATTGAAGTTCTTCGCCGATGGACGAGTCATCACCATCTTGGTTGACGACGATAATGCCGAGGGTGCAAGCACCAGCAGTCCAATCCTTGAGATACAGCATGGGTCAAATGATATGCTCCTATCAGGATTTCGAGTTGAGCCACCTCTACTCTCGGCAGGGGACGGTTTCAAAGAAAGGGTTTGTCCAGAATACGACCCTCATAGCAATGTTAATGTGATTCAGATATTCAGAAACATGCACTTCATGCCCAGACTGGGGCTAGGACAAAGACAGCAGGGGATACTGGAGCCCATCGAAGTGAAAAAAGCTTTCCCTCCTCATGGCTTGGGGTATCAACCATCAGAACCATAGCTCAGAATGATCCGCTAGTCTCGATCAAAGAAAGGGTTAGACTGCGTTCGAACTATCTCGGGAGATTCTTCAAATGGACGATTCATTAAAGAGGGTGAAGACTTCCCCTTTTGCGGCTTTCCAAAACCGTGGTATGACCATACAGATAAGAAAATGAAGCCTGGAATGGAGATCTTCTTCCAAGATAGCTACTCATGGGCCGGGAGTTACCAACACCAGGTGCCACCGCTTATCAAAGATACTGAAGAGACTGAGGAAAAGTGATTTCAAAGATTCCTTCAACCTGCAGAAACTGGGGCTGGCACTCTGCATGGTTCACTCAAATACTGCATCACTGGACCCTTCTCATCTGATCAAAGCTGCTGATACACATATCCTCAGCTGGCATGCTGCGCCAGTTCTACCTCTTGAAATCTCCCTTAGCCCCAATGTTTACCCTGTTTCTTCTACTGTTGTCCATCCTTGCTCAAATGTAATCGAGACCTCTTTTGATGAGGTTCGTAATGTTGTTTTTCCTATCAATGAAATAAACGAAGATTTTGAGTATCTTGTTGTGCCTTACATTAATTGTTTAGATTCTAATCAAACTTTTGATGATGATGATTTTGCAAATGAACAATTCTTAATTGATTTAAATAAGGTTAATAACAAACAACATAACCGCGTTCAAGTTAATGAAGAAGAGACTGTTGTTATTAATCTCGGTTCTAGTAGCCAACTGCGCGAGATTAGGATAGGGGCCACCCTTGACGAGCATGAGCGCGCACAACTTGAAGAATTACTAAAGGAGTTTGTGGATGTCTTCGCATGGTCCTACGACGACATGCCCGGTATTGATCCTGAAATAGCTCAGCATGAGATCCTCACTCTCCCAGATTACAAACCAGTTAAACAAAAGTTGAGAAAGCTCCGCACCAAATGGTCGCTCAAAGTCAAGGAGGAGGTGGTCAAACAGTTAAACGTGGGTTTCATTCGAGTGATCGAATATCCCACATGGCTAGCCAATTTTGTACCTGTACTGAAAGCAGGAGGAAGGGTTCGAATGTGTGTGGATTACCGAGATTTAAACAAAGCCTCTCTGAAGGACGATTATTCGCTACCCAATATCGACATGATCATGGACAACACAGCCAGTCATGCTCTCAAGTCATTCATCGACGGGTTTGCCGGATACAATCAAATCAAGATGCACCCCGACCACCAAGAGAAAACCGCATTCATCACCCCATGAGGAACCTTTTACTACACCATTATGCCATTCGGTCTCAAGAATTCTGGGGCTACCTACCAAAGGGCTGCCACAACCATCCTGCACGACCTGATTCATAAAGAGGTTGAGGTTTATGTGGATGACATGATCATCAAGTCCAAAACTAAAGAAGGTCATGCTCATGCTCTACGAAAGTTCTACGAACGACTGCGACAGTATCAGATGTGACTTAATCCACATAAATGCGTCTCCGGCGTTACAAAGGGAAAACTCTTAGGATTCATGGTCAGTAAGAAGGGGATAGAAGAAGATCCCTCCAAGCTGAAGTCCATACTTGAGATGCCACCACCCCAAATAGAGAAATAAGTCCGAGGTTTTCTTGGGAAATTACAATATATCAGCCGGTTCATCAGCCAGCTAACCTCCATCTGTGAACCAATCTTCAAGCTCCTTCGAAAGGATTCAACCAAGGTTTAGAACGAGGCCTTCCAAGAAGCTTTTGACTGAATCAAACAATATCTAACCCAACCTCCAGTTATCATGCCACCATAGCCTGGTCTCCCTTTGCTCCTATACCTAACCATAACCGACACTGCAACTGGGGCTTTGTTAGCCCAATACCTTGAAGACTCCCACAAAGAAAGAGCCGTCTATTATGCCAGTCACAAATTGGCCGGGTACGAGGTCAACTACACTGCTTTAGAAAAATCATGCATCGCACTTGTCTGGGTCACCCAAAAGTTGCGACACTACATGCTCGCCTTCCCCATTAAGCTTGTATCCCGAATGGATCCCATCAAGTACCTGCTCGAAAAACTTGCCTTATTCAGCCGAATGGCCCAATGGTTGATGCTCATAATCGAGTTTGATATCGTGTACGTCACACAGAAAGCCGTTAAAGTAAGAGCCATCTCTGACTACCTCGCTGACTACCCTGTAGAAGAAACAGATGTCTGGATCTCCGAATTCCCAGATGAAAATGTCCTCTGCACCACTCAAGACTGCCTCCAATGGAAAATGTTCTTCGATGGTGCTGCCAACAAAAAGGGATATGGCATTGGGATACTCCTGGTCGCCCCAGATGACTCCCACACTCCTATCGCCATAAAATTGGATTTCCCTTGCACCAATAACATGACAGAATACAAGGCATGCACAGTGGGCCTCAAGGTCGCTCTTAAGAAAAGTATTCAACACCTTGATGTATTTGGCGATTCTGCCCTCATCATCGGTCCAGTGCTCAGAAAGTGGAAAGTCAAGGACGAAAAGCTCCAACCCTTTCATGCCCAATTAGAAGAGTTAGCCTCCCAATTTCGAGATATCACCTTCCATTACCTGCCCCGAGCAAAGAACAACCTAGCCGATGCTCTCGCCGCTTTGGCCTCCATGATCAACATGCCCAAGGGAATAACAATGACCCCCTTCCTAGTTCAGAAGCAGGACAAACCGACCCATTGTTACCATATTAATCTTGTCTCTACAGAAGACCCCGAACTAGCCGATTATTGGTACTATGATATATGGTGCCTCCTCAAACATGGTAGGTATCCCGAGGGTTCCAACAAGAATGACCGAGCTACCCTCCGAAGGCTGGCCGCTCAGTACATCATCTGTCATAAAGCACTACTCAAGAAGAATTTCGATGGAACTCATTTGCATTGTATCGCAGGGGCTGACATTGAAAAGATAATGTCGAAAATCCACAGCGGGGAATGCGGGCCCCACATGAACGGTCACATGATTGCCAAGAAGATCATCCGACAGGGCTACTATTAGACCACCATGGCCCAAGATTGCACCGCCTATGTTCGAAGATGCCCTAAATGCCAACAGTTCTCCAACCTCCAACACTTACCTCCGTGGGAATTATACAACATGACTTCTCCCTGGCCGTTCTCCACCTGGGGTATCGACATCATAAGGAAGATTACGCCAAAAGCGTCAAATGGGCATGAGTTCATCCTGGGTTCAATCGATTACTTCACCAAATGGGTCGAAGCGAAGTCATACGCAGTATTAAATGCCAAGAAGGTGGCTAAATTCATCAAGAAAAATATCATCTGCCGATATGGAGTCCCGCACGAGCTAGTGTCAGATAACGGTTTGCACTTCGAGGAAGAAGTCACAGAATTTATCAACGAGTATGGGATTCAGAGACACAAATCTTCTCCCTACCGACCTCAGACCAATGGTGCAGTTGAAGCCGCCAATAAAAACCTCAAAGCCATCATCAGCAAGATGATCAAAAGTTGTAGAGACTAGGCTGACCAGATCCCATACGCCCTCTGGGGCTATCAAACCTCAATCCGAACCTCTACTGGGGCTACCCCTTACTCCTTGGTCTACGGCAAGGAGGCAGTCCTACCTGTGGAGCTAGAAATACCCTCACTATGCGTCATGCTCGAAAGCAAGGTTAGTGAAGAAGACTGGTGCTAAGGCCGTCTTGATGAGCTATCCCTTCTGGATGAAAGAAGATTGAAAGCTCTTTATCACATACAGGGATACCATCGCCGAATAGCGCGTTCATTCAATAAAAGAGTCAAGGATCGTGGTGTCCAGGAGGGGGATTTAGCCCTCAAGGAGATAATAGAACCCATCAGGACCCTAGAGGAAAATTCAAGCCCAATTGGAGCGGCCCTTACATTGTGAGGAAGATCTTGTCTGGCGGTGCCGCCATGCTCACTGACCTGGATGGGGAAGAGATGGCTCGTCCAGTCAATCTGGACCGTCTCAACAAAATTTACCCCTAGTCCGAAATCTCGGTGCGCTACGATTCTTATCATCCCCTTTCTATTCTTAAAAAAAATCTTCATTTCCCTCTACCCAGAACTACGTGGGCCTTATCCTCTACAAAAAACTATTTTAAAACTTTTCAAAAAAAACCCCAGAGGTATGTAGGCAGCTCATACATCTCACATGAGCACGGCCCTTTTCTTTTTCACAAAGTACTATTCTTTTCTTATCTCCGAGAATGACAGTTCATTTCTAAACATCTACTTGAACAAAAGGATTATGTAGGCCTTAGCAATCGGTATAGATAATTCAAAACACAAAATTCATCGAAAGGCACAGCTGGATGATCAGAAACTTATTTATTTCATTAATAAAAAACTACAGTACAGATTATATAAGAAAAAGGAACGGATAACTCCCTTCCCCTACTACCATAAAAACCAGATAAAATTCCCCACGTCTGTTACATAAATAAACTCCCCAGGAGTCCTACCCACGGCTACCAGAAGAGCCTGCACCCTCATCATTTACATCCTGAGGACCCCAAGTTTCTCCTGCCTGAATGGAGTGTAGCAAACATTCCATGGATCGATGACCCTTAACCATCTTCGAAAATACCACAACACCCCCTTCCATGGTGTCAGATAAAACAAACCATCTTTGTCCAGTCTCCACTGCCAACATCTTGCTGACTACCTGCCTCCACAACCACTTCATATAATCTTTGGGGACATGCCAAACTTCCCGACAGACTGAAAGGGACGCGTCGACGGAAGCCGATTTTCCCACAGAGATCCAAGCAACAGACGTAAGCGCTCAGTCAAATCTTCTACCGGAAAGAAATTTGAGGTCCGAGGGGGCACGACCTGCGCCCAGCCAAATTGGCGCAAGAGCCGCCAAGGGAAATAAAAAGAGGTATGTCTGAGACCAACCAGCTGCACATATGAATACTCTCCTAGATCCAGAACAGGCTGCAACTGTCCCCACCAAGGCACTAACCAGTATAGCCCACGAGCCCCATACTCCACAAACCAATTCTCCCAGTTCCCAACAAACAGGCCAATGCGGATGAAGTAGCGTGAAAAGAAGTTGGGTACAGCCGACAAAGGATATTTTGGAGGAGTTGACAAGCGAAATCTTTCAGACAACCACATGAACAGCATCACAGGGCTACCCCTCAAAAAGTCAAAACAACCTTCTCTCCAGGCATCCAGGCCATTCAGAGTCTCCGCCAATATTATCGCCACAGGATTGCGATGATATGACATCCATGAAGTAATGGTTGCAAGTTGTGGGTCCACTCGCAACTCCCCGGTCACCAACAGCAATTTTGAGGCCAAGCCCAGAACAACGGCTCCAGCATAGCCAGCATCACCTACTTCCCGCAAATGCACGGACTGCAACACCGTCGGGAGGGAGCTCATTCCTCCAGAAACCAATGACCTGGCCGCCGAGGGCGAGATATGAAGAAGCCCGGCCAACAAATCCCTAGGGGAGCGGGAAAATTCGGTTAAAGCCACGGCAACACTGGGATTCACACCTAGTATGGAAGAAAATTCCTCGTAGGTAGGACAAACTTCTTCCAACCCAAAGCGAAATACATGGTCTTCGGAGTACCAAAATTGTACTGCCGCCATCAACATATTCCACTCAAAAGGTCGATTACGCCACAAGGAGACTCGACGCATGTTGAAAGCATCATAGTCGACATTATAAGAGCACATAGCTTCCAAGGCTTCGAGGTAGTTGACAAACTCGGTGCTACCAGGGAGAGCCATCTTGTAGGGCAAAGAAATAGTGGGCAAGTGGATAAGGATGCAAAGGTGTAATGAAAATACTCCACCCTCACCCCTTTTTTTATACTTGAGAATTCTCACAAAAGACATAATCCCTGCATAAATCGGAAGGAATACTGCCCCACAAGGTACTAAAGGCTGAAGAGGGTACCAATCAAAGCTTTCAATTGATAGGACTGGACTAAACTGCCGATAGGCAGGACAGAGTGCTTGCCGATCGGCAACCCCCTACTTTTGGAAATTTTCCTTTTTTCCTCTTTTGTCAAAATCATGAAACTCAATAAAAATAAATTGATATTCGCAAAAGGATTTCAAGAATCCTGCTTTCTCCTTACAGGATTTCCCTTTTTAATAAAACAACTTTCCTTCGAAAAATTCCAAAAATATTCGTTTTTATGGTTGTAGCAGCAAAGTTAAAAAGCACATTTGCATGCATTCATTCATCATTAAAATAAAAGATAGTCAACAAAATTACATTGCATTGCATATATTTGTTTTCTGTGTTACATCATTTTGCAGGAAATAAAGAAAAAGCCAAAAACAACGGGACTCATCCCGAACCCATATTCTCTCTATCTCTCTCTCTCTCTCTCTCTCTCTCTCTCTCTCTCTCAAGAGCTTCCACCCCTGCGACGCGCTCTCTTCCCCCTACGATGAGACGACGCGCCCCCACTACCCGAGCCAGAGTCTTCCCCGGACGAGGTTGACAGCACCAAACAAGAAGGAACAGGGACAACATCCCGAATGTGGGCAGTCGCCGATGATATCCAATCCCTGACGTCTCTCAGCCAAGTGGTCGACACCCGGATTTGCTGCAAAGAAAATGATAGAATCAGTATCAAGCAAAAGAAATCAAAAAAAGGAAAAGGACCGAAAGTTTTACTGCAGGACGAAGGACCTCCTCTGTCAAACCCAGCTCCTCCGAATCCATCGCAAGGGAACGGTGCAACATCGGCACTATCCCTCCAAAAAATGCCAAAAGCCTCGAAAAATCCCCGAAAAATTCCTAAAAATCCCAGGATGGATTTTGAACATTTTCATCAAGAAAATTTTCGCATTTCTTTAGGCAAAACCTCTTTTTCCCTAGCGAAACCCTCAAAATCCAAGCAAATGACCTCTCGAGCGATGCGCCTGGACCCCCTAATCACCTCCTCAGTAGAGTTTACGACCTCAAACCGGTTATCTCCCCAACGATCAGCTCCTCCGCTCAAATCAAAGGCAAAAGGCCTCCCCAGCCATCGGCTACCCGATGCGAAAAAATATCTCATGGTATTTTTCCCAGCAGAATTCAGAAGAATCACTCGCCCCAGGCGATCTCTCCCAAAGGACGATCCAAATCTTCCCCAACTCATTCATCGTTCCCCAGCGGAACCTCAAATCCAATTTTTATCCCCAGTGGAACCTCAAATCCAATTCTTATTCCCCAGTGAAGCCTCAAATACAATTATTATCCCCAGTGGAACTCTTTTCTTTTCCCAATGAAATACAATCACTCTTGGGTCAGAATTGACCCCGGTCTTGGATCGTCACCTGAGTTAGGTCAGAATTGACCTCGGTCCTCGGTCATCACCACTCTTGGGTCGGAATTGGCCCCGATCTTGGATCGTCACCTGAGTTAGGTCAGAATTGACCTCGATCCTTGGTCCTCAGTCGTCACCACTCTTGGGTCAGAATTGACCCCGGTCTTGGATCGTCACCTGAGTTAGGTCAGAATTGACCTCGGTCCTCGATCGTCACCACTCTTGGGTCAGAATTGGCCCCGATCTTGGATCATCACCTAAGTTAGGTCAGAATTGACCTCGGTCCTCGGTCATCACTCTTGGGTTAGAATTGACCCCGGTCTTGGATCGTCACCTGAGTTAGGTCAGAATTGACCTCGATCCTCGGTCGTCACCACTCTTGGGTCATAATTGGCCCCGGTCTTGGATCGTCACCTGAGTTAGGTCAGAATTGACCTCGATCCTCGTTCGTCACCACTCTTGGGTCAGAATTGGCCCCGATCTTGGATCGTCACCTGAGTTAGGTCAGAATTGACCTCGGTCCTCGATTGTCACAACTCTTGGGTCAGAATTGACCCCGGTCTTAGATTGTCACCTGAGTTAGGTCAGAATTGACCTCGGTCCTCGGTCGTCACCACTCTTGGGTCAGAATTGACCCCGGTCTTAGATCGTCACCTGAGTTAGGTTAGAATTGACCTCGGTCCTCGGTCGTCACCACTCTTGGGTCAGAATTGGTCCCGGTCTTGGATCGTCACCTGAGTTAGGTCAGAATTGACCTCGGTCCTCATTCGTCACCACTCTTGGGTTAGAATTGACCCCGGTCTTAGATCGTCACCTGAGATAGGTCAGAATTGACCTCGATCCTCGGTCGTCACCACTCTTGAGTCAGAATTGACCCCGGTCTTGGATAGTCACCTGAGTTAGGTCAGAATTGACCTCGGTCCTCGATCGTCACCACTTTTGGGTCATAATTGGCCCCGGTCTTGGATTGTCACCTGAGTTAGGTCAGAATTGACCTCGGTCCTCGGTCGTCACCACTCTTGCGTCAGAATTGACCCCGGTCTTGGATTATCACCTGAGTTAGGTCAGAATTAACCTCGTCCCTCGATCATCACCACTCTTAGGTCCTCAGAATCGACCTCGACCCTCTGAATTGGTCATCCTCATTTCCTTAGGTCCTCATAATCAACCTCGACCCTCTGAATTGGCCATCCTCGCTTCCTTAGGTCCTCAAAATCGACCTCGACCCTCTGAATTGGTCATCCTCACTTCCTTAGGTCCTCAGAATCGACCTTGACCCTCTGAATTGGTCATCCTCGCTTCCTTAGGTCCTCAGAATTGACCTCGACCCTCTGAATCGGTCACACTCTCTCAGAAGCATCATGCGGTGTCTAATCGACGGCTTTCATTTGTTCTAAATTCACCCGTCGAGGGGCTCTATAAACACCTCATTCTGTTACCCCCTAACTCTCCTTAGATCCCTAGTACCTCCACTCATCACTATAAACCCTGGTCACGTTCCGAGTACTGACCTAAAAGCCATCGGGCACTCCCCAGCTCAGTTTGACCCAAAAGTTAAACTCTTCATCTCGATCGAGACTCAATGAATCTTCGAAAGGCACTGAATACCCTTTCCAACGGTTTGCCCCGTGCGTGATTCCGACTTACCATGCGGATGAATGATCCGTTTGTGTCTGAAACCCGACCTAGAGGCCACCGGGCGCTTCCAGGCTCTGTTTGACCTAAGTCAACTCTTCAGCTCGATTGAGGCTAAATGAATCTTCGAAGGGAACTAAATACCCTTTCCAACGATCCATCCCGTGCGCGATTCTGACTTACCATGCGGACGAACGATTCGTTTGACTCCGAGAGGTCACCGAATGCTTCTCGGGCCCGGTTGACAAAAGTCAACTACCCAAACTGGGCCAAACTCTTTGGAATGTCGAAGTACACCTCTTAATCTTTCTAACGTTCCGTCCCGTGCATGATTCGGACTTACCATACGGACGAACGATCCATTTGCGTCCGAACGATTCCCCGTCCAGCGGACCGACAAACGCTTCCGAGCCACATTTGACCCAAAGTCAACCCCCGAACTCGGGAGTGGTCCAAAGGACTTTCGAAGGTATCTGAAATACCTTTCCAACGGTATTCCCCGTATGCGATTCTGGCCAACGGTTTGCCCTCGGCGGCCAATTTTCTAAAAAATCCTGAAACACACTACCAAACGGCAGGTCCCAGAACCTGCCTATCGTCACATTCGTACCGACAGGCAGGAAAGTCTCTAAGACGATCGACAGTCCCCTGGGGATATAAAAGGAGGCCTTGGCCTCATTTTCAAGGGAGCTCAGATCAGAAGAAAATCACTCTCAACGAACCGCAAAAACCTCTCTCGAAGGCAGAGTGATTTTAACTTCCAAATCCCTTTTTCACTTCCACTTTTCGTCATCCCTTTCATCAAACTTGATGAATAACCATTCTCCATCATCATCCAAGCATAAGGGCTGCTTCTCAACATTTAAGATCAAGCTCAAAGTCTCCAAGAAGGTCCATCTCTCTCACCTTTCTCTTCAAATCTTCTTAAATTTGCAATAACCTGTTTTATTACTTAAGCACTTTTATCATCTTAGTTCACATATCCTAACATAGTTTTTATCTAGTAGTATTGCACATCTCCTATTTTCATATAAATAAAAAACCCAAAAAACAAGAAAAAAAGGGTTTGCTCATAAATTCCAAGTAGGAATTCTCACACCTTTTCCACACTTTTCTCACAACTAAAACACTTTTTTCTACACACACACACACACTTACAAATAAGAGATTTCTCCATTTGTATTTATGGGTTAAACCTCACCCCTCGTTTGTATGCGAACTACATGGACTTTGATGCCTTTATAGGCTACGTAGGCGTCTCGGGGTAAAACCCAAAACTCGAGTCCTTTTCTCACTTTTTCTCTTATTTTCTATCTTCTCTTTATCTCATTTTCCATTATATTCTATATACTTGTTCTTAGTAACGTATTATTCCATATGCGTTATCGTTCCTTTATAACGGTCAACGTAGGGGTAATCACGTAAATCTTATTTTCTACACTAATCGCACATTCCTACGGATGACTCGCTTTGTCTTTTCCATGATACAAGTCGAGGATTCCTACCTCCATTCTATATATACACATGCACACATATCACGGGGGGAAATATAGAGGAAAATAGCAAATATCCATGAGAAATCGAAAGGGGGAAATGGGTACCTAACACCTTCCCATTTCGTAACTAAGCGTCCGAACCCTTCTCGAATCATTTGGTTTCGCACGCACCAGTATGTCTTTGGATGCCATCCTTCGGGGTGGATCCCCCTTTTTCTTTTGTCTGTTTTGAGTAAAATAGACTGGTGACTCTAAATCTCTCTACATCTTCACACCTCACAAATCGACGTCGGCCGAAGCGCTCTCCCTAGAGGGGACGCGCGGGACCAGAAGGATCCCTTCCTCCCTCCGCGGCGGGGATCGGGGATGGCCACAGTACTCAGCCGCAACTCCGTGCCCATGGCCTCCTAGAAACTCTCCCAAAATCATGAAACAAATATCTTGTCTAGGTCAGACACGATATTTTGAGGCACCCCGTGAAGTCTCACTATCTCCGCAATGAAAATCTGGGCATACTGTCCCGTAGTGTAGTCTGTCCTCACGGGTAGAAAATGAGCAACCTTGGTCAACCTATCCACAATTACCCATATGGAATCGTGACCCCTCTGTGACGTAGGTAACCCCGTGATAAAGTCCATGGATATGCTATCCCATATCCACATCGGAACCTCTAACGGCTATAGAAGTTCTGCCGGTTTCTGATGATCCACCTTTACTAGCTGACAAGTGGTGCATTTAGAAATGAAAACGGCAATATCTCTCTTTATCTCGCTCCACCAGTACTGTCATCTCATGTCTTGGTACATTTTTTCCCCACCAAGGTGTACCGCGAACCGTGAGCCGTGTGACTATGTCATTACCTCGTGTCACAAGTCTTCCCCTTCCGGAATGACCAGTCTCCCATTGAAGCGTAATCCCCCGTCTGAACTAACGATATAGAACTCGGCTCCCTCTGCTAGTAATAAAACTATCTGCTCCTGACAGAACGAGTCATATGTCTGTGCCTTTATCACTCTCGTAACAATCTGAGGTGTAACAGTCATCACAGACATGAACGATCGGGCCACTGCATCCTGGTGTCCCAAATCCTTCCACTTAGTTTTCCACATCTCTGCCACCTCATCTACTGGCCTACGGCTCAACGCGTCTGCTACCACGTTAGCCTTCCCTGGGTGATATTGGATATCGAACTGATAATCCTTCAAAAACTCAAGCCACCGACGTTGACGCATATTCAGTTCCTTCTGCGTGAAGAGGTATTGTAGAGACTTGTGGTCTGTGAACAACCAAAATTTCTCCCCGAGGAGATAGTGTCTCCAAATCTGAAGAGCAAAAATGACTGCCGCTAACTCCAAGTCATGGGTGGGGTAATTCTTCTCGTGAGTCTTAAGCTTACGAGAAGCATAAGCTATGGCTTGACTCTCTTGTTGTAGCACCCCTCCAAGTCCTTATAAGGACGCATCGGTGTAGACTAGATACTCAACTCCCGGCCTGGGCAATGCTAACACAGGCGCTGAGGTCAACTTGTCCTTCAACTCATCAAATGCCAACTGACAGGCATCGCTCCAGATGAATGGCACACATTTACGAGTCAGATGTGTCAAAGGACCCGCTATCTTTGAGAAACCCCGAATAAACCTCCTGTAGTATCCTGCTAAGCCCAAGAAACTACGGATCTCAGTCGGTGTCGTGGGCTGTCCCCACTCCCTCACTGCGGATACCTTCCCCAGATCAACAGATATCCCCCGGTCTGAAATGATATGCCCCAAAAACTGAACCTCCTTCAGCCAAAATCCACATTTCTCGTACTTTGCATATAGCTCGTTCTGATGTAGCGTCTGCAAAACCTGCCTCAAATGCTCTGCGTGCTCCTCTTCTATCTGGGAGTAAACCAGAATGTCATCAATAAAGACAATGATGAACTAGTCTAGGAACTCTCTGAACACCCTATTCATCAAGTCCATAAACACGACTGGAGCGTTGGTCAAGCCAAAAGGCATAACCCGAAATTCATAGGAACCATACCTCGTCAAGAAAGCAGTCTTCGAGACGTCCTGTTCCCTGATACGCAACTGATGGTATCCCAATCGCAAATTAATCTTTGAGAAGAAGCAAGCTCCTCTCAACTGGTCAAATAAGTCATCGATTCGGGCAATGGATACTTATTCCATATCGTGACTTTATTCAACTCCCGGTAATCTACACATAATCTCAACGATCCATCCCTCTTCTTTACGAACAACACAGGGGCACCCCATGGCGAAGTACTCCTTCGGATAAACCCCTGACCCAATAACTTCTCTATCTGATCTCTTAGCTCTCTCATCTCCGCTGGAGCCATACGATACGGTGCGAGGGCAATGGGTCGAGTGCCCGACGTCAAATCGATAATAAAATCTATCTCCCTACTAGGGGTAATCCAGGTATATCCTGAAATACATCAGCAAACTCTCTAACGACTGGAATCGAATCAAGTGGTATCACCACTTCCTTATAGGTCTCCTCCTCTATGTAATACAAGTGTGTGGACGATCCTCCCTCGGGGCGAGGCATCGCCACTAAAAATATCTCCTGCCCGGGAATGGCAAAAATAATACTCCTACTGAAACAATCAATAATGGCTCGAAACGCAACTAGCCAATCCATACCAACAATCGCATCATACTCAGCCATCTCTAATACTAGCATATCAGCGGGTAAAGTAAATCTCCCTATCTCTATACCCACACCTCTACAAACAAGGGAAATCATGGAACCCCTACTCAACGGTGAATCTACGTAAGTAACCGTGCTCTCTGCAGTGTCTAACAACCCCAAAGTGCGTGCAAATCTCGTGGCAATGAAATAATGTGTGGCCCCCGTATCAAATAAAATACGCCCCATAGTCCCCTGAACATAGAACATACCCTCAATAGCAGGTGGATCCTGTGGGACTGCTGCATGCTGGAGTTGATAAACTCGCCCGTACTGAAGCTGTCCCTGCTGGACTGAGACTACTGGGATGGGTGGAAAAGCTGGCATCTGTGGTGCTGCTGGAAGGGCAGCGAGAAACATAGGTCTCTGGGGCTCAAGTCGAGCTCCCTGTTGCTGCTGCTGTGGGGCCCTGCCCCTATCAGGACACTCCTGGCGCTTGTGGCCAATATTTCCACAAATGAAATACTTCACTTGAAAGTCCCCCTCTCTGACCCTAATGCCCACGGCCCTGGTGGTCGTTACCATTCCTCCCCTGGCCATGCTGGCCCTGATGAAACTGCTGTTGTTGGCCCTGCTGGCCGTGCTGTCCCTGTGGTCCATGCTGACCCTACTGGCCCTGACGAAAACCTCCCTGACCATTCCTGAAACCCCCAGATCTGAACCTCTTAAAATCCCCTTGCTGGGAACCCTGATCTCCCTGCCTATGCTGACCCTGAGCAGATTGTGCCCCGCTGGCACCATTTCACCCTGTCCTGCCCTGATGGCTGGACTCTTCTGATCGCTTACTCTCTGACATGAGAAAGCGGTGGTCCTGGCAGTGAAGGAGTGCTGCGTTAACCACATCAAAATAAGTAGCCAACGAGAGATTTCCCAACAAGTGCTGACGGATCCTCCAAGTCAACCCATCCATGAATTTCTGAATCTTCTTATCCTCGGTTGGAATCTCATCAGGAACGATGTTCAAGAGATTAGTAAACTCGGCCTCATACTCGGCCACGGTCCTCCCCTCCTACTTGAGGTTCATTAACTTTCTCCTCATTTCAGTGTGAACGGCTGATGGAAAATACTTGCGGTCGAACCGCACCCAAAACTCCTATATAGAAAGGGCATCTCTCTCCTCCGGGGTGGTAATGGACTCCCACCACTGCAACGATGATCCAACTAGCTTAAAGGTAACTAGTATCTCTTTCTGTACCTCCGTGCACTCATACATCTTCAAATGTCTTTGAATGTCCTTCTTCCACTGGCTGGACACAACAACATGGAGCTACCTACAAACTTCGGAGGCTGTGCTTTCTGAAAAGAATCACGAACACGTTCCCAAGCAAACGGGAATGCATGAGCCTGAACTGGCGCTGCTGTCGGTGCCTGGGGTGGTTCCTGCTGCACAACTGTGAGGGAGGCATTTACCACTTGGGTTGTAATAGCAGCAACCTCTGCGGCATTCACGGTGCCCTGGACTGGTGCAGGCTGTGGCTCGGGCTGAGCATCCCTAGGAACTCGTTGTGCCCATCGTGGAGGCATCTGAAATGAGAGTAAAGTCTTATAAGTTCGCAGTTATTATCTCAAAATAGCTGAAGAGCGAAGCATACACAAAAGAATACAACAATCCCAAAATATAGGGCTCTACATCAAAGAAAGCTCAGCGGAAACATAACAAGCCGTACAGATCCTAAGGACACTAGAACCTGATGCTCTGATACCACCTGTGACACCCCGACTAATTAAATACCGGGTAGCTACTCCTTTATTCAAATTAATACAAAATGCCAAGTTGGTTCAGTTCATAGCATCGCTGTCGAAAATATTTTTTTTTTATAATTACTAGCCACCTAATATTTAAAAAATGAGTTGTCAATTTTAATTAAATCCGATTAACATGACATCCATTTAATTTATGAAATAATGATATCACAACCACATCACAGTCACAAATAAATAACGATGTAATAAACTAAATCTGGAGGAAAACACCTCACAACAATCCAAATACTGAAATGAACAAATACAAGCCTGAATCCATAATTTAATTACAACCCAAAATATGAAATAAAGACTGAGTAAATAAGATGTCTCTGAGAGGAAAGGGGCGACATGCCCTACAGATGATTGAAGCTGAAGTAGAGTCAAGATATAAAGTGGGGGCGTCTACTATCGAAGTCCTGTAACTTCCACAGCAACTACAACACGTCGCGGGAATAGAACTCCTAAGCTTGGTGTCCTTGTGGCTGGGCACCTAAAAAGGTTTTTACAAAATAGATTTGAAAGCAAACGGGTCAGAGCCCGATTGTGAAAACAGTTTAAAATACAGCAAGTGCTTTATTATAATTAAACAGTGAATATAAATTACATGATAGTGCGTGCACTCACATGAGTTCCTCACCTCTCAACTAATTGTGCACTCCTATCGTACCCGTACCCGTTCTAGATATTCTCATATCTAACTAGTCCAATACACAATCTAACATTACTATACGGTTCACGATTTATTTTTCGATACCTTAATTTAAATAGAGAGTTTTACTTTTCTTCTTAGTTCCCAATATTAGTAATGCTAGTCACGAGTGATTTCCATTTTTAGCTCTACTAAAATATTACTATTTTTCACCCTTACATTTATTCATGACAATTCTTTTCAATTAGCATTATATTATTCACATCATAAATATACAATACTGGCACCCCGAGTCTAAGCTACGGTGCACACATACTCTGCTACCCAATCCCGGTACATCACGTACATAAGGACCACGTATTCCGAATCTCTCAGGAACTGTTCTCAATAAACAACAATCACACAAAATGGAGGCGAACATAGTTCACATCACATGGGTCACGCACATACCTACGCTCCCATGATCATCAGACTTATTAACTTCTCAATAAGTCCTTCTCTGACATATGCCCTCGAGGTACCAATCTAAATCCCCCCCGTAGGCACACAAAGATTAGATGGCCCTGATCGAACGCCGACCTCCCGTAATAGTAAGTATGGTAGGTATGTTATACACAACTTACTACATATACCAAGCATTCACACATCTTCGGTATCCCATAATATTAATAGAGGTATATTTCTCATTCTTATACCGTCATTTCATGTTACACGTTTACAAGTTCCCCGGTTTATATACATTAAAGTTATAAACTCCCCTCTCGTCAAAATTTTTAGATACTTATATCATACCCCATAAATATCATCCGGTTTACTACAATACTCTAAGTTTTCAATCCTTAACATACTTCTAATCTCACAACTATATCCACAAATCAACAAGGGAAGGATTACACTCAATTATATAAGTCTTCTAGAGGTTTGAAATCAAATCAGGCCTAAAAGTCCATTATGTCAACTCGTTAGAAATATCGTTCAAATGAAAGGCTTCGAATGAACTACCAACTCATTAAAAGGGGTACTATCATCTCGTTAGAAGTCTCGTTCGAATGAGCTCGTTCGAACGACCTGGGCAGGTCTTCTAACGAGATGGCAGAATACGCCCAGAAAATTTCCAATTTGTTTTTCTCAATTTTTCTCTTCTCCGAACTCATCCTAAGATCATCCCAATAGCATTTTAATGCAGGTAGACCATTTTTAGTCACCCTAGATCATTCATAAACATGCTTTTGGGGTCAAATCTTATAAATTAACATGCCAAAATCATAAATCCCCAATTTTACCCCAAACCGTATGAACATGAACCCAGAATTTTATTGTGCCCAATTATTCATCATAAATCCATTTTTAAATCATCATATTTAAGTCTTCGAATACTAAATTCGTCCATAGTAATTCTACATGCAAATCCTATCCCAAATTTAGAGTTTCTCCAAATATTTTATTAGTTTTCCTCAAAACTTTCAAGACAAAATAGTTCTTACACTAAACATGAAAGAAATATTCAATACACTTAAAAATATCAAATCACTTGCCTCAGATTTGTTCTTCAGATGTGTTGTCGATGATTCAAGGTTGATTCTCTCCTTTTTCGGGTCACAAATCCTTTCCAATTTGATGGTGGTGAGTGTTTTTGGTTTGGAACCCTATGGTAACTCCTCTCTAACTCCCGTAGCCCACTTCTAATGTTTTTGGCTGGTAATGACTTTAGTGGCCCCTTTAAAAATATAAATATAAACTCTAATTTTCGTGGGTTTTAATTCCCTTATTTTTTGAAATTACCAAAATACCCTTCTAGGTTGCCGGATTGGCCTAAAGATGCCCCGGGACCCAAACTAAACCCCCGGCTAGTGTTTTCTGACTATTTCAACCCTTTCGGACACGTTGGCGCACTCAAAATGATCATTCGGTTGATAAAAATATAATTCACTTTTTAATTTAAATAATTTCGTTCCTGACGCGACTGACACGCGCGTCCCAACTAAGTTTCCCAAATTATCGCATTTCTACCTCGTGACAATTTAAATATTTTCAATACTCATGAAATTTTGAATTTTAATATCATAATCAAATACTAACTCACATCTCGCTAGTATTTATATCCGGATTAATTTCCAATTAATTTTCATTTAATTCAATTAATCCCTTAAATAAAAATTAATAATATTACGGGGTATTACACTAGATAGGGTAGCGTTTCATCCGGATTTTGCAGGACCTTTGTCTCTAACCAAGTTTTCCTAATATAAAAAGGGGTAAGGTGGAGGGTTTTTCTTCACCCATCCATATTTTTCCTTCTCTTGTTTATTTCTTGCTTTGTGTCTTGTTTCTTCCAAAATAGCTCTTCCCATAAGCGTTGAATTCACCTCTTACCTCTAGAATTTAGAGGCTATGTGCTCGTGTAATGTAGACTACGATGCCTTTAACCTGCATCGGGTTTCCTTATGGTGCAACTGGCCCATTGACTGGAACATGCTGATGGTGGAGATACAATTATGGTAACCTGAGGATCATGTCTTTCATTTTGGATCGAATAAAGTCTGCCCGACTTACGAGGAGTTCTCTACTACGCAGGGAGTAATTCCTAGTGTGTCGAAGGCCATGCCTAAATTTTCTCGGTCTCCTCGGACATTATTAGCAGAATTTCTTCATATTTTACCCTTGATGGCTCGATCATTAGTTACTGGAGGAGTGATTTCCCTCCCGACAGTGATATTGGCAGAGACTCTGAATGGTCCAGATGCTTGGCGGGAAGGCCGTTCTGACTTTCTGAGAGGTAGCCCAGTTATGCTGTTCAAGTGGATATCAGAGATATTCCGTTTGGCGGTCCCCCGGGAATATCCCTTGGCAGTTGTGCCAAATTTCTTCATCCGCTATTTCATCAGCTTTGTCCCGAGTGTCAAGAATTGGGATAACTGGTTTGCAGAGCACGGGGTTCGATGTCTTCACTCGCCGGTACCCTAGTTGGGAGAGTTTTAGTTCATTCTGGAACTAGGGGAATACCAGTTCATTCGTATGGTTGGCCTTCGACAGAACTTTTTTTACTTTCCTTGGTGGCTCCTACGTCAAGTAGGATAATGTAACACCCCGTATTTCTAATGACTTTATATTTGAATTAGTTGTGAATTAAATTGGGATTAATTAAATTATATTGGAATAAATAATCTGGGATAATAAATATTAATTAGCGAGATAAGAGTTTATATTTATTTATATTGAATATTACTTGGTGAATGAGTAATAATAATGATATGAAAAGATTATAATTTTCGATAGTGAAAAATATGGCAATTACGATAAATGTAGTCAGGACGCGTGTGTCGATCGGGTTGGGACTTAATTTGGAAAATAAAGTACAAGTTTACTTTTCATATTCCATATGTTCATTTTTAGTGCGCCAATGTGTCAGGAAGGATCGAGATACCCAGAAAACTGTACCCGGGAGTTTAGTTTGGGTCCTGGGGAAATTTTAGGGAAAACCAACACCCCGGGAGGGTATTTTAGTCATTTGTATTTTTTAGGAAAGGAGGCCAACGAATTTAACAAGTGTAAATCAGATTGGGACTTGTAGAAGTTAGGGTTACATAAACCAAATTTAGAGAGGTTACCAAGGGACGAAGAAGGAGAGTCCTGAGAGAGCCCCAAGACTATCCAACTCCATTCTTACACCACAAACACCACCTATGCGTAGATCGAGAGGAGAGGATCACAAATATACCACTCTTCTACAGCGAATCAGACCTTCAAACAGAGTCAAGTATTTATCTTGCGTAATTTATGAAAGATATATCATCCATGTTAGAGTAGGATGATTAATCTATGAACTTCATGTATTTTGTGTTTATTTGGAAGACATAAAATATGTTCTTAGGTTGAAATTGAGCTATGATAAATCCCTTTATGTATGTAGGACGAAATCCATTGATTAGTGTTAAAATTTGGGGAAGAAACCTGGGATCTTTGTTGGAATTTTGAACAAATATGATATTCTAGGGTTTTTAAGAATTTTATTGAATTAATCCAATTTAATGATGTTTTTTGATGATTTAATAATTCTACCACGTTAGAAATCATGTACATATGTTAATATGATGTTTAGAATGTTTTGTTGGGAGTTTGGGTTCAAATCATAGAGTTTTGAGGGTTAATAGTGGTGGAAAAATCGTCACAACGAAGAAGATGAACCCAGGTACAGTGAACCGGTTCTTATACCCTGAACCGGTTTCGCTGTACCTTTGAAATGGTTCGTATGTTCCTTCGAATCAGTTCGAGGGACCTGATATTTCTAAAATTTATTTTTGGTTGAATTTTTAATAGGTTTGAGTTGAGGATTTCCTCCCAAATGAAAAGGGTTTGGGTTAGCAATGTATGTAATATATTTCATAAGGGATTTCACCAGTTATGATGCATACAAGTGAACCACGGGGCTTAGTTTAAAATTTAAATGTTCGTTAGTAAAATAGAATGGGTGACAAAAAGCGTAAGTGAAGGTACGCTCGGTCCAGCGATGAACGAATATTTAAGTTACTGAAATAACCCAATGGAGTGAGTAGGATTATTCGAGTAGTAGGGAAAGAACTCAAAAAGAATACGGTGAATAATTTAGTGGAGAATTTAAAATGCTTAGGATACCCGAGTATTACATATACTAGATACGAGATATATGTTATATGTTGAGGGTTTACCTATCTTGATGATATTATACATATATATACATAGGATGTGTGAATTCCTATTGTGTGACTTATTATGTGTATGACATACCTACACTTCTTGTTATCATAGGAGGTCTAGAAAGGGGACAGTCTTATCTTAATGAGCCATCTTGGGGAATTTTGACTTGTACCTCAGAACATAGAACTTAGGCATGAGCACCACTTGTGTGAATTAGGGTATGCCCAGTCATTTGGGTGCATAGGTATGTGCGTAGCCCAAAGGCCTATAACTATGTTCGCCTCCAACTATGTGTGAATTGTATATTCTAGTTCGAGAGTTATCCTAGACCATTAGTACTCTATTTGTACGTGATGTACCGGGACTTGATAGCAGAGTATGCATCCAGAGCAGCTCAGCCTAAGGGTGCTATATTAGTTATGTATAATTGGAGTGACATATATATATATATATATATATATATATACTTATGAGTTAATTATACTATTTGTGCTTAGTAGATAAGAAAGATAGTCATATCTAAATTAATCTAAATATGAGGGAACTTAACCCTAAACGAGAGAATTCATAAATGTTTAATAGACATAAAACTATAAGTAGTTGTGTGTGAGTAATACGAGTCAGCACAAAGAGTTAGAAGCTGTGGTAAAATATTAAACTCGAACTAGTTAGACAGGGTAGCATAACTAGGACGGGCTAGGAATATGCATTAGTCATGCACACTAGTTGATGTGTGAAGGCCTCAAGTGAGATACGATAAACTAGCATGTATATAATATCTGTTAATTATGCATTTTAAATACTTGCAAATATTTTTCAAACTGTTTTACTTGGGCTCTTACCCATTTTCCAAATCTATTTTGTAAAAACCATTTTAGGTGCCTAGCCACAGGGAGGCCTGGCTTAGGAGATTATTCTCACTTAACCTTGTTGCAGTTGTTGTGGACGATTGCATGACTTATTTGGTAGACGCCTCCATTTATTTCAGATTAGATGCATCCTTTCATTTATCTTAGTCGGGCATGTCGCGCATATTCTGTTATTAGTTATTTCCAGAGATTTGTACTTCATTTATTTTTAGTTATGGATTTGGTTTTGTTTATGGATTATTGTGTTGAAGTCTCAGACCGGGGTGTTTACTACCGTCATATCTTATTTGATTAAGATATTTCACTATATGTGATGTTGGTTAATTTAGTATGGTGAATCTGATATTTCAATTATTTAATTATTTTAAATCATTACATGTTAATTATAAAGATAAAATTTGACACCATCTTTTCAAATACTAGGTGGTTAGTAAATGTTAAAAAGTTTTCGACAATGATGCTAAGAATGGACCAGTTGGGTACTCTATTTTTAATTTAATAAAGGACTAATCACCCGGTATTTAATTAGATGGGGTGTTACAGATGGTATCAGAGCATCAAGTTCTAGTGTCTTTAGGATCTGTGCAGCTTATTGTGTTTCAACGTAGATTTCTTTGATGTAGAGACCTATTATTAGGACTATTGTATTCTTTATTATGCATTTACGTCTTCAACTTTTTTAAGACATATTGAATTGTGGAGTGATGGAAAATTCCTTCTCGTTTCAGGTATCCCCTCAAAGTGTCACATGAGCCAACCCAGAGGCACAGCCAGAGCCTCAGCCAACTCCAGCTCAGGGTATCGTGAATGCTGCAGAGGTGGCCATTGTAGTTTCACATGCGGTTAATGCAGCGTTGGTTGTAGTACAACAGGCACCACCCCAGGCCCAGGTCATGTCCCCAGCTTAGATTTGGGCGTTCCCTTCTGCTTGGGAATGAGTTAGAGATGCCTTCTAGAAGGCACACCCTCCCGAGTTCTAGGGGAGTTCAGACGTGGTAGTTGTGATCCAATGGAAGAAAGACATCCAGAGGCATCTGAGGATGTATGAGTGCGCAGACGTTCAGAGGCAGATTCTAGCTACATTTAAGCTAGTCATGGTGGCACTGCAGTGGTGGGAGTCTGTTACCACCGCGGAGGGGAGAGACAGTATGCGGATATAGGAGTTTTGGGAGTAGTTTGACCGCAAATATTTTTCATCCTCTCTCCAGACATAGATGAGGCAAAAACTACTAGATCTCACCCAGGAATGAAAGACCGTTGCTGAGTATGAGGAAGAATTAATGAGGTTTACCAACTTCATTCCAGGAGAGGTACCGACTGAGGAGAAGAAGATACAGTTGTTTATAGATGGCCTCACTTGGAGAATTCAACAGCACCTGTTAGGTAATCCAGATCTGAAGACCTACATGGAGGTACAGAATGTTGTTACATTGTCAGGTCCACCGTTTCCATATTAAGGGGACCAAGCGAGTTGGAGTGTCTAGCCAGCAAGGCAAGACTGAGGTAGTAGCACCAGCGAGGAAACATTTGCTACAGAGTCAATAGAGGTAGGGTGAGTAGGGTCCCCACTAAGAGGATGTTGCTAAGAGGTTTCATTCTGGGGATTATCGATAGGGACAAGGTGGATATAGGCAAGGCTAGCAGCGATTTTAGCAGGGCTAGGGTAGGAGCGGTAATGGACAACAGGGTCAAGGCCACCAGGGCCAAAGGGGAGGTAATTTTGTGAGCAGGTGTTTTTATTTGTGGTAGGACTGGCCCCAAGTGATAGGATTGCCCTGATAAGGTCCGAGTTCAATAGTAGCAGAGAGGCCACCAAGATTCTTAGAGACCTATCTTCCCCACTGCCCTCCCAGCTCCAGTACCCATACCAGCCTTTCCTGCAACACCAGTAGTTCTAGTAGCCCCACCTAAGTAGGGGCAGCTACAGTATGGGCACGTGTATCACGTACACCAGGCTACACGGCCACAGACTCCGTTATTGAGGGTACATTTCTTATCCATGGCATTTTTGGGTGCATTCTATTTGACACTGGGGCTTCACACTCATTCATATCTGCAAGATTTGCACGGGCCGCAGGGTTATTAGATACTATAGATAGGACAATTACATGTGTAGACTCACCATTGGGTAATGGGATGTTAATTTTCTTTATCTCTCGGGGAGTGAGTATAGATATCGGGAGATTAGCTTTGCCTGGTGATATACTTGTATTAGATATGTCAGAGTACGACGACATCATAGGCATGGATTGGCTAGCTAAGTATAGGTCCATAATTGACTGCTATAGTAGGAGCATAGTTTTTGCGATCCCCGGCCAGGAGATATTTTTAGTAGCGATGCCTCATCCCGAGGGAGGATCGTCCACTCATTTGTACTACATAGAGGAGGATGCTTCTCAGGGGGTGTTGATTTCACTTGACTCGATCCGAGTTGTAAGTGAGTTTTTCGATATATTTTGGGAGATACCGGGACTGCCCCCTAATAGAGAGATTGAGTCAATCGTTGATTTAGCGTTGGGCACTCGACCGATGTCTAGTGCGCCGTATCATATGGCTCCTATGGAAATGAGGGATCTACGAGATCAGATTGAGCAGCTGTTGGGGAAGGGTTTTACACGTCATAGTGCGTCATCGTGGGGTGCCCCTGTATTGTTATTAAAGATGAGAGATGGGACTTTATGCTTGTGTGTGCATTACTAGGAGCATAATAAATTCTTGATATGAAACGAGTATCCTTTACCCCGAATTGATTACTTATTCGATCAGTTAAGAGGAACCGCTTACTTATCGAAGATAGATTTGAGATTCGGGTATCACTAGTTGCGTATCAAGGAGCATGATGTGTCTAAGACGGCCTTTTTGACAAGATACGCGTCCTACGAGTTTCAGGTTATTCCATTTGGGTTAACCAATGCACCAGTTGTGTTCATGGACTTAATGAATAGGGTGTTCGAAGAGTTCCTAGATCGATTTGTCTTTGTCTTTATTGATAATATCCTGATATATTCTCATACTAAAGAGGAGCATGGAGAGCATCTGCGTAGAGTTTTAAAGACACTGTGTGAGAACCATCTGTATGCAAATTTTGAAAAGTATGGGTTCTGGTTACGTGAGGTGCAGTTTTAGGGCATATTATTTCAAAGTTGGGGATATCGGTGGACACAATTAAGGTGTCAGCGGTGAGGGAGTGGGGACATACCATGACACCGATAGAGGTACTTAGTTTCTTGGGTTTGGCGAGATATTATAAGCGGTTTATTATATGGTTTTCGAAGATTGCGGGTCCTTTGAATATGACGCGTCTCAGTTGGCTTTCAATGAGTTGAAGGAAAAGTTGTCTTCCGCACCAGTTCTCGCTCTACCCAGACCATGAGTGGAGTACCTAGTTTACACTGATGCATCCCTACAGGGACTTGGGCGAGCACTTCAGCAGGAGGATCAGGCTATAGCTTTCACTTCCCCAAGCTTAAACCTCACGGGAGGAATTACCCCACCCACGACTTGGAGCTAGTGACGCTCGTGTTTTCCATTCAAACTTTGAGACATTACCTGTTGGGGAAGAAATTTTGCATGTTCATAGATCACAAGTCACTACTGTATTTTTTCACTCATAGAGAGAGAATATGCATCAGCCCAGGTGATTTGAATTTGTGAAAGACTACCAATTCGAGATCCAGAATCATTCAGGAAAAGCCAAAGTGGTGGCCGATGAGTTGAGCCTTAGACAAGTGGGGGAGGTGGTCGAGGTATGGAAGGCAAAATGGAAGGACATGGGTCATCGGGATGCAGTTGCAGATCGTTTATGTCAGTTATGACTGTTACACCCCAGATTATCACGATGGAGGTACAGGCATAAGCGATAGATCCATTTTGTCAGGAGTGGATGAGACAGCTATTAGTTGGGGGATCCGAGTCCTACTCCATTAGTTTAAAGGGAGTTTGCGAATCAATCAGAGGTTGATAGTTCCTGAGGGGGAGGACTTACAACACGCTGTGATGGCAAAGGCACATGGGTCCAGATTTGCGGTACATCCTGGAGGGGATAAGATGTACCAAGAATTGAGACGACAGTACTGGTGGACTAGGATGAATAGAGACATCGTTGAGTTCATCTCGAGGTGTACCACTTGTCAGCTAGTAAAGATGGACCATCAGAGACCAGTAGGAGTCCTACAGCCATTGGAAATTCCTATGTGGAAATGAGAGAGCATTTCCATGGACTTTATTACTCAGTTGCCTACTTCTCAGAGGGGTCATGATTCCATATGGGTGATAGTGGATCGGTTTACCAAGGTAGTCCACGTTTTGCTAGTCTAGACAGATTACACTATAGCTCAGTATGCGCAGAATTTTATTGCTGAGATTGTAAAGTTACACGGAGTGCTGCTCGATATCATGTCCAACAGGGACAAGATTTTTGTATCTCACTTTTAAGAGAGCTTCAAGGAGGCCATGGTCATGGAGTTACGGTTGAGTACGACCTATCACCCATAGACGGATAGGAAGATTGAGTGAACTAATCAGATGTTAGAGGGTATGTTACGAATGTGCATCCTGGATTTTAAAGGAGGTTGGGAGTCATACCTTCCACTGGTGGAGTTTGCCTAAAATAACTCCTATTATTTCACTATTAGCATGGCTCCATTTGAGGCACGGTACGGTAGATCGTTTCGTTCACCCACTTGTTGGTTAGAGGTGTCATACAATAAGCTACTTGGGCCAGAGTTGATCCAGGATACTTCACACAACATAGATATTATTCGGAGTCGTATACGGATAGCTTAAGACAGTTAGAAGAGTTATGCCGATGCTAAGCGATCTTTTTTGGAGTTTGATGTGAGGGATCAGGTGCTACTGTGTGTATCACCTATGAAGGGGATAATGAGATTTGGAAAGAACGAGAAATTGGCACCAAGGTACATTGGGCCATTTCCTATCATCGAGTGGATTGGACCAGTGGCGTATAGACTCGAATTACTGGAGCACTTGCACCGTATTCATGATGTGTTTCGTATTTCTCCGTTACGACGATACCTACGGGATGAGTTGACTTACACCCACATTGCACTGGAGGAGATAGACTTACAGTCTGATATTTCGTACGAGGAGATACCAATCGCTATCTTAGACCATAGTGAGAGGAGATTGAAGTCGAAGGTAACACCGCTTGAACGTATTCAGGGGGCATCATAATGGCGGTGAGTGCACTTGGGAGCGCGAGGATAAGATGCGCGAGAGATACCCAGAGTTTCTCATACCAGGTATTTCCTTTTTCTAAATTTCGGGACAAAATTCGTTATAAGGGGGGAAATATGTAACACCCCGTATTTTTAATGATTTTTATATTTGGATTAATTGTGAATTAAATTAAGATTAATTAAATTATATTGGAATAATTAATTCGGGATAATAAATATTAATTAGCGAGATAAGGGTTAATATTTATTTATATTGAATATTGCTTAGTGAATGACTAATAATAATGATATGAAAATATTATAATTGTCGAGAGTGAAAAATACGACAGTTACGATAAATGTAGTCGGGATGCGCGTGTCAGTCATGTCGAGACTTAATTTGGAAAATAAAATATATGTTTACTTTTAATATTCTATATGGTCATTTCGAGTGCGTCAATGTGTCCAAAAGGGTCGACATGGCCAGAAAAGTGTTCCCAAGAGTTTAGTTTGGGTCTCGGGGCAATTTTAGGCCAAACCGACACCCCGGGAGGGTGTTTTAGTCATTTGTATTTTTGAGGAAGGGAGACCCACGAATTTAATAAGTGTAAATCAGATTGGAAGTTATAGAAGTTAAGGTTACATGAACCAAATTTATAGAGGTCATCAGGGGCGAAAAAAGGAGAGTATTGAGAGAGCCCCAAGATTGTACAACACCATTCTTACACCACACACATCACCAATGCATAAATCGAGAGGAGAGGATTGCAAATATACCACTCTTCTACAGAAAATCAGACCTTCAAATAGAGGAAAGTATTTGTCTTGGGTAATTTATGAAAGATATGCCATCCATGTTAGAGTAGGATGATTAATCTATGAACTTCATATATTTTGGGTAAATTTTGAAGACATAAAACATATTCTTGGGTTCAAATTGAGATAGGATAAATCCCTTTATGAATGTAAGACGAAATCCAATGATTAGTGTTAAACTTTGGAGAAGAAATCTGGGAACTTTGTTGGATTTTTGAACAAATATGATATTCTAGGGTTTTTAGGAATTTTGTTGAATTAATCCAATTTTATGATGTTTCTTGATGATTTGATAATTCTACCATGTTAGAAATCATGTACATATGTTAATATGATGTTTAGAATGTTTGGTTGGGAGTTTGGGTTCAAATCGTGGAGTTTTGAGGGTTAACAGTAGTGGAAATATCGTCATAGTGAAGAAGATGAACACAAGTACAGCGAACCGGTTCGTATGTACCCCTGAACCAGTTCAGCTGCACCTTCGAATCGGTTTGCATGTTCCCTCGAACCGGTTCAAAGGACCTAATATTTCTAAAATTCATTTTTGGTTGAATTTTTATTAGGTTTGAGTTGAGGATTTCCTCCCAAATGAAAAGGGTTTGGGTTAGCAATGTATGCAATATATTTCAGAAGGCATTTCAGCAGTTATGATGGATACAAGTGAACCACGGGGATTATTTTAACATTTAAATGTTCCTTATTAAAATAGAATGAGTCACAAAAAGTGTAAGTGAAGGTACGACTGGTCCAGTGATTAACGAATATTAACTGAAATAACCCAATGGAGTGAGTAGGATTATTCGAGTAGTAGGGGAAGCACTCGGGAAGAATGCGGTGAATAATTTAGTGGAGAATTTAAAATTCATAGTATATTCGAGTATTACATATACTACGTACGAGATATATGTTATAGGTTGAATGTTTACCTATCTTGATGATATTATACATATATATACATAGGATGTGTGAATACCTATTGTGTGACTTATTATGTGTATGACATACCTACACTGCTTGCTATTGCGGGAGGTTTAGAAAGAAGACAGTCTTATCTTGATGATCCATCTTGGGGGATTTTGACTTGTACCTCAGAACATAGAACTTAGGGATGAGCACTGCTTGTGTGAATGAGGGTGTGCCCGATCATTAAGGTGCATAGGTATGTGCGTATCCCAAAGGCCTAGAACTATGTTCGCCTCCAACTATGTGTGAATTGTATATTCTAGTCTGAGAGTGATCTTGGACCATTAGTTCTCTATTTGTACGTGATATACTGGGACTTGATAGCAGAGTATGCATGCATCGCAGCTCAGCCTAGGGGTGCTATATTAGTGTATATATATATATAATTAGAGTGACGTGTATATATACTTGTGAGTTAACTCTAACGTTTGTGCTTAGTAGATGAGAAAGATAGTAATATCTAAATTAATCTAAATATGTGGGAACTTAACCTTAAACGAGAGAATTCATAAATGTCTAATAGACATAGAACTATCAGTAGTTGTGTATGGGTAATAGAGGTCATCATAAAGAGTTAGAAGGTGTGGTAAAATATTTAACTCTAACTAGTTTGACGGGGTAGCATAACTAGGACGGGCTAGGAATATACTTTAGGCATGCACACTAGTTGAAGGGTGAGGGACTCAAGTGAAAGCTGCAAAACTAACATGTATATAATATCTGCTGATTATGCATTTTAAATACTTGCAAATATTTTTAAACTATTTTACTAGGGATCTTACTCGTTTTCCAAATCTATATTGTAAAAACCATTTTAGGTGCCCAGCCACAAGGAGGCCCAGTTTAGGATTTCATTCTCACTTGATGTTGTTGTAGTTGTTGTGGACGATTAACGGACTTATTTGGTAGATGCCTCCATTTCTTTCAGATCAGATGCATCCTTTCACTTATCTCAGTCGGGCATGTCACCTATCTCCTTTTAGTAGTTGTTTCCAGAGACTTTGTACTTTATTTATTTTTAGTTGTGGATTTGGTTTTGTTTACGATTTCTTATATTAAAGTTTTTGACTGGGGTGTTTAGTCCCGTCATATCTTATTTGATTTAGATATTTCACTATTTGTGATGTTGGTTAATTTAGGTGAATGTGAGATTTTAATTATTTAATTATTTTAAATCATTGCATGTTAATTATAAAGATAAAATTTGACACGAGCTTTTCCAATACTAGGTGGTTAGTATATGTTAAAAAGTTTTCGACAATGATGCCAAGAATGAACCAACGAAATATTTTGTTTTTAATTTAATGAAGTACTGATCACCCGGTATTTAATTATACGGGGTGTCACAGATGGGAGCAGGTCGTGCCTTCTCGTATTCTAGACTTCTTTCCTATGGAGGATTTGACAGATGGCATGCACATGCGGCTAGGCTCTTTGTGGGGGAGTCGTCAGTCATTGACCCGTCCTTTCAAATCTGTTGGCAGAGTTTGACACATTTTGTGGGATTACATGTAATGGCTATGGAGGAGGGATGTGGCTAAGATGTTGGCTGGGGATACCGTATAGAGATGGCTTGTTACATTTGAAACCATAGAGGGAGGCGTAGTGGTTTTTCCCAAGATGGTCCAGGCTTACCGTTCCATGGAGCGCCTTCGGCATTCCATCCAAGCAAGGGAAGTTTGGGGATCCCAAGATGTAGATGATGATGGGACCAGATCTTTTAGCAGTTATGGGTAGGGCCTTTTGTGTAGGTGGTGATTATGTGTGAAGTTGGTTATGTTTTTGGTTGTTTTTTGGTAGGAATAATTTTGGGAAGGTTGTTTAGGAGTAGTTTGTCTTGTTTTTGTTTTTAGGTTAATAAGGTTGGCGAGGGGATAGTTGTTTGACTCCCTACGCTGATATTTCATGTAATTGTATCGGAATTACTCATAATGGAATAAAAAAGATTTTAACTAAATTATTGTGCCTCATAATGATTTTTACATATAATTTATCTATACTTATCGCTAAGGTATACATAATCCTTTTGTTCATGTAAATGATAAAATGAACTGTCGTTCTCGGGGAGAATAAAAGAATAGAATTTATGAAAAAGAAGGGGGGCATGACCATGTAAAGCATATGAGCTGCCTACGTACCTCTGGGTTTTGAAAAATTTATGAGTTCCATTATTGAAAGTAAAAATATTTTTAGAGGATCAGGCCCCAAGCCGTTCTGAGAATAGGGAAATGAAGAGATTTTTTCATATAGAATAGTCTGGGGATGAAAAGGGTCATAGCGTGTCGATATTTCAGACTAACCGTAGAATTTCTTGAAATGATCTAGGTTAACTGGAAGGACTATCTCTTCTGCATCAAGGTGAGTGAGCATAGCGGAGCCACCGTATAGGATTTCTTTCACAATGTAGGGGCCACTCCAATTTGGTTTGAATTTCCCTCTAGGGTCCTAGACGGGTTCTATGATTTCTTTAAGGGCTAAGTCCCTTTATCGAACACCGCAGTCCTTAACTCTCATGATGAATGATCATGTTATTTGGAGATGGTACCCTTGTATATGATATAGAGCCTTTAGCCTTTTTTTCATCCAAGAGTGACAACTCGTCAAGACGATTTTGATGTCAGTCTTCTTCGCTGACTTTGCTTTCAATCATGATGCGTAATGAAGGTATTTCTAGCTCGATGTGTAGGACTGCTTCCATGTCGTATACTAGAGAGTAAGGGGTAGCCCCAGTAGATGCTCGAAATGAAGTGCGGTATCCCCAGAGGGTTTAAGTGATTCAATCGGCCCAATCTTGGCAACTCTCGATCATCTTGTTGATGATTTCTTTGAAGTTCTCATTAGCTAATTTGACTGCACAGTTGGTGACTGGATTTTACTGCACAGTTGGTGAAGTAATCAATGGAAACTAAGAAGAACTCGTTCCCATTTGAGGCTTTGGATGTAACTTTACCTTTGATGTCGATACCCCATGTGGAAAACGGCTAGTGAGAGGTCATGTTGTATAATTCCCGTGGAGGTAAGTGTTGAAGATTGGAAAACCATTGGCATTTAAGGCATCTCCGAACATAGGCGCTGCAATCTTGAACCATGGTAATCCAATAGTATCCCTGTCGAATAATCTTCTTGGTAATCTATAACCATTCATGTGGGGTTCGTACTCCCCGCTATGGATCTTCTACATCATATTTTCAATGTCAGCCCCTGTGATGCAGTGTAAGTGGGTTCTATCAAAGTTTCTCTTGAACAATGCTTTATCGGAGACAATTTATTGGGTGGCCAATTTGTGGAGGGTTGCTTAGTCTTTCTTGCTAAAATATTAGGGGTACCTACCATGCTTCAGGAGGAATCAAATATCATAGTACCAACACTCGGCCATATTGAGATCTTCTTTTGTGATGAGTTCAATATGGTAGCAATGGGTTAGTTTAGCTTGCTTTTGGACTAGGAAGGGGGTCATCGTTATTCCTTCGAGCATGTCGACCATAGAGGTTAAGGTAGTAAGGGCATCGGCTAAACTGTTCATTACTTGGGGAAGGTAATGGAAGGAAATATCTTGGAATTGGGAGGCCATTTCTTCTAGGTGGGCATGGAAAGGTAAGAGTTTCTCGTACTTGACTTTCCATCTTCTGAGGACCTTACCAATGATAAGGGTTAAATCCTTGTAGACATCTAGGCATCAAATTCCTTTCTTGAGAGAGACTTTGAGGCCTACGGTGCATGCCTCATATTCGATCATGTTGTTGGTGCAGGGAAAATCTAGCTTGATGGCAATGGGAATATGAGAGTCATCGGGGGAGATTAGGAGTATCCCAATGCCATATCCTTTCTTATTGGCAACGCCGTCAAAGAACATTTTCTACCAGAGGTTTTCCTAGGAGGTAAAAAGGATATCTTCATCCGAGAACTCCAAAATCAAAACATCGGCTTCTTCCATAGGGTGTTCAGCAAGGTAGTCAGATATGGCTCTTCCTTTCATGGATTTCTGTGTGACATAGACAATTTTGAATTTGGCTAGGAGAATTAACCATCGGTCTATTTAGCTAGACAAGGCAAGTTTCTAGAACAGGTATTTGATAGGATCCATTCGAGATACAAGTCTGATGGGAAAAGTGATCATGTAGTGCCATAACGTTTTAGTGACCCAGACGAGGTCAACTCATGCTTTCTCCAAGGGAATGTAGTTGAATTCTTACCCGGCCAACTTGCGGCTTTAGTAGATGGCCTTCTATTTGCCAGATTTTTTAATGTATTAGGCCAACAAAGCTCCAGCTGCGGTGTTTATTACGATCAAGTCTAGGAGTAGGGGCAAACCAGGTTGCGGTGGCATGAGTACCGATGGTCGGGTTAGATATTGCTTGATTTGGTCAAATGCTTCCTGACAAGCTTCATTCTAAACCTTAGTTGATTCCTTCCGAAGAAGTTTAAAGATTGTTTCACAAATAGAAGACAATTGGCTGATGAACCGAATAATATACTCTAATTTTCCAAGGAATCCCCAGACTTCCTTCTCCATTCGAAGTGGTGGTATTTCGAGTATGGCTTTTATTTTGGCAGGATCTATTTCAATCCCCTTTTACTAACCATGAATCCTAAGAGCTTTCCTTTGGTAATGCCAAAAATATATTTTTATAAGTTAAGTCGCATCTAGTATCGCCGTATACGATCGAAGAACTTTCGGAGAGAAGCAACAAGACCTTTTCGAGTTTTAGACTTGATGATCATATCGTCCACGTAGACCTTGACTTCTTTGTGTATAAAATAATGCAATATGGTTATGGCAGCCCTCTCGTAGGTATCCCCTATATTGTTTATACCAAATGGCATAACTGTGTAACAAAAGGTTCCCCAAGGGGTGGTGAATGTGATTTTCTCTTGATGATCCAGGTGCATCTTTATCTGATTGTATCCGATAAAACCATCAACGAATAACTTAAGAGCATGATTGGTCATGTTGTCTACAATCATATCGATATTGGGTAGCAAGTAATCATCCTTCATAGAGGCTTTATTCAAATCTTGATAATCAATGCACATGCAAACCTTTCCTCCAGATTTCAGCACAGGTACGATGTCGTCTAGACATGCCAGATGAAGCCTACGTTCCATTGTTTAACCACCTCTTCCTTAACCTTGATTGACCATTCGATACGGAGCTTTCGCAGTTTCTGCTTGATCGATTTGCATTTTGAGAGCATTGGAATCTCATACTGAGCTATCTTATGATTAATGTTGGGCATGTCTTCGTAGGACCAAGTGAAGATATCCACAAATTCCTTTAGAAATTCCTCGAGTTGCACGCGCTCTTGCTCATCAAGGGTAGACCCTCTCCTAATCTCGCGCAGTTGTCTACTAAAACCAAGATTAGTAACAACAGTTTCATCTTCATTAATTTGAACGCGGTTATGTTTTTTGTTATTAATCTTATTAAGATCACTTAATAATTTTTCATTTACAAAATCATCATCATCAAGAGTTTGATTAGAATCAAGGCAACTAATGTAAGGCACAACAAGATACTCAAATTTTTTATTTATTTCTTTCTCAGGAAATACAACGTTGAGAACCCAATAGAATGAGGTCTCAATTTCATTGTGATGAAAATAAGGAGGAACAATAAAAGATGAGGAAATGGGATAAACATCTGGGTTGGGTTGAATTTCAATGAGTGGAACTGGTATAGCATTCCAGTTGAGGAGAGGTGCATCAACAGCTTTGATTAGGATGGACAGATCCGATGATGTAGAGCCTGAGTGGATCATGCAGAGTGTTAACCCCAGTATCTTGAATGAATCCTTAGGGTCACTTCCCTCAGAATCTCCGGTAGAAGTTATAGTCTTCTCATTGAGGGGTTGCACATGATGCTGGGAACTATTAGCCCATAAGTAGCTATCTTGGAAAAGATCCCCATTTTTAGATTTATCTTCTTATCCACATGATCATTCCACGGTTTGGAGAAGCCACAAAAGGAAAAATCTTCACCCTCTTTGACGAATCTTTCATTAAAGGAGTCCGCTGAGACAGTCTGGTTAATTTCTAGTCTTCTCTTCAATCGAGATTGACAGATCATTCTAAGTTCCTCTGACGATGGTTAATAACCCAATCTAGGCATTTTCATATTCTTCAACACTAAGGGTTCTAGTATTCCCTATTGTCGTCATCCTAGCCCCAGTCCGGGCATTTGAATATTCTTGAACATTTGTATCATGTTGACATGTCCATAAGGGTTATGCTCTAGATAGACTCTATCTCTGAAATCATCCCCGAATGGGAGTGGAAGTGGTTCAACTCGAAAACTGACACAAGTATATCATTAACCCCATGATGTATCTCAAGTATCGAATTACTGGTGCTTACATTTTCAGTGTTATCATCATCGCCTAAGATGGTGATGGCCTTCCCATTGGTGAAGAACTTCAGTTTCTGATGGAGGGAGGAAAACACACCCTTGAAACTATGGAGCCATTGTCTTCCAAGTAACAGGTTGAAACAAATCGTATGTCGATGACTTAGAATTCAGTAACGAGATTTATAGGGCCAACCCTTATTGTAAGATTTATGGATCCTATCACTTCTCGACACGCACCGCGATGGAAGTTGGAGCAAGGTCGCTTACTTTTAGTCCCAAGCAGTTGATGGTTCTTAATGGGCAACATTAAGTGTTAATCCATTGTTGATAAGTGAAAGCGGGGCGGTCTTTCCCATGACCTCAACAGAGATATTAAGAGCATAGTTGTGATTTGAACCAAACTTAGGGATTTCTTCTTCGAAGAAAGAGATCATTCTAGTAGAGGTTAGAGATCGGACTAGATTAACTACTTCTTCTAGTGTGGTGGAAGGAGGGATTGTGGGCTAAATAAGTAGTTTAATCAAGGCATTTCGGTGTAACTGGGAAGACATAAAAAGTCCCCACAGAGTGATGTTATCCTAAGTTTTCTTCAATTTATAGAGGATCTTGCTCTCCTCGAGGGTCATTTTTAGTATAGGGAATTTCTCAACACCTTTTCCTTAATCGATCGTTGCTCATTGAGGGTTCGGAATCTCATAATGCCTCCTCGATCTAGTCATATGATTCACAAAAGAGGGAAAAAATAGAAACTATGTTTCTTCATCTATCTCGAGCTATTTGTCCACTTTGTTAATCTTTCCTAGCACACCCTCAAACGATATCATTCCACTTATACTTACTACTGGGCTAGTCTTTTTTGGGTTTTCTCTTCATCTGAAATATCGAATTCCTCTCCCCATCTGGTGGCAATGACGTCATCCTTCCACGAGAAGTTAATGCATTCTACAACCTCAATGGCCTCCTCGTATAAATCTTCCCACTCAATGGGAGATATAGAAGTGAAGGGACCAAGCACCCTTGTAGTTTTAAAGCATCAAGTATCTCGAACATACTATAAATTTCACCAATCTATCGAAATAAGTTTGTCATGATCTGGACAACATCATCTAAGCTGGCTTCGTTGGTCAGTACTACCCAACTATCTGACTCTCTAGCCCACTTTCGAGCTTTCAAGAACAGTGCGTTGAATTTCTAGCAGACAATGGTCATCTCTGAGGGAAATTTCAACCCAAACTCTAGGAGTTGGTTCAATACCACTAGAAATTCCATATTTTTCCCATGGAACGAGTATGAACAACAATTCATGCTTTCATAAGAAGTGACAGTGTCTGATCAGTAAAATAGGTAGGGTGTAGGAGAATATATGGCTAAAATTTGAGGGGTTTTGGAGAATATATAGTTATGATGGGAGATTTAATATGTACCATCCAGGTAGATGGGTCACATTCTGGATCTTATTTTAAGAAGATAGCATTCACATGATTTGGGAGTGGATTATGGGTAGTGTTTGGGTTAGGATTGGCTGGTGGGGAAATGATGCCCTGGTCAATCAGACCTTGGATTACATTTCAGATATGGAAACACTGATCAGTGATATGGTCGGCTTTTTTATGGAAATCACAATGGGCATCTGGTTTGAAATTTTTGGGAAGCGAGTTTGGTAATGGACGAGGTTCCAATGGCTTGATAAGATTTCTCTCAAAAGGGCTTGGTAAACTTTGGAGAGGGGAGCGTGAAGCTCGGTGTATTCTTTTCTAATTAAATTAGGGAAGCTTTTTGGTGTCAATGAAGTGGCAGTCTGAGAGATGTTATTTATGGTTGAAACTGCGGTATTGGTAGGATTCTCATACTTTCTTAGAGTGAACTGTCCGGGTACTTTCTTTCGCTCAACTTCTATCTGGGCAATACTTTCTTCGATCTCCTTTCATGCTTCGCAGAGGGCTCAAAAATGGGGTAATACTGTCCTCCCATCATTTATCAGACATGGGATAAGAATTTCTTCTTCACAATACTGACTTGCTCTTCTTCGAAAGGACCATTGGTCATGTGGTCGCTCTCTCTCTCTCCATCTTGATATGAAATTACTGACGGTTTCCTTGGGATTCTATTTCAGAAGTTACAAATCATAGAAGGTAACCTCAAACTCCTCGTTATATATCTAATGTGAAATGAATTCACAGGCAACATCCTCCCAACTGAGAATTCTGGACTCCTCGAGAGATAAGAACCAGTGAAGAGCATTATCCTTCAAAGTTTTTCGGAACATCTGGGCCATTATTTCCTTGGAGGCACCTAGGAGATTCATGGCTCGGTGGTAACTTTGAAGATGAATAATTGGGGGTCCACTACCCCCGAACTTCTTAATGTTGGACATTTTGAACTTTTTTGATAGCCTTGCTTTAAGATAGGGAGACGTATCTGTAAGGACACATATTATAAGTCTGATTTACATTTGAGTATGGCGTATACATCTACAACCATCAAAGACTTATTCAAGTTCAATCATGTGTCAAGAGGGATCCGAATATCAAAGTTCTTCAACATTCAAGCCTTCATGAGATCAATTTTGGTAAGGTTTTGTTTAAGTACCTTAACGGTTCACATAGAGTGTTGGGATAATTTTTATAAATATTTTCTAAATGTAGAAGTGGAGCTTTTTGTCAAAGAATTTTTTCTAAGTGTTAACGCGGATTTTTTGATGAAATAAAAAAATTATTATTTTTACGCTGGTCGTTCGAGCGACCTATATAGTCGTTCAAGCGACAGGGAGTTGTCGTGCGAAGTTTTCGTTCGAGCGACAGTACGTTTTCGTTCAAGCGACTTATTTTTTCATTTGAGCGACGCGTCACCTTAAGTTTTTTATATAAAGCGTGTTAAACCACTCTGTTTTGTGAAAGAAGACCTGTCATTTTAGTTTCTACAAACACTGTAAATCGGCAAAACACTTTGTCTTCTTCATTTAGGGTTTAATCCTTTTTGTTTTTAATTCATAAAACGTCCCGATCTTTATATGAATTGTTTTGGAACCAAATATACAACTTTGATGAAGTTATTTCTCTTGTAGAGAGGGTAAATCTATGGTTGACGACTGCATGTCAATTGGGAGTGCTCGAGGGTGTTCCTGGCTTATTTAGATTGCGTGTTCGTGTGGACAGTTGCAGTTGTTCCATTGCTAAGTCTAGGCTGTGTGCCTATGTGATTGTTCCGTGAAGTGATCATTGCATATTTCATTGTAATCTTTTTAAGTTGCAATTTACTATTTTATAGTGAAATAAAGGTTCGCCCGAAAGGGATTTTTCCTGAAATCTGTGAGTTAGGAATTTTATTTGTGATGGTTTAACGCACACACATGTAGTTGCATGTTTAGGGGATGAATTAATTTGGTTTGATATTTGCCACCGATTAAATAAGGTTTAATTGGAAACTTGCGAATTTGGTTTAATCAGTATCAGGTTACACTAATTTATTGTGTATTCCTATTTTCGCAAAATTTTGTGATATTGATTTTTTGAAAAATTGGATATTTAAAATTTCGCAATTTTTTCGATAGGGAGCTTGTGTAATTGGATGCCTCACCTTGATGAGACAAGTCAGAGTTTTGATGGTTTAAATTGTTTGAATTTGATATTTGTGAAAAGAATTGGATTTTTAGAAAAAGAAAATTATCGTTTTAAATCCTCTATAGATCTTTTGCAAACGGTTCAAAATCAAAGAGATTTTCATTGTGAGAAATTTGTTTCTTTGGACCGTGACTTTAATGCTTCAAAATTTTCCAAAAAGGAGAGTGATGATAGAGTCCATTTTTTAGAAAAAGAATTGGAGGACTTTGAAAATTCTAGGATTTAGTATTTGTGCCAAAGAGGATAAAAATATTATAATCGATGAGTTTGTGGCACGTGAAGAGACTCTTAGGGATAAGTGTGCATATTTTAAGGGAGATCGTGATAACCTTCTAGGAATAATTGAAAATTTAGAGAATGAGTCCCTAAAATTGGAAGAGTCTAATTCTTTGCATGAGTCAAAAAGTGTGGAGATGAAAAATGATTTGACAGACTCGAGTAGTGTTGGTAGCAATGGTAGTCGCTCGTCGTGTTCTCGTGTTTCGAGTGTTAAAGCCAAGACCATTATTTGTTTTAGAGTCTCAATCAATACCAAGTATGTTATAAAAGGTCATCCCATAGGTGTCGTTCCACCCGTTTACACATGTTCACATTGTGGTAGGAAAGGTCACCTTATGTGTTTTTGTTTGATCTTAGAAGAAGTCCTAGGAAGTTGTAAGTCTAGATTTCCCAAAATTCCCAAAACCCTTATGCATCATTGCACACCTATTTGGGTTAGGAAATAACTTTTAGATATACCAGATGTTAGACTAGTTGATTCTCAGTTGCTTGCACATGATTCTTCTCTTGCCATATCATATAGATGATTGTTTTTGCTTGTTTGTCATACACTAGTTATTCTTCATGTTATGTCTTTGCTAGTGTTATGACACATGTACTTTTTGTATTAGGTTTTTGTTTTTAAAAAATTTTGGAGAAATACAAAAAAGATTTTCATTTTTCTGAAAAAAATTAAAAAAGACAAAAAGATTTTATTTTGATAAAATTTTGGGAAAAAGACAAAAAGATATTTGTATTTTGTTTTGCACCGTTTATGTTTAGGATGACAGAGTCAAAATTTCATTCCATATCCATGTGACGATTTGATAGTGTTTTGATATGTGTCATCATTCCATTTATGTGTCTTACAATGTTTGGAGTCATTGAGATGTAAGATGTGGGTTCTTGGAATATGGTTAGTATCAAGTGAGGCGTAACCCCTTATCAAGATCGGGATCAACACCGTGTAATATTAGATATTGACAGTGAACATAGGTGAATAAGAGCAAAAGTATTTGATATTTAGACTTGTATTAAATGATATGTTGGAATAATAAATAGACAACATGGATAATAAATAGATGGGACCAGAAGGTAACGTGGTCGGAAGGAGAAAGAGCAAACACTCTAAGCACAATAAAAGCAAGGCAGGAACTTCAAGTTCAGTTAATGCTCAATAATATGGGTATTCAATGGATGTGAAAAGTTATGTTATCACAATAGCTCTCGTATCGGGGGGAAGTTGGGTAGCAATTCTAGGCTAAGAATGCCCAGCCAGTTAAACTATTTGTATGGTGTATTTATATAAAGCGCAAGTTACTCGAGTTAACTTGCACGCGTTAACTATGATCGATTGTATTAAATGCACAAGTACGCCCCATTAATGTAGAAGATATTGCATTAAATGCATGGGATCTCATAATTTGGCACGAAACTGTTTCATTGGCTGGAAGTAAGGTGGGCATTAATGAGGGACGTGACATGGCAGCTTGGAGTTTACCTTAGGACGACTAAAGGGTCATATTTAATGAACTAGGCTTGTCGTCCCAAGTATAAACTCAATTAAGTGTTGTAACTTTGATTCCCTAAATGTTAGATTTTATGATGTCAGAAAGTGGATAAACAGTGACTCTATTAGGTGCACGGTCCCATCATTCAGGCGGGATGGCGTCTTCTTTAAGGTTGCTCGACTGTTAGGTAGCTCGAGTGTTTAGTTTTCTATTTGTTGGCTAAGAACTATCTTAAGACCAAGGATGCAAGATTGAGGTACCTCGAGGAGGTTCCTTCAAAAAGGTAGGAGTTGAGGTAGCTCAGTTGTAGTGGATAGAGCAACCATATGTAATAAGTGAAGTTTTGCCCAAATGTTCCAAGAGGGTTGGTAGTTTTATTCCCAACATTTTCTTTCTCCCAATCCTCCAAACTATATCCCTGTGGGGTTCCCAAGAGGAGGTTATTCGATAGAGAATGTTAGCTCTCCCATACCCTGTCAGGCATGGTCCCTCTTGGGTACCAAACAACCTAGCTCAACATATAATCATAAGATAAAGTACATGATACAATTCATTCTATTTCTCATTAAAAACTATCGTCACTCAAGTGACTTTGATCTACGAATTGGATCCTAAGAGCCAAGTCCTTGGGAGAATCTTCGAGGTAGGTCCTTCGAGCAACCTATACGGAGAATCTTCGAGGTAAATTGCCCGGGTGACCTTCATCCTCCTTCTTCATCTGCTAATTAACATACTAACCAAGTTAATCACTCTTTGGCGGAGACTCCCACATATATTTTCCCCTTCGTAGAGATATTTTTTTATTGCATGAAGAAATATCTGTACAAAACCCTTTGTTGGTCTTCAATCCTTTCCTGCAATAAGTTTTCAATAATATTTGGGCACTTGATTTATAAGGTATAACAAATTGTTAGTAATAGAAGAGTTATATTATCCTCTATCTTTTGAACCGCCTCGTCGGTTTAATGAATATCTTGCCATACTTAAAATAATATATCTTCCTTTTGTGAGTCTTCATAATTACTTGTGGCATACGCCTTGGGGAAAGTGAACAGGATTATTCGAATTTCCCCCAAAACTCTTCATTCCCCAAGATGAAAAGACCCTAAGCAGGCCTCATTAAATGAGATTGTTGTTTGTACTTTTGTATGTGACACATGGCAGTGCCAGGGTGCGCGCGTGTTCCCCACGTTACTCATTCGCGCATTTTTCTCCCAAAACGTTATCACTGCAACCCCCTGCCTTCTACAATCGTTCATTCTTAATGAACACGCGAGCTAACCTATTCATTACTACGCTTTTCTAAGCGTCGCCTTTTGTCACCTATTGGGGTCCGTGTTGCCCCTATAAAAAGGGGTATCCTCATTTAAAACACTCACCTTTGGGTTTTCATTCTCTTATGTGGAGCCTTTGTGAGATCTTTCCTTATTCGTTCCCTTCGTTCTTTTTAACTATATTCCTTTAAGCTTCTATGGAACCCATCGTCAAAAGAACCCACTCATCTAGGGGTGCATCCCCTGAAACCCAAGCGCGCCAAAACCAGTGGGCGTGTTATCATCGTGCTCCCTATTTCGGTGAGTCTGATCATTTCTAGCAAACTGCGAAGAGATTTCTCAGTGATTAAAGCCAACTGAAAACCCTAATTTGCTGATGGAGGAGGGTGAGGATGCTGAAGATTTTGCCTATATTCCTACCGCCACTGTCACGCACTTTCACGTTCAACGTGGTGATTTTCCCTTCTCTAAGGTAGAGTTTGAAGACTCCTCAAGTTCCTGTGAGGGATTAGGTCCTTGGAACAAATACATCCACTCTAATTATTATGTCCAACTTGCTATCGTTGGTTTATTATGTTCCCTCTGGCTAGGTGATATCACCCTCGCCAAAAAAAACACCTCCCTTCAATTGCACATTTCTCGCTAGAGTCATAGGTCACATACCTTTGTGACCTCTTGGGGCGAGTTCACTATCACCTTGGAAGATGTTTGTGAGATTCTAGGGTTAGAAGATGTAGCGTTTGATAATTTTTTTGAGGAGGCAGTCTCCAGTAAAGAAAAGGCCTTAAGGGATGAACTGAAAGTAATGGTAAAGGATTGTATAGTTACTTACAACAACTGCACATACTTCAAATTGATTAGGTACTTTTACTTCATCGAAGACAAAGTTGTGATTAATTCCCGCAAAGTGGCCAAGGAGAATCCTCGAGGAAAGCAAGTATTCAAATAGCCCATAGCGAGGAAGGGGCTTGACTCCCAGATTGAATTGGCTGGCTATATCTGGGTAATGCTATCAAAAATCTACCTTCCGAGCAAGCCTCATGATTTTCCCAGAAAGGATTTAATAAACATGGTTATTCGGATGGCGAGCGGCGTGAAGATCCCTCTTGCGGCTATCGTTATTGGTTAATTGTATACCTGGCTAGATAGTTATTGGTTTATTGTATACCTAGATAGATCGTGTAAAATATCCCTCTTACGGTTGCTCAAAATGATAGGATTAGCTGGGTAACTGGCACGGATCATCAGCAGGTTTGATGTCTATAACTATGTAAATTATGTCATTTTAACAACTTTCCTTGATGCCCATTTCCCAGACTATGCACCGGTAGGAAATTACCCCGATTCTCACCCCATTAAGATCCCTCGAATTTGTTGTTGGAATCACAAAAGTGTCAAGAAGCCTCTCCTTGCTTTTATAGTTAGAGCCAAAATGTTCTTACCTCGCCCCTATGTTGGGGTGGACCAATTTTTCACAAATCATTGCTCCTCTTGATGAAGCTCTTGGGCGGAACTTTCCATTGAACAATGTCCCCCTTTTGTTGATCCCTTCCTATTTACCATCATACACGAAATGGACTTCTTTCTATTTCGTTTACAGTCCCCATCATGTATCCCTTCAATTTGTTTATGATTAAGGAACCCCTTTACTGAGCCACTTTACCCGTGAGAAGCCAACAAACTTTTCCTTTTCTTATGTGAATTAACTAACTTCAGTTGTAGTAAGTCTTTGCGCCAGTTACCCAGCTAATCGTATCATTCTAAGTAAGGAAGCTCAAGGGAACAGGTTAGCCATGTATATAACAGTGTTCTGGAAAAACCAGCTTGTTCGTTTCCAAACTAATGTTCTAAAGGAACCTCGATATCCCGAGGTTAAAAGATACCCACCCACAGAGTTGAGTTTGAGAAATTGTACCACCTTTAACTCGATGTTCCCTCTGAGTACTATCAATAACTCTATTCCTTCTGAGTTTCCTCCGATATCTCTAGTGGACCAAGTTGTGATCAATAAGCAGAAAGCATCGCAATCCTCTGTGCCAGCTGAGGTAGATACTGCTATCCCTGGTCCTTCTAGGACATTCGAAGGAATTGATACTCCACATGTTTCTTTGTCTGGGGCAGCGGTTAGGGATACCCAAAAATCTCCAACAAAGAAGCTCAAAACTATCAAGCAAGTTCTAGTGGCCCGTACTCCTAACCTCAAAGTCGCCTAGGAAGTTAGTATACTGTTTGATCAGCTTCGACAGACTTGGGAGAACATTAGTGAAGAAAATAGGGATTTTATGTCAGTCGAGATGGCTTCCTATGGTTTCTCATACGTTCCTCATCCCGTCGAAGTTAGTAAAAAGAGGAAGGTAATTAGCCCTATTATGCTTATGTTGGAGGAATCGGGCGAATCAAGCGAGGATCAGCTGCCTGAGAAGCATGTAGAAGCTGGTTCTGATGATGATGGTGGTGATGATGATGATGGTAAGGAAGGAGGAAAGGAATAAGATGAAGAGGAGGAATAAGAAGAGGAAGAAGAGTATATTGGATTCGTCCGACGGCGCAAGTTGAGGAGAATGGTTTCCGCCTCTAAACCTGCCTTACCTCATCAGGATTATGAAGTTTTGGAGGACGTGTTAGAGGAAGAAAATGTATAATTTCCACCATTCTTCTAAGTCCCTAACTTTTCCTCTTTTACCTTGTGATAATGACTCTATTTTGTTCCAACTCTCCCCATTTTCCAGGTTAATGCGCGAGGTTGTTCGCATAATGATATTGAGGAGAGCAGTCTAATGGAGAATCATGGTACGGCCTTACCTACCTCGAAAGAAGCTATTTCGCTGGAGATAGCTACCCCTACTACTTCGCAGGTAACCTTCGATTTCCCCCTACGGGCAGTTATTTCTGATACTTCAACGGAATCAAGTAGCGGCTATTCACTAGATCCTACTTTTTTGCTTGAGCAGGCTGGTCTTGAGGCAGGTGTTCCAGTTGCAAGGATTGTTGAAGTTGTTCCTAGATCCCCCACTATTGTTAGTTCGCTGCCCATGGTAAGCTTTTTCTTTTGATGTTCTAAATGATTTTTGTTCTTTTTGGCTTTATGTTCTAACTTGCTCTCCATTGTGCTTCATAGGTATCTTTACCCGACCCCGTTGCTTCGTTAGTCCCCACCCCCTCTTATGACCGGGTTCTTGTTACCATATTTGGGCCCTCGATCGATGTTGCTGCTGCGGGCCAAGGAGAAGGGAGACTGGAAGAGGTTGCTGACGAAGGGGGGGATGTGATTGCCCCTAAGCGAAACATCCTTTGGTGGCACTTATTTTGGCTGAAGAAGAAGATGTGGTTCAAATGGCTACTTGATGAGCAGCATCCAGAGGTATACTTGCCTTCTTCTAGATATGTCCTACATTTAAACTCTTTTTTTTAGTTTTGCCAAGCCATATTGGTCTTACAAATCTCCCATAACGGAGGGAGAGGCGGGCCAAGTCATATTGGCATAAAATCTCCCATAACCGAGGGTCAGGAGGGACAAGTCTTATTGGCATAAAATCTCCCATAATCGAGGGTCAGGCGGGCCAAGTATTATTAGCATAAAATCTCCCATAACTGAGGGCCAGGTGGGCCAAATCTTATTAACATAAAATCTCCCATAATCGAGGGTCAGGTGGGTCAAGTCTTATTGGTATAAAATTCATACTTGCAAGCCAATTTGTATGCATTTTCTTATTTTCTTTATCACTTAGTAATTTTTTGTATCTCAAGTGGAGGTCGAGCAACCCGTAGCACGTGGGCTGAAAGTAGAAGCTATTGCTCAGGAAGTTTCACAAGCGAGGACTCTAGTTGAATTCGTATCCTTGGGTAGGGCTGCTGCTATACAGATCCAAGGAACGGCGCCTAACGTTGGTGAGGTGCCAAAAGTGTTGGCCTCTAGGGTTCAATAAAGTGACAGCGCTTCGCATACTCGGATCCCTTTCGCGAGTGATAGAGTCTTTAGCTCACATCCTCCTGAGGCAGCCCCTGAGTTGGTTGTGAGGCAGACTTTAGCCAATTTCCTTCATATCTTGACAGAGGGTCCCCATTTGTTTATTGAGCAGCTCTTGGTCTATTTTCTTTCGACTTTCACCTCTTGTAGTCTTCAGTCTATTTCTGGGATGATGGCATGCCGCTTGCTCGGGCTCACTATTGTCTTGGAGGAGATCCTCAATACCCCTCTTGAATCTCTTAGCTCTGATACAATCAAGTCTTTATTGGGGAAAGTTAATGTGCTCATAAATAATGTATTCTCGTTACCTTAGTTTGTGAAGTTGCTCCGTGATTTCAAGAAAGTTGATCTACCTGCCCTCTATCATCGATTGTAGAGCTCTCATCGCTCATAGGTAGCTATTTCGGAGGAGCTCATAAGTCTAGAGACCCAACTAGTGATATCTGAACAGAAGGTACAGGAGGCTCGTGAAGATATTGCTCGAGCGGAGGCTAAGCTTCTCAAGAGGGAAAAAACTTGGAGTCAATTCAGCAACATATGGAGCTTACTCATAAGGATTTGCCCGATCTTATTGCAGACCAGAGAAGACTTGAGAAAATTCCTCCCCAACATCACCATAGGTTGCTTGGATCAATGAACCTTCGTTTCATTATGGATAGCCCGTAGTCACCCTTATTTAATATTTCCTTTGGTATTCTTTAGCTTCAGGTTGTGATCCCCCTTTTTACTTTATTTTCATGCAATCACAGTACTTCTTTATTAAATAAAATAAAATAAAGTTTGTGATGTTTGGTGTTTTCTTCCTTCCCCTTTTTGTTCTTTTAACGCTGGCTAAACTATTACATCAATACAAGTCTCACTATGCAAGGTAAAGAGAATAACAAGCATAGAAAGAGTAGTGGGCTAACATTTTCCACCTAAACATCTTAACATACTATATTAAGCGAATAGTCACAATCGTTTACATGAGACATCCTTTCAAATGAACATTAACAAGATATAATGTAATAAACTAAGGTGTTGGAAAAACATACAATTAAACATGGTATATCTTCAACCACTTGTTTCTTAGTTTGAGAGTAACATTGTCCTCCACTTTAGATATCTCGCAATAACCCGAATCATGAGCTACTCGAATAACATACGGTCCTTCCCAATTAGCCTCAAACTTGGGAAGTGATAAACCCCTAATATGCCTTGTGCATGATTTCATAACCAAGTCCCCTTCTTTAAACTTCCTTGACCTCACCAATTGGTCGTAGGATCTGGACAACTACTTTCTTTACATCTCGAAGTGTCTCGCTGAATTTCCCCGGTGTTCTTCCAGTGCTTCAAGTTGTACGTGCTAGCTGTGAGGGAACATGGCACTTCACAAGTTATATCGAGAAGATTGTACCTCGAGTTCAACTGGTATACTCCGTTGGTTTTATCTTTCTTGCTCGATAAACCCAGAGTACTTAGGGGATCTTGTCATCCCATGTACCTGAGAAATCTTTTAATATCTTTGCCAAAATATTTACTAAGGTTTTGTTGGTTTCCTCTACCTGCCCATTCAACTTCAAGTATACTACCGTTGATTTATGATGGATGATGGAGTACTTGCCCGTTAACAAATGTACATCACTATTCATGAATGGGGTTCTATTATTTGATAAAAACACCTTCGAGATATCAAATCCGCAGATAATATACTCCTTTATGAATCGGGCCACTATCCCCATTGTGGCTTTCTTGAGTGGTATGGCCTCTACCCACGTTGTGAAGCACTCTGTGGCTACCAAAATCCAAATCTTTCCTCGCAATAAAGGGTTTATGGCCTCTACCAGATTGAGCGCCCAAGTGTGGAATGACAAAGGTATAAAGAGGGAATGTAGGTCCACCGAAGGAGCATGAATCATATTCCCATGTAGTTGATAATATTTACACTTACGAACAAACTCCGGTGAATCTTTCTCCACTATGGTCCAATAATACCCTAAGGTCATGAGTTAGTCATACAGCTTGGCTCCTTCGATGTGTCCCGGCTCGTGAGCTTGCTTCTCACTTCTTCGGCCTCCTCTCTCCTGACGCACCTTAGGGGCCGATCATGGTAGCCTCGTCGGTATAATTGCCCTACTTGCACAAAGTACCTTGGTGCTCGCCTCTTTATCTTAGTGGCGTATTTTTTGTCCTTAGTAATTACTCCATCTACTAACATATTCATATACAGCTGCCTCCAATCTTGTGGTTGATCAATGAAATTGTACTCTGTTGCCTGATAGAACAGGCAACACTTTGCACACTTTCTTTGTACTGTTGAAGCATCTCGTCTCATCGAAGTCCAGAAGTACCTTCTTTGCACACTTTCTTTGCACACTTTCATGCACCTCGATCAATCTTCTTTTGGCTTCCTTCGGATCCACACACGTGGAGAGCCAACCCCTTTATTTTTTTAGTACAAGTTGCCCCTGGTAAAAAAGTATTTTTCCAAGTCAACTAAGGTTAGTGGCCCTTTGCCTCTCTATAGTTAATTTTTTATCTCACCCCTCCAATCATCTTTGTCATTTGAGGGCAACATTTCCAACATTGTCGAGGGGGTTGTTCTCTTTGTGATTCGAACCATCGTTGATTCTCCCTTGAAGGAAATCCTTTGGGCGGGGGTGGCATAGGCATCCCCATGTCGGTTCATCATTCGGGGATGCCTCTTGATCTTTACCCCCTTTGAACGGCCCGAGTAACCATTGAATGATTTTTTGGTAGGGAGCTAGGCTCATATGCTTCAAAGAGAATTCCCCCGTTACCTGCTTCACCACTAAGTTGCAATCCCCCTTTATTATCAGGACTTAGACACCTCTTCTGAGAGCTTCAAGTAATCCCAAGACTAATGCTTCGTATTTAGCCTCATTATTCAAACATTCAAACCCCAGCTTGAAAGATAAGACGGATTGCTTCACCATTCCATCGTAGGATAACTCCAGCTCCCCTTTTTTTCTCGATCGAAGAACCGTCAAATTCCATACTCCACTCATCCAGGATGGATGATATGAAATTGGCATGGAGATCATCACCCGGGAGATATTCAACAGGTGGCTCGAACGTTCCTGATAGGAAAATGGCTACAAATCTGCGTACGCTTGGCTCTTCATGGCTCGAGGAACTACACACTTGAGATCATACGCTGAGAGGATTAAGAACCATCGAGTCGCCCTACCTATTAACATAGTTCTAGCAAGAAAAAACTTTATAGGATCACACCTGGTTATAATGTGAGTTGTGAACGATAATAGGTAGTGACTAAGCTTTTGTTCTACAAATACAAGCGCTAAACAATGTCGCTCAATACTAGTATATCTGGACTCAGGCCCATATATGATTCTACTTATGTAATAAAAAGGTTTATCTACACCATCCATCTCTTGGGCCAGCAAAGCACCAATAGATCGTTAAGTTGATGTAAGATATAGACATAAAGGAATACCTACCTTCGGGGGGATCATGGTCTGAGGAGAAGTAAGGAGTGATTTCAGTTTGTCCAGGGTGTCTTGGTGTATCGCCTTTTATGCAAACTTCGCACCCTTTCTCAGCAACTCCATCAATGGGTGTGTCACCTCGGCCAGCCTTGGGACGAACCTCCTCAAGTATGAGACTTTACTAAGGAATATTTTCAGTTCCCTCGCCGCATTTGGTCTTGGCATATCAAGGATGGACCGATGTTTGTCCAAATCCATTTGCACCCCTTGACGGTTCACCACAAAGCCCAAGAATTTCCTACTTGTCACCCCGAACGCACATTTGAGGGAGTTCATCTTCAGTTTGTACTTCCTACATCGTGTGAATACTCTTCTTAAATCATCCAGGTGGGACCCTTCCTTCTTGGATTTAATCACCAGATCATTAACATAAAATTCTACAGTCTTGTGGAAAAGGTCATGAACAATAGCCATCGTTGTTCTCTGGTAGGTGGCCCCTACGTTCTTCAGCCCTATTGGCATAAAGATGTACATAAAGTTACCCAAAAGCGTTTGAAAAGTTATCTTCTCTGCATCAGCCGGATCCATCTTTATCTTGTTGTATCCCACATAACCATCCATGAAGTTGTACATCCCGTGGCCCGCAGTTGCATCAATCAAACTATCAATGGAAGGCAGCGGGAATTCATCCTTCGGGCATGCTCGATTTTGGCCCCTAAAGTCCACACATATTCTGATATGGCTCTTATCTTCCTTGCCCATGGGCACGATACAAGAGAGCCAAATCGGATACTGAATTGGAACTATGAAGCCGGTCGTAAGTAGTCTTTGAACTTCTTCTTTGATATTTAGATCCAACTCTGTCTTCTACGTTCGGGTGGCCTTCTTCACCGGGATGGCGGATGGCAAATAGTTCAACCTGTGGAAACTCACCTCTTTGTCCACCCTAATCATCTCGGTTTACTTCTATGCGAAGACGTCTTTGAACACTAACAACAGTTTGATCAAATCCTCTCTAGGCTCTCCCTCCATGTCCTTCGAAATAAAAATGGGGTTGGGATCATCACCTTCTTTGGCCAATTCAATTTTCTCCAACTCTTGGATTTGCAGCCTAGGGCTATCTTTCATGCACTCAGGTTCGTCTTCTACCTCTTCCATAAACTCTTGTAGTCCAAAGTTATCAATCACCAAACAGTGCCCCTGGTTATCCACCAGTAGGCATGTCAATGGGTCGGGTCTGGACCCGAACCCGACCCGAACCCGATCAGTATAATAAGGTATGAGCATATTTTTTTGGACCCGAGACTCGAAGACCCGTTTATTAAATGGGTAGGGTCTGGATTGTATACAAGATCCGGACCCAAAGACCCGACCCAAATTGTACATTATTATTTTAAATATATATATATATATATATATATATATACTATAAATTTATATATATTTATAAATATATATTATCAATATAGCATGTAAGTATTATATATAAAAATATATATTTATGTATATAATAAATATAAATAATATATGTTTTATTTATACTAATAATATTCTATAATACATTACAAAATATTTTGATTTAAGATTAAAAAATAAAGAAGGGGTAAAATAAAATAAATATAAAATAAAGGTATATATTTGGCCAGACCTGGAATCGGACCCGAGACCTGAAGACCCGAATGGATCCGAGTCTGGATCCAATATTACAGACCCGATGAAGAGCCAGACCCGGATCCAAACTCAAACCCGATGAAGACCCGATTACATGGATCTAGATCTCCCTAAACCCGACCCGTCTCTGACCCGTTAACAGGCCTATCCACTAGGAAGCATTCATAAACAGGGTCAGCTTCATCGTCCAGACTTTCAGCTGCCCGCTCACACCTTCATAATTTGTAGATAAATTTATCATTAGGCAAGACTACCCGTTTGCACTACTGGGCTGCTTATTCTTTCAATGGCCTCTTCCTGTGATTCTCATTCACTTCTCTCACCGTTCGCCTGTTAAGGACACTCTGAGTCTGGACTTGGTGCTCAATCGGATCAATGTGCAGATTCATTTGGTCTCGAAGCTTCCTCGATAGAGTAGGGGGCCTCGCCACATCCAAGTCCCATTCCTCTTCGTAGGTCACCACCATTTGGGCGGGTTCTCGCACACTTACTCGAGTGGTCAGGAGCCTTGTACCACCAGTGTACCTTGTTACTACCATAGATTCTTTCACTAGATCTGTGTAAAAAGCTACATCTACCATGTGAGCCTCCTCATTCACAAAGGGTTTCTTAGTAGCTCGAATCACCACCTCTTTGCCTTTTATGTTTGCCTTAGCGAACTGATGATAAGTGGAGGGTACCAACCTGTGGTTGTGCATCCATACCCTTCCCACTAGAAGTTGGTATGATGGTTCGCAATTCATGATGTGGAACTTGATATGAGAAGTGATATTTCCCATCGTGATGCCTACATTAACATATCCCATCAATTTGGGTGACTGGTTGCCATACCCCGAGATTGCTAATGAATGGGGAACTATCCTTATTTCCGACTGTCTAGTTTCATAAAAGGACCCAATAGGCATTATATTAATGGATGCTCCGCTATAAAACAAGACACGAAAGAAAGCACAATCATTTACAGATGTTGTAACGTACGAGGGCCTATTATGGGGATACCTGATTAGTCTATCGGCCTCCAAGAATGTGACTTTTGAGAGGTACCTCCTCATAAGCTTAGCCATAGTTCCTTTCCATTTTAGGTGCGGAGCCATGTTTTTTTTTGCAATATCTGAGATGGCTCGTGTAACTTCTAGTCGTGAGTCCTCAGGAAGGCCAACCTGATCGAAGAATCATCCAAACTTTGATGAGCGAGCAACTGCCACACATTCGATCCATGGGTCTGTTTGGTCATCTTCTAGCTCGTAAACTTCCTCCACATCTCTATACGCAACCTCATTATAGGCTATCACTGCATTTACTTCCTCTAAGTAGCAGGCTCCCGACTGCCTACTAACTCTCTCGATGGGGTCATGCACTTCTTTTTCTTATTCGTCCACGTCCTCAGCCTCGTCACCAAAATGGAGCTGAGCCAGCTCAAAAGTGCATCTTTTAGAGATTCTTCGAAGTCATCCTCTAGAAATTCTTTAAAGTCGCCCTCTTCGAACCACCGCTCTCTCATCGATCGTTCGGCCTCTTCATCAAAAGCAGTGGCCATATGGGCTCCATGCGATGGTAAAGGATTGTTATTCATATTAGTTTGTGGCAGCTTGATGTCTCCATTATTCACATGATTATCAATCAACCTCCTTAGTGAAAAAACATATTTTGGTAGGGTAGTTCACCTTATTGTGAAGTGCATAATAATGAGGTTTCTCCCTGTCCTCCCGGGAGAGTTGTGCCGTGTTAATATTGACTAGACAGCAAACTTTGTTGTGAACCATGAGATTGTACATATTCAGAGCTTGTTCCACCGTGCAAGGTAGCTCAGGGGGATCTTCTTCGTCTTCGAATATTCTCTTGTTGCTTCTCCCCCTTCTGCCTCCTCGATCTCCATTGCTTTCCTCCTTGGCCCTATCATCTGCGTAATTGACCCTCGAGGGTATTACCCTCCTCGAGGAAACCGCTGGACTTAGTAGTAAGTTTGTCAAATCAGGCGGGGTTGATATAGTCTTAACCACCAAAGCAATGTCCCTTGCTGCTTTTGAGAATGCTGCGAACGTCCCTTCTCGTGTTTCATTAATCAAATGTCATATATACTCGGGCAACAAGCCCTCTGTATAAACTTGCAAAAGTCTATCCTCCTGCTTATCCTCTCTCACGTCCAAAAAGCGCTCGTGAAACCTCCTAATATAGGCCATAACATCCTCCCCGGGCTTCTGCTTCTCACGTGCTAGCTACGTGAGTGTAAACTCATCCTCAACCAAAAAGAAATTATGTACAAACAAAACATGCAACTCCTCCCAAGTACCCACACTGTCTAAGGCCAGGTGGGAGTACCACGTGTATGCTTTCTCTGTCAAGGATTTTAAAAATTCCCTCAACCTCAGCTTTTTGTCGTTGCAATGGGCCCAAAGACTTTCAATAAATCTCTTCACGTGCTCCTTTGGGTTTGCACCTTTCCCCGTGTACTTCTCAAAGATTGGGGGAATATACCCTAATGGGTAGGGTTCGTTGTTGTATGCCTCTAGGTACAATGTACGGAAGTCATCATACACCGAAGAACTATCTCCCCATTTGGACGTTGCTATGAATTTCAGTAACTCCTTCTTTATTTCCTCTGAGTCGATCGGGGAAGATCTAGTTGGATGCATTGTTACTAGTGCCGAAATCGCCAGAGCGAGTGGTGCACCTTTTTCCATGCCGTCGATGTCATTCCCCCACCTTGTGGCATTGGCCCAGTTATCACTAGTGGTACCGTTGTGGGAGGCACAGTGCCATAAGTTGGCGGAGCGGTGGGGATAGTTCCGTTTAAAGTGGGCGTAGCAATACCTCCACAATAGTAGGATCTGGTATAGTCGCGGGTGGCTTAGTGAAAGAGCTCCCTCCCGTAGGGATCCCCAGCATCGCCTGGGACGCCGGAGTCTTAATGAACTCTGCTAACAAACTCATGAGTCCCTTCATTTATGCTAGGCCTACTCCTGTCTGTGAGCCCATCGTTTCCGTCACACCGTCATTGCATGCACTAGGCTCCATCTGTGCTATTCTCACTCCCTCTGATAGCAGGGAGAGGTTTGCCTCCTCCTCACGCTGTATGGTTGTACCGCATTTTTGTTTTAATCTTAGAAGAAGTCCAAGTAAGTTGAAGTCTATAATTCCCTTGGTTCCCAAAACTCCTATGCGTCATTGCACATCTATTTGGGTTAGGAAATCACTTTTAGAGGCACTATATATTAAACCAACTGATTCTCGATTGCTTGCACATGATTCTTCTCTTGCCATATCATATAGATGATTGTGTTTGCTTGTTTGTCATACACTAGTTGCTCTTCATGTTATGTGTTTTCTAGTGTTATGACACATGTACTTTTTGTATTAGGTTTTTGTTTTTTAAAAATTTTGGAGAAATACAAAAAGATTTTCATTTTTCTGAAAAAAATTAAAAAAGGGAAAAATATTTTATTTTGATAAATTTTTTGGAAAAAGAAAAAAATATTTTTGCATTTTTTTGCACTATTTATGAATGAACATTTAGGATGACCGAGTCATAATTTCAATCCATATCCATGTGACGATTTGATAGTGTTTTCATAGGATGATCGAGTCACAATTTCATTCCATATCCACGTGACGATTTGATAGTATTTTGATGTGCGTCGTCATTCCATTTATGTGCTTTACAACGTTTGAAATCATTGAGATGTGATTAGTTGTTAATATATGGGTTCTTGGAATACAGCTAGTATCAAGTGAGTCATAACCCCTTATCAAGATCGGGATCAACATCGTGCAATATTATATATTAACAGTGAACACGGATGAATAAGAGGCCAAGGGATTCAACATTCAGACTTGTATTAAATGATATGTCGGCACAATAAATACACAACACGCATGATAAATGGATGGGACTAGCAGGTAGCATGGTCGGAGGGAGAAAGACCAACCACTCTAGGCATAATAAAGGCAAGGCAGGAACTTCAAGTTCAGTTAATGCTCAATAATATGGGTATTCAATATATGTGGAAAGTTATGTTCTCACAATAGCTCTTGTGTCTGGGGGGAAGTTGGGTAGTAATTCTAGGCTGAGAATGCGCTGCCAGTTAAACTATTTGTATGGGGTATTTATATAAAGCGCAAGTTACTCGAGTTAACTTGCACGCGTTAAATATGATCGATCGTATTAAATGCACAAGTACATTCCATTAATGTACAAGATATTGCATTAAATGCATGGGATCTCATAATTTGACAAGAAACTGTTTCATTGGCTGGAAGTAAGGTGGGCATTAATGAGGGACGTGACATGGCAACTTGGAGTTTACCTTAGGACGACTAAAGGGTCAGATTTAATGAACTAGACCTATCTTCCCAAGTATAAACTAACTTAAGTTCTGTAACTTTGATTCCCTAAATGTCAGATGTTATGACGTCAGAAAGTGGATAAATAGTGAATCTATTAGGTGCACGGTCCCATCAGTCAGGCGGGATGGCGTCTTCTTTAAGGTTGCTCGACTGGTAGGTAACTTAAGTGTTTAGTTTTCTGTTTGTTGGATAAGAACTATCTTAAGACCAAGGATACAAGATTGAGGCACCTCGAGCAGGTTCCTTCGAACAGGTAGGAGTTAAGGTAGCTCGATTGTAGTGGCTCGAGCAACCATATGTACTAAGTGAAGTTTTTTTCCAAGTGTTCCAATAGGTTTGGTAGTTGTATTCCCAACGTTGCCTTGCTCCCAGTCCTCCAAACCATGTCCCTGCGGGTTCCCAATAGGAGGTTGTTCGATAGAGCATGTTAGATCTCACATACCCAGCCAAGCATGGTCCTTCGTGGGTACCAAACAACCTCGGTCAACATATAATCATAAGATAAAGTACATGATACAATTCATTCTATTTCTTATTATAAACTATCGTCACTCGAGTGACTTTGATCTATGAATTAGATCCTTGGAGCCAGGTCCGTAGGAGAATCTTTGAGGTAGGTCCTTCGAGCTACCTATAAGGTGAATCTTCGAGGTAACTTGATCGGGTGACCTTCATCCTCCTTCTTCATCTACTAATCAACAGATTAACCAAGTCAATTACTCTTTGGCGGGGACTCCCCCTAATCTACCTACAAGTTTGAATCATGATTTCCTTTATTGCACACTTGAACGAATTTGTTTGCCTATTGTTCTTGTCTATTATATGTTGGTCAATGTGTTTTCATCTCAATTCGGACTTTAAAACCAACCACATGCGATAAAACTTGACAATGGAAGTAGTGCATGTAAGAACCGTTGTGTGAGTTTGGGTGACCTATTTGAAAGACGGGGAAGGGCTATGAAAGGTACTCATTTATCCTTTGCGATTAAGCCATGGTTTAAATCAGACCTAAATAAAAATTTGGAAAGAACAGAAGCCAATGTCCAAAGAGGTCGAAAAGAGCCCAAAAAAAATTAAAGACAATAAAAAGAAAAATATGCCATAAAGTAGGCCAATAGGTTTTAGTTTCATCACCTCAAAAGAAAAATATAAGATACATTATTTATGAGGGAGTTTGGATGGAATATAAAAAGGGTTTACGCGTTCTGACAAAGTCATGAAAAAGCGTTACATAGTTTTAGACGTTATTGGTGTGAAAATCATGTTTGACTTTGATTTGTCGATTTGATTAAGGCGATGTCATCTAAATTCACATTTTCAATACCTAAGGATGATTTTAAGATTTATTCGTTAGGAGTTCACATATTCATCGTGCACATATGTTATGCGTAATTGCACTGATTTTCCTATTGAATGTGTTCTCACCCATTGATTCCATTTCCATGATTTTGTTGTCTTAGTGTAAATTCATGGTGTGTGATTTTTGTAAAATTATTTTTGCATTTTTGTATGTAAAATTAAAAAATCAAATATAGTTTGTGGAAGATTTTGCATTACTCATTTGCATGAGCGTAGTTTGATCCATGTTTTCTATGCTTATTTGTTGTGACACTCCATGTTTATTTCGTTTATTCGTTTCCTTGTCTATTTTGGTCAAATAAAAAAGGGGAGAACGAATTATGGGGGATTTTTTGCATTATGGGGGAGATTTTGTTATTGATGATTGATTTATTCTTATTTCATTTCAAACTCGATGCATCATGAAGGTATTTGCTTTGTCTTGTGTGTGTAGGTACAAAATTAAAGATCATATTTTGCACACTCTGATGAGAAAATATTTAAGATTTGCAGTTGAAGATTTTGAAGAAAAGTTTTAGACTTGCATCTTTAATACCTTTTCAGCTTTGGGTTCATGGTAGGGTATTCGATTTGTATAGGCATTTTGATTTGATAATTCGTATGTTTTTTTATTTTGTACCGGCATAGACATAGGGGGAGATTTGTAAGGATATATTTTAAAAGCTCGATTTACATTTGAGTATGTTGTATACCGCTACAATCGTCGAAGACTTATTCAAGTTCAATCATGGGTCAAGACGGATCTGAATATCAAAGTTCTTCAATAATCAAAACTTCGCGAGATTAATTTTGGTAAGGTTGTGTTTAAGTACCTTAACGGTTCACTTAGAGTGTTGGGATAATTTTTCTAAAATATTTTCTCTATGTAGAAGTGGAGTTTTTATCAAAGAATTTTTTCTAGGTGCGCGGAGTTTTTGGCGAAATAAAAAATTATTATTTTTACGTTGTTCGTTTGAGCGACCTGTACAGTCGTTCAAGCAACAGGGAGTTGTCGCGCGAAGCTGTCGTTCGAGCGACATTACCTTTTCGTTCAAGCGACTTCTTTTTTCATTCGATCGATGCGTCGCCATAAGTTTTTTATATAAAGCATGTTAAACCACTCTGTTTTCTGAAAGAAGACTTGTCGTTTTAGTTTCTGCAAACACTGTAAATCGGCATAACACTTTGTCTTCTTCATTTAGGGTTTAATCCTTTTTGTTTTTAATTCAAAAAATGTCCCGATCTTTATATGAATTGTTTTGGTACCCAATATACAACTTTGGTGAAGTTATTTCTGTTGTATAGAGGCTAAATCTACGGTTGACGATTGCATGTCGATTGGGAGTACTCGAGGGTGTTCCTGGCTGATTTAGACTGCGTGTTCATGTGAACTGCTGCGTTTGTTCCATTGCTGACTCTAGGTTGCGTGCCAATGTGATTGTTCCGATGACTGATCATTGTAGATTTCATTATAATCTTTCTAAGTTGCAATTTACGATTTTATTGTGAAATAAAGGTTTTGCCCGAAAGGGCTTTTTCCTGAAATCTATGTGTTAGCAATTTTATTTGTGATGATTTGACATACACACGCGTAGTTGTATGTTTAGGGGCTAAATTAATTTGGTTTGATGTTTGTCACCGATTAAATAAGGTTAAATTGGAAACTTGCAAATTTGATTTAATCAGTATCACATCGCGCACTCTTTTTATAATATGGGTGTAATCCGTGTAGTTCCCGAAGATTCGGACTTGGTCAAACTTTTTTGTCAACATCTTAAGGTCCTCCTTGACCTTGTTTAACTCTTATTTCTTTGGATCAATGGTCACGGGCAGGTTAGCCCCTGGTTGGGCAAGATTTGGGATAGGGAGTTGAGCCATCGGTGGCCCATTGGCAGGAGGGGCACGCGGAGTGTGCTGATATTATTTCGAGACCCAAATAGGCTCAAGTGTGGGCGGACCCATCGCGAGAGGGAAGAGGGCCTTGGGTTCTTCGGGAATGGGGACCCGGTTTCACTACATCTCATGAACCTCTATTTTAAGGTTGTCAATCTTGGAAGTAAGTTAGGCTAGAACCGTCATCAAATCAGGCTGCACATTCAATACTTAGTCTGCGTTCTCCATGGAAAGCAGGTGAAAGTGGATTCTGAAGGTCCCTATATAGAGCACTCTTAGCGTTTGTGTTTCGTTCTTTAGCTATATAGGACTTCATCTATTTGGACTTCGATTTTGACAAAATTATTCGTGTAAATAGGGGGATTGTCATTACCTCCGCCAAGCTCCTACTGCTATCTATCTCACCTCGGCAATGAAATCAGTCTGTCAATCCTGCATCAGGTTATTTCTCACACCCTCTATGGCTCATAGGATTTTTATATTGTCACGTAGGACATTACACGACACTGCATATCATTTTATCATGTCTATTTTTTAAGTGTGTACGTTATTAAACATAATTTTTAAAACAGTTTAAAAATTAATATGAATTTTTTTTAATGAAACAATTATGTCAAAAATAAAAAATAAATTAAGTTATTTTTAATTGAATAACACGCGTCATACTTAAATTGTGATTCATGCCATTAATATATATATATATATATATATACGTATCTTATATTCTTAAATCCAAAAATGTTTGCCTGCGTAGCTTTTTATATATGCACATTTGTGTGTATACTTTTAATATGATATTATAATATCTGGCGATTTTTTTGTATAAATTGGTATTGATAGAATCAAGTTATATCCTTGACCAAGCTGAAGTTTTCATGTTACCTTGTGATAAAATTGATTGGACCCTTTAGACCACCTGCCTTAGCAGGTCTATATGTCCCTATACGCTGCTATTATAGTATTTTATATATAAATCTCAGGTTATCATATATGTGATAGCTTACATTAACTGTACTTTGGACCTAGGCTTATAGCCTTTGGCGTGTCCCCATGGTTTGTCTTGTGCCTATAAGACCTTAGTAGGTGCATTATCACTTATCCCAATATCTGTTGGTCTTCGATTGTGTTACGACGTCGTGCCAGTATACCAGCTCCTTGTTTCCATTTTTTCTACCATGGTTTTCTTTTAAAAATCTATATTAGTTTTATAAAATGACACCGTGTGTCGCATTTTGTTTCAATGGTAACAATTGTAGTGTGTTACATCTGGATCCCAGCCTCTTTAAATCTTCCCACGGTTTTCATTTAAATCCATAAGTGGTTTTTTTGAAACGAGGCCGAATTATCTTCTCTAATATTTCTCTTGCGTATTTGTTATGCTTATAGTTGGTTACAGCTTTGGTAACACGTGTCACTTTTTTAACACTGCATTTTTTTATTCTTTCTAGACCACAAGATATTAATTTATCTACGGTTAGAAAACGTTCTGGCACAGTCCTTGTGAATCTTTTTTACCAATCAGACCTGTTCCTATTTCTCTATAAATATATACTTTTGGGTCTTCATTTTGGTAACCGAGAAAATTTATTTTTAAGCTAAAGCTCTGCAAAATTCTCTAGAGAGAGAGATAATATACACCAATATTTTCAGAGATAAATCTGTTGTGTATTTTTCAAAATCCATTGTTGAGTTTCAAAGTCTCCTTGTGGATTCAAGCTTGGACGGTTTTATTTTCAGAACCTCTTCATCTCCGATTCTGTTGATTTTTCATTTTGAAAAATCTTTTTGTGAGTATCTCTTTTTGTAGTGACTATTTTAATTGTCCATTCAGATATGTTTTGTGTATAAAGTTTGTTAATCTTGTTTTTGTTAAAACTTATAAAAAAACTCATTATTTTTTTTAAAGGTCTTATTCAGATCTGAAATTAAAACAAACTATTTTGTTCTATTTGTTGGTTGATTTTTCTATACCATCTCAATTAGTCATGTTCTTGTTTTAAAACGTTTTGTTTTAAAAACTTGAGAATATTTTTTTAAAATGAAGTTGAGATTTCGAGAGGTTTAAAAAGTTGGAACCTAATTTTTAAAGGACTGAAATTTATAGAAATTATCTTGACTGTCCTGATATTTGAATTGAATCTTAATCATTGACTGTATGCTTAACTTCATTATATTTTCAGGCATATTGTGTGGATATGATTTCTTGATTGTTTAAGTGATTTTCAGGAATTATTTTCATCTCATATCACTTACATATATTCACTCACGATGTATTCACGTGGACACATTTATTTGTGTAAATACATGAACAAGTCTAGTGTTCAAAATTTAAAAAGAAAAGAAAGCTTTTTAAAACTGTTTTGAAAGTCAAGAAGACTTGACTTGAGTTGACATAAGACTTGTGAAGATATATATAGGAGATATAATCTGTTGCATATCATTCAGTATATATCATTTAAGTGTGGGTGTGTCATCTAGGATAGTACACCACACACAATTACTTCACTAGAAAATAACACAATAGGCATTGAGCTAATCTTAATCTAGAAGAGAAAAAAGGAGAAGCTGCGAAGTGTAGAACGCAATATCAAACAAGGACAAACTTAAAAAGAGAGAGCAGAATAAGCAACCAGGGAGGAGTCTTGGTCGTGTGAGGTAATATCTAGATCTATCTTCTTTAGTTGTCGTGTTTGTTGATTGTAACTCGTTTCTGTTATTTTTTATTGTTTTAGTGAAAGTAGATTAGGTGACCCCTAGAGGGGTCCGTCGTTTTTCCCGGGGAAGTGTTTTTGCGACGTAAAATAAATACCTTGTGCTTTACTTTACAAATTTACAAATATCTTGCCACATACGAAAAAATAGGTTTAATACTAGAAACGCACCTAATTAATTGAATCATATATTATCTGTTTTGACACCTAGTTAATTTAAGATAATAAATAGGACTATTAATTGACTTGGCAAACTAAAACCTGTTTTAGCAAAGTTAGCAATTCAAGAAAAGTTTGAATTGGTCCCCTATTGAATAACATAGTTAACTTGTAGGTAATTGGAATTTATTTCGGAAAATTGTTTTACTTCTGCATAATAGTCTATCGTAAGCCACACGCTCAGATTCCAGACTCGGAGGAAGTAGTGGGAGAATTGACGGAGCTTTGGGGCAGTTCGACGGAAGACCGATGTCAATAGGGAGCCAGGTCAAGGGTCCAGTATACGATGGACCTGAGAGGAAAAGGATTCAAACTTATTTTTGAAGGAGAAGAGGGATATACTTTTATTATTGTAAGGGGAGGGAAATGTTTTTGATATGTTTTTTTGAAAGAGAAGGACAAACTATTTTTGGTATTTTGGAAAAGATGGAAAAAACATTTTTGACACTTTTGGTAAAGAAAGCGGGAAAAAGGAGAGAACAGTCTCAACATGATTATTATTATTATTATTATTATTATTATTATTATTATTATTATTATTATTATTATTATGTTTTCACTTGTATTAGGTTTACCTAAATGCAAAAGAAATGCTGGACGGGACTCGAGCCTCGGAAAAATTCGGTTTGAAAAATATGTAAAACATTGTTACCAGGCTTATGGACAGGGTCCCATTACCAGGCTTATGGACAGGGGCATGCTGACTTGTCATTTCGATAGAGTTTCGGGTAGTAACCGGCAAACTAAATATGAGTGCCCTAGGTTTGATGCCTATATGAGCATATGCATTTGTTGGGTTATTGGAAAGGTTCCCTCCTTTGGCATGACTTTCATGATATACGTCTTGCTTTTAAGGGCAATCAGTTCATGTGGACAAGCCATTTGATATACCTAAGTGGACGTGAATTGCCTCACTATATACCTCGTGGGGACAGTACGTGTGAGAGAGAGAATTTGATTACTCGACGTACTATATACCTTCCGTCATGACTTTGGTCAAGTGGTAGGATGCGGGGGGAACCTTTCGATATACATCGAAGGTACTTGGCCAATGGAAGGTTAAAGTCATATTTCTTAGGCTAAATGCAACCTGCTGGACTAGTGCCCATCACAAAGTAACCCCCTAGTTATGGGACAAAATTTGGTCAATAGCCATGCTATTTGGTGATGTAGTGTGCAAAATGCATGATTCTTGATTAGTATATTATAGAGAGATTATTTTATCTAACATGATAAACACTATATTAATAGGGGGGAAATGTACAAATAAAAGGTAAATCTAGCATGGAGATTACACTAAGCATGGATATGTGAGAGTGAGTGATGTGTGACTATCTATGAGTGAGTGTACAGTAGTGAACCTAAGCATGGATCAACTACAAGTAGTATGTGATAAATGTGAGTGAGCATGGATATATACAAATATGATAAGTGGAGGTGTGTTCTAGTGACACCTAAGCATGGATATCCTAAGTGGTGTGTGAAGCATATGGATATAAGTGAACTTATATACAACTGTAAGTAGTATGAAGTGTACATGAAGAGTATCTACAAGGGTGTGAGTGAGGAGTGAGTGAGATGTGATATAAACATGAGGTAGATATATGCAAGAAATAACAGTGTGGATATAAGGGAAGATACAAGTAAGTGCATACGCGCACAAGCACAAAATGATAACACCCATGCAAACAGAGTCTAGCCCTATTGTGATAAAAGAGTCCCCAGTGGAGTCCCCACTATGGCCATCCCCTTACCTTTTCGGGGGGGTTCCCTACTTCCTCCCGTATCGGGGGGGAGAGGAGTGAAGGTATCGCGCCCTTTTCTCCTAGGTGCACTTAAGCCGTCGTCGATGACGGGTGATGTAAAGAGATGGACTCGCTAGTCTATTTTTCTCAAAATAGACAAAAGAACATGTCGCTGCCTCGAGAGCAGCATCAAAGACTAACTAATGCTTACGAAACAAATAGTTCAGAGGTTCATGGGATAAGTTACGAAATGGGAAGGTGTTAGGCACCCATCCCACCCTTTCGGTCTCTCATGGGCTTGTGTTACTATTTTTCTTAATTTATCTGTGAAGTGTGTGTACATGTATATATACATGGAGATCGGAATCGTTCAACTCATATCATGGAAAAGATAGAGTGAGGTCATTCAAAGGAATGTTCCCAAGATAATAATTAGAAAATATTATGCATGTAATATTGATTCGATAAATTGCAAATTATGAATTTCAAGTATGATATATATGAATAATATATCAATAAAATGAAAACGTGAAAATAGGAAAATTGGTAACTTGGAAAATTGGAGTCGAGTCTCGAGTTTTAGCTCGAAACACCTACGTAGCCTAAAAGGGCATCAAAGTCAACGTAGTTCGCATACGGAACAAGGGTGGGGTTTATCCTATAAATTCAAATGAGATTTTATTATGTGTGTGTGTGTGTGTGCAAAATATATTTTTAGTTTTGAGAAACTGTGTTGGATAATCCCGTTAGAATTTATAGGTGTAACCCTCTTTTTCTTTATTTTGGGTTTATACAAAAAAAATTATGTGCAATATAACTAATAAAGGATGAGATGTTAATGTGTATGAACTAAAGTAAAAACTAGATTAAGAGCTTATATAACTAGTGCAAAAAATAAAGAATTTAAAGAGAGAGGAGGATATTTGGACCTTCTTTGGAGAAATGAGGCTTGATCTTGATCCTTGATGAGCTCCCTTGAATATTGGGATGAATGTTGGATGAGAGAGAAGTAGATTTTGCTAAATTGGGTATTAAAATGATGGGAATTAAAGATGGAAAGGAATTTAACATAAGGAAACTTCGTTGATTGCAAGAGAATGTTGTTAAGACCATTAATATTGATGGATCTGAAGTGTGCCTTGAGAGTGAGATCATGACCTCTTTTTATAGGGTAGGGGACTATCGATCGGCATACCCCTAACCCTTCCAATCAGCAGGTGACCTTAGACACACTGCCGATGGGCAGGGAAATGAACCTGCCAATCGGTAGTATCTTATAGATTTTTCCAGAAAAATAATCGTAGAACGCAATTCGTTAATCAAAATTGCATACGGGTCATACCATTAGAAAGGTAATTCAGATACCTTCAAGAGTCCTTTGGGGCTCTCCCGGGTCCGGGAGTTGACTTTAGGTCAAACGGGGCTTGGAAGCGACCGTCGGTCCTTTAGATGGGAGATCATCAGACGTTAATGGATCATTCGTCCCAATCGTATATCATAATTTTTCAAGGGTAAGACCGTTGGAAATTTTAGGTGAGGTACTTCGATGTTCCAAAGATACTCGCTTGGTTTAGAAATTTGACTTAGTCAACCGAGGCTCGAAAGCGACCGATGACCTTTCAAAGTAAAACGGGTTGTTCGTACGTACCGTAAGGCTGATTCACACTCGGGCCAAACCATTTGATAAGGTATTGAGTTGCCTTTGAAGATTAATTTAGTCTCATTTGAGCTGAAGAGTTTACCTTGGTCAAACAAAGCTGGAAAGCGCCCGGTGGCCTCTGAATCAGTTTTTAGGGAAAAATGGATCATTCATCCGAACGGTTATGCCGTTTCGTGCACGGGGCAGACCATTGGAAAGGGGGTTCAGTTACCTTCAAGGATTCAGCGAGATTTGGCTCAGAAGATGGAGTTCATTAGGGTAAAATCGGGGATCGGGAGCGCCCGGTGGCCTCCTGATCAATTTTTAGTAGTAAAATGGTTCATTCATCTGAACCATTATGCTGATTCGTGCATGGGGTGGATCGTTGGAAAGAGGATTAAGAGCCCTTCGAATATTCATTGAGCTTTAGCTTTGACAATAGAGTTGAATGGAGTCAAACACTGCTCGAGAGCACCCGGTGGCCTCTAGATCGGTACGCGGTGTATAACCTAGGGTTTGTATTGAATTGGGGAGGTGCTAAGGACCTAAGGAGAGACTTAAGAAGTCCTAGAATGTGGTGTCCATAATATATATATATATATATATATATATATATATATATATATATATATATATATATATATATATATATATATATATAATATGTTTGTTTGAGTCTTTGCATGCATTTAATCCATGTTCGTTACGTGTTTCAAATTGGTGTCATTTGTTTCATCGTTTAGATTATTTGTACTTATGGTATTTAATGTTTATCGGTTCCAATTCACATCGCATTGCATATTATGGTTGTTTTACTTTATGATCTTCTGTGTCATATGAAGGGTGAGACATTTTCTTCATATGATGCACTTTCAAATTTGTCTATTTTCGGAAAAAAGGGAGAGAAGTTTAGATCAAGGAGGAGGGTTTTATTATGCGGTTTATATATTCCATATTCTCTTTTCCTTTGAAAGGTGTGTTAAGTGTGCAGGTTTAAACGTCGAAGTGGAAAAGTTTTAAAAGAACAAAGCTACTCAAGAATAGACTAGCTCAAGTCTTATTTGTGTCTTTTTCCTTTTGGGGTGTTGGGATTGGCTATTAGAGCTTGGTGGCGTAGTTTTTTTTTTTGGTTTTGTCTCGGAATAGACAGCGGGGGAGATTTAAAAGGGAAAATTTTTAATGTGTCGAGTTTGTAATGTTTATTGTAAAATTTATAATATTGGCTTTATTCTGTTCGAACAAAACTCTTTGAGTCATAGGTTAGGCTCTTCAATTTTTACCTTCTAGCCTATGCAGTGAAGACACGAAGTGGCCCAAGTTAAAGCAACATCAACTTCATGACGAGTTTCGTCTTTAACCTTGGGATCTCTAAAGAGGAATAAAATTTTATTATGTTGATTATTGGGTTTCATAGTTTGGGTGCCTTATTTTGGGGGGTCTTGAAATTCGTTCAAATTAACTTTAGTTTTGTTCGAACGAGTTGTATATCTCGTTCTAACGAGTTCAATTTTTTCATTCTAACGAGGATCGAACGAAAAATTTATTCCTAAGTAGAAATATTATTTTGGAAGGTTCTTTGAAGGTCATTCAAATGATTTTGGGTATCTCGTTCAAACGACTTGTGTTCGTTCGAACGAGATTTCCTAACTCGTTCGAACAAAACCTCATTTTTGTTAGAACGAGATGCCTCATTTTTGTGTTGCTTCCTTTTGACATTTTTCTATAAATATAATGGTTAGTACAGTTATTTTAAGAAAAAGGGTTTTGAAAACAGTTTTCATAGAGGAAATATAAAATCCTCTTTAATTTCGTTTACACCCAAAAGTTTGAGATCAAATAATTAATATGATATTCTTGTTTAAGATCTCACATTTCTAGCACCAAAGATTGTTTACACTCCATTTAGAGAGATTGTTTGGCATATTGGATTTCGTGTGACTATGGTGATGGTTTATAGGCAAATATCGATGAACACTGAGACACGAGAGGATCGCATTGTGTACGCGTGGATGGATTCTCGGGTGTTATTGTGGAGAAGGTTCAAGTAGTGAAGATTATATCAGGCAGGCTTGAAGGGGTCAAGTGAGTGAAGTAAATCAGTTTATCACTATTATATAAATCGTATATCATAGTGAATTTGCATTAGCTAGGTCCTTTTAGGTTTTCCCCGTTATGGGTTTTCCTTGTACATCATGGTGTTATGTGTTGTTGTATTTTATTCTTGCTATTCACCTCGATGTATGATTAGGAAAGATAAAATTGGGCTACTTTTTAACACAACAGATGTTTAATAGGTGCTTGAATTAAAATTGAATTATTTTCTCAGTCAGTTAATTTAATTTGAATTAAAATCTAGAATTTGGTACAACCCTAGCACTTGCATTTTTCAAACACAGCGGATGTTTAATAGGTGCTTGAATTAAAATTGAATTATTTTCTCAGTTAATTAATTTAATTTGAATTAAAATCTAGAATTTGGTACAACCCTCGTACTTGCATTTTTCAAAAACCAGTTATTAAAACTTCGATTGGACCTCTGAAAATTCATTATTATAGTCAGACGCTTGAAGTAGTATTAAATACTGAACAAAATCTAGTATCCAGTGGAATCACCTGCACCGTCAACCTGAACCCAAAAAGTATCTATGTTGTCTAAAACTTAGGAACTAACATCTTAGCTTCACCTAATGCGTAATGGAGACTAAGTGTCAAGCCAAATTATACACGGTGATAACAACTTCAAACCCATCATAAGATGTCATGACTGTAATGAATATTACATTATCCCATCATAACCAATCTACCACCTCCACCTTGTTACCCATGGAAACCCATTATCTTCCATAAACTCCCATACTCATAACCTATTAAAAAATCAAACACCCGACCTTTTCAATAATCCTCATGTGGCAGAGGATGTGGAGCAGGGATAAAATATAAGACAGAACCTTTGCTCTCATATGACTCAGGAGGACCAATATCAATAATGTGGTAAAAGGTAATATACGTTTTCATAATTGTTCGGATCATGTATTTTTTATATGGTGAGGATGCGGGTTCGTATAGATATTTTGTATATTAAGTTCCTCGCACACAAATTCAAATTTTAATTAAATTTCATCTTGATTAGCAATTAGGTGTACATCCGATGATAAAGTCTAAATCAATTACTGATCGATCACGCATGCGAAGAAGTAAAAGAATCCCTTTTAGGAAAAACATATTATTTAGCATTGTAAAGGTTTTGACAGACACAGTCGACCTACAAACAACTTAGCACAACCAAGTATAATGCGTAGAGTCTTTGAATCTTCTACAGAATATGGCACAATCCAGTGCCATCCACAGGAAGCGATCTTACCTTGGTATCCACCAATCAACCTTTTTCTTGAGTAGTAGAACCTCAATTCCATAGGTCAGTAGTAAAGATGGACTCTAAAAGTGTTTGTGCAAGGTATGTGGAAATTAGGGTTTCATAAACTCATAAATCATATAGAGGGGTGTATGATTTGGAAAATAAAATCTTTTTTTGAAAAACAAAAGAAGATTACTTTTGGAACAGGTATTGGAAAATCGTTTTTGCCAAAATTCTTTAGAATTTCTCAAAAAAATAGATTTTTATACCAAAAATGCAAATTTCGAGGCAGTGGGGTTGTTTGAAAAAAATATATATTTCGCTCTAACGACATCTAGTCTCATTCTAACAAAACCTTATTTTCATTCGAACAAGAATTCTCTGTCAAGACAAAGATATCTCATTTGAAGGTCGTTTGAAGTTGGTTCGAACGAGAACACACATCTCGTTCGAACGAGACCAAAAAGCCTTTTTTTCTTTTTAAAATCCTTTTATTAAAAACCTCGATTTTAAAATCAAACATCCCTGAATATGATTTATATAAGACATAAAAACCATAAGTTTTATACCTTCATAAAGTTTTGGTGATGAAACCAGAAATGATTCTCGATCACTAACTGTAAGGACTTTATCCTTCATAATTTAGTATGTCGTATACCTCTACAAGTTGCTATAAGTCGTCAAAGGATTGAGAAGCTTACTCCTACAAGAGACGAATCCGAATTTCAAGAAGTCTTCAACATTCAAGCCCAACAAGGAAGAATTTGGTAAAATTTATTTAAGTTCCATTTAAATTTTACATTAAAAGTGTTGGGATATTTTTATAAAAGTTTAAATGATTTTAAATGGTTTTTAATTTTTCAAAATCGTAAAAGTTTTGGATAAATATCTCCTGATCCCGTGAACAGTTTTAAGATTCGAGGATTCCAAGTTATTTAAAACTTGAAAAGTTTTTAAGTGGATCAGTGACGGTCATTCAAACGACGTCACATCTCGTTCGAACGAGATGAAGGTTCGCTCGAACAACGCCGCATGTCGTTCGAACGACAGAGGTTTTTGTTGACACGTCACCGCCTTGATTTTTATTATAAGTAAGGGTGTCAGGCTTCTGGTTTTCGCGTGGAAAAACACTAGTTTTAAACAGAATAAGATTTTGAGTGTTTTGGTTTATTCTCTAACAATTTTAGGGTTCATTACTTTTGTTTTTACAATTCACAATCCCAATTGCTTTTGTGTGAGTTGTTTTATGGAATCCAAAACATAGTTTGCTACTGTTTCATCCTTTGTGGGGAGATCTCTACAACCGAGATATGCGTGCTATTGTGGAGTGAGTCGCTACGAAGTTTATGATTGCATGTCATTGATGATCTTCTGCGTGTTGATTCTTTGTTGAAGACTGCATGTCTGGACTGTGAGTTCATGTGGTATAGCTGCGTGTGAACCATTGTTGATTTCTAGTCGATGCTTTGAAGGTTTAACGAAGACACCATGCGTTACACTTGTAGGCGATTATCAGATTGTATGTAAGTCAATGGTCTTGTAAACTTTTCAACGTTCTAGAAATAAAGGTTTTGCACTTCGGGGATTTTTCCTAAATTTTGTGTCGCATGCTTACTTGATTTGTTTTGACACGTAGTTGAATATTTTAAAACTGGTTTAAAATTGTGTTTGCATGATTGTCATACGCTAGTTGTGCTTGTTGATATATTCTTGCTAGTGTTATGACTTGTGTATTAATTTTTTTTGTTTTTGAAAAATTTTGGAAAAAGACAAAAAGATTTTATTTTGATAAAATTTGAAAAATTCAAAAAGATTTTTGTATTTTGTTTAGCATCTTATATGAATTGACATTTAGGATGACCAAGTCAAAATTTCATTCCATCTATCCATGTCACTATTTGATAGTGTTTTAAGACAATAATGCATGTCATTCATGTGCTTTATAGTGTTTAGAGTCATGAAGATGTAATTAAGTGTTATTACCTACATGATTGACTCATTATTTCCTTTAATTCATACGAGCACGAATTTATTTGAATATTGTTCTTGTCAAATCATATGTTGGTTATGTGTTTTCATCTCAATTCTGTCTATTAAAACGAATCAAATGCGATAAAACAAGATAATAAAAGGTGTGCATGTTTTAAACCGTTTGCCGTGAGTTCCTGTGAATTTTAAAAACGGTGAAGGGTATGAAAGGTACACATCTATCCTTTGCGATTAAGCCACCACTTAATTGGACCTAAAAAATTGAGGTATTTTAATTATCTTGGGTCCAAAGAGGTTTAAAAAAGCCGGAAAAAAATTTAAAGGCAATAAAAGGAAATTTATGCCAAAAAGGGGCCATTAGGTTTATTCACCAATTCTCTAATGTTTGAAAATTTAGATCACCTCAAAAAGAAAATATATATGAGGGAGTTTGGTTGGAGAATTAAAACGGCTTTTATCGTTAAAAGGTTTTTAGACGTTATTGGTGTGAAAATAATGTAGACTTTAATTTGTTGATTTTGATTTAAGATGATGTCATTTAAATTAAACACTTTTACACCTAAGGACTATTTTGATGCTCATTCGTTAAGAATACACAATATGCATCGTGCACATATGACGTGGTTGAGTTTTATTTCCTATCAAATCTGTTCACACCCATTCATTATGTTTCCATGATTTGATTGTCTTAGTGTAAATTCTTGATGTGTGATTTTTGTAACATCAGTTTTGCATTTTTTGTATAAAAATTTAAAATTTCAAAAATAGTTTGTTTTCTTGATGTATCGTGACACCCCGATATGCTTTATGTGATTTTTTCCTTGTCTATTTCGGACAATTAAAAAGGGGGAGAACAAATTATGATATTATGGGCATCCATTTGATTATGCTTACATGTTTTATGTTTATATCATTTCAAACTCGATGCGTCATGAGGTTTTTGCTTTGTCTCATGTGTGTAGGTACAATTGAAGATTTTTGAATTGCACACCCTGATGAGAAAAGCTTGAAGGTTTTAAAGAGTTGATTGTTGAAGCCGAAGTTTGAAAAATTGAAGACTTGACAATTTATCTTTCCACGTTTGAGTTTTTGGGAAGGTAGATTTGTATAGGTCAATTTAGGTTTGATAATTCGGATACTTTTATTTTGTACCGGCATAGACATAGGGGGAGATTTGTAAGGACTTTGTCCATCACAATTTAGTATGTTGTATAACGCTATGTTGTATAACGCTACAAGTTGCAAGAGATGAATTCTAATTTCAAGAAGTCTTTAACATTCAAGCCCAACAAGGATGAATTTGGTAAAATGTGTTTAAGCTCCATTTACATTTTACACTAAAAGTGTTAGGACATTTTTATAAAAAGTTGAAATGATTTTAAATGGTTTTTAATTTTTCAAAATCATCAAGTTATTCAAAAATTTAAAAGTTTTTAAGTGGGTCAGTGACTGTCGTTCAAACGACGTCACATCTCGTTCGAACGAGATGGAGGTTCGCTCGAACGACGTCGCATGTCATTCGAACAACAGAGGTTTTGATGACACGTCACCGCCTTGATTTTTATTATAATTAAGGGTGTCAGGCTTCTGGTTTTCGTGTGGAGAAACACTAGTTTTAAACAGAATACGATTTTAAGTGTTTTGGTTTATTCTCTAACAATTTGAGGGTTCATTACTTTTGTTTTTACAATTCACAATCTCAATTGCTTTTATGTGAGTTGTTTTGTGGAACCCAAAATATAGTTTCCTACTGTTTCATCCATTGTGGGGAGATCTCTACAACCGAGAGTTGCGTGCTATTGTGGAGTGAGTCGCTATGAAGTTTATGACTGCGTGTCATTGAGGATCTTCTGCGTGTTGATTCTTTGTTGAAGGCAGCGTGTCTGGACTGCGAGTCCTTGTGGTATAGATGTGTGTGAACCATTGCTAATTTCTAGTCGATGCTTCGAAGGTTTGACGAAGACATCGTGCGTTACATTTGTGGACATTATCGGGGTGTATGTAAGTCAGTGGTCATGTAAACTTGTCAAAGTTCTAAAAATAAAGGTTTTGCCCTTCGGGGATTTTTCCTGAATTTTGTGTCGTATGCTTAATTGATTTGTTTTGACACATAGTTGCATATTTTAGGGATGAACTAAAATTGGTTTAAAATTAGGGAATTTGTGAAAACCACAAAGGCAATTAATATTTTGCATTTACACTAACATATCTTCGATTGAACTTGGAGATAATGCAGATGTAGCGTTTCGTTTGAAATGCGGTTTGAAATGGGATACGCTAAAACTAAAAAATATCCTAAGCTATGAGAAATTATTAAATTTTTCTCTTACAAATCTCCCCCTTTATCTATTCTGATACAAAATAAAAGTGAAACCCAAATTATAATCAAACCCACTGAGACAATGAATCGTAATGTCTTCCCAAACCTAGAAACAAAACGACATATGAAACTTTCTCTTCAACTAAAACTTGTTCTTCCCTTGGCTATATTTGTCTCCATCTTATTTATTCCATGAGATTTTCATCAAAGCGGCAGGATACCTACACATATGAAAGAAGAAACAAGAAATATCATGACGCGTACAAATTTTAATAAAAATAAAAATCCCCCACAATGTGTTTTTCCCCATTTTGTCCGTAATAGACAAAGGGTTAGAATGTAATCATGAATATTAAGAATCACGTCAAGAAGCAAATATGTCATCACAAAGATAATCAATAACTCTCATTCAATGATAATCTTAAAAGGCATAAAGTTCTCCACCTACTATTTTTGAAGTTTTTAATATTTTTAAGTATAAAGTATAAAAAATACATATAAATACATAAACACATTGTCACCATGGAATAACATTAAAATATCCAAATCGTGAAAACATAATGTAATTGTGTGAACATTTTTCATAGGCAAATCAACATAAACATTCATAACATAGGTGCACGAAGTCATGAGATATTTCTAAAGAAAGAACATAATTTCAACGTTAGGTGTAAAATGTTAAAATTAATTGAAATTGACTCGACTTAAGCAATATGCCATGGATTTCAATGATTCTCAAAACAATAACACCAAACTATTTAATGTTTTTCAAGAAAGTCCGTTGTGCAAACCCGATGATCTTCTACTTTATAACTCCCTTAAAATCTCACATATATAAGAATTCACTCTTAAATATTTTTGAAGAAATCGCAATGCTCATATATAGCAAAGCATCAATGAATATAAACTAAATGGCCTTGGCATTTCTATTTTTGTGTGTCGTTAATATTTTTAGGCTCTTTTTGCAAATGGTGGCTTTTAATGCAAAGAGATTTTTGTCCTTTTGTAGCCCCTTTCCATTGCTTAACATATATCAATATTTTCTAGGAAACGAAATTCGAGCAATAGCTCTTATAATCACAACTTATCTCTTTTTACATTTGGTGCTTTATTAAGCATAATTATAATGGGAACATCGTATTCGACACAAGACAAGTAAGTATAATGTTCAAAAGTTCATGCACGTGTGTAATAAAGGTGTCAAAGAGTCTATGATTTAGAGAGTAATCATCAGTGATCAACGAAATATTATCCACACATTATTGAGCACATTAAAGAAACAAAGTCATGTATCAAAGCACTATTAAAAAGTCACATGAATGAATGAAATGTAGGGGTGATCCGAATATCTTAAATGTCCATCCATATATGGTGAAAAATCAAAAATATAAAAAATTTATTGTCATTTTCTAAAGTTTTATCAAAATAAAATATTTTTTAATTTTTTCTAGCTTTTTTTAAAAAATTTCAAAAATTTTCATAAAAAAAACTCTTTTTGGATTTTTTCAAAATATATCACGAAGAAAAATATATCAATACAATGATAATACAATCTACCAATAAGGATATAAGATAGGAACATGATAAATATCTATACTAAATAAAGTACCCGAACTCAATCGATGGTGAGAATACCCAAAGATTTCCTAAGATTCTCGAATCTAAGTGCATCTAAAGGTTTCGTGAAAATATCGTCTAATTGACGTTCGGTGCTCACAAAGCTCAAGGACATGACCTTCTCCTCAACGAGATCACGAATAAAGTGCTCACATATCCTAATGTGCTTTGTACGAGAATATTGGACCGATTTACGGGATATATGGATCACACTCGTATTATCATAAGAAACAGTCATTGTGCCTTGTGAAATCCCATAATCTTCCAACATTTACTTCATCCATAAGAGTTGTGTGCAACAACTCTCGGGGGCAACATATTCAGCCTCCATCATGGACAAAGATATGGAGTTTTATTTCTTTCTCAACCAAGAGACAAGAGAACTCCCAAAGTAAAAACACCCACCTGAGGTGCTCCTACAACCATTAACATTCTCAGCCCAATCGGCATCCTAATAGGCAGACAAACGGTCATTGGTATCATAGGAATACCAAATATTATAGGAAAGAGTGTCACTCACATATTTGATGATACATTCTTTCGGGGACACTTGGCATTTCTCACAGACTCCAACGCTAAAGGCAATGTCAGGACGACTAGCGGTTAAGTAGAGATGACTACCTATCATGCACCCATAAAGGATTTGCTCTACATCCTTTCCTAAAGTGTCTTTGCTAAGCTTAGTCGATGTACTCATAGAGGTGCATGAGTGCTTAGCGGACTCTAAGCTAAATTTCGTCACTATGTCCCTAGCATATTTGGATTGGGATATGAATAACTCAAGCTAACAAACCTGGAGATCTAGCAAGAATGTAAGCTCACAAACTATACTCATCTCAAACTCTCTCTTCATCTCCTCCTGAAACGTGTGAGCATGTCGGGAGCATCTGGATCCAAATACTATGTCATCCACATAGACTTGGGCAACCAAGATAGCACCACTCTCTCTCCTTATAAATAGAGTTATATCCACTGCCCCTCTCTTGAATCCACGATCTAAGAGATAGGAGATGAGCCCTCGTACCAAGCACGGGGTGATTGCTTCAAATCATACAGGGCCTTCTTAAGATAAAAGATGTGCTCCGGGTGCTTTGGGTCTACAAACCCATTTTGTTATTCCACGTAAACTTCCTCGTGTAGAATGTCGATAAGAAAGTCACTCTTGACATCCATTTGATATAACTTGAAGTGCAGATGACATGTTATAGTGAGTAGTAAGCTGACAGACTCAAGCCTAGAAACAAGAGTGAATGTCTCGTTAAAGTCTATATCATAAAATTGTGCGTAGCCTTGAGCGACCAACCTAGACTTATTGCGAACTATGGTACCATTATCATCCATATCATTCTTGTATATACACTTGGTACCTATCACATTTGTCTCGCTAGGTCGGGGGACTGACTCCCATACATCATTTTTACAAAATCGAAGCAACTGATCTTGCATAATGGATATCCAATGCTTGTTTTTGAGTTCTTCCATCACATTCTTGGGCTCGACTACGGAGGTGTAGAAAAGATAGCTAACCACATTCTCAAGTTGAGCACAATTCTTGATACCTAGTATGGGATCACCAAGCATAGCGAAAGGGTCTTGACTCTTTTAATGACTCTTTAAAACCCAGGAGGGTGGATCCTCTAAATCAAGAGTGTAATCCACTGAAGTAGTATGAGGAACGATGGAATCATCACGAGGGGTGCATCATCCTCACACTTGGGGCTAGGGTCAATAGATGTCGGCGGCTCGCCGTCTCTAATAGTGATGTTTATTGACTCCGTAACCTTAGAACTTGAAAGGTTAAACACCCCATAATCCCTACTCTACGATGAATAACCTAAAAATATCCTCTCATTGATCCGGGAGTCAAAATTTCCTAAGTGCTTTATATCTCTCAAGATGCAACAAGTACTCCCAAAGACACGAAAATACGATAAGTTGGGCTTCTTCCATGTCCACAACTCATAAGGCGTGTTTAGTGTGTGCGGTCAAGATATACCCTATTCACCATGTAACATGTGGTATTCACCACCTCTGCCCAAAAACGTCTACTTGCGTTTCTCCCAAAAAGCATGGATATAGCCATCTCTTGTATCCCCCGATACTTCCTCTCAACTATCCCATTTTATTGAGGAGTACGAACGATTAAAAACTCGCGTTTGATTCCCACTCCATCATAATAGCTATCCATTTTGTCTTCTTTAAATACAGTGCCATTGTCACTACGCATCTGATTAATAGTGACTCCATGTTGGTTTTGTAGGACACGATACTTTGTTGTTTTGAACTCAATCGTATCAAACTTTTCCTTAAGAAACCCCACAATAAAGTATCTTGAAAAGTCATCTACCATCATGAGAATGTATCTCTTACCACCCAAACTCTCTGAGCGAGTAGGACCCATAATATCCATGTGAATTAACTCATAAACACGTGGGGTTGTAATGGAATTCAACTTTGGATGGGGATTTCAAATTTATTTTCCTTATTGGCAAGGTACACTAGCCTAGGGAGTTGGTTTCTGAAGTGATAGTAAGCCACGAAGTAAGTCATTTTTCACTAATCTCTCAAGATCTCAAAAGTTCACATGACCTAGTCGTTCATGTCAAAGATCCATAGAGGAGATCTTGGCACTGTTGCACACAAAGGAGGACTTAGGAATGATCCCATAGCAATTATCTTTGATCCTCACTCCTTGTAGTAAAAGTTCAATGAATTGATCATATACGTTACATTCGAACTGTTCAAACTTTACTGTAAAGTTTGCATTGCACAACTGGCTTATGATAATTAAGTTTGCTTTCAACCCTTTTACGTACAACACATTGTCTAGTTTAGGAAATTCGGGCATCCCAACACATCCACGTCCTAAAATACTAAACTTACTCCCATATCCAAATGTGACTTTGCCTTCCTAGCGATCCTCAAGGTTGTTAAAAAATGATATGTCACCGGTTATGATCCTAGAGCCCCCACTATCAAAATACCATTGGGAAGCATTTTGAACCTTGAGAGAAACGTGAACAAGAGCTTTATTGCCTTGCTTAGGTTACCTAAGTGAAGGTAAACTTTTATTTGCCTTATAGCGGTGTGTGGGAGTTTGTGTATGTCTAGTTCTACCTAACTTGTAGCAAAATTCCCTAAGGTGAACTTTGCTCTTGCAATAAGTGCAAACATTAACCTATTTGGGTTTACCTTGGTTCGCTTTCTTAGGTTTAACTCTCTTTTGTGGTTTAGGTCGAGGCCCATAAGTATCTACCACAAATTTAGGAATCAGTTCAGATCCGGTATGTGAAGTGGATGCACCGTTATAACATATTATTTGCCTCTCCCTAAAGCCTAAAGCGGGACCAAGGAGCATCTTTCCAACCTTCTTTGATGTATCCTATATAGTAAACTTGACCTTCCGAGCACGTCCGAGATCTTTCTCGAGTTGGGGTATAAGGGCTTCAAGTTTCTCTTGAGTCTCCACGAATGCTTAAAGATCTCTCGTAAAACTAGCCACTTTGTTGGTCAAGTTATAATTTTCCCTCTCTAGTAAAACGACTCTCTCTCTCCCAAAGAAATTCTCACTAAGGACTCGCTCTTTCTCTCTCTCCTATTTCAACTCCTTCTATAAAGATAAAACTCTAAGTGTTAAACCTTTGTTTTGTTTCTTCATTTTAAAGGACTAAGCGTAAAGCTCGGCATAAGAACGTTAAAGGTCACTCTCTCCCTCACTCAAACCCTAATCTCCCTAACTCTCTCCAAAATGACTAGATTCACTGTCAAGGTTATCATGTTTAGCATCCTCCTCATCAGTGTGAGGTACACTATATGTACTAACATGACTAGCCACAAACGAGGTAAAGCTACGTCTATGGGTGATTCGTCCCCAGAATCCACCGACTCGACATCACTATCACAAAGCGTGGCATTGAAATAAACTTTGCCTTTGCCTTGTCTTTTTAATATGATAGTACACTCATGAGCTTTATGACCCTTACCCTCGCACTCATAACATCTCTTTTCATCTTTCTGAGGGTAATCTTTTCTTTCTTTTTCAAAATTTTCTTAACCGATTTATATTTTTGTCTTTCCCAATACTCTCATTTTCTTTGGAAGTAGTTTATTTTCTAAGTTTGAGAAACTTTTTGAATTTTTTTTTCAACTTTTATTGCAATTCCCTTTCCTTAGGTTTAACAGTTTTGGGAAACATGTCAATCTCATAAATTTGAAGGGCTCCTACGAGTTCTTCTAGCCTAAGCGTATCTAATATCCCCAAGGAATTAAGGACGGTAACCGTAGGAATAAAACGGGCCAGAAGTGATCTTAAAATCTTTTTAACTACACGCATCTCAGGAATTTTTTCACATAAATTAAAACTAGAGTTTATGATATCAGACAATCGTGCATAAAACTCATCGAACGACTCTGACTCTAGCATGGTAATCATCTCAAACTGTGCGGTGCGATTTTATAGCTTAGAAGCTTTCACAACATTGGTACCCTCCTGAGTGAGCTGGAGGGTATCCCAAGCTTCTTTAGACGTGGTGCATTTCATGATGCGACAAAACTCGTCAAGGATGATGGCTCCCGAAATGGCACATAAGCCGCGTGAGTTAAAATTACTCCATTTAAATTCCTCTTTTGTCCAAACAAAGACAGATTTTGGACCTATGACATCACCATTGGTCACCGTGGGTGGTGTCCACCCTCTTTCACAAGTAAGCCAGACTCTTTCATCAATGGATTTTAAAGTAGACCTCATCCTAGCTTTCCAGTATGCATAACTTGACCATCTAAAATAGGCATCCTGTTATAAAAATCATCCATTTAAACCCAAATTTTAAAGATCACACAAAAACTTAGTGTAATCTGCTCTGAAACAAATTTGAGAATTCGAGTTCATATGAATAGTCTTTATATTAAGTTCCTCACACACAAATTCAAATTTAATAAAATTTTATTTTGATTAGAAATTAAGTGTACATGCAATGATAAAGTCCAAATCAACTATTGATCAACTACACAATCAAAACACTCATGTGAAGAAGTAAGGAAAATACCCTTTCGAGCAAAACCTATTATTCAGCACTGTAAAGGTTTTAATAGACACGGTCGACATACAGACTACTTAGCATAACTAAGTATAACGCGTATAGTCTCCAAATCTTCTACAGAATACGACCCAGTCCAGTGTCATACACAGGAATCGATTTTCCCTCGATGTCCACCGATCAACCTTCTTCTTCAGCAGTAAAACCTCAGTTCATAAGTCAACAGTAGAGATGGAATCTTCAAGGGTTTATGCAAGGTGTATGGAAACTAGGGTTTCATAAACTCACAAATCATATAGAGGGATGTAGGATTTGGAAAACCAAATCTTTTTTTGGAAAACAAAAGAAGAGTACTTTTGGAACAGGTATTGGAAAATTGTTTTATATAAAAATCTTGAGAAATTCTAAACAAAAGAGGCATTCGAACGAAAATAGCATCTATTTCGAACGAAAACTATATTTTCGTTCTAATGACATCTAGTCTCATTCTAATGAAACACTATTTTCATTCGAATAGCCTTCTAACAATCTTTGAACAAGAATTCTTTTTCAACACAGGGATATCTCGTTTGAAGGCCATTCAAAGTTGATTCAAACGAGAACGCACATCTCGTTCGAACGAGATTCAATTTCGTTTGAACGAGACCAAAAAAACTTCTTCCTTTTTAAAATACTTTAATAAAAAGCCACGATTTTAATATCAAACATCCCAGAATATAATTTATATACGACATGAATGCCACAAGTTTTATACCTCCATAAAGTGTTAGTGACGAATCCAGAAACGATGCTCGGTCACTAGCATATCTTCAAATGAACTCGAAGATAATGAATATGTAGCGTTCAATTTGAGATGTCAGTTTGAAACGGGATACGCCAAAACTAACAAAAAGCCAAAGCTATGAGCAATTATAAAATCGTTTTCTTACATATGGGATCCACATATTCACTTATCACCAAATATTATCTAATGTTTGAAGAAGAATTATCAACAATTGCTTTACCCCTAATGAAGATGACTCGAAAATAATCACAATTTGTATGGATTGAAAGTTTCAGCATACATTTAAAGTCTTAAAGGATAAACTAACAACCACCCCAAACTTATTATTTCTAGTCATATACAATACGATGTGTATCCCAATTTTTCATTTCAAGGATTAGAGTGTGTACTTAAGCAATTGGGAAAGGTATTAGGAAAAGAATATCATCAACTCAAGACACATGAATGTAATTATCTAGTACATAACCTAGAACTTGTTGCAATCATTTTTGCCTTTAATATTTGGAGATGTTATTTCTATTGGGAGGAATTTCAAGTGTTGTCTGGCCATAAGCGTATCAAGTACATTTTTACCCCCAAATGACCTCAATCTTCTCCAATGACGCTGGATACTATATTGGGAAGATTAAAAATTCAGTTATGATACCACCTCAGGAAAGGTAATGTTACTTTCAATGCTCCAAGTTGGAAGTCCAATGGAAAGTTTAATAAAATGTTTACACGATTATGGAATATCATGGCGGGAGAGTAAAACTTGCACGGGGAATTTTCAAGAAACACCACCACACTTACCATATCATATCCAACAGTTCAAAGAAAAGTGATAGAACGACACCCATATAATATATCATTAGTGACCCAACAACATCGTTAATAAATAAGAGAAAAGGTGCAGGATTGGTCTTATCGTAACATCAATGGATTACAATTCAAAGGATGACTTTTCGTATATTCAAAACTCTTACTGCAATTAAAATTTCTCTAATAACAACATCACTCTAAATTCATAATCGACCCCAGGAGTATGAAAATGTACTATAATCACAAAACACGATACTCGTGGAATGGAATGAAATGAGACGACATAAAACACGTGGCATGATTCATGTCATGATAATAGGTGAAGAGTGAACAACCGGAGGATTATTAAAATATTTCATATTCCTTAATGGAAGTAGTGGCATGTCACGATGGATTTCATTAGAGTATTACTAATAACACACATGCTACAAATCGATTTTAGTGATTATGGATAAACTCACCAAATCACCTCACTTCTTATCAATTACATTTAAAGACACTATTTTAAAACTTAGCGAACTCTATCTTCAAGAGAATATTAAACTCCACGGATTACCCTCGTCCATGGTATAAACTGTGAACCTCAATTCATAGGAATATTTTAACAAACCTTATAAATCTCAATGGGAACCATGCTTACACTTGAGCACCACATTTCACCCCCAAATTGACGACCATTCTAAAAGAGTTATCCAAACTCTTAAGGAAATGTTGAGAGCATATACACTAGATCTACCAAGTGGTCGGAACAATCATTTAGATTTAATTGGATTCTTTATACGGAAGACCCTGTCATTCACTATTATGATGGAAAGAAACGAGAGAAAGTAGGATGTTTAGACTAAAGATAATAAACAAGACCACTGAAAACATAAGACTCGTAGGAGAACAACTTCGCACTAGACAAAGTCACTAAATAAGTTATGCCGACAAAATGAGGAAGTCCTTGGAATTCAAGGTTCAAGACAAGGTTTTTTAAAAGTATCGTCGTGAAAAGGAATCCATTCATTCAGGAAGAATATAAAGTTATCCCCTGTAAAAACCCCGTATATTTTAATACTTAGGTTGACCAAGTCTAGTTATTAAATTATACAGGTTGTCAAATCACGTTAATACCATCCTTAGCATGAAATAGAAATAGTAGATGATGATGAACAAAAATAGTACAATATGAATAATCTCAAATATAAATAAAGATGGAATGGAATCAATTACCACCAACTATATTAACCAAATGACATAATTAGCAATACCGCCTGATTACATGCCAATTAAATGAAGTCTCAAAACGACCAATAAACTGAGTACAATGTCTACAGAGGTAAAAGAGAAATATTTCGCACCACTCAATTAAATAAAATAAAAGGTTTGGTCCAACATATGCATCTATGGAAAATGGTGATGAATGGAATGATGACTCAATGCTCGTAAAGGATGAAACTAAGTTTGACATGCCGCTGGAGAACCTGGAAACAATGTCGTGGGTCAGGCCCACCTTAAGATAAAAAGCTACGCAATAAATAATAAATCCACAGTTTTTTGTTAATTGAATAATAACTCGCCACATTGTCGGTGTTAATTTTTATTTTGAACTTATATAAAGTCTTTTAAAAACAAACTAGATCCTATTAATTAAGAGATTACTAGAATACGCAAAACCCTTCATGATATCACCATAAGAAATCAAGACTAGCCCCCAATTAACGAACGGGGCCGCTGGTACACCAACTCATAAATTGGGACTAGCCCCCAACTAACTAACGGGGTCACTAGTATACCAAATAATAGCCCATGACTAGCTCCCAACTAATTATGGGATCACTAGCATGTAAGTCCTCTATTTTTATCGGTCACGAACTAAATCAGCCATAACTAATTCTCGTCTAACTAATGAGGTCACTAGTGCAAATGTACATCGTTTGTATCTAGCACAAACCAAAACCAATCCAATAACTCCACCCCCATCCATGATAATATCCAAACAATCATAAAACCATGACTCTATGTGAAGACATGCCTAAATCACAATCATCAATTTTTTCCCTCTTTATAGCATTAGCCTAATAGGATAATTAATACTTTTTAGGAAATTCATTTTTTTCATTCCATTACAGCTACATATGTTTAAAATTGTAACTTTTGTCTTATATAATTTCAATACTTTCAAGGGGAAACATTACATAGAACATGTCCGGGAAACTAAGTCCAAATATTTAACATCATAATTTAGCATCTCGATTGGTATTAGTTCATGGGAAGGGTGAACAACATATGAAAGCCATATAAACAACTTGATCTTAATCTCATAAAGGGATTAAAAATCCAAATTCATTTTAATATAATAACCACTTATTAAACCGACCTCATGTAATTTAAATCTCAATGGCTTAAACCTTTTTTCATACATGATTTCCATTAGAATTAATCAAGAACATGTGAGAGATTAGGTCTAAATATGGTTAAATTACACACATGTAATAACTTATGATTTTATCTTCATAACCACTTGTGTATACTCCTATTACAATGAGCAAAGGCTTGACATGTGCTATTATTCCAGTTTTTATTAAAGTTCTCATCCTTTATATGAATTACAATTACAATTTTCAACATAAGGGTCAAGTTGGATTAATATACTAATTTCATAATTGTTGATGTAAAAAATTAAATTATCTCTAATTACTTAATCACAGATAAAAAATAAATAAGACAAGAGATTTTTAAAGTGGTTCAGCCTTGAATGAATGGCCTACGTCCACTGTTTGTGTTATTATTGACTGTTTGGGAATTCTCGATTACAGGTTTTACCAAGAAATTACGAGTCCCCTGCTAATGAGGAGGTTATAAGGTATTTATAGACTTGAGGTTGTACATGCGAGAGAATATTACATAGCTGTCCAATAGGCGTGTACATCTGTATGATAATAATCAGCATTTAATGCGCATTCAATCCTCTTAATTATTCAGTTATAAATGCTCTGAACGAGGTGCAGTTCGAACCGCCTGAGCTGCTCGGACCGCCTAAGTAGCTCAGTATATATGACTTGCTCGGTATAATAAAGTTCCTCGGAGAGCACCTATTGCTCGGAGTGTCTGAGTTGGTCGGGGAAGTTGAGTTCCTCGAAGTCAAGGTGTTGTTCAGAAATGTTTGTAAGTGCCATGTAGATTGACACGTGTCTCCACTTAACTGATCCACGTCAGTAGACTAAATTTCGTATCAACAGAAGCCCCCAATGTTTCACAGTTCGAGGTTGAGGAGTGTAGAACATTCTTCTTGAAATATGGCGGGATTAAATAGTCATCCTGAATTTTAGGAGTGTTTTCCTTGTATTTAATTTTCCTTTCGGATTCATAGAATTAGACTTTTTGAATTTTTCCCACTTGGCCTCCGTGCCTTTTTTTTCCTTTTAGTCGTCGGTAGCGCAAACGTCTTTCTTTGTAATCATTATTTTTACCCCTTCCCAAGGTAAGGTATTTAAGCGTTGCAGAAAATCCTATCGTCTCTTATTTTTTCAAATCTGTATCTTTGATCTCTCCATTTCTTCTCCATCTTGTGCGTTCATTCCTTCCATCGTTCGTTATCAACTGATCTACCCTTCTTTTGTAAGATTTTCTTCCTTCTCTTTTATTTTCTTTATTCATCATGGTTTACCTTATTGAGTCGCTTGATAAATTTCATTCTGATTTTTCTATTCCTTCCTGGGTCATTTTGGAAGAGCTTTCTGAGCCTTCTGACTATTTTTGTTTGGCTGAGGGACATTGGTTCCCCAGTCTCTTTGTAGCTGAGTGCGGCTTTTCTTTTCCTCCAAAACCCTTGTGTTTGGAATTTTGTCAATATTTTGACGTAGTACCTGCAAAAATAGCCCCCAATACATGGAGAATAGTTAATGGAGTTCATAGGTTAAATCAGATTCATGGAACCCGTTTAGGAATTCCAGAGATTATGTTTTGCTATAGATGGGCTATCAGTGATAGTACTTTTTATTTGAAAACTAGGTTTTTAAATAGGGCTTTAGTTGTCAATCTCCCAGATGCCAACAGGGATTACTTCGAGCATGGGGTTGTTATGAAAAATCGGCTACATGCTCCATTAACTGCAAATGACGTATATCAGGGTCCCAGATGCCCTCCCTGTGGCAAAGGGATAGGTTGTTTTTATTTTATTTAGTTTTTGAAATCATGTTTTCTTTATATTCGATAAAATGCGTCACTGATATTTTGATTTATATTTATTTGCAGTTGACAGCAAAAGAAGGTCTCCAAAGGAGACAGAAGTTAATCTACAGCATCTGAAATTTATCTGGGGTTTGCATCAAATTGTTGCTAACGAACATATCAGATCAGCCTCGTACTTGTTGCAGTACAAGAGTTACACCTCATCTTTCACTGCTCGTCCAGTGATAAGTAATATAGAACCAGCATCAGTTTCTGAAGGTTCTTCTCCTGAATCGCATATTCCTCTCAGTGACAGAATGAAGAGAAGAAGAGCTCCCGCCCTTTTTGATAAGTCTGCCTCTACTGCTGGAGAGGAAAAGAAAAGTAAGCAGGATGTCCCAGAAGAAGGGACAAGACAAATTGAGGCACCTCCTCCAGCTGCTACTAAGAAGGTTGCCGAGAAGCCCCCTGTGGCTCTAAGCAAGATTGCAGCTGCTTCCCCTCCTAGCGAGGTTATAGTTATATCACCGACCAAGACGACATTCTTGGTCGAGAATGTTCCTACTCCCACGAGGAAGTTGAAGAAAAGCTCCTCGAACAATTTAGCTGAATCCTTCTCTCAGCCTCTAACTACTGGAAGTGGTGTTCCCACTTTTGTTGCTCCGAGCTCTGCCATGAGCTCGGTGAAGTCTTGGATCATCCCCTAGATCCAAGGTATTGAAGACAGTCTTTTTCGGGATAGGGTTACCACCCTGGCAGCTCAACACATTGCCTCAGTAAGTATTACTAATCTAAACTTTCATTTTTCAATGTTATGTCCCTGTATTGACATACAGTTATTTTCTTTTTCTCAGTTGGTAACATGCTTTAATACTATTCTGAAGAAGGACGAAGCCATCAAATCGTCAATCTCCTTGGGAGGTGTAGAGGAGGCTTTTACTGGATTATCCCAATCTTTAAAGGATTCTCGTCAGAAGTATGACGAAGACAAAGTTGCTTGGGGGAAGCAACTAAAAGCCACCGAGCAAGAGAGAGATAAAGCTGTTGAAGTCTCCAAGGGTTTGGAGAAGAAGATAAAAGACTTGGAAAGTAAGAATAAAGAGCTCGAAGGGAAGTTCCAAAATGCTGGAGAGCTTGAAAGTAAGCTCAAGTCTGCTGAGGAAGAGTTAAACAGGCTTCGTGAAGTTGGTCGTCAGAATGAAGAAGTTGAGAATAAGCTGAAGGGTGTTGAGGAGCTCCTTAGGGAAAGGACCTCCTCGGAGAGAGAAAAAAGGAGAAAGGCTGTTAAGAAATCCTTCAACGCTGGCTGGGATAAGGGGTGGAATAAGGGTTTGGCTGCCATGATTTCACAAATGGAGTATGGCATCCTCAAATACTTCAGGGATGGTTGGATTGCTTCTCTGAAAGAGATAAATGTCGATGAGAATTCAGACTTATTTTAGCGACACATTCCTGGCCCCCCTCCTTCTCCCGGGGAAGAAGAAGAAGACGAAGCTGCTTTCGAGGAATCCTCTATGGTGATCGGAGATTAGATTTCTCATCCCCCAATTGTCCAGACCTCCTGCGAGCGACTTCAGCCGACCAGCATTTCAACCGAGCAACTTCCAACACCCTCCGAGCAACCTTCTATGCCTTCCGAGCAACCTACCTCTTCGTCCCAGCCTCCCGAGAAAGTTTTAGGAGACAAGGAGAAGGTGTAGCATTGTTCATACTTTTTCTCTTTACTTTTTTGTTAAATGTACTTCTGGGCTATGTACTTCTTTTATGATGTAATAAAATTTGAAGTTTTTGGTTGTACATCTTAACTCCCTTTTTCTTGCTCTGCTTTTATTCTTCTTGCTCTATCTGCATTTTATTGATTCTTTCTATCTATTTTCTTTACTAGTTTATGGCTAGAATGGAACTCTTGTCAGCCCATGATACAGAACTGATGAAAAAATGTAACGACTACTTCAAGGCTGGCCATGCTGACTTGAATGAATCTTAAATTGTCGATATCCTCGGTGCAGATGCTTCGGAACGAGCAGTTGAAGCCTACCAGTATTTGAAATGCTTGCTCGACCGTGCAGTGGCCAATAATGTAGCATATTACGAGATGATTGAAGACCTCCAGGCTACTCTTGAGGAACTTCAACAATAATACAAGGATTCTACAGCCCTTTTGCATCAAGGATATGAGAAAAAGTATCAGCAACTAAGTGCTGATAAGGGATATGATAAGTTGTTTGCTGCTTACGATATAAAGGAAAGGACTTTGAAGACCGAGGTTGAAGAGCATAGGCAGATCGCCAAATTGTTAGAGCAGGAAAATAATAATTTGCGAGGAGAGATATCTCAGCTGAAATCTGTAGCCTCCTCCTCGGGAGCCTTAGTTCCTGTCAACAATGAAGGTTTTTCTTTCTTGGAGGTCGAAAATGCCAATCTGAGAGATGAATTGGAAACCATGAAGAGAACTGGTCCTTCTACCCCTTCTCGCGGATGAGCAAGAGCTTCTCGGGGACGAGTAAGGGCTGCTCGGGTTACTATTGAAGAAGCTAGAACACAGGCAGCCTTGGAGAATCAAGCATTCCAGTTGGTGGCGAAGAATCAAGCATTAGCTGAGATGTCCAAGAAGATTCTGAATCTCGACGAGGAGCTCTCTGCACAAAAGTCTACCTTGGAGAGTAAAGAACTTTTAACGAAGAACCTCCACGAGCAACTAGAGAGGTTAACCTATCAATTCCACAAGCAGCCCAGAGAGTTCTGGATGGATGGTTTTAATGAAGCCCTCTATCATCTAGATGATCGGATCCAAAATGCAAATAATGTGGGTTACAAGAAAGGATGGTTGAATGCCTTGGGCGTGCTGCAGTTGGAACAGGGTCAATATTTGTGGGATTACTATGACCCTGGGTTGCTCGAGTTTCCGGTGCCACCTTTCAAACTGGATATGAGATGGATTCCTGCTCGGGCCATTCCTCAATGTCTAATTTCAAAGTATCTCGGTGACTACAGTCTTCATTCTAATTTCGAGATATCTCGCCCTGAACATCTACTTGATCGTCCCTCAGTAATGAATGTCAGGATGCTTAAAGATATAAATTTCATCAATTCCCCCTATGCCTTAGACGATCCTCCCGCTGGGGAAGAACCTGTTTCAAAGGCAGAGGGGAAGAAACCAATAGAATAGGATTCTTGATGTAACAATTTTTATGTATTTCATTCTCAATGTATTTTGTTTTGGATTTAATGGAAAACTTCTAGTTTTCTTTGCAATCTTACTTGTCATTGTCTTTGGAAATATTTTGTAAGACATTTTCTAATGAATGTGCATGTATATCTGTTGAAAAGATGAAGATATTTTGTGCTATTTTAAATTGTCGATCAACTAGAGTTGGTGAAAATTTATTGTCGACTATCTGAATTTATCTGACGACCAAGCAGAGTTGGTGATATTTTATTTCTCGACCAACTATAGTGGTAGTTTAAAATGCCATAAGTATCAAGAAATTTATCACTTTTTAATTTTAAGCCCTGAAATGACTTTCATTTGTTTAACCAATTGTTTCCTACCAACCGGAGTTGGTGGTTTTTGTTCCCGACCAACCTTAGCTGGTAGATTTTCTTCCCAACCAACCGTAGTTGGTATTTCTGGGAAAATTTTTTATTCCCGACCAACTATAGTTGGTGGATTTTCTTCCCGACCAACCGTAGTTGGTATTTCTGGGAATTTTTTTATTCCCGACCGTAGTTGGTATTTCTGGGAATTTTTTTATTCCCGACCAACTATAGTTGGTGGATTTTCTTCCCAACCAACCGTAGTTAGTATTTCTGGGAAATTTTTTATTCCCGACCAACTATAGTTGGTTGATTTTCTTCCTAACCAACCGTAGTTGGTATTTCTGGGAAATTTTTTATTCCCGACCAACTATAGTTGGTGGATTTTCTTCCCAACCAACCGTAGTTGGTATTTCTGGGAAATTTTTTATTCCCGACCAACTATAGTTGGCGGATTTTCTTCCCAACCAACCGTAGTTGGTATTTCAGGGAATTGTTTTATTCCCGACCAACTCTAGTTGGTGGATTTTCTTCCCAACCAACCGTAGTTGGTATTTCTGGGAAATTTTTTATTCCCGACCAACTATAGTTGGTGGATTTTCTTCCCAACCAAGTTGGTATTTCTGGGAAATTTTGTATTCCCGACCAACTATAGTTGGTGGATTTTCTTCCTAACCAACCGTAGTTGGTATTTCTGGGAAATTTTTTATTCCCGACCAACTTCCGTAGTTGGTATTTCTGGGCTTGAAGCGTAGTGTGTAGCACTAATACTCCAAAAAAAATTCAACAAAATTGGGCGAAATATCCAATACTTTATTCATATCGAAGAAAACTGCATTACATAGAGATTAAATTACTGATAATATTTGCACAGATGCTCTGCGTTCCATGCATTCTTAAACTCCTCTCCTTCTAATGTTTCGATTCTATATGTCCCTGGTCGAACAACCTCTGTTACTCTGTAAGGCCCATGCCAGTTAGCTTCTAATTTGTTGTGCTTTTGAATTACTTTCTTTAGCACATAGTCTCCTTCTTTCAGGTCGCATTTCTTTGCTCTCTTGTTGTAGAACAGAGTTGTCTGTTGCTGGTATGCAGCGTTTCTGATTGTTGCTTCTTCTCTAACTTCCTCGAGCATATCCAAATCTAATCTTCTCATCAAGTCACTGATAAGAGAGTTAAAATTTAGCACTCTGTGTGTGGGGAGACCCAGCTCGGCAGGTATAACAGCTTCACTTCCAAATGCCAGCATATATGGAGATTCTCCTGTGGCTGCTCGTGGAGTAGTACGATAAGCCCATAGTACGGAATGTAGCTCGTTGATCCAATTTGCCTTTGCATCATTTAATCTTTTCTTCAAGCCATTCAGCAGCGTTCTGTTTGTCACTTTAGTTTGTCCATTGCTTTGAGGGTGGCATGGTGCAGAGTGGGTTTTCAATATGTTCGACTGATGACAATACGCAACAAACTCCTCGTTGTCGAATTGGGTTCCATGGCCTGTGATGAATGCATGAGGAAGACCATATCTACAAATGATGTTCTTCCATATAAATTGATACACTTTGTTATATGTCATATCGATAAGGGGCTCAGCTTCCACCCACTTAGTAAAGTAATCCACTGCGACGACGAGATATTTAAACCTTCCTCTGGTCGTTGGAAGTGGCCCGACCAAATCAATTCCCCACATGGCAAATGTCCAAGGGGAAGTAATGGGTGTCAACAATGCTTGGGGAGTTCTTCGGATTATGGAAAAACGTTGACATTTGTCACATTTTTTGTCATAGGCTATGCAATCAGCCCTCATTGTCGGCCAATAGTATCCCTGCATCATTATCCTTTGCAGAAGTGTCCGACCTGCTACATGGGCTCCACAAGACCCTTCATGGACTTCTTCGATCAAGTCTTTCACCTCGGTGGGATGTACACATCTCTGCAAGCCAGCTATAATTCCTCGTCTATATAGAACACCATTGGTCAATACATAACGAGCAGCTTTAAACTTTAGTTTCTTGGCTGCGAGTTTATCAGTTGGCAAATACCCTTTTTCAATATATGCCCTGATAGGATCCATCCAAGATGGTCCTAAATCAAGGGTAATAAAGTTCATCATCAGATCTTCATCTATGCTCCGACTAGCCAAGACTTCTATTGGGATTGTTCTTCGTAGTTCGGTGCGTGTGGATGAAGCTAACCGAGCTAAGGAATCTGCTCTGGCATTCTCCAATCTTGGTATTCTAATTATCTTCACTGCCATCAGACTTGATAAAATCTCCATCGCTTTTGCATGATACTTGATCATTAATTCTCCTTTGGCTGCATATACTCCCAGTATTTGATTTACGATCAACTGCGAGTCACTGCATACAATAACTTGCTCTGCCCCCATGGTTTTTGCCAAATTAAGACCTGCAATCATAGCTTCATATTCAGCCTTATTATTAAAAGCCTTGAATTGGAAGCGCAGAGCATACTCCACATCGACCTCATCCGGGTTGTTCAAAACAATCCCTGCCCCACAGCCTGTAGTGCAAGATGAGCCATCCACATATAGATTCCATATAGGTACCTCGTCTTTAAATTTTTGATCGGACAGAGTTCCTCGGTGGAATATTTGTTGCTTCCTTTTATCTTCCTCTAGCACTTCTTGCTGCTCGTCGACCATCTTCTCTTGCTCGCCGACCAACTTCTCTTGCTCATCGACCAACTTCTCTTGTTCGTCGATCAACGTAAGTTGATCGGGGTTTAAATTCGATGATCCTGTAACATCCTCAGGTTGGTCGGTATTCAGCTTTTGCTCCTCGTGCGTGTCAGGATAGGTGAACTCTGCTATAAAATCTGCTACTGCTTGCCCTTTTAGTGACGATCTAGGCTCATAAATTATGTCATATTCACTAAGTTCTACTACCCAGTACATCAATCTCCCTGATTTTTCTGGTTTATGAAGAGCTTGCCTCAATGGCATATCAGTATACACAACTATGGTATGAGCTTGGAAATACGGCCTCATTCTCCTACTTGCCTCGATTAATGCTAATGCCAATTTTTCCAGTCTTGGATATCTTATCTCTGCTCCTCGGAAGGCTTTGCTAGTGTAATAGATTGGTTTTTGCACTCCATCCTCCATTCTTATCAATGCCGAGCTAACGGCATTCTCCGACACTGCCAAATACAAGTACAATCTTTCCCCCATCACTGGTCTGGATAAGAGTGGAGGTGCTCCAAGATATTTCTTCAATTCTTGAAAAGCCTTCTCGCATTTGTCATTCCATTCAAACATTCGTCGGAGTGTTTTGAAGAATGGGAGGTATCTATTTGTTGCTCGTGATACAAATCTATTAAGTGCTACAACTCGCCCAGTGAGACTTTGTACTTCCTTCTTCGTCGTTGGAGATCGTAGTCCCAATAGAGCCTTGATCTTCTCTGGGTTTGCTTCGATTCCTCGTTGGTTGACAATATACCCGAGGAACATGCCTTCTCGTACTCCGAATATGCACTTGGAGGGATTCAGCTTCATTTGATATTTATCTCGCTGATCAAAGGTCTGACCTAAGTCAATTAGATGGTCAGCAGCTCTCTTGCTCTTCGTCAGCATATCATCAATATAAACTTCCATATTGCAACTGATTTATTCGGCAAATACCTTGTTCATCAGTCGTTGATATGTTGCACCTGCATTTTTCAAACCAAAAGGCATAACATTATAACAATATGTTCCCCTACGGGTAATGAAAGAGGTACTCTCCCTGTCTTCAGGTTTCATTTTAATCTGGTTATAACCAGAATAAGCATACATGAAGCTCAACAACTCGTGTCCCGAGGTAGCATCCACTAATTGATCAATTCTGGGCAAAGGAAAATGATCCTTTGGGCATGCCTTGTTAAGGTCGGTAAAGTCTACACACATCGTCCACTTGTTGTTTTTCTTCTTCACCATTAGTACATTTGCCAACCAGTCTGGAAATTTGACATCGTCAATAAAGCAAGCTTTCTGGAGCTTCTCGACCTCCTCTTGTATGACTTGGTTCTTCTCGGGACTGAACACTCTTCGTCTCTGCTTCACTGGCTTGATCTCCTTATTCACATTGAGCTCGTGACATAAGAAATTTGGATCTATTCCTGGCATATCCTCATGACTCCAAGCAAAAGTTTGTTTTCTGCTTTTTAGGAAAACTATCAATTCCTGTTTTAGTGAGGCATCTAACGACGAACCTATTTGAGTTGTTCGTTTCGGGTGCTCGTCGTCCAAAATGACATTTTTAGTAGCTTCCACCACCTGACCTTTCACGAGCTGCGATTCGTCTCTAGGATCCAATGTTTCAATCTCTGCACCTTCATCCACTTGGTAGGTCGTAGTCTTTTTCCTAGATTCCTCCAGTTCTTCTTGCTCGGCAGATGAGTAATAACATTCCCGAGAAACTTTTTGGTCACCCTTTACAACTCCTACTCCAAAATTGGTTGGAAACTTCAGACATTGATGTACAGTAGATGGTACTGCTTCGAACTTCTTCAAACCTACCCTTCCCATAATGATATTGTAAGCTGACTGGACATTCTTATCCATCACAAAGAAACGTACTCTTTCTGTTCGACAAGCAGGCCATGTGCCGATGAACATATCCAACTTGATCGTCCCAAGTGGAAAGACTTTCTCACCAGCAAAACCGAGGAGGGGCCTGTGATAAGGTTCCAACTGAGACAACTTTATATTTAAAATGACGAAGCATGAGTAGAACATGATATCCGCCGAGCTACCATTATCCACCAGTACTCTTGAAATTATTACTTCCTTCATCCTCATTTTGATCACCAGTGGATCATCATGAGGATATAGTACACCTGCGAGGTCGTTCTTGGAGAAACCAATGACCAGTTTTTCTTTGTTTACCTTCCTCGGGCGGTCATCCTCAGCTAGATTTATTCGCTGAATGTACGAACAAGCTTGAGCTTCATTGAGGTAAGCTTTCCTTTCCGCAGTAAGGTCCCCACCTCCTGCATCTCCACCTGTAATAACGTTACAATCAAAGGATCCAAAACGAATTGAAAATACCTCACGTTCTGGATGTCTTGGTCTCTTGGGGAGATCGGGGTCGTCTTCTGGATCATCTTCATGATCTCTTTTCTTATTTTCTTCTGCTCGACGAGGAGATCTAGACCTCTGTCTTGCTCGATCGTCACTTTTTCTTTCATTTCTTCCATCAACATACTTGGCCAGCTTTCCTCATTTGATGAGTGCTTCGATTTCATTCTGGAGAGCTATGCAATTTTTGGTCGTGTGACCATGGTCTTTATGGAATTCTCAATATTTGGCCTTATTCCTCTTGTCAGGATCTGACTTCATTTTCTCAGGCCAGTTTAGTTCCTCGTTGTTCTTGATCTCTTCCAGGACATGGATTATGTTTACTTTCAAAGGAGTATAATTTTCAAATTTCTTCAATATTTCCCATGATGGCTTTGCCTTTGACTGCTTGTCACCACCATTGTTCTTATGTTCTTTCTTTTTAGCCTTATCAACCTCCACCTTGGTCTCTTTGGTGTCCAGGTTATTCTTCGCAGCCATAGCCTCCTCGACATTCATGATCTTGACCGCTTTTGCCATTAGTTCTGACATGGTTCTGGGTGGATCTTTGGCCAAAGTATAGTACAATTTATTGGGCAACAGTCCACTCATCAAAGCAGTAATTGTTGTCTTTTCCTCGTAATCAATAACTTCGAGCTTCTCGTTATTGAAACGAGTTATGTAATCCCTGGTGCTCTCACCTGTTTTTTGTCTAACACTTAAAAAATGTGCCACTCGTTTAACTGGTTTTGCTCCAAAATAGAAATTTCCAATGAAGAGCTCGGCCAGTTGAAAGAAAGTTGAAATCTTCCCCCGAGGAAGATTATTGTACCATATTTGTGCAGATCCGGTAAGAGTTCCCGAAAATTCCCTGCATCTCATCTCGTCTGGCACGGCATAGATGTCGGCAGCAGCTTGGTATTATTCTATACGAAGGACAGGGTCAGTTTTTCCATCATATTTAGGGGTCACAACAGGTGCTTTGAACTTCGATGGTGTGGGAAAATCCACAATTGCCTGTATAAAAGGTGTCCCTTGGACAAAAGTTCTTTGTAGAGCCTTTCCACGCATCCTTTCCCTCCTCGGGCCTATTGGTTTGAGCAATTGATCGTGTTGAAGTCGCTTCCTGGGATCTATCTTGTCGAGCAACTAGTTGTGATTGGGCAGAACCCTCTCTTAGATCAGATGGTTGTCAAAAGTTTCTCGACACAGCCTTAGGAGGACTTTTATTCTTCCTAGGGCCCAATCGATCAAAAGGAGAGATCCTAATTAATCTCTTCAATGCACTAGTCCTTTCTGGAGAGAGAGTGATGTATTGTTCAGTATCTGTGGCTCGTACTGACGAAGTTCAACCCGGTTGATAAGAAAAATCATCAGATTTCTTAGTGCGATATGAATTGCTTTGCCTAATACGCGAAGAATCTAAACGGGTATTTCTTTGAACACTTCGTTGTACTGAATGGGTCGGTGCTCCACCTTGGATAGTTTGCATGAGTTGTCGCATAGTCTCTTGCATAGTCGTCTGGCCTTGAGCCAAATTGGCCATAATTCCAGCCAGATCTTGGACATTTGGAGGAGCGGATGGATTCGAGGGGTTTCCAGCGTTTCGATTACTGGATTCAGGATTATCAGCCATTGGTGATAAATTGTTTTGGTGAAAAACGAGAATTTCAGTCGTTTCCCACAGACGGTGCCAATCTGTTGATGTAAAAAATTAGATTATCTCTAATTACTTAATCACAGATAAAAAATAAATAAGACAAGAGATTTTTAAAGTGGTTCAGCCTTGAATGAATGGCCTACATCCAGTGTTTGTGTTATTATTGACTGTTTGGGAATTCTCGATTACAGGTTTTACCAAGAAATTACGAGTCCCCTGCTAATGAGGAGGTTACAAGGTATTTATAGCCTTGAGGCTGTACATGCGAGAGAATATTACATAGCTGTCCAATAGGCGTGTACATCTGTATGATAATAATCAGCATTTAATGCGCATTCAATCCTCTTAATTATTCAGTTATAAATGCTCCGAACGAGGTGCAGCTCGGACCGTCTGAGCTGCTCGGACCGCCTAAGTAGCTCGGTATATATGAGTTGCTCGGTATAATAAAGTTCCTCGGAGAGCACCTGTTGCTCGGAGTGTCTGAGTTGGTCGAGGAAGTTGAGTTCCTCGAAGTCAAGGTGTTGTTCAGAAATGTTTGTAAGTGCCATGTAGATTGACACGTGTCTCCACTTAACTGATTCACGTCAGTAGACTAAATTTGGTATCAACAATAATTTATTAAATTCACAAGCTAAATTAACAATTGATGAAGTTCATATGAAATTTGTGTGTAAAACATTATATAGGAACTCATAATTTAAGAGAAATATGTAACATAGATTACAACCTAATTATTTCTAATGGTTTTTACAAATTCAATTCAGTTTTAGGTAGAAATTAGTACTTTTATACATGAAAGGGGAAGAGTAGATTTTATCTTGCCTCGATAGGTGATATCCACAAAAGTGTAAAAATAACCCCTTGAATATAAAATAGCTCTTCTAACAGTGCTCACAAAATTGTACCAATAAAATCCCAAATGTGTGTTCAATTGTTCTTTTTGCTTTGAAATCTCGATTAAGTTGTTGAAAAGGGTTTTGTGTTTTTCAAGTAGAAACAGAGGGTCTTTAGAAAGGCTATTTGCTTGTAAAATGTTGAAATTTGGTTTAGTCTGCAAAACAAAAAGTTGTGTGTGTTTTATAAGAAAAAAATGAAGGTGACCGTTATAGGGGCCATACTGGCCTGCTATAGCGGCCCTCCAAACCCCTATAGAGGTCCTCAACCAACTATAGTGGCTCTCCTTATTCGCATAAGCACGCATAATGTTATCTCATCGAATCCTCACGTTACCAAGTGGACTCCTCATCATGGTGGATCCACTGTACCCGTACCAAAGGAATTTCTTTAGAGCGCAACGTCTGAACTCTCCTATCAAGAATACCCATTGGTTGCTCACAATAAGACGCATCAGATTCTAACTCGATCTTGACCAAATTAGTATGCTGATAAGTAGCCACATCACGCAAAATTTACAGAGCATGGACACGTAAAAAAATGTTATGCACCCGATCAAGATGATTTGAAAGTGCTAAAAAATACTCAACTCCCCACCCTATCTGTAATCATTAAAGGCCTAATATAATGTGGCTCTAACTTTATTTTCCTACTAAAGTTCATCACCCCTTTCATAAGAGAAACCTGAAGTAACTCTTGCTCTCCTACCTAAAATTGCATAGGTTTCCACTTTAAATCGACATAGCTCTTTTGTCGGTCTTAGGAGATATTAATCTTCTCTCTAATCATCTTAATTTTCCAAGGCCATCTCTCTAACGAATTATGGCCCCAATAGTCTATTTTCACTTAGGTCCAACCAACATACCGGTGATTGGCACGGTCGCCTATACAAGTCCTCAAAAGGTGTTATATTGTTGGACTTCTAATAGATATTATTATAAATGAACTCCACCAATGGCAAGTGTACTTACCAACTCCCCTTAAAATCCATCACACGTGATCTTAACATGTCCTCCAAAACCTAATTTACCCTTTTTTGCTGGCAGTCTGCCTAGAGATGGCTACTCGTGCTAAGATGTAGTTGAGCCCCCACTGCCTGACAAAAACTTTCCCAAAAATGCGCTACAAAATTAGGGGCCCAATCTGAAATCATCGGTAAAGGAACTCAATGTAATCGTGCAATCTTCGAGACATACAATCTCTCTAGCTGCTCAGTCACGTACATCCAAAAAGTGCTCCACCTTCGTAAGGAAACTATCACCCAAATAAAATCATATTGACAGAGCGTCAAAGGTAATCCCATAATGAAATTGATCGAGATTATATCCCACTTTCATTCACAAATGAGTAAGGGATGAAGTGTACCGGACGGCTTTTGATGGTCCACCTTCACCATCTGACACGTTGTGCATCTAGACACAAACTCTACCACGTCTCTCTTCATGCCGGTCCACCAATACCATATTTTCATATCTTGGAACATTTTATCCCCATCTGGATGTATTGTAAATTGTGACCATAAGTCTCGTGCATAACGGCCCGTCTAAACTCCTCATTTGAGGGTACCACCAATCTATCCTTATATCGCAACCCACCATCAAAACTGAAAAGAAAGGCACACCAGTAGCAAGGAGTTCCGCCACCTTTTCCTTGCATATCGTGTCCTTAAAACTACATCCCAATCACTCATACTACGATGTTCGGAGTCATCACGAGGAACCCCATATAATCTCTCGTTAACTCATCGACCATTTCCACTGACACCCAATCTACTAACTGAAGGGATGATAGGCTACCGATGGGTTGTCTGCGCAATGCATGTAGGAAAAATAAGTAAAAACTACTAAATTATATGTGTGATGCACCGAATCATGACGTCACTATGGAAAAGTGAGTACGCATGTTAACGGGACCGATAAAAGACAATATATATATATATATATATATATATATATATAAGAAAACTTTGTCATATGGGCAAAATAAGTAAATACTACTAAATATGAATGACGCACTGGATCCTGACGTTACTATGGAAAAGTGAGTATGCATGTCATTAGGACCACTAAAAGAGAAATATAGAGAAATTGAGTATGTGGATAAAAGGAACTACATATATAAGTGAAATGGCGACATGTAAATGTAAACACAGTTGAACGAATAATTAGGACTCGAATCCCAAAAGTGATTTCGAGACACCTATGTAGACAAAATGACATCAAAGTCGACGTAGTGTGGGAGGAAAACAATGTGAGGTCTAACCCATAATCCAAAATTAAAGTTGCTTTTTTTGTTTATGAAGAAGTGTGTGAAATGGACGAAAGAATTTACTGTCCGCTGTTTCTACCCACCGAGCAGGCGAACTACTCAGCCGGCTACACAAGCCCACATATGGTGCCATACTTATAGTGAAACGGTACGAATTATTGTATGCAAATTCGGTTCATAAAAACTACTGCCCGCATCCTTTCTTTAAGCCAACCACGCACATTCGAGGTATGCCTTCCAACATTTGGTTAACTCTCTTCAGTTGTTCATCCATTTACGGGTGGTAGGATATACCCAACTTCAATTCGGTTCTCATTACTTCCTGGCAATTTTACCAAAAACTTTGATACGAAAGTCTAGTCTCGGTCCAACACTATATTGATAGGCACCTCATACAGCTCCATACCTCCACCATAAAGAGCTGGGCATACTCCTCTGCAAATAGTCCGCCCATATTGGTCGAAAAAGAAGTGATTTGGTCAAATGATCAACAATTACTCAAATAGGGTCATGACCATTGCGATGCTGGTAATTCAATGAGAATATCCATGGATATACCCTGCTATATCTATACCGGTACTCTAACGATTACAACGATCCCGTTGATCGTTGGTAATCTATATTCACCAATTAACAAGTGGCGGATTGGGGAGAAAACTCAGAAATGCCCTTTCCTCGTGTTTCAACATTGACATAAATGCTCTTGCTATAATGTCCTCCCAGTTAGCTCGTTATACTTGGCTTTTCATCCCTTCGCGAGTCTCCCCCATGGGTTTTCTGCTCGGCGCATCCGCTACCCTATTCGCATTTCCTTGGTAATAATGAATATCTAATTAATAGTCTTTTACGAACTCCAAACACTAACTCTGTCACCCCAAGAACATATTGCAACAACTTGTGGTTCGTGAAAAGACTAAATTTCCTTCCCAGGAGGTAGTGCCTCTCTTTCTTTAAGGCGAATACTACCGCTACAAACTTTAAATCAAGCATGGGATAATACTTCTTACGGGGTTTAAGTTTGTGAGACACATAAACAATGGCTCCATGCTTCAGTGTTAATACTTCCCAATCCTAGTAGAAACTCGTCCGTTAATATCGAGAAATCCACTCTCGATCTTGACAACGCGAGTACAGGAGTAGAAATCAACTTATCCTTCCACTCCCCGAAAGCGAGGTTACCGACGTAACGCTATTTCTAAGATAGGCCTCATCTTCTTTTCTGCCTGGTGTCCCGAATTAGTTAAGATTCCATACTCCTTATTTCTGGGGACCTAATCTTTCTTAAAGTTAACCCACTAACATACTCGTGGTTAACTCCCTACAGCCTCCCTAAAACAGCGTCACATGCCCCGCTGGCCTTACTTCCTAACAATTCCAAGGTCGATGTGTTTCCTATTCACGTCGAATAAGTACTATACGTACTATATCCCTAGTGCCTAAGACCCTTCTCAATTTCCAACATTCGCTTGGTTTCATGCGTGGGACGTCTCGCAAAGCGAAATCCAAACAAGGAACCCTCCTATTACACTACTACTGCGCATCGTCGGTCATCAAGATATAACTGCCTAAGGCACATGATCGGGACCGCTAAAATTATAACTCGTAACCCAACTTATATGTTTCTACTTCTATGTCCTACCATTTCGGCGAAATGAAAATTTAACTAATAGGGCGCTTACTTCTGTAAAGTGTTACTCATGCTTTATCCAAATATATATATATACATCCTCTTAAATGGCCTTCTCATCAAGGCATAACTATAAGTCTCGATCCGACTTCCTTATCTTTGTCTCACTCACTTCTATCAGAGGAGGAGACTATTTCTAGTGCTTCCGCACCGCACATTAACTTTTTATTAGCCCTTAATCAATGACGTGACTCTCGGCTAAAACCATCAAAACCAACATCGTAACATAAAGTAACATCTCTCCACTTCCAACGTCGTTAAGGTTCATGGGTGGAGCGTCTCGCAAAGCGAAATCCAAACAAGGAACCCCTCCGATACACTACTACTTAACTTTGTTTGTCATGGAGATAAAGCAACATCAAACATGCAAAATAAAAATATAAAATGAAAATTTCTTGCATATCTTAAACCATCTCTATAAAGTCTCAATCCCGTATCCAGGTGAGATATTATAGAACAACTAGTTCCACTCTGGAACTACAAAGACGATAGCCTCGCAATCATTTGCTTGCTATCGCTCTGACCAAACAAGAATATTTCCACTCGTATAACACATACAATATGAGTAACACAATCCACATATACTATTAAAATATCAACACTCGCTTTAGTGAATGAAGGAAAATAAAACCTCCCTACTGCGAATATTATATAAATACACTCTCTATTTTAGCATCGATACTACCACAAGCTCAAATTACACACCCAAATCTAAGGTTAATAAAATAATACTCCATCTTGCCACACCGAATAGACCACCCTCAACCAAGGTGGAATTCCCGCCAAAATTCTTGCCAATTACCCTGGCCACTACCAATGGTTCCCAGATACAGTATTCTAGTCTTATCTGAACCAAAACTACTTCCATCAATGCCCTGACTAGGCATCCTATTCTTGCCCTTTAACTCTGATCGACAGGATCAAAACTTGTGGTTCTACATTCCACGTCATAACCGTTTCTCCATCTCTAGCCACCCTGACCACGCTGAGGTTTTCAACATTTGATAATCTATAGCCTCTACCCTGACAATCACCCACGTAGTTCCCTTAACTTCCCTAGCAATATAGAACATGCTACCGGCCTCCACTATCTTATTTCAATGAGTTTCCCCAGGCAGATATCCATCAAAGGGGGTTTCATGAACACGACTTCTCCATACGTATTAGCAACACTTACTCGTGAGCCAATCATTCCACTGAAGGGATCTTTCTTCCTTATACCTACCTTATTTCGATGCACGGTTTCCTTAACCGTATAACTCTTTATTCACAGTCGGCCTCTGACCGATCCTCATGTGAATACTTGAGAGTCTACCTTCTCATCATTCCTGATATTCCAGAGAAACTCGTCGTTGAAAACATCTACCAGGTTTCTCTATGACAAAACTTCCCGCTCCACCAAATATGGCGACTACCTCTCCCACCATTTCAACATTACTCCAACGGGTGAAAAAATGTCCTCAATTTTTCACATCTGGGCATTTCTATACCCCTCTCTAGGCCAAAGCTCCTGGGCCTTATACTTCTACCGAATGAAGTTACACTTCCTCCACCTGACTTAACTTCAACGTGTGGCCCTTCTCAAGGACTTTTCAACTTCAAATTAACGTCGGTTGGAATCCCAAGCTTAGTACCACTCTCTACTTGTAGCGATACTCGAAAAACTATATCTGAAAAGAAAAGCATTTAGACAATCCAATTTGAAAAGAAGGTGGATATAAAAATCAACGAGTAATAGTATAACAATAATGCATAAAGTAATAACCGAATAAGTTGTCGGTTAACAGACCAATACAAGCAGGTTACACCGAGTATTACAATTTAAATATCACATTATATTAAACGAGTACAAAACATGGGCAACACTCCCGAAGAAATAAACCGATCCTATTGATAGTACAAGAGATAAAAGCGTCTATAACGAATATCCTAGAACATCGGCAAAATGCTATAGCTCCAGGACAACTAGAATGGAGAGGTCAATACGGGGGTCCTTGCGAAGGAACACTTGGACGAACAAAGAATTCATGCAAAACAAAGAGATATAGACAGGTCAGGGCCCGGTTTGATCTGATCACCATGTGAATAAAATGCATGACAATTAGGAATGTTTAATCATCAATCATAAACTTACTTTCTCTCACAGTTAATCATAAAATTTCTCACCTCTCATTCTAAAAGCACAACCTAGAGCAATATCAATGATAAATGCTCAATGTTCATATAAGCATGGGAGAACTCATCTACTTTCACTCAATGATATTTCATTTCAGTTTATTCACAACTTAAATGCATGGTTCCCTTTCTCTTTAGGACTATATTTAAAGCAATTTATTTCTCAAAATGCTTCACCAATACAGTTTTATACCATTTAACTTTATAGTTCCCTTTTTCTCTGGGGAAACATATTGAAAGCAGTTATCACACAAAATGCTTTACCATTTCCACTTTATTAAGAATAGTTATGATCACATATATATAACGATTCTAAGACCATCCTTCCGAGTTTCCCCACTGGACGCGCCCCTAAATGGCTATTATCTTCCAGGGCCTATCGCACAAGACAACCTGGGCACCCTACAACGCGTGACGTCGGGAAGCGGCCATATACCTTCGACAGTGAGTCATAACCACACCCGGAATTTCCCCACTGTGAACAATAATCACACAAAATAATAACTGGTCCTATGGCCGAGGACTATATTCGTCCTGCATTCACTAGCCAGGGGACTTCACCTCATGTGTGTAACTTCCCCAGTGATAGTGATTTAGAGAGGTGTGTATATGTAAATTATCATTTACAAATTATTTTCTCATTTGAAAATATTCACTTTTTACATTCTCAAAACCATTTATACTCAATGATTAAGTACCAATTTTAAAATATACATTTCTTATTCTCGAAGTCATATTTTGTTAATGACCTAGGACCCGAAGTGCAATTATCCTCACACTAGTCTCCAAGAGTCCAAAGGAATACCATAAGTCATCAAAGGTAATTTCCCACAATACTAGTCTCCCAAAAGTCCCAAACATTATCATTCTACTTTCTATTAGTTCTAGGTTAACTTCATATATCAAACGAAACATTAACCTCTATAAACTAACCCTTGAGATAAGCCCAATTACCCCCATGCTAACCTAGGATATTTATCACCCTAAAATAAACCTCTAATGCTCTTTATTACTTCCCAAGAGAAGGTTCCTAGGCCTTAATCCTAAAAGAAAAGGACTAGAAACTAAGCTAGAAAAACCCTATAAAAACAGCAGGGTTCTGAATCGTTTCGCCTAGGGCCGAATCGATTCGCCCCTAGTAACGAATCGATTTGCCCAAATGCGAATCAATTCGGCTGAGAAAACTAACTTCCTGTCTCAGCCCGAATCGATTCGGCCTTAACCCGAATCGATTCGGCTCCCCAGACCTGTAGCCTCCCCTATAGGCGAATCGATTCGGCCTGGCAGAAATGCTCAATTTGGGCAACGGGTTATGAACCCTAAAATTTCCAAAAACCCCAAATCTTCAATTTCTCCAACATCAACAACAAATAATTCTACCAAATCATTTCTACACAACTACTAACTAATATATTCTCCTCAAACCAACTTTAAATCAAAGATTAAAAGGATTAAACACCAAAAATCCCCAAAACCCATAAATGGTTTAAATCTTAAAAACCTAACTATACATGCAATTTATCACATTAAATCATATACTAGCAAGTTAGAAACTTGCCTCAAGTTTGTAGTCTCGGATTCTCTTCCCGTAGCAACGATTTCCAGCTCCAAATCTCCAATTCTCTCTCTTTTCTCCATTTTCTCCCAAGCTCTCTCTTCTCTCTAACTCTCTCTCTAAGTGTAAAACATAAGAATGAGAAATAAAAGGGTTTGGGAGACTTAAACGGGCACTAAACATTAATTCGCATCTTTTAAATGTTGATACACCATAAAATGACTCGTAACTACATAATTGAGTCATAACCTGCCAAAAGTGCCCGAAACTCAAAAATACCATATGACACTTATTTTGACTATCTCGACTATTTCAAAACTAACCGCACCCTCTAAATTGGCATCCGGAGTATCGTATAATATTTTATGTTCCAACGTCATTTTAATTCATTAATAATGCTCAAATTTTAATATAAGTCATAACCGTCGCTTAAAGAACAACGACGCAATAAAACACAACATAATGCTATTTACATTCACATAACAGTAAATATGCAAAACTTGGTAAATATTATCTCTTAAATCACTTAAAATACTATTTACTCTAACTTTCTTTATTTTATAAAATTAACCCATCAGGCAATTTAAAATAAAATAATCACTCAAAAGTGTGGGTTATTACACTTCCACCTCCTTTCTTCACCAATTACATCCCCACAATGAACCAGATAAATCTCTAGAACCCCAAGTCAATTCCCTACCTCTGTTTCGTCCAATTCAAAAAATATTTTTCTTTAATTTGGGGTGTCTTTCATTTACTGCTTACATATATTAATTAGTAGTTCATTTTAGTTTCTAACTTCATTTAACAAGCTTTATGAGTTCAAAATAATTAATTATGCAATAGAAACACATAAATTAAAAGAGAGAAGAAGGTTGGTCATGGAAGCTTGAGCTTTCATGGTAAAACTTCATTCTTCTATCTTAAACAAAATTTAAGACATGGGGACTCTTCATTGGATCCATGGGGATCTAAGGATTTGCATTATGATTTATGTTTGCAGTTCGAAATTGAAGTTTTCATTTTAAAATTGAAAAACATCAAAGAAGAAATTAACCTGATTTTTAGAATGATTTATCCAAAGCATTGAAATTAAATACACCATTAATTCAACCAATTTATCAATTGAACTCACCCTCATGGCTAAAAATGCCTACAGATTATTTTCAAGTTTGACCTTAAAGTTTGCTTTGAACTAGAGAAAAATTTTGGACTTAAAGAATGCAAATCTTGGACCACTCGTAAGTATAAAAAGGACACTAAGGTTTGAGTTATGGGTTATTTTATGACTAACATGTATTTAGATAGATAGATAGATAGATAGATAGATAGATAGATAGATAGATAGATAGATAGATAGATAGATAGATAGATATTTGGGATAAGAGATAAAATACAAAAGAAATGGAAAACTGGGGGAAAATAACAGAGAACCTCTAAGAGATCAAAGAGGGAAAGTTGTATGTTAAGAACATCCCTACTCATGAAAGTATAATGGTGATTGTGTGAGGAGATTGAACACTCCAAGAGAGATTCAAAGGGCAAGTCTCTTAGAACATCAATATTCTTGTTAAGATCTTGACTATAATACCCTTTTTTGGAAAATATTTATTTGGGCTTAATTCATATTTATTTGGATCTTATATTATACTAATAGAATTATTAAAGCGAATAAATAAGTTTTGGGGCCTAAGTTGAGGTTTGGGCTTATTTGGGTTTAAGGTTGGATTAGCATTGAAACCCTAGGTTGAATTGTGACATTTAAAGAAACTTGGTTGGCAAGTTGAGGGTGAATTGTTTAAATCCATATAGTAAAATTTATTATTATGGTTTATTTAATTAATCATGATTATGATGTGGATCAATTCGGGGACTTGTTGGTGAGAAAAAACACCCAAAATAATAAAAATAAGTGTCCATGTGTTATGGACCCCTTTGGGCTACTTTTTTTTTAATTAATGGATAAATAAATGTATATGGAGCCCTTATGAAAACATTAGTGGAGGACTACGAGATAAAAATATGATTAGCATTTTAAAACCCTAATTAGTTATCTCTTAGCATAAGTTAGATCAATTTACAACCCTTGCAGTTGGAAATAAGGATATAGAACGCTGGAGGATTTTATAAAAGAAGAGACCATATGGAAGAACATAGAGAAGGAAATCTATATGACACGACTCAGAATGTGTATCTAAAGTGTGTGCTCTCTAGGCTCAAGTGCAAGCCTATCGTTCAAGTAATAATCCGACAAGTCGGGTATCGATCCTCAGGGAAAAAGGACAACGAAGTTGTGACGACGGGATAAGATTGAGGAATCCTAGCGACGACTCTAAGAAGAAAAGAAAAAGATTGATTTGGCTTTTTGAGATGGATTAAACTAAATGCAATTATGAAAGTATAATGAAAAATGCAACTAACTAAATTATCTAAATGAGGAATGAAGAATTGAATTGAACTTTTTAACTAAATGATGAGAAGACAGGATGGGAATACAATCCCCCAACCCTAGTGTAATGCAGTGACAACGTCCATCATAAATTTATCCGATTAATTCAAACCCGGAATTTAGTACTCCCAAGCATTATGTATACGAGGTTCAAGCCCGCGTCATACCTAATCTGAGGATGAGTAAATCGGTATCGCGGTAATTACACTCAAATTGTACTCTAAATCATCACGAGTACCCATAGGCAAACGAGATATAAAGATCTACAATTCTTATGAAATTACGCGATACGATTTAAATTAATCATTAAATTCAGCGGATCGACGTTATACACATGCACTTAACACATCAGGTTGGGTTCATGCATCCCAACCTTGAAAAACCTAGCCGGACATGTTAATTTGACTAATGCATGAAATAATGGCGTTGCATGTGTAGGAATTCATGATAGAACTAGATAGAAACATGTAAATACGTATTATGAATGCGGAAACAAGTTGAATCAAATAGGAAAAACTTAGCATGCAAGAACAATAATAAGAAACAAGAACTTTGAATTAAAACTAGAAAAGCAAACCCGAAACAATGAATTCTTGAAGTAATTTTAGCCCTTGATGTTCCTAGATGTTCCTCCCCTTTTTCTCTATCAAAAACTCTCTCAAAATAACCCTAAAAGCTGCTCCTAGGTTAATACCTTCGTTCCCCACAAGTTTGGAGTCTTTTAAACCTCATAGGAGACTTGGAGACCAATCCAAATGAAAGACAAAATTCGCGTGTCAGGTACAGCGAACCGGTTCGGGGGTACAGCGAACCGGTTCGCCCCCCCGAACCGGTTCGGGGTGGGGTTCGCATGTACCAGCCTGGACTTGCTCTCAACACTTAGATTTTTTTCTGGTTTTTCTCTCCTTTTCTTGGATTTTTCTTCAACTTCAACTGAGCATAACTTTTCAACCGTAGCTCGGATTTGGGTGCCGTTTTTTCCAGTGTGCTCGTTGTTCCGAGATCTTCAACTTTCCAGAAGGACCCACCTCCAGAATCGGGCTGTAAAATTACGAAAATGCCCTTGAACTTGCCTTCCTAGCTTTTCTTGCACTGTCTTGCTTCCTCCTTTGCACTGCTTGCATAATTAACCTGTAAAACCAATAGGAGAAGCACGAAACACGCAATACTCGCCAAGAAGGTTAGAAGCATAAAAGTGAATCAAATCCATATATGTTACATCATTCGGGTTCACAAAAGTACTGAAATTAGGGGGATAAATATACAATATTTATGCCCAATCAAACCCCCCTAACTTAGAACTTTGCGCGTCCCGAGCAATGTAAAAGAATGAAAGTAAGAGTTAAGGACACTTCAAGGACTTTATTAGGATAGAATGCCACTTTCGCGGGCAAGCGATTGCATTTAGCATATGCAACAAGCCTTTAAACCTCTAGGTTACCCTAGTAGGACGAGTTGTGTCTCGTGAGGGTTTGCAGTGAATATACCCACAAAATTCGACTCAAGAAAATTCAAAATATGCAAAAATTGTATAATTCAAACTTTTCCATAAAATAGTCATCATCAAGTCATATTTACAAGTCTCAAATCGTAGTGTGTGTGTGCGAAGCCGGAAATATAACCGCCAATTTCCATCGATTGATCATTACGTTACTTATCCGAAAATTCGCTTTGATTTCAATTTCTCACGGAATGCACTCACAAACGAATCTCTCGGATTATGGCTATTCTCTAGGCATGCGTGATACAAAGAGTAAATGTAATGGAAGCAAATTCACGCATGCAATTAGAAAGACGGAAATTTTTATAGTGAAAGGATCTCATCAACGGATTACGATTTTAAAAACGGGAACATCGCCTCTATTTCGCGCATTTAACCTCTTATATTATCTTTTGGTGTATTAGCTCTCCACGCGGTACTCAATTTTCGCAATTTGGACTCGGTTAGGACTTTTTCGGGTTAAAGGTTGCATTGGGTAAAATAAAGGCGGTATGGAAGGTTGGAATTGGAAAAGTCATTTGTGATGTCCATTTGTGCATTTTCCGGGCTATTGCTCATTTTTTTCTTCTTTCTCTATTTTTTTTTTCTTTGTTGCTATTTTTGTTGAGCATTCTTCTATTTTTTTTCTTGCCCCCTTTTTGTTGCACTTTTCGGACTTAAATTCTGAATTTTCTTCATTTTTCACAATTCCGGGCTATTTTGGGTTTTCCGGGTTGTCAAACGAAAGGAAAAATTATTCGGCTCAATTTGGGTTACAAAAGGGATAATTTTTCGCTACTTTTTTTCTGGCCAATATTTTTGGGTGACAAACGAGGGCCTACTTCATTGTCCAAAATACCAATTGCGTTACCATATGCGTTTCGAGGTGAATTTAAGTTTAGAGACTAATTTGGCACGATTTTCAAGGCAATATTGCACACATTTTTCAAAACCGATCAAATGAAAAAAATTTGAGATCCTTGACAACTTATTAAGCGCTAAAAAGAACTTTGAGTTAACAATTAACTCGGATTGATTTAAAATCTCGCAAAACGTGATAGGCTCGAATCTCACCGGGTTTTGTTAATCTCCACATTTATTCGTTAAGTCGTCAATTTTCGCTCAATTTCCATCTTTAGTCAATTTCGGCTCGTGTATGTTGGATGTTTACAATTTGAGACTCCAATTCGACTTTTAATGATATTTTTGAAAAAATTTGAATTCCAATTTTTATTTATTTTGAAGAAAAATATTTTTGGATTTTTCAAATTTTTATGATTTTTTTGGAAATTTTGGGCATTTTTGAAAATTTGTGAAGTTTTAGAAATACGCACTTGTGACCCCCCTAACTTAGACTGTTGCATTGTCCTCAAGCAAAAAGGACGAAAATCGAAATTAAGGCGAATAAAAAGTGCGGAAAAATAAAACAAACAAATATGAAAAAAATGCAAGATTGTATTATAACCAAGAGAAGCCTGTGTTACATAAGAAATGGGTAAACAACTGTGAACAATGTGCAATCCCTACCACCACTAACAATTAAACCAAAAGATAAAAACAATAAAAGCTCATGGGGGAGGTGGGTGGGAAGAGCTTGGTGCATTCGGGTCATATGGGTCATAAAAGAAGGGGGGAGGAGGACCGCCAAAGTTGAGCTGGTGAAGATGGACTTGAAGTTGATACATCATCCGGGTGTCCCTTCGGTAGTCCGCTTGGTCTTGATTGTATTGGTTGATGAACCCGTCGAGACGGGCCTCAACCGCCGAAATGCGCCTATCGAAGTTGGCCCCCGGGGGCTCGAAATCGGAATCATCCTCCTCATCCTCGAATTCTTCCTCGTCTACATCCATCATCGGGTCATCGGGAGCTTCCTCGGCCACGTCCTCCTCGTGAATAGGACGGACGGGGTGAGCCACGCGCATTTGGCGCTCACTACGAGTTGTGGACGTGCCGCTTACGGGGCGAGGAAGTCGAATTTGGTTTCCGGGTTCATCCACTCCCGCATCCATCAAGAGCTCCGTAATGAAACGGGCGTATGGGAGGGCTACCTTGCCATTCTCGTCATAGGCGGCATTGATGATATCCGCGTAGAAGACTTGGGCAAGGTTGATGGTGCTCTCGGGGTCCAAAAAATAGTAGAGGAAATTGGCGTGACGGGACCGGACCACCGAGTCATTGGTGGTTTGGTGGATGGCACCACAAACGATGATGTGAGTGAAGCGGACCGTGGCGGCCAAACCACCAATGGGGAATGATTCGCGTGTCCATTCCGCCCCGGGTGCCATGCGGGCAACGCATTCGTCTTTTGAGTGTGGGGCACCATTGTTGGGGTATTGGAAGGGTACGGGGAGGATCACCCCTTTGGCACGCATTTTGCGTGCAATGAGAGCTGCCGAGAGGGGAATGGTGATACCGTCGAGATACGCCTCGTGAAGTGTGGAAGATTTGCGAACCAAGGTCGCATAGAATTGACGAATGGCGGTCTCAAACACGGTATTGCACGTAGGGGCGAGGAACGAGCACCACCCACGGTGGTCAAAAAGGGCGGTGACTTCGCCCGGAAGGGTGTCCCAATCCACGAAGCGCTCGATGTGAATGGCACGCGTGGAGGAGAAGTAGATCTCGGACCAATGGCGTTCTAGGACGCATCGGAATACCCCCCTACCCGGGTCATCAAGTATGGTGGTCTCATCATATTTCCTTGGGCGGGGAGCGGGGCGGCGCGGCATTTTGATGGAAAAGAGGGAGAGAGAGGGAGAAAATATGGGAGAAAATATGGGAGAGAATAGAGTGAGGGAGAATGTTTTGGTGTGAAAAATGGAGGAGGGGTGAGGTGTATTTATAGGTGTGAAGGGGTGTGTTTTTGGTGGGAAATGTGAAAGGTTGGGAAGGAGAGGGTGGAGGGAATGAATTGGGATGAATTTGGGAAGGAGGGAAAGATTTGGAGGGAAGAAAAACGAAGGGGGAAGAAGGGGGAAAGAATGGAGGGAAGGGGAATGAATTTGGAGAAGAAAGGGGGGAAGAATCTGACAGGTACAGCGAACCGGTTCGCAGGTACAGCGAACCGGTTCGCTACTCCGAACCGGTTCGGAGGTACAGCGAACCGGTTCGGGGGTACCAGGCTGGTCCAATCGAGGAAATTCACTCTTCTCTTCATTTCTAAGTGCTCTCTCATCCCCTAACTTGTGCATACGGCCCCTAAAACCCTTCTAGACCCTCGGGCTCCCAAAAACTTCCTCAACTACGACCTTGAAAAGCGTAATAGCATCCTCGAAAAACGTGCTAACCTATCTCTCATGCAACGCAGGCTCCGGACTCCTAACTACCCTAATTACACACGACTATTTTACACACAAAATCACCCCATACGCGTCGGGGGTGCGACGACCTCACTCGCTTAGCTCAATTGACCCCGTAAACAGGGTCCGACAACCAAATCGTGTCGACCTCATCCACAAACGCCTCTAGGTATGGCTTTAGGCGTTGTCCATTTACCTTGAACGTGTTTTCCCCTTTTAAATCGTTTAGTTCAACAGCGCCATGGGGAAAAACGTTCTTTACCACGAACGGGCCAGACCATCGTGACCGCAACTTGCCTGGGAAGAGGTGAAGCCGAGAGTTGTATAGAAGAACTTTTTGCCCGGGATGAAACTCTTTTCGTCGAATGATGCTATCGTGAGCAAGTTTCATCCTCTCCTTTGAAATTTTGGCATTCTCATACGCATCATTGCGTAGTTCTTCTAACTCAATCAATTGTAGCTTCCGGGCTTCACCGGCCTTGTCCAAGGTAAAGTTCAATTGCTTGATTGCCCAATACGCTTTGTGTTCGAGCTCAACAGGGAGGTGACAAGGTTTGCCATACACAAAACGGAAAGGGGACATTCCAAGTTGATTTTTAAACGCGGTACGATAGGCCCAAAGTGCATCGGTCAATCTAAGGGACCAATCTTTCCGGGTAGGATTGACGGTCTTTTCAAGAATGTTCTTGATCTCCCGATTCGCTAGCTCGGCCTGCCCATTCGTTTGTGGGTGATAGGTCGTCCCAACCTTGTGGACGACCCCATACTTTCTCATGAGCTTTTCAAATGGCCTATTGCAAAAGTGCGTGCCATTATCGCTAATTATCGCTTTCGGTGCTCCGAAGCGAGAAAGTATGTGTTCCTGTAGAAACTTAATCACCACTTTGTTGTCATTAGTCTTAGTAGCTATAGCTTCTACCCATTTAGAAACGTAGTCTACCGCGACTAGGATGTATAGGAAACCAAAGGATGGGGGGAAAGGACCCATGAAGTCAATACCCCAACAATCGAATATCTCAATGATGAGTATGGGGGTAAGGGGCATCATGTCGCGTCGAGAAATGGCTCCCATTCGTTGGCACCTATTACATGACTTGCAAGCGTCATTTGCATCCCGGAAGATTGTGGGCCAATAGAGGCCGCATTGCAGAATTTTAGCGGCCGTCTTTTTCGCCGAGAAGTGGCCTCCACATGCTTCCGAATGACAAAACTGGATGACCTTTGGGATCTCGTCATCCGGTACACATCGTCGGATGATTTGGTCGGCGCAATATTTAAAAAGGAAGGGATCATCGTAAAAGAACATGCGCGACCAATTAAGAAACCTCTTCTTATCTTGCGGTGTCCAATCGGGAGGGACGGCTCCCGTGACTAGATAATTTACAATGTCCGCAAACCAGGGAGAAGAAGAGGTGGCAAATAGTTGCTCATCCGGAAAGTGCTCGTCTATGGGTATGGGATCACTAGGTACGTCGGACGAGAGCCGAGATAAGTGGTCGGCCACGACGTTTTCTACTCCTTTCTTGTCTTTGATGGAGAGATTAAACTCTTGTAGGAGTAGGACCCACCTTATGAGGCGCGGCTTGGCGTCTTTCTTCGCGAGTAGATATTTTAAAGCCGCGTGGTCGGTGAAGACAGTGATAGGAGAACCAATGAGATACGATCTGAACTTATCAAGGGCAAAGACCACCGCTAGCAACTCCTTCTCCGTGGTAGAGTAGTTGAGTTGAGGTCCGGCAAGGGTTCGGCTAGCGTAGTAGATGGCATGAGCTTGCTTATCTTTACGTTGGCCCAAAACGGCCCCAATTGCGTAATCGCTCGCATCACACATAAGTTCGAACGGTAGGGACCAATCCGGAACTTGCATGATGGGAGCGGACACGAGCATGTTCTTTAATCTATCAAAGGAGCTTTGGCATGCCTCGGTCCACTCAAACGGGTTATCCTTCATGAGAAGGTTACTTAAGGGTCTAGCGATGGCGCTAAAGTCCTTAATGAACCTTCGATAAAACCCGGCGTGACCCAAGAATGAGCGCACGTCTTTAAGCGATCTCGGTGGGGGAAGGTCAGCTATGACATCTATCTTAGCCCTATCAACTTCTATGCCCTTGGATGATACTATGTGACCAAGAACTATTCCCTCAGTGACCATGAAATGGCACTTCTCCCAATTCAGCACTAAGTTCTTGTCCACACACCGGGTAAGTACTTTTTCCAATTTTTCTAAACAATGATCGAAAGAGGTGCCAAAAACGCTGAAATCGTCCATGAACACCTCGAGTCCTCTCTCGACCATGTCGCTAAATAAGCTCAACATGCACCTTTGAAAGGTCGCGAGTGCATTACACAAGCCAAATGGCATACGTTTGTAGGCAAACGTACCAAACGGGCAAGTGAAAGTCGTCTTCTCTTGGTCAAGTACATCTACCTCAATTTGGTTATATCCGGAATAACCATCAAGGAAGCAATAGTAAGGGTGGCCCGCAACTCTCTCAAGCATTTGATCGATGAATGGCAAGGGGAAATGGTCTTTTCTTGTTCCCGCATTGAGTTTCCGGTAATCAATGCAAACACGCCAACCGGTGGTGGTGCGTTGGGGAACAAGCTCTCCCTTGGTATTCTCAATCACAGTCATACCCGACTTCTTCGGGACGACTTGAATAGGGCTCACCCATTTGCTATCCGAGATTGGGTAGATAATCCCGGCATCCAATAGTTTGATGATCTCGGTTCTCACAACTTCTTTCATATTGGGATTCAGTCTTCTTTGCATTTCTCTAGAGGGCTTGACATCCTCTTCGAGATGTATCTTGTGGGTGCAAATCAAAGGACTGATCCCCTTCAAATCAGCTATACACCAACCAAAAGCACTCTGGTGCTTCCTCAGAATTCTCATCAATTTGCCCTCCTGCCCTTCGTTTAGGCTAGAGGAGATAACAACAGGGAATGTCTCATCCTCTCCTAGGTATGCATATTTGATATGGGAGGGGAGTTTCTTTAATTCGAGGGTTGGAAATTTTTCACTGGAAGGAGCCATATGTATATCCCTCGGAGGTAGTTCCTCGAATCTAGAAACCCAATCAATCTCTCTCACGTCCTCGTCCGACGCACTCTCATTGAGTAATTCTCTCAACCTTCCAACATCCCTCTCGAAGTGGGTAGACGTCCCCTCACACTCATAGCTCGTCGCTAAACATAACTCTAAGGCATCGCCACAAAAAGTTTCCTCGAAGTACTCTTCTACTACCTCATCTATGAGGCTCACCGAGTGAAGGTCATCTTCCTCCCCTGCATTTTGGGCTACGTGGAAGATGTTGGTTTCCAAGGTCATGTTCCCAAAGGTGAGTTGCATTCGCCCATTTCTTGTGTTGATGATGGCATTAGCTGTAGCTAAGAAAGGGCGACCAAGGATGATGGGAACATGGTTGCTTGAGTTAAAGGAGGGCTCCGTGTCCCAAATGACAAAGTCTACTGGGAAGTAGAAAGTATCCACTTGGACGATCACGTCCTCGACTATGCCTCGTGGAATCTTCACTGATCGATCCGCTAATTGGAGAGTGACCTTTGTGGGCTTGAGGTCGCCCAAGTCAAGTTGCCTATAAATGGAGTAAGGAAGTATGTTTACACTTGCTCCCAAGTCAAGTAAGGCTTTCTCAATTTTATTATCTCCAATGATGCATGATATGGTGGGTGCACCGGGATCTTTGAATTTAGGCGGGAGATCATTTAGCAGAATGGAACTCACGTTCTGAGCTAGAAAGACGTTCTTTTTAACTTTCATCCTCCTTTTCACCGTCAACAAATCTTTGATAACTTTGCCGTAGGCTGGAATTTGTTTGATGGCATCAAGGAAGGGTAGATTCAGCTTCACTTGCTTTAGAACTTCTAGCACTTCATCACGTGGAGTCCCTTTTTGAGTAGGAATCAACCTTCGAGGAAATGGTGCTGCGGAGGGTGGTTTAACTACCACCTCAGGCTCACTAGTGCCTTCCTTATCACTCTCGTCCAAGGGGACATCTTCGGCCTCTTTCGTGCCGGGCGAAATCTCCTTGTCTTTTGTTGTGTCGTGTGGAGGAGGTGATAAATCAACGACTCTTCCACTACGAAGAGTGGTCACTGCTTGACATTGCTCCTGATGTTCAGTAGATGTGGAGCTAACACTAGTTTGACCTTGGGGAGGTCGTTGGCCTTGGGCAGGGAATTTTCCCTTCTCTTGGACACTCAACGAGGATTGTATCTTAGACAGGTTTGCATTTAGGTCGCCAATGAGACGATCATACTTGGCATTGGTTGCGGCCTGGCTATTGATGAATTGATTCACAGTATCCTCAAGAGTTCTCCGCTGTGGCGGAATATAATTTCCATGATGTGGTGGTGCTTGCACATGTCCTTGCATGTGTGGAGCTTGTTGAAATTGTTGTGGAGGGGGAGGGGCAACATGTGAAGGAGGGTTCATTGCGGCATGTTGTTGCCCGTAGCTAAAACCGGGATGGTTTTTCCACGAAGGGTTGTATGAATTTCCGTGCGGGGCACCGAAATTACCCTTAAAGCCTCCTATACCATTAACTTGCTCCTGTAATATTACTTTGCAGGCGGGTATCGTCGGGCATTCCTCAGTTGAATGTCCCGCCTCACAAATTGCACACACCTTTTCGATGGGATTCTTGATGGATCCAACTACCTCACATAAATCTCGCAGTCCTCTCTCAATGGTGTCCAACCGACAGTCCGACATCGAATTCTTATCTACGTGGAATAGACCGGATGTCGACGGAGCTGTGGTAGATTGTCGATTTCGGTTTTGAGCGTTCGGATCAGAGGTATCCCAGGATTGGGTAGTCTCGGCAACATACCTCATGTGAAGATCAGCGTCATGGGCATCTAGATCGACAAATGGACCACTTCCCATGGTTTCAACAAGCTGTTTAGAATTAAGATTTAACCCATTATAGATAAAGGAGATGATTTGTGAGGGATCAAATCCATGATGGGGGCACGAAGCCACTAACTCGTTGAAACGTTCATAACATCGATGGAAAGGCTCATTTTCTTGTTGCCTGAATGCTTGAATTTGAGCCTTTATAGAGATTGTTCGATGTGTTGGGAAGAATTTCTTGAGAAATTTAGACTGTAGCTCATTCCAGGATGGAATCGAGCTTGGAGGTAAAGACCATAGCCAAGCTTTGGCTTTATCTTTAAGCGAGAAGGGGAAGAGTTTGAGGCGGATTACCTCTTGTGTGCAGGTTTGATCGTTGAGAGTATCACACACGTCCTCAAATTCCCTTATGTGGAGGTATGGCTTTTCAGAATCCATACCGTGATAATGTGGTAGCGTCTGGATCATCCCATTTTTGAAACGAAATTGCCCGGCATTATACGGGAGTATAATGCATCCCGGAGTGACAGTGCGCTCGGGATATAAGAATTCTCTCAACGGGCGGTACGGAGGCTCTTCCTCACCGGTAGTTGCATTACTGTGCTGCGACATCTCTCTCTCACTCGACGACTCGGCGTTCTCACTGGGTGTGCACGAAGTGTGTCCTACGAAGGAGAAAGGAGTGTTGCTAGAGATGGAGTGTGACGGTGTGGGAGGTGGGATCCAGAAGTGTGGGGCTTGTGGAGTGTGGGGACTGTCAGGATTATACTCAACAAGTGGATTTTCGTGAATGTTGGTTGGAGTATTATGGGGTGTGGGAGTGGTTTCAGAATTTTGCATTAAGCTCAGGAGAGATGATGATTGTGAATCTTTTTGAAGTTTTATTTTTTTATTTTTTTGGATTTTTTTTTTGAATTTTTGGTCAAAGTTTTGGATTAACTCGATCTAATCCTAAGTCTACCTAATTCCCCGGCAACGGCGCCAAAAACTTGACACGACTCAGAATGTGTATCTAAAGTGTGTGCTCTCTAGGCTCAAGTGCAAGCCTATCGTTCAAGTAATAATCCGACAAGTCGGGTATCGATCCTCAGGGAAAAAGGACAACGAAGTTGTGACGACGGGATAAGATTGAGGAATCCTAGCGACGACTCTAAGAAGAAAAGAAAAAGATTGATTTGGCTTTTTGAGATGGATTAAACTAAATGCAATTATGAAAGTATAATGAAAAATGCAACTAACTAAATTATCTAAATGAGGAATGAAGAATTGAATTGAACTTTTTAACTAAATGATGAGAAGACAGGATGGGAATACAATCCCCCAACCCTAGTGTAATGCAGTGACAACGTCCATCATAAATTTATCCGATTAATTCAAACCCGGAATTTAGTACTCCCAAGCATTATGTATACGAGGTTCAAGCCCGCGTCATACCTAATCTGAGGATGAGTAAATCGGTATCGCGGTAATTACACTCAAATTGTACTCTAAATCATCACGAGTACCCATAGGCAAACGAGATATAAAGATCTACAATTCTTATGAAATTACGCGATACGATTTAAATTAATCATTAAATTCAGCGGATCGACGTTATACACATGCACTTAACACATCAGGTTGGGTTCATGCATCCCAACCTTGAAAAACCTAGCCGGACATGTTAATTTGACTAATGCATGAAATAATGGCGTTGCATGTGTAGGAATTCATGATAGAACTAGATAGAAACATGTAAATACGTATTATGAATGCGGAAACAAGTTGAATCAAATAGGAAAAACTTAGCATGCAAGAACAATAATAAGAAACAAGAACTTTGAATTAAAACTAGAAAAGCAAACCCGAAACAATGAATTCTTGAAGTAATTTTAGCCCTTGATGTTCCTAGATGTTCCTCCCCTTTTTCTCTATCAAAAACTCTCTCAAAATAACCCTAAAAGCTGCTCCTAGGTTAATACCTTCGTTCCCCACAAGTTTGGAGTCTTTTAAACCTCATAGGAGACTTGGAGACCAATCCAAATGAAAGACAAAATTCGCGTGTCAGGTACAGCGAACCGGTTCGGGGGTACAGCGAACCGGTTCGCCCCCCCGAACCGGTTCGGGGTGGGGTTCGCATGTACCAGCCTGGACTTGCTCTCAACACTTAGATTTTTTTCTGGTTTTTCTCTCCTTTTCTTGGATTTTTCTTCAACTTCAACTGAGCATAACTTTTCAACCGTAGCTCGGATTTGGGTGCCGTTTTTTCCAGTGTGCTCGTTGTTTCGAGATCTTCAACTTTCCAGAAGGACCCACCTCCAGAATCGGGCTGTAAAATTACGAAAATGCCCTTGAACTTGCCTTCCTAGCTTTTCTTGCACTGTCTTGCTTCCTCCTTTGCACTGCTTGCATAATTAACCTGTAAAACCAATAGGAGAAGCACGAAACACGCAATACTCGCCAAGAAGGTTAGAAGCATAAAAGTGAATCAAATCCATATATGTTACATCATTCGGGTTCACAAAAGTACTGAAATTAGGGGGATAAATATACAATATTTATGCCCAATCACTATACAAATTCATGGGCTAAAAAGAAAGACATGGGGAGTATAATATTAAAATTTTCTGGACAAAACTCTTCACTTCCAATATGTTTTCAACATGGTATCACTGAGAATTCGAACTCTAGATACACTACTAAGTTGTAGAAAATCATATTGTCGACGCGTGGCCACTATTTTTGCAATTTTCAAAGTTAGCATGAATATCCTAATATATTTTTCCCAATAGTGCATGAGGCTGAAAATTTCATACAGTTTTTTATGGGAATCCATTGCTATTTTCCTTTTATTTTCATTGTATTTTCTATTTTTAGTTCTTTTTAGGTCTTTTCCTTCCTTAATTAGTTGTCAAGCACGTTTGGGACTAATTAGGTATTAGTCATTTTAGCTATTACTTGATTAGCAAGTAATACATCTACTATAAATAGGCTTGTATTCTCATTTTTGTACTTACTTCTCAATTCTTGAAATATAAGAAATTCTTTGTTTCTCTCTCTAGAAATCATATTGTCTTGATTTTTAGGTCATTGGCGTATAGTTCACATCAAATTGGTATCAGAGCGAGGTGTTGTTCCTCAATTGGTGTATTGGTTTGTTGGTGTTCAAAAAAATCGTTCACTACTTTCAATGGCCTCGGAGAAGACGACGCGAATTCAAGTTGAGATAAACAAGGAGTTAAGAAAAGGTTTTCAAGAATTGAAGGAGAGCCACCGCGAATTAAACAACAAATTGATGCCATTTTCAACTTTTTTTTGTCCAAATTTCAAAATCGTAACCCCCAAATAGCCCCACCCCCACTTCTGCAACCATTTCCACCCAAGAAACCCCGGAAAACACTCCCCACAACCCCAGAAAACAGCATGGGGATGCCGACAGACGCATTCATCAGATTTCGACACCGGAAATGTTTGTTTTGGGGGCAGCAACTGCCGACCAGAGTCAGAGGTCATTACTACTGCCTCGGACCACCCATATGGTGGCCGACGGAGCCCCACCCACCACGAATCTGCCCCGGCCAACACTGATCTACTCCAGCAGCATGCGTCCGGCCAATTGCAAAGGCTCCGACCTTCTTCCGACCCCAATTGGTGCAATTTCAGTGTTGGATACTTTAGGGCAATACTCCGGCCCTCTGTCCCATGATCAGACCACCCATACGGTGGCTGACGGTATAATTTTTTACCAAGAACCACCCACGATATCTTCTGCCCTAAGTGACACCCTCCCACATGTTCAAGAACTAGGGTTTGAGACCAATAAAATGATTGTTGACCCCAGAGGATGCCGTTTGGATGTTTGACAAGAGAAGCAAGAGGAAGAAGATGGATCTTGAAATCAAGAATTGAAAAAAATTACCCTTCCCCAAATTTTCAAGAAAATATTTTTGCCTCACAAGTCTTTGCGCACATTTTTGGAACTTTTTACGCGATTCTCCAATTTTACAAATTCGAGGACGAACTTTTTTTAAGCCGGGAAAAATGATTGGAATCCATTGTTATTTTCCTTTTATTTTCATTGTATTTTCTATTTTTAATTATTTTTAGGCATTTTCCTTCCTTAATTAGTTGCCAGACATGTTTGGGACTAACTAGGTATTCTTTTATTTCTTAACTGGCTCTTTAGTCATTTTAGCTATTACTAGATTAGCAAGTAATACCCCTACTATAAATAGGCTTGTATTCTCATTTTTGTACTTCTCAATTCTTGAAATATAAGAAATTCTTTGTTTCTCTCTAGAAATCATATTGTCTTGATTTTTAGGTCATTGGCGTGTAGTTCACGTCAAATTGGTATCAGAGCGAGGTGTTGTTCCCCAATTGGTGTATTGGTGTGTTGGTGTTCAAAAAAATTGTGCACTACTTTCAATGGCCTCGGAGAAGACGATGCGAATTCAAGTTGAGATAAACAAGGAGTTAAGAAAAGGTTTTCAAGAATTGAAGGAGAGCCACCGCGAATTAAACAACAAATGGATGCCATTTTCAACTTTTTTTTGTCCAAATTTCAAAACCGTAACCCCCAAATAGCCCCACCCCCACTTCTGCAACCATTTCCACCTAAGAAACCCCGGAAAACACTCCCCACAACCCCAGAAAACAGCATGGGGATGCCGACAGACACATTCATCAGATTTCGACGCCGAAAATGTTTGTTTTGGGGACAGCAACTGCCGACCAGAGTCAGAGGTCATTACTACTGCCTCGGACCACCCATGTGGTGGCCGACGGAGCCCCACCCACCACGAATCTGCCCCCGCCAACACTGATCTACTCCAGCAGCATGCGTCCGGCCAATTGCAAAGGCTCCGACCTTCTTCCGTCCCCAGTTGGTGCAATTTCAGTGTTGGATACTTTAGGGCAATACTCCGGCCCTCTGTCCCATGATCGGACCACCCATACGGTGGCTGACGGTATAATTTTTTACCAAGAACCACCCACGATATCTTCTGCCCTAAGTGACACCCTCCCACATGTTCAAGAACTAGGGTTTGAGACCAATAAAATGATTGTTGACCCCAGAGGATGCCATTTGGATGTTTGACAAGAGAAGCAAGAGGAAGAAGATGGATCTTGAAATCAAAAATTGAAAAAAATTACCCTTCCTCAAATTTTCAAGAAAATATTTTTGCCTCACAAGTCTTTGCGCACATTTTTGGAACTTTTTACGCGATTCTCCAATTTTACAAGTTCGAGGAAGAACTTTTTTTAAGCCGGGAAAAATGATTGGAATCTATTGTTATTTTCCTTTTATTTTCATTGTATTTTCTATTTTTAATTCTTTTTAGGCCTTTTCCTTCCTTAATTAGTTGTCAGGCATGTTTGGGACTAACTAGGTATTCTTTTATTTCTTAACTGGCTCTTTAGTCATTTTAGCTATTACTAGATTAGCAAGTAATACCCCTACTATAAATAGGCTTGTATTCTCATTTTTGTACTTCTCAATTCTTGAAATATAAGAAATTCTTTGTTTCTCTCTAGAAATCATATTGTCTTGATTTTTAGGTCATTGGCGTGTAGTTCACGTCAAATTGGTATCAGAGCGAGGTGTTGTTCCCCAATTGGTGTGTTGGTGTTCAAAAAAATCGTGCACTACTTTCAATGGCCTCGGAGAAGACGATGCGAATTCAAGTTGAGATAAACAAGGAGTTAAGAAAAGGTTTTCAAGAATTGAAGGAGAGCCACCGCGAATTAAACAACAAATGGATGCCATTTTCAACTTTTTTTTGTCCAAATTTCAAAACCGTAACCCCCAAATAGCCCCACCCCCACTTCTGCAACCATTTCCACCTAAGAAACCCCGGAAAACACTCCCCACAACCCCAGAAAACAGCATGGGGATGCCGACAGACACATTCATCAGATTTCGACGCCGGAAATGTTTGTTTTGGGGGCAGCAACTGCCGACCAGAGTCAGAGGTCATTACTACTGCCTCGGACCACCCATATGGTGGCCGACGGAGCCCCACCCACCACGAATCTGCCCCCGCCAACACTGATCTACTCCAGCAGCATGCGTCCGGCCAATTGCAAAGGCTCCGACCTTTTTCCGACCCCAATTGGTGCAATTTCAGTGTTGGATACTTTAGGGCAATACTCCCGCCCTCTGTCCCATGATCGGACCACCCATACGGTGGCTGACGGTATAATTTTTTACCAAGAACCACCCACGATATCTTCTGCCCTAAGTGACACCCTCCCACATGTTCAAGAACTAGGGTTTGAGACCAAGAAAATGATTGTTGACCCCAGAGGATGCCGTTTGGATGTTTGACAAGAGAAGCAAGAGGAAGAAGATGGATCTTGAAATCAAGAATTGAAAAAAATTACCCTTCCTCAAATTTTCAAGAAAATATTTTTGCCTCACAAGTCTTTGCGCACATTTTGGAACTTTTTACGCGATTCTCCAATTTTACAAGTTCGAGGACGAACTTTTTTTAAGCCGAGAAAAATGATTGGAATCCATTGTTATTTTCCTTTTATTTTCATTGTATTTTCTATTTTTAATTCTTTTTAGGCATTTTCCTTCCTTAATTAGTTGTCAGGTTTGTTTGGGACTAACTAGGTATTCTTTTATTTCTTAACTGGCTCTTTAGTCATTTTAGCTATTACTGGATTAGCAAGTAATACCCCTACTATAAATAGGCTTGTATTCTCATTTTTGTACTTCTCAATTCTTGAAATATAAGAAATTCTTTGTTTCTCTCTCTTGAAATCATATTGTCTTGATTTTTAGGTCATTGACTTGTAGTTCACGTAAATTTTATTGAATTATTTAGCGTTTGGGATAGGGTTCTTCCTCCAGTTGACTTTAAGTTTTTATTCGTGTTTAAAACTTGATTGTATACTTGGATCTCATGATATGTGTTACATTTTGAATATTTTACTTGTTAATTCTATAAACGTGATTGTATCATTATTTGCATGTTGATATTATTCATATTTATGGGTATAGATTTTGTCAGAATTTATACATGTTAAATGTGGGAATTTAATCTCTGACAATATAAGATAATTTGAGAGATTGGTTATATGTTTATTATTGTTGATGGTTGATTGACATCCCTTAGCCAAACCACATCTGGATAGGATGTTATATTTGGATTGTTCTTTTACCATGTCTTGTAAGTCCACCATGGCCATGAGTGGGTTATTGGGCCATTGTCAATGAAAAATGAAATAAGAATCCCCCCTAGGACCCCATGCCCAGGCGCTAGGTTCCTTTTCGCTCAATTAGCCACTAGCATTTTTCAGAACACTAATGACAAAAATAACATTATAGGGCTCCCTTACTCAACAAACCTCGAGAAAAAAATCCAAAAATTGGCTCAAAAACAAAATGCAATATTAAAATATATAAAAGGATTTTTTCTTAAGTCGAAACCTAGGAAGGGAAATCGTCATCCATATTCTCTCGCCAAAATTTCAAAGAATAGTATGATATCTAGATGGCAGTAGTCCAAATTTTTCATCAGGCAAATAAAAAAAGGAGGTTTTGGGAAAAGGTCCTCATAGTGCTCAAAGTGTATAAAAATAGGACACTCCATATAATTTTATAAATCTAGTCCCTATACTAAAAATACCATGAAAAATGGTGAAAAATAGTGCCACTGACGCGGACCAAAAAAATAAAGGTATTGTACCAGAGGAACTAGATTTATAAATGCTATTATACCACATGAACTAGATTTATAAACTTGAAAAGCATTGTCCTAAAAATTCAAATATAGAAATGAACATGACCTTTACCTTAATTCTCTATAAAAAAATTATAAAATTTTGCAACCATCTAATAATACTAGTAATCATTTCCAATGATTTATAATCATGTGATTTTTATAAATAGGTGTCGTTTACTATGTAGTCGATAGAATCTATGCGCTTTTTTCTCCAATTGGTCCCATTCAAAAATATTTTTGCTCCAATATGCCCTATTAAAAAACAGGTAGTAAAATTTTCTACATGAGCAACTTGTGCAAATCAAATAGTATACATTTACTACTTGTGTAAATAGATAGTAAAAATGGAATGTAAATATTTATATTTACTACTTGTGTAGACAAATAGTAAATATGGACGGTAGTAATATTTACAACACATGCAAAACACGCAACAGGACCTGTTCGAAACAATTTCGTTTGACGGGAACAATTAGGAAATGTCTTGTGTAAACAAGACTTATTTGGTCAAGCCCCCTTTAATCATTTGCCGATCACAACAAAGCTTTTAAGGTTGAACAAAGTCCCACGTGGATTGGGTTCCTCTGCAGTAACTGTACAGGTGCAGGGCACTATGGAGCCATTTATTTTGCACCGGGATGATACATTTATGATCCCAATGCAATATCAACGACTCCAAAGTGCACTAAATCGCACTATCTGTAGAGAAGCCGGATCCAAACCTTAAACCTATACCAACTCATTCCAACACTACATAGAAAGTAGGAAACTCCATTTTCTGTTGTAAATCGTGGGAACATTTAATTAAATACACAACAATGAAAACTACTTGAAAAAATAGATTTCCACATCTCATCTCATTCTAAATATATTAGCACTTTAGCGATATTTGATTGATTTTCCCAAGAAAGGGGTACTTACTGGGGTACACAGGATGGAATAAGAAACATTACTTAAAGAACGTTCTACTTCTATGTGTCTTCATTAACTCACAAGAAACTCCTAACTAACTAATGGATATTCCCTGTGATATTGTTTATTCTATAACAATAAACCGCTAAATAAAAAGACAATTACAATTAACGTCATCATCTTGATGCGGATGCGGATGCGTAAACAATTTTTTTTCTCGGCATAATGATCAACATACCAACACTATTAACTCTAGTATACCAAGGCCTCCAAATTAGCAGTTTCTACTCAGTAATCACATTTTATATTTCAATCCAGCATTTGAGAATTTGTAGCTCATTCTTAAATTCTCCATAAATCCTAAAGCAATCATCACATTAGCTTCTAGTCACACAAAAAGGAACCACGGGGCACCAGTTTTAGCCCAGTTATGACTCTCAGGTAGACGCTACTGTACCAATTTAACAAAAATTCAGCAAAGATGTGTCTAATATACACAGAGCAAAAGCATACATTGGCACTAGATAGGAGGTGGGTATTGCCTAGCCTGCTGCCGCACCCTTCTCCTGTACTCGGCATTTTCCTGCAAATACCCAAGTTACATTATCCTTAAAAATATTCTTCATTGAAAAAAGGACGAAATGTGGGGTAAAGAACTGAGTCGAACAGTGCAGTTTTTTCTCAAAATGCATCTGAACTACTTTTAATGCGGAAAACCAACTTGAACCATGCATTTTGTTGCACACTCCTAAGAAGCACGGACTCGACACATAATACGGGATCACTCGATTCGGGATACGGGATACATGATTTTCCAAAATGTAGGATACGGATATGCTAGGATACGTTAAATATTTATTATTTTATTTTATATATATTAATGATAAACTTGAATATTTATTATTTTATATATTATTTTATTTTATTTAATGCCATTTCAGAAAACGGTAGAGTGAAATGCCATTTCAGAAAATAGTTGATTTTAACTTAAGAAATGTCATTTCTGAGTGAGGAAGAAATATAAAGAAGGCATAACTTAAGAAATGTCATTTCTGAGTGAGACAAAAAAAGAGAACAAAATTTTTTAAAAAAACGTATCCCAGCGTATCCAGGCCATTTAAAAAATTAAAAAACAAAAATAGGATACTCTAGGATTCGTGTATCTGAGCGTATTCCATAGGTGTCCAAAAAAAATATGTGACCTCCCGAGAGTATCCGTACTTCATAGGCACACACCCTCTATGTGACGTTAAAATCATCTATTATTGTTAGTAACAACCACCCAAAAGGGTAATATGTGAAAGAAAGAAAGAGAAAAAAAAGTGTTGCTCAGGAGAGATTTTGGTATTAAAAATAGTATTAGAAATTTTTATTTTTTTGGGGAAAAAAATTGCATACTTCAATGTGGTTTCCTTGCAAATGGGAACTTACATTATTCTTATGGAGAAGTGCAGAAAAAAATTGAACTATGCATATTTTGCAAGAAACCTTCCTCAACTAATTTTAGTGCTGAAAAAATCCCTGAATTGTTCCTACAAATATCCCCTTTTGGATTATATTAGTATTTTTTTGAAAAAATAATAATGACTTCTAAAGGAGGATTTTTGTACAGAAAATGCACAGTACAGGGAGGTTTGGGCATTAAAAATAATTCAGGGGGTTGCTTGCAAAACCTGCATGGTTCAACTGTATTTTTCTTTTCACTTTCACAAGAAATTCTTCATTAAGAAAATCACCAGATGCTCATTAAGGAATTAAGGGATATTAAGATGGATAAAACCTGAATGAAGAGCTGATAGCCGTCAGTTTGGGCGGGATCAGCAGGGTTAGGTTGGTCCAGCAGATCCTGAATGCCCACTAGAATTTGCTTCACCGTAATGGCTGGTCTCCACCCCTAGATGATAATAATATCCAACCACGATGAATAATCTATAGGTCAAGATTTATAGATGACACGTAGGATGGGAGTACTTACACTGTCCTCGTTGAGGATGGACAAACATACAGTTCCAGAAGGGTAGACATTAGGGTGGAAGAAACCCTGAGGAAGCTTGCACTTTGGGGGTTTGCTAGGATAGTCCTCACTGAAGTAGATTATCAGTGGATAATTCCCACCCTCCCAATCAGTCTGTAAAAATCAAAAAGCAGCATTCCAATGAACTACTAATTTAAAATTGAGGTTCCAACTGGAAGATATCTAATCATAATAGAATAAAAAAAAATCCAGCTAATCACAAAAGAATGGTATACATGTTAGCATGTGATCGAGGTCTTGACAGCTTAAATAGTGGGTTGTCATTAAATTTATAAGCATCACTCTCAAGGGAGGTTTGTGCAGCAGTTGTAAACATACAACAAAATCTTTTATTAAATTATGACAGCTCGAAAAGATAAGTAAACCGGAGGATGCTCTAGTATAATTATTAGTGTCTAAACATTCTTTTGTGACATGAAGATCATGTCAAAATTATCACTCATGTCAGTCTTGTTTTCAAGCATCGTGCTATTCGTGTTTTTAGTCATGTTTTCATGTACTATCATGTTTACTCGGATGTAAAAATTACTAATCGTGTTAGTGGTCTCATGTTGTGTTTTAATTGGGTTATGTTAGTCTTATATAAAAAACACGATTTCGTGTCATTTTATGTTCATGTCTAAATTGTGCTTGTCATGCCAACACACAAAGAAGTTGTGGGATTTTCTGCACTTCTCCCTTTTATTTATTTTCAAACACTTCTCCCTTTTATTTATTTTCAAATGTATCTTTCGCCAATATAAAGGGAACACGCATAAATTGTAATTAATAGTTTGTATGTGCTAAAGCTGTAATTAGATGATAATTAAACCATGTGTTGTTTGGAATGTTGGATATTTATCTATTAATTCTTTTTAACCATATTGCGGGGTTCACCTCCAGATAGCCTACTTTCTTGTCATTATGATGAGGAAACTATTAGGTCCCATTTGATTCGGGTCATTCAAGTGAAAGTATAATAAGTCTCCGCCAACTAAGAAAACTTATGAGTAATACATTTAGGACATGAAGATTTTTTTTTTTTTCATCATTATTGACGGATGAATAAATACACATACTTAGTCACGTCCCAATTTCATCATTAATGTAAGAATATATTGAACTAGTCATATATCACCAAGTTTAATTGTAATACTAAAATTTATACAATTGCCACAAATTTGTATACTAAAATTGTTATACACTCATATATAATCATTTCGAAGTATTTGATGTTAGCAAGTGTATAAAGCAAATGCAAAACATGTTAAAGACGTAAATGAGTAATAACTGTGCAATATTTGTATTTCCACGCCATGAACTTGAAGGAGAATCTAAGACACATGCCCACATCGTTTTAGTCACGCGCTTGACATGATTCATGGTGTTGTAATTTAAGAAAATGTATGTAAGGTATAATATTAACGAGACCTGGGTAGCATTAACAAAATTTATCAATGGGTTGGGACATGAAACTAAAAGAGAATTCAATCTTTGATGTTTTGGAGAAAACCTACCGCAAAGCTTTATTGAGAAATCTTATATTCATCACCCAACCTATGATTGACTCTCAAGCCAACAAAATGAAACTAAGGCAGAAAGGTTCAACTATAATGGATTTAACACATGGCCTTGTATGTTAACAACTGTCTGGAGCTATGATATCTCATAATAAACCACAATAGCATGGGAAATAAATTTTACATCCATACGCTAAACAACAATAATGTTCTCAGCAAACAGCCCTGAACCATAAATACAAGTGTAAATTCTTATTTGTCATAACTTCACACATACGCATGTGTGCACTAACTATTAATAACTTAAGTTCAAGTTGTTTACTACTCTTATTTTCTTTCTTGAACTTGGATGAAGTTGCGCCTAATAAGATTGTTTTGTTTACTTTATATTGTTAAAATATTACAGTCAGCAAGTTCAATACGCACCAATATAATGTTGTGTACTGAATAATTTTTAATTCCTATCTAGTTGGGAGCAGCCTCTCCATATATGGGAGTAAGGCCAGCTGACATCCGCCTCTCCCAAACCCTACAGTTAAGCGGGTACCTTGTGCACTGGGTACGACCTTTATCTAGTTGATCCTTATTGTAAATTTCTGGTTTTCTATAATTATCTATAATTTATTTAGAAATTTTTTGACACTCTAGATAGCTTATCGTTGCACATCGCATTGGTAAATTGGAGGTCCGAGTCATACATTAAAACCACAACTTTTACAGTATAATGATGGATTATATGATGTGATAGCAATTTTGGGGGGCTCCTTAATCTTTTGCCCCAATCTGAATCGTAATAGATAAGACAATTAGGTCTTGTGATCAATTTCATTTATCGTACACATTAAGTATTTTATGTTATATTTTAGTAATTTCTCCCTTGTGCATTGCTTGATGGTTTACAGCATAATGACGACTTATATGATACATCAACTAAGATAGAGTATGAGGCACGTAATGGCAATGAAAAATCGATCCTTCGTCAACGAAAGAACGCTACAATAGTGACAGTTAGGGACAAACTTAAACAAACGAACACATGGACATGATAGCCTAGTTGTTTTCCACATGATAGAACAACCGACACTAGGCTGTATCAAATATTATATACGTATAATAAATGGGGGTGGTGTTTTTTCTCTCTCCCAACTAATGGTCCAGAATGAAAGTTACATATTATATCTGACAGTTCAGGATGGTGCAAAAAGGAGAGGATTTTTTTGTCGCAGAATGGTGATTCTGATCTCAAATGATGATTCGTGTCCACAAAGTTGGCCTTGTAAAGCGACCCTTCAATCCGATATGCAAACAGAGAAACAAGCACAAGGATCATGAAAAAGTACATCAATTAAACTGAATACACACTATTTCCCTCTCTTCCTCTCTATGTTTTCTACAATTCTTTCTTCATAGTAGAGAGCTTTGTTCTAAAAGGCCCGCCTAGGCTTGAGGCTTGAGGCTTGAGGCTTGAGGCTTGAGAGAAACGCATCGCCTACGCCTTATTCTTGGTAAAAAGCTTAAGACACACTTTTGTTTTAAAAAACAAAGGATTAGTTGACAAATATTGGTTATGGAGCATGAATATGAGAAAGATGGCTACCAAACATATGGATATATTTTCAAAATTCAAGGTATGTACTATTTTATTATATTACTAGCCTTCAAATAATTAAAATAATAAAAAAAGGAAAAAAGCCTTTTTACACCTAGGCTCCTAAGGCTTGAGGCTTGACCTCTACGCCTCGACCACGCCTCGCGCCTTTTAGAACCTTGGTAGAGAGAGCAATCTCTATCTTTCTCATGTACATTATATTCACTCGTTCGCTCTCTCTCTCAACCCACTCACCATAACACATCTCTCCTGCTTTCTCAAATCTTTAAAAGACCCAACAGATCTCTCTCTTGATGGTGACGGTGACAGTAAAGTTCTGCGACGGTGAGTATCAGGTTCCTCCAATTGGTTAATCAAAATATTTGCATAGATGATGTTGTTTGGTATTATTCGGGTTTCATAATATAAATAAATTCTACTTTTTTATGCATGGGTTATGGTATTTCTTTCTTCAAATTCTCACGGGTTACGGTTTTCAGCTTTGTTTTCATGACTTGAGAACATTGATCTTCTTCCAAACCGAAAAGCTTAGGGCCTGTTTAGTTGTGAAAAATAGTTTTCCATTTCTATTTTCCATATTTTCTGTTGTAATTTGGCAAAGTATGTCCTCTACATGGGAATAAGAATGTGATTTCATGAAAAATTGTTTTCCAACTTTAGCTAATCTGGAAATCATAAAATATATGTTTTCTAGAATTGCTTAAGTTGAAAAACAGTTTTCCACTCCTTCCCATCTTAATGGCATATTGGCAAAAATATAGAGCAAAAAGTGGCGATGAAAAATGAAAACATTTTCCACAACTAAACGGGCCCTTAGAGTTTTGGTGTTCAAGGTATGATTTCTATCTGTTTTGAACTTCATGTTTTGTTTGTCACTACTGTATAAAAGATGGTAACAAAAGACGGAGAAGTGCACACGTCAGAGAGCATGGTTGTGACACCCAGTGTCGTGTAGCTACAATGCGAGGATGGTGCAATATAGACACAAGGTGTCCCTCGATCTCCATGTCGCTGTTGTTCTTAGAGTCTCTCAGAGCAATTTTTGAAAAACCTTTTTATATTACAGAAAAAAATATCTAGGACCAAGTAAGAACTATAATAAAAGTATATCAAAGGTAACAATTAAAAGGAATAATATTGTTTTTTTTTTCAGGGTCCCTTTGTAATCGTTCTTAATGATTTTAGTGCATAGTTGGGAGAGGAAGTGACTTAATCTAAAAACTAAACTGACGTAAACTATACGTCAATGGCCAAGAAAATAAACTAAACCCTAACTTTTAGAAAGAGAATCATGAGATTTCTTATATTTCAAATAGAGAGCGTCCTCAAATGAGGAATACAAGGGGTATTTAAAGGGCTTAAGAGTCTTTTGCTACTTCAACCCCTAAATACCAAGCAAAAAAAAAAAGAAATACAATTAGAAGAAAATAATAAAAGAAAATACACGAAGAATTAAGCCCTAAAATGGCGCCCATTTCCATCGCTCTCACCCTCTTAAAGCCGAGCTCATCCTCGAGCGTTCAAAAATAAGGGTCTCAAGTAAAAAGGCCAAAAATAGATGTCTAGGCAAGCGCACAGTGGAAGACCCACAAAGTCACCCTCCAAATCAGTGATAAGAGCATGCCGAGGAAGCTCCTCGGACGCGTCTAAATAGTCAGGTGGATGCTCCATGGTCAATAGGGCACGGCGTCATGATAGAGAGCAGTCAGAAGGTCGATGGCCAACATTGCCACAATTGTAGCACTTGAATTGAATGTAGGAGGACCCAAGGGAGGAGTGGTGGTAGTGGTGGAAGTAGAGACGGGAGCCGATACTAGGGAAAAAGCAGGAGGGGAGACATATACAGGTGGGGCTCGTGAGGTCGGAAGAGCTGCTGGAGATGTATGGTAGGTCTCAACCTTTGTCGCATACTCGACCGCTTTCAAAAAGGTTGATATCTTCCTCAAGCCGAGGTCATGCTGAATGTATAACTGAAGTCCTAGAATATAGCGACTGATCCACTGTTCCTCAGACTCCAGGAGGCGAGCCCAGTTACAAAGAAGCTGGAACTGCTCCGTGTACTCCACCACCGTAGATGTACCCTGACGGAGGGATCGGACCCAGGCAAAAAGGTCACGCTCATAGGTCGGCGGTATGAATGAAGTCTGTAGCGCGGCCTTTAGCTCTAGCCATGTCTGGATAGGCGACAGTCTCGCCATCGTCCGACAATAGCAAAGATCGTTCCACCAAACCCGAGCGAATCCCTGAAATTTGGTGGCCACCAGGAGAACACAAGAACGGCCCTGAACCCGCTTGTAATCAAAAAATGTCTCCATCGACGCCAACCAATCTATCATGGCATCCGGTGAGAATGGTCCATCAACCATGGGAACGTCAATGCGTATATCTCCCTAAAGACTCCGAAAAAGCAACTAAAGTGTCGTAGATAGGTAGTCTCCCTCCTAACGAACCTCAAGGCCCATCATATCACCCGGCGCAGGTGCAATATGAGCAGCAGGGATCGGTCACACCTGCGCAGGTGGTGGATGAGGAGGATGAGCATGTAGAACCATAAGAGGTGCTGGGGGCCGCGATTGGGACATGCGCCAATCAAGTGGCCATGCTCTCCACAATAAAAGCACTAACGGTCCCGTAGAGGTACGAAGCCAGGGGACCAGGCGGAAAGGGGTATCCACTCCAAGACGCTATTATGGGTGTCCCCAGTGTCGGAGGATGAGGAGGAGTCGGTGTAGAGCAGGGAAAGATCATGATGGGATGGAATATGATGTGAAGGCGGAGGAGGTGGGACGTATGGTGGTGGATAAGAGCGTATAAGTGGGGGTGGATGAAATGGGTCGAGGTCGGGAGGGACTCTATATGAGGATTGAGTGTCCCGAGATATTTGGGAAACCCATGGGAGTTGAAATATGTATGGGGCTGAGGGGGTGGCACATACCCGGGTTAAATCGAAAATTCGAGTTGGGACAAGTAGATAGGGGGTTGGAAATAGGTGGTTAGGGGTGGGAATTGAGTCGGGTTGGACACGGGAGGACCTCCGGATATATAGCAGAGGACTCAGAAGGCCAAAACGGGGCGGGGCAGAAGATTGAGGCAGCGGGTTTATGGTTATTGGGTTATGGTGGGGAGGGAATGGGGTCGGTTTTGTTTAGGTTAAGTGCAGAAGCAGGGGGGAAAACCATCTGGGGGTTTTGGGGGGGCGGCTAGTAGGGGGACTGGTCTGAGGGAGCTCGGGTGGGGCGGGTTTGGGTCGTAGGGTTGCCGGCAATAACAAAAGTGATTCCCGGGTCAGAAACGGGTAAGGGGATTTTTAGGTTGGTATGGATAAGCATGATTGGGACTAGGGTTTGGAGGCAGGGCAACAAGGGTGGTGTTAGTTTGAGGTTCCAAGGGCAGCGGAAGGTGGTCGGCAGTGGAGCGGGAAGGTTGTAGGGAGGCGAGGAGGGTTAAGGCGGGGGGGTCATTAAGGTTGGGTTTTCACCCAATACAGCCCCGATGGAGGAGCTAAGGTGGTTGGGGGGTGGAGGTGATGGCTGGCCAATGGGGTTAGGGTATAATGAGGTTTGAATTTTGGAGAAGATTTGCAAGAGAGAATCCATTTAATGTTGTTGCCTATCCAATCTTTGCATCAAATCTTGGTTGACCTCTAATAGTTGTTTGGATCTTCTTAGAGCCATCGAAAATAGTGTACGATTTTGATAACTATACATCAATACACCAATCGGGGAGCAACACCTAACTCTGATATCAATTTGACGTAAACTACATGTCTAGCCAAGAATATAACCCAAACACTAACTTTTAGATAGAATCAAGAGATTTCTTATATTTCAAAATCCTCAAATGAGGAATACAAGGGGTATTTAAAGGGGGGGAAGTAGCTTAGGCTCTAAGTTACTCTTCTAATTAAAAATATACCCATAAGAGCCTTTTGCTACTTCAACCCTTAAAAACCAAGTAAAAGAAAAAGAAATACAATTAGAAGAAGATTAAAAAAGAAAATACACAAAGAAAATAAGCCCTAAAATGGGGCTCATTTCCATCATAAGCAACAACATTTAAAGGCCAAAGGCCCAAATTATCTCTCTAATTCATCTCTCCAAATAAAGTAATGATTACAAAAGGATGACGAGCATCTTATTTATAGAATGCAATAGAATAAAGGAGAGAATTCTAGAATGATGATGTCACAAGGTAGTAGCCTCAAAGGTGTGACATCATCTATCTTGAAGCCTCTCAAAATATCTAAATAACAAAAGTATTCGCTTATGCTCCTGCATCACTCTCCCTTACATGAAAAGTCGCCATCCCTATACTAGCGGTAAAAGTCGTGGTCGATGTGTTGCAACGTGGCCTCGATGATCCAAGTGTCTTTGGCCTCGAGCCATCCATGCCACCAGATGAGGAAACAAGTGTAGTCACCAGACAAGGATGCAACCATTTTCGATGCTAGGACACCCTCAACAGGGTCAACGTGGGAACGAACTGGGTGGCCCTCCGCTGGAGGAAGAGGGATTGGGGGAACGTGGGTGAATCAGAAAGGAGAGGGATCTGTCACGTTGAAAGTGCAGTGCATGCGAAATTCTCCGGGTAAGTCAATCTCACACACATTATCCCCGTAACTCTGAATCACGTAGAACAGCCCAATACGTCACATCTAAAGCTTGTGCTCTATGCCTTAGCGACGAGACTTCCGGAGGTAGTCCATGACCACATCATGAGGCTGGAAAACCACAACACATCTGTGGGCGTCAGCATGATCTTTGTAAAATGCATACATACGCTGGGGGCGGGAGCGAACATCAGCGTGGATACCAATCAACCGGGTGGCAAACTTAACGGCTATAGGGATGGCCAGGACCGTGGGAGGGAGCTCAACTAAGTCCAATGATGTGGAGGGTGAGATTCCCAAAACAATTTGGAATGAGGAGAAATGGCATTGTTGAATGCAAATTCGGCTTGCGCAATGATGACATCCCATCGTTACGGAGTTTCGGTGGCTATACAACAGAGTAAATCCCCAACGCTCCAATTAACGACCTCAATCTGGCCATCGATTTTAGGGTGAAAGGTTGTGGCAAACTAGGAGCATCCTAGTAACCCCCATAAAGTCCACCAAAAGTAGCATGTGAAACGGACGTCCTTGTCAGACGTGATGCTACGCGCTACGCCGTGTAGGCGGACAATCTTCAAAAAATAAAAGGGTGGCCACATGTTATGCAACGGTCATACGCGAGCAATGAATAAAGTGTGCCATCTTAGAGAACCGATCGACGACAACGAAGATCGAATCATGCCCCCGAGCGGTCCGAGGAAGTCTAACGATGAAGTCCATGGAAACATTTTGCCAAGAGCGATCTGGAATGGGGAAGGGGGTGTACAAGCCAGCATTGGAGTGTTGCCCCTTGGCCATCTGACAGGTGTTGGCGATGTAGGTGTTCAAGTCCCATCGCAAGATAGGGCAGTAAAACCGCTCTTGCAGGGCCGAATGAGTACAAGCAACGCCCATGTGGCCAACGAGGCCTCCAAAATGAACCTCATAAATGATCTTCGCGAGGAAAGAAGAACCAGGGATGCACAAGCAGTGTCACATAAGAGGAAGTCGTCCTGAAATAGAAAGTCAATCGAAATGTCATTTTGTTGTGAACACTAGGCAAAAATAAGACCAAAATGGGTGTCGAAAGCGTACAAATCTTGTACCTCATCAACCAAAAAACCTAACTGCAGTTGACGACCAAAGCATGACTGCATCGGCTACCTGTTTCTACTTCCCGAGTTTGTAATGAAGCTGGAAGGTGTAGTGTTGGAGTTGGGTTGTCCACTTGGTATGTTTTTTGCTAATACGGCGCTGGCTATGACAAATTCCTTGTGTATGACATAGGATTGTAAAAGCTTTAGAGCTTTAGTGATGACGTAAAACTCAAAATAATAGGCCGAATAATTCATGGTGACCCCCAAGAGCTTCTAACTAACGAACTCTATTAGCTTCCCGTTCTGGCTCAAAATAGCGTCGACGCCTGTCATGCAGGCATCACAAGACAACTCGAAAAGTTGGGAGGATTCTGAGAGTGCCAAAACCGGAGCAGTGGTCATGAGTGTCTTAATGCATCAGAAGGCAAGATCGGCCCGCATCAATATATCAAAACTCTGCGCTAGAAGAAGTACTCAGCAAGTCCGTGATTGGGGTTATAACGGTGCTAAACCCGACAATGAAGCGACGATAGAAGCCTTCGAGACCGTGGAAACTGCAAACCTGTGAAACACAAGTCGAAGTAGGCAAATCCCCAATAGCCTAGATCTTGGAAGAATCACTCGCACACCTTCGTCAAAGACTACATAACCTAAAAAGGTGCCAAAGACAGGACTACGAACATACACTGCAAGGACAAATTTCCAATTTAGTCAATTTGTTTGTAATTGGCTTAATTCCAGATAAAACATTTGAGTCGTAGGTTAGGCTTTGTATTGTCGATCTCATAAGCTCATGACATGTGATGGAAATTAGGATTAATTTAGAATTTTCTTGAATTTTTTATTTCACTGTATTTTTTCTTTTATTAATTGTTCGGTATTTTTTGTTACATTTTTAATTGTAGCAAGGGTTAAGAGGAAGCTTCTAGAATATTATATTTTAGTATGTGATGTAATTAAAGGTAATTAATGACCCATGTGACATCACATGGGTCAAGACTCTTTCAACCAATAAGAGCTTAGGAGACCCCTTCTAGAATCTTCTCTCCTCTCTTATAAATACCCATTTGAGCCTCATTTGTAGAGGACCTTCACTTTGATATACAAGACACTTTTAGATTCTCTCTAGAATTTGTTGTTTGTATTAGTTTTGGGCCTTTTGACGTGTGGTTTACATCAAACTGGTATCAAAGTAAGGTGTCGTTCCCCGATTGGTGTATTAGTGTGTAAATTATCAATAAAATCGTACACTACACTTTCGATGGCCCCGAAAAATCAAAACAACATCAAGAAGAGATTCAAAAATTGAGACAAAAAATTGACGAATAAGCACAACAACTAACCCTAATGTCCCAAGAACTCAACCAAAACTTTTAAAACCCTCTTCCGCCTCTTTAACAAAATGCCACCACCTACCGCCGCGATCGAACCAACAGAGCCGGCCTCCCTATGACCCAGAAAAGAACCCCTCGGCAATCCGGATATCACCGTAAAAATAAGAACTTCTGAACCCTTCGGCGACGAGCCCTTCGATAACTCGAATCTCCCCAAGAAAACACCATTCGAGACCCTCGGTGGATTTCCTCAACCCCAAACACCATCTCTAACCCAAAGTGCTATCCTACCCCAAATCAAAACCCTAGATCCCAAATCAAACCACACCCAATTCTACCTAACCCTTTGAATTTCTTGCCAATTTTGGGGGGGTTTCTTGCAAGTAGGTACACGAGTCGCGAACGAGGTCCCCCCCCCCCCCCCCCCCCCCCGTTTCAAGTAGAAGAATTCATGGAAGGAGGCCTAGTCGCATTGCCATTTACCCTTCACGCTGGAGACGAACTTTTTAAAGCCGGGGAGGATGATGAAAATTAGGGTTATTTTTTTATTTCGTTGTATTTTTCCTTTAATTAGTTATTTGGTATTTTTGTTACATTTCGAATTATAGTATGGGTTGAGAGGAAGCTTATAGAAGGTTATATTTTAACATGTGATGTAATTGAAGGTAGTTAATGACACATGGGTCAAGACTCTTTCAACCAATAGGAGCTTAATAGACCCCTTCTAGAATATTCTCTCCTCTCTTATAAATACCCATATAAGCTTCATTTGTAGATGACCTTCACTTTGAAGTACAAGACACTTTTTAGATTCTCTCTCTATAATTTGTTGTTTGTTTTAGTTTAGGCTCTTGGACGTGTAGTTTACATCAACATGTTTGATGAAGACGTAGAGGCAAAGGTTCAAAGTGGATACGCATCGTGCCGTGTTTTGTGCCAAGTTGTCTTCACGTTTCCCGAGGATCTCGCATGTATGGATGCATTTAGAATATGATCCTTGGAAATTTATTTTGGGTGATTTGTTTTTGAACAAAATCGTTTGAAACTTTTTTAAATTGTTTTTGGAGAAAAAAAAAATTCCGAGTTCGTTAGAACGAGTTTTAAACCTTATTGGAACGAAGAGTAAATTTAGTTGGAACGAATTTTTACCTCATTGGAACGACTTTTGGAACCTCGTTAGAATGGACATCTAAGGAACATCAAACGGGCATTTTCTGTCAAACAGAAGGGCACCCGTTGGAAGCTCGTTGGAAGTTCGTTGGAACGAAAAAACTTGTTCGTTCGAACAAACCGGGGTTTCGTTAGAACGAAGTAAGCCTTTCGTTCATTTCGTTCAAACGAACTATAGGTTTTCGTTCGAACGAGTTCACCACCTCGAAATTCCTGTTTTACTATTTATAGGCGTGCTGGACTCGGATTTTTTAAGATCTTTTGACGAAAAACAAATTCCTATCTATATACCAAAGCTCCAAAACCCGAGTTTCATCCAAACCGTTTAAAGATCCCAGTTTCCATATTCTTATGCTTTGAGATCTTTGTGTTGGGCACCAAAGTTTGTTTCTCATCATCTTGGATTGAGGAAAGGTTTCGTGCGATGGACTCCGTACTTGTGGTTTTGCTGTGTTACGGTGATTCCGTATTCCGATTCCGTAAACGATTGTTGAGCCTCATCGATAGATATCGAGATGCGTGTGGATTCACGTGTTGTGACAACTAGCGTGGGTGGAATCTTGCGTTGCACTGTAGAGGACAGGTAGAAGATAAAAGAGCAGGCTTGCAAGGGAGACGAGTCGTTGAGCAAGTCTATTGTGTAGTCTTTGTAAAACTTTATCACAGTGATCTGTTTGGAGCGTCCAAGCTTTTCCCCGTTGTGGGTTTTCCTCGTACATCGGCGGGTTGTGCGATTGTTTTACTTATTGTATCTCCTAATCATCTAGATGCATCTTTTAGGTTAAAAAGATAAAATTGGATAAATCGGTTTATCGCTACAACTCGGTTAAAATTGGTGCACATATTTTGTTGGGTTAATCTGTTTAAAGTTTTATTCATTGAATTTGAAAAATATAAAAATAGACTTTTGTTTTGCAAGACCATCCCTGCCTAATCACTATCTGGCCTTCTCAAATTGATATCAGAGTTAGAACACAAAGTTATCGTGTTTAGATCAGGTGTTTTTAATCATGAATATTGGTGATTTTGATGGTCTTAAAGCCCCGATGTTTGATGAGTCAAACTACGCATACTAAAAATTGAATATGAAATCAACATTTAAGGCTATAGATGAGCGGGTATGGCAAGCGGTTTTACATAGTTGGTCCCCACCTACAAGCTTAGTTGGAGAGAATAGAATACTCAAACCCGTATAATCATGAAGTGAGGTTGAGCATAGGTTAACAAATTATAACTCGCATGATTTAAATGTTCTGTTATGTTATGTTACCCCGGAGGAGTTTCGTCGTATTAAGACTTGTAAGACGTCTAAAGAGGCTTAGGACATACTACAACTCACCTATGAAGGAACTAGTGCGGCTAATTAAAGATGACAAGTGTGGAATCTATGTCGAAAAAGTTGGATAAAATGTTAGGCACCGTCCAAATTAAAGATGACAAGTGTGGGATTGGCTTCAATGATGAAAATGCTTCCACTAACCAAGCCAAGCCCATGCATTTGAGAGAGTCAACCGTTGATAGGAACATTAGAAAAGGTCAACCCTTAGGTAACACCCCTCGTCGTGTCTACACATGCACACATTGCAGTAGGAAAGGTCACCTTAGACATTTTTGTTTTGATCTTAAAAGCAGTCCTAGAATGTCCAAGTCTAGAGTCACCAAGATTCCCAAAACCCAAGAGCGTCACGTTACGCCTATGTGGGTTAGGAAATCGAATTTGGACGCTTTACATATTAAACTTGTTGATTCTCATTTGCTTACACATGATACTTCCCATACTATATTAAATGGTTGATTGTGTTCGCATGTTTATATACACTAGTTTTATAAATTGGTATTTTTTGAAAAATATTTGAAAAACTCAAAAAGATTTTTGGTTTGTGTAGGTTAGTTTTACACATTCGGTGTGGCATATTAGTGTGTTTAATTCCAAATCCATTCCATGTTCCATGTGTATATAACATTTGTTAATGACTTTCAATACTTTAATTGTTCTTAATCATGCGTACATAGAGTCGTTTCGATTTTGGTTCACTTAATGGACTCGCTTTGTATATGCCTTCGCACACATATGTATGAGCTCTTTTGAATTTTGACTTCACATGTTATATTTGAGCCTTGTGAGATGTTCTTCCATTAATCTTGTCATCTACATATTTGTTATCCATGAGGGATTTGTGCATGTAAGAACCGTTGCCCGTAAGATTGATTGATTTTTTTAAAAATATGAGGGTGCACGGGAAATGGCTACGAAATGAGCAAATCTCCTTTACGAGAAAGCCACCGTTGGCAAGAGCCTAATATAAAAGATTAGAGGTAATAAAAACTGAAAAATGACCAAGGACAACTAATTTGTTTGTTTGATTTTAAAAAATGATAGCTTCGAAAGAATTTAGTGAAAAAATATGATATATGTTTCGCTTTTGAGGGTGTTATAGTTGAAGACCAACGGGTTTGCACAATGAATCCTAGTTATACTTATCATGTCATGACACTATTGATTTGTAAAAACATCAATATTCTAGGGGGGGGGGGGTTTCTAGGTTTGTGTACATTGTGCTTGTTTGTTCATACAGTTCACTTTATCTTGTCACTTGAGACTAAATCTTAGTTTGATGAAGTTTTGCGGTCAAATAAAACTCCCTAAATATGTTCGAGTGTTCGGGTCATAATTCATTTGTATCTAGCTTACACCTATTCAGTCCATCCCACATGTTTAGACACATCGATTATATGCTAGTGTGTAAAGCTTATGTGTTTTGCGTCAGTTTTTGTGGTTGTTTGTACCTATTTATATCTGGCGATGTCATTAGTATGTTTTGCATATTTATATATATGGTATCATTTTGTTTTGATTCTTTGCGTTTGCATTTAATCCATGTATGTCATATGCTTTATCTTTAGATTATATTGGGCATGCTATATAATTATATTGATATCTATTGTTCATTGTTGGCATTGATATCTCATGCTTTCTTGTTTATTCAAGTTAGTATCTTATTTGCAACGATATTGATATTGGTGGATCATTGTTTGGATTATTTGTGCTTGTGTTGTCATGACGTGTTTTGTTGCACTTTACACCATTGCATGATTTTATTACTTCCTCTCTATTTCTCTTGGTATTATTCTCACAAATTTAGGGGGAGATTTGGTTTATAGAGGAGAAATAGTTTATGCATTCTTACTTTGTTTATTCCTAAATAAAAAAAAAAGAGAAATGATACCTTTCCTTTCATGATTTGGAACTTTATCTTAGGGAGAGACGTCTTACCTAGGTTGAGATTGTTTATACATAAGGAGAATTTTAGTTCGTGTTCTAAAAGGCCCGCCTAGGTTTGAGGCTTGAGAGAAACGCATCGCCTACGCCTTATTCTTGGTAAAAGGCTTAAGGCACACTTTTTTTTTTAAAACAAAGGATTAGTTGACAAATATTGGTTATGGAGCATGAATATGAGAAAGATGGCTACCAAACATATGGATATATTTTAAAAATTCCAGGTATGTATTATTTTATTATATTACTAGCCTTAGAATAATTAAAATAATAAAAAAAGGAAAAATGCCTTTTTACGCCTAGGCGCGCTTAGGCTCGTAAGGCTTGAGGCTTGACCTCTATGCCTCGATCACGCCTCGCGCCCTTGATTTTAGTCTTATGCAGATTTTAGTCTTATGCAGATTTTATACTTGTTATATTCTCTTTACATTTGAAGGTGTGTTTAAGTGTGCAGGTTTAAAACATGCGGCAAAGTTTACAAGCATGCAAAGTTACTCAGCGTATTTGTTTGTCGAGCGTCTGTACTCTTTTTTCCTTTTGGGATTGGGGATCGAGTATTTTTAGTGAGCTTGACGGCCCATAGGGTTTTTGTGTGGGTTTTGTCCCAGAATAGCCGAAGGGGGAGATTTAAGGACAAATTTACAATTAAATCAATTTGTTTGTAATTAGCTTAATTTCAAACAAAACATTTGAGTCATAGGTGACATGTTTGATGAAGACGTAGCAGCAAAGCTTCAAAGTGGATACGACTCGTGTCGTGTTTCGTACCAAATTTCTCTTCACGTTTCCCGAGAATCTCGCATGTATGGATGCATTTAGAATATGATCCTTGGAAATTTATTTTGGGTGATTTGTTTTTGAACAAAATCGTTTGAAATTTTTTTTAAAATAATTTTTGGAGAAAATCATCTTTTGTTTCTCAGTTTGTTGGAACGAATAGTGAATTTCGTTGGAACAAAGTTTTACCTCATTGGAAAGACTTTTGGAACCACATTAGAACGGACATCTAACGAACATCAAACGGGCACTCTCTGTCGAATAGAAGGGTACCCATTGGAAGCTCGTTGAAACGAAAAGCATGTTCGTTCGAACGAATCGGGTTTTCGTTAGAACGAAGTAAGCATTTCATTCAAACGAAGTAAGCATTTCGTTCGAACGAACTATAGGGTTTCGTTCGAACGAGTTCGCCGCCTCGGAATTCGTGTTTTACTCTTTATAAGCGTGCTAGGCTCAGATTTTTTAAGAACTTTTGGTGAAAAACGAATTCCAATTTGTATACCGAAGTTCTAATACCCTAGTTTCACCCAAATCGTTTAAAGATCCAAGTTTCCATATTCTTATGCTTTGAGATCTTTCTGTTGGGCATTAAAATTTATTTCTCATCATCTTGGATTGAGAAAAGGTTTCGCGCAGTGGTCTCCGTACTTGTGGTTTGTTGTGTTGTGTTGTGGTGAAGAAGCGGTGGTTCCTTCTTTCGATTCCATAAGCGATTGTTGAGTCTCATCGATGGATACCAAGACGCGTGTGGATTCATGTGTTGTGGCAAATCTGCGTTGCACTGTGAAGGAGAGGTAGAAAATAGAAGAGCGTGAAGGCTTGTGAGGGAGAGGAGTGGTTGAGTAAGTTTACCTAAAACCTTATCATAGTGATCTCTTTGGCTGGACCGCCCCCAAGGTTTTTCCCGTTGTGCGATTTTCCTCGTACATCGGCGTGCGATTGTTTTACTTTACCTAAAACCTTATCATAGTGATCTCTTGGGCTGGACCTCGTTGTGGATTTTCCGGTAGTGGGGTAGGTTGGGCAAGAAAGCCACGGGCACAAAGTCAATGGCATGTTGATTGTCACAAAGTGGTGGAGCTCATACGATGGGGTACATACGTCCGAGTAGGAGACAAAGAGGTCCTTAATCTCTGGTGGTGTGTCGGTGTCTTGTGTACCAATCGAGCTAATGAGCATATAACACAATCCACTCTCCTCTGCCTCAGTGGATAGGGCAATGTGAGAAATAATGAGGGTGGATGGTCGTGGTGCATCGACTGAAGCTGGAACTATTGACCTTGGTGTTGGAAGGTGTAGGTGTTGGCGCAACCATCATGAGAACTCGAATGGTCGAACTGCTAAGGCTTGCCCAACAGAAAATGGCAAACACGCATATCAACAACTGTGCAAAGTACCTCGTCGGCATATGATAGGATGGAGAACGACACACGACACTGTCGACTTGGGGCTATGGATTTGCCACTTCCCAACCACCCAATACGACATAGTTTGGCGAGAGGATCTGTACACAGTCCCAACTTATCGACCATCTCTTGGCGACGAAGTTGTCGCTGGCTCCTGCGTCGATAATAACGGTACACAAGCGCACATTGGATGTGCAACAGGTGAGAAAATACTTCTTCGCAACCAAATGGAATCACTGGAAGGATCAGATTTGCTGATGAGGGCATGGGACAATGTGGCCTATTAGGTAGAGAGGTTTTTGGGAGGAGGGTACAAGAGTAAGGACGACACCCTGGTGATGACAAAAAGTTTCGCTTTGTAGACAAATGGAGCAAACTTCCAAAATAGGGATATGAGAGGTAGAATCCCCAATAACAGGCAGCCGGTGTAAAGGTGGGTGAGGTCGAGACTGTTTTGGTCTGAATGGGGCTCGGTAGTGGGACTCGACAGCAAAACGCTGTCAGATTGGGTCAGCTAGGGCTGGACTCGATGGATTTCGGTATTGGAGGGTTGTTAGGCGTCAGATCTGGGTCGGAAGGAGACTGTTGGTTTGGATGGGTTAGATTTAGGGCGTGAAGTTAGGGTTTGATTTGTACGTGGGGAAATCCCAAGTGGATCTGCTACAACAACGGTTCTATCCTCATATTTAGCTCGGCAGGACTCGAACCAAGTTTTCTGGGAAGGGTGAGATGTCGAGGGTGATCAAAATTATCCAGAGGAGTTGAAGGTGAGGCGAGCTCATCAGGGGACGGGATTTGGTTGGGTGGCTTGGGGGAAGAGTCACTATAGCTTTCTAGACCTTAACATTCATGGTATAGTTCGGAGTTGAGCGATGGAGGTTCGGACCTGATCGGAAGGGCTTCACTGATTGGAGTTGAAGCACATGGGGTTGGAGGCGGCTTACTAGGCTTGGGGTTGGAGATGGCAACAATAGTTGATGCAGTAAGGGTCTCGACACTAGTCTGTAAGGTGGTTGCTTCCATGATTGCGAGGCTAGGGTTTCGGCGACATGGGTGGCTAGTTGAGGTGTCGGTGAAGATTCACAAATCATCTAGGTGGCTCCACCCAACATCCCAATCATTGATATCCATCTTAAATACCCCATGACGAACATGGCTCTAATACCAATTTGATGCGTAATTGAGTTTAATCTTTTTTTAAAAAAACATTTAAAGGCCAAAGGCCCAATTTATCTCTCTAATTCATCTCTGAAAATAAGTAGTCAATACAAAAGGTTAAGGAGCATCCTATTTATCGAGTGCAATGGAATAAAGGCGAGGGTTCTAGAATAATGATGTCACAAGGTATTGCCTCAAAGGTGATGGGAATAAGGGTTACGAAAGGAGATTTTCTTATGTGAACAGTTCTCGTTATTGTTCACGCGTGAATACTACCAGCTAAAAAATATTTTTTCTTATAGTAATTATCTAGTATTAGTTAAGATATTATTTAAATAAGGCAGTAAATTTATAGTAGGATATTTATTTAGTTTCCTTATATAACTAGGTTTTTTCCTCTTCAAGGACGTAAAATTTATAGATAAAGGCATTATGCTAGGGTTTTAAATTAATTTTAACAGATTGAGAGTTTTAGCTGATTTCTTTATTTGAGAATATCGTGTGTTGAAATTCTGCTGCGTGTTACATCAAAGTGGTATCAGAGCCATTCGCTCTTGATATTAACCTATTCATGTGTGCGTTTATCAAATTGTGTGTATTCGTGGATTTTCAGTCACCATGCCTTCGAAGACAAGAAAGATGACGGAATTCAAAGAGGCCATGACCTCCATGATGGAACGGATTGAAGCTAGGGCCTAAGCCGTTGTAGCAAGGGCTCAAGCCGCCGAAGCAGCCATAACCCAGGCAACCGCATCCTCGTACAATCGCTCCTCTCATGAATCTCCAGCCAATCGACAATACAGGGGCTCCTCCTAGTGGCCGCCGACACTGCCACGTCTGTCGCATAAGCCCTGAAGCTAGTGCTGCCAACCAAAATAGACCCAGTCGTGGCCTCGTCAAGTGAAACCCAAGCCATGGTCCACCCCGATGTCTCAAACGCAGAATTTCTGGCCATAGTTGAGGCCCAGGTAGAGGCGGAGTAGCTCGTGAAATCTCGCGTCATAGCTATAAAAGTCGCAGGCAAGGCCCCTGATCGTTATGGTAATGTTTCAGCCCTTATGTTTCCTCCTCAATTTTCCACGCCTAAGAACGTCATGGTTAGCGGGGAGATTATTGAAGAAAGTGACCGTTCAGGAAAGACACTCAACTTAGGCCCTCTTGAACCGTGGCGTGTGCAACAAGAGCCAAGCCCTAAATGTACTGTCATTCCCATTAAGCCTATGGTGGACCAACAGGTAGTAGGGAAAGGGTCTTATGCAAAGTTGGTGTCAAACGAAGAACGAGTTTGCAATAGGTGCAAACAATTAGGACATGTGCAGGTTGAATGCCCCAAGCAAGGAAAATCGGGGAGATTGGTTAAGTCCAAGGCTAAAAATACGCCCAAACAGCAATGCTACAAACCAGGGGGCTCGTCCCCCAAGTCTTCTCCATCGCCAGGTGAAGTTTCAGGAGTGGAAGCAACAATGAGTCTTTCAGAGAGGAGCATAGAAATCAGATTCGGATGAGCAAAGGCACACAATATTTGTATGCTTCTACGGACTTTGGGGAAGTCTTCTAAAAATGGGATATGCCTAGAAGTGCCGCAGTTCGAAGGAAAAATGGAGATATATGTGTTGACTGGGCTGATGCTATGGAGAAAGCTTTTGAATTTAAAGATTTCTGTGGCGAGAAACGTGCTCTATTCTCTGCTACAAAATCTATTGGTAATGCTCGTGTATGGTGGAACGCTTTATGTCAATTTCGGCGGGAGTTGGACAAGGAACCTATAAGATCATGGACGAAGATGACAGAGTAATTGAAAAGAGCTTTTATCCCGTTGTGCTATAAGCGGGATTTATTCATGCGCGTGCAAAATCACCGCAAAAACCTTTCATCAGTAAGAGAGTACACAGATGACTTCCATCATCTCTACACTCAGGCTAATCTTCAGGAGAGTGAGGACCAAAAAGTAAGTCGTTATATTAATGGTCTCCAAGATAAGACAAAGGCGGAATTGCTATTGAGGGGCATACCGAATCTTTAAAAAGATGTTGACAACACAAAGAGGATGGAATACCTTTGGGTTCAGGATGGGATCTCGCCTACCCCCCGCTATTTCCGTTGGTACTAAGACTAATATGACATCGTCAAATACAACTTTCAAGTGCTATTGGTGTGGAGTGATTGGTCATAAAATGTCGGAGTGTCCGAAGAAGAAGAAGTCCGTCCTCATTGCCAAAGGGGAACAAACTGAGATTGAACCAGAGGTTCATGAGCAGCATACCTTAATCACTCGAATCCGCCACCAGAGACAGACGGCATACCGCTTTGAAGCTCGGGATGAGCTTTTTTTAGGAGGAGGGAGTGATGGGAGCAAGGGCGGGAAAAGGAGATTTTCTTATGTGAACAGTGCCCGTTGATAGTAATTATCTAATATTACTTAAGATATTATTTAAATAAGGTAGTAGATTTATATTAGAATATTTATTTAGTTTCCTTATGTAACAACGTTTCTTCTTCTTCAAGGATGTAAAGCCTATAAATAATGGCATTAGACTAGGGTTTTAAACTATTTTTTATCAGATTAAAAGTTTTAGTTGATTTCTTATTTGAGAATATCATGTGTGTTGAAATCCCGATGCGTTTTACATCAAAAGGTGTGACATCATCTATCTAGAAATCTCTCAAAATATCTAAATGACAAAGTACAAAAGTAGCCCTGTTCAGCAGAAAAGTGAGTTTTTTCAACTTCTCGGTGGAAGAAGTTGTGCATGTTTGTTTGATGGTGTTGTGCTCAAGTTGTTATTATTTTCAATTAAAGATATTATTATTGCTTTAAGATATTTGTTCTTAATAAAATGACATCAAGATATTAATCATTGTGTATAAAAAGTGTTGTCCATTTCCTGTTTGGATAACATGATATTGATTTCACATTTTCCTTGCTTAGTATATCCCGAAATAAAAATGTTTTGGGGTTTATTTTGTGTTTATCCAGTTTTCATGGGTGCTTTTGAATTTACAGTAAGGTTAAAAATCGGGCCCGTTTGGTTATGTATTCAGAAAACTCGATTTAAACACTGTTAAAATTCAGTTTTCTGTGTTTATAAATACTGGTGTACGTTTGGTAACTTGTTTTTGAAAACAATTTTTCTAAAAATTTGACAAAATTAACAAACATGTATATTTATATTATACATGTGTGTGTGTGTGTGTGTGTATTATAAATACATGGATTGATAATATTATTTTATACATAGTTACTATACGTATATTTTATATTATTCAATACATTATGTAAGTATCATGTATGTATTGCTAATATTATTTAACATACGAATCTTAATATATAATATAATTTAATATACATATACATATACGTAATTGTGTGTACATGTAAATATATATTTTTTATTTATTAGAATTACACACATATTAATGTATTATGTATGTATATCATATATTAAGGTATAAATGCATAAAAATATTAAGAATGAATAATTCTGAGTTGAAAAATTAATAACAGAATTTAGAAAACACTGTTTTATTGTTTTCTAAAAAACTTGATTATAATACACAAATATTATAATTCAGTATTTATAAACAGGTGTGCCAAATGCAAATTCTTATCGGAATTGTATTTAAACACAAAAAAACGAATTATAATTGATAACCAAACAAGCCCTTGAGTAGTATAAATCCTCACTAGGGTGTTTTAGTTTAAGTTTTAACGACTCTTTGCTATGTCTCTGAATGAATATTTGCAGCGTTTTGTAAGGGTGAGACCCTTTCTACTCTGGCCACAACATCATTTGATGAGAACTCTTTTCTACATGGTATGTCACTCTTGTTTGTCACTTTTTTATTGATTCTCTACATTTTCTCTTCCACTTAGATTTCCTTTTAATAAAATCAGTTATTTGTGGTGTGGTGTGGTTTTTAGATTAGGATATGGGTGGATAATGAAGGCAGGCTTATTGGCATTAACATTATGGCCTGATTTTAGTGGTTTTTGTGACGTGGATATTCCTCCGCCTCTCTCTGTGTTCTTCACACCTTATCAAGGAACGGCTTCTTTTGTTTTTTTGGATTTTTCAGTTTTGGTTTGGAGCTTTTTAGGGCTTTAAAAACATTGACTATATGTGATTATTTGAGACAGAAGTTGTTTAGTTATGGGTGGTTGGAGATTCTCTATTCCTGGAGCTTGAAGTCTAAACTTACAGCATGATGGCCGTTTAAATTATTTCATGTATTCGTTCAATTCCATTATTCAATTTCATCAACATACTATTTAATATTCAATTAATGAGTGATGCGCATACCACATATACACAATTCTAATGTCCCTGATGTATGTTTATTTTGTGAAATTATAAAAATTGAGGGGGTTTTAAGGTAATCTCTGAATTAGAAGGAGCTTTGCCAATTAGCAGAAGAAACTCAAAAGAAGGAAGCAGCATGAAGACAGCGAGACAGCTCAGTGATAGAACTTAGCTAGGAAACTTGCTAAGAGAGCTCTTCTTTATCTTATGTTTTTTACTTAGTCAAATTGTATCTTTTAAATTATATTGATTGTAATGTTGTAACGATTGTAATATTAAGGATGAGGTCAAACGGTACTCGCGAGAGACCATGCTAGGTTTGGGAGAGCTTACATGCTCTATCGAATGACCTCACCGTGGAAACTTCAGAGGGACTTGGTTTGGAGGATTGAAAAGTGAGGCAGCGTTAAGGCTTGTCTTGACCATCTTAGATACACCTGGTAAAACACCGAGAGACCTTTTACCATGGAATCTTGTGCAGAGTAACATTGAGTTCCATCGTATATTGAGCTTTGGGCCAAACAGCCCTCTACCAAATGTCACATATACTTTGGGTGATGTCACTCGCCACCTACCCACTGTCCAATCCGAACTTGAGTAAACCACTGTGGTGTCAGACGGGTTGGTGAGCCACCACTGCTGTGACAGTCTTCTGATGCACAGTCGGTACTCTTCTGACCCATCAGGCATTTAATGCTTGAGACTTAAAATGTGAGAGGAATGTCTTTCACATTAATGAGGACCGAGACATCTCGGGAAGAGTATGGGGCTATTTATTGGTCTCAACCACTTCTGAGAAGGAGAGAGTTCTTTCTAGAGAGAGAAAACACATTGAAAACAAAAGAATTATTGCACACCAGAGTATTATCCACCCACCATTTACATTTATTGCGAAACTTTTATTAGCTAACTAGGGAGATATTGGAGGTTGTTAGTGTGTTGACTGTCAGCCAAGGTGTATCTTACTTCTCTCTCCCTTGAATGAGTTGTTTCTGAAGTCCTTTTAATATTATTTGAGTTATATATGAGAGATCTGTAAGTACAATCGGGGTTACGCCTATTTTTGTATTATCATACTCCCAGCCTTCAAGGGGGACTACCCTATTACAAAAAGAATTATAGAGGTTTTCATGAAAAAAAGAATTCACACAAAATGTGTAGAAGTCAAATTAGGGGGGAAAAAAAAGTCACGGTCTCGCTAAAAATGATTCAGTCAATTAGTTATTCACACCTTTAAATAAAACCATACGAAATTTTAAATGTAACGCATACACGGAGTAATAATCGGCGCAAGAGAATGTGTGTAAAAGAGGCATATGTCCAATCAGTATCAGGAACAATATAGACCTCAAAAACAATATTTTTAAGGCTGCTACTTGAACCTTAGACCATTCCAAAGGTCCAATCAGATACAGTGTAATAACAAAGTAAATGCTCAATTCACATATGATAAGTAGGCAAATTGTGAGGATAATATAATTGATATGTAACCAAACTGGTTACAAACACTAATAAAGAAGTGCTAGCACGACATAAAAAGGGGAAAATGATTCTTTCCAATCAGATTTAAACCCTAAAGAGAATACGCGAATCAAATTGGTTAGCTCAAATGAACTATGAATCAATTCATTTAATGCATACATTTGAGAGAATGAAAGATTTTGAGAATGTGAGATTAAAATTAAACGAAATTATTAAAATTAAATCGAAGGATTATTTTTTAAGAAATTTAAAATGTTTTGCTCTAGAAATTTGGGGCTTTATTATTAAGAATATGATTTTCCTTTTTGCTTTTTCTAACAATAAATATGATTAGCACTCATTTTCTAAAAATTCATCAAGTTCAATTTAAATGCATATTTATCACGACAGCACTCAAATAACACTTACAGTTTATGTTTTTGTGGAGATCTGTAACCTTTCGAACATATCCATGATTTGCCTTCAACACATGTACCACAAGGATGGATAACTTGATATGTTTTGTTTTGGTGATCAAGTGTGTTAAATTCTTCCTCCATTTTTTATTCAATTAGAAATGCCTTTTCGCATCAAAAATGGATTATTATATGTCGAACAACAGGTAGCCCTAACTGGAGAAAGATATTATTAGTGGTCTGGGTAAATTGGGTGCTACTAATAAACAAAGCCAATCATGCAGACAGGGCTAATATAACATAGCTTGAAGACAATTTAATGAATACAGTTTTAATTGGCATAGGTTTACAAGTAGTGTTGAAACATTATGTTCTGTGATATCATTCTGTGAAGTGTTTTATGTAATGATTCAGTTTGTTATTTGTCTTAGTTGTAATTTGTAAATCTTTCATGTCCTCTCCTTGTATTTTATGTCTATGTTATATTTAATGTATTAGAATTTTTTGTAATCTTATTAATTTTTTAATTACGAGATTCATTAGTATGTGAGTTCATATTTAGATTTTTTTTTTTTTTTTAATTTTGAAGATTATTTCGATTTCATAAGTTTATTTTTCCATTCTAATATGTCTAGTGCAATTTCCTCAATAAACCACATGATTATCATGTCATCTTCTACAGTCTTTCAACATGTTAGTTTAGGTCCACCACTATTTTCTTTGAGTGGGAAATTCCCTAATTATGAAAACCTAAATTTATCACTTGTGAAATCCATAACTCGTCACTTACCCCTTTAGGTAGACAAATAAATGGATGAAAATAAAATAAAATAAAATAGAATAAAACAATAGAGGATGTTCTCTTCGCTCAAGTAATAATATTTATGAAAGGCAAAAATTAGAAGATTCTTCCCAAACACGCCTCAAATAGATAGATGTAGATACGACACAAGATTATGCAATGTTTAGATGCCCAAATGCAGCAACCCAAAATAAGCAAATACAATTCCCAGATGTGAGCATGGAGAAGGTACTGCGAACGTACTATAAAGGACGGAATAGAGCACCGAGTCAGGTGAAATGGAAACAAAGGGATCCCAACCAGTCATAATCAATATTATAAAAGGCACGCTTTGGTCACGCTAGGCGTGGGGTAGGCGCCTCACCTAGGGGCTGGAGGCAAGAAAGCGGACCAACTGACAAAATTGTCGTTTTCAAAAATTTGTCCAGCTCTACATAAGAAGTATATAGTACTACAATAAATAGAAATATATTTTAAATTTATATATATATATATATGAATGTTGCTATGTATATATACAATGATTATAGTGGCATTTTTATGCATCACATATTTAAATGTTACTGTTTTATATCTACAATAGCATTATTTTTTCTGTGTGATATTTCTATTCTTTGTTTTAGGAATCAGGTATCAATTAATTGCACAAAATATTTTTGTGTGTAACATTTATATCATTTGTCTTGGTGTTAGCAATCTTTTATTTATGGATGGGACTTCAAGAAATGTTAGTAATGTTAAAAGTATAGGGCTTTAAAGTATTCTTATCAATGTTCATGTGTAAATCAATGTTAAATTCTATCACATACTTGATGTTGTGTATAAAAAAAAGATTAAAAATAAAAACACCTAGGCAATGCCTAGACCCGCCTAGGCTCTATGCGGACATCCGACTACCGCTTTTTAGAACATTGGTTCTGACAGATAAAAAGAGTATGTAACCTTAAAATATCCAGCGTTTATCCTATATTATGTTTTCCCCCAATGCACATGGACATAGGTCAGAACAGGTGATTAAGCATAATCTAGAGATTCTGTAATCATTGTAAATGCTTAATCAAACCATTGCATTATATGAAAGGGTGCCGGCCAGTGAGCTATCGATGCAATCCGAGCTTGCCATGTGTTGATAATTCAAATAGATAATAGCTTTCAGGATTATGACAACACAATGATCATTATGTAAAGTGTGCAAGATGCCTTCAACTGCAGCAAACACTTGAGATAATATCGGATGTATCTTGATGATACGTGGCACAAGGAGGCGGAACTGGAAGAAATTTTTAATTTTTAATTGTATTTTACTTTATTTTAGACAAAGCGACACTTGGCACATGCCCCGCTGAAAATATACAAAAAGGCAAGATTGCTTTACCCCACAATAAACTAGATTGTTCAACCAAAATCAATTCTTGTTTTGACTATGCACTAAAAATGACTTGTGACAATTTCAAGTTGTCACTACTTTTCATTATGGAGTGAATTTACGGTCACTCTTGAGAATATATGCGACCTCACTGGCTTTATGTTATAACAATAAATATAAATTCCTTTTCTATCAAACAAGATAATCATGTCATTTAAGATTTGTTGATCTGTTGGAAATTTATGAAGGAATAATAATAAACAAATTATGAATGTAAGTTATTGCAAGGCATTTTCCACGGACGTTGTCTTTTAGGCAATATTTCTCTCCTTTCGGATAAAAGCCGCGAATACACAACGTAGTTTATAGTGAAAATTTGCCTTGAGGATATAATATAATGCATTGATGTTAATTATTTGATGCGAACTATGTACCGATCAAATCAAGATCGCTCTCAAAAGGTAAATGATGGTGATAGAGTCCAAAACAGAGGCTTGGAACCATGGGCGGAGCTACACTAGGACGAGTGGGTGCGGACGCACCCACTGAAATTATGAGATTTCTGAATTTTTTTTTATACCTTTGTGTAATAACTTAATTGTTGAGGTGAAAATGTTAAAATAGCCAGCCGGTCCTATCCTATTTTCCAAGGGAACAACTCTTCTTCTTTCTCTCCAATGAAGAACAAAGCTTCTTAACCTCCTTAAGCATCCATTATCCACATAAAGGGTAAGTTAACTTTTATATTTCTGATTTTTTTTTCGGCCGGCCATTAGATTTGTTAGACTAAGAATCTTTTTTTCTACCGGCCATTAGATTTCTGAATTTCTTAATTCTCTTAGACTAATAATGTTAGACCTTTATGTTAGATTTGTTAGATGATTTATTTGACTTTTATAGTTTGGAACTTTAGACTTTTACAATTTGGAACAAAGCTTAAGATTAATTCTTTTAATATACAGATTTATTAGCTGATTTAAGTTAGATTAAATTTATTAGACTTTTTTGATGATGCTGAAAATCAGCACCACCAGGTGAGGTGTTTTCAAGCTCAATATAAGTATAACAATGGTAGCACAGCTAATATAAGGGGACAAGAGAAGGAGATGAGGATATGAGGAATGAACACAGGAATATAGGTGGTTCAGCCAATCTGGCCTACGTCCACAGCGGGTGTGAGAGTAATATCACTGACTGTAGGCACTAATGGCCATGGATACAATTCACTCCAGCTCTCTCTCTCTCTCTACTGTATATGTATTTAGACAGAGTTTTTGCTAGGGTTGGATAATCTGGATCCCTTTGCAAGGTAGGGGATGACCCCTATATATAGTGTCTAGGGGGTGTAATGTACCCCCCATGCATGCAGTGAGCATGTGTGTGGTATCCTCACCAATGTGGGAATGCCACATGTCCTTGTCACATGTAAGCAATGATGATGAAATATTCCCCCACATGTGGAGAATAATCTTGTTATAACTGATTTGTGCCCAGGTGTCCTTATCCAAATGTCAACAGATGCTCGTCAGTCATGTTGGTGAATGGCCTCGGCCTAGGAGAGGCCGAGCTATCAAGGTTGGATGTCCGCTCAATCCGCGGTGTCATGAGGAATCTCGGCCTGATGTCAGCCGAGGTATACGCTGAGGTCGGCCTGAGCCGAGGTTGGGCATGCGGTATGCTGATGATTATTAATACCTCTGGTAACCTCGGCCCCAGCCGAGGTAGGGCTCCTTGTTATCTCGGCCTTCAGATGGCCGAGGTTGCTGTTCCTGGGTACTTGAGGATGCTGTTGATGTCTGCGGCATGCGTAGTCTCCTTGGGGAGGTGTATGTAGAAGTGTCGGCCCGGGCCGAGGTAGTACTGGCCGAGGGATGATATCGTGGGCCCCTGCCCCTCATAGGGTCGACCAACATCTCGGCCATCATCTCGGCCGAGGTAGGTATCCCTGGGCCGTGGTTATACTTGGGCATATCAATCACCCCCCAGCCCTTAGTCATTTGCGAGAGTAGGTGGCTAGGGGATTCTCACCTCCGAGGCCTGTTCATCCCTAGGCCAACACCTGCGTGACACCTGTCCCAAGCTTTGGTATGCCCGCTTGGTTTGCGTGCGCTGTCAGTTGTCCCTTGGGCTTCCCAAGGCAATGATGAGCCTTGGGAATCGTGCTCAAGTATTTAAGGGTTAAAAACCTTTCTTCTTCCTTATTTCTCTCTCTTGCGCGCTGCCTTCTGCAACTCTCTCTCTCCGAAGCTCCCTCGTTCCAGCGCTTTTTCTGCAGGGGAATACCTCGTTTCTTGCGCGATTTCCTCTATTTCATTCATCAACTCACCCTCAGGTACCTCCCCCTCTCCATCTCCTTCATTTTGGCATTTTAATTTGAATTTTCCGGTGAGGGTTTGAATTTTCCGGTGGTCATATGAGTTTTCCAGTGAGGGTTTGAATTTTCCGGTGAGCTAGGTTTTCTGCAAAAATTCCTTGGTTTGATCTTTGGTTCCTTTATTTTCAAGCCAAACTTGTTTGTAGTTTTTAGGAATTTTCCTCAAGTTTAGGCTCGGTCAAAGTTTTGGGTCGTCCCCTGATGCTCAGACCCCTGTACCAACTTCTTGAAGACTTCCCATCTCTTAGAGAAAAGACCTTAGAGAAAATTAGGCAAATAGAGAGAGCTCAGGAAGAAGCTCGTAGGTCACAGGAGTTCCCTGTCAGACCCCTCTTTCCTCCACCTCTCAAGGTGGTATTCCCTCGTCCACCTGAGAATTTCTATCAGACAGACGTCTCTGCCAATAACTTGCCGATGTCTGAGTCTGAGTCTTCTACCTCCGACCCAATGTCTGTGGATTCTTTCCAAGAAGCTATGGACTTCACATCTCAGACTGGTCAGGGCCATGACCAGGCCGAGGTCTCTAACCGCGCCTCGTCCCAGAATGGCACAAGCACCTCAACCTCTTCCTCAGAGGTTGAAATTCTTGAGCCAAATGTGGCTGTGCCACCCATTCTAGACGCTATCCCTCTGTCGGCCGTTACCGGGGCCGAGTTTGCTCAGAGGTTCCCTGGTCACACGTCCACGTCTGCTCCAGCCGACGTTGAGGTTGATAACGATGATGATGATGATGATGAAAGTGAAGTTAATACCTCTGAGGCAGACGAGTACGAGAGCACTGTCACTAAGGTGGATCTATTGCACTTCAGATATTTATACTCCATCAATCCCTCAATCCAATTAAGGAGACCTCTGAGGGAAGAGAGGGCCTACCACGGTCAAGATGGGGAAGTCTGCTTGTACGAGCAGATGTTCAAGTTAGGTTTTCGTCTTCCCTTTCACCCTGTCATTAGGTCCATTCTATCCTTCATCAATTTGGCCCCTTCGCAGCTCTCTCCCAATGCTTGGAGAGTTATTATAGGGTCCATCATCTTGTGGAGGGCAGTCCACCACTCTGACCTCCCAGTTCAGGTCTTTGCTGGGTGTTACGTCCCCACCTCAGCCAAGAATCATCCGAGCTACTATCATTTCGTGGCTCGGAGGCCTGAGAAAAAGATGCTCTTGGTCACTCAGACCTCCAATCATAATTGGAAACCTCGGTACTTTTTTGCCTCAGGGCCGTGGGAATTTGGTTCTTCCATTCCCTCTTCCATTTATGAGCCGAGAATACCAATGAAATGGGGTAAAGTCACAATGTCGGCGAGGGCCGATCCTGGACTAAGTGTTCAAAATGGCAAAAAGGTGAAGGCCCTGCAAGACCAAGGGGCCCATGGGATGTTTGTCAAGTTCGAGCATCTGCTGACCCCCCAGTATCTCTCGGGGACGAGCTTAGGTGGAAGTCCCCTAGTTGACTTTGGTAAGGATTTTTATTTTTATTCCTAGTCTAACCTCTGATCATACTTACTTTATCTCTGAGTCTGATCTTTTCACTTTTGCAGAGAGACCACCAGGCATTTCAGACGAGTTGTGGGAGATGGCAGCTCCAAGCTTGTCTAGACTTGTCAAGAAGACTGGCATGAATGCTCCTCCACCTGCTCCCTCAACATCCAAGTCCAAGAAGAGGGCCCCTGAGGTCCATCCCCCTGAGGATCAGAGGCCGAGGTCCAGGCAAAGGAAGACTCCAGACGCTGCGATCCCTATCACAGCCGACACCTTAGCTGCTCGTCTGGACCAGCTGAAGCTTACCGAGAGCTTGGTCGGCAACAGCAGGCAGGCCGTGGACGCCCTTGTCAACGTGATGACTGATGCCGACAAGCGCTTTTATAGGGCCATGGACACTCATATGCTGGTTGAGTTCGGCCTACACAGAGCCGTCCAGGTATGGCTCGTTCATTTTGCCAAGTGCGACCTCTGAATTTATTTCCCCATAACCTCTTCATTGTCTGTGCAGAGTGTGACTGCCATGTACCAGTTATCTAACTGGGCCCTGAGGAAGTTGCCTCTGATTCAGAAGGGACAAGAGGCTGAGCAGGTAGAGAGCACCCTGAAGGCCGAGGTTGATCGTATGAGGTCAGAGTTACAGAATGCTGAGACCAAGGCCCAGACCTCTGAAAATAAGGCCCAAGGTCTAGAAAAGGACATCTCTGCACTCGTCCAGAGCCACGCCAAGGCCCTGAAGGACAAGGACGATGCCCTGCAGAGGAAGGTCAATGCTGCGGTGAAGGCTTCTCTTGCAGATGCCTCGGAGAAAATAATTGCTGATTACAAGGTCTCCGAGGAGTTTGTAGGTTTTGGTCTTGAGTACCTTGAAAGGGGTATCAAGGCCACCACCAAATGGGCCGAGGTCAGGGAGGCCGAGGTTGGCACCATAAAGGCCTCCGACTTTGTGGGCCTCGGCCTTGCCGACGCTCAGTTTGCCCAGGCCTTGCAAGAGATAGAGGACGAAGCTGCTGCCCCTGGTCAGACTGTTACTCTGGAAGGGACTGATCTCGGAGGGACTGACCCTGCAAATGAAGTGGCTGAGGTGACCAATACTGAGCAGGCCAACCCAGACGAGACATCGAATGTTCCTCCCTCAGATGTTTGACTTGGCCTTGTATTTTGCATTTTTTGTTTTGACTTGTAATCTTGCATTTGTAATTTCTCAGACACGTAAATGTTATGTAATTTCTTCCTTTTATTAAGTGCCAATGTCTTCCTTCATCTTGATCTCTGAATGTATTTGAATGCCATGCAATCTCTGAAGTCACTACTTAATATGATGTTGTCATAACCATTACTTAAGAGTCTGAGGTCCTCTAAATAAGATGTCTGAGCTCGGACCTCGTCACCACCGAGTGATGTTATGAAGGTCTGAGGTCATCACCTGGGCCGAGGTTAGCCTTATAATAAATCACCAAATTAATGATGTTAAGAGTCTGAGGTCCTCTAACTAAGATGTCTGAGCTCAGACCTCGTCACCACCGAGTGATGTTATGAGGGTCTGAGGTCATCACCTGGGCCGAGGTTAGCCTTATAATAAATCACCAAATTAATGATGTTAAGGGTCTGAGGTCCTCTAACTAAGATGTCTGAGCTCAGACCTCGTCACCACCGAGTGATGTTATGAGGGTCTGAGGTCATCACCTGGGCCGAGGTTAGCGTTATAATAAATCACCAAATTAATGATGTTAAGGGTCTGAGGTCCTCTAACCAAGGTGTCTGAGCTCAGACCTCGTCACCACCGAGTGATGTTATGAGGATCTGAGGTCATCACCTGGGCCGAGGTTAGCCTCATAATAAATCACCAAATTAATGATGTTAAGGGTCTGAGGTCCTCTAACCAAGGTGTCTGAGCTCAGACCTCGTCACCACCGAGTGATGTTATGAGGATCTGAGGTCATCACCTGGGCCGAGATTAGCCTCATAATAAATCACCAAATTAATGATGTTAAGGGTCTGAGGTCCTCTAACTAAGATGTCTGAGCTCAGACCTCGTCACCACCGAGTGATGTTATGAGGATCTGAGGTCATCACCTGGGCCGAGGTTAGCCTTATAATAAATCACCAAATTAATGATGTTAAGGGTCTGAGGTCCTCTAACTAAGATGTCTGAGCTCAGACCTCGTCACCACCGAGTGATGTTATGAGGGTCTGAGGTAGAATCCATCGTCCTCAATGAGGACGAGCCGGAAAAAACCGTCCAGGTCGGCAAGGCCCTGGGGCAAGGGATCAAGGAGGAGCTGATAAACTTCCTTAGGAAGAGGCAGAACGTCTTCGCGTGGAGTCATGCAGATATGCCTGGTATCGACCCTGAGATCATGACCCACAAGCTCAACGTAGACAGAGATGCTAAGCCTATTAAACAAAGGCGAAGGATCTACTCCAGGGAGAAGTATGAGGTCATCCGGGAAGAAGTGAAGAAGTTGGAAGAGGCCGAGTTCATAAGAGAGGTTACTTATCCAGAGTGGCTCTCAAATGCAGTCATCGTGCCTAAGGCCAATGGAAAGTGGCGGATGTGTGTAGATTTCACAGACCTGAACAGGTCTTGCCCGAAGGACAGCTATCCCTTGCCTAGGATAGACCAGATGGTGGATGCAACAGCAGGGCACGAGCTTATGAGTTTCATGGATGCTTATTCAGGTTATAACCAAATCTACACACATCCGGATGACCTCATACTTCTTCCCGGAGTAGAAGTATAAGAAGTGAGAAGGATCTACTCCAGGGAGAAGTATGAGGTCATCCGGGAAGAAGTGAAGAAGTTGAAATTCTTCACTTCTTATAAGGCTAATAGGCCTAGCATCTCTGTCTACGTTGAGCTTGTGGGTCATGATCTCAGGGTCGATACCAGGCATATCTGCATGACTCCACGCGAAGACGTTCTGCCTCTTCCTAAGGAAGTTTATCAGCTCCTCCTTGATCCCTTGCCCCAGGGCCTTGCCGACCTGGACGGTTTTTTCCGGCTCGTCCTCATTGAGGACGATGGATTCTACCTCAGACCCTCATAACATCACTCGGTGGTGACGAGGTCTGAGCTCAGACATCTTAGTTAGAGGACCTCAGACCCTTAACATCATTAATTTGGTGATTTATTATGAGGCTAATCTCGGCCCAGGTGATCACATCACTCGGTGGTGATGAGGTCTGAGCTCAGACACCTTGGTTAGAGGACCTCAGACCCTTAACATCATTAATTTGGTGATTTATTATGAGGCTAACCTCGGCCCAGGTGATGACCTCAGATCCTCATAACATCACTCGGTGGTGACGAGGTCTGAGCTCAGACACCTTGGTTAGAGGACCTCAGACCCTTAACATCATTAATTTGGTGATTTATTATGAGGCTAACCTCGGCCCAGGTGATGACCTCAGACCCTCATAACATCACTCGGTGGTGACGAGGTCTGAGCTCAGACATCTTAGTTAGAGGACCTCAGACTCTTAACATCATTAATTTGGTGATTTATTATAAGGCTAACCTCGGCCCAGGTGATGACCTCAGACCTTCATAACATCACTCGGTGGTGACGAGGTCCGAGCTCAGACATCTTATTTAGAGGACCTCAGACTCTTAAGTAATGGTTATGACAACATCATATTAAGTAGTGACTTCAGAGATTGCATGGCATTCAAATACATTCAGAGATCAAGATGAAGGAAGACATTGGCACTTAATAAAAGGAAGACATTACATAACATTTACGTGTCTGAGAAATTACAAATGCAAGATTACAAGTCAAAACAAAAAATGCAAAATACAAGGCCAAGTCAAACATCTGAGGGAGGAACATTCGATGTCTCGTCTGGGTTGGCCTGCTCAGTATTGGTCACCTCAGCCACTTCATTTGCAGGGTCAGTCCCTCCGAGATCAGTCCCTTCCAGAGTAACAGTCTGACCAGGGGCAGCAGCTTCGTCCTCTATCTCTTGCAAGGCCTGGGCAAACTGAGCGTCGGCAAGGCCGAGGTCCACAAAGTCGGAGGCCTTTATGGTGCCAACCTCGGCCTCCCTGACCTCGGCCCATTTGGTGGTGGCCTTGATACCCCTTTCAAGGTACTCAAGACCAAAACCTACAAACTCCTCGGAGACCTTGTAATCAGCAATTATTTTCTCCGAGGCATCTGCAATAGAAGCCTTCACCGCAGCATTGACCTTCCTCTGCAGGGCATCGTCCTTGTCCTTCAGGGCCTTGGCGTGGCTCTGGACGAGTGCAGAGATGTCCTTTTCTAGACCTTGGGCCTTATTTTCAGAGGTCTGGGCCTTGGTCTCAGCATTCTGTAACTCTGACCTCATACGATCAACCTCGGCCTTCAGGGTGCTCTCTACCTGCTCAGCCTCTTGTCCCTTCTGAATCAGAGGCAACTTCCTCAGGGCCCAGTTAGATAACTGGTACATGGCAGTCACACTCTGCACAGACAATGAAGAGGTTATGGGGAAATAAATTCAGAGGTCGCACTTGGCAAAATGAACGAGCCATACCTGGACGGCTCTGTGTAGGCCGAACTCAACCAGCATATGAGTGTCCATGGCCCTATAAAAGCGCTTGTCGGCATCAGTCATCACGTTGACAAGGGCGTCCACGGCCTGCCTGCTGTTGCCGACCAAGCTCTCGGTAAGCTTCAGCTGGTCCAGACGAGCAGCTAAGGTGTCGGCTGTGATAGGGATCGCAGCGTCTGGAGTCTTCCTTTGCCTGGACCTCGGCCTCTGATCCTCAGGGGGATGGACCTCAGGGGCCCTCTTCTTGGACTTGGATGTTGAGGGAGCAGGTGGAGGAGCATTCATGCCAGTCTTCTTGACAAGTCTAGACAAGCTTGGAGCTGCCATCTCCCACAACTCGTCTGAAATGCCTGGTGGTCTCTCTGCAAAAGTGAAAAGATCAGACTCAGAGATAAAGTAAGTATGATCAGAGGTTAGACTAGGAATAAAAATAAAAATCCTTACCAAAGTCAACTAGGGGACTTCCACCTAAGCTCGTCCCCGAGAGATACTGGGGGGTCAGCAGATGCTCGAACTTGACAAACATCCCATGGGCCCCTTGGTCTTGCAGGGCCTTCACCTTTTTGCCATTTTGAACACTTAGTCCAGGATCGGCCCTCGCCGACATTGTGACTTTACCCCATTTCATTGGTATTCTCGGCTCATAAATGGAAGAGGGAATGGAAGAACCAAATTCCCACGGCCCTGAGGCAAAAAAGTACCGAGGTTTCCAATTATGATTGGAGGTCTGAGTGACCAAGAGCATCTTTTTCTCAGGCCTCCGAGCCACGAAATGATAGTAGCTCGGATGATTCTTGGCTGAGGTGGGGACGTAACACCCAGCAAAGACCTGAACTGGGAGGTCAGAGTGGTGGACTGCCCTCCACAAGATGATGGACCCTATAATAACTCTCCAAGCATTGGGAGAGAGCTGCGAAGGGGCCAAATTGATGAAGGATAGAATGGACCTAATGACAGGGTGAAAGGGAAGACGAAAACCTAACTTGAACATCTGCTCGTACAAGCAGACTTCCCCATCTTGACCGTGGTAGGCCCTCTCTTCCCTCAGAGGTCTCCTTAATTGGATTGAGGGATTGATGGAGTATAAATATCTGAAGTGCAATAGATCCACCTTAGTGACAGTGCTCTCGTACTCGTCTGCCTCAGAGGTATTAACTTCACTTTCATCATCATCATCATCATCGTCATCAACCTCAACGTCGGCTGGAGCAGACGTGGACGTGTGACCAGGGAACCTCTGAGCAAACTCGGCCCCGGTAACGGCCGACAGAGGGATAGCGTCTAGAATGGGTGGCACAGCCACATTTGGCTCAAGAATTTCAACCTCTGAGGAAGAGGTTGAGGTGCTTGTGCCATTCTGGGACGAGGCGCGGTTAGAGACCTCGGCCTGGTCATGGCCCTGACCAGTCTGAGATGTGAAGTCCATAGCTTCTTGGAAAGAATCCACAGACATTGGGTCGGAGGTAGAAGACTCAGACTCAAACATCGGCAAGTTATTGGCAGAGACGTCTGTCTGATAGAAATTCTCAGGTGGACGAGGGAATACCACCTTGAGAGGTGGAGGAAAGAGGGGTCTGACAGGGAACTCCTGTGACCTACGAGCTTCTTCCTGAGCTCTCTCTATTTGCCTAATTTTCTCTAAGGTCTTTTCTCTAAGAGATGGGAAGTCTTCAAGAAGTTGGTACAGGGGTCTGAGCATCAGGGGACGACCCAAAACTTTGACCGAGCCTAAACTTGAGGAAAATTCCTAAAAACTACAAACAAGTTTGGCTTGAAAATAAAGGAACCAAAGATCAAACCAAGGAATTTTTGCAGAAAACCTAGCTCACCGGAAAATTCAAACCCTCACTGGAAAACTCATATGACCACCGGAAAATTCAAACCCTCACCGGAAAATTCAAATTAAAATGCCAAAATGAAGGAGATGGAGAGGGGGAGGTACCTGAGGGTGAGTTGATGAATGAAATAGAGGAAATCGCGCAAGAAACGAGGTATTCCCCTGCAGAAAAAGCGCTGGAACGAGGGAGCTTCGGAGAGAGAGAGTTGCAGAAGGCAGCGCGCAAGAGAGAGAAATAAGGAAGAAGAAAGGTTTTTAACCCTTAAATACTTGAGCACGATTCCCAAGGCTCATCATTGCCTTGGGAAGCCCAAGGGACAACTGACAGCGCACGCAAACCAAGTGGGCATACCAAAGCTTGGGACAGGTGTCACGCAGGTGTTGGCCTAGGGATGAACAGGCCTCGGAGGTGAGAATCCCCTAGCCACCTACTCTCGCAAATGACTAAGGGCTGGGGGGTGATTGATATGCCCAAGTATAACCACGGCCCAGGGATACCTACCTCGGCCGAGATGATGGCCGAGATGTTGGTCGACCCTATGAGGGGCAGGGGCCCACGATATCATCCCTCGGCCAGTACTACCTCGGCGCGGGCCGACACTTTTACATACACCTCCCCAAGGAGACTACGCATGCCGCAGACATCAACAGCATCATCAAGTACCCAGGAACAGCAACCTCGGCCATCTGAAGGCCGAGATAACAAGGAGCCCTACCTCTGCTGGGGCCGAGGTTACCAGAGGTATTAATAATCATCAGCATACCGCATGCCCAACCTCGGCTCAGGCCGACCTCAGCGTATACCTCGGCTGACATCAAGCCGAGATTCCTCATGACACCGCGGATTGAGCGGACATCCAACCTTGATAGCTCGGCCTCTCCTAGGCCGAGGCCATTCACCAACATGACTGACGAGCATCTGTTGACATTTGGATAAGGACACCTGGGCACAAATCAGTTATAACAAGATTATTCTCCACATGTGGGGGAATATTTCATCATCATTGCTTACATGTGACAAGGACAGGTGGCATTCCCACATTGGTGAGGATACCACACACATGCTCACTGCATGCATGGGGGGTATATTACACCCCCTAGACACTATATATAGGGGTCATCCTCTACCTTGCAAAGGGATCCAGATTATTCAACCCTAGCAAAAACTCTGTCTAAATACATATACAGTAGAGAGAGAGAGAGAGCTGGAGTGAATTGTATCCATGGCCATTAGTGCCTACAGTCAGTGATATTACTCTCACACCCGCTGTGGACGTAGGCCAGATTGGCTGAACCACCTATATTCCTGTGTTCATTCCTCATATCCTCATCTCCTTCTCTTGTCCCCTTATATAGTTGTGCTACCATTGTTATACTTATATTGAGCTTGAAAACACCTCACCTGGTGGTGCTGATTTTCAGCATCATCATTTTGGCGCCGTCTGTGGGAATCGAGAGGCTATCTCTTCCTAAGCAAGATTGCTTTACCCCACAATAAACTAGATTGTTCAACCAAAATCAATTCTTGTTTTGACTATGCACTAAAAATGACTTGTGACAATTTCAAGTTGTCACTACTTTTCATTATGGAGTGAATTTACGGTCACTCTTGAGAATATATGCGACCTCACTGGCTTTATGTTATAACAATAAATATAAACTCCTTTTCCATCAAACAAGATAATCATGTCATTTAAGATTTGTTGATCTGTTGGAAATTTATGAAGGAATAATAATAAACAAATTATGAATGTAAGTTATTGTAAGGCATTTTCCACGGACGTTGTCTTTTAGGCAATATTTCTCTCCTTTCGGATAAAAGCCGCGAATACACAACGTAGTTTATAGTGAAAATTTGCCTTGAGGATATAATATAATGCATTGATGTTAATTATTTGATGCGAACTATGTACCGATCAAATCAAGATCGCTCTCAAAGGGTAAATGATGGTGATAGAGTCCAAAACAGAGGCTTGGAACCATGGGCGGAGCTACACTAGGACGAGTGGGTGCGGACGCACCCACTGAAATTATGAGATTTCTGAATTTTTTTTTATACCTTTGTGTAATAACTTAATTGTTGAGGTGAAAATGTTAAAATAGCCAGCCGGTCCTATCCTATTTTCCAAGGGAACAACTCTTCTTCTTTCTCTCCAATGAAGAACAAAGCTTCTTAACCTCCTTAAGCATCCATTATCCACATAAAGGGTAAGTTAACTTTTATATTTCTGATTTTTTTTTCGGCCGGCCATTAGATTTGTTAGATTTGTTAGACTAAGAATCTTTTTTTCTACCAGCCATTAGATTTCTAAATTTCTTAATTCTCTTAGACTAATAATGTTAGACCTTTATGTTAGATTTGTTAGATGATTTATTTGACTTTTATAGTTTGGAACTTTAGACTTTTACAATTTGGAACAAAGCTTAAGATTAATTCTTTTAATATACAGATTTATTAGCTGATTTAAGTTAGATTAAATTTATTAGAATTTTTATTGATTTATGTTAGCTGATTTAGGAATATTAATGCATGATTTTTTTTTGTTGAAAATTTCTTTAGTACTATATTTATGCCCAAAAAAGTAAAAATACCTTCAAAAAATTTGTCCCCGGGATTCGTGAGACAGTTTCACACCCACTCACTCATAATCCTGCTACGCTAGTGCTTGGAACTCTTTTTATAGTCATTTTGACAAATGTATATATAAGAAAAAAAAAGAAGGAATTGACAAATGAAAGTAGAAAAGGAATAAGAAAAAGAACTTACCCCAGGCTTACCCGGGATGGTACAATGCCATACCATCAAATTGACGGAGCCGTCTGGAGCGGTCTCTGGCCTTGCCACGAAACCCTACAAACACAACAGCAGCTGTAACATATACATATAGAGATTTGATTGAGTTTTAAGGGGACGCACGCACATGCGGATGATTCTTACGCCAGGCTTTGCGCTCCTCAGCAAGACGGCCTCTCGCTATACCTGCAGACATTTTTGCCCCTCTCTCCCAATTGTCTTCTCCAGTTTGTTTCACACACCCCGCTTTGACTTCTATTGCTACGAGAATGAATTATGCGGCTCAATCTAATAAGAATCGGGCACGCCGCACGCCTTTCTTTTCTTGGAATAAGAGTTATCCGCTTCCAGTTACATAAATCGAATCTATATCTATGTAACTACGTAAAAATTGTAATACAATTCATACGAAGTTGACCCATTACAGTAATAAAGGATCAAATCTTACGAGGGTAACACGTTACAATAAGTAATAAAGACTTATTTGTATTTATTATTAATATTTATTTTTCTCTCATTCACGAATTACGCTGCTTCATAATTTTCAACTCATCAACTGTTCATATTTATAGACTTATAAATATACATACATTCATATACTTACAAATATTATGTACTTACAAATATCCCTACATTCATGTACTTACAAATATACATCTAATTTATCTCCCTCCACCTCTATTAGATTCCCTTCCTGGTGGTTAAAACACAAATTTGGGAGTCGATGTCAAACATCTACGGTGGAACACAACTCAATAAAACAAATGGCAGTTGGCCTAATAAAATAAAAGGCAGTATTTTATTCTCTTTATTTACTTTCTGCAACTCATCTTTATTTTTCATTTCTTCTACTTTGAATTGGTTGTATTGGAGCCACTGTTCTAAAAAACTCGCCTAGGCTTAAGGCTTGGGAGAAACGCCTCGCCTTACGCTTTTCACGCCTTATTCTTGGTAAAACCTTTAAGGCGCACTTTTTTCTAAAAACAACAATGATTTAGTGAAACGATGTCGCCTTTTAAAGAATTTGTTTACAAATCGGACCATTATCTCATCCAAAATAATCAAATAGTATTTTAATTTGCATATATTCAGATATATTTTTATGATCTGTGAAATTTTTGTATTTTAATAGCCTTGTTATGGTTAAAAAATATTAAAATATATTAAGAAGGCCTAAACGCCTTTTCACGCCTTTTTACGCCTAGGCCCGCCTAGGCTTCTAAGGCTTAAGGCTTGGCCTCCACGCCTCAATCACCCCCCGCGTTTTTTAGAACCTTGATTGGAGCAGGTGGTATCTTGAAAGACTGTCATCATTTTAGAGGTAATATAATCCAACACTTTCTCTTCTCTTTTATTTATGTTCTCTTTTTGTCACCATGTTTCAAATAATTTTAACCACTAACGAAAACTGCTAATGTAAAATTGCTATATATTATTAAATTGTAGATTTTTATTATTAATAACTTCAAACAACAAGCAAAGAAAAATGACATCACACGAAGTTCGTGTGGTCCTAGCCCGTCAAAACATAGACCTGTCAAAACATATTCATCTAATTTTGTGTTTGATGATTTTAAATGATGTCATGTTTTTTGGGAAGGAAGTGGAATGGAAGCAATTCATCGAGTTTCAAAACATATAATTCTATATTTAGGTGAGGGTATTAAAATTTATGAATTTGAAAGCTTTAATATATACAGTTGCTATACATTTACCCATTTTTTGGGTGTCAAAATGGGAGATTTTGCTGTTAGTAGCTATTACATCAAATAGTGTGAAATAACATCTAATAATAATCTACTTTTTACTTTCATACTTCAGAAATGTTGTTGCTTTTTTTTATATTGTTCTCTAGAGTTTGGATGTGCATTTAATTTTATTTTGTTTTTTTGGAAATAGGTTGTTAGCGTTGATTTTTTTCTTAATGATTTTGACTGTTGAATGTTGTTTGCACTTTTGTGTCAACAAATCTGAAATCTGGTTTCATTTTTTTTCTCATACGTTAGATCCCAATGACTCATATCTTTTCATATGATTTTATGATTTTCTTTTATTGTAAATTATGGTTTAAGAATTGAGTTTTTCATAATTTATTATGTATACAGTTTATGTTGGTAGTTCCAGTTTATGTTACCTCGATTCAATCTTTTTTTAGAAATGAAAAGACTCCATGTATTAATTGGGTGCATACATCTGTATAATCACTTTCGTTGGTTTTAACAAAAAGGCGGTCTCCAAGCAACATTAAATTGTATTTTGACTCGCTACAATCGTTAAAGTACAAATGACCTTTTGTTTTTAAACGATCGACAAGTGAATTATTTTACGGGCATAAAAGTGCATGCAATTGAGTTCGTTTCCTTTTCACGACACCACTGCTTAAAAAATGGGTGTAAGTTCATACTTAATTGATTGTTTTCTTTGTTTGTTTTACACCAATTATGCTTAGTATATGTATTGGTGTGCAAACAGGTCTGCAGATGATGGTCAAGGCGCATGGGGCTGCTGAGGGAGCCAAGGATGCTCTTGGCGTCCCTCGATTTTTGGAGCTCTCACTTTGAAGGTAACATATAATTTTTTTAAATAAATAAATTTACTTCTTTTAAATGATTATAATCATTTATAAATTATTCGCCACGCATCGCGTGGCCTACATGCAATATTAATTTAAAATTCTATCTACTTTCATTCATGAAATATATTATGTGAAAAAAGACACAATAACAAAAGAATAAAGCTTTCATAAATTCGGCCACGCATCGCGTGGCCTTCATGCTAGTTTCACATTATTTTAGTAGCACGGTTTTATCTCATTCGTATTCAACTTTTGTTCATTTAGTATTTCAATAATGATAGGGTATTCAAGCATCTTCTAAAATTGTCGTGAACTAGCATGTACAATGTATTGAATGTCATTAAACTAAATGAAATAGATGTACATTGAATTTGATAAATTGAATATGTGAATAAAATAAAATGCTTTTTAAAAAGATGAAATATAAGAGTATTGTAAAGTTAATTCCTAGCCAAAAATTATATGAAATTCTCTAACTCTATGGTCATAAAAATAAAAATTCAATGTAATGATCAATGAATTTAGACATAGACTTCTGCCATGCCATTCAGTAGTTGCTAACTTCCTCTTTCTTTGGTCTCTTTTCAATTTATGTCATGCCATTCAGTAGTTGTTAACTCCGTTAGTCATTGATCTCTTTTTCTATGCTCCTGAGATGTAATCATAGTAATTTTAAAATGTTTTATAATATTGAAGATATATTGTAAATGTAAGATTATGATGATGTTTCAGAAGTTAAAATTTTAAAATATACCTGGAAGATTTTATTCTGTTAGATGCTCTAATGGTGTTTCCTTCATTGTCCGTTGGCATTTCCGGTGAATGTTCCTTTGAATGTTGAATGTCATGTATAAATGTGCCCTAAAGATAAACTAAGTGTTATGATTAATCTTCAATCATAGGCAATCTTAACAACATTGAGGTTTTATATAAATGAACAAAAACGCATTGCTCTATTACGACGACCCATCGTGTTTCAAAATCTCATTACGTATTTTATAATAATCCTTTTTCTGTTTAAGTTACAAAGTATTCATATAATTGTAATGGTTAATAGAATATTTTATATATTGGTTATGGTTTTTGCAAGAGAATTCATACATTTATCAATCATCAGGTAAGTACCCACCATCTTTTAAAACTACTCATTTTATATCATCACTTAGTAAAGCAAAATATGATGTCGTGGGTCAATCTAAATGACCCTATTATTGATCGAATCGGTACGAAGTTTCCCAATTATTGAACCGAATGATAATGAAAATCACAAATTAGGACAAATTAATTAGAGAAATAACTCTGTTCCCAAAAAAAAATCTAAAAGGTCAGCCAAAGTAAAATCCCATTTAGTTTTGACCGTAGAATAACCCATAGTGAATGAGGAGAGTAGTTCCATTTTAATCCTCCTCGTACATTGAAGGTTTGTATTTATTAAATTTTCTTAAATATTAAAAGGTTTGGTATATTGTATTTACCTTCACCGCAGACATGTCAGCGTCCGATTCTTGGGCTTTCGATTCAGTTGTTCTCGTCATCTGCTGAAATATTCAAAAATTCCGTTCGCATTATGGGAAAAATGGCCATTGTAATGCGACAATTTTAACAAACATGTTGCTTAAAAAATTTAGCTACTAATACGCTGAGTAGTTGCTTATGAATTAAAACGTATGTATAGCATATACATACCCGAGGTAGAACCTTATTAATGAACGTAATATGCGTATCCGATTCAGAACTTCCCATGTTTTTCTGAAACATGAATCAAGAATCTCAGTGGCTTTATAGGACAATAATCCATCCAGTGTTATTGGGTGAAGAATGAATTGAGAATGATCAATTAATCCCACTATGCATAATACAAATATTTTATGTATGGATGTATTCTGTCAGATGAGCATTGTGAACCATGTTTTACTATGAATATATGGTGTAAAACCATGTGTGTTTTATTGTTGGTATATATATACCACATAAGAAAAATGACTTGCGCCTAAACTACTTCCTTTCCTCCAATTAATAACTATTAAAATTATCAGAAGGCATTCCCTATATTATTATTAGTGTGTGATTGTTTTTGGGAAGAAGCACACAGGGGGGGATAAAGTTTGAATACAAATATTTTATGGATGGATATATTATGTCATATGAGCGTCCTAACAATGTTTTATTATGTATATATGGTGTAATATCATGTGTGTTTTGTTGTTGGCATATATATACGACATAGGAAAAATGACTTGATCCTAAACTACTTCCTTTACTCCAATTAATAACAATTAAAATTATCAGAAGGCATTCCCTATATTATTGTTATTGTGTGACTGTTTTGGGGAAGAAGCAGACAGGGCAAAAAAAGTTTGGGGCTGACAACTGTGTTGGTTAGGATTGGGGGACCTAGTAGAGTTATTCCATCTCATAGTCATTTTAATTGGTGAATTTATTTGAACCTGGATTACGCTAAACAATTCCTTGAACGAAATGGTGTACTCGAAAGTGGAATGACAAAGGGGGAATCGGCTGCCAATCAGCATGAATGGTTAAGGATGATGATTAACAGAAGTTGTATTGAACAATGGGGAGCTATGTACTTGTGCTATAGTCGTGAACATTGTGGCCAAAATCGAATTGGTTTGTTTCTTTCAACCCCATTCTTGCCCCTTTCGGTTTACTTGCCCTCGTATGGTTGAAGTTGTTCGTAGTGTAATAAAGCACAGTCAGACTTGTTGCGAAAGCACACTGCTCAAAGATATTATAAATCACACTGGTTATTGTGGAGAGTGAGTGAGGGCCTATAAAACATAATATTGTTAAAAAAAAATAACATTCATCATGTGTAAAAAAAACTTTAGTTTTGAAAATGATTAAGGTAAAATAAAAAAAAATGTATTAATTTTATCGTTGAAGAGCTTGGTAGTACACAACGTTACTATTACTATAACTATAGATGAACATTTATGGCAATATTCCTCTATAATATCATTAGCGTTGTCTCCCCAGAGAGTAACACTTATTCGTTCTCCTTTGCAATTAGTTGGTAGTTAGAATTATTAAGGCATGAAATGTCTATTAAATTCTAAAGTTTATGTAATATGTGCGTTAAAAAGGAATACTTAATACCTTGTATTGTCCAGCTCTAAGAACCTTTTCGTGACCATTCTTTCAGAAGACGTTTGAGTGGATGATGGTGATATGGTAGCAACTTTGCCAATGACATCTATTTTGAATTTTGAATTAGTAATGTAATTATATTAGTTATATAGAATTTTTTGATCTATGGTAAAGTAAGTACCGGTGAAATCAATGTCGTTTTGAACCCGAGATCTTAATGCGCCAAAGTCGACTAAGTTGAAAAGATTCATTTGAATTCCGTTGTTTGCAGTAGCTTCTTTGACCATAGTTGGCGGTAGGAATTGCACTATGTATTCGTGCGGAACGGGTCTGTAGCTAATTTTATTTTCAAGTACCCTTAGGTTTGAGATATAATATACGTTTCCTTTTATGAGTTGGCTCTCATATTTTTTCAGCATGTACGTTCGAATGGAGGCGTGAATAGCATGACCCTGTGTTAGTAGAAATAAAGAATTCATCAGATTAATGTCAATTTAAATATAAAGAATTTTAAAAATAGGGATAACATGTATTTACGTCTTCATCAAGAAGCAACATGTCAAGTGACATGGTTTCATTTCCTCTATTAAAGTTCTTTTGTTTCCATATCCTTGGAAGATGAACTTTTAATGTTCAATCATCTCTTCCCTTACGTAGATCTGAAATTTTATGGTAGTTTCGAATGCCATTAAGTGCTTGCAATCATTTTAAAGTTATTCCTGTATATGATTTCAATGAACGAAGGCATTGTAATGTATGAATGTTTGCTAAATAATATATGTATATTGTATTTTATCATAAATCTTAGTTGAAAATATTTACCATTCAACAACTGGGATAACACTTCTTCATACACAATATTTTTGGTGTAGTTTTAATGGTCTTTATTTTCATTGAAGATGAAAAATGTCAAACTTGAACTACTCTTTACTCTTGAAATATCCACGTATAGTTATTCATGACTAAATACTGGTTTAGGAAGGTATATGCACACTTGATCCAGTGTTTGGCCCTAATTTTTGTTGTTGGTCATTGCAAAGGAAATTCGAACTGGGAATTATCTACATTGCAAAATAAAAGGCCATTTTGAATCAGTTGCGAACATTATTATTTTTGGTATGAAGACCTTATTTCCTATGTGAGAGCCTGTAATGATTTTTTCTTCAATGACCATTGGAGCCAGTTGTGTGATTATGAGGCTCGTTCCATTATAAAGTCTATATGATCGATTGATGTTTTTTAGAAGCATAATTGGTGAACCTACCTTCAATTCTAACTCGCGATTTGGAACCCCAGTGAATTTCAAAGTATTGAGGAACTCTGTCAGGAACATTAAATATCGCTCTTGAAATTTTCCTGACATCTTGGATATTGAATATAAGCTAAGGTATGTCTTTCGTTCCTCTGGTATTAACTGAAGCATGTAATCGTTAACTTCATCAACTGTTTGATTAGTTTAATACTGCTCTTCCCCTCAAATAAGTTGGATCTTGATAATTCTTGAGGAGATCTGGGTAAGTACCGGAGACGATTTGTGGAATGTGGTCTTCATTTTGTTCAATAAGAAATTCGTCAGGAATTTTAATCCAATAGGGTTCTTCATATTCATCAAAATATTCCATTGTTATTTTAACATCACCAATAGATAATACCCATTCAGTAATTATTGCAGAGTCATGTATGTTAATGTTTTGTGTAAGCTTGAAAACACGACATGAGTCCTAAACGTAGGACTTGTTAATAGAGGCTTTCACTATGTCTTCTCGGCTCCCTTTGCGCACAACTTGTAAAGTTTGTCTGAAGTCTCCTCCCAGGTGCACGGTTAAACCTCTAAATGGATTATCGAATGAATATCTCGAAGATTTTTATTAAGAGCTTTGAAAGCATGATGACGATCCATGGGTGCTTCAACCCATATTATAAGGCTTACCCTTTTTATTAAATCCGCCAGTTGGGTTCATTGTTGAATATTGCAAGTTGAATAAGCATTAATTTTAATGGGGATTGCGAATTTTAAATGAGCAGTACGACCTCTTGGAAGTAACAAAGAAGTAATGCCTGATGAAGCAACTACTAATGTAATTTTTCCTTCAGACCTTAAACGTGCAAGGATGGTCTTGTATAAGTAAGTTTTCTCGGTTCCCCCCGCACCTTGAACAAAGTACAATCCTCCTTTCTTTTGGTCTACATCTTGCATCACAACATAATATACGTTGAGTTGCTCAATGTTTAGACCGACGAATAGATTGTTGTGTTCATCCTCCTTCTCCTTTTTGTCGTAACATAACTCCTCTCTTAACAAACGATTTTCGCGATCACGAATTAGAAACGAGTCCGGCTTTAGCATTGGGGGAAATCAGATAATACTTTACCGTTTTTCTTTAAAATCTCATATATTTCGAATCTGATCTTTATTCAAGACCAAATTATCAAAGTTAAGCAACTTCTTCTGCTGGTACAATATATCATATGATAAAAGATCCCAATGTGCTTCCTATAGTTTTTTAGGATCACTTACTTCATAAGACATCAAAACCACTGCGAACAGTTCACGAAGTTTATGTCCAGTTGCCTATTGAGAAGCCTGTGAGATAGCGTTATGTCACTCTTTGTCATATTCAAGTAGGCCTCGAGCGTAACATGCAACTTTGTAAGTTGGGTATACAATATCCTCAAAAGTTCTTACATCTTCGTAACTCCTTGCACCTCCGACAACGTTCAACAATAACCTTATGTAAAAAAAATTCTCCAGATTTTGGATGTGTATATACAATACGGACAAGGCTTGTACCTGATTCCCTTTTCTTCCATTGCTTCTCTAATAGTTTCCATGTCCACTCTTTTGGAAATTCCGCATATGTTAAATTTATGGCATCTTTAGATTTGGTGTTTGTAACCATCCATTTCGTAAACATAGTCTTCTTTACATCAATTCTATCAATCACAGTGGCAAGTAGATCTGAATCCTTAAAAGTCACCATTTGTTCCTCGAGCAGATGGAACGAAAGTCGTTGAACGAAAATGCTCCGATATTGTATATCAAACTCATATATCCTCCAACACGCTTCACATGTAAATAGATATCGACAATCTAGGAAGTTTTTAATTTCATCAACTATTGATGAATGGCCTTTACCATTTTCAGATTTTGTCACTTCAGAATGCTCTAGTACAACTCTTGCTCTATCAGGGCCTTTGTTTATATATTTGAACAAATATTTAATTGACCTTGACTTGTTGCACCATTCTACAATTATATGAGCCTGATATTTAACCACCAAATCAAGAGTGTGAGGTACCAAAAATCTGTTATCAAGTTTTATGTCCATTTTATTAACATGTCTTCCATTATCTCACCGCCTATAAACTATGAAACCGTTATCATCAATTGTATTACTTCTGCAGAATTTCTTTTGGAAGAGTTTCGAACAAATTTCGTTTATCATACATGAACACTTTTGATTAACATGTCCGCATGGATCATGAATTGAGATACAACGGCATATCTAACGAGGTCGGATTTATAATTGGGTATTTTTGCAGATATTATTTTGTCCACATCTGATAGGGATGGTTGCTTAGCATCTATGTGCAAGAAAATAAGTATATGGGCATGTGGGAGGCCTCTTTTCTGGAATTCAATCGCGTATATAGCTGAAATGGTTTAAAGTAGTAGTTTAGGTCTGAGTTGTGATTTTAGAAAAAGATAAATCACTTAACAATATTTTATATTATATATGTTAAAAGGCTGTATTTAAACTAAAAGTTAACATAACCGCAAGTACACGCCCGAAATGATTTTTCTTTATAAGGTCATCTAATAGTGAATCAAGATTTATTTTAAATACTATTGACATAATATCAAATCTTTCAGTTGAAACTGTCCAGATGAAGATACGAAATTTGTAATTTTTGGCCAGTCGGATTCGTGGTGAATGTCAAGAATAAGTCAAGGTTTCCAAACCATCTACAAACAGCCATTGCATCTTGAAAGTTTTATACCATATATCTAGGAGCGCCTGTGAATGTTGATGGCAAAATGATATGTTTTCCAACAGACGATGTCATACAATCTCCTTGTAATACCGCATCTTTAATTCCTTTATACAATTCAGTTCTCAACTTTTTTTGGTTTGAACGTACCCAACGTAGTCTTTCCTCTTCTATGCATGTGTATACATCCACCACGTATTATTGAAACAGTCGCCCCCTAACAATAAATTTTGCCTTCGCTTCTATGTTGTTGTAGCTTGTATACATAAAATTCTCTCATAGTCATGGATTCTCTTTTGATTAGTTTGTTTCCTCGGATATTTTGATACTTTATGCCTAATTGGAATCCATTTTCTTCATATGGAAAAAGAAGCGGGTATTACATTTCCATTAATGAGGGATGTATTTCACATAAAAGTAATTGGAATTTTGTGAATTAAAAACAAAACATTTGAACCCTTAAAATTGTTGGAGAAAAACTTTCTGCCAAAAGGTATTGAATTAAATCTGGGCAGATACATAAAAGTTTCAAAAAGATAAAACACTTTAGAGCTGAAACTGTTCTCCACGTCTTTTTTAGGCTGCCAAGACCCCTTTTTATACAAAATCTGAGTTGGTCAAAGGATAAGCATTACAGCAGCGTGTCAGCCTAAAAGTTATCTCGCTCGAACGAGAATGACATCTCGCACGAACGAGATCGCGCGTCATTCAAATGACTACACGCGACTTCCCATTGTCGTTCGAACGAGATTGATATCTCGCTTGAACGACCTTAGCATCGAAACCGAGGTACGTTTACTGCTGAGGCAGTTTTTCACAAACAGTTATAAAACCTCTTTAAAAAAACATTTTTATATAAAAGCTTTTTAAAACCTTTTAAAAATATCCCAACACTCTTAATATGAAATGTAAATGAAACTTTAAAACAATATCTTACCAAAGTTCATATTGTTGGGCTTGAATGTTGAAGGCAACTTGGTAATTCGGATCCGTCTTTTGTAGATGCAATCTTCACAATTCTTCGACGACTTATAGCGGTATACGACATAATTAATTGTGACATACTTATTAAAAATAGGTCCTTACAAATCTTCCCCTATGTCTATGCCGGTACATACATAAAAACATCTGAATTATCAAAAACCAAAATGCCTATACAAATCTACCCTCCCATGAATCCCAAAACTGAAAAGGTAAAATTTGTAAGTTCTCAAATTTTTCTTCAACATCAAAACTCTCAAAGCTTTTCTCATCAGGGTGTGCAACATCATGATCTTCAATCTTTGTACCTACACACATGAGATAAAGCAAAAACCTTCGTGATGCATCGAGTTTGAAATGATATAAGAATAAAGCATTAATAATCAAATCTCCCCCTTAAAGCAAAAACTCCTCCATAACATGATAATTCTTTCTCCCCCTTTTTATGATGTCCCCAAATAGACAGATAAGAAGAAAAAATCAAAACATGGAGTGTCACGATAAAATGCATAGCAAACAAAGATCAAACTACGTGAATGCAAAGGTATGTCCCAAAAATATCCACAAACTATTTTTGATTTTTCAAATTTTTTATACAAAAATAGTATACAAAAAAAATCACACCATGGATTTAAACTCAAACAACCATGTCATGGAAATGGAATGTATGGGTGTGAACACATTCGATAGGTAAATAAACTCAATCAATCATATGTGCACGATGCATACGTGTACCCCTAACGAATGAACATCAAAAGAATCCTTAGGTGCAAAAATTGTTGAATTTAAATGACATCGTCTTATACAAATCAACAAATCAAAGTCAAAATGATTTCCACACCAATAACGTCCAAAACTATTTAGCGCTTTTTCAAGATTTTCAAGGAAGTGCAAACCCGTTTTAATTTCCAACCAAACTCCCTCATATATATTTTCTTTTAGAGGTTAATAAACTAAATTCTCAAACTTTGGAGAATTGGTGCAAAAACCTAAATGGCCCATAATTTGGCATGAATTTCTTTTTATTGCCTTTAAATTTTTGCGGGCTCTTTTAAACCTCTTTGGACCCCGAATAATAAAATTCCTCAATTTTCTAGGTCCAATTAAACGGCGGCTTAATCGCAAAAGATAAAAAATCTTTCGTAGCCCTTCACCGTTTTTAAACAAAGCACACAAACTCACAAAACGGTTCTTACATGCACATCTTTCTTATCAAGTTTTATCGCACTTAGCTCGTTTTAAGGACAAGATTGAAGTGAAAACACCCAACCAACATGTGATATGACAAGCACAATAATCAAACAAATCCGTGCACGTGTGCAATGAAGGAAATCATGAGTCAAACATGTAGGAAGTAACACTTAATTACATGTTAATGACTCCAAACATTATAAAGCACAAGGATGAATTGACCTATTATCTCAAAACACTATCAAATAGTCACATGAAAAATGGAATGATGTTGTGAATCGGTCATCCTAAGTGATCATCCATAAATGGTGTAAACAAAATACAAAAATCTTTTTGGATTTTTCAAAAAATTTTATCAAAATAAAATCTTTTTGTATTTTTCAAAAATAAAAATTAATACAAAAAGTACATGTCACAACGCTAGCAAAAATATATCAAAAAGCATAACTAGCGTATGACAAACATGCAAACACAATCATCTATATGATATGGCAAGAGAAGAATCATGTGCAAGCAAACGAACATAAAGCAACGAAACACGCTCGTCAATAGCTTTTAAACTAGATTTCATGCGAGCTTTCCAATAGGTATAATTATTCCCATAAAAAATAGGCACCTTATTAAATGAACGTTCCATTGAAAAATTGCGATTTTTTACAAAACTGATTTTTCAAAAAAAATCAATATCACACAAATTTTGCGAAAAATAGGATCACGCGATAAATTAGCGTAACCCGCTTTGATACCAATTTGAAAAGTGGTGATCGCTTAAAAAAGCTCTGATACTAATTTGAGAAAACGTGACTGTGTGATAATTGATTAAATTTATTCGCAAGTTTTCAATTCGGCACACTTATTTAATTAGAGTCTATTTTTTTAAACCAAATTAATCCATCCCCTAAACATGCATCTAAAAGTGCGTATGTCAACCCATAAATAAATAAAGCATGTGACACAAATATTCAGAAAAAATCCTCCAAAGGGGCAAAACCTTTTATGTCTAGAACTTTGAAGAATTCACAAGACCATTGCCTTACATACAACTTGATAATCGCCCACAAGTGTAACGCACGGTGTCTTTGTCAAACCTCCAAAGCAACGGTTAGAAATATTGACACATAAATACCCGCAGGTGTCGGTTCTGATGTCGTCGACTGGAACTTTTCCTTTCCAGAAGGGCAGCAATGAAGAAGAAAATGGCTTCTCCACAAGATGTGAACTTTATAAGTACTCCCTCCACAATAGCACGCAACTGTCGGTTGTAGTGCTCTCCCCACAAAGTATGAACAAAAATAAAATATGTTCTTGGGTTCCACAAAACAATTCACATAAAAGTAATTGGGATTTTGTGAATCAAAAACAAAACATTTGAACCCTTAAAATTGTTGGAGAAAAACTTTCTGCCAAGAGGTATTGAATTAAATCTGGGCAGATACACAAAAGTTTCAAAAAGATAAAATACTTTAGAGCTGAAACTGTTCTCCACGTTTTTCTAGGCTGCCAAGACCCCTTTTTATACAAAATCTGAGTTAGTCAAAGGATAAGCATTACAGCAGCGTGTCAACCTAAAAGTTATCTCGCTCGAACGAGATTGCATGTCGTTCGAACGACTACGTGCGACTTCCCATTATCGTTCGAATGAGATTGATATCTCGTTTGAACAACCTTAGCGTCGAAACCGAGGTACGTTTACTGCTGAGGCAGTTTTTCACAAACAATAATAAAACTTCTTTAAAAAAATATTTTTATATAAAAGCTTTTTAAAACCTTTTAAAAATATCCCAACACTCTTAATATGAAATGTAAATGAAACTTTAAAACAATATCTTACCAAAGTTTATATTGTTGGGCTTGAATGTTGAAGGCAACTTGGTAATTCAGATCCGTCTTTTGTAAATGCAATCTTCATAATTCTTCGACGACTTGTAGCGGTATATGACATAATTAATTGTGACGGACTTATTAAAAATACGTCCTTACAGTTACAATGTGGGCAAGTGTGTGTAGGCATTCTGAAATCCATTTATTGCCAATATGTCCCTATATATCCATTAATATATGAATAGTCTATCAATATGCATACATATCTTTTATGAATGTTTAATTTCAAAAAGATTGGTCGAAATAACTAAATTTAACTAATGCTTACTTGTTATCAGTGAAGTTACTTCAATACGTTCTTTTACCCTTAGATCATGGAGTCCACATTCAACGGTGCTTATGGTGTATCCACAGTAGTTGAGAAAAGAATGTTCCCTAGTTAAATTGTCAAGACATTTGGTAAAACTTCCAAGTGTGTAACCACAATAGTTGGTATTTGGTACTAGTGTATGTTGCTTTCAAATTATGGAGACAGTCTTCAATGGTATTCAATGTATATCCACAATAGTTGGAAGTAGTCCATTCTTTCTCAGAGTCGCAGTTCATTTCCTTTGTATGGATAACAGTATCGTCTTCTTGAACGACGGTATGTGACAAGATATACTTCATATTTGGTGAAAGTCCACTATGTAACCACACACACAAATATAAAATCAGAGAAATAAATTTATAATTTATTTTGTAAATGTAATTTGTAACTATTTTTGGTAATATATTTAGGATGATTAATATAGATTTTGTACATCAAATTATTTCAAAATAATTTGTTTTGTTGTCAAATAGATCATATGATTAAGTGTGAAGCATGGGAAATAACAAAAGTGAAAACGTATGTAAAAGCAAATATAGAGAGCTAAAGTGGAATTAAAAAATATGTTAAATGTTGAACATCTGCAAATGTGATTATTACATATTCCAAACATAGGACAAACAGCAAAGTGAAGGAATATGTTACGACAAAACATAAAGTTCAAATAATAATGACACATTGAACATAGCAAATGATTGTATTTCCTTCCTAGGTTCCATCAATTATGAAAAGTGGGATAGACGAAAAAATTTATTCGATAAAGCAAAAAATCATTGTTAATCAATAATGACATAGTCAACACAGGAGTGGCTTGAATTTACTTCATAAGTTCCATCAATTATGATAAGAGGCAATGACGAACGAATTTCTTGCTTAAAGATATCACAGGAGGCCGTGGGGACTATTTCTCCATCATTGCCAATCGTCTTTACCACAGGAACATTAGAAATGCATCTGTGTACATCATTTAGCTTCTCAAATCTAGCCTTCTTCGATTTGCTCCTTGAGTATTCAACAAAATCTACATATTATTTAGCACGTTGTCGTTTCGTGAAACGTAATTGTAAGGACATTTTTGTCCAACATACTTGTATATGTCATTAGCCGTAACACCGTTGCAAAGATTCAAAGTCCATTCATCATCAACGGAATTCGAAGATCAAAAGAAAGGAAGAATTCAAAAATCGAGTCAGTCGGACCGGTCCGCCTTTATATAAAAAGAACCGATCCGCTGAGACCCGAACCGGACCGGACCGCCCCGGACCGATCCGCCGTGCACTTTGAAGCCAGTGAGCCCCGAACCGAATGCGAACCGAATCAGCTTCAAATTAAAAGAACCGGTCCGCTATCGGACCGATCCGCCTAAGGCCCGGACCGGTCCGCCCTGGATAAACTCTGCCAGATCGTGTTGCAGATTTTTTAGGGTTTTGGCTTCCTATTTAAACCACGTTTGGAGGTTGGTTTTCTAAAGACTTTCCCACGTTTTTTAGAGCATATCAACCCTAAAGTCTTCACCTATTGAGTCCTATGATTCTAGGTTTTTAGATTCACACATCTTCCATATCTATGTGAATCAAGTTTGGTAACCCAAGAACACAACCTTGTGTTTGTTCAAACCTTTGTGGAGAGATCTTTGCAACCGAGGGCTGCGTGTCATTGCTGAGGGAGTCTCTACAAAGTTTTATGGTTGCGTGTCATTGAGGAGTGCTGCGGTTCTTCCTTTGTTGATTGGACTGAGGTTCATGTGGGTTCGCTGCGTGTGGATTCATTGCTGACGACACCGACCGACGCCTGCGGGTATTCGTGTGTCACTGTATTTCATTGTAATCCGTGTAAGTTGCGATTTACTTATTATAGTGAAATAAAAGGTTTTGCCCTGCGGGGATTTTTTCCTTAAACTTGTTTCGCATACTTTATTTGTTTATGGGTTGACACACGCACCTTAGATGCATGATTAGGGGCTGAAATTAAATAAGTGTGTCAAATTAGAAATTTACGAAGTTAATCAATTATCACACGTAATTCTCGCATTCTCAAATTGGTATCAGAGCGGGTTGCGCTAATTTATCGCGTATTCCTATTTTCCGCAAAATCGTGTGATATTGATTTTTTTTTTTAAAAAAAAAATCAGTTTTGTGAAAATTCGCATTTTTTCCTATGGAGCACTTATATAATCAGATGCCTATTTTTGACGGGTCTAATTATGTCTACTGGAAAGATCGTATGAAATCGATTTTAAAATTTATTGACGAGCGTGTTTAGTTGCTTTGTGAAAATGGTTGGACTCCTCCCACGGTCACTGTTAATAACATCACCACTTTAAAACCCGTGTCAGCCTGGACTGAAGATGACTATAAATTGTCCAATTTTAATTCTCGTGGTCTGAGTGCTATTTCTGGAGCTGTCTCTCCTGATGAGTTTCGCCAAATTATGACGTGCACCACGTCTAAAGAGGCTTGGGATGTTTTGAAATTGACACATGAGGGTACGAACGCGGTTAAAGAGTAAAAATTATAAAATTTGGCCACCCAATTTGAGACTATCACCATGTCTGAGTCCGAATGCTTTGATGATTTTTATGCACGATTGTCGGACATTGTTAACACATGTTTTAATTTGGGTGAAGTGATTGATAACACGCGTGTCGTTAAAAAGATTTTGAGATCTCTCCCAAAACGCTTTATTCCTAAAGTCACTGTTTTGAACTCTTTGGGAAATTTGAAATCACTTAAGTTGGAAGAACTTGTAGGAGATCTTCAAACCTATGAGATTGACATGTTTCCCAAAACCATTAAGGCTAAGGATAAAGGCATTGCTTTAAAGACTCATTTTAAGAAAAAGAAAGAAACCGTTTGTGAGTCAGATTCTGAGGGAGATTTTGATTTTAATGATATGACCTTGTTTGCGAAAAATTTTAAAAAATTTCTCAACATGAACAAAAATAATTCTTCCAATAAAAAGAATTTTTTTGAGAAAAATAAAAGGAAAGGAAAGGCCAAAAAAAGTGGTGAGAGGGAAAAAGAGAATGACTCTGATGAGGAGTGTGAGGAAGATTTTGAGAACGTCACTTGTTTTGAATGTGGGGGTAAGGGACATAAGTCGTTTGAGTGTCCTACGTGGCTTAGAAAGAAAGGAAAGAAAGTAGCTATGCCCACCACACTTAGTGATAGTAGTGAAGGTGAGGGTGATGAGACTAGTGGTGAGAAGTTTGTAGCTTTTTCTAGTCGTGTGAGCACACCGACCTTGTCCCACAATAGTGCACACGAATGTGATAGTGATGGTTTGAGCGCTTCAAGTGAGGGAGAAAGTGAGAGTGAAAGTGGAGATGAAAGTGAACTCCAAAAAGCTTTTAGAGAGTTGTACACCGAGACCTTGAAAACAAAAAGGTATAATAGGGATTTAGGTCGTCGGGTTTTAGATTTGGAGAAAGAGAAGGAGGTTTTGAGAAAGGAGAAGTGTGATTTGGCCGACACGTTGTCTAGTCTGACGACACGTGTATCCCAACTCGAGAGTGATCTCGAACGTGCCAGGGTGGTCAAAGTCAAGTTTGAGAACTCACCTAAGAAGGTTGAAACGGTGGTTCTTAAGGGTAAAGGTGAGAAGTTAGGAATAAGTCATGACGGTGCTTCTTCTTCCCAATTAGCACCCGAGCCGGTTCCCTCTTTAGTGACAGTTTCACATGTGTCTCACCCTAACCCACCTAGGCGTCCCATTCCTTTTAGGAAAGTGCGTCCTAGAGTTTTTGAGAGAGGTGTTCCTAGGCCTATTTATGTTTGCTCACATTGCAAAAGGAGAGGACACCTTAGGGAATTTTGCTTTAAGTTGGGGTATGTGTCACGTTTTGCTTCTACACGTGTTTCTGGCACACATGCACCCACACATGATACTTTACATGCTCCCGGAGACTACATGAGAGAGTTTGCACATTTAGGAGAGCAAGTTAAGTTTTTAGTCAAAACTTCACAAGAACTGATGGAGGTTTTTCATAAGTTGTCACCACCTTTGGAAAACCCCTCCGCACCTAATGATTGAGGTTTGACTTGTTTACTAGCATAGGGTGGTTTTCACGATGTCATTGTTTGCCTATTGCTAGTATGTATCATTTTTGTATATATTTTTGTTTTGAAAAATTTTGAAAAATACAAAAAGATTTTATTTTGATAAAATTTTTGAAAAATCCAAAAAGTTTTTTCTTTTGTTTTGCACCTTTTATGGATGAGAATTTAAGATAACCAAGTCACAACTTCATTTCATATATCCATGTGACTGTTTGGTAGAGATTTGAGAGGCTACATCATTTCATCCATGTGCTTAACATTGATTGGAGTCCTTGAGATGTAATTAGTGATATTTCCTACATGCTTGACTCCTATATCCTTTAATGCACACATGCACGGCTATATTTGATTATTGAACTTATCTATCACATATTGGCTTGAGTGTTTCTATCTCAATTCTGTCTATACAATGTACAATATGCGATAAAACTTGACAAGATTGGATTGCATGTAAAAACTATTTTGGTGAGACTGTGTGTATATTTTCATAACGGGGAGGGGCTGCGAAAGTTGATTCTTATCCTTTGCGCAAAAGCCACCGTTAAAAAGGACCTAAAAAATGGAGGAATTTTAATATCCGAGGTCCTAAGAGGTTAAAAGAGCCCTAAAAAATTGATAAGGCAATAAAAAGCAATTCATGCCAAATATGGGTCATTTAGGTTTCGCCCAATTCTCCAAAGTTTGAGAATTTAGTATTCCTCTATTCAAAATATAAATCTGAGGGAGTTTGGTTGGAGATTGAAAAACGGGTTTGCACTTCCTTGAAAGTCCTGAAAAAGCATGAAAATCATTTTGGACGTTATTGGTGTAGAAATCACTTTGAGCTTTGATTTATAGATTTGATATAGTCAATGTCTTATATTTCCAATCTTTTACACCAAAGGAAGCATTTGAGTTCATTCGTTAGGAATATCCAATATTCATCGTGCACATTTGTCATGTTTGTAAGCTTTGATTTTCCTATCGAATTTTGATCACACCCATTCTTTTACACTATCACCGACTTGGTTGTTTTATGTTCATTCATGGTGTGATTTTATGCCTTGTGTCACCCCGGTACTTGAAATTCAGAGAATATCATCTTAAATTGATATATATGCTTATGTTTATCTCATTTCAAACTCGATACGTCACTTGGTATTTGCTTTGTCTCATGTGTGTAGGTACATCTTTTGATAATCCCATGTTGCACACCCTGATGAGAAAAGCGGTGAGATTTCTGAAGATTCGAAGAACAAACGATGCAGCCTTAGTCATTTGTACCACTTTCAGTTTTTGGGTTCATGGAAGGGTAGATTTGTATAGGCATTGTGATTATAGATAATTCGGATTTTTTATGTTTGTTCTGGCATAGACATAGGGGGAGATTTGTAAGGACATTTTTGTCCAACATACTTGTATATGTCATAGCCGTAACACCGTTGCAAAGATTCAAAGTCCATTCATCATCAACGGAATCCGAAGATCAAAAGAAAGGAAGAATTCAGAAATCCAGTCAGTCGGACCGGTCCGCCTTTATATAAAAAGAACCGATCCGCTGAGACCCAGACCGGACCGCCCCGGACCGATCCGCCGTGCACTTTGAAGCCAGTGAGCCCCGAACCGAATGCCAACCGAATCAGCTTCAAATTAAAAGAACCGGTCCGCTATCGGACCGATCCGCCTAAGGCCCGGACCGGTCCGCCCTGGATAAACTCTGCCAGATCGTGTTGCAGATTTTTTAGGGCTTTGGCTTCCTATTTAAACCACGTTTGGAGGTTGGTTTTCTAAAGACTTTCCCACGTTTTTCAGAGCATATCAACCCTAAAGTCTTCACCTATTGAGTCCTATGATTCTAGGTTTTTAGATTCACACATCTTCCATATCTATGTGAATCAAGTTTGGTAACCCAAGAACACAACCTTGTGTTTGTTCAAACCTTTGTGGAGAGATCTTTGCAACCGAGGGCTGCGTGTCATTGCTGAGGGAGTCTCTACAAAGTTTTATGGCTGCGTGTCATTGAGGAGTGCTGCGGTTCTTCCTTTGTTGATTGGACTGAGGTTCATGTGGGTTCGCTGCGTGTGGATTCATTGCTGACGACACCGACCGACGCCTGCGGGTATTCGTGTGTCACTGTATTTCATTGTAATCCGTGTAAGTTGCGATTTACTTATTATAGTGAAATAAAAGGTTTTGCCCTGCGGGGATTTTTTCCTTAAACTTGTTTCGCATACTTTATTTGTTTATGGGTTGACACACGCACCTTAGATGCATGATTAGGGGCTGAAATTAAATAAGTGTGTCAAATTAGAAATTTGCGAAGTTAATCAATTATCACACGTAATTCTCGCATTCTCAGTAATGCTCTAGGAGACAAATTATCAACACTGATTACATCTATGCTAGTCAGACTTCAAAAGCATTTCACGTTTGTTCTTAGTCATTTTCCAATCTTCTTTATGTAGAACTGTGATATACATTGGCGAGTTTCAAAATCAAATTTAGTAAATAAATGTTAATTTTTGTATAAATAAAAGTATTTTTTAATGAAAAAAAATGACGATTTCTTATAAATAAAAAATTGAATTTTTATTTGATAGAAGAAAGTTTTTTTTATAACTTTATCTAAAAAAAATAAATAATTTTTTTTAAAGTACAAAAATCAAAACAGGCTATTTTTATAAATAAAAGACTTTTTTATATAATTTTTTAAAATAGCTTATTTCTTTATAAAAAAAACCTTCTTTATAACTGTTTTCTAAATAAGTTGTTTTGCAAATAAATAAGATGTTGTAAATAAATAAATTGTTTTGAAAATAAAGACATCTTTTTATAAATAAGTTGTTATTTTATAAATATTTATAATTATTTATAACAATGCTGTCTTTTTTTATAAATAAATGCTGTCATTTTTTATAAATGATGTCTTTTTATTGAAAGGGTCTTTTTCAAAAAAACTGTTTATACAAAAGTGAGGTTTTTTTATTAAAAAAATTACAAAATACCTTTTTATAAAATAAAGATCAATTTTTTTTATAATAAAAGACTTTATTTATAAAAAAAAGTTAGATTTTGATTTTATATTATTTTATAAACAAATATGTTGTTTTGTAAACAAATGTATATTCTTATGTTGGATAGAAGTTCATTTAAATTTTTTTACATTAATTATAGTATAGTAATCACACAGTGGATAGCTGTTTTGATTAAAATAACTTTTCCAGTCACGAAATTGTATCCAAGAGAATGATAGAACTATTATTCAGTAAAAGAGATCATGTTGTCCAGGTATACATGAATATAAAAATAAAATGAAAAAAGTAATATATAATTTTATATCAATGGATCAAAAAACAAAAGGAATGAGAAATAATAGTTATTATGATGAAGTGTTAATGTCATTCCAAGGGAGAAATGTAAAAAGCAAAAGGGATTCGAATCATATTATGTATTTATACTTGCCGAAGACATACATGAATGTTAATCAGAATTCAATTTACATGTTTATGCTACCTGCTTACATGCTACCAATGGAATTCTAATATATGTTTATGCTACGTGTTTACATGTATTGTCTTTCACATTTTAATTTTACTTTAGCGAAGAAGACAAATATTAAAAAATCAAACACATTTTAAAATTATATTTAGTTTTTTAAAAAACTTCAAGTTGAGAAGTTTAGGCGTTTCCAATACTCAAATGAGAAAGACCTCAAACTTTAAAAGTTCATAAGACGGGGATATTTGCGAATAACGAAAAAAGATAAATTTGGAAAAGTGGCATAGATGTAGAATTCGAATTATATACATAGAAAAATTGTTAACTTATCTTGATTGCTCAACGAATCTTAGCGATGTGGACCAAATTCCAAATGACTAATGGCTGCACAGAGGAAATAACTTATGTAAGAATATAAGTACGAAAATTCAGAGCTGGTTTTGTCCTAAAAGGATTGAGAGTTTTAAACTTTAGTAGCCAAATTATCATAGAGACAGACTATTCGGAGGTAAGGAACAACATCGACTATTGTAGACAAAAACGTGACAATAGTTTTAAATAGCGAAAATGCTGCGTTAATTTTTTTCATAGGCTATGTCCATGAATTTGTCAAAGAGACAAATTTCTTAAACAATAGAACTAACATGGAAATTTTTTACACTACTATATAGCTACAAAAGTTGTAAAGTATACTATCTGAGTTTCTCATACAAGAATGGCATGCTAGGTGTTGTAAATTAGTGATTTCTTTACACATAAAAACATTTAAAAAACACAAAATAATCCTTTAAAATCTTAACTAAGTTATAAAATTTTAGAGAACTTGTGAAAAGGTCTCAAAATAAATGTTTATATGTGTAGCCCCTCAGTTTTACTCTATGAATTAGATTATACACATGTGTATATACAGTTATATGTACACGTTTATATATACATTTTGGAACAGAGACGTAAGTAAAATATTACAAACAACAAGCAAACGTGACTCCTTCAAAATACAAATCAGAATAAAAAATAAAATAAACAACTTGGCAGTATCATCAACTTCCAACACCAAGAATGAGAATAAATTGAAATGCACTCCAAGAAGATCACAACACTTTCCAATTTGCTTAAGATGTGTAAAAAGAGTAATGTCAAGAAGTAAAGGATAGAATTCTATGGAAGAAAAAGACTTGAGGATACCTAATAACTATGACGCATGAGTGTGTGGCGATTTGGTAAAATAAGAAATGGATGAGGTAATGCAGCCTGGGTACAGGTGCGGGTACAATGGGTGTTTTGAAATATCAATGGTTCATAGCCTGATAGTGTAAGAAATTAGATGCATAATATATTTTCGCCAATCCACTAACCATCCCAAAAGCAAATTTATACTCCTCCCCAAACTTGTAGATGGATATTTTATTTTTGAAAGATTCAATCTTTCATTGTCATATTGCTCAAAACATTGACTTCTTTTATCTATTGTTCCTTTTATGCTTACTGCATTACCTTTCCATGAATGGACATCGACTATAACTTTGTTAGTTGATAGCTTTATTTGACCTCAAGCATATATATATAGGCCCAGGTCGGAGGGGAAAAACTTATCCCATCCAAATTGTTTTACCCCACAACTAATTAGATAAAAAGAACACTCGGGATAAGTTATCCCATTTCAAATCATATCTGAACTAATGCTAAATATTAAATAAGTGAAAGTTATGCTATCGGGTGTGACACCCCACCTAATTAAATACCGGGTGATCAGTCCTTTATAAAATTAAACCATAATATCCGGTTGGTTCAGATTATGCATCACTGTCGAAAAATCATCAATTTTATTTAATTAAAACTAACCACCCAATATTTAAAAAGGTGGATGTCAAAATTTTATCTTGTTATTAACCATCATCATTAAAGGGAAATAATTAATCATCACCATCCATCACAATAGCATAAGGAAAGAATTAACTAAATTTAAATAAAGAACTGGAGTAAACACTTCCATTCAAAATCCCATACAATAATCCAGTAATATGAAATCAAAGTCTAATGATAGAACAAAACAACTCTAAATCTCTGAATGTAAAATGGAGGGACGACTTGTCCAACTGAAGTAAATAACTGATAGATAAGGAGAAATAGATTCAGAAGCGTCCACAAGCAATATCCTGTAGCTTCCACAACAGCTACAACTCGGCAAATGAATGAAATCTCCAAATTCTGGTGTCCCTGTGGCTGAGCACCTAAAATAATAGAACAAGAAAAGAGATTTGCAAAAAAACGGGTCAGAGCCCGAGTAGAAAACAGTTTAAATATAGCAAGTGCTTAAATTGGTTAATTAACACAAATATTATTCATATTACCTTAGCGTACACACTTGAGATGCCCACCTCTCATCTAATATGCACACCTAGCGAGTCTAACTACCCATACTAGTCACGATACTCTGCCTGACTATACGTAGTATAACCACTATGTCAGATAAAATATCTAAATAAACCCGAAGATAATATATCTCTATTATTTAGGAATAGATTAAAGATGCAAAAACTCATTCTCGTAGCATTCTTAATTCTCTACTCGTGACCCAATAAGTATATATTTTAATAAAGTATCCAACATGAAACACAGAATAAGAACTCAGTATACATATATAAAATCTCACTATGTATACATACAAATATATATATCAATACTGCACCCACGGTTAAGAAATCCCCCGTGCTAGGCATACTCGGTTATCTAGTCCCATTGCAACGCTCGTGCATAAAGGACAATAGGTTCAATCTCTCAAGAACTAATAAAATATATACACATATTGGAGGAGAACATAGTCCCAAACCGATGGGCTACGCACCCATAAGACCGTCACCACTATCGTTCTCATAGATAGCCCGTACCTAGGTTCCATGATCTAATGGTATGACTCAAAATCCCCTGAAGGCACACAAGATATGGTCGTCCACAACGCGTTAACCTCCGTTCGATAGCCCATAGGTAGGTATGTCATACACAGAATATTTCAAGTAATAAGCATGCACACAACTTATTTAACTTAATAGGCATTCACGTAACCCAATTACCATAATACGTAAGTAATATTAACGTGTCTACTCTCCTCAATATCCATTTATATATAACCACTCTAGGACTTAAATTATCACCTAGGTTTCCATACAAGTTCAATACCTCGAGTATCATTACATCCTTAATTCCCTAACACTTTGGATTTTAAGTCACTCGTTACTCACGTAGGTTAATACACCCGTTTGGATAAACCTAGGATGATTTCAAACTCGATCGTACCCTAAAAACCCATTCTGTAATCTCGTTAGAAGTCAAGGTATTCTCGTTCGAACAAAGTTCTCACTTTGAACTAATTCAACATGTCGTTAGAAGTGTCATTGGAATTCTCGTTCGAACGAGGTCATTCGAACGACCTGGGTAGGTCTTCGAACGAGAATTCTGGACTTGCCCCTGTTCTTCCAAAACTCATTTTTTTCCATATTTCCAACCTTTAAATTCATCAGAAACTCAACCAACTTCTAATTTAATGTTCTAAACAAATCCTAATCATAACAGGACACTTTCTAACTCCAATTAAATGTTAAATCCTTATATAATCAAAGGGGATATAAGCTAGTTGTTAAATTGTTAAAAATCCTTTACCAACGAACTCACCATTAACAATTATACAAACTCCTAATTAATTTCGTGGTTATAGTATCAAATACTCAGATTTATCACTTCTACAATAGGGTTATTCATCTAAATGCTAACCTACCTTCAATTCTCAAAATTTATTGACAAATCATCCCAAATTTCATAGCAATAATGGTTATCTAATCAATTAGGGCTAACATGAATCATATATGCTCACAAAATTGGCAAGATAAACACTTGCCTGTTTACGAATTGCTGAATCTCTGACTGCAACTGGTATAGGAACACGATCCTCTTGACACGATCTACGCGCTGGTGTGATTCTTGGTGTGAAAACCTAAGTTCTTGGCTTAGGGCTCCAATGGGGTTCTTCTTCCTCTTTGGTTCTCTCTCTCTCTCTCTCTCTCCCCCTCTCTCTCTCTATCTATCTATCTCTATCTTTCATGTAGGTTGAAACTGGCAGTAACCTCTAACCTGTAATACCACATAATTCTGCATAGTTAAAATTAAGAAGGAAAATACATTTTATTTAAATTATGTGAGTAGAGTAATTTAATGTGATACGTTTTAAATTAAATTACGTGAGTAGAGTAATTTAATGTGATGTAATAATAATAATGATTATTAAGTGATTAATTAATCATTATGGCTATTAGACATAAATTGAAAGTTAGACACTGATTAATATGACAATTAAAAATTTACTAAATGTGAATAGTAAATATTTAAAGTTGATATGTACGGCCTAGCGATTTATATGAACGTACCTGAGTTCTCTCGACCGAGTGTCGCGCGTAGACAAAATTGAAGGTGAGATGAGAAATATATTTTAAGAGACTCAAAAGATAATTTAGAGTCCACAGATGATTCCTAAAGGGTCGAATTAGTCAAAATAGTATACCCGGGGGTACTAGTTGAGTGTCGGGTCATTTTTGGGTTAAACCGGGACCATACGAGGGAATTTTGGTCTCTTTACATTTAAGGGTGAGGAGACCAACGAATTTTGGAACCCTAAGTCAGATTAAAAGAGTTGGAGGCTAGGGTTAGAGAGGAGAAAAATACACAATACCCATTATAGAGAAGAGAGAAACAATTTCCTAAGGCAAAAGAAGGAAGTAGGGAGAATTCAAAGGAGATCTCACTACCAACTTGTTGGGAAGAAGGATCGAAGGATACGAATCATCAATCATCAACAACAACCACAAAATCAGACCCTACAAAACATAAGGCAAGTAGTTATTTGCAAAATAAATTGAGTTATAATACCCAATTGTAAGTTTTAGGAAGAACATGATTTTTATGATTTTTTAGGAGCAAACACTTGAATATGATCCATGATTGATAGGGATTTCATGTAGAACATTTTTGATCTCTAAATAATCTGATATCATAGAAGACTTGATGATTAAATCGAACTAAAAATCTAGACTAATGATGAAAAGATGGAAGAATCGTATTTTTAGGGTTCTTGAATAATAAGAAGATTTTTAGTTAATCTGGACGAAATTCGTAATGATTTTGCTGTTTTAGATCGTTAGTAATCATCCCAGAATATGTAGGACTGATTAGAAATTGTTAGTTGCAAGTATGGTGAATTATCATCGGAGATGGATAAACAAAAATGGTGTAACTCGCATGAAGAAGACGATCTGGGTCTATCACTGCTCGATCGATCGATCGACCCTTGAATGTCGATCGATCGAGCAGTCGATCGATCGACCATATCCCAAACCTTAAAACTGGTGTCGCGATGAAAGAGTCCCAAACCAAAATATGTGTATATATATATATAGTTGGGGTCGATGGATCATTCCAAACCAACTCTCACTTGGGGTCGATGAATCATTCCGAACCAAGAGTCCTTTATGCGTGCAAAAGGATATGTTAGTGATAACTAATATTTAACACATGTTGCGTGATAAAATGTATTCCATATGTATAATCTATTGACTTAGTATAGTAGATAATGAGATGGATTGAAAATATCTTAGTAATAATTAAGTAGCGTGATGTAATTATTATAAGAAATAGGATAACAAGAAGTAAGTAAGTTATCTACGTTTATAGCATATGAAATATGGATTATTAAAATACTGCGAGTATGTTATGGGGACTTAGAGAGGGGGTACATGCAGTGGGGTATTCTAATCTAGTTAACTGGGGTAGTATAACTAGGTGAACTAAGTACCCTCGTTAGACATGCACTATAGAAGAGAGGTGAGGAAGCTCAAAGGAGTGTGCAAAATCTTAATATGTGTAATCAATAACTCAATTGTGATAACTGCTTGCAAAATATTTTTAAATGTTTTTGAGTACTAACTCTTGCTATGTAAAAAATTTTAAAAACCTTTTAGGTGCCCAGCCACAGGGACACCCAGCATGATTTCATTCCAGGGATTTGGGAGCTGCAGCATGTGTGGATGTTACAGGGATTGTTTAGACATTTTCTCTTTTTCATCTCTAGTGCAGGATCTCAGTTTTAGTGCTCTCAGTTGGGACATGTTGCCCAATGTTTACTTTTACAGTTATTCTGATTTTTGATTTTGAGTTAGTTTTTCTTGGTCGTGGTTTTCGACAAGACTTTATTTGTATTCAGTTATTTATGCGAATTGTTCTAGTATTGCTGGAATTGAATCGTTTCGTATGGGTTGTTTATTCTGCTTAAGGAAGATAAAATTTGGCACTAGCTTAATTTCACTTAGGTGGTTAGTAATTTAAAAAGTTTCGGCAGTGATGCTAAGAATGAACCATTCAAGAAACCTGTTTAAATTAAATTAAGGCTTGATTACCCAAGGTTTAATTAGGCGGGGTGTCACAGATGGTATCAGAGCACCAGGTTCTAGTATCCGTAGGATCTGTACAGCTTACTATGTTTCAGCGTAACGTTTGGTTGTATTAGAGCCCTACTATTTGGACTGTTGATTCACTATCCGCTTTTGGATTATCGTACTTTTGCTCTTAAAGTTTTGTATAAACTGTGTACTTATACAATTTGATCTTTTTTCAGATGCCACCGAGGAGGCAGCGAGCGGAGAGGGCTGAAGCCAGAGATAAGGTGAGGGAGGCTCATCAGGAGCCACAGGTGCCGCTGCCACCACCCCCACCCGAGTTAATTTCCACTACTCAGGTTGCAGTGATAGTGGCTTAGGCAGTCGAGACAGCGATGAGGGCTATGACAGCCCATTTTCCTCAGCCCCAAGTACCACCTCCCGTGTCATCGGTAGTTCAGGCCCGAGCAGGACCATTTATTTGGCAGCGAGTCAGAGAGACATTTCAGAAAGGGCATCCACCCGAGTTCCAGGGTAGTACCGATGTAGTGGAGGCGTGCAACTGGAAGAAAAATATCCAGCGCCACTTGCGTATGCTAGAGTGCACCGAGGTACAGAAACAAATGCTAGCTACTTTCCGTCTGGAAGGAGCGGCCTTACAGTGGTGGGAGTCGGTTACCACCACCGAAGAAAGGGACGAAATGATAATTTTTGAGTTTTGGGTGCGATTTGACCGCAAGTATTTTCCTCCAGCGGTAGAGTCAGAGATGAGTAAGAAATTCAACGTGGTGGTTCAGGGTGATCGCTCGGTTGCTGATTATGATGAGGAGTTCACCCATTTGGCTAAATTTGTGCCAAATGAGGTGAGTGATGAGGAGCGAAAGAAGTCAAAATTTATGGATGGCTTGACCTGGAGAATCAGACAGTATTTGATCGGTAATCCGACATTGGTAACTTACACAGATGTTGTCAATGCCGCTCTACTACACTGTCAGGATCACCGCTTTCATGCGTAGGAAAACAAGAGAGGTGAGCCTAGCCAACCGGGCAAAGCGGATGGAAGTAGTGGCAGCAGCAAACAGTGGGCCAGCTAGGGCAGGATTCCCGACAGGGGAACTCTGCCAAGAAGTTTAAGCATGGGAGGCATCGCTTTAACAGACAAGGCCAGCAGGGTCCTCAGCAGCCAGTTCCTCAGGGCTAAGGGAACCAAGGTGGAGGACAGGAAGGCCAAGGTCGACAGGGCCAACAGGGCCAAGGTCAGAGGCAGTTTCAGGGTCAGTGTTTCACTTGTGGCCAGCAGGGTCACAAGAGTAGGAATTGTCCACAGCAAGACATGGCACATCAATAGGGTGCCCAACAGGGGCATCAGGCTCCGTTAGCCCCAGCAGCAGCACAGGCCCCGCAGCTAGGCCAGATACACTACGGGCGTGTGTTCAACGTTCGTGACATTCCATTTCAGACAGCACCACCGGCAGTCGCGGGTATGTTTCCTATTCATGGACTTGAGGGTAGTATTTTGTTTGATATGGGGGCGACGCATTCGTTTATTGCCACTAGATTTGCACGGACATCCGGCCTCTTAGCGACAGCTGACACTCATCTTATGTGCATGGAGTCACCGATGGGTAGTGGGCCCCTTATTCATTCGATTTGTAAGGGTGTGGACATTATGGTCGGGAGATTGAGTCTAGCGGCGGACCTCCTAGTGCTGGATATGGAGGGTTATGACGTCATCCTAGGCATGGATTGGTTGGCGCGTTATAGGGCAATGGCAGATTGCTACGAGAGGACTATCGTGTTTTCCATCCCGGGACAGGAGATGTTCCTTGTGGCAATGCCTCTCCCCGAGGGAGGATCGCTCACTCATTTATATTATATTGAGGAGGAGACCTCACATGGGGTTGTCGTTTCTCTGGACTCAATCCCAGTTGTGAGGGATTTCGAGGTTGTCTTCTAGGAGATACCAGGGTTACCACTCAGCAGGGAGATAGAGTTTGTTATTGACCTAGCACCAGGGACGAGACCGATTGCCAGAGCACCGTATCGCATGGATCCTTAGGAGATGCGAGAGATGAGAGAACAGATTCAGCAGCTCTTAGGACAGGGTTTCATTCGATGGAGTACATCGCCATGGGTTGCGCCGGTGTTATTTGTAAAGAAAAGGGATGGTTCACTTCATCTGTGTGTAGATTACAGGGAGCTGAACAAAGTGACGATATGTAATAAGTATCCATTACCGAGGATTGAGGACTTGTTTGATCAGTTGAGAGGGGCTGCGTACTTCTCAAATATCGATTTGAGGTCGGGTTACCACAAATTGTGCATTCTTGAAGAGTATGTACCTAAGACCGCTTTCCTGTCGCGGTACGGGGCATACGAGTTCAGGGTAATTCCGTTTTGGCTCACTAATGCGCCTGCAGTATTCATGGATCTCATGAACAGGGTATTCAAGGAATTTTTGGACCAGTTTGTGATTATATTCATAGACGACATTCTAATCTACTCTCGCACGGAGGAGGAACACACCGAACATTTACGAATGGTTCTACAGACACTACGGGACCATCAGTTGTATGCCAAATTTGAGAAGTGTGGATTTTGGCTTCGGGAGGTTCAGTTCCTAGGCCACGTTGTATCCGACAGAGGCATTGCTGTTGACCCGAGTAAGTTATCGGCAGTGAGGGAGTGGGGACAGCCCACGACATCGACCGAAATTCGTAGCTTTTTAGGATTGGCCGGTTATTATCGTCGCTTCATCAAGGGGTTCTAAAAAATTACCGATCCTTTGATGAACCTGAATCGGAAGGGAGTGACCTTCGTATGGAGTGACTGTTGTCAGTTAGCATTTGATGAGCTAAAGGACAACAGGGGCTTGGGGGTGTGTTACAGCAGGAAGAGAAAGCTATAGCTTAGGCGTCCCGAAAGCTTAAGCCACATGAGAAGAATTACCCCACTTATGACCTCAAGTTGGCAGCGGTCATTTTTGCATTAAGGATATGGAGACACTATCTTCTGGGTGAGCAGTTCACTGTATTCACGGATCATAAGTCACTTCAGTATCTTTTCACACAGAAGGATCTAAACATGAGGCAGAGGAGGTGGCTTGAATTCGTGAAGGACTACCAGTTTGATATAAAATATCATCCTGGTAAGGCTAACGTGGTGGCGGATGCGTTAAGCAGAAGGCCTACCGGAGAGCTAGCAGAAATCTGGAAGGCGAAGTGGAGTGAACTTCGACACGAGGATGAGATAGCTAGAGCATACATGGCAATTTTAGCTATCACTGCCGAGAGTGTTATGCGGGTAGTGAGGGCACAGGCCGAGGACCCGTTTTGTCAGGACAAAGTACGATAGTTACTGGCCGAGGGGGTGGAGTCCTACTTTATCAGCTCAGAGGGCGGACTACGGTTCAATGGTAGACTGATAGTACCCGAGGAGGATTATTTGAGGCATGCCGTAATGACGGAGTCGCATGGGTCAAAGTTTTCGGTACATCCAGGTGGGGATAAAATGTACCAGGACATGCGACGTATATATTGGTGGTCAGGTATGAAACGAGACATTTCAAAGTTTGTCTCAAGGTGTGTTACATGTCAGATTGTAAAAGTTGACTATCAGAGACCTTCAGGGATGCTACAACCACTGGAGATTCCCGTGTGGAAGTGGGAGAGTATCTCGATTGATTTTATTACTGGGTTACCAACATCACAGAAGGGTCACGATTCCATATGGGTGATAGTGGATCGACTGACTAAGGTAGCTCATTTCTTGTCAGTTAGTACGGATTATGATACGATGCGGTGTGCGCAGCTATTCATTTCAGAGATCGTTAAGCTGCACGGAGTTCCTGTTAATATTGTGTCTGAAAGAGATAAAATATTTGTGTCACATTTCTGGCAGAGCTTTCAGGAGGCCATGGGCACCAACTTACAGTTGAGTACGGCGTATCACCCGTAGACAGACGGTTAGACCGAAAGGGTAAACCAGATGTTGGAGGATATGTTGAGGATGTGTAACCTAGATTTTAGGGGAGGATGGGAGCTATATCTTCCTTTGGTAGAGTTTGCATATAATAACTCTTATCAATTCACTATCGGTATGGCTCCATACGAGGCACTTTATGGGAGGCCTTGTCGTTCGCCCGCCTGTTGGTTAGAGGTGGGGGATAACAAGCTATTGGGACCAAAGATGATACAGGAGACTTCGTCCAAAATAGAGTTAATTCGAGGACGTATTCGAATAGCTCAGGATACGCAGAAGAGTTATGCTGACGCCGTTAGGAGACACGTGGAACTAGATGTGGGCGACCAGGTGTTAATTAGGGTATCTCCTATGAAGGGGATTATGAGGTTCGGCAAGAAGGGGAAGTTAGCACCGAGATATGTGGGACCGTTTCCTATCATTGAGAGGGTGGGACCGGCTGCTTACAGATTGGGACTCCCAGAGCATCTTCATCGAATACACGACGTATTCCATGTGGCATCACTGAAGAAATATAAGAGGAGTGAGAGAGCCTTCTGGCACATTCCACTTGAGGAGATCGACTTGCAGCCAGATGTCTCGTATGAGGAAAGACCCGTGGCTATTCTGGATTATAGTGAGCGCAAACTACGATCCAAGGTGGTACCCTTAGTGCGAGTACAGTGGGGACATCACAATATGGATGAGTCCACTTGGGAGCAGGAGGAGGATATGCGAGAACAGTATCCAGAATTATTCACCGCAGGTATTTTCTAAATTTTGAGGACGAAATTCCTTTGTAAGGGGGGAAGTATGTAATACCCCGTAATTCTGCATAGTTAAAATTAAGAAGGAAAATACATTTTATTTAAATTACGTGAGTACAGTAATTTAATGTGATACGTTTTAAATTAAATTATGTGAGTAGAGTAATTTAATGTGATGTAATAATAATAATAATGATTATTTAGTGATTAATTAATCATTATGGCTACTAGACATAAATTGAAAGTTATACACTGATTAATATGACGATTAAAAATTTACTAAATGTGAATAGTAAATATTGAAAGTTGATATGTACGGCCTAGCGATTTATATGAACGTACCTGAGTTATCTCGACCGAGTGTTGCGCGTAGACAAAATTGAAGGTGAGATGAGAAACATATATTAAGAGACTCAAAAGATAATTTAGAGTCCACATATGATTCCGAAAGGGTCGAATTAGTCAAAATAGTATACCCGGGGGTACTAGTTGAGTGCCAAGTCATTTTTGGGCTAAACCGGGACCATACGAGGGCATTTTGGTCTCTTTAAATTTAAGGGTGAGGAGACCTACGAATTTTGGAACCCTAAGTCAGATAATAAGAGTTGGAGGCTAGGGTTAGAGAGGAGAAAAACACACCATAACCATTAGAGAGAAGAGAGAAACAATTTCCTAAGGCAAAAGAAGGAAGTAGGGAGAATTCAAAGGAGATTTCACTACCAACTTGTTGGGAAGAAGGATTGAAGGATAAGAATCATCAATCATCAACAACAACCACGAAATCAGACCCTACAAAATATAAGGCAAGTGGTTATTTGCAAAATAAATTGAGTTATAATACCCATATGTAAGTTTTAGGAAGAACATGATTTTTATGATTTTTTGGGAGCAAACACTTGAATATGATCCATGATTGATAGGGATTTCATGTAGAACGTTTTTAATCTCCAAATAATCTGATATCATAGAAGACTTGATGATTAAATCAAACTAAAAATCTGGACTTATGATGAAAAGATGGAAGAATTGTATTTTTAGGGTTCTTGAATAATAAGAAGATTTTTAGTTAATCTAGACGAAGTTTGTAATGATTTTGCTGTTTTAGATCGTTAGTAATCATCCCAGAATATGTAGGAATGATTAGAAATTGTTAGTTGCAAGTATTGTGAATTATCATCGGAGATGGATAAACAAAAATGGTGTAACTCGCATGAAGAAGACGATCTGGGTCTATCACTGCTCGATCGATCGATCGACCCTTGAATGTCGATCGATCGAGCAGTCGATCGATCGACCATATCCCATCGATCGATCGACCCTGGTTGTACTTTAGAGAATTTTGTGGATAAACTTCTTTTCAATTACTGTCACTTAATGGGAATCTTAGTGATGACATTTTACCTATGAAGGGACTTAATAGATACCAGTAGGTGTACCGTGAGATTTCTTCATAAATGATTGAGTGTGAAATTTGGAGAAATGGACCAACAGGAAGGTAACCGACTGAGTCGTGTGTCGGGAATGTGAGAATTTAGTTACAGAAAGGGTGAAAGTCAATTCTGAAAAAATGCCAGTAGGTTAGAGATAGCTTAACTACTGAATCAAGGGAGGAGTAACTAGGACCCCTAGAGTTGCGTGAATACTCAAATAAATGCGATAGTGAAATAAATCGTAAATTAATGAGTATGGTGAATATAAGTAAAATATATTACGTATGGGCATGATTTGATAGGTCGGGTGTGTACCTACTAAATTATATGATTTTTTTGGGTTAAGAGAATTATACCTAAATTAATTATGTTAGGGTCGATGAGATATTTCGAACTAACATAAAGTTACTATATGTTTGGGGTCGATGTAAAATGCCGAACCAAACCTTAAAACTGGTATCGCAATGAAAGAGTCCCGAACCAGAATATGTGTATATATATATATATATAAATAGTTGGGGTCGATGGATCATTCCGAACCAACTCTCACTTGGGGTCGATGAATCATTCCGAACCAAGAGTCCTTTATGTGTGTCAAAAGGATATGTTAGTGATAACTAATATTTAATACATGTTGCGTGATAAAATGTATTCCATATGTATAATCTACTGACTTAGTATAGTAGATAATGAGATGGATTGAAAATATCTTAGTAATAATTAAGTAGCGTGATGTAATTATTATAAAAATAAGGATAACAAGAAGTAAGTAAGTTATCTACGTTTATACCATATGAAATATGGATTATTAAAATACTGCGAGTATGTTATGGGGACTTAGCGAGGGGGTACATGCAGTGGGGTATTCTGATCTAGTTAACTGGGGTAGTATAACTAGGTGAACTAAGTACCCTCATTAGACATGCACTATAGAAGAGAGGCGAGGAAGCTCAAAGGAGTGTGGGAAATCTTAATATGTGTAATCAATAACTCAATTGTGATAAATTCTTGCAAAATATTTTTAAATGTTTTTGAGTACTAACTCTTGCTATGTAAAAATTTTTAAGAACCTTTTAGGTGCCCAGCCACAGGGACACCCAACATGATTTCATTCCAGGGATTTGGGAGCTGCAGCACGTGTGGATGTTGCAGGGATTGTTTAGACATTTTCTCTTTTTCAGGTCTAGTGCAGGATCTCAGTTTTAGTGCTCTCAGTTGGGACATGTTGTCCAATCTTTACTTTTACAGTTATTCTGATTTTGGATTTTGAGTTGGTTTTTCTTGGCCGTGATTTTCGGCAAGACTTTATTTGTATTCAGTTATTTATGCGAATTGTTTTAGTATTGCTGGAATTGAATCATTTCATATGGGTTGTTTATTCTGCTTAAGGAAGATAAAATTTGGCACTAGCTTAATTTCACTTAGGTGGTTAGTAATTTAAAAAGTTTTCGGCAGTGATGCTAAGAATGAACCATTCAAGAAACCTGTTTAAATTAAATTTAGGCTTGATCACCCAAGGTTTAATTAGGCGGGCTGTCACGTAACCCACGTACAACCTTTATTTTAATTCCTAATTTTCGTCCATTTAAATTCCCAAAAATATCAAAAGACCTAAATACCCCTCCGGGGTGTCATTTTTGGCTAAAATGCCCCGGACTCCAAATAAAACACCCGAGTAGTGTTTTCTGATTATTTTGACCCATCCGGACACACCGGAACACTCAAAATAGTCGTTCGAGTTATATAAAAATAATTTACCTTTTTAACCTCTAAATATATAATAGTGACGCGACTCATACGCATGTCCCGAATAATTATATCTTAACTGTCGTGTATCTTACCTCCTGCCATATTATTATTTTCGAAACCATCTATTACGTTACTCACTACGTAATGCTCAAAATAGTTATTATTCAACATGATTTCAACATAATTAGTTTTGATTACTACTAATTCTCGTAACGCTAGTAATTATTACCATAAAGTCGGATTAATTATAAAATATAATTTATCTCTTAAATTAATTAATCCCAATTTCATTAATTTCATAATAAAATAAATATGCGTAAAACTATGGGGTATTACATACTTCCCCCTTAATAACAGAATTTCATCTCGAAATTCAAAAATAAAAACTTACCTGGCAAGAATAACTTTAGATAACATTCACTCATGTCATCCTCGCGCTCCCAGGTAAATTCCTCAACATTATGATGCTGTCACTGAACATGGACTAGTGGTACTATCTTCGACCTCAACTTCCTTTCGCTACGGTCTAGGATAGCAATCGACCCCTCCTTGTAGGAGCTATCTGGATGTAAGTCGATCTCCTGCAATGCAATGTGAGTGTGGGATAAATAATATCAAAGAAATCTTCTTAGCGAAGAGATATGGAACACGTCATGGACCCTATGCAAGTACTCCGATAACCTAAGTCGATATGCAAATGGCCCAATCCTCTCGATAATAGGGAATGGCCCCACATACCTAAGTGCCAACTTTCCCTTCTTCCCAAAATGCATAACTCCCTTCATAGGAGACACTCGAAGTAACACCTGGTCCCTAATATTGAACTCTCCGAAATATCGCTTAGCATCGGCGTAGCTCTTCTGTCGATCCTGAGCAAACCAAATTCGACTCCGTATCAACTCTATCCTCGCCGAAGTATCTTGAATCACCTCCGAACCAAGTAACTTATTATCCCCCACCTCCAACCAACATGTTGGGGAACGACAAGGTCTGCTGTATAGTGCTTCGAATGGAGCCATACCAATAGTAAAGTGGTAGGAGTTGTTATAAGCAAACTCCACCAGCGAAAGGTACTACTCCAAGCCTCTACCAAAATCAATGATGCACATACGCAACATGTCCTCTAACATTTGATTTGTCCGCTCGATTTGTCCATCCGTTTACGGATGTAGGCTATACTCAGTCACAACTCCGTACCCATTGCCTCTTGGAAACTCTCCCAAAATTGAGACATAAACACCTTATCTCTGTCGGACAGAATGTTGAGAGGTACCCCGTGTAGTCTCACTATCTCTGCTAAGAATATTTGGGCATACTGTCCCATGTTGTAATCCGTTCAGACTGGCAGAAAGTGGGCTACTTTGGTTAGCCGATCCATTATCACCCATATCAAATCGTGACCTCTCTGCGATATAGGTAATCCCGTGATGAAGTCCATGAAAAGGCTCTCCCATTTCCACATAGAAACCTCTAATGGCTCTAGAAGTCCCGTCGATTTCTGGTGATTCAGGTTTACTAGATGACAAGTGGCACATTTCGAGACAAACTCAACAATATCCTTCTTCATCCTGCTCCACTAGTACTGTCTCCGCAGGTCCTGATACATCTTATCCCCACTAGGATGTACCACAAATCGTGAACTGTACAACTCTGTCATCACCTTGTGTCGCAAGTCTTCTCCTCAGGGACAACCAACCTTCCATTGAACCGCAGACCCCCATCTAAACTCACGGTATAAGACTCGTCCCCCTCTGCTAGAAGTTATACTATCTGAGCCTGTACTACTCTCGTAATGATCTTGGGTCTAACTGTCATTACAGATATGAACGATCGAGCCACCGTATCCTGGTGTACTAACTCCTTCCATTTTGCTTTTCACACCTCGACCACCTCACCTACTGGCGTACAGATCAACGCATCTGCTACCAAGTAAGCCTTTTCGGGTGGTATTGGATATCAAATTAATATTCCTTCACAAACTCAAGCTATTGACGCTAACGTATATTCAGCTCTTTCTGTGTGAAGAGATACTGTAATGACTTGTGATCTGTGAACAAGCAAAATTTCTCCCCCATAAGGTAATGTATCTAAATACGAAGTTCAATTATGACCGTCGCCAAATCTAAGTCGTGGGTGGGGTAATTCCTCTCGTGGGGCTTAAGCTTATGAGAGGCATAAGCTATAGCCTGATCCTCCTGCTGAAGTACACCCCCAAGTCCTAATAAGGATGCATCAGTGTAGACTAGATACTCCACTCCCACCCTGGGCAATGCTAACACTAGTGCTGAGGTTAACTTGTCTTTTAACTCATCAAAGGCTAACTGACAAGCGTCACTCCAGATAAATAGCACCCCTTTGCGAGTCAGGTGTGTCAACCGACCCGCTATCTTCGAAAACACTCGAATAAACCTCCTGTAGTATTCGGATAGGCCCAAGAAACTATATATCTTGGACGATGTCGTGGGCTATCCTGTAACACCCCGCCTAATTAAATACCGGCTGGCCAGCCCCATACCAAATTAAAACAGAATATACAGTAGACTCATTCTTAGCATCACTGTCGAAAATATTTACAACTCACCCAATACCCAATTAAGCTGGTGTTAAAAACTTTCCAAATTTTAATTTCAACAAATCCATTTTTAGTTTAAGAATAACACAACACATTTTATTCTACAACACTTATAACTTAAAAGATAACACAAAAGAATTTAAATGCAATTGGAATAAACATTCCCAAATAATATTAATCCATTACAGTAATCCCAATAATAACAAATGTATTAAAATGACACGAACACAATAGTATATGACTCTGATAGAAAGTGATAACTGAAATCCTTTGGACGAGAAGCCCTAACTATATGAATACTGTGAATCAAATGAATATAGGCGTCTAAGCAAAACTCCATAGCTCCATAGCTCGTCATAATCCGCTAAGGTTGGCGTCCCTGCTACTGGACACCTGATATAGAAGATACAATAGAAAAGAAAATATGCAAGGAAACGGGTCAGAGGTGAAAATGATTTTGAAAACAACAAGTATTTAACAAGTGCAATAAAGCATTTATTATGTACATGTTAGTATCCAACTCTTACTTGCTATTTTCACCTCTCAACTAGAATGCACACTTAACGTTTCCTATTAACCTCCTAGTTAATGGTTCCTCATTACTGATTTCCATAATATGATTTCATCCCAGATTATAACCCCGTATGTCCCATACCATACGTCGTATAATCATTCATTTACATTCTATATAAATTGTTTCCCGTTAACCTGAATCATTTCTCATTAATATGAATTAATCTCTTCAATAACTATTCATTAATTTACTTCAATTCTTTCCTCAATTCACTGTTATCTGCAATTATCATACAGTAGATTATTTAACCACAAAATATATCCATTCATTCGTTTAATTCATTATATATATATATATATAATACGGCACCCCGAGTCACTGCTGTGGTGCAATGCATTACTCTGCTATCATGTCCCAATATCACTGGTCGCCGAATAGGGAACTAAAGGTTCGATAAGGATTCCTCGAACCACAAATAACAACACAAATATTGGAGGCGAACATAGTTATCATACCCACGGGCCAAGCACATACCTACGTTCCCATAGTCAGCGGACTTATCAACTCCCCGATAAGTCTTTCATAGACCTATATTCTTGAGCGACAAATCAAAGATCCCATGGATTCATCAGGATATGACTGCCCTCATGCGCAAACCTCCCTTCGATAGCAAGTAAGCTAGGTATGTCATACACATAATCATCAATAATTTAATAAACATTATCATACCTATAATATACTATCAACAAGGTACTCATATTACCCTTAGATGATTCCCATACGTAGCATTATATCTCTTTAAATCCCACGTATTAAAATATCATAACTTTACTTCTTAATTTAATTATCCCCGAGCCTCACTCAATACTCAAGGTTTAAATAGGTTTTTCCTCAAAATATATTCAGTAAGAGGTCACTAATATCCTACTGGTCCATATCATCATATCTCCCGAATTACTACGAATTAAACTCTCTCTTTAATTAGGGTTAAAACCGATAGTTTCAAATCTCTTATAAACACATCTTCTTTCACTTAGGATTAAACCCTCTTGTAAACTTAAGGATACCCAGGTCTTATATTCAATCACCCCTACTGGTCCTATCTTAAATCCTCATGCATACCACTTAGAATCCAACAAATGAATCTAGTAACCGAAATTCCTTTAATTTAATTATCATTATTCTAATTAATTAAATCCCAATCAAATTAATTCAAATCTTATCTTGGGCTTACTGATCTTCTCTAAGTCCCATAATGTCCAATTAACAATCACCAAAGATCTATAAAATATTTGGGATAAGAATCAACATTAAAAAGAAACAACTTTAACAATCCTGGGGAGGTCGATCGATCGAAGGCAGGGGGTCGATCGATCGATCACTCTGGTAATAGCCCAGTTTTTTCTGCATTTCTGCAACTACGGGTTTAGCCATTTTTGATCATTCAAACCTTTATATTAACATCCCAAATGACTTATAATCCTTACTACATGATATATCAACATATATGAATGATTTCTAATGCTCTAAACATCCTAGAATCATCAAGAGATTTAATTAAAATCATGTTTATATCCACTTTTTCCAGAAAATTATCAACATATTATCTTCAAGAACACATCAATGGTTTTTAGAATTTCTTCAACAGATATATGATAATTTCGTGGATTACTAACTACCTACAACATGAGTTTGATTCCTATATATTTTTAGCTTCCAGAAATCCATTTAACAAGTCCATTATTTCTTCCAAACATGAAAAATCATCTCTTTTAATAACTATTCTAACATGGACAATATACAAACTTAGATTGACATTATCAAACACTTGCCTCTAATGAAGGTCTGATCCTTTGGTGTAGTATAACTCAGGTGGTTATCCCTTCTCCGATCAACCTCCGGTGGTGGTTGGTGGTGGTGACCCTTGGTTCTTAGTTCTTCTCCTTCCCAAGTAAACTCTTCTCTTCACAAGCAACCTTTTACTCTCTCTAGGAAGATGACTTCTCTATTTTGTGTAGATGAGATGAATAACCCACGTACACTTAATCTTCAAATACTTATAATAGGACAAAATCCGAAATCACTATTCATCCCCCATATAAAAATGACCAAAATGCCCTTTTGGGTTGTCTATTCATTTCCAAATGACCCGAGACCCAAATTCAACATCCAAATAGACTTTTCTGACTATTAAAAACCTTTCGGACGCAACGACGCAGTCGAAATGACTATAAAGTTGATAGAAAATGAATTTCCTTTTTAATTTAACAAAGTAGTCCCGACACGTCCCATACTGCGTTTGACTAAAATTTCAAATTACCGAATTTATATCTCACAGCAATTATCAATAATCATCACATTCATATATTACCTAAATATCTTTAAATAATATTCAGAATCATTCATTTTAATATCCACAATTCGAATAAAACCCAAATGACTTAATTAATTATAAAATCCAATTAATCCATTAATTGAAAATATAACCCATTTTAAAAGTCACAGAAAATTATGGGGTATTACATACTTCCCCCCTTATAACAGAATTTCGTCCCGAAATTCAAGAATATAAATCATACCGGTAAGGTCAACTCCGAGTATAAATCTCACATCACATGGAATCTAAGACGTACCGCCCATACAGTACATTATCAAAAATCCCTATTGATGTTATACGTCCAACCTCACCATATAGTTTCAAGTGAATCGAATTTAATCTTTACTCAATCTTCCCTATACCATCGACGTAACCAAGTTCGGAAAAATGATCCTTATACTTTCACAATTTTGAAAACTACTACCATTCAACCATCCAGAGCGCGCATACACCCTATCGTACAACTATCATTATAATATTTATCGCAAAGGTTATAAACTAATATCCCAAAGACCTAACTTATTTCGACTCCCAACGGTTATTAGTTTTATGCGTGGGGTGTCTCGCAAGAGAAATTCAAACAAGGAACCCACCCCCGATACACTACTACCTAAAGTAGTCGGTCATCGAAACTCCTCAGGTCCTTAGTCAATAGTATATAAAAATAAAGTTTATCGATTTAATTTTTTTTTTGTTTTATCGATTTCAAATTGAGCCCACTCATCTACTCTATTATAGAAGATAAGATGCTGGAAAGTAGTAGTACATATGCTTTCATATACCACAAGTCAATGCACGCCGATAGTCACATCATGCTCGGACATCCCCAAAGTAAGTAATCCCATGATAAAAATCAGACCCACATGATGACATGAAGAATATAGGTGTCCCCAACCCCTCGGTGAGTCTACATAAATAATAATGCTATAGGCTAAGTTTAGCAACCCTTTTGCCCACACAATATTAATTGCTACAAAAATCAATATACGCCTCATAAGTCCTTAGATAGAAAACATACCCTCATTCGCGAGTGGTGGTTGTTGATTCGCTGCCTGATGGACATTATATACACGCCCGTACTGACCCTGTTGTGCGGGTGCTGCTGGAATGGGAGGTAGAGCTAGCACTGGAGCTGGAGCTGGAAGAGCAACTGGTGGAAACACTGGTACCTGTAGCTCCTGTCGAGCATTTTATTGCTGAGGGAAATTATCTTTATCAGGACAATCTTGTCGTTTATGTCCATACTTGCCACACACGAAACATTTTCTCGCAAACTTTCCACCATTTTGCCCCTGTTGGCCCCGTCCATGCTGGCCATTACCTCCCTTCCCTTTGCCCTGATGGACCTGCTGTCCTTGCCCGATACCTCTATCCTCAAATAAAAAATCTCCAGATCGCAAACGCTTAGCATAGTCCCCTATCTGGGAACCCTGCACACCCTGACGCCGATGACTCTGTCCTGGCCGAGTCCCACTAGAACTACCCCCAGTAGTCTTGCCTTGCAGGTTTGATCCAAACCTCCTCTTAACACCCTGAGTATGAAAGCGGTTATCCTGACAGTGAAGCATTGCAGCATTAAGAACATCTACATACGTACATAGTGAAAGATTCCCCAATAAATGCTGGCGAATCTTATAGTTCAACCCATCAGTGAACATTAGAATTCTCCTCTCCTCAGTGGGTACCTCTGCTGGTACCAAATTAGTTAATCTCGTAAATTCTTCCTCGTATTCCGCCACCGTCTTCTCTCCTTGCTTCAAATCAAGTAGTTTTTTCCTCATCTCTGTCTGGATGGCGGAAGGAAAATACTTCCCATCAAATCGTATACAAAAGTCTTGGATAGTCATTGTGTCTCTCTCCTCCATAGTGGTCGTAGATTCCCACCATTGCAAAGATGCCCCTACTAGCTTGAATGTGGCTAGTATTTGACATTGAACCTCAGTGCATTCGAGCATTCTCAAGTGCCGTTGGATATATTTCTTCCATTGGCTAGCAGTCACAACATCTGATCCTCCCTGAAACTCGGGTGGGTGTGCCTTCTGAAAGGCATCCCTTGCTCGTTCCCATGCAGTAGGAAACACTTGCCCTTGCACAGGTGGCACAACTGGTGCCTGTGCTGGAGTCTGCTGAACAGCAGCTAGAGCTGCATTGACTCCCTGAGCGATAATTACAGCAACTTCGGCCGCAGTCATCGTACCTTGAGCTGGGGCGGGTTGAGGTGCACGTCGAGGAGGCATCTAAAACGAGAGAACACTATCAGTATTTGATATATCAAAATAGCTCAAGAACGTAGGAGTAAATAGAAAAGCAATAATCCTACTCATAGGGCTCGACATCAAAGAGCGCTAAGCTGAAAACACAATAAGCCGTACAGACCCTAAAGGACACTAAAACCTGATGCTCTGATACCACCTGTACACCCCGCCCAATTAAACACCGGGTGGCCAGCCCCATACCAAATTAAAACAGAATATACAATAGGCTCATTCTTAGCATCACTGTCGAAAACATTTACAACTCACCCAATACCCAATTAAGCTGGTGTTAAAAACTCTCCAAATTTTAATTTCAACAAATCCATTTTTAGTTTAAGAATAACACAACACATTTTGTTCTACAACACTTATAACTGAAAAGATAACACAAAAGAATTTAAATGCAATTGGAATAAACATTCCCAAATAATATTAATCCATTACATAATCCCAACAATAACAAATGTATTAAAATGACACGAACACAATAGCATATGACTCCGATAGAAAGTGATAACTAAAATCCTTTGGACGAGAAGCCGTAACTATAGGAATACTGTGAATCAAATGAAGATAGGCGTCTAATCAAAACTCCATAGCTCCATAGCTCGTCATAATCCGCTAAGGTTGGCGTCCCTGTTGCTGGACACCTGATATAGAAGATACAATAGAAAAGAAATTATGCAAGGAAACGGGTCAGAGGTGAAAATGATTTTGAAAACAACAAGTATTTAACAAGTGCAATAAAGCATTTATTATGTACATGTTAGTATCCAACTCTTACTTTCTATTCTCACCTCTCAACTAGAATTCACACTTAACGTTTCCTATTAACCTCCTAGTTAATGGTTCCTCATTACTGATTTCCATAATATGATTTCATCCCAGATTATAACCCCGTATGTCCCATACCATACGTCGTATAATCATTCATTTACATTCTATATAAATCGTTTCTCGTTAACCAGAATCATTTCTCATCAATATGAATTAATCTCTTCAATAACTATTCATTAACTTACTTCAATTCTTTCCTCAATTCACCGTTATCTGCAATTATCATACAGTAGATTATTTAACCACAAAATATATCCATTCATTCGTTTAATTCATTATATATATATATATATACATATATAATACGGTACCCCGAGTCACTGCTGCGGTGCAATGCATTACTCTGCTATCATGTCCCAATATCGTCGGTCGCCGAATAGGGAGTTAAAGGTTCGGTAAGGATTCCTCGAACCAAAAATAACAACACAAATATTGGAGGCGAACATAGTTCTCATACCCACGGGCCACGCACATACCTACGTTCCCATAGTCAGAGAACTTATCAACTCCACGATAAGTCTTTCATAGACCTATGTTCTTAAGCGACAAATCAAAGATCCCATGGATTCATCAGGATATGACTGCCCTCACGCGCAAACCTCCCGTCGATAGCAAGTAAGCTAGGTATGTCATACACATAATCATCAATCAATCAAATAGGCATTATCATACATATAATATACTATCAACAAGGTACTCATATTACCCTTAGATGATTCCCATACGTAGCATTATATCTCTTTAAATCCCACGTATTAAAATATCATAACTTTACTTCTTAATTTAATTATCCCCGAGCCTCACTCAATACTCAAGGTTCAAATAGGTTTTTCCTCAACATATATTCAGTAAGAGGTCACTAATATCCTACTGGTCCATATCATCATATCTCCTGAATTACTACGAATTAAACTCTCCCTTTAATTAGGGTTAAAATCGATAGTTTCAAATCTCTTATAAACACATCTTCTTTCACTTAGGATTAAACCCTCTTGTAAACTTAAGGATACCCAGGTCTTATATTCAATCACCCCTACTGGTCCTATCTTAAATCCTCATGCATACCACTTAGAATCCAACAAATGAATCTAATAACCGAAATTCCTTTAATTTAATTATCATTATTCTAATCAAATAAATACCAATCAAATTAATTCAAATCTTATCAAGAGCTTACTGATCTTCTCTAAGTACCCTAATATACAATTAACAATCACCAAAGATCTATAAAAGGTTTGGGATAAGAATTAACATTAAAAAGAAATAACTTTAACAATCCTCAGGAGGTTGATCGATCGAAGGCAGGGGGTCAATCAATCGATCACTCAGGTAACAACCCAGTTTTTTATGCATTTCTGCAACTACGGGTTTAGCCATTTTGATCATTCAAACCTTTATATTAACATCCCAAATGACTTATAATCCTTACTACATGATATATCAACATATATGAATGATTTCTAATGCTCTAAACATCCTAGAATCATCAAGAGATTTAATTAAAAGCATGTTTATATCCACTTTTTCCAGAAAATTATCAACATATTATCTTCAAGAACACATAAATGGTTTTAAGAATTTCTTCAACAGATACATGATAATTTCGTGGATTACTAACTACCTACAACATGAGTTTGATTCCTATATATTTTCAGTTTCCAGAAATCCATTTAACAACTCCATTATTTCTTCCGAACATGAAAAATCATCTCTTTTAATAACTATTCGAACATGGACAATATACAAACATAGATTGCCATTATCAAACACTTGCCTCTAATGAAGGTCTGATCCTTTGGTGTAGTATAACTCAGGTGGTTCTCCCTTCTCCGATCAACCTCCGGTGGTGGTTGGTGGTGGTGACCCTTGGTTCTTAGTTCTTCTCCTTCCCAAGTAAACTCTTCTCTTCCCAAGCAACCTTTTACTCTCTCTTGGTAGATGACTTCCCTATTTTGTGTAGATGAGATGAATAACCCACGTACACTTAATCTTCAAATACTTATAGTAGGACAAAATCCAAAATCACTATTCACCCCCTATAAAAATTACCAAAATGCCTTTTTGGGTTGTCTATTCATTTCCAAATGGCCCGAGACCCAAATTCAACATCTAAATAGACTTTTCTGACTATTACAAACCTTCCGGACGCAACGACGCAGTCTAAATGCCAATAAGGTTGATAGAAAATAAATTTCCTTTTTAATTTAACAAAGTAGTCCTGACACGTCCCATACCGCGTCTGACTAAAATTTCAAATTACCGAATTTATATCTCACAACAATTATCAATAATCATCACATTCATATATTACCTAAATATATTTAAATAATATTCAAAATCATTCATTTTAATATCCATAATTCGGATAAAACCCAAATTAATTAATTAATTATAAAATCCAATTAATCCATTAATTTAAAATATAACCCATTTTAAAAGTCACAGAAAATTACGGGGTATTACATATCCCCACTCACTCACCGCTGAAACCTTCCCCGGATCCACGGATATCTCTATGTCAGAGATGATATGTCCCAAAAATTGAACCTCCTTTACCCAAAACCCACATTTTTCATATTTTTACGCACAACTCATGCTGACGCAGTGTATGTAAAACCTGCATTAAGTGTTCGGCATGCTCCTTCTCGGTATGCAAGTAAACCAGAATGTCATCTATGAATATGATGATGAACTGGTCCAGGAACTTTCTGAACACCCTGTTCATCAAGTCCATAAACACGGTTGGGGCGTTGGTTAGCCCGAAAGGCATAACCCTGAATTCATAGGAACCATATCTCGTCAAGAAGGCAGTCTTCGACACATCCTGCTCCCTGATCCACAACTGATGGTATCCCGATCTCAAGTCAATCTTCGAGAAGAAGGTCACTCCTCTCAACTATTCGAATAAGTCATCAATTCGAGGTAACGAATATTTGTTCCGTATCGTGACTTTATTCGATTGCCGATAATTGACACATAACCTCAACGATCCATCCCTCTTCTTAACGAATAAAATGGGAGCACCCCACGGTGAAGTACTCCTACGGATAAATCCCTGCCCCAACAACTACTTAATCTGGTCACGTAACTCCCTCATCTCTGCTGGAGCCTACGATAAGGTGCGCGGGCTATCGACCGAGTGCCCGATGCTAAATCAATTACGAAGTCTATCTCTCTACTCGGTGGCAACCCTGGAATCTCTAGAAACACATCGACAAACTCTCGAACAACAGGAATTGAGTCAAGTGATACCACCACCTCCCTAGAGGTCTCCTTCTCTATATCGTATAAATGTGTGAATGATCCTCCCTCAGAGCGAGGCATCGCCACCAGGAACATCTCCTGACCGGGTATGGAAAAAACTATACTCCTACTAAAATAATCAATCATGGTTCTATACCTGACAAGCCAATCCATACCTATAATCGCGTCATAATCATACATATCCAATACGAGCATGTCAGCGGGTAAGATAAACCTCCCAATCTCTATACCCACTCCTAGATAAATAAAAGAAATCATGGACCATCTACTCAACGGTGAATCCACACAAGTAATCGTACTCTCTACTGTATCAAATAATTCCGTAGTACGTGCAAACCCCATGGCAATAAAATAATGTGTGGCCCCCGTGTCAAATAAAATGCGCCCTAAAGTCCCATGGATAGAAAACATACCCTTAATCGCGGGTGGGTCCTGCGAGACTGCGGCCTGGTGAAGATTATAGACTCGTCCGTACTGAAGCTGCCCCTGTTGAACTGGGACAGTTGGAATGGGTGGCAGTGCTGGCATCTGTGGGGGTGCGAGAAATAACGGTCTCTTGGGCTCCTAACGAGCACCCTGCTGCTGCTGCTGGCCTCTACTCTTCTGAGGGCAGTCCTGATGCTTGTGCCTAGTGTTTCCATAAGTGAAACTTCTCCTTGGGAAGGGTCCTCCCCCTGTCCTTGATGGCTGTTACCACCCCTCCTTTTTCCATGTTGTCCCTGCTGAACCTGCTGCTGGCCCTGATGGCCGTGCTGCCCCTGCTGGCCATATCTAAAGCCTCCCTACCCATGTCTAAAATCTCATGACCTAAATCTCTTAGGATCCCCCTGCTGGGAACTCTGATCATTGTGTCTATGCTGACCCTGAACTGTCTGTTCCCCACTGTCACCATTTTCTCCTGTCCTACCCTGCTGGCTGGACTCTTCGACTCTCTTAACCTCTGTTAGATGAAAACGGTGGTCCTGGTAGTGGATTAGTGCTGCATTAACCATGTCTGAAGAGGTGGCCAAAGAGATATTACCTATCAAGTGTTGGTGGGTCCTCCATGTCAACCCATCCATAAAACGTCAAATCTTCTTTTCCTCAGTTGGGATCTCATCCGGAATAATGTTTAGAAGGTTGATAAACTCTGCCTCATATTCTGCCATGGTCTTTCCTCCTGTTTTGGGTTCACTTAATTTTATCTCATCTTTGTCTAGACGACTGAGGGAAAATATTTACGGTCGAACCGCACCCAAAAGTCTCGAATCGTGAGTGTGTATCTCTCCTCAGCGGTGGTAATAGACTCCCACCACTACAGTGTTGCTCCCACTAACTTGAACGTGGCCAGTCTTTGACTCTGCACCTCCGTGCACTCATGCATCCTCAAATGCCTCTAGATATCCTTCTTCCATTAGCTCGCTACCACCACATCGGAGCTCCCTTTAAACTCTGGAGGGTGCGCCTTCTGGAAGGCATACCTAACACGTTTCTAAGTAAACAGAATGACCTGGGCCTAAAATGGAGCCGCCACCGGCGCCTGAGGTGGTGCCTGCTACACAACTGCCAATACGGCATTTATCGTCAGAGCTACAATGGCGACAACTTCAGTGGCATTCATCACACCCGAGCTGGTGCAGGTTGGGGCTCAAGCAGGGCATCCCTCAGAACTCTCTATGCACGTTGAGGAGGCATCTAAAAGGAGAGAAAAGTTTCATAAGTCTACAGTTATTATCTCAAAGTAGCTGAAGAACGTAAAAAGCATAAAGAGTATAACATTCCTAAAATATAGGGCTCTATATCAAAGGACGCTATGCGGAAACATAATAAGTCACACAGATCCTAAGGACACTAGAACCTGATGCTCTGATACCACCTGTGACACCTCGCCTAATTAAATACCGAGTGATCAGTCCTTTATAAAATTAAATCAGAATATCCGGTTGGTTCAGATTATACATCACTGTCGAAAAATCATCAATTTTATTTAATTAAAACTAACCACCTAATATTTAAAAAAGTTAATGTCAAAATTTTATATTGTTATTAACCATTATCATTAAAGGGAAATAACTAATCATCACCATCCATCACAATAGCATAAGGAAAGAACTAACTGAATTTCAATAAAGAACTGGAGTAAACACTTCCAGGAAAAATCCCATATAATAATCCAGTAACATGAAATCAAAGTCTAATGATTGAATAAAACAACTCTAAATCTCTGAATGTAAAATGGAGGGACGACATGTCCAATTGAAGTAAATAACTGATAGATAAGGAGAAATAGATTCAGAAGCGTCTACAAGCAATATCTTGTAGCTTCCACAGTAGCTACAACTCGGCAAATAAATGAAATCTCCTAAGTCTGTCGTCAGGGAGTATTTCGATGTGTTTCAGGAGATACCAGGCCTACCGCCCAGTCATGAGATAGACTTTGTTATAGACCTATTGCCTGATATGAGACCTATAGCACGCGCACCGTACCGTATGGCTCCAGCAGAGATGCGAGAGCTACGAGATCAGATAGAGCAGCTGTTAAGTCAGGGCTTCATTCGTAGGAGTACCTCACCTTGGGGCACTCCAGTTTTGTTTGTGAAGAAGAGAGATGGTTCACTGAGATTGTGTGTGGACTACCGGGAATTGAAAAAGGTCACGATACGAAATAAGTATCCGTTGCCTCGAATCGATGATCTGTTCGACCAGTTGAGGGGAGCAACATTCTTTTCGAAGATAGATCTGAGGTCGGGGTAGCATCAGTTACGTATTAGAGAGCAGGATGTTTCAAAGACTGCCTTCTTGTCGAGATATGGGTCCTACGAGTTTAGGGTAATGCCGTTCGGACTCACAAACGCTCCAGCCATTTTCATGGACTTAATGAATCGAGTATTCAGAGAATTCTTGGATCAGTTTGTCATCGTCTTCATAGATGATATCTTGATATATTCACACTCCGAGGAGGAGCATGTCGAGTACTTGAGGCAAGTTCTTCAGACTCTACGAGAGCATCAGTTGTATGCTAAGTACGAGAAGTGTGGATTCTGGTTACGAGAGGTACAGTTCTTGGGCCATGTTGTTTCTGAGCAAGGGATAGCAGTTGACCCGAGCAAAGTGTCAGCGGTGAGGGAGTGGGGACAGCCCACGACACCGACAGAAGTGCGTAGTTTCTTGGGATTAGCCGGATACTACAGGAGATTCATTCGGGGATTCTCTAAAATAGCGGGTCCATTGACGAATCTGACTCGCAAAGGGGTACCATATGTTTGGGATGATGCTTGTCAGTTGGATTTCGACGAGCTGAAGGACAAGCATACTTCAGCACCAGTACTTGCCTTACCGAAACCGGGTGTGGAGTACCTGGTTTATACCGATGCGTCCTTACGGGGACTTAGGGGAGTACTTCAGTAGGAAGAGAAGGCTATAGCTTTTTCTTCCCGCAAGCTTAAGCCGCATGAGAAGAATTACCCCACCCACGACCTGGAGTTAGCAGCGGTCGTCTTTGCATTGAGAATTTGGAGGCACTACTTATTGGGTGAGAAATTCCATTTGTTCACAGACCATAAGTCACTGCAGTACCTATTCACTCAGCGAGAGCTGAATATGCGTCAGCGCAGATGGCTAGAGTTTGTGAAGGACTACCAGTTCGATATTCAGTATCATCCGGGGAAGGCCAACGTAGTTGCTGATGCGTTGAGCCGTAGACCGGTAGACAATGTAGTGGACGTCTGGAAAGCGAAATGGAAGGAATTGGGTCACCAAGACGCAGTGGCACGATCGTTCATATCCGTAATGTCGGTCACGCCCGAGATTGTTACAAGGGTGATACAGGCATAGACTACAGACCCGTTTTTCCAGGAGCAGATTGTGCGACTTCTAGCCGAGGGTGCTGAGTCCTATTCTGTTAGTTCTGATGGAGGTTTGCGGTTTAATGGGAGATTGGTGGTTCCAGAAGGCGCGGAGTTACGTCATGAAGTGATGACTCATTCTCACGGGTCCCGATTTGCAGTACATCCGGGAGGTGATAAAATGTACCAGGACATGAGGCGTCAATACTGGTGGAGTGGGATGAAGAAGGACATCACCGAGTTTGTGTCCAAGTGTTCTACCTGTCAGCTGGTGAAGGTGGACCACCAGAAACCGTCAGGATTGCTTCAGCCGTTGGAAGTACCCGCGTGGAAGTGGGAGAGTATTTCCATGGATTTCATTACAGGGTTGCCTACATCACAGGGGGGCCACGATTCTATCTGGGTTATTGTAGACCGTTTGACCAAGGTGGCTCATTTTCTGCCAGTGAGGACAGATTATACCACGGGTCAGTATGCTCAGTTGTTCATCGCTGAGATTGTCAGATTACATGGGGTGCCCCTGAATATTGTGTCAGATAGGGACAAGATTTTTGTGTCACGTTTCTGGGAAAGTTTTCAGGAGGCTATGGGTACTGAGTTGAGGTTGAGTTCAGCTTACCACCCACAGACAGATGGACAGACAGAGCGTACTAATCAGATGTTAGAGGATATGCTACGCATGTGTGTTCTCGATTTTGGAGGAGGTTGGGAACCACATCTTCCACTGGTAGAGTTTGCTTATAATAACTTTTATCAGTTTACGATTGGCATGGCTCCATTTGAGGCTCTGTATGGCAGGCCTTGTCGTTCTCCAACCTGTTGGCTCGAGGTGGGGGACAACAAGTTGCTTGGACCAGAAGTGATTCAAGAGACCTCCGCGAGGATTGAGATAATCAGGAGTCGTATTCGGGTAGCCCAAGACAGGCAGAAGAGCTACGCCGATGCGAAACGGTTCTTCCGGGAGTTAAATGTGGGAGATCAAGTGTTATTGCGAGTATCTCCTATGAAGGGAGTGATGAGGTTCGGGAAGAAGGGTAAGTTGGCTCCGAGGTACGTAGGACCATTTCCCATCATCGAGAGGATTGGGCCGGTAGCATACAGGTTGGGATTGCCAGAACATTTACATCGCATCCACGATGTATTCCACATCTCGTCGTTGAGACGATATCTTCGGGATGATATGGCCCATACTCACATTGCGATAGATGAGATTGACTTACAGTCTGATAGCTCTTACAAAGAGAGACCAGTGGCTATTCTAGACTATAGTGAGAGGAGATTGAGGTCGAAAATAGTACCACTTGTGCGAGTCCAGTGGGAGCATCATAATGTGGAGTAATCCACTTGGGAGCGTGAGGCAGATATGCGCGAGAGATATCCAGAGTTGTTTTTACCAGGTATGCCTTATTTTCCGAATTTCGGGACGAAATTCCGTTATTAGGGGGGAGTATGTAATACCCCGTATTTTTATGCTATATTAATTTGGGGATTTATTAAATTTAATGTGACGGTTTATTTAATAAAAATCCGGAAATTAATTATGTAATAATTATTAACGTGACGAGAGTTAGTAATTATGGGAAACTTGTTGAATATTACTAATGAGCATAGTAATATATTATATTGGTTATATTGAATGTCATAAGTGAATTAAATGACTATTTCGGAAATTTAAATCGGGACGTGCCCGTGTCACGTCAGGACTAATTTTGTTAAATAAAAAGTAAATATTTTATAAGTTGTTCGTATGGTCGTTTTGAGTGCGCCAATGCGTCTGGAAGGGTCGAGATAGTCAGAAAAGTATACCCGGGGGTTTAGTTTGGGTCTCGGGCGTTTTTAGGCCTAATTGGTGCCCCGGGAGGGCATTTTAGTCATTTTACATAAGTGGGTAATTAAACCCACGAATTTCAGCCAACCTATATCAGCCATTAGGTCAGCCTCTTAGGGTTAGAACATTCACAAATCAAGTGACGGCCATTGGAGAAGAGAGGAGAGAGCTCCAAGGCAATCCAAGGCCAAAAAGCCACCGGTTTGCACCGCCACCACCACCACCGTGTAGATCACGAGTCGAGGAACGCAGCCATACCAAAATCAGCCGTGAATCTGCATACCAAAATCCCAGGCAAGTGTTTAAACTTGCTATTTTCGTTGATGCAATCTTCATGTTAGTTTAGGAATGAATTGTGATAAAAAACTATGGAAGAAAACCCCATTTTTGATAGGAGAACCCATGTAGTATTGATGTATATGTTAATTCTGGAAACCCTTGCCATGTAGAGGTAATAATCCACGAAATTTGGTGATCATAATAAAGAAATATTGGAGAAAGATTCATTAGAAATCTGTTTAAGAAAATTCTAGGGTTCTTGATGATTGGACATGATTTTAGGTTGAAAATCCATGTTTAATGATAGTTATACACATGCTTTACGTTATAAACACCTGGTATAATGTTATAATGATGATAGTAGGATTTTTGGGGCGATTAGAATGGAAAAAACATCGTTTTAGATGAAGAAGTTGGATGAAACCCGTAACTGCATTCTGCAGAATTTTGCCCAGACCTGCTTGATCGATCGATCGAGCCTAGAGCTTCGATCGATCGAAGGTTCGATCGATCGAGCCCCAAGCTTCGATCGATCGACCCCTCCTGGCAGACTCCTATTTCCCTTGTTTAATTAGTTAAATTAAGTTTATCGTGAAATAATTTTTGGGCATTCTAAATAAAATGATTTGGGAGACATTGAGGACCATTAGGATATATGTAATAATGTTGGAACCTTTAATATTCAACGAGAATGATATTTATGGGATATTTACCTTAGGTTGTTAGATTTATGAATTTAAAGGGTGAGGTGCGTAATAGAGTTACGTTGGAATCTAATAAAGTCACTTACTGAATTTCAGATTTGTGGGGATATAATCCACGAGTGTTAGGTAATAAGTGAGAAAACCCTTCGAGTTAAGGTTAGGAATAAAACCTTATACGTAATTTTATAACTGTGAAATTAAGGATAAATGGTATAATTACGGGTGATGAGAAGAACCTATTTCAATATGCTAAAGGGGTATATTTATATGATTGTGTGTACATATATTATATGCATGTGAAAAACATACCGCGCTACTTGCTATCCTTGAGGTTACCGCGCTGGGACAGTCTTATCTCGATGGGACCTTTATGGGGGATATTGACTTGTACCCTAGAAGATAGATATCCTTGGTACAGGCTATCGAATCGATAGTTCAGACGGTCCTAAGAGACGCGAGTATGTGCCATCCTCTTAGAGACTTGGAATCTATGCTTCGCCTCAATATTGTTTGTGTATGTGTTAGTACAATTCGAGAGTGATTCCGAATTTGTATTCCCCTTGATTTGAGTGGTATGGGGTTTGGATAGTGGAAGTATGCACGCACCATAGTTTTATTCGGGGTGCTGTTATATATATATATATATTATACGAGTAGTTAATATATATATGAGATTATGAAATTTGAGACAGACTACTGTGATTGGATAAGTAGGACATGGTTGTTGACTTATATTATAAATACTTGTTTTGTGAAAGTATAAAATGTCACGGGTACTTTATAAATTTTTACGAGGTTAAAGATAGAGAAATTTGGCTACAAATTGGAACATCTTTTTAAATTGAAATCATGTGTTGTAAATCTTTCGAGTAATCTGAGTTAAGTTAAATCTTTTAGAAAGACTAGTATGATAAATGTTAAAACAAACCGTTGGGAAGTTTAGTGCGATAGGTGTGCACATTAGAAGAGAGGTGAGTATTTTCTCAAGAGAGGGACGTACACTAATGTGTTGTTGCATTGGCCTGTATCAATTTAAATACTTGCTAAACGTATTTTAAATCAAACACACTTTCGGGCTCTGACCCGTTTCTTTTTCTCTCTCTCTCTTGTATATATATGTATATTTTCAGGTGCCCAGCCACAGGGGCGTCTTGCTTAGGATCCCTTGAGAAGAACGAGCTGCAGCTTAGGTGGGAGTTGCAGGTCACTTGAGTAGACGGCTTCCGTTATTGACTCCACTCCTAGTACTCTCATTTATTGGGCACGTGTCGCCCCTTTTCATCATTTCATTTATTGTCGGGACATTTATATTTCAGTCATTCCAGTATTGTTCTTTGGGATTTATTCATTATGGACTTGTGATTTTAGTTTTCATATGTTGGCATTCGATTGACGAATGTATTATATTATTTGGTTTATCGTGGTGTGATTCTTAATTGTAGAAATGTTGTTTTATATAAATAAATCTTTTTTCTTTAATTAAAATTTGGAAGTTTGTATGAAAAATGTTTTGACACTTAGCTTAATTATTTAGGGTGTTAAATTGGAAAATTTATTTTTATCGACAGTGATGCTGAGAATGAACCAACTGTTAACCTTGATTTAATTTAATAAAGGAGTGATCGCCCGGTATTTAATTAGGCGGGGTGTCACAGGTGGTATCAGAGCATCAGGTTCTAGTGTCCATAGGATCTGTACGGCTTATTTCGCTTTCAGCGTAACTTTATTGCTATAGAGCCCTATTTTTAGGATTGTTATATTCTTGATTTTACGTTTAAGTCTTCTGCTATTTGAGATGTGATAATAACTGTAGACTAGTAAACTTGTTCAAGTTTCAGATGCCTCCGAGACGTGCTTCGAAAGATAGGCGTGCCCAAGCCGAGCAGCCAGCAGCTCCGGCACCAGGCACAATGAATGCAAACGAAGTAGCCGCCATTGTTGCTCATGCGATGAATGCCGCGATAGCGGTGATTCAGCAGGCTCCACCCCAGGTTCAGGCAGTGGTGCCAGTACCAGCACAACTTCCATCCGCATGGGAGAGGGTTCAGGATGCTTTTCAGAAAGCGCATCCCCCTGAGTTTTCTGGTAGCTCCGATATTGTTACAGTCAGCCAATGGAAGAAAGACATCCAGCGGCACCTCCGTATGTATGAGTGCACTAACGAGCAAAAGCAGTTGTTGGCTTCCTTTAAGCTGGTGGGAGCCGCATTACAGTGGTGGGAGTCCACTACTACTTTGGAGGAGAGTTACACGATCCCTATTCAGTTGTTCTGGGAGCGGTTTGATCGCAAGTACTTTCCACCCGCAGTGCAGACTGAGACGAGGCGGAAATTAATAAATCTGAAGCAGGAGAACCTTACTGTAGCTTAGTATGAGGAGGAGTTCACGAGACTTCTCACTATTGTGCCGGATGAGGCACCCACTGAGAGTAAGAAGATTTTGCTGTTTGTCGACGGATTAGCTTGGAGGATCCGTCAGCACCTTATTGGAAATCTATCCCTGAGTACTTTCACGGATGTACTCAATGCAGCGTTACTACATTGCCAGGATCACCGCTTCCACCTTCAGGGAAGCAAGAGAGCAGGGGAGTCCAGCCAGCAGGGTAGGACAGGGGGTAATAGTGCCAGTGGGGCACCAACTCATGGACAGACTCGTCAGCACGAGCAGAGTTCCCATCAGGGGGACCCGGCTAAGCGATTCCATTCAGGTGATTCTAGGCAGGGATTCGGGGGTTTCAGGCAGGGCCATCAGGGCCAGCCTAATCAGCAGGGCCAACACCGACCGCAGGGACAACAACAGGGCCAGCAAGGCCAACAACGTGCACATCAGGGCCAACAGGGCCAGTGGCGTGGAGGTAACGGCCAGCAGGGCCGTGGACAACAGGGTCAGAGGGGCGGTAACTTCAAAGGCAGATGCTTTGGGTGCGGTAAACATGGCCATAGGCGCCAGGATTGCCCAGAGGGCGATAGGGCCCCACAGCAGCAGGGAGCCCGTAATGAGCCGCAGAGACCACTCTTTCCACCTGCCCTCTCAGCTCCAGCCCAGGTGCCAGCCCTACCAGCCATTCCAGCAGCTCCAGTGCAACAGGGGCAATTGCAGTATGGACGTGTCTATAACGTCCACCAGGCAACAGCTCCACAGGCACCACCCGCGATTGAGGGTATGTTTCCTATCCATGGTACTATGGGTCGAGTTTTGTTTGATACGGGGGCAACACATTGTTTTATAGCTACGCATTTCGCGAAGTCCTTAGGATTGCTAGCCACAGCAAAGAGCACCGTGACGTGTGTCGACTCACCACTGGGGAGTGGGTCACTTATATTCTTTATATGCCGGGGAGTGGGGGTAGAGATTGGTAGCTTGGTATTACCTGCAGACATGTTAGTCTTAGACATGCACGAGCATGATGTGATTATTAGTATGGATTGGCTCGCATCTTATAGAGCCATGATTGATTGCTTCGGTGGGAGCATTGTTTTTGCCATTCCGGGGTAAGAGATGTTTGTAGTGGCGATGCCTCGCCCAGAGGGAGGTTCGACCGCTCATTTGTATTACATAGAGGAGGATACCTCTAAGGAGGTTGTGATTCCCTTAGATTCGATCCCTGTCGTCAGGGAGTATTCCGATGTGTTTCAGGAGATACCAGGCCTACCGCCCAGTCGTGAGATAGACTTTGTTATAGACCTATTGCCTGATATGAGACCTATAGCACGCGCACCGTACCGTATGGCTCCAGCAGAGATGCGAGAGCTACGAGATCAGATAGAGCAGCTGTTAAGTCAGGGCTTCATTCGTAGGAGTACCTCACCTTGGGGCACTCCAGTCTTGTTTGTGAAGAAGAGAGATGGTTCACTGAGATTGTGTGTGGACTACCGGGAATTGAACAAGGTCACGATACGGAATAAGTATCCGTTGCCTCGAATCGATGATCTGTTCGACCAGTTGAGGGGAGCAACTTTCTTTTCGAAGATAGATCTAAGGTCGGGGTACCATCAGTTACGTATTAGAGAGCAGGATGTTTCAAAGACTACCTTCTTGTAGAGATATGGGTCCTACGAGTTTAGGGTAATGCCGTTCAGATTCACAAACGCTCCAGCCATTTTCATGGACTTAATGAATCGAGTATTCAGAAAATTCTTGGATCAGTTTGTCATCGTCTTCATAGATGATATCTTGATATATTCACACTCCGAGGAGGAGCATGCCGAGCACTTGAGGCAAGTTCTTCAGACTCTACGAGAGCATCAGTTGTATACTAAGTACGAGAAGTGTGGATTCTGGTTACGAGAGGTACAGTTCTTGGGCCATGTTGTTTCTGAGCAAGGGATAGCAGTTGACCCGAGCAAAGTGTCAGCGGTGAGGGAGTGGGGACAGCCCACGACACCGACAGAAGTGCGTAGTTTCTTGGGATTAGCCGGATACTACAGGAGATTCATTCGGGGATTCTCTAAAATAGCGGGTCCATTGACGAATCTGACTCGCAAAGGGGTACCATATGTTTGGGATGACGCTTGTCAGTTGGCTTTCGACGAGCTGAAGGACAAGCTTACTTCAGCACCAGTACTTGCCTTACCGAAACCGGGTGTGGAGTACCTGGTTTATACCGATGCGTCCTTACGGGGACTTGGGGGAGTACTTCAGTAGGAAGAGAAGGCTATAGCTTTTTCTTCCCGCAAGCTTAAGCCGCATGAGAAGAATTACCCCACCCACGACCTGGAGTTATCAGCGGTCGTCTTTGCATTGAGAATTTAGAGGCACTACTTATTGGGCGAGAAATTCCGTTTGTTCACAGACCATAAGTCACTGCAGTACCTATTCACTCAGCGAGAGCTGAATATGCGTCAGCGCAGATGGCTAGAGTTTGTGAAGGACTACCAGTTCGATATTCAGTATCATCCGGGGAAGGCCAACGTAGTTGCTGATACGTTGAGCCGTAGACCGGTAGACAATGTAGTGGACGCCTGGAAAGCAAAATGGAAGGAATTTGGTCACCAAGACGCAGTGGCACGATCGTTCATATCCGTAATGTCGGTCACGCCCGAGATTGTTACAAGGGTGATACAGGCACAGACTACAAACCCGTTTTTCCAGGAGCAGATTGTGCGACTTCTAGCCGAGGGTGCTGAGTCCTATTCTGTTAGTTCTGATGGAGGTTTGCGGTTTAATGGGAGATTGGTGGTTCCAGAAGGTGCGGAGTTACGTCATGAAGTGATGACTCATTCTCACGAGTCCCGATTTGCAGTACATCCGGGAGGTGATAAAATGTACCAGGACATGAGGCGTCAATACTGGTGGAGTGGGATGAAGAAGGACATCGCCGAGTTTGTGTCCAAGTGTTCTACCTGTCAGCTGGTGAAGGTGGACCATCAGAAATCGTCAGGATTGCTTCAGCCGTTGGAAGTACTCGCGTGGAAGTGGGAGAGTATTTCCATGGATTTCATTACAGGGTTGCCTACATCACAGCGGGGCCACGATTCTATCTGGGTGCTTGTAGACCGTTTGACCAAGGTGGCTCATTTTCTGCCAGTGAGGACAGATTATACCACGGGTCAGTATGCTCAGTTGTTCATCGCGGAGATTGTCAGATTACATGGGGTGCCCCTGAATATTGTGTCAGATAGGGACAAGATTTTTGTGTCACGTTTCTGGGAAAGTTTTCAGGAGGCTATGGGTACTGAGTTGAGGTTGAGTTCAGCTTACCACCCACAGACAGATGGACAGACAGAGCGTACTAATCAGATGTTAGAGGATATGCTACGCATGTGTGTTCTCGATTTTGGAGGAGGTTGGGAACCACATCTTCCACTGGTAGAGTTTTCTTATAATAACTTTTATCAGTTTACGATTGGCATGGCTCCATTTGAGGCTCTGTATGGCAGGCCTTGTCGTTCTCCAACCTGTTGGCTCGAGGTGGGGGACAACAAGTTGCTTGGACCAGAAGTGATTCAAGAGACCTCCGCGAGGATTGAGATAATCAGGAGTCGTATTCGGGTAGCCCAAGACAGGCAGAAGAGCTACGCCGATGCGAAACGGTTCTTCCGGGAGTTTAATGTGGGAGATCAAGTGTTATTGCGAGTATCTCCTATGAAGGGACTGATGAGGTTCGGGAAGAAGGGTAAGTTGGCTCCGAGGTACGTAGGACCATTTCCCATCATCGAGAGCATTGGGCCGGTAGCATACAGGTTGGGATTGCCAGAACATTTACATCGCATCCACGATGTATTCCACATCTCGTCGTTGAGACGATATCTTCGGGATGATATGGCCCATACTCACATTGCGATAGATGAGATTGACTTACAGTCTGATAGCTCTTACAAAGAGAGACCAGTGGCTATTCTAGACTATAGTGAGAGGAGATTGAGGTCGAAAATAGTACCACTTGTGCGAGTCCAGTGGGAGCATCATAATGTGGAGGAATCCACTTGGGAGCGTGAGGCAGATATGCGCGAGAGATATCCAGAGTTGTTTTTACCAGGTATGCCTTATTTTCCGAATTTCGGGACGAAATTCCGTTATTAGGGGGGAGTATGTAATACCCCGTATTTTTATGCTATATTAATTTGGGGATTTATTAAATTTAATGTGACGGTTTATTTAATAAAAATCCGGAAATTAATTATGTAATAATTATTAACGTGACGAGAGTTAGTAATTATGGGAAACTTGTTGAATATTACTAATGAGCATAGTAATATATTATATTGGTTATATTGAATGTCATAAGTGAATTAAATGACTATTTCGGAAATTTAAATCGGGACGTGCCCGTGTCACGTCAGGACTAATTTTGTTAAATAAAAAGTAAATATTTTATAAGTTGTTCGTATGGTCGTTTTGAGTGCGCCAATGCGTCTGGAAGGGTCGAGATAGTCAGAAAAGTATACCCGGGGGTTTAGTTTGGGTCTCGGGCGTTTTTAGGCCTAATTGGTGCCCCGGGAGGGCATTTTAGTCATTTTACATAAGTGGGTAATTAAACCCACGAATTTCAGCCAACCTATATCAGCCATTAGGTCAGCCTCTTAGGGTTAGAACATTCACAAATCAAGTGACGGCCATTGGAGAAGAGAGGAGAGAACTCCAAGGCAATCCAAGGCCAAAAAGCCACCGGTTTGCACCGCCACCACCACCACCGCGTAGATCACGAGTCGAGGAACGCAGCCATACCAAAATCAGCCGTGAATCTGCATACCAAAATCCCAGGCAAGTGTTTAAACTTGCTATTTTCGTTGATGTAATCTTCATGTTAGTTTAGGAATGAATTGTGATAAAAAACTATGGAAGAAAACCCCATTTTTTATAGGAGAACCCATGTAGTATTGATGTATATGTTAATTCTGGAAACCCTTGCCATGTAGAGGTAATAATCCATGAAATTTGGTGATCATAATAAAGAAATATTGGAGAAAGATTCATTAGAAATCTGTTTAAGAAAATTCTAGGGTTCTTGATGATTGGACATGATTTTAGGTTGAAAATCCATGTTTAATGATAGTTATACACATGCTTTACGTTATAAACACCTGGTATAATGTTATAATGATGATAGTAGGATTTTTGGGGCGATTAGAATGGAAAAAACATCGTTTTAGATGAAGAAGTTGGATGAAACCCGTAACTGCATTCTGCAGAATTTTGCCCAGACCTGCTTGATCGATCGATCGAGCCTAGAGCTTCGATCGATCGAAGGTTCGATCGATCGAGCCCCAAGCTTCGATCGATTGACCCCTCCTGGCAGACTCCTATTTCCCTTGTTTAATTAGTTAAATTAAGTTTATCGTGAAATAATTTTTGGGCATTCTAAATAAAATGATTTGGGAGACATTGAGGACCAGTAGGATATATGTAATAATGTTGGAACCTTTAATATTCAACGAGAATGATATTTATGGGATATTTACCTTAGGTTGTTAGATTTATGAATTTAAAGGGTGAGGTGCGTAATAGAGTTACGTTGGAATCTAATAAAGTCACTTACTGAATTTCAGATTTGTGGGGATATAATCCACGAGTGTTAGGTAATAAGTGAGAAAACCCTTCGAGTTAAGGTTAGGAATAAAACCTTATACGTAATTTTATAACTGTGAAATTAAGGATAAATGGTATAATTACGGGTGATGAGAAGAACCTATTTCAATATGCTAAAGGGGTATATTTATATGATTGTGTGTACATATATTATATGCATGTGAAAAACATACCGCGCTACTTGCTATCCTTGAGGTTACCGCGCTGGGACAGTCTTATCTCGATGGGACCTTTATGGGGGATATTGACTTGTACCCTAGAAGATAGATATCCTTGGTACAGGCTATCGAATCGATAGTTCAGACGGTCCTAAGAGACGCGAGTATGTGCCATCCTCTTAGAGACTTGGAATCTATTCTTCGCCTCGATATTGTTTGTGTATGTGTTAATACAATTCGAGAGTGATTCCGGATTTGTATTCCCCTTGATTTGAGTGGTATGGGGTTTGGATATTGGAAGTATGCACGCACCATAGTTTTATTCGGGGTGCTGTTATATATATATATTATACGAGTAGTTAATATATATATGAGATTATGAAATTTGAGACAGACTACTGTGATTGGATAAGTAGGACATGGTTGTTGACTTATATTATAAATACTTGTTTTGTGAAAGTATAAAATGTCACGGGTACTTTATAAATTTTTACGAGGTTAAAGATAGAGAACTTTGGCTACAAATTGGAACATCTTTTTAAATTGAAATCGTGTGTTGTAAATCTTTCGAGTAATCTAAGTTAAGTCAAATCTTTTAGAAAGACTAGTATGATAAATGTTAAAAGAAACCGTTGGGAAGGTTAGTGCGATAGGTGTGCACATTAGAAGAGAGGTGAGTATTTTCTCAAGAGAGGGACGTACTAATGTGTTGTTGCATTGGCCTGTATCAATTTAAATACTTGCTAAACGTATTTAAAATCAAACACACTTTCGGGCTCTGACCCGTTTCTTTTTCTCTCTCTCTTGTATATATATGTATATTTTCAGGTGCCCAGCCACAGGGGCGTCTTGCTTAGGATCCCTTGAGAAGAACGAGCTGCAGCTTAGGTGGGAGTTGCAGGTCACTTGAGTAGACGGCTTCCGTTATTGACTCCACTCCTAGTACTCTCATTTATTGGGCACGTGTCGCCCCTTTTCATCATTTCATTTATTGTCGGGACATTTATATTTCAGTCATTCCAGTATTGTTCTTTGGGATTTATTCATTATGGACTTGTGATTTTAGTTTTCATATGTTGGCATTAGATTGACGAATGTATTATATTATTTGGTTTATCGTGGTGTGATTCTTAATTGTAGAAATGTTGTTTTATATAAATAAATCTTTTTTCTTTAATTAAAATTTGGAAGTTTGTATGAAAAATGTTTTGACACTTAGCTTAATTATTTAGGGTGTTAAATTGGAAAATTTATTTTTATCGACAGTGATGTTGAGAATGAACCAACTGTTAACCTTGATTTAATTTAATAAAGGAGTGATCGCCCGGTATTTAATTAGGCGGGGTGTCACACTAGCTAGGTATGTCATACACAGAATATTTCGAGTAATAAGTGTGCTCACAACTTATTTAACTTAATAGGCATTCACATAACCTAATTACCATAATACGTAAGTAATATTAACGTCTCTACTCTCCACGATATCCATTTATTTATAACCTCTCTAGGACTTACATTCTCGCCTAGGTTTCCATACAAGTTCAATACCTCGAGTATCATTACACCCTTAATTCCCTAACACTTTGGATTTTAAGTCACCTGTTACTCACGTAGGTTAATACACCCACTTGGATCAACCTAGGATGATTCTTAACTCGATCGGACCCTAAAAACCCATTATGTAATCTCGTTAGAAGTCAAGGGATCATCTTTCGAACGAGGTCGTTCGAACGAAGTTCTCACTTCGAATGAACTCAACATCTCGTTAGAAGTGTCGTTGGAATTCTCGTTCGAACAAGGTCGTTCGAACAACCTGGGTAAGTCTTCGAACGAGAATTTGGAACTTGCCTCTGTTCTTCAAAAACTCATTTTTTTTCATCTTTCCAACCTTCAAATTCATCAGAAACTCAACCAACTTCTAATTTAATGTTCTAAACAAATCCTAATCATATCAGGGCACTTTCTAACTCCAATTAAATGTCAAATCCTTATATAATCAAACGGGATTTAAGCTAGTTGTTAAATTGTTAAAAATCCATTACCAACGAACTCACCATTAATAATTATTCAAACTCCCAATTAATTTCATGGTTATAGCATCAAATACTCAGATTTATCACTTCTATAATAGGTTTATTCATCTACATGCAAACCTACCTTCAATTCTCAAAATTTATTGACAAATCATCCCAAATTTCGTAGCAATAATGGTTATCTAATCAATTAGGGCTAACATGAATCATATATGCTAACAAAATTGGCAAGATAAACACTTGCCTTTTATGAATTTCTGAATCTCTGACTGCAACTGGTATAGGAATGATCCTCTTGACACGATCTACACGCTGGTGTGATTCTTGGGGTGAAAACTTGAGTCCTTGGCTTAGGGCTCTAATGAAGTTCTTCTTCCCCTCTCTCTCTCACGTAGGTTGAAACTGGCAGTATCCTCTAACCCACGTATAACGTTTATTTTAATTCCTAATTTTTGTCCATTTAAATTCTCAAAAATATCAAAAGACTTAAATACCCCTCCGGGGTGTCATTTTGGTTTGGGCCAAAATGCCCCGGACTCCAAATAAAACACCCGAGTAGTTTTTTCTGACTATTTTGACCCATCTGGACACACTGGCGCACTCAAAATAGTCGTTTGAGTTATATAAAAATAATTTACCTTTTTAACCCTTAAATATATAATAGTGACGCGACTCATACGCGAGTCCTGAATAATTATATCTTAACTGCCGTGTATCTAATCTCCAGCCATATTATTATTTTCAAAACCATCTATTACGTTACTCATTACGTAATGCTCAACATAGTTATTATTCAACATGATTTCAATATAATTATTTTCAATAACTACTAACTCTCGTCACGCTAGTAATTATTACCATAAAGTCAGATTAATTATAAAATAAATTTTCTCTCTTAAATAATTAATCCTAATTTCCATAATTTCATAATAAAATAGATATGCGTAAAACTACGGGGTATTACCTCGGGTGCATCAAATGGGGCATTAATGTCATGACTTATTTGTTCTTCTACTCCTTCCATCACATGTAACTCCTGTATTTTAACATAGCGGTTGTTATTGTCATATTTGTACCGCTTCTATAAAATAATGACTACATTTTCTCTTTTTCTTTTAATGCTCATTTCTAACAATCAAGTTATTATACAAACACCCCACTTTGGCATAATGGGTCTCCAAAGAAGCCTTTACTCTGCAATGCATGTGGGTCCCATTGGAGAACGAAAGGTACACTTGTAAACTATACCCCCTTCATGCTCGGGTTGAAACTGATGAATTCGAAGACTACAGGGTTTCAAAGGTGAAGAACATCTCTATTAAAAACAAAGAGGCAAAGGTTATAAAAAGAAAGCAAAATAACGACAATGTAGTTGTAGTTTTAGGGGCTGCACCTAATTATAACCCGAGAATATTGAGGGGTTTCAATGAAGATACGAGTAAATATCAAGTTCTGTCTCTGCAATATCAAACTCTGATAGTTGTGCAGATGCAAGTGATTTCAAAGACTGGATTTCACTATTTATGCGAGATTTCAATATAAATCATTCACAGACTTATTGCGTGTTTCGTTCGAGCATATGTTATTCTATGAAATTCTAGATTGGTAAGTTTATATATAAATTTTCAGCTTTTGGAAACAAGTTGAAATAATTCGCACCCATTTCTCAAGCCAGTTGTCATCGATAAGACAGTTGGTCTAGAATTGGATATTAAAAATTATCATATCCAAATGGCTAAGAATTATTAATATCCAATTGGCTTGAGAAATGGCTAGGTGATGAAGCAGCAATTTCAAGTCATCGAAAGTATACAGGTGAATTAAAAGTATATTCAAAACATGGAAATTGAAAAATTCTACGAAACAAAAAAAAAACTGTGAAAAAAATATCAACGGGGGCTACAACAATCACAGAGGCAAAATATCAAACACTTAATATGCAAAAGTGAATGCCATAGTTAACAATTAACATGAATCTGTGGTAAATGTAAAGAAACTCACTTATAATGAAGAATGAATGATTATTTCTAATGAAGAATGAATGATGACCACCAATATTCTCCAAATCAATATACTGAACAAAAAATAATCGTTGATGTTTTCTTTAAAATAAAAAATAAATGACATCAAATATGAAGAACATTGCGCGGGGATACCTGAAGTTACTTGTAGATTTGGTGGCTTGAAATCTCCATATTGTAACACCCCGCCTAATTAAATACCGGGTGGCCAGTCCCATACCAAATTAAAAAAAAATATACAGTTGGCTCATTCCTAGCATCACTGTCGAAAACATTTATAACTCACCCAATACCCAATTAAGCTGGTGTTAAAAACTTTCCAAATTTTAATTCAACAAAAATCCATTTTTAGTTTATGAATAACACTACACATTTTACTCTAACACAATAATAACTGAACAGACAACTTAAAAGAATTTAAATGCAATTGGAATAAACATTCCCAAATAATATTAATCCATTGCAGTAATCCCAACAATAACAAATGTATTAAAATGACACGAACACAATAGTATATGACTCCGATAGAAAGTGATAACTGAAATCCTTTGGACGACAAGCCCTAACTATAGGAATACTGTGAATCAAATGAAGATAGGCGTCTAAGCAATACTCCATAGCTCGGCATAATTCGCTAAGGTTGGCGTCCCTGCTGCTGGACACCTGATATAGAAGATACAATAGAAAAGAAAATATGCAAGGAAACGGGTCAGAGCCTGATGTGAAAATGATTTTGAAAACAACAAGTATTTAACAAGTGCAATAAAACATTTATTATGTACATGTTAGTATCCAAACTCTCACTTGATATTCTCACCTCTTATCTAGAGTGCACACTTAACGTTTCCTATTAACCTCCTAGTTAATGGTTCCTCCTAACTAGTTTCCATAGTATGATTCTATCCCATATCATAACCCTGTATGTACCATACCATACGTCGTATAACCATTCATATACGTTTCTCATTAACATGAATCGTTTCTCATTAATATGAATTAAGATCTTTAATAAATATTCATTAACTTATTTCAATTTTTTTCTCAATTCACCGTTATCTACAATGATCACACAGTAGATAATTTAACCACTATATACACATTCATACAATTCATTATATATATACACATATATAATACGACACCTCGAGTCACAGCTGCGGTGCATGCATTACTCTGCTATCACGTCCCATTATCGCAGGTCGCCGAATAGGGGACAAAAGGTTCGGTAAGGATTCCTCGAACCACAAACATCAACACAATCATTGGAGGTGAACATAGTTCTCATACCCACGGGACACGCACATACCTACGTTCCCATAGTCAGCGGACTTATCAACTCCCCGATAAGTCTTTCATAGACCTATGTTCTCGAGCGACAAATAAAAAATCCCAGGGATTCATCAGGATATGACTGCCCTAACGCGCAAACCTCCCCATCGATAGCAAGTAAGCTAGGTATGTCATACACATAAATCATCAATCAAATAGGCATTATCATCTACCTATATAATATCAACAAGGTACTCACATTACCCTACGATAATTCCCATACGTAGCATTATATCTCCCAAATCCTACGAATTAAAATATTATAACTTCACTTCTTAATTTAATTAATCCAGAGTCTCACTCATTACTCAAGGTTCAAATAGGTTTTCCTCAATGTATTTATTCAGTAAGAATTCACTAATATTCTACTGGTCCGTATCATCTTATCTCCCGAATTACTACGAATTAAACTCTCCCTTAATTAGGGTTAAAACCGATAGTTTCAAATCTCTTATAAACACATCTTCTATCAACTAGGATTGAATACCATCATCACATGGCTCATAGTCTATAGTGTTTCATTCACACTATATGACTTATCAACAAAATCAACATCTTCGTATCCTATAACATCCCTTCACTCCCGACGTCGTTAAGGTTCATGCGCGGAGCGTCTCGCAAAGCGAAATCCAAACAAGAAACCCCTTCAATACACTACTACTTAACTTTGTCGGTCATGGAGGTTCGTCAACTTCAAATATGTAACCGGGATAACCTCATCCCCTCTTTCAACCAAATGTGGTCTGAACTCCCATCTCTATCCAGAAGCCATACCACTAAGCGCTTGTACTACACTCAGTCCTTGCGCAATCAATAATGAGCTTAAACTCAGTTCTTGATGCTCAAATTGTAACCCTAAGGCTACTCAGGTATTATATTAAATCTTCCCTACTGGACCTATCCGTAATCCTCATGCATAACAATTAGAATCCAACACATGAATCTAGCAACCGAAAATTTCTCCCAAATAAATTAATTATCATAATTCTAATCAATTAAATCCCAATCACATTCATTCGATTCTTATCTAAGGCTTACTGATCTTTTCTAAGTCCCATAATCTCCAATTAATAATCACCAAAGATATACAAAAGGTTTGGGATAAGAACAATCATTAAAAGAAACAACTTCACAAATTCTAGGGAGGTCGATCGATCGAAGGCAGGGGGTCGATCGATCGATCGCCCAGATAACAACCCAGTTTTCTGCATTTCTTCTACTACGGGTTTCATCACTTTTTATCATTCAAACCTTCATATTAACAACCCAAATTCCTTATAATCCTTACTACATGATATAACAACATACGTAAATGATTTCTAATGCTCTAAACATCCTAGAATCATCAAGAGTTTGAATTAAAAGCATATATCTATCCCATTTTCCATAAAATTATAAACATGATATCTTCAAGAACACACCATAGATTCTCAGCATTTCTTCAACAGATTTATGATTATTCCGTGGATTACTATCTACCTACAACATGAGTTTGATTCCTATAAACTTTCATTTTTCAAAAATCCATTAACAACTCTTCATTATCTTCCAAACATGTAAAAATCTCATCTTTTTATAACTATCCTAACATGGACAATATACAAACTTAGATTGCAATTATCAAACACTTGCCTCTAATGAAGATCTGATCCTTTGGGGTTGTATAACACAGGTGGCTCTCCTCTTTTTCGCTCACTTCTGGTGGTGGTTGGTGGTGGTGACCTTTGGTCTTTGGTTCCCCTCCTTTCCAAGCTAGATTCTCTTCTCCCAAGCAACCTTTCACTCTCTCTAAGAAGATGACCTTTCAATTTTGTGTAGAAGAGATGAATGAACCCACGTTCAACTAATCTCCAAATATTTATAATAAGACAAAATCCAAAATTACTATTCTTTTCATTTCCAAATGACCCGAGACTCAAAACCAACATTCAAATAGACTTTTCTGACTATTTCAACCCTTCCGGATGCAATGACGCAGTCGAAACGACTATAAGGTTGATGTAAAAATAAGTTTCCTTTTTAATTTAATAAATTAGTCCCGACACGTCCCATACCGTGTCTGACTAAAATTTCAAATTACCGAATTAGTAACTCACAACAATATCAATAATATCATATTCATATATTACCTAAATATGTTTAAGTAATATTCAGAATCATTCATTTTAATATCCACAATTCAAATAAAACCCAAATGAATTAATTTATAGTAAAATCCAATTAATCCATTAATTTAAAATATAACCTATTTTAAAAGTCATTAAAATCACGGGGTATTACACATATATAATGTGGGGAAATATTTATGGGCTAAAAAAAATTGAAGAGATCGTGGAATTTAGAGGGCCAAGGGCCAGATGGTCTATAGAAACTTTTGCCTATTGAATGTGAAATGAAGGGGGGATTTGGAGAGACATCTTTGCATTCGAAGGAAATGAATTTTTGTTCTTTGGTTTGAAAGTAGATGATTTATAATCAATCCCTATCATAAATGAGAAGTTATAGCTTTAATACTATTACTTTAGAGCTATAATATAAATTTCATTTATTTACAAGTGTTATCTTGTAGTATGGATTCCATCACGATAAAAAAAATATTATTTTTGGAAAAGGTTTTGAGAGATTTATTTGAGACTCATAGCACGACTCTTATTATTATAGTTTATTTCACTTGAAGTCTCATTCTAACTGAAACTTCGAAGTAAAATATTTTTATGTTTTCACCATTATTTTTGTTTAAAGTTGTGTAATTATAGGATACACAATTATTCACAATCTCAAATCAACAAAATATGAATTTTATACATATAAAAAAATATTTTACCATTTTAATCTATATCGCAATTAAAAGTATTCAACCCCGAATCAATTGGAACCTGAATAGGAAATGATAAAGAAAAGTATTTTTTTTTTTAATCTCATGCATCAAACAAAATAAGAATCTATTTAATACAAAAGTTAAATATGGTTGCGAGGAATTGGAGATATTTTTCGATCAAAGAATTTCACATTATCGAACTTATGTTCTATAATTTGCATGTTTTGCGACCCATAAAATAACTACTTTTCTGAGTTTTGTAATTTGATAACATGTATTAAACAAGAAAAGTAGATGAAGTATTGTATTGCTATACTATCCATGATAAATTTGCGATTCTGTAAAATGTTGTTATTTATAATCTCTTAATAAAAAAAGTGTTACTCCATGAAATAAACCGTGGACAAAAATAAATTATTACCATTACATTGTAACTGCATATTTAAAATAACATGCTACGAGTCCGCGTACGATTCACAACATCCTCGTTTTCCTCGATGACATTTTACAAATTTCATTTCATATAGTCAAGATGTTTTGTTGTGAATTTTGGTTAAACAAACTGAAATTGGTTAATATTATTAGAACACCAACTTGGATCTTCTCTACTAGATTTTTTTGTGTGAGGATTTTATTGTTAACTTGCGCAAGTTAAATCGTCCAGTAACAAGTTGTCCCTATATAGCAATTGAGTGTGAGTTATTTAACAATCACAATAGCCTACACTAGTCATCACAATTAACAATTCTTATTACTTAAAATAACTGAGGGCTACAGTTACCATAGTAAAAAATATTACTAAAGGCAATTCGCATGTTACGTGTGTATTATTTATTGTTTGCAACGATACATTCAAAATCTGAGTAATCATAATCAATAGCCCATTTCCATTAACTTCTGGAAATATATACACTACGTCAAAATAGGCGGATAGTCACAGCCCAAAGCTATGACCATAGCCAATAAAGGTGTGACCAGTTCCATGGTCATAAAATTTCATGACCCTAATTGGAGCTGGTCACCGCCTTTGTCCCTGACCATAGTGGATCACGAACCTCATTCGTTACGAAGAAGTGACCATCATAGTGCCAAATTCGCGCCAAATTTTCCTCCAGCAGTGGTCACGGATATGACCATGACCACATCCATGACTAATGACAAATTTCCTTCTAAATAATCATAGCTTAGGGTCGTGACCAATTCAAAATGGTCTCTAATGATGGTCATGGTTCAAAGATGTGACCAGTCCTATTATAATGACATGGTTACGGCTGCTGATGTGGAAAACATTGGGGTTGGGCCGTAACCAGTCTATTTATATTAACCCCCCCACAAGTGCATTTTCATTTTCACCCGAACTCTCTCTCCCTCTCCCCAAACCCTCGTCTGATCAATTATCTCTTCAGCTTCCTCTTTCGCTCAATCTCAAAGGTAACATTTTTTTCTATATATTTGTGTATGTGTGTGTGTGTATGTATGTATGTGTATATCTCGTGCAGTGTGTGTGTATGTATACTGTGTGTATATATATATATATGTGTGTGTGTGTGTGTGTGTATACACATATACATATGTATATGTCTGTGAGTGTACATGTGCAATGTGTGTGTGTGTGTGTATGTGTATATTGGTTAATGGGTGTTTATTTTAACCCTAACAAGTTTTGGAACCCTATTTTTCATGTACATGTTAGTGTGTATTTATTTAACCCTAATTAAAATTAAAACTCTAATTTTCATGTATATGTTAATGTTCGTTTATTTTAACCCTAATTTTCATGTATATGTTAATTTGTATTTATTTTAACCCTAATTAAAATTGAAACCCTAATTTTCATATATATGTTAATGTTTATTTATTTTAACCCTGATTAAAATAGGAATATGTTAATATGTATTTATTTTAACCCTAATTAAAATTGAACCCATAATCTTCATGTATATGTTTAATGTGAAATGACCCTACTTTAGTGAGATATTATGATTATTGGTATGTGTTGTATCACGTAGATGATAGAAGGAGTACGGTATAATTATTGGATGTTGTATATGAAGTTGGATTATTTTGATTAATTATACACATATACTTCCAAACTCTCTCATAATAAACCCTAACAAAATGAGTCTTAACACTTACGACAAGTTTTTATTTGGATTTCACCTCGGTGAGATCAAACATGTACGAGGTTAAGAAAAGGGTAATGACGAATAAAAACCTTAATCAAACCAATATACCCTTATGTTAAAATAAGATAAACTTAAATCGGATCAATTGAAACGCAATAAATAGTTATTAATTAATTAGAGCCCTTATTTGTAAGACTCATATTCATGCCCTCATATATTTTTCTCAGAAAAAATGAGGCACGGTGATAATCACTGGCAACAAGAGTATGAGAGGTTGCAATTGGACCGCACATATACCTCTTTTATTAGTGCACTTCATATAGAGTGTACTCCTATTTATAGGTATGGGAATAAGAAGATCGGACAATTTAACTACCTTGCAAATCGTGGAATTGACTCCAGCAAGAGTACATGTTCAATCGTAATCTATTTGCCTCACCAGAAAGTCAGGATGACGCTATATATAATATATTCCACATGCATAATCCCGATGTATCTCTGACCTTGATTACGTTATTAGAGAAGGTAGAAAATAATTCACCCGTTATGGATACAACTACGTAAAGAGAGCATTGACATAGACTATTATTTTCACGACATATACACGTCAAATTGAATCTATACAATAAGTTGAAGAAGACGGGATTCCAAGTTCATGTCACGGATATCTATATATCAATCATAGATACGCTTCCTCATAGTTAGCCGCGTGCAAAAATCCTTAGGTTTTTAAAAACTAATACCGAAGAGATGGAGATCAGACATATTGAACATATTCTGAAAAGTTATATATATATATATATATATATATATATATATATATATATATATATATATATAGAGAGAGAGAGAGAGAGAGAAAGAGAGAGAGAGAGAGAGAATCATAAACTTGATTAGTTAGTTATAATTTCATATTATTATAATTATTCAGTCGCTTATTAATTTTTACTTTTGTAGATAATGTTGGGAGGCAACGATCAAAATATACTAAGTAACGAGGTGACACCCCAATGAGAATCCTCATCTCATGCACAAAAATAAGAATTCTTATCACCAATTGCTGAGCAATTCACAACTCCACCTTTGGTTCACTCCCATACTCCAAGTATGACTACCAGTACAAGTAGGCAACAAACCCCTGTTGCTCCAATGCCCCTATCAAGTTCTCTTGACACCTCCTACTCAAATTAGAAGAAGCCTATTGGGTTCTTCATCCTCGTGAATAATCCCACGTGTGATAAAAATGACCTACTGAGATTTAAAGCCCAATATTTGTCATTAGGGAAAATGAACGTGGTAATCGGGGGAGAAAACAATGAAACTTTGTTGATCAAGCCATCAAAGGTAACATCTATGATCAACTCTGCAAGTGATTTTCATTTTCTGACCGCTCAAAGCATAAGGTTCTTTCTCGGGTTGCTAAACAATTCAGAACATACCAGAAGACACAAACATTTCCCGAAGGATGCATTAAGCTTTGATATTTTGGCTCTGAAAGACAGATTGCCTCTAAATGTTGAAATTTCGATGGAGATATGGAGTGATTTTTTAGAGAATGAGGCGATGGACAAGAAGCTAGTTTAGAGTGAGAAAAATAAACAAAACAGGGCAAAAAAATTAATGTATACAGGCTGGGCACTGAATCTTATGAAGATATAAAGAATGAATGGTCGAGTAGGAAAAATGATGGTCCAGATGATGGTGAACAACCAAATCAGGCCAACTTATACGTTCATGCTCGAAGGGACAAAGATAATAAATTTCCACTACACTTTGTTGAGATTATAGAATCAATAGATACCATTGGGAGTCAGTTAAGTTTGAGCCCTTTTGATGACTTAGCAAATGATGCCCTGACCTAGACCTTTGGAAAGGATAAAAGGGGGACGACGAGAAGTGTCGGATCACATATGTCAAAAATAAGATTTAAACACACTGCACCTCTCGTGGATGAGCTTTCTTTGGTCAGAAATCATATCTCGACCTAAGAGGAACATCAGTCCAGGATCGATAGGGATGTCCAGGAGATTAAAAGTAATAAGACTGATATTTGAAGATTATTAAATGGATTTCCCACAATACAAAGAGTGGGTGGGGGAGATTAACCAAATAACAAATAATCATGTAAAGGGAGTTCAAGAATTTGTTTAATACGCTTACAAAAATATTAAAAGTGACAAGAGTCCGTGATCGTGCACCCGTTGTATAAACGAAAAATATAAGTCATTAGAAGATATTGAGTTGCATTTAATAAAGTGGAGAATTTGTCAAGACTATAAAATATGGGCATACTATGGTGAAAAAAATTTACCTTATGTTCCGAAATAAAATTCGATACCCGATAGCGTAACAGAACCCCAATGAGTGGAAGTGGTACATGATTCATCAACACATCGTCCATTGACCGATTTAATTGATGATATTAAGAAGTCCACAAATATCAAAACCACCAACTTATGCGTACGAATAATGCACATTATGACGAAGTAAATGAATAATTTGATGCTGGAATAATAGGAGATCGGGAATGCATATGGTTGAAAGCTAATGCGATTAAATCGTTATATAAATATTGCAATGAAGATCACTCGATATTATATGCAATGATTGGTTTGCATGATTTTAAGGGTCAATTTGGTTTGTTTGGCAATAGAGTAACCAAAATTCTTTAGTGGGTTAAATAAATTCTCCCAAAAGAGAATATGTTACCAGACAGTTATCATACCATGAAGAAGAGTTTGAAAGTGTTTGGGTTTGTAATACAAATCTATTCATTCATGTAAGTATGATTACATATTGTATCGCAACGAGCACGAAGAGAAGGATGAGTATCCTGTATGCAGTGAGCCTAGATACGTGGTTTGTGAGAATGGAAAGGATAAAACTGTAAAATATCATAAGTGCTCGCAAGTCTCATATAAGGTTTTAAAGTATTTTCCACTTGGGTTATGGTTAAAATGTTTTTTCACTATACCATGGATAGCGGAGGCCATGACATGGCACACTCAATGTGAGGTGGTTGGGAATCTGATGTGCCATCTGGTTAATTCACTCATCTGGAAAATTTCAAACGCACCACACCATGAATTTGCAAAGGAACCATGCAAGCTACATCTTGTAATCTCAACCAATGGGTTTAACCATTTCCGTAATTTAAGTACTAATCTGAGTTATTGACCAGTTCTCATGACGCCTTTAGGTATCCCTCTGATACTGTGCATGAGAAAGGAATTCACATTGCTACTTTTATTTATACCCGGCCTTAAGGCTCCGGCGATGATATTGATATATTATTAGCCCCACTAATCGAAGAACTTAAAGATTTATGGGATAAAGGCGTGATGACGTTTGACTCTCATAAGGGTGAATATTTCACACTTAAAGCAATGGTGATGTGGGCGATCCACAACCTTCCTGCTTATGGGACCTTTCTCGGTTGTAATGTTCATGGTTATTATGGATGTCCTATATATACGGAGAAAACTGAAGCCAAATGGCTATATCATAGTGGTAAGATGAGTTATATAGGTTATCATAGATTTTTACCGACCAATCACCCTTTCAGGAATGATAAGTCTAACTTTTTTCCTGTCGATCACGAGCACAGGACGCTATCTGCTCGACTTTCTGGTTAGCAGATTAAGGAGAAATCGATATCTATGACTGCGGGGAATAGGTACGTATGCAAATACCCTGAGTTTGTAAACATGAAGCGTAAAGCTAGTGAGTATCCAAACGACCCTAGTAAAGTGTAGAGAAGAATATTGAATAATATTTTATAGGAAAATGTCTGTGTGGATATCATTCAAAAGATGGAGATTGAGACCGCCAAGATTTACAAGATATAAAAATAAAGAAGAAATCGTGGTTAAAAAACGATCTTATAATAGGAAGAATTTCTACCCCCCCCCCCCCCCCCGAACTCCTTTTACTTTAACTACTAGTGAGAAGAAGATCCTCTTAGACACGCTGTTCAACTTGAAGACTCCAATTGGTTATTCTGATAATTTATGTAGGATAGTAAGCTACCAAACAAATGACTTGAAATATTGCAAGTCTCATGACTGGCGCATAATCATAAAATTAATCCCTCTGCTATTTTGGCATTGCTTTTCTAAATACAAAAATATCCGTCGAACAATTATGCAAATCAATTTGTGTTTTGCCCTAATTTGTACAAAGTGGTAAACAAAAGTCACATTGAAGCTGTGAAATAAACTTTAGCCGAGGTAGTTTGTGTATTAGAGTAATACTTTCCTTCGTCGTTCTTCGATATCAACATCCACATTCTTGTGCATTTGTGCGATGAAGCTTTATTATGTGTCCCCATTAGGTATCGTTGGATGTATCCTTTTGAGCGTTTGATGAAACCTTCAAAGATTACGTAAATAATACACGGTATATTAGAGGGTTAATTATTGAAGAATCCATAACTGTGGCAATTGGTCTATTGTTGTGCATGCACCAAAGTGTATGACTACTCAAGTATACGCATTAAAGGCTCCAAAAGAGTTCTGGTCAACTCTTGATGACAACCCTAATTTGAAGGATCTTTTAGTTGATTTAGAGGAAGATTGAGTATCAAAATATTATTTTATCCTTGTCAATCTTATTTGTATTCTATTATGATATTAACATTATATTAACGCTTTACTTTGATGTATGAATGTTTAGTTTAATGTATGGATGTCTAGTGTAATTTACGAATGTTTAATATGACTTATGTATGTCTAGATGTGACATTTCAAAACTTTGCTTATGTAATGCATGTGTGTTGTGTAATAAGATTATAGTGACATATACCAATTTTACCCTATTCAATTACAGAACTGTTCATTATTGTACATGTTAATGATGAAGAGTTCCTAATTTTATTTAAGGAACAATTTTCATTTTTCGACTAATAAATATTGATTTGGAGTCATGTAAGTTAACTTTGGATAATATGTTATATTCAATGAAATGCTGGGGGGGGGCACGAACACCTTTCACGAGACGCCCGATTTGAGAATAGAGTCTCCTGAGTTTATGATTGGACCAAATTAACCCATCTTAATTTCCACATGTTCATGTACATGTACATTTCTTAATCAGTTTTCATTGATATATTCTACATAAAATGAAGGCAAACTAAAGTCTCACATGGGACAAAAATTAACATTAGTGATATTCTCAAATTTTGGAAACTATAAGTTGGTGACGAGTTCCTAAGTTTGAGGATATCAATAATATTGATTTTTATCCCATGTAGGACGTTAGTTTTATCTTTATTTTATGAAGATTGTATCAAAGAAACTAATCATCAAATATACATGTATATGATTACCCTGGGGCCTCCAGGATCAATTTGGTCTAATCACACACTCAAAAGACTCTATTTAATGGCCTTCTTGAATTGAAGGAACCGGGTATTCTTTACTTTAACTAACATTTTTATATAATTCATATGCATTATATTTTAAATCTTTTAGATGATAAAAGGAGTACGTGATGATTATTGGATTGGTTTGGTTTGGTTATTGAATAGTATATTAGAATGACTACGAGATAAGTAGATGGAATACAAGATAATTATTGGTTTGGTTGTTGGATAATATGCTGGACAATTATGGGTTTTCCTAGCAACAGCCCCCAAATGGCACTGTAAGTAGTACGAACATCTCGTGCATGTCCAACGTAACACGTAGTAACTAGCCACGTAGTCGAGGGGCTCCCTGTTTGAGAATAGGATCCAAATTTTAAAATAGGCACACTTAGGCTTGAAAACGTGCCACGAGTGAGCGAAAACCACCACCAACTCCAAAATATCATCGCAAGTGGCATGAACACCTCATGTGTGTCCAACATAATACTTAGTAACTGACTGCATAGTTGCGGGACTCCCAGTTTGTTAATAAGGCCCGAATTTAAAAATATGCACACTTAGACTTGAAAATGTGCCGCGAGTGGGAGAAAACCACCAACAACCCCAAAAAGGCACAACAAGTGGCATGAGCACCTCGTGCTTCTCCAACATAACACGTAGCAATTGACCGCATAGTCGTGTGTGTCCCTCATTTGTTTGCCCAAAAATATTAGCCATTAAAAAGTTATGAAACATTATCCATTTGCTAGCTCAATTGAGCCTAATAAAATTTTTCCTTTTCGTTTGTAACCCAAAAAACCAATTGGCCAGGAATTGGGGAAAAGTGAACATTCATCAATAAAGTCCGAAAAGTGCATAAAAAGGGGTAAGAAAAAAAAAAGAGAAAAATGCTCAACAAAAATAGCAAGAAAAAAAATGCGAAAAAATGGAAAAAAATAGCAAATGCCCGAAAAAGCACCGAAGGACATCATAAGAACAATTTCCAATTCCAAATTTCCCATCCATTCCTAATTTTACCCACTACACATTAAAACCCGAGAAAGTCCTAACTGAGTTCGAATAATGAAATTAATTACCGCGTGAAGAGATAAGACACGAAAATATAAGATGAGAGATTAATTAGTGTGAATAAGAGATGATGTTTCCCCTTTGCCAATGACCGTATTCTGATGATGAGATATTTTCACCATAAAAATTCCATCTTTCAAATTTGTGTGCGTGAATTTGTGTTCCATTATATTTACTCTTATATATCACGCATACCGAGAGAAAATAGCTACATTTTGAGTAATTCGTTTGTGAGAGTATCCCGTGAGAAATTGAATCAAAACGAATTTTTGAAAAAGTAACGTAATGATCAATCGGTGAAAGTTAGCAGTTTAATTTTTGACTTCACATACACACACTACGAATTGAGACTCTAGGATATAAATTTACGGTGACTATTTTTTGGGAGTTTCAATTGTACAATTTTTAAGTATTTTGATTTTTCTTTGAGTTGAAAAATGAATTTTGTGGGTATATTCACTACAAACCCTCACGAGACATAACTTGTCCTACTAGGGTAACATAGGGGTTTAACGGCTTTTTGCATATGCTAAATGCAATCGCTTGCCCGCGAAAAAGGTATTCTATCCTAATAATGTTTTTGTTAAGGACTTATCCAACATTGCCTTACCTCTTACTCAGCTAACACATAAGGATGTTCCCTTCGAGTGGTCAGATGAATGTGAAGCCGCTTTTTTAGAGTTCAAGGTTAAACTCACATCGGCACCAGTTCTTATTCTCCATAAGCTTGGAAAAGGGTATACGGTGTATTGCGATGCTTCGAGATCTGGATTTAGTGCAGTGCTCATGCAGTTGGGTCAAGTAGTTTCTTATGCATCCTATTAGCTTAAGACACATTAGAGAAACTACCCCATCCACGATTTGGAGTTAGAAGCTGTGGTGTTCACTCTTAAGATTTGGAGATATTATCTATATGGTGAACAGTTTGAAGTATTCATAAATTACAAGAGCCTCAAGTACATCTTCACTCAGTGAGACCTTAATCTACGATAATGGAGATGGATTAAACTCCTTGAGGATTATGAATTTACCTTGGAGTATCATCCTAGAAAGACAATGTGGTGGCAGGTGCTCGAAATAGGAAGTCGGGGCATTCCCTAGAAGTGATGAAGTGCTACCGGCAAAGGATGTACAACGACCTACAAAATTTTGGGTTGCATGTTCAAAGGAGGAGTGATAGGGCCTATTTATGGGGAATGATATCCAGTGCACCTTCTGATCAGAAAGTCCTCGATGCTCAGTCACTCGATGAAGAGATTGTGCTGTTCATGGCTCGTATTTAGGCTAGTGGTGAGTTTAATACACTCACAACGGACAATGATGGTGGCGTACGTCATAAGGGAAGGTTGATTGTTCCGAACATTAGAGAACTACGAGGAGAGATTATAAAAGAATTTCATCAGTCCCAGTTCAGTATACACCCCGGGGTGATAAAAATGTATAAAGATATCTATAGGGATTTTTGGTGGTCCGGTATGAAGAGAGATGTGGCTAAATTTATCGTAAGGTGCTATACTTGTCAGCAAGTGAAAGCTGAGCATAAGAAAGCAGCAGGGTTGCTGCAACTGTTCCCTATAGGCGAGTGGAAATGGGAACATATCACGATATACTTCATCACTCTTTACCTCGATTTGAACAGGGTCATGACGCAGTATGGGTTATCATAGATCGTCTCACTAAGTTTGCTCATTTCCTCCTGACGAGGGTTACAGAAAGTATAGACAAGTTCATAAGGTTGTACATTTGAGAGATAGTTCAACTTCATGGTATCCCTCTGACGATTATTTCAAATAGAGACCCATCATTTGTGTCGCAATTCTGGCGAAAAGTTCAGCAAGAGTTGGGTATAGAACTGAATTTGAGTACGACATATCATTCAGAGATGAATGGGAAGTCAGAGCGTATGATTTAGACCTTGGAAGACTTGTTGAGAGCCTGTGCACTGGATTTTTAAGGAAGTTAGGATGAGAATTTTCATCTGGCAGAGTTCTCTTACAACAACAATTATCATGACAGCATTGAGATGACTCCTTTTGAACCTTTCCATGGCAAACCATGTCGTTCTCCTGCATGTTGGTCAGAGGTTAAATAGAAGCACCTCATTATTTATAATATTATTATAGAGATATCGAACAAGGTTCAGTTGATTGGACAAAGACTTATCACGGCTCAGGATCAACGAAAGAATTATACCGATGATGTATACTTTTGGAGTTTTCGATAGGTGACAATGTGTTGTTGAAAGCCCAAGCACGAACGAGTAGACATAGATTTGGGTAGAAGAGCAATATCTCTCCATGTTTCATTGGTCCTTTTGATATTTTAGAATGGACTGGGAACGTCTCCTAACGTTTAGCATTGCCTTCGTAGTTAGCTCGTGTTCATAATGTATTCTATATTTCGATGCTGAAGAAAAATCTTCATGACCCATGCCACATCATCAATTGGAGGAACATTGAGTTGGAGGAAGATGTCACTTTCTTGACGCGACCTATATCCATTATGGATCGCAAGGACATGGTCCTGTGTAATAAGGTCATCCCATTGGTGAAAGTTCTTTGGGAATCTCAGGGCGTTTAAGGAGCAACCTAGGGACGAGAAGCCGAGATGTGGGTAGAACACCCTCATCTTTTTTAGTAGTTTGGTTTTGATTTCGGGATGAAATCTCCTAAGGAGGGCCGAATGTAATGCGACTCGTTATTTGGTTGTAATTGAATTATTCGAATATATTAATTCGTTTCGTTCTATTCTTATGTTGCATGAGTTTGCATGAATATTTATTCTTATGTCTCGTATTATTCTAGATCTATTAGAATTGTCTGAATGAATATTGGTTAGGTGTAACATAGGTTATAGAATTGTCACATGAATAGTGCCGACGCATAAACCGCAACTTGCGCGATTTTTGTAGGACATTTGTTGAGGTTAAAAATAATTTGACCACATTTATGAGATGCTAAAAATAGGTCTAAGAGTGCCATGTAGACAAATATATATATATATATATTCGTAAAAAAAAGTGCTCAGAAAATTTTGAAACTCTCCAGATCGACTTAAAATTTAACTTCGAGCACTTTCTCTCCTTCGACATGTCCAAAAAAAAATCATTTAGACCCGTTTTAGATCTATTTTCGGTTTTAAAAAAATAGTAAAAATAATTAGGACAACTTTGCTTAAATGGAGAAAAGCTTTTCTTCCCACTTCCTTTTGTTCTTGCTCTCTTAATTGTCTAGCCCCAACTTTTGATCTGTTGATTAGTTGACCATCTTTGGCATATTTTTTAGTGGTAAATGATTGTGTTGGCCATGATTAAGTGTGTGAGTTGTTGCGTGGAATTATAAGAGAGAGAGGGAGGTAGCTTTGACCTATTTTATTTTCCATCAGATTTGTGTGACTTCTCTCTCATTCTACAAACTCCCTTACACTATTTTTACTCTTCCAAACCCTTATCTTTCCTCCCCACCCTCCATACAACCACCCAAACTTCATATTTGTGACATATTTACACCCCAATACAACCACTCAAGGGTTATAAAGCTTAAGGAAGTCTTGGAGATTATATTTTGGGGCTAAACATAGGGGGTTGTGGAGCCTTTCTTAAGAGATTTTCTTGGAAGCAACTTGGTCTTATTTCTTGTTGATTTTCATTCTCCTACATTATCCAAGTAGGGTTCTCCTGTAAACTCTCTCTTTTCAAGCTTAAAATCATGTGTAGAAGTAGACAAATTCATGCTAAGCTAATGAATTATTTTGCCTATTTTGCTTTGTTGAAAATTAGGATTCCTGCTAGAAATTTGTCTTAAAATTGAGAATAATTATATTTGATGTTGTTAAGTTTATAATGTATAATTATGGCATGAAATATTGACAAAATAATTATGATGAAAGACTACATAATTATGAGCATATAAGTGGCATTTTTGGAGGATTTCTTAGGTAGAAATCCATGGAACTTGTGTAGAATGTTGTAGTTTTCAATGGCCTTACTAATTAACATGTTTAAAGATGAAATATATTGTTTTCAACATGTTTTTAAAAAAATGGAAATTCTAGTCCCTAGTTTATAAATTTCAGAAATGGTAACTAAAGGCTAAAATAATGGGTATTCTAGTTAATTAAATTGAAATAAAGTCTTTTTATGAAATCTGAAATTTATTACTATAATTATGTTGAAAATAATCATAAATACACTTTTAGAAGTTATAATTTGGTTTATGGTGAAATGAGTATGCTTAAACCCATTTAAATTGATAATATTTGTGTAAAACAAATCGTAGTGGCATTGTCGTAAATACTGTGAATAGTATAATGCCAATAATTTATTTTGTAATTAAATGTATTATTTGCGTTTGATAAAAAGAGATTAATAATACATTTTTTCTAAATAAAAATAGTGATTTTTACGAAAATAATAGTTGAAGTTGGTGTTGCATTTATGGCCACCTCGACCGGATTAATTAAAGGATTAAAGACGTGATAAATGGTAAAATGTGACACAAGTTAAAATGGAAGAATGAGGAATTTGAAAAATAATGAAAATATTGGAATATGAGAAATGTAATAAATGTGAAATACGTGGAAAAGATAAGAAAGATTACTTGAATGATGCCAAGAATTAAGCATGGCATGACGTCCTTAGTGGTGAAAGACCCCAAAGCCTGTACAATTAAGCATATGGTGACTGGAGTTCGACAGTGTGGAGCCCGTTAAAGTTCAGGGTTAATGGCTAGACTCCAAGTCTAAGATTGATAAATCTTGTGATAAGAAATTAAGAATAAGAATATTATTGAATTAAAGAAACTTAAGTCTATGAAATTGTTAAGGGCTAAAGGCTAATTAAATAAGTCACTGGCATGAGATGTGAAATGGCTTATGTGTAAGTTTAGGTACCTAGTCTAGATGCATTGCATATAGTTGCATTCATTTTGCACAAATTGAATAAATTATTTTCTTGATATATTAAAAGATATTGTATATGTATAGTATTTTGGTACAAAATTACTACTTAGTATCTCCCACCCTACTGGGCATTCCCCTTATATCCTACTTTTCAAAACCCATAGGTACTTCAGGTAAGGATGTGAATGCTTATGTCGATAAGATTCTAGAGAGTTCCGCCCGTTGATAGAGATTTGATGACGCTTATTCCTTAGAAACGATATTTGAGATTTAATTATGTAAGGATGTGAATGCTTATGTCGGTAAGATTCTAGAGAGTTCCGCCCGTTGATAGAGATTTGATGACGCTTATTCCTTAGCAACGATATTTGAGATTTAATTATGTAATCAGTTGTATTGTATTTAAATTCGGACATTGAATTTAGAACTTTAGTTTGTAGTAATACAGGGCATTTTCTATTAATTTGTGGTTGAGTGATGTTTTAAATGGACTACTTTGCAAAATGATTAAATGTGTTTCTCACAATTTAACGGACTTTAAATATTGTTGAATAACTGGATAATAAATGGGTTTTCTTTAATAATGGCAATTTTTAATAAATGTTTTTCTTAAATAAAATAAAGTATTTTCCCCTCCCCCTTGACACTTGAACTTGGATGCGAGTTAAGGCCAACATTACTCAAAATCGAGTTGGGGGTGTCATAATTTGAAACCATTAAGATGTTAGAAAGTGAGACTTTTGATGAGTTCTATCCTAGATTGTTCGATATTATGAATTCGTCTTTTATTTTGGGAGAAAAGATACCCGATAACCTTGTCATAAAGAAAATTTTGAGGTCATTACCCGATAGGTTTAATCCAAAAGTGACTGTTTTAAATTCTTTAGGCACTTTAAACTCCACAAAACTTAAAGAGCTTGTGGGTGACTTTTAAACCTATGAACTTGACATGTTTACCTCCAAGGATGTGAAGAAGAAAGATAAGGGCATAGCTTTGAAAGTCCGGAAGGAGGAAACACCTGTTTCAAATGATGAGTTTGACATCGACTCTGATGATATGGCTATGTTTGCCAAGAAGTTTAGAAAATTTCTTAAGATTAATAAAGAGAATCTTAAAAATAATTATAAGAAGTTTGAAAAGTCTAAGTATAACAAAGCCGATAAACTCCCTAAAAATTGTAATGATGATCTTAATAGGGACGAGTCTAATAGGTGTTTTGGTTATGAGGGTTATTGCTATAGGACAATCGAGTGTCCTACTAAACAAAGGAAGGAGGGAAAGAAACCAATTTCATATAATGCCACCCTTAGTGATAGTGAGCCGGAAGAAGGACCCGATTCACCCATTGAGCATAACTTCACCGCGTTCATGGCTAGTGATGCGAGCTTTGATAATGAATCTTCCCATAAAGTTTGCATAACAATTCCGAGGACATTGTTTGTGAATCCCATATATTTTATGGTAGAAAAAGTGGAGAAGAAAATAAGAATGAAGAGGAAGAAGAGGAGAGTGAACTCTGCGTTTCCCTCGGACAGTTATATACGGAATCTTTAAAATTGAAAAAGGAAAACTTGTCATTAGAAGACATAATGAGAGAACGTGCCATAGGTAGTGATGAAAGTATTTTAATTGAAGATATTAGGGCACGTGAGAGAACTCTTCGAGAGAAGTTAGAGTATGTTTAAGGTGGGAGAGATAGTCTTCAAGGTTTAATGGATGTTATAAAGAAAGAGCTTATTGAGTTTGAAGAGACTAAGAGAGTACTTGAGTCTAGGATACTAGAGCTTGAGGATAAGTTGAGAGACTTGAGTCGTGTGAAGTTTGATTTGGAGTCTATGTCTAAAAAACTGGATAAAATGTTAGGCACTGTACAAATAAAAAATGATAAGTGTGGTATTGACTTCGATACTCAAAATGCTTTCTTTAATAAAGTCGAAACCATGATTTTGAGAGAATCAACTAGAAATGCTAGAAAAGAACAACCCTTAGGTAATAATTCTCATCGTGTTCTTACTTGCACGTATTGTTGTAGGAAGGGTCACATTAAGAGGTTTTGTTTCGATCTTAGAAACGGTCCTAGGAAGTCCAAGGGTAGTCACCAAAGTCACCAAAACTCGAGAGCGTCACGTTTCACTTATGTGGGTTAGGAGATCCGATTGGGAAGCTTTACATGATAGGCTTTATGATTCTTATTTGCTTGAACATGATACTTCTCATGCTAAATCTAAAGGTTGATTGTGTTATCTTTATTTACATACACCGGTTGTGCTTTATGATATATTCTTGCTAGTTAGACGTTTGTTTGTCATATTTTACTCTACCCTTCAGCATATACATTTTCTAGAATCTTGACGTGTGTATCCTATGTATTTTTTATTTATTGTGTCTTATTGAAAAATACGAAAAGATTTTGTTTGTCCTTTGAGTTGTCTTTGTTTGTTAAAATTTGAAAAATTCAAAAATATTTTTTTGCGTGTGTATTTAGTTTTACTCATTTTATGTTGCATATCCTTGTGTTTGAATCCTATATTATTCCCTGCCTCCATGTGGCTAAAACTCTTTTGGTTATGAATTTCAATGCTTAAAGTGTTCTTTATCATGCTTGCATGGAGTAGTTTGACTTTGATTCACTTAATGGATTCTCTTTTTATAAGCCTCTCACACACATGCTTGGGCTCTTTTGAACGTTAACTTCACGTGTATATTTGAGCTTTGTGAGATGTACTCCCATCAATTTTGTCATCTACATATTTTGTGACTATGGATGATTTATGCATGTAAGAACTGTTGCCCATAAGCGTTATTTGAATTGTATAGAAAATAGATGAGGGTGCATAAGAAAGGGATCCAAACGGAGTAAATCTCCTTTGCGTGAAAGCCACCGTTGGCAAGAGCCTAAATAAGTGTGGCATTGTAAGAAGTATCCAAGGCCAACATAATTTAGTTTGGTACGATCATTCAAAAGAAAAGAATTATTATTTATGAGGGAGTTTGGATGGAAATATTAACTGGTTTGCACAATGACAATGAATCCTAGTTGCGATATTTTGTCATGATGCTATTGATTTGTAGAATCATCAAAATTATAGGCTTGTGTGCATTGTGTTTATTTGTTCTTTGAGTTCACTTTGTCTTGTCACACGAGGATAAATAGTAGTTGATAAAGTTTTGCAATAAAATAGAACTCCCTGAACATGTTTAAGTCATCGGGTTATAATTCTTTTGTCTCTAGTTCACACCCCTTCACTCTGTTTACCACATGTTTATTTAGACGCATTTATGCCATATGAATGTGGAAAGATTATTGTGTTTAATGTCTTGTGTGGTGTGTATATATATATATATATATATGTTTGTTCTTCATTAATATCTTTTTCATATTTATATATATAATATCATTTTTTTTAGTCTTTGCTTTTACATCTAATCCCATTATGCGATTTATTCATATCAATATCTATCTTGTTGCAATTTTTCATTGTTATCCTATGCTCATTTGAATTCATTATACTTGATATCATTTTTCTATCGCATCATTGTTGATATATATTGTTCCTTATATGGATTAGTCGTTCTTGTGAACCCATGATTTTTTTTATCTCTTGTATCACTATACACCATTACATGATATACTTGTTTTTCCATTATACTTATTCCTTATTTCATTTAGGTGGAGAATAGAATTATCTAAGGAGAAATGGGTTAGTTTTATGCATCTTAATCTTTGTCTATTCTTGAACAAAAAGGGGGAGATATGGTATCCAACTCTTTTAATTTGGGGAGATCTAACTTAGCGGGAGACATCTTTCTTAGGTAGATAATGTTAGACAAAGGGGGAGAATTTAATATTGTTATATTCCCTATGCATTTAATGTTGTGTTTAAGTGTGTAGGTTTTCATCCACGTGGCAAAGTTTTTTAATACAAAGCTTCTCAACATATGTTTCGGTCAAGCGTCTGTAATTTTTATTTTTTGGTTGGGATTGTGTCTTTTAGATGAGATTAACGACCCATAGGTTTTTAATTTTGGCTTTGTCCCGAAAGAGCCATATGGGGAGATTTGTAAGGACAAATTTCCAATTTAGTCCATTTGTATGTGTTGGCATAATTCCGAACAAAAATCTTTGAGTCATAGGATAAAAGTTATTTATGACCTTTCAATCCTATTATATTATTGTTCAAGACATAACGGCCAAGTCAAAGAAGATCACATCATATGTCGTATTTCGTGCCTTGTGTTCGTCATCAATGGTCCAAGGATCTCTCATGTATGAATGCTTATGTTATGTTGAAACCTGGAAATTTATTATTGGGTGTTTGAATTTTTGTCAATTTTTTTTGAATTCATACTATCTAAAGATTTAGTTCTCGGACACTTTTCAGTAAAAAAAATCATAACTAATTAAAAAAAATCAGAAAAATGCGAAACTGGTGGCCGCTCATTCGTATCGAAATCATCTAGATTCATGGTCTGAAATCTCGTTCTAACAACCTCATTCAAATGTATTTAAAACGACCCTTCAAACGAGATGCTTTTTTTTGTAGTTTTCTTGTTCGATTTGTCGTTCGAACAACCTCGTTCAAACTAGATTCAAATGTCAATCGAACGACCCTTCATATGAGATGATTTTTTTTATCATCGTTTTGTCGTTCGATCTGTCATTCAAATGACCCTAGAATGTCATTTCAACGACCGAACTGTTTTTTGTGCGAAAATGACAGTTTTTCAATAGTTTTTCTTTTGTAACTTCCCACTACTTTCCCACCCATTTATGTAGTGCGGGAGTTAACATTTTTGGAAGACTTTTTCAAAAGCTTTGAGAGCATAAACATTCATCCAAAAAGTCTCTTTGTTTTTGTGAATCAGAATGAATTATTCCCAAAACAAAAACAAGTTTACACCCATATAGTTTACCTGATCCAAGTTTCTACATAACATATACTTTTAGTTCATTGGTTTGGCACCGGGTTTCATTCTCTACCCAAAAGAGATTTCTTGAGAAGGATTATGTGGTCGTGATTTTACATGTGGTGGACTCCATGTGGTTGATGGTTGCATTACCCCATCAGTGGATTTCGAGATGAAGGTGGAATCCTGAGTTGTCGACTAGACAGAGGTGGAGGAACGAAGAGCATCAAGGCTTGTGAGGGCGTCGAGTCATTGTGTAAGTATTCTGTCGTGTCCTATGTAATTTTGTACCTAGTGGACTTGTGGTTGGTTTGTCCGAGGTTTTTCTCGTTATGGGGTTTCCTCGTACATTGTGGCGTTATGGTTGTGTTTATTTTTATCTTGGAAAATATCACGTAGATGCGTGCTTAGGTATAACAAGATAAAAATTGCTTTAATCACAAAATTGATGTTGTTTAGTGCATAATTTAAATTGGGTAATTTTAGTTTACTTTAATAACTGTTCTAAAACACTCACCTAGGCTCCCCTTAAGCACGCCTAGGCTTGAGGCTTGGGAGAAACGCCTCGCCTTAAGATTTTTACACCTTATTCTTTGTAAAACCCTTAAGGCGCACTTTTTCTAAAAACAACAATGCTTTAGTGAAACGATATCGCCTTTTAAAGAATTTTTTTACAAATTGGATCATTATCTCATCCAAAATAATCAAATAGTATTTTAATTTGCAAATATTCAGGCATATTTTTATGATATGTACAATTTTAGTATTTTAATAGCCTTGTTAGGGTTAAAAATATTAAAATATATTAAGAAGGCCTAAATGACTTTTCACGCCTTTTTACGCCTAAGGCTTGCCTAGGCTTCTAAGGCTTAAGACTTGGCCTCCACGCCTCGATCACGCCATGCATTTTTTTAATTCAATTCGGAATGATTGATTTGCCAAAATTCATGTTAATCTTGAATTAAGCATGTTTTTAATTTTTTTTTGTGTATATTTGAATTTGAATTGAAGTTTTGTTTTAGAAGTGAAAATTTAATTTTGAAAGAAATTAAATATTAGAAATATTTGGTGAACCATCTCTCTAGAACTTAAAAATTTAAATTTTTCGAGAACCCATGTTTCTACATAGGGCATCGGTATGACTATTATTATCTAGAGGGAATTATTGAATGTGAACTTTCTCGAACTTAGAAATTAAGTCTTGGGTAACCTATAGATACACCGACATTCACTCATCTCTTGCATTGAAGTCTCCTGTTACTTTGTTGAACACCAATTTTAGGTCACAATCTATGGAGATAGCTTGCAGCCAATGTGAAAGCTTTTCACAACCCAATGATGAGGGATTCATACTCAGCCTCATTGTTGGAAGCTTCACAACCAAGTCTAATTCTTTGTTCGATCATGTTCCTTTCTGGAGAAATAAGAACAAGTCCCACTCTTGTCCCCTTTGAATTAGATGCACCGTATTCATAGAGAGTCTATCTTTTAGATTGGTCAAGCTCCTAGATTATTAGCTGATCGAGTATATCCTGGTTGTTAGGTTTTACCATTCCTATGAACTCAGCGATGATGTCTACCAATACTTAGTCTTCGATCACGATCCTTGGTTGATAGTGTATATCGAACCTTTTAAGTTCAACCAACCATTTGGACATCCTTCCAGACAGGTCGACTTTTCCGAGATGGATTTGAGTGGGAAATAGGTGATGACTATGAGTGAATGAGCTTTAAAATATTGTTTCAATTTAGGCAATACAAAGACCATAGGGTAGGCTAATTTCTCAAGTGAGAGATAGCATTACTTGGCACCTAGGAGCGTCTTAGTGACTTAGTAAAAGGGGGTATGATGCCCTCCTTTCTCGTACACCAAAGTTGAGCTTATTTCATATCCGAATAACTCTAGATAAAGGCAAAAGGGATCTCTTAGATTAAGACTTGAAAGTAGAGGAGGTTGGCTTAGGTAGGATTTGATCTCATCAAGGGTTTTCGAGCATTCCTCGTTCTAGGTGATGCCTTTTTCCTTCTTTAACAGCTGGAAGAATGGTGAACATCTTTTGAATGACTTGGAGATGAACCGATTGAGAGATGCCATCATTCTCACTAACTTGTGTATTTTGTGAAGCATTCTTAGAGGCTGAGCATTATTGATTGCTAATATCTGGTTCAAGTTCTCCTCAATCCCCTTTTTGCCGACTTTGTATTCAAGTAACTTCCCATATTAGACCCCAAAGGAGCATTTGGTCATGTTGAGCTTCATCTTATAGTATCTAATTCTCTTAAAAGTCATTGATAGGTCTTTCAGGTGGTTGACTTTAGGCTTTCTTTTAACAAGCATGTCATCAATGTACACCTCCATCATGTCTCCCAATTGTTGCCTGAACATTTTGTTGACTAACTGCTGGTACGTAGCTCCCACGTTCTTGAGGCTAAAGGTTATTACTTTGTAATAGTATAGATAAGAGTGGTGATGAACTAGGTTTTGCCTTGGTCTAGGCCGAACAAGGGGATTTGATGGTATCCTAAATAAGTATCCAAGAAGCTCATCGGCTCGTGACTGGCTGTGGCGTCAACCAATTGGTCGATCTCTGGTAGAGGAAAGTTGTTAATGGGATAAGACTTGTTGAGGTCTGTAAATTATATGCATAGTTTCCAACTTTTATTATTCTTATTTACCACTACCGGGTTTGAGAGACATTTTTAGTGAGACTTTTGCGTGATCGACGGATGAGTTAGCTCCACATGAAGTTGGTGGCACATAACTTATGGTTTATCCTGGGAATATTGTATGGCTGTCAAGAAAAGACATCTTGATTTTTCTTTAACAAGGAAATAGAATCTTCCCTTTTTTAATTCTGAGAGCATGGTGCCGATCATAAATTTCTTCTCTCGCTGAAACTTATAGAAGACTATTTCTCATAATGGTTCTATGACCCTGTCTGTAAGGTCCACCCGTGTTTCCTCTACTCCTGGTTTGCCATACTTTAGTTGCTATTTGAATGGCGTGTCTCCATATTTAGATCCCTTGGTGATGATCTCTTTCTCCTTTTTATTTTCTTATTTGGGCTTGATGGCAACAATAAAGCAATGTCGAGCAATGATCTGATTTCCCCTAATCTTCATTATCCCATGATTCATGATGCACTTAAGTTTTTAGTGGTAAGTGGAGGGTAGAACTTGCATAGCATTTAGCCATCCTCTTCTAAGGATTACGTTACAAGGAGAAATAATATCCACAACTAAGAACTCAATCAACTTCAAGATGCCCTGACAGGTAGGATCACCTATCCCAATGACAAAGTTATTTTCCCAACGAAGTCGACCAGAGGGATGGTCACTTTTGTAAAGTCTTCCATCTCAGAGGGTTAGTCACTTATTTCAAGTCTTCCATCTTAAGATTAAGTTTGTTAAACATCTCCAAGTACATAACTTCATAAGAGCTTCCTTGATCAACTGACAACTTATCGATGTCTTAGTTTGTAATCCTAAGCATGATTATTAGTGCATCATTATGCGAAGTCCTAACTTCGATCAAGTCATCCTTTGTGAATACTACGTGCTTGTTATAATCTATATATTCCGGGAACCAGTGTTTGCCCGTATAACTCTTGGCAGGGCCTCTATTACCACAATGACTTTCTTGAGCTCTATTTAAATGGTGTCGCCTTGGAATTGTTTGGAACTTGAGGAATCATGGATGATAGTGAACTCATGTCCCAATTCATCTTCTAGGACGTTATCTGGCTTCTGGTCCATGTTAGTGATGACTTTGTCCCCCTTCTTCTCCATGTAGTCATTCAGATGTCTAGCTTAGGATATTTTTTTTAGATTTTATGCTCGTTCTCCTTATGACATGCGCACTTAAGCGCATTATTACTCTTACTCGGGTTGACCCCCATATTTTTTGGACACTTGAGGAATTTTTTGTCTTTAATTTTGTTTGAGAACTTATAATTTGGTTCATTGAACATGGCGTTGATTGCTTGAAAAACCATGGCGGGGTTCACCTTATCCCGATTCCTAGCACCTTCATTTTTCCTCTTACCCCCTTCTTGAGAGAGTTTTCCCTGTCATTGCCTTTGGCGCCTTTGTGTGCCCATTGTCCCCCTAGTTGAAGGCGACCACATCTTCTACCTTGGCGTATTTTTCTATGAGAGACATGAGGTCATCAATGGTGTTCACCTCCTTTTTAGTTGATGAAACATAGAGTTTTAGGGTATACCTATCTTAAATGAGGCCACAACGACCTTCTCCGAGTAGTCCTCAACTTCGTTATAGGTTTTTGATTATTATCTGGCATATTACTGCAAGGTATCTTGGGATTTTTTCCTCACTATGAGGAAATAATCCATTTTCTTCGAGTGGGAGCTACTAGTGATGAATCGAGTAGTGAAGGATTCGGTGAGCTATTTGAAATTTTTGATCGACCTATACGAAAATCTTTCAAACCACTCTTGCATGATATCCCCTAGGCTAGAGGGTAATATGTGGCGCATAAGGGCATCATTTTGATTCTATAGGGTCATGGCTTTCCTGTACTAGGGCATGTGGTCAATAGGGTTGGTCTTTCTATTCTAAATTTTGAACCTTGGCGTTGTAAATTTATTTGGGGGATCTTGCTCCTCAATTTCCCTTAAAAAGGGAGTGCATTTGAGTGACGATGGCCCTTTTGGCTAGTTCCTTGGTGGATCTATCCCCACGATTAATGGGGTGTTGATCCATATCCTTCCTTACAAGTTTACGAATATCGTGTGTACGATGTCTTTCCTTTTGATTTTATCTCATCAAATGACTCTCATGCTCAGAGTGCTCTTGATCGCGATGCAAACTCCTTCCTCAACTGTGAGTTTACTTGGTCGAGGGCCAGGTATTTGACCACGATGCTTGCATTTATCTCCACGGAGCTCTCGCTCCATCCTTTCTAAGCATCGCTGGAGACGTTTTTTCCTCCACTTGAAGGTGTGTAGTCTCCTCTTGCTGATAGAGTTGTTATTTGAACTCATCGATTAGTTAGAAATCTGAGTGGATTTAGGCTGCTCGTTAATTTTTGTAAAGTGTTGCTCTTAGGGGCAGTAACACAGGTGAGGAGCGCCTTGGCTCTTGTTGAGGTGAATTTCAGATCTAACTCTGTGCGCTGGCAGTCCAACCTGCTGATTGCTATTGCCTGACAGAGGTACGCTGTGGGGGTGAGACATGGTTATTTGATGTATTTAACTGATTTAGGGAGAAGAAACTCGTTTCCCATAAATAGCGCCAATTATGAGTGCAATTGTCTCATAAATAATTATCCTAAACCGTTAATACTGAGCATAAAATAAATAATCTCACAAGATAAATATTTACGTGGTTCGACAATAACCTACGTTCACGTGGTTTTTCACTATTCTTATTATATTTTTCTCTCTTAATGACAAGAATTGCATGTCTCTTTTCCCTGGGGTAAGAGTTACATTAATAGAGAATGAAGAGATGGAGTCGTATAGGACTTCCTTTGTCTGTGGATAAGATTATTACTTGATTATGCTCATTTCTTTCGAGATCCATGCAGGTGGAAATTATCCTCGTGGTTATCATACGTAACTATCCTTACCCAATTCCTATAGTCCGACTTTTATCCAAATTTGAGTTATTTAAGTTGTTCAATTTTTTCCCCACATTATGCCTTTTCAAATTATTTATATCAATTTGAACAATTTAATGCAAAGATGTAAGCGTTAAGGCACCTGGGTTTTTACTTCTACATTCTTGTATAAACCATTATTTGTTTCCTAATTTCTTGTTAAGCTTTATAGATAAAGTGTCAATTCAACTAAAAATTAATGACTGAATCAAAAATGATTTGAACCTACTAAATTATTCAATAGATGTTTGACTTATGCCTATAAAGCTGAATCCAAAATGCCTTGCATGAAGATGACTTTATATGTCACTACAAAGTTGGTATACACAACATCAAAACATGAAAATTGTAATGGGTAAAACTATTACAAAAATATTTGTAACAAATTTAATCCGTTAGAAAACTGCCGTTAGTTTTGTTACTAACGAAATTTGTAACAGATTAAATATGTTACAAATTTAATATTTCTAGCGCACAAAAACCATTACAATTTATTTTGTAATGGATTTGAGATTGATACACACCACATAAATTAGTAACGGATTCACTAAATTATAGTAGTTTGAATCCATTAGAAATTCTATATTTGTGACGGATTTAATATGTTACAAAATACGCTGTAACGGATTGAGTGTCATCTATTTGTAATGGATGTTTTTATTTGTTACGGTTAAAGTCCGTTAGTAATACTAATATATTTTTAAAAGATATTAATTTTTCATTAAACAAATAGATATAAATATACTAGTAAGACCCCGTTCTCAACCAATTGCAATGCACTACATTTCCATGCCATCGATACACGTGTAATATTATATTCTTCATTCTCGCATTCCATATATTTAATTCAACAAACATAAAGTAGTAACAAATTCTAAAAAAAATAAAGAAAGAAAAAATAGGGTGTCATTGTGCACATATTAAGAACTATTAATTCATATATGAAAATTGGGAGAAACATAAACTATTACAATTACAATACTAGAGCAAGATCAATGGAGTTATTTGGAATCTAAAGTAGCAATTTATCTTAACAACTTGGTCTTTGTCTGCCTCAAATTGTTCATCCTCTGCGCAAAAACAGAATAATTGAAACACTTATAAACATGTTGAAAAGAAATGATTAATAAATACAGTCACCGTTCTTCGAACTAATTTTCTGCCAATCAGATTGGAAACTGGGCTTTATTTAGATTAAATAAAGGTAAAAACAAGTATTTATGTGAAATTAACATAAGTTAGATATTAACACACACACAAAAACATGCACACAACAGATTTCTTGATCATATACACTTTAAAAACCAACATGTTAAAATATTACATTAAATATACTAGCGGTTGTTGTACACAATATGTGTGCAAATTAAAAAAAATTCAAAAGAGAATGAAAAAGAAAATGATATAGAGAGACTACCCAAACAATCTTGGACACTAAATTTTGAATAAAAAAGTAGATAGTTAACTAATTGTAGAAATTAAAATAACTAAGTTGCACTAGTTAACAAATTGACATTGTAATCTCTAAGAACCACACAAAGAGAGTGAGAATCCGTATCTTACATTTGAAATGGAAAAAACACATATATTCCAAGTAGTTTTACGTCTGGAAACACCACTAAAAAAATTAAGGAATAAATAAAGAGATTTTTCACTACCACCACTTCCATGAACACTTATGAAACTAATACTCTCATATATATACACATCTTTAAAGTTATATGGATATTCACAGTGATATCTGGAAGATCTCCGTACCTAAAACAAAAGTGAATATTGATCACAAATATACATTTCCACAAGCCAAATTTCTAGTCATAAATGTTTATCTGAAATGGAAAATTTTGATCTCAAGCGTAATCCAATGAAAGTAAAATATGAAGGGGTGCTACTATTTCATAATTCAGTTCGAGCATGGGTCATTAAAATTTAATAGAGATTATATTTAATGCTCTACTCTCTTAAGTCTTATTGAATCATTGTATCGAATAGGTGTAGAAATAAAAGGAAAAATGCTGAAATAAAATACAAATAACTCAATGCTTTGTCACATACCTATTATGTTTTATTAACATCTCCCCTTTGGCTTCATCTATTAACATTTTAGACATATACCTGCAGATGGAATAAATTAAAAATAAAAATGATCAGAGAGAGAGAAAGACATGTTTGGGATGAGAAGTTCTCAAATTTTATTTAACATATAATTGAATATGGATAATGCTGCTATCATGGTAAAAAGTTGAGAAAACTGAAAAGCAAAAAAGGTTTACCTGAAGAGGTAAATGTATTAAGTATCTCCACGAAAGTTCAAATCATGCATATTAACTTACAACAACTTGCATATGTAATCTTTGATATTGGTTAGTGTCTATATATGGAAACTAATTATAGCACGACTTCTGCTAAATTCATGATTTCTAAATTCTGAAAACACTTTTGATGAATAAAAAGAAAATTTCAGCATATTCATAATATTAAATAACTAAAACACATTCATCATATTTTCTACTTGCAACTAATGTGATTGTTCATGGGGTTCTTTTTATTTTACCATAAAACTTTCAAATGTGTATCACAATCAGTGCATTGCGCAAAAATAAATATTAATTAACAACTTAAGATACATATATAAGAAAATGACCTACTTCGTAACATCTCAACCTAAAATAGATAGTTATCCTAACGCCCACATTTTTAAAACAAAATAATTATCAACAACTTTGGTTAATAGATATATACACTATATAAATATTTCAATCATCTAATAATTATTGCATAAAGTATTAACCTTAGATTTTCAGTTTGTCACTAACATTAGCTACCATAAGCTGCAATATGTAATTCCTAAGCAACAAATTTTGGACTATTTATAACTCGTTATTACTATAGCGAGAATTTTCTAGGAAACTATCATGCCTCAAATTATTCAATATCGTAAATGGTCATAACATGAAATCAATATATTAAATAATGGTTATATAATTTGAAATTGAAAGTAAAACTCATGATCCAGAATCAAAGTTTAATTTAATCACCTAAAAATATTTATATAGATATATAGACATATATAGACCTTGACAAATTTGACTATGGTAATTGATAAACAAACATAGAATGAAAGATTAATAAATAAAATCCCTAGTTTTTCACGACATTAAACAATTGACCCCACCAAAAAATAAAATTTCCCATCATTTTCAATCAACAAAACCATTTATGCATCTCTGAGTTTATATTCAATCTTAAAAATTTCCATCAGATTCAATTTCCAAACCCATTTATAAAAATTTCAGCATAATCATTATATAAATTTCCAACCGTTTATAAAATGAGTTTAGAGGTGTTATGGGATTATAATTATAAGGCTTAGAATTTTATAAATTGAATTCTAAAGTATAATGGGTAATTGAAATATCGTATTTTTTATGGAATTGATTACACACTGCATATAGTTTCATATGCACAAAGATTCAAACATTTTGCGCACACACACAACTCCCACAGTTCACACACACTAGACATACAATTCACACACTTCCTACACAAAAATTGCCTATATAGTTTCACACACACTTTGTACACATGTGCACGCATAGTTTCACACACAATGAGCATAGAATTTCATACATACACTTTGTAGGAATCAAGGAATGGTAAAGAGTTAAATGTTCACCTGATATCAAACGATGTGCGAGGTCGTAGATGGAGAAAGACAGAAAGGGCACTGACGGGGGAGGTAGAGAGGGAATGGGTTAGGTTATGAGGGAAGTAGGTTTAGTTATGAGGAAAGTGGGGGAAATACTCCCACTCGACCTTTCCTTATCTTTATCTTTTTCTTTTTTCATGACTTTTGCATTGGCATTAATATATTGCAATGTTTTTCTTTATTTGTAATGGTTTGGCAATTACGAATTTCTAACTGACCAAATCCGGTATAAATAGAAAAAAAATCCCATACAGTTGCCTTGTTTTGGTGTAGTATATGGTTTGAATTCCCTTTATAAAGTTGTTGTTTATTAGTATTAACACTTAAAGTGCTCATATTATATGTTCAACCCCTAACCATACATAGTTACTAGATCATCCACATGTCACTATATATTTACTCGGGGCGGGTGTTAGCCATTGTCAAAAAAAGATTTCCATTAATAATAGAATCACCTAAAGGCTTAGTTAATAAGTAATTCTACTAAAAAGTACCGCCCACCACTTGAAGACGAGTTGTATAATTTTCCTTCGTATTTACTCAATGCTAGCGAAGATAATGCATCACTTGACAAGAAGGAAACAAATTGTTCTAAAATAGGAAGACGTGTTAAATAAATAATTATGAATCCCAATCCCTAACCCTTAAGGATATAACTTAGGAGTGTACATTAACCTAGATGTCATAGGTTGGTATGGGGAATAATGAGAGTTTGCAAACAAATTCAGTAAAAAAGTATTGCATTATCACATGTTAATTATGTCATTAGGGGTGAGGTTTCTAAACTTTAAGCATCCAATGGGACAATTTTTTATAGTTATTTGGAATGAAAATGCCTTTTATTGGAAATGTGAACTCAAAGTATATTTTCAATGGCATGGTTTGACAGTTTTAAAGGCATAGTTTGCAGATTTTTACCGAGACAAGACGAAAGACGATAAAAGTCCATAAACCTGTTATAATATGATATTCAAGAAATGGACCGATGTTTGCACCACCTTTATAAGAAAAAACACTTAAAAAAGGTGTTGTGTGATCTAAACTATGTTACTAATCTAAAACTATTAAACTCTGGTAATGATGACCCCAGTGGAGATTTTGTTAATAACCTACCAAATTGTTTCGTGGTTCTCAAAATGCATTATGATGTATTTCATGGACCTTAATTTTAGGACGTTGTGTTGTGACATTGAGTATTATTCTGGTTCTTTTTGTTTTATTATATTAAAAGCTGTATTACTTTGTCAATTTCAATGCTGTTTATTTTGGTTTTAAGATATATGGAATGCAATGTTTTTTCCCTTTTTTTAACATAATTAAACTTCTTCTAAAAATTAATGAAAAATATTATTTTGTACAAAACCTAAATTGTAAAAATTAACCAATTAACCCACAATAGTCAAGTCACCTAAAAAAATATATTTCTTAAGAAAAAGTACATTATTTTTAAAAGGGTTTAACTTGTTATGACAACCTAAACCAAATCAAGGTAGAGAAATTTGGAGAGCTTCTTGTATGGTGAGGTACAATGGCATGCTTAATTTGTTAAGCACGTGAATATACACCTTAAGCTAGGGTTGGCCTCTTTACATTATTATCATGTGAATTACATCATTGCCATCCATGCACTATATCTTGACAAGTATTCCTTTGTTTGTTGACATGGGTAAGGGAGTCCATATTGATATACATCTACATAACAACTAGTATTTTCTCTAAAGATTTAAAAAAGATAAAAAAGAGTGAATATTTTCTTCTTAGGGTCCATATGAGGACGTTGTGATTTTGGAAGCTTAATTAGAAAATTTTAAAAAAGAATTCGAGATAAATCCTAAAAACAAAAATCATCAACAATATTAGAGGATTAATTCTACAATCACATTTTTTTTGGAAATTCTTTTAAAGGACAAGTATTATACTACTCTTCTCCTTTAGAGTTTCTAAATTAATTAATCACCTAAATCATTCTCAAATTCTAAATTACAATTAGTATGATAATTAGGATTTTTTATTGGGAAAAATTGTTAAATCAATATGTGAAAATTGTAAAGCAACGATTATGTTTTTTTTTATCAAAGAAGTACTTAGGTTTAATTTGGAAACTTTTACAATTTTATTATATAAATCTCTAGTTATGATATTCAATTTCCTTACATGTTAAATTATAGATTCATATATGTGTAAAAATAACTAGGGAAGATATGAACCAAGATGCTTTAATGTATATTTCTGTAATGACCCGACTTTTTTATTAATTTTATGGGTATAGAATTTTACTAAGACATGCACACTTATAATTTTGTCATGCATTGGTAAATTTAGTTGGAGTAACTGGGTGGTTATGGAATTAGTTTGGGTAATTAAGAGATTAAAAGTGTTACTTAAACTAAGTTACACTCACTAAGGCTAGCAAAATTTTAAGTTTATTTAAAAATATGGATTTAATTAAATTTTCCATGAGAGAGGAGTACTAGGATCATTTTCATTGGTCATGTAGATGAGAGATGTTTCATGGATGGAATCCTAAAAAATAAAATTCTTCCTTATTTATTTATTTATTTTTAGAGGAGTGAAGAGAGAGTGAGATAGGGCTATTGCGGTGCACTCTCTCTTGTGCTTATAAAAGGGTTTTGTCAATGGCCCAAGTGCAAGCCAAAAAACAAGTTGTAAATCCCGATAAGTATGGTGTTAAATTCCACGAACATTGATAAAACTATTGATCAATTACACTTATCGACGTATTTTATCAAACATGTAGTGTGAGTATTAAATTTGATGTGAATTTTGTTCAATAAAATGAAGGCAATAGGAAAATAAAAACAAAAACAACAAGTAATTGAGAATTCAAATGAGAGAGAAGGTTAAGGAACATGAGTTTAATAGGAATATTAACACAAATGATTGATTGATTCTAAAGATGTAGTGATTTGGTGAATCCTTATGTTAAATAAAATATCAAATGTAAAGGTATCAACTAACAAAACTTAATTAAGATCTATTATGAACAAATAAAATGAAATGAATTAGAATTGAGAATGGCTAACTATCCATGCAGCTTGATAATATGGATGAAGAGAAACCCTTGCAATACAAACTTAACTTTACCAATCAATACATTCTACAATCAATCTATGAATAATTAAACATGATTCATATTAAATTCACTACCTTGACTATATAAATATAGCAATTCATAGTTGAGAATTAAAAAAAAATAGAAAAAAATATGAAGTAAAGAAAGTTAGTGATAGATATTGAATGAAAATGGGGCTTCAATCTTCAAATTTGGTACAAATCCTTTGTTTCTTCCTATTTCTCTCTTTATAACCCTCTAAGTACCAAGTACGCACTCTACTTAAGCTAAGAATGATGTGAAAAGTTCCCCTCAAGTCATAAAATTTGCTATCTTAAAACTCAAATCCTATAATGGCATTTGCTGTAATTTTCTGGTGAAGAAAATACATCTTGACATGGAAAAATACATATTGTGAGGGAAAAATGTATTTTGCCATGTGTTGCCTAAAATGCATATTTCCTAACACAAAAAATCTATTTATGCCCCCAAATCATCCAAAACTTCTTTAATCCTTATTTAAAGAGTTGGAAATCCTCCTTTAAAGTCGGGACATGCCTTTTGTTAGGAAATGAGATTCTTTTAACATATAAAATGTTTCTTTGACACTTATAAAACATACATTTAAATTCAAATAACATATTACATGCACATAATAATATCTCAAATATTAGGAATTAAGGCTCTCGGGAAGATATATTGCCATATATATCACTATATATGTGCAATATTAGGCTCTTATCACACCACCTAACTAATTCATGCTAGGATCTAGTTATGAAGCGATCATAAAACATGAAAAGATAGGACTTAATTCCTAACTAAAAGAAAAAGACAAAAATAAACGTAAAAGTACCACTATCGCGGGCCTCTCAATTGCATTCAACATATGCAATAAGACTTTTAAACCCCTAGGATCCTATTAGAGGATGAGTGAAGTCTCACGAGGGTTTGCAGTGAATATACCCACATAATTAAAAACACCTAAATATTTTACCCCTAATTCTCATTAGCGTTCAATAAAGTTTTAACTAGATAGAAATCAAATTTATTTTAGCATCAAAGTTCATAAATTATGTTAATTACGAAGTCATTTTATAAGGTTGAAATCTGGGAGTGTGAGTGTTTAATGGCTTATGAGTCAAAATAAGGTGTCAAAGGTAAGAAACCTAGATTTGGATCAAAGTTACGCTTAAACTATATCCTCTTCGGAAGTACACTCGTAAATGAAACACTCAGATATGGTGTAACTCTCATTATATGTTAGATATAATAGAGTATATGTAGTCAAATTCTAGATCTCACATAGGATTATGAAAAATGATTTATATTAAAGAATTAATAATCTCATGATGAGAATCCGTTTACTAGCTAAGTTAAAATGTTCTCCCGGTTTCTACCTTCAAATCATATTTCACCTAGGTTCACATAGGACTTTTTTTATTTTGGTTGTAATTTAGTCGAGGTTAAAGGATACAAAACAAAGGGTAAATGGATTCAAAGATGTTTGGGAAATGTGTTGCGGACTACAATGAAGTATGATTTTAGGTAAGGGCATTCAAAACTTTCACTTTTCTATATATTTTTTCCTCTTCCTTAACTTTATATTTTCATTATTTTTTTTTGACATTGTTGTCAGGCCCTTTTACAATCATACACATCCATCAAATAAAACCTCCAATCACATTCACAATAAAAAGGGTTTGGATAATATACACGAGTTATACTCCTAATATGGAGTGGGGTAGGGGTATTAGGGTAAAAAGTAAAGGCGAATTAAAGGAGAAAAAGGGATAACGATGGGTAAATGTATAGATAGGGGTATGCCAAGGCTAAGGGCTAAGTGAACGATGGCCTATGATCACCTCCTAGGTTTCGTATGACTATTCGGTGTTAACAATATTAAGTCTTTTCCTTGAGTTGTACCTTAGCGATAAGCTTATCTGGACTCTAACCAAAATAATGAAAATGAGATTATTAAATGAGGTAAGCTTTTCAAAGGACGAGTAACATAGATGTAAATAAACCCTCATAATAAGAATGACTCTAAAACTCGCTAGGGTTTAAGTCTCCACTTTTTATTTTCAAAATTTACGAGTTAGTTTAGCTAAGTAATCTCAATTGAATAATTAGGCCATGTAATGTGCTAATAATTTCATAGGAATTCAAATATATAAAAACTCATGATGAAGATAATAGGTGAACTAGGATACTAAGTAACATATCATACTAGGGATGTAAATGAATCAGGTTTGGATAGGGTAAGGGTATATCTATATCCAATCCAAGCATCTTTTTAGTGGATCGGGTCCTACCTAATTACCCATCGGGTCTTATAAAATGGATCTAGACTCGGATCCATTAAGGACCCGGGGACCCGACCAGAATACTCGACCTGTTTACCCCAAAAAATAAAAGAGGATATATATATATATATATATATATATATATGGTCGGGTCCTTATCGGATCGAAGTCATATATATCCAGACAAGGTCCATTAACTTAACAGGTAATCGGGTCTATAAATTTTATTCAGATCCGTTAATTCGGGTCGGGTTGAGTTCGGGACAAGACCCGATCCATTGACAACCATATATCGTACTAGAATATTCAAATTCATATGGACATGTATCACAAGCATGTAACAAAAATTGGGATTAACAATATATCATCGGAGAAAATACTAAAAGAAAAGAGAAGAAATAAGAAAAAGGAAACTAAATTTAAACTAGTTTTTTTTGGATTTGTAAGATTTTTACGTTTTTTTAATAATGAAAATGTAATTCCAAAATTCCAGGAAAGAAACCGATATCCACTCCCCCCAATTAAATTCGACATAGTCCCCAATATCGCTAAATGGACATGTGAATAGTCATGTGAGCATAAATGAGAATTGAGAATTGGGAATGGGAAAGGATATCACCTCGCTTTTGGCAAATAAATGATGTAAATAAGGCGCAATCAAGCATACCTGCATAGAGGAAGCATTAAAACAAAAGGAAAAAAACTATATACAAGAATAAATATTACACAAACCACAAATAAAGATGAGAACATTAAATTATATGTGTGTGTCAAAAAGAGAGATCCTAAGTGCAATCATTGAGTATGGTGATTGTAGTGCTTATGTTTGAGTTTTATCCATGTTTTAAACCACAATTTAACTGCTCAGCACACTTATACACCAAATAATGTTGTGACATTCCCACTCTTTTTATAAATACACCATGACACCACTGAAAATCAAATGAATTATGCCAAGTAATGGGAAAAGGAGATGAAGAATAAGTGTTGGTGATAAGGTAAGGAGGGGTAGGGTGAGGTGAGTAAGTGATATGAGTGGTGTGAGGATCGTAAATATGTCCGCACATGCTCAGTATGAGCGTCCAGACTTCTTACACTCTAATTTATTGAAGAGTTCAAACCAAAGAAGACTACCATGTATCCATTATTTGGAATGGCCGAAGATGATAAAGGATAGGTCCTAAATTTAGGGATAGATATTGATTAAGCTTAGGACTCTCCTACTTTTTTTATAAGTGTAAACTCGATCCCCATTGAGTTGAACATGTGATATTGTATCATCGGGAAGTACTATAATTATGTCGACCAATTCTATACAGTAATAAAGAGCAGACCCTAAATCCCGTGGATGTGAGCACGTTTCCAAATCACATACATGTTGTGTTATGTGTGTGATTTCATCATTATCTTTAATATTTATTCTTATTTGACCTTGATCATTGGATACTATAATTTATAGGAAATTACCCCTATAATTGGTGTTGTCTCTGGGAAAAGTCCGAGTTCTTTTCCATTAGCTAATGTTCAGAGATTTATTTCTCACTCAACCAAGATCATCAAAACATCAATGACCGTGAGGGTCATCAGCAACTCGATTATGGGGGCCTGAAGGTCTATCCCCTTGACCATGATGATTACAATGACCATGAGGGTTGTCAATCATCTCATCCCTCTCAAAGGGTTAGATCCTAGATGGGCAATAATTACCAATCCTTCGATGCACACTACGGCCCTTAGAAGGAGAAAACAGTGAACAAAAATGATCTTAAATGATCCGACCAGATCTTAAGGTTTATTAACAATTATGAGAATTGCCTTCGAAATGAAAGCACTGCCAATAGGAACCAATGGGAGTAGAATGTTGCGCCCTAATGTTTCATAGAAAAGTTAAAAAGGGAAACCTACAAGGAGAAGTGCAAGCACGAGAATAGGTCGCGAACTCCTAGCCCTTAGACGAGCAGAGCTCACAATTGAGGAAAGAACACTATGCGACAAAAAATATCACCTCCTTACGAGTGAACTCATGAGAGGAAACCACCCTCTAACGAGCGACGAGGAGATAAAGTGCTCAACGATTTTATTAGAAAAGAAGTTGATAGTCACCCAACCCATTTAGGAGCTCGCACGACTAAGGAACTCGCAAAGGGAGCCCTTATTTGCTAGATGAAGCTGCTCTTCAACCATGATATTGAAGAGTTTGATCCTAATAAGAAATTTACCATCCCACGATTCAAAATCTATGATAAGAAAACTGACCCTATTGATCATGTTAGGCAATATCGTTAGACGATAATTCTTTGGAACACCAATAAAGGATTGATGTGTCGAATATTCCCTTTTAGTTTTGGAGAAACTACCCAGAAGTGGTTTAGGAAGTTTCCACACAGATCAATTGCTTCCTTTAAGCAGTTGGCCCAGGCCTTTATGTCTAGATTCATTACTAGTAGCACTCATCCTAAATGGACGAACTCACTTTTGACGATGAAGAATATGTCTGAGGAAATACTCTGTGAGTATGCTAGAAGATGGTGAACATATATAATGAGATAGAGGATTGTACTAAGATGTTTGTGGTAGCATCCTTCAGGATCAAATTATCGAGAAGCTTCGAGATTCACTAGTACCTAAATAAGATAGAGGCCATTGCCATCGATGGCCTTATGGAGAGAATTGAAAATTGTGCTAAGGTTAAAGATACAGTGATCGGAGTTGGTCAGGAAGGAGATCGATAGAAACAAATTAAGAATGGAAACAAGGAGGGGAAAATAAAAAAGGAGGGATGAAGCCGAACAAAAAGTAGAAGGGAATAGAGAAGAAGGTTTCTGAAAAATATTCAAAGCCATTAACACAATTTTTATTAAACCAATCTATAATATCTTTTATAAGATCATAGGTAAAAAATACTTTAAATGGCATTAGAATATGTTTAGTGACCCCAAGAAGAGGAACCAAACACAAAAGTGTGAATATTATAAAGATCACAGTCACAAGACCAAAAATACAAGTCACTCAAGTCCCACCTTGAGGAAATGGTTCAAGATGAATACCTAAATAATTTTGCAAAGAAGAAGGAATGTAAAGCACCACCAGTATGCGACCAACGACTAGACAATGTTCCGGATGATGACATAGGATACGAGTTCGCGGTAATCCATGGGGGCTCAAGACCAGTTATCGTCTTGAACAAATGTTTGGGTTATGAATTCGTAGTGATTTATGGTGGCTTAATTCAAACCCGATCAAGGGGAATACCCTTAGTATGAAAGTCAACAAACTCATGGTAGTTATGGAAGTCTTTCAGATCGACTCGGTCAGGCCCATCGTGGGAAAATATAGGTGACGTAAAGATATTGACTATTCAAAGAACATTATTTTTACTGACGATGATCTGGTCGGAGTAAGGACTCCCCACCATGATGCTCTCATAATCACTTCCAGGGTTGTTAACTGGGTATAGACAAGTTATTGATGAATTAAAGGTATTCCTCAAAAGTGATGTATCTCAAAATATTTAACTAGTTGATTTTGCATATAGAAGACCTGCAAGAGAACATTGTACCTCTAGTTGGATTTGTAGGAAGGATGACTGCCACATCCTGCTTTTTGGTATGAATGAACAATAAGTATAAATAAAGCAATGAATTAAAGTTAAGGTAGAATAACGTAGGTTTATTTATTATTAAAGTCCTATACATAGGATAGTACCACTACAGGGGTGAGTTACAATTTTTAGTACAAACTATAAAGTAGAAAATTGAAAAGCTCCACTCCTTTCTCCCATCTGTCTTATTCTTTGCCCACACAGTCACGTATGCAAATAGGTGACTAGTATCTATATTTAAAACGGAAGAGATATTATCCTTTTTCTCCAGGACCATCTACAGGAAAAATGAATTAGCACAAATATGCTAAGCAGGTTTTACCAGTTCTATAACGGGTATACGTATAGATGAGAGTTGGAGTGTGTATAGAATCAGTGTTTAGCAACGCTAAAGAAATAAAGCTGATAATCCCATACTTATCAATTTATAAAGAAAATAAGGTTCTTTGAACCGATAATCCCATACTTATCAGTTTATAAAGGATCATATAAAGAAAATCAAGGATATTTGAACTAATAATCCCAGACTTGCCAATTCACTAAGGGGTATAGAAATAATTAACCCATTAATAAAAATAAAATAATAATAATCAATCCAAAACCTTTGGAGAAAAGAAATCGTGTGGACACACAATTAAAGTGGCACTCATATGTATGTAGTAATAAATCCAACCCCTTAATCATTTGAGACCATTAGGCTAAGTAATAAGTTCCATGGGATAACACGTTTGTCTAAAACTAGTTAATAATGATGCTTATAATATAAATATTTGCACAAAAGTGCAAGGTTAAACTGAATCCATAAGGAACATGATTTCAATTATTAGGTGAGAAGGGTTAAATTGATCGATTTAAATTCAAATATCGATGATATTTCATAAAATATATAGTATGAAAATATTATAACATGCACATACTAAGAGTAAATAGGACCTATCACATACTCATATCAATAGAAGTATAACAAATACACAAATTCTACTATGGAAAAGGTAGGAAAATCTACTTGCTTGGTATATCATACAACTTTATATATCACAAGAGGATATTGGGAGGAGCTGGTACTTGATTCTCTGTGGGTATATAAGTATTTGGGATTAGATGAGACAGTTTATACAAAAAACTATTTTTGTTAAAGTTTTGGGGGTTTAATTGTAAACAACCCGAGACTTTAAAATACTGGACTTAAGGTCATATTTGACCTTTGGTGAAAGAGACTTTTTATCTTAAAATATTTTGAAGTATTCATAGACAAAGTTTTGGGATCAAATTCATAAGTTGAAAAAGTCTGGAGGGGTCAAATTGTAATTTAAGAAAAATAATTCTTAATTAAAACCTTATTTTTTCATAACTTAGGCTAGGCTAATCCAAAACATGGACTTACCTTCTATCATTTTGACCAGAAAAATAAAATCAAAATATTGGAAATTTTTTTAGAAAATTCTGATTGGCCACGCGCTAGGTCAAGGTTTCTGGTAAAAAAGTTCATCTTCCTACCTTTGTCATTTGACTTTAGGGTTTTTGATTTTTGACCTTGAATAAATCCTTTATTTATAAACCATTTGAGGTGATTTCTTAATAAACTCAACCTAATTTTTCACAAGGAATCCAAATATATAAGTTTTGTGGATTGAGATGCGATATATCTCAAATTCCGCACCTGTGTGTTTTATTGAAAATTTGACCTAGCATTCTTGGATTCTAAGGATATGGCAAGGGTTCTCACGAACATAGTTTGTTTTCTGCTATGTGTAGGAGTAATTTGATTTTAATTTCAAAGGTTGAGATGGATTATACAAGGAGAATTTAAGATTTTTAGTTTTCTGGTTCAAAATACACTTTCAATCGATTCGAGCTTATTAAAAAAATTCATGGCATTTGATAATCATACTCGAGTTCCCGAGGTTTTAATAAAGACATTCAAAGCTTTAAACCCGAGTTTTGATTGATATTTAGAAGTTCACCATTGAAACTCAAGCTTTAATAGTGGAAACTTCATAATTTTCACCTAGAGTTTGTTTTTTACGCAAAATTTCCTATTGTTTTGAACTATTCTAGCATTATAACAACACAAAAAGCGATTGAAACTAAAATAACTGAATTTGGTACATAAAATCATAGAGTACCTATTTGAAGTGAAAATTTTGAGTTTTGAAACTTTTGTTTGAGTGAGTTTAAACTGAGGATTTTGTAGGGTGTTTATAATATATGAGCAGGGGAGTTCATCATTGGAAAAAGGTAGGTGGATTTGAACTGAAATTACAAGATTTTCAATCTTGGATTTTGTTCCTCACATGTGTGCATGTTTTGCACATGGGATTCTTTGTTGTCTGTACATATGTGGGAGCTTATTTGGATATGGGGTTTTATGAAATTAACAAAACTTTGGTGTTTGGTCCTTGGTTGGTCATATATATGCACTTATAGTCTTAAAAGAGTACGTTTGATAAAGTATATGGGTACTTTTATAATTTCAGAAAGTTTCATTTGATATAAAGTTGAGGTTTAGGAGTGAAGTATAAGTCAAGTTATGTTGCTTTGAAGTTTTCAGGAGCCATTTTATAATTATTAAATCCTCGGGGGGTCTAAGTCAATTTAGTAAAGTTGTAGGACATCAAGTATAGTTTCATTATTCTTAGAAGACTTTTGAATTTTAATACTTTATAAGGGTTGAAAAAGTGACGGTAGGTGATTAGGGTCGATTTTGAAAATCTCGATTATTACAATGACCCTGCCCCTAGGGAAGGACATTCTCCTTGTTCGAGTCTGGGGAATATATGATCTTATTGAGTTCCTCATGGTATATATAGATTCATCATAAAATGACATACTTGGTAGAGGATGGTTGCATGCCATAAGGGCAGTGAAATCCATTACGATAAAAAAATAAAGTACATCATTAATAAGGGGTAATGGAAATTTGGGGGAACCAAGACTTAGATTAGAATTGCTTCAGAGCTACCATCCGATAAAAACATGAAAATAAGAAGGAGAAAGTTAAGGAGCGAAGGGCTCCGTACCCTCCAAATAACAACAAAAGTGTGGGCGACCTGGTGTTGAGGAGACTAGGTGGGTGCTTGCTGATCGGGCCAGATTGAGAAGAAGTTCTTGTTCGAACTCTCACTCCCCGATAAAGAGTGAGAAGAACTGGTTGCTTTCCTAAAAAGTAATCAGGATGTCGTTGTTTGGTAACCATACAATATGCTAGGAATATATATAAAAGTAATGTGCTACAAGATCCATGTGGATTCATCACATCCACCAGTGACATAAAATGCATGATGAACGGCGCCCTAGAAAGCCAAGGAAGTAGAAAAAGAAGTGGGGAAAACTTTTGAGGCACAATTCATTAAAGAAGTTCAATTCCCCAAGTGACTAAAAATCCATTAGTCGTGAAGAAAAGCAACGGGAAGTGGTCCATTGGCCGTGAAGAAAAGCAACGGGAACTGGAGAGTTTGTATAGACTTCGGCGATCTGAACCGAGTATATCTAAAGGATAGATTTCCTTTGCCCAAGATATATAAGTTGGTCATTTCCACCGTTAATTCTGAGCAAATGAGATTCCTCTATGCCTACTCGGGCTACCATAAAATTCCATTATTCGCTCCTGACTAGGAAAAGACTTTCTTCATCACCATGCTAGGGTTATACTGCTACAAAGTGATGCCGTTCAGATGAAGAATGTCCGGCTAACTTATCAGAGATTAATGATAAAGATGTTCAAGCATCAGTTGGGAGATATAATGAAGGTGTATATCGATGGCATTCTTGTGAAAAGCAGGAAGAAAGTGCACCACCTCGTTGATTTACCAAAAAAAATTGAAGTTCTTCGCTATCACATGATGAAACTAAATGCTTCTAGCTGATCATATGGGTTACAATCAGGTTAGTTCCTCGGATACCTAGACAATCAACTAGGTATAAAATAGGTACAACCATCCAAAACTGTGCATTGGGAGCAAAAGTTGACTGACATGCTCTCCGCACTCAATCGCTTCAGACAAATATCCTTAGAGAAGTGCCAATGTTTCTTTCAAGCACTTAGGAAAGAAAGTAAGGAAATATGGAATGATGAATGCACCAAGGCGCTTAAAGAAATGAAAAAATATTTAAGCCGACCATCATTGCTGACCATTCCTAATGATTAAGGACATTTGCACTTATATTTGGTAATGCCCGGTAATGCGATTAGCTTGACTTTAGTTTAGAAAAAGACTAGGAATCAGGATCCCAATTATCGTGGGATAAAAACCTTAATAGACGCTGAGAAGAGGTAATTCTCGATTGGAAAACTTACATAGGCATTGGTGATAGCCTCCAGAAGGTTAAAACACTACTTCTAAGTGCACACTATTATTGTTCTAACTTCCTTCCTTCTAATAGAAATGATTAGGAAAGCCGACCTGTCTAGATGGATGTCCAAGTGGTCGATAGAATTCAAAAGGGTTGATATTCAATTTCAACCTAAAACATCAATTAAGGTTCAAGTCCTAGCAGATTTCATCGTCGAATTTTCCAGTAATCAAGAACCAGTAGAGACTAGCACTGAAATTTAGGAGCCAGTCCGACAATCTATTAAAGAGGGCGAGAAATGGGTATTATACATTGATGTATCCTCAAAGTTCAAGTGGACAAGAGATGGGATATTACTGGTATCCTCGAAGAAAATTATTCTCGAGCAACAAATTCTCTTGGTTTTCAAAGCCTCCAACAACAAAGCTGAGTAAGAAGCCTTGCTCTGGGGATTATGAAAATATCTTTCCCTAGGCACTCGCCACCTTGATCTATTCAGTGACTTAAGGCTGGTATCAAATTAGATATGAGGAAACTATAATGCTAGGGATGAGCACATGGACGTATACTTTAAATAAGCACAACACCTAGTGGCCTAGTTCGAGCGAGTACAAGTGCAATAAGTCCCATAGGGAATAAAAGTCACTTAGATGCACCGACCACATTCGCTTCAACTATTAAGGGGGATACGATATGGACAATTGAAGTAGAATACCTCGACCAACCCGATATAAACAAAGGGACATATGTCAAGCAATTATGGTTGTTGATAGGACCTTGTGATGGATCGATATGATCATGCGCTACATAATGGAAGATGTCCTACCAGTTGATAAGAAGGAAGCATACAAAGTACGAGTGAAAGCCACTCGCTTCCATTTAATGACAGATTAAAAGCTTTATCAATGCTTATTTTTAGGAACTTGCATCCAATTTTCGCACCTAGACGAAGTTGAACAAACCCACTACGAGCTTTATGAGGGGATATGTGGAGCCATGTAGGGTCAGGTTGTTATCATTTAGGGAAATAAAAGAAGGATACTGGTGGGCATATATGCAGAAGGACACATTCGTCTACATAAAAAAATGCAAGAACTGTCAACTCTTATCGCCATTAGTGCATCAGCCATCCAACGACCTCAAGTCCCTCACTAGTCCTTGGCCTTTTGCCGAGTGGGGGCTTGCCTCTCTCCTCTGGAAGCAAGGAGTATTTTTTTGGTTTTTATTAATTATTTATCTAAAGGGATTGAAGGAGAACCCTTGGAGAATAACTGATATGCTAACATGGTCAAGTTTATATGAAGAACATTATATCATCGCGCAGAGCATGGTCAAGCTTTACATGGTCAACTGAGATGTTACTTATTAATGTGATAATTATCTTCATTCAAAAGTCTTCTTTTAAGAATGATTAATAGGAAATCCATATACCACCTCGAAGTTTAAATGTTAGGGTATAAGACTAACTGGTTGGTCGATCAACGACCAGATATGCCTAGAATGTTTTGATGATTAACAAAATGTAAACAATGTCTCACAACTGATGAAGGCCTACTGGGAAAACCTTAAGCATCCATGACCAACTGGATGGCAAAAATACTTCCTGGGGAATGACCCCACAAACAGGTTCATTTTTTCTTTTTTGGCTATAGGCCTGAGGTTTAATGTGACAACATCACCTAAAAGGTAAGACCAAAATACCACATACCATAAATGGAAGAAAAATGAAACAAATTCCATTAACACTTTACAGTTACTACAAGGAAATTGAAAAGTACACAATTTATAACAAAATGATAAATATAGCTAAACCAGGTGGAAAATCCAACGCATAAAGAGTAACGATCATAGACCTATCCCTGATCCTTGATAGTCCCCCAAGACTCACCCTATCAACCATGTGTTGAGGTTCGTAAAATCCATTACCTTCATCAAGGCCATAGTCACCGAGATACTTACTTATCAAGCTAACTGGAATAACACCCATCGGGATCCACAAAACATTGATCTTATAAGGAGGTTTTTAATGATTAAGGTAACTATGGTCGTACCAATTCCATAACTCAAAATCCTATGGCGCCTGTTCCACCATAAGTGCATTGATCCAACTATTTTTCTGCCCAACATTTCGAGTATCATTCAGAGCGAAGTCCATATTAAGGGGGGATTCATCTTAGCCGTCTATTTATATTTAACGAATTTTTTTATGGAATTGGAATGTGAGATGGTCAAGATTCTCGATGATACTTTTGATGGCCATCACTTTATTAAACAAGGACTTCTTGATCTTCTCTATCTCTTGTAATAAATAACCATCCTTCTGCCTTTGATAGGAAGATATAACTTTAATAACTGTAACTTTGTCATTCAAAGACTTTTGAGCCTTCTTCAGTTACTCTATCAGCGGTGCGTTCTTTTTTTTCTAAAAAGTAAACTCCCTCTCCAACCTGCTCGATCGAATTAGACTTTGTGAATGTCGTGTGATATCGATTTAAATAAATTCGCAAATTTCCAATTTAAGCTTATTTAAATGGAGTCAATTTTAAACCAAATTAAGTTAGCCCCTAAACATGCAACTACGTATGTGACGTCAAACCATCACAAATATAATTGCTAACTCTCAGATTTTAGGAAAAAAACCCTTTCGAGTAAAACCTTTATTTCACTATAATATTTACAATGATTACAATGAAATCCGCAATGAGTAATCCACAGAAAACCCACATAGACCGTAGTGAAGTCAGTAATGAATCAACCGCAGAAGATCGACACAAACACCCAGTCCGAATCAGCCTAGGAACACCCTTGAGTACTCCCTATTAACACACAGTCGTCTTCAGCCCAGCACCTTAATCAATCGGCACCTAGATTAGTAGTAGAGATATTTTATACAGGAGAAACTTCACAAAATTGTGTTATTGGGTTCCAAAACAACTCACATAAACTATTGGGATGATTTGTGAATTGAAACCAAGGTTAAAACACTCAAAATTGAGAAGACAAACGTTTATGCCAAAGAAGTTTGCGTAACACTGTATTTTGAGGTCTTCTGATAAAAAACGAAGTTGGACAAACCAGTTTATAAAAAATCTAAGGCGGTGGCTCGCTCGAATGAAAACATCATCTCCACTTGAACGGGGACACGCGTCGCTCGAACGAGCTTTTTGCGAGACATTCTTGTCATTTGAACGACAGTCCCTGCCGCTCGAACGATCTATTAAATATTAATATTTTTTCTTTCGCCAGTAAATGCTTCGCCTCAAAACCTTTTAAAAAACTTTTTGACCAAAAACTTAAAAAGTTTGCTCCAACACTTAGAACATATTTGATAAAAAATATCCCAACACTCTAAGTGAAATGCTAAGGAATTAAAACACAACCTTTACCAAATTTATCTCGTGGAGGCTTGAATGTTGAAGAACTTTGATATTCGGATCCGTCTTGTTGCATATGAGATCTTTACCATTCTTCGACGGTTGTAGTGGTATACAATATACTCAATTGTTAACGGACAATATAAAATAATGTCCTTACAAATCATTCCTATGTCTATGCCAGTACAAAATAGAAACATCTGAATTATCAAATCAAAATGCCTATACAAATATAATACCCTCCCATGAACCCAGAACTGAAAAGGTACTAAACATGCAAGTCTAAAACTTTTCTTCAAGAATCTTCAACATCAAATCTTCAAATCTTTAAGCTTTTCTCATCAGGGTAAGAAAAATAATGATCTTCAATTTTGTACCTACACACATGAGACAAAGCAAATACCTTCGTGACGCATCGAGTTATATATTATATAAGAATAAATCAATTAATAATTGAATCTCCCCGATAATGTAAAAACTTCCCCATAATTCGTTCTCCCTATTTTTATTTAACCGAAATAGCCAAGGAAATGAATAAACAAAATGAACATGGAGTTGTCACGACAAATATGCATAGAAAATATGAATCAAACTACGCTCATGCAAAGAGTAACTAAAAACTTCCATAAACTATTTTCATTTTTTAGACAAAAATGCAAAAATAATTTTACAAAAATCACACACCATGAATTTACACTAAGACAACCAAATCATGAAAATGGAATGAATGGGTGTGAACAAATTCAATAGGAAAATCAAAGCAATCAAACATAACATATGTGCACGATGAATATGTGTACTCCTAACGAATGAATCTCAAAATCGTCCTTAGGTGTAAAAAAGTGTTGAATTTAAATGACATCGACTCAATCCTCCAACAAGAATGATTTCCACACCAATAACGTCTAACACTATGAAATGCTTTTTCATGATGCTGTCAGGACGTGCAAACCCATTTTTCATTTCTTTCCATCCAAACTCCCTTATAAATAATAATCATTTATTTTTATTTTGAGGTGGCCCCTTTTTGAATATTTATCGTTTTATTGCCTTTCATTTTTTCGAGGTCTTTTAAATTGTGGCTTTCACGACGAGTTAAGTTTTTACTCTCGTAGCCATTTCCCGTGATTCACTCATCATATTTTATTACAATTAAATCCTCACGGTAAACGGTTTTTACATGCGCTACTTCTATTGTCAAGTTTTATCGTATGTGGTTCGTTTTAAAAGATAGAATTGAGATGGAAAGACTCAGACCAATATGTGATAAACATGTACAATAATCAAATAAATTTGTGCAAGTGTGCATTAAAGGAACTCATGAGTCAAACATGTAGTTAGTAACAACTAATCACATCTCAATGACTCTAAATATTGTAAAGCACATGAAATGATGACGCATATAAAAACACGATCAAATCGTCACATGGATATGGAATGAAATTGTGACTCGATCATCCTAAATGTCCATTCATATATGTTGTAAAACAAAATAAAAAAAACATATTGAATTTTTTCAAAAATTTTATCAAAATAATTTTTTTTTGGCTTTTTCAAAATTTTCTAAAAAAACGAAAATCTTTTCGTATTTTTTCAAAAATATATCAAGTAATGGAAAAACATAACTACAAAAATGGTACAAACTAGCAATAGGCAAAAATATCATCATGAAAAATCATCCTATGCTAGCAAACAAGTCTAAACCTCAACCGTTTGGTGCGGTGGAGTTTTCCAAAGGTGGTGACATCCTATGAAAAATCTCCATAAAATCATGTGAAGTCTTGACCAAAAACTTTACCTGCTCCCTAATATGTGCAAACTCTCTCGTGTAATCATCCGGAGCATCATGTGTGGGTGCGTGTGTGTGAACACATGTAGTAGCAAAACGTGACACATGACCCAACTTAAAACAAAACTCCCTAAGGTGTCCTCTCTTTTTATAATGTGTGCAAACATAAATAGTCCTAGGTACACCTCTCTCAAAACGTCTCCTATGTACTCTCCTATCAGGTACGGGATGCCTAGGTAGGTTGGGTTGAGAGCTATATGGATCAATCACAAACTCGGGAACCGGCTCAGGTGCAACATGTGAAGTGGACGCACCATCATGACCTATTCCTCGTCTATCAACATCACCCAAAACGGGATTGAGAACTATCTTTCCAACGTTCTTAGATGCGTTATTTAAAGGGACTTTGACCTCTTGGGCAGATTCGAGATCACTCTCGAGTTGAGATACACGTTTCGTCAGACTAGACACCATGTTGGTCAAATCGCTCTTTTTTCGATCTAAAGCAATCAACTGTTCGCTCAAAGAAACCTTCACCTCCTCGAGTTGACTTGCTTTCGCCTCAACACCCTCAAACTCTCTAACTCTCTCTCCAAATCTCTCACTCTAAGACCTAACTCCTTATTCAATTTCTTAGTCTTTAAGGTCTCAGCGTAGAGATCTCTAAACGCAATTTGGAGCTCACTTTCATCTCCACTTTCACACTCACTATCACTCTCACTCAAAACAGTCAAACTATCCTCCTCCTCGGGGGTCTCACGTGCACAAGTATCCTCATCTTCGTGGGACAAACTAGTTGTGCTCTCGTGACTAGCTAGAATGTCAACAAACTTCCCAAGTGAAGACTCATCCCCTGAATCTTTCACCTCTTCATCACTATCGCTAAGAGTGATAATTTTCTTGCCCTTTCTCTTTAGCCTAATGGGACACTCAAACGCTCTATGGCCTCTCCCCTCACACTCAAATCACTTCTCCTCTTCCTTTTTCTCACCTTCTTTATCACCGCTCTCTTTGGCCTCATTTTTATTTTTCTCAAAAAATATTTTATTGGAAAAGTTTTGTTTTGAAAACTTGAGAAACTTTTTAAAAAATTTCGTAAGCATGTCTATATCAAAATCAATCTCACCCTCAGAGTCGGACTCACAGACTTTCACTTTCTTTTTCTTCTCTCTTGTGGACACTTCATCTCCCTTCCTAGACTGGGCTCTAAGTGCTATCCCTCTATCCTTAAGCTTGATAGTGTCAGGAAACATGTAAATTTCATATGTATGGAGGTCTCCTACCAACTCTTCTAATTTTAAATTCCCTAAATAACCTAAGGTATTGAAAACAGTCACTTTTGGAATAAAACGTTTAGGCAACTATCTTAAAATATTTTTAACCACTCGTGCATCAGGTATAGGCTCATCAAGATTGAAACTAGTGTTGACGATGTCAGACAAACGAGGATAAATGTCATCAAAACACTCGGTCTCAAGCATGGTTATCGTTTCAAATTGAGTAGTTAAAATTTAAATTTTAGACTATTTGACAGCGTTAGTGCCTTTGTGGGTGAGTTGTAAAACATCCCACGCTTCTTTAGACGTGTTGCACGTCATAATACGTCGGAACTCGTCGGGGGTGACGTGTCCAAAAATTGCACTAAGCCCACGTTAATTAAAAGTGCTCCACCTAAATTTATCCTCAGCTCAGTCTGACACATGTTTTAAATTCGTGATATTATTTGTGGTGACAGTGGGAGGAGTCCAGTCTCTTTCACAAATTACCCAAACTCGCTCATCAATTGCTTTTAAATGAGATTTCATGCGAGCTTTTCAGTAAGCATAATTAGACCTGTCAAAAATTGGCAACCGATTATATAAGTTTTCATTCGAAAACATTGAGATAATTTTTCAAAATAAGATTTAAAAAAAATCAATATCACACAAATTTTGCGAAAAAATAGGAATTCACAATAAATTAGTGAAACCTGCTCTGATACCAATTTGTAAATGCCGTGTGATATCGATTTAAATAAATTCCCAAGTTCCCAATTTAAACTTATTTAACTGGAGTCAATTTTAAACCAAATTAAATTAGTCCCTAAACATGCAATTACGTGTGTGTGTGTCAAACCATCACAAATATAATTGCTAACTCACAAATTTCAGAAAAAAAAACCTTTCGGGTAAAACTTTTATTTCACTATAATACTTACAATGATTACAATAAAATCCGCAATGAGTTATCCGCAAAAAACCCACATAGACCGCATCCTAGAGTCAACAATGAATCAACTGTAGAAGATCCACATGAACACGCAGTCTGAATCAGCCCAGGAACACCCTCGAGTACTCCCTATCGACACATAGTCATCTTCAACCCAGTACCTCAATCAATCGGCACCTAGATCAGCAGTAGAGCTCTTCTTTACAATAGAAACTTAAAAAAATTGTGTTCTTGTGTTCCAAATTGAAAACAAGGTTAAAACACTCAATTTAGAAGACAAACTTTTCTGCCAAAGCAGTTTGCGTAACACTGTATTTCCAGGTCTTCTGATAAAAAACGAAGTTGGACAAACCAATATATAGAAAATCTAAGGCGATGGCTCGCTCGAACGAAAACATCATCTCCCTCGAACGAGGACACGCGTCGCTCGAACGAGGTTTGCACGAGACATTCCTGTCTTTTGAACGTCAGTCCATGTCGCTCGAACGATATATTAAAATATTAATATTTTTTATTTCACCAGTAAATGCTTCACCTTAAAACCTTTTAGAAAACTTTTTGACGAAAAACTTAAAAGTTCGCTCCAACACTTAGAAAATATTTGATAAAAAATATCCCAACACTCTAAGTGAAATGCTAAGGAATTAAAATACAACCCTTACCAAATTTATCTCGCGGAGGCTTGAATATTAAAGAACTTTGATATTCTGATCTGTCTTGTTGCATATGAGATCTTTACCATTCTTCGATGATTGTACCGGTATATGACATACTCAATTATTAACGAACAATATAAAATTATGTCCTTACTGACTTGTTATGTGTTTGAAGCTCACCCCTTAGGTTATTTTTCTCTTTCTTGAGGATATTGGCGATATCCCTCGCACCCATAAGGTCGGCATGAAGAATGAACTTCTTCTCACATGAGCGTACTCAATCTCGGCTAGTTTTTTTTATCAAACCCTTTCTCCTTTCTCATATCATAAAGTCTCTAGTCAAAGTCGATATTCAAATTTACCAACGACTTCTTATGGAGACTTTTGTCATTAAAAATCTTGTCATGAAGGGAAACATTGTCTGCCACAACTTAATGGAAGAGTCGGTGAAGATCCAAGTAAACCTCATTTGCTTAGATGGACACCTAAGAACCTAAGTTCTGATCAAAGTCATCATCCTCATTATTTTCATCTTGACCGGATGCGAACAGTCTTCCATATCTTTCCTGAATGACACGGTGAGCAGTGACCAACGCTACAAGTCTTACATTAAACTGAATGAACGGGTGGTTGACATATAAGCTGGGTAGAACAAAAGAAAAAATATGAGGAATAAAAAAGAGTACAAAAGTGCAACAGTTGGATCAAACTACGAATTTCATTAAACAGATTGAAAATGGGTCAATCCCCTATATTATTCTTTGAAAGGAAAGAAATAAATTTTTCCTAAAAAATATCCTAAGAATCACTCTCGCCGATGTTCTCCTTTTCGGCAGCCTGCTAAGCAGCTATAACTTCTAGATGATCGCCCCAATCACAATTGTTTGATCAATTTTCCCCTGAGTAAGATCAGTGGCATCAACCTATTGTCCGACCATCACCTCATCATTATCCTCGACCACTTTCTCAATTTAAGGAGGGGGACTTGCATGGTGCTCTTGGAAAAGGTCAAAATCTTCAGCAGTAACGACCTTGGCAAGAGCTTCATCCCATTCATTGAAGAACACCTTTCTATGGCAAGCAATTTAGATATGGTAATTAACGAAGGACTTTTCCTAGGCATAAGTGAAGGCTTCGTCTTTGGACTTTGACACTCCGGTTAAGGCCTCCTCAGATTTGGCATTGACCTGCAAGGCTTATGTCTTGACAAGATCGGCCTCAACTTTAACATCCTTGGTGTCCTTCTCGGCTTGTTCGACAATAGCCACCAACTTAGCAGAGTCATCAATCTTCTTTTGAAGCTTGATCTTCTTATTCTCTAGGCTCTTGACCATTTTGCTAAGCTTCAACTTCTCAATTTCCTAATCAACATTAACCCTCTGAGCAGACTTTAAAGACTTGCCCAGCTCCTCAAAAGTCACCTTCACATTAGCTAATAATTTCTTCAATGTGTCATTCCTTTCCAACAATGGATTGTAATTGATTAGAAACTTTCACATAATAGGAAAATAAAGATAAGCAAGAAGAAAGTAAAAGGAAGCACAAAGATCAAAACATAAATAAACGAGATACTTACAAGGGAGAATTTGTGGCTGGCATGCTCCAACAGTCAATAATGGGGTAAGTCAGAAGCAGTCGCCTTATCAGTAGGAAATACTCCCAACTAAATCAAGATGCGAGCCAACTCGGGGCTAGCAACTACGGATTGGGCAACACCCTTGCCTTTATCAACATTATTTTTCCCCATAATGTCCAGTGGGGGAGGAGGGATGTTATATTTCTTTTGCCTCTTTGAAAGGGGATAATGGTTATTGGAGGGGAAATCCTCAATGTACATGAGGTTAGTAGAACCCTTAACTTCATCTTTCATGTTCGCTGGCCGAGCAATATCTTTCTCTTTCTCGACGGGGGAGCAGGGGGAGGAGATTATGTATTAACATTTGAGGCGATCAGGTTTACAACCTTCCTTTTTCCAAGGTACTGGGAGAAACCGTAGAAGGAACAAATGAAATAACTAATGGCACAAAGAAAGATAATGTTCCTTCCTTATTTGATGCCTCAGTTTATGAGTTTTGGGAGGCGGAAGCTTCTGGATCATCCAAGGAAATGGGAATGATCGGTGTTCGTTATACTGCCCTCACAACATAAGAGGAAGTAGTACTCTTATAGACGAGCAGGAATGCCATCGACCTGGTATGATCAACAGTTCCAGTCCTTTGTCAGATAACCCAAGTTGTTCGAACATCAATAAAATTAACATCACTTTCGCGAATAATTTTCTTTTATTTTTTTATGTGAAGAACAAAGAAAAACACATAACATTAACCTTAATATGGAAAAGATGGAAGAGCTAGAAATATAATTTCTTCCTAAACTATCCCTATCCCTACCTGGGGTATCTTGGTTCTTTGTATTTCGCACCCCCCTCAAGAAGGGGAGAATGATGCCAATTCTTCATAATCGACCCATGATCCTAGTAGTTTATTTTAAAATCAAGGAGAATCACGACGACCAGGGATCGATTGGCCACCGTCGTATTCATGTAACTAATATTCTCATTAGTTTTTTTTCCTTTGGTAACAATACATTATTTCAGTAATACCAAGATGGGTCCCGTATAACTTATTAGTGCGATGAACCTCATTAACGATCCTCCATGTATTCAGAGAGACTTGGATTGAGACCACATCAAAATATTGATAAAACTCCAAAAATAAGCGATTTGAGGGAAACGTTACCCCACATTCAACAATCAAGATTGAAGGAAGCTAATGGCCTTAAAATGGGCACAAAGGTCACAGGGACCTTGAACTAATCTTATAATTACCCAATAGGGGATTTGATAATCAATTTTGAATTTTTCCATGGTGTTTTCATCAATAATGTACAACGGGGTTAAATATGACAACTTAATAAAAGAAATTGAAGAAGCGAAAAAAAGTTATTGAATTGAAGTTGAGAGTTTTGAAAGTTTTTACAGATGAATGAAGACAAGGAAGAACCCTCCTTTGAAGTTATCAGGTTTTTAAAATGAACAAAAAAGTGAGGAAAGAGAAGGAAACACTATTTGTGCTGAGAAATGGACTCACGATTCCTTAAAAATGTAATGATAACATGTGCGTGTGATGGCTATCGAAGCGATGGTTCATCGCCACATAAAGGATCTATTGAGAAGCATTACCATATAACATATATCGAATAAAAATTCTCTAGTTTTGAGGGATTTTACCAAATTTTCCTCTAACCAACCAACAAAGACTCTAAGCCACAATCAACTTTCGAGGAAGAAATACTATCATTCCCTCAAGTATTAAGACTTGTTAGGATCAACAGTCGACTTAGAATGCAACAAAGCCCAGCGATCTCAATGACACCCTAAAATTTGGTGACAATTGTGTGGACATAATTACATCGACACGTGCTCGACATAAGCGTCCAAGATTCTTGAGCTCCAAGTTATTAAAGAGTTTAAACCATAGAAGAATACAATGTATCCATCATTTGAAACGGCTGAAGATGATAAATGATAGGTCCGAACTTTTAAGGATAACTATTGACAGTGATTAAGACTATCCTAAGCTTCTATATAATTGTAAACGCATTCCCCATTGGGTCGGGCATGTGATATTGTATCATTGGAAGTACTATAATTCCGCCGACCAGTTCTACGAAGTAATAAAGATAAAAGCATAAACCCCATAAATGTAAATACGTTGACGAACCACATACGTCTTGTGTTGCGTCTGTGATTCTATTGTTGCTTGTGAGGATTAGATACCATCATCAGTAGGAAATTACCCCTACAAGTGGAAAAATGAATTAGGAGAAAATTTTGCATGAAAATTTGGTTTAGGAATATTTACAAACACTGGTGTGCATAGTTAAAAAATGATTATGGTGGTTCATTCGGTTTGAAAGAAGCCTCGAATTTTAACAACACCACAATCCAACTGTCAATAATTAATAACTACACTCCAAAAGGTTATTGAAATCTTACCCAAACACTAACATTTCAATTCATGCCCAAACACCATTTTTTAATGCTTACCCAAACACGAACGGTTCAATTCCTACCCATCGCCAATTCACCTTTCGACAATTAAAAGTGGGACTACCGTGTGTGCTTGAGTTTGGTTGTAAGGGAGGTCCGGGAGTTAGATGGTGAAGCTAGAACTAAGAAAGGTTGAGAGTTAGTGGGGGAGGTGCTGGTAGGTAGCAGGTTGGGAAATGAGGGAGAGAGTAACGGGGAATACAAGTGTCTGCTGGGAGGTTGTGAGGTAGAGGGTTGGGTTGGGTAGCTACTATGTGAGCGCGTTTAGAACTAGGAGTTGAGGAACAAGGGGTAGGAGCTATGGGATTGGGGAAGTTACGGGCTGAGAATGGGGTATAGGAAATTGGAGTGTGTTTGGACCAAAATCTATTTGGCCTTTTGGCGCTCACTATTTTGGAAACTTTAAAAATGTCAACACGTAACATTTTTACAAATTCCAATACCAATTCAAAACGTGTTACATCTTTGCAAAATTGCAATTGATCCCCAAATATCATTTATAACTTAAAAATCAATATTTTCACCAACCATATTTTGTCTTTGAAAACAAACTTTCATCTTTAGGCTCAAAAAGAGTAAATTGACCCCCAAAACGCAATGATCATTAAAAATTTCAAATAATTTAATTAATTCCCCAAAATTTATTTTCACCTCAAAAAATGATTGTAACCAAAAAAACATTTTGCAATTTAGCATAGAAAAACCACAAGACCCCCAACTAATTACAAACATATATACACCATACATGCAATAATATACAAAATTGACCCCAATAGTTATTTGCCAATAAAATATGTTATTTTGGCACTGCAACAATCTTTAGACACTAAAAAGACTAAAATGATTACACTCACTCATTCACATGCCACGACGGTTTGAATGAACCCATATTTATAAAAATTCCCCAATCATCATTTTCGAGTTACTCAAACATCCAAAATATGCCAAATTTTTCAAGATTTCCCACCATGTGCAAAAGGTACCATAAAGCCCCAAATATGCCAAAATGACTCGAATGCCCTCAACTCATGAATGCAACATATATTGAAGGGTACAATCAATAATTTTTGGAAACATTTTCACTAATATACATGAGTGAAAAAAAATGGAATCACTCATTTCTCCGAGTGGAGACAAAGGCCCTCCCCAAATTCGAAACAATTATAATGTCATAGACGAAGGGGCAAAAAATTTGAGGGTTTTTCCAAAATAAGACCATCACCACAGGATAAATGACTCGTAAAAATTCACTAGCATGACATGGTGGGGCACATTTTTGGATCAGTAGCAAATTTGCCAAAATTAAGACTAATCGACAACCATTTATAACATCTATGTTTGGATGTAAATTCGTGGATGTAATGATACGATCTTTAATGTGTATACATGAGATATAATATAATAAGTAATAATTTTCTTTAAATAAATGATCCCAAAATTTATGTAAAAACAAACCACAAAGGTGTTATCTCATTTAATGCAAAATAAATTACACAAATGCAATTTTCACCATAGATATGAGTGACTGGTGTTTAGAAGAGGGTAAACATTAAGTTACTAGGTTTTAACTCATCAACACACCATATCATCCTAACTTCCTTAACTAATGGATTTGGTTCTAAGAATGGACATTGTTTTTGAAACTCCATGTGAGGTGAAAAGCAACTACGCTCCTTAGTTTTCAATGGAGGTAGAATGGGCAGGGGTAGTGATCCACACGGGGAAACATTTCATGAATGTTCTCCTTCTCACCATTCTCTCACCGAGTAAAACAGTCAATGAGTATTGGCGATGCATTTAACTCCAAACCAAGATGAGGTATGTTACGAAACGTCTGAGAGGAATGAGTATAAACAAAGGGAGATACAATTTACTTATAAAAAATGGAAGGTTCATCATATTGGAACGCATATTCAACATATGTATTTAACTTATGGACATCCCTATGTCTCCCTCCCCCCTGGCCGGGGGGTGGGTGGGGACAATGGTCTCGCGCCTTCTTCCTCTAGGAGCACTTTGGTCGTCGCCGATATGGGGTGATGTAAAAATACGGAGCCGCCAGCCTATTTTGCACAAAACAGACAAAAGAACATGTCGTCGCCTCTAGAGAGCGGCATCAAAGACAAACTGATGCTTACGAAACCAATAGTTCAGAGGTTCAGGGGCTAAGTTACGGAATGGGAAGGTGTTAGGCACCCATCCCACCCTTTTGGTCTCTCATGGGCTTATGTTACTATTTTTCTTAATTTATCCGTGAAGTATGTGTGTGTGTGTGTGTGTATATAAATGGATATCAGAATCGCTCAAATCATATCATGGAAAAGATAGAGTGAGGTCATCCAATGTATTCGATTATCGAGATATTGATCGTTATGATGAAACGATAATATACGTTAGAAAAAATGCCAATGTGGATCACAAATATGAAATATATTAAAATAATGAATAGATGGAAAGGATGCAAATGAAAAAAATTGAAAAATTGGAACCGAGTTTTGGATTTTAACTCGAAAAGCCTATGTGACCTATAAAGGCATCAAAGTCCCCGTAGTTCGCATACGACATAAGAGTGGGATTTATCCCATAGATTCGAACGGGGATTTATTATATGAGTGTAGAAAATGTATGTTTAGTTTTGAGAAATCGTGGTGGATGATCCCGTTGGAATTTATAGGTGTAACCCTTTTTTTCTTTGTTTTGTTTTTTTTATAGAAAATAAAGTATGTGCAATATAACTAATAAAGGATGAGGTATTAATGTCTATGAGCTAAAGTAAAAGCTATATTTAAGAATTTATGTAACTAATGTGAAAATAAAGAATTTAAAGAGAGAAGGATTTTTGGACCTTATTTGGGAGAATTAAGGCTTGATCTTGATCCTTGATTAGATCCCTTTAATGTTGAGATAATTGTTGAATGAGAGAGAGAGAGAGTGAGATTTTTCTAAATTGGGTATGGAAATGATGGGAATAAAAGAAAAAAAGGGAATTTTACACAAGGAAACTTCGCTGATTGCAAGAGAATGTTGTTGAGATCACTGATATTCATGGATTTAAGGTCTGCCTTGAGAATGAGCTCATGCTCTCTATTTATAGTGTAGGGGGTGACAATCGGCATAGCCCTAGCCATGCCAATCAAAGGGTAATCCAAGACACAATTTTATCAAGTTTTAACTCAAGATTTGAAGGCTTATTTGGTGTTTTCTCGAGTTTGGGCTAGAACGAGTTTTGATTATTTTCGCGAGAGGAACGCAGTGGTGTGATCAGAATTTTGAGACATAATTTTTATGTCTTTCATGAGATGATTTTTGAGGTACGGGATTTATGCAATATTCTCCTTAAATCTCTTGAGAGTAATCTTTTATTCCTCATTTATTTGCACTCATATTGTTGATATCATGACGTTTATTAGAATCTAAGATATTGATTCGATTGAGATATTATATTTGTTAATGGGAATGGTGTCATGAAATTTTTATATGGCATGGAGAATGGCCACCCGCCAATAGTTCAAAATTCCAATAGCCGTGATGAGGCTTTAAAAAGCTTAGGTGAGGTGAGGTGAGGTGAGACCCGGTGACCTATTGATGTGTTATTAAAAATTAAATTGGTATAATGCTCGGATGTCACTTTGGACTTGAATTCGGATTCATATTGTTGCATTTCATTCATCGTTGTATTTTTGAGCATTTATTCTTGTCATATTGTGTACTTCCCCATAATTTTCTTTTAGTGGCAGGTTAATGTGGATTTGGACGCTACAAATTTTGGAGCATTTTATTTTTGTATAGATTGGCAGTGTAATTTATTTGGAGAGCTTTGTATTTTTCGAGTGGAATTTAATTGTAATTTTTTTCGAAGTGTAAATTTTGGATTCGTCATATTTATTTTGTGGAATATAGATGCTCTTTACTAATTGTTGAGGATTTAGTTCAGTTTTAATCGTAGTAGTGCCTCGTGTTTTGCGTGGGGTGTTACAGATGGTATCATAGCTTAGGTATACGACAACCCTCGGGTCATTGGGTATGGGTCTAACATGCGAGTTAGATGTGTTTCGCTGGATAGGAATTTTTTGTTGAGGACGTGGTAGGCATCGAGGTTAGGATTAGTAATCTTGATGTGAGGATGTTTAGAAACAATTTGAGGACTTTAGTGTTGTGATGATTTTTTAGAGATAAAATTGAGCAGTGATTCGTGAGAGAGCGCATGGGGAAACATGCGGATAGGATAGGGTGTATTGATGCCTAATCGTGGTATGTATAGGTAGGCATATGTGAACCTTATTTTATTTTGCGCGTTTACGCTTTTTCGAATTTCAAGGATGAAATTCCTGTGCTAGTGGGGAAGTATATGACATCCCGTAATTTTATCCAATAATTGATTAAATTAAATTGGAATTCAAAAAACTAGATTACAAGACTCCTTATATGAGTATATATAATTCTTGGCCTGTTTAGAAGAGTTCTTATAACATAAAACTCTCTAAAAAAATATTTATCACGGTTCTGGACCGTTACTAACAGGGGAACTGTTTTAGTTTTAATACGATTCTAATGCCACTTAAATTCTCTAATCTTCCCCCACTCAAATTAATATCGGGTTAGGATTTTTCAAACGTATTTTGACAAACTCTGAGAGCAGTAGACCGTTATAATTTTCATCTTCTTCCTCCTACAAAATTTAGCCCCAAAGTTATCAAGTTTTAACTCAAGATTTGAAGGATTATTTGGTGTTTTCTCGAGTTTGGGCTAGAACAAGTTTTGATTATTTTCGCGAGAGGAACGCAGTGGTGTGATCTGAATTTTGAGGCATAATTTTACTGCTTTCATGTGATGATTTTGAGATACGGAATTTACACAATATGCTCCTTAAATCTCTTGAGAGTAGTCATTTATTCATTTATTTGCACTCATGTTATTGATATGATGATGTTTATTGAAATCTAAAATATTGATTCGATTGAGATATTGTATTTTTTGATGGTCATGGTGTCATGAAATTTTTATATGGCAGGGAGAATGGTCACCCGCCAATAGTCCAAATGTCCAATATCCAAGATGAGGCTTTACGAAGCTTAGGTGAGGTGAGGTGAGTCCCGATGACCTATTGATGTGTTATTGAAATATTAAATTAGTATAATGCTCGGATGTCGCTTTGGACTTGAATTCGTATTCATAATGTTGCATTTTATTCACCGTTGTATTTTTGAGCCTCTATTATTGTCATATTATGTACTTTCCCGTATTTTTCTTGTAATGGCAGGTTAGTGTGGATTTGAATGCTACGAATTTTGGAGGATTTTATATAGATTGGCAGTGTAATTTATTTGTAGGGCTTAGTATTTTTCGAGTGGAATTTAATTGTAATTATTTTGGAAGTGTAAATTTTGTATTCGTTATATTTATTTTGTGGAATATAGATGCTTTATACTAATTGTTTAGGATTTAGTTTAGTTTTAATCGTAGTAGCGCCTCGTGTTTTGTGCGGGGTGTTACACCTTTAAGGATTTATTGAGCTTTCCCTCTGATGATGAAGTTGATTGGGTTTAAATAGGGGCTCGGGAGCACCCGGTGGCCTTCACATCGATTTTCGATAGTAAAATAATCTGTTCATCCGAACTGTTATGCCGATTCGTGTACGGGGTGGACTGTTGGAAAGGGGATTTAGATTTTTTTAAAGATTCATTTAGATTTCTCTCTGACGATAGAGTTTACCGGAGTCGAACGAGGCCCGGGAGCACCCGATGGCCTCTAGATCGGTACTCCAAGTAGGACCAAGGTTTTGTAATGAACCGGGTAGGTTATAGGGACCTAAGGAGAGACTTAGGGGGTCCTAGAATGTGTTGTCTACAGAGACCCTTGAGGGGTGAGCTTAGAACAAGTGAAGGATGTCGAATAGACACCACATGATGTTTAGGAAAAAGGTCAATTTTGTGGACCATCGTGGCGAGGATGACTGATTCAAAGGGCCAAGGTCAATTTCGAGGAGCTAAGGTAATGCTGGGGATAGACGATTCTAAGGTTCGAGTTCAATTCTGAGGACCTTAAGATGGGAGCAACCAATTTTAAGGACCTTTAGTGAGAGCGACCAATTTTGAGGCCAATTCTGAGGGCTTCAAGTGGAAGAGATCAATTTTGCAGGTCAAAGCCAATCCCGTGGGCTTTAAGTAGATACGACCAATTCTACAGGTCGAAGCTAATTCTGAGGGCTTTAAGTAGAAGCGACCAATTTTGCGGGTCGAAGCCAATTTCGAGGGCTTTAAGTAGAAGCGACCAATTCTACGAGTTGAAGCCAATTATGAGGGCTTTAAGTATAATCGATCGGTTCTACAACATGAAGATAATTTAAGGGCTTTAAGTAGAAATGACCAATTCTGAGGGTCGAAGCCAATTCCGAGGGCGTAAGTGTGGTGTGGGGTATAGTTTTCCTGAGAAAATTTGGAGACTTGTCTGGGGAAAATATTCTAATCCAAGGATTGGATGTAGACCCTCTTAGGGAGATTTTCAATTTCTGAAGTGTCCCTTGTAGACGTTGCTGGAGAGATATCCAATTGGCTTAGAGTTCCATTGGGGGAGTTGGATTTGAGAATTCTGTTAGGGAAATAATTATGGGATTCCATTAAGATTGTGGTGGTATTAATCAGGTTAGGGATTTGAGAGCTTGAAAAATGTTTTTCTTGGTGAAAAAATGTTCTAAAATTTATTTGGCAATTTTAGGATTTTTTTGAGGGTTTTTCAGGATTTTTCGGCATTTTCTAGGTTTTTTTGATCAACAGGGTGTAGAGGGTGCCAATCGTCTGTGGCACAATTTTTTAGACTACCTCGGATAGGTGAAGGTACAATGCCAATCGGTATATAGCCGGGGACTATTGATCGGGATGACCTTTTGCCTTCTATAAAAAGGGGCGAGAATTCTTCATTTTGACAACTTTCAGATCTTCTATCTTCTGCCTTTCTTTTTTTGCGAACTGTTCTAGTGTTCTTTCATTTTCCAAGACTAGGAAATGGAGGATTTTTCAAGTAGTACGATCCACATGGCATGATTGAGCGTTGATGGCTGGGCGCATTTGGAGTGGCGGGCCAGGGTGCCCTTAGTGCTGGGCAATGAGAATGCCTTTGACTTGTTTGAGCTAGTTGCAGAGCGAACTCTTCTGCATGATCCTGCGCACCATCGATCATCTAGGGTGGTGAACCCTAGTGGTTATATAAGTGTTAATGAACTTTGGTATTTCCCTTTTTCTTTGTGTTATTTCTTTATTTTTTTGAATTTTGATAAGGTTTTTTCCTTTTTCTTTGACATATGGATATATCTACGCCGAGCCTGCATTCGTGGGAGACTAAGGGTTTCAAGGATGTCAGGGATCACCTTCCTTCGATGGTGTGTTGGGTGGTTTTGTCAGCTGGTTTTGGCTGTTTGGCGTCTGAATTGGATGAGATGCCCCATTCGACGGCCGTCCTCTGTGCCTTGGGAGAGAGGTGGTGGAATACTACCCACACCATGCATTTAGATTTTGGGGAGATGACATTAACTCCCATTGATGTACAACATATACTAGGACTAGACTGTAAGGGAGCCCAGATAGAGGTGGATCACACACTGAGGGTGATGCCGGTAGCGGTGGAGGCAACATTGGGTGATGTCGGGCGGATAGTTTTAGGGGATTCCATCAGTCTCTCTCTTCTATAGGAGGTTTTATTTAGTCGGTTGATCAATGAGACCAACGGGAGACAGGTATGGCAGATAACTCATTTATTTATTCTTTATTTGCTTGGAGGTTTTCTGGTGGCGATGTCGTCCACTTGTGGTTTTTACCGTTCTTGAGGGTGTTTTCGGATATCCCTCTCTTTGACTGGGGGTGCCTTACTTTGGTGACCATTTATTCGTTATTGGATGCAACTAACCAGTGCTATCGATAGAACATTACTGGGGCCATGTATCTTTTCCTATGATATCGATGCCCCATGCGGAGAATGGCCTGGGAGAGGTCATGCTATATAATTCTAGCAGAGGCAAGTGCTTGATATCGGAAAACTGTTGGCATTTAAGGCATCTCTGAACATATGTGGTGTAATCCTGAACCATAGTAGTCCAATAATAAACCTATCGGATAATATTCTTAGCGAGCATATGGCCATTTATGCGGGGTCCACATTCTTCGCTGTGGATTTTTTACATCATCTCTTCAATCTCAACCCCTGCGATGTAGTGAAAGTGGGTTCCATCAAAGTTTCTCTTGAACAATGCTTTATCGCTTATAATGTATCGGGAAGCCAATTTGTGGAGGGTTGCTTGGTCTTTCTTGTGAAAATATTGGGGATACATACCGCGCTTGAGGAGGCACCAAATATTATTGTACCAATAATCGTCTATATCAGGATCTTCTTCTGTGACGAACTTAATGTGGTAGTAGTGGGTTGGTTTAGTTTACTTTTGGACCAGGAATGGGGCCATCGCTATTCCTTCGGGCATATCGACCATGGAGGCCAAGGTACCAAGGGCATCGACCAAGTTAGTTTTTTCTTGGGACAGGTAGTGGAAGGTAATATCTTAGAATTGGGAGGCCAATTCTTCTAGGTGGGTGTGGAAGGGAAAGAGTTTCTCGTCCTTGACTTTCCATCTTCTAAGGACTTGGTCGATGACGAGGGATGAATCCCCGTAGACATCTAGGCATCAAATTCCTTTATTGAGAATGACGTTGAGGCCTACTGTACAGGCCTCGTATTTGGTCATGTTGTTAGTATAAGGGAAATCTAGCTTGATGTCAATGGGAGTGTGAGCGTCATCTGGGGAAATTAGGAGTATCCTAATGCCATAACCTTTCTTGTTGGTAGGACTGTTAAAGAATATTTTCCACCCAAGGTCTTCTTAGGAAGTACAAAGGATATCTTCATCCGGGAATTCGGAGATCCAAACATCGACTTCTTCCATAGGGTGGTCAGCAAGTTAGTCAGAGACAACTCCCTTTCATATCTTTCTGCTTGACATACAAAATATCAAACTCGGCTAATAATATTAACCATCGGGCCATTCGACTAGACAAAGAAGGTTTCTCGAGCAGGTATTTGATAAGATCTATTCAAAATACAAGTCCGATGGGAAAAGCGAGCATATAGTGTTGTAATTTTTAGGTGACCTAAACGAGGGCGACATATGCTTTCTCTAAGGAAGTGTAGTTAACTTCGTACCAGACCAACTTGTGAGTGGAGTAGTAGATAGCTCTCTCTTTGTGGGACTCTTCACAGTATTAGGCCAATAAAGCCCCAGCTGCGGTGTCTATTACGGTTAGGTATAGGAGAAGGGGTAGACCAGGTTGTGGTGGAATAAGTACCAGAGGTCGGTTTAGATATTTCTTGATTTGGGCTCCGTTCCAAAACTTAGTTGAATCTTTTCAGAGGAGTTTGAATATGGGTTCACAAATGGAACTCAACTGAATGATATATTGTAATTTCCCTAAGAATATCGATCTTCCTTCTTCATTCGAGGTGGTGGCATTTCAAGTATGGTTTTCAGTTTGGAAGGATCAACTTCAATCCCTTTCTCGCTAACCATGAATCCTAAAAGCTTTCCTTTGGTAACACCAAAAACACAATTTTGTGGGTAGTCGCATCTAGTTGAGTCGCATCTAATATCACCGTAGTCGCTCAAAGAACTTCCGGAGAGCGGGAACATAACCTTCTCGAATTTTAGACTTGATGATCATATCGTCCACGTAGACCTCAACTTCTTTATGTATCAAATCATGAAAGATAGTTGTGGCAACCCTCTAGTAGGTAGCCCCTGCATTTTTTAGACGAAATGGCATAACAGTGTAACTGAAACTTCCCAAAGGTGTGATGAATTCGATTTTCTCTTGATGATCCAAGTACATCTTGATTTGATTGTATCCGATAAAGCCGTCAACGAACGAATTAACAATATGGCTGGCTATATTGTCGATAATCATGTCGATATTAGGTAGTGGCCATTCATCCTTTGGAGAGTGTTTCAAAAAACAAGTTATATATGATAGAGTGAAATCCACCACAAACACAGTTTATTCACTTACAATATTGAGATGCCTTAAACCCAAATTGGAGAGAGACACCAAACAACATCCAATATTCATAAATATCTAAAAAAAACAAAGATGTTATAAGAAAATCATGAACACACAATTTAAAAACCATAAACAATATTTCCATCAAACCCAAATGTAAAAACACATCAAACCCCAACCATACATCATCAAACTTTAATCAAATCTGCACACACAAACAAAATAGGCACACAAATTGAAACCCATAAATGAAGTCAAGCTGTACATCGCTATGTTTCAAAAATATATGTTATGTTTCATGTAAAGAATAAATTATTAAATTTGCTGACAAAATACATAAGATATCCTCAATAACAGTAATCACGAAATTTCCTCAAAATATAAAATAATACTTATTGAATAACTTAAAATGAAATGCAATACACCTCACCACGCATGCGTGTTATAATACATAGGTCAGAATTCCTTATTATTTTACACCACAAATGCTTTTCAAGAGAGAGAGATTTTGAACACCGACCTCAGTTCAACGTCTGAAAGCCGTTGATGGAGTCGAGAGCTAAATCATTGGCATGGGATTTGGGTGTGGGTTGGTAGAAATTTGGGGATTTCTTATGGAGCTGGACGAAGGGGGAGTTTTTAGCATCCTCCTCCTCTGCAAATCGAATGAAATGGTGTGATAAATTAGGTTAGTTTTGGAGAATATAAATGGAATAGAAGAGGGAAAAAGTGGGGTTACTTGTGTGTGAGAGAGATAATTTGGTGATGATGGTTCCAGTGATGGCGAATCCGACTAAGAAGGGCCAGTTACGGTTCCATTCTCGTCTGAGGAAAATGGGCCATGGATCGGACTTCCTCATCTATCTCGATTCTCTTTATTTTTCAACCTCTACCTGTGGTTTGGGGAGGAAAATGTTCGAGAAGTGAGTGAGAGAGAGAGAGAGAGAGAATATACATCATTGTGTGTGTGTGTGGTGGTGGTGGTGGTGGGGGGGGGGGGTTGTGAGTGTATAGGAGGGTTGTCTGAGAAGAGAGAGAGAAAATGGTTGTCTTTTTGTGTGTTTTTACCAAAATAAGGTTGTGTTTGAATGAAAGTGATAGAGGGGGAATTAATTAGTGAGAAGGAAAAGAAGGAGAATTCAAAATTTTAAGGGATAAATTAGGTAGTGGAGAAATATGAATAGTGTTGCATTTGAAATTAATGGAGGGAGTTGATCTCAACCCTCAATTTTAAAAACAAAATGTGTAAGGATGTGGCACTTATCTGCACAGTTGAAATGTGTACATAATTCAAAACCTTCCCTATCATATTATATATATATATATATATATATATATATATATATATATATATATGGAATGAAATTAAAATTTGACATGAGGATTCAGATATTAAATATTTGCGTCTTACCCTATGTTTACTACTGTGGCCAAGGTTCTAAAAAACGCGGGGCGTGATTGAGGCGTGGAGGCCAAGCCTTAAGCCTTCTTAATATATATTTTAATATATATTTTAAGCCTTCTTAAAAGGCGTGAAAAGGCGTTTAGGCCTTCTTAATATATTTTAATATTTTTTAACTATAATAAGGCTATTAAAATACAAAAATTGCACATATCATAAAAATATGTTTGAATATATGCAAATTAAAATACTATTTGATTATTTTGGATGAGATAATGGTCCAGTTTGTAAATAAATTCTTTAAAAGGTGACATCGTTTCACTAAAGCATTGTTGTTTTTAGAAAAAAGTGCGCCTTAAGGGTTTTACCAAGAATAAGGCGTGAAAAGCGTAAGGCGAGGCGTTTCTTCCAAGCCTTAAGCCTAGGCGAGTTTTTTAGAACAGTGACTGTGGCCATCCTGGTCGGCGTGGCGTTCATTTCGAGAGGTAAAGTGAAGAAAGATGATCCCCCCGGAGAAGAAATCGCATCGTGGTCTCGTACCCTTCTCTTCGAGAAGGGGGCTTCAGCCGTCGTCAGTGTGGGGTGTATGTAAAGAGATAGAGTCGCCAGCCTATTTTGCTCAAAACAGGCAAAAGAATATGTTGCCAGCTCAAGAGAGCGACATCAATAAAAAAACTGATGCGTGCAAAACCAATAGATCGGAGGTCCGGGGGCTAAGTTACAGAATGGGAAGGTGTTAGGGGATCGAGTGAAAAAATCGAGCGTCCGTGTAATACGCTAGTCGTTGTTATCGGCTTCCAACCTCAATACCAAATACCTAAACTTGTAACTACACTCTTAAGGAGTATAGTTGTGAGTCTGGGTATCGAATCCACATGGAGTTAGGACGTGTGAACGTGACAACAAAGGTAAGATAGTTTAATCCTAAAGTTGATGTTAAAAGAAAAGAAAAGAAAAGAAAAAGATGAATGATTTTTGGATTTTATCTATGAATTAACTAAATTCAATTAAATTAACATACACATGCAAAATTAAATAACTAAGAATGAATTAATATGAATGAAGAAATGGGTTAAGAATACACTCCCCCAAACCCTAGTGTGCATGCGAGTACAAAATTAGTCATAAATTATATAATTGATCAGACCCAGTCTTTAGTACTCCAAATCATTACATATATGAGGTTCAAGCCCGCATCATACATAATCAAAGAATGAGTAAAGCAGTGTCGCAATAGTTCATGCGCGTTGCATCCTTAAGCACCCTAGTTACCTAAGGCAAATGAGTTCAAAAGGTCTACAATGGTTGTGAAACTATACACCACGATCTAATCACTTATTTAATTTAGAGGACAAATTTTATATCTATACATACCAAATCGGGTTGGGTTAATGCATCCCCACCCTTAAAAACTTATCTTAACATGATTAAAATAAAATAAAACTTAAAACTGAAAGTGCAGTAATCGATAACTAAATCTAGAAAATTGAGAACATGACTTGAATTGGGATTGGAATACTAGAAAGCAACAATTAATTAAACTAACTATGAAAGCAGTAAAAGCAATAAATTAAAATTACTTGCAATGGATGAATGATGAATCTTGAATAGATATGTAAATCTTGATTAGTAGCCAAACTTCAAACTACGGTTCTTGGATACAAGAATCCGTTAAAAACTAACTACTAGCATCCTACAACGTGAAGTAACAAAACCTCCTTTCATCCTACTAGGGTTTGCCCTTTTATATATCTAAAAAATGACTCTTCCCATGCCTCTCCATATTTTGCAACTAATAAAAAGGAATTATACAAGAAATTTCAAGAGTTGAAACTCTTCAGCTTCCAGAATTAATTTCAACTTTGACTTTCTATCTCCAACTTTAAATGGGAATAACTTTTTCACCGTAGCTTGAATTGGGGAGCCATTTTTTCTAATGTTCTTGTAATTTAGAGCTATTCAACTTTCTAGTTTTCCCCACCTCCGGAATATAGCTGTAAAATTACGAAAATTCCATTGAACTCTCCATTTCTTGGTTTCTTTCACTGTTTTGCATTCTCTTTCGCACTAATTTGCATGAAATACTTGTAAAATACATGAGAGATACACAAAATACGAAATAATTTCCAAAAAGGTTTAGTAGCATAAATATTAGATAAATTCAAGCTATTTACAATGCACTGGATCATAAAAATACCGAAATTAAGGGGATAAATGTGAAGAATTTATGTCTAATCAAATCCTCCTAACTTAGAACTTTGCGCGTCCCGAGCAATGTAAGAGAAATGAGTTGACTTTTGAAATTCTTTTTATTAAAATAAAATTTCACTTTCACAGGCAAGCGATTGCATTGAACATATGCAATAAGCTTTTAAACCCCTAGGTTACCCTAGTAGGACGAGTTTTTTCTCGTGAGGGTTTGCAGTGAATACACCCACAAAATTCTTTATTAACTCAAATAAATATCAAAATACTTAAAAATTGTACAATTTAAAGTTTTCGAAAAATAATCACCATAAATTCATATTCAAATGTCTCAAACCATAGTGCGTGTGTGCAAAGCCAGAGATTAAACCTCAAACAAATGTCTTAAACCATAGTGTGTGTGTGCAAAGCCAGAAATTAAACCTCAAATTTCCACCGATTGAGCATTACGTTACTTTCCAAAAATTCGTTTTGATTATAATTCTTATGGATGCACTCACAAACGAATCACTCAGATTGTGGTTGTTTTCTCTCGGTATGCATGATATAAAGAGTAAATATAATGGACACAAATTCACGCATAAAAAATTGAAAAGAAGGAAATATATGGTGAAAAGATCTCATCATCGGAATACAGTTATTAGGAAATGGGAAACATCATCTCTTAATCACACCATTTTAATCTCTTTTATTATCTTTTCATGTCTTAGCTCTCCATGCAATAATTAATTTCGCCATTCGGACTCGGTCAGGACTTTTCGGGTTAAAAAGTATAAAGGTCAAAAATGGGAATGGACGGAATGTTCGAAATTGGAAAATATCCTTATGATGTTCACTAGTGCTTTTTTGGGCCTTTGCTCATTTTTCTCTTTCTTTTTCTATTTTCATTTTTTTTCTTGCTATTTTTCTTTTCTTGCCCTTTTTATTACACACTTTGGACTTACTTGATGAAATTCTAATTTTTCACAATTCCGGGCTATTTGTTTTTTTAGGTTATCAAACGAAAGGGAAATATTTTATAAGGCTCAAAGTGGGTTGCATAGGGATAATTTTTTCACAACTTTATTATGGAAAATATTTTTGGGTTAAACAAAAGAGGGCCTACTTCATTGTCCAAATTGCTAATCACATTACCATATGCATCTCGAGATTAATTAAGTTTAGAGATATATTTAGCACGAATTTCGAGACAACACTCACACATTTCCCATAATCGATCAAAACAAAGGATTGAGGTCATCAACGACTTATTAAAACGCTGAAAAGGACTTTGAGTTAATCATAAACTTGGATTGATTTAAAAACTCACAAAAAATTGAAAGGCTCGAAATCTCACCGGGTTTTATTAATCTCCACACTTATTCGTTAAGTCGTAAATTTTCTTTCAATTTCCATCTTCGGTCAATTTTGTCTTAGTGCATTTTGATTGTTAACAACTAGAGACTTTAAATAGAATAAAGGTGATATTTTTGAAAAATTTAAATTCCAATTTTTATTTATTTTGAAGAAAAATATTTTTGGCTTTTTTTCAAAAATTTTCATTTTTTTTTTGGAATTTTTGAAATTTTCTAAAAAACACACACTTGGAAAGAACATGTGATTGAATCAATGAATCTAAATAATAAACGGAAAGAATATCCCACACCCCCTAACTTAAATGTTGCATTGTCCTCAATGCGAATCAAGAACATAACATAAAGAGAGAAAAAGAAAGATATTACCCAAATGATTACCCAAATGGAGTGATCTCTGATGAGTGCGAGTCCATTGAAACTACAAAACATGTTTGAACCAAGCATAACAAGAAGAATAACTAAAAATCTACCATCGAAACTAGACTATAGTAAATTAGAAAAATTAATAATAAAAAAATTAATTATTTACAACCTAAAATTTGAATGGCTAATAAATCATACACTAGAAGTCGAAAAATTTGAGGGTCCACCCAAAATACAATTTGACTTTGAGGGCTAATCAGTGTACCCTTATTAGGATGCATGCCTCCCGAAAAATAGGAATTCCGTTTGAAAAACGGAAGCCATGTGCAACACGAAAGAAATGAACCATCACCTATTAAAAACTTTAGGGGGATAATGAAGGATTTGGGTGCATAGGGGGACAAGTCCCATTGGGATCCAAGAAAAATAGAATCACCTCCCATAGATTTTTCAAGTAGTATGGGAAGTGGGGCACATAAACAAAAAGAGTCCATCTTCGAAAACAATTCAAGAATGGAGTCCTCCTCAAAATCTTCTCCCCCTAAATTTTCAACTGGATCTGGTGGAGTGACCCGTTAAGTGTATGAAGCATCTCAAAATAACATTCCCATACAAGAATATGATCAACATCCTCAAGACATTCATCCAGTTCTTGTGATGGATTTAATGGTTCGATAATAGTGGGTACACAAAGAGACAAATGATCTTCAACCTCAATAGATTTTGTAATTGTAAGGACACAAATTTCCAATTGAGTCCTTTGTAGTTTTTGGCTCAATTCCGGACAAAAACATTTGAGTCATAGGATAGAGTTCAAGTTTATCCATTCAAGCCTATGACGTGTTTGTTGAAGACGTAGCGGCCAAGATATTAAAGCTTCATCTAATGCCGTGTGTGTTTGTGCCTCGTTTCTACGTCATCAACATGGTTCCATTGCTCCTAAGGTATGAATGCATTTTTAATATATATATAAATAGGAGCTTAGAACATTATTTATTGGGTGTATGTTAGAAATTTATTTTGGGTGTTAGAACTTTTTTGTAAACTTTTTTGAATTCATAATTCTAAATATTTTGTTCTCGGACACCTTTCAGTAAAAAAATCATATCAAATCCAAAAAAAATCAGAATAACACGAAACTGGCGGCCACGCGTTCGTATCGAAATTATCTAGAACCATGGTCTGAGATCTCGTTAGATAGATCGTTCGAATGACCTCGTTCGAACGACTTCTCGTTCGAACGAGTTTTCAAACGAGATTTTTTTTTTCTTTCTGTCTCTTCGTTAGAAGTCTCGTTCGAACGAGATTTCTAACGAAAAAATAGCGGGAACAGTTTTAAGCCAGTTTTTTCCACTTTTCCACTACTTTGCCCCACTTCCTTTTTGACATACTTCTTAAGTGCGGGAACTAACTTTTTGAAGACAACTTTTTCACATTCTAAGAGTCTTTTGAGAGCAAAACTTTTAAGAAAAAGTTCCATGTTTTGTGTTTGATTTTTATGGATTAAACTCATCAAAAATTACATACACACCCACTTATTTAGTTTATTCCAAGTACCTATTGATATATCATTGCTTGGAGACTTTTGGCACCTGGTTTTCTCTACACCAACAAGAAGAGAGTTTGGGTTCTTCTCTACCCCAAAAAAGGAGAAAAGTTTATTGCGGTGTTCTCACTCGAAGAAAGGCTTCGCGTGTGGGTTGACGGTGACCATAGCCCCATCGATGGAGTTTGAGACTGTGAAGGAGTCCACGGTTATACACTAGGCGGAGGTTGAAGACCGAAGGAGCGCGTCAAGGCTTGGACGGACTCAAGTCAGTTTGTGTAAGTCCTCTTGTGTCGAGTCTTTGTAAAAACTACCATACTTAGTGAATTCGTGGCTAGGGCCGTCCGAGGTTTTTCCCATTTGGGTTTTCCTCGTACATCCGACGTAGTGCGATTGATATTTATTTTATCTTGCTATATCACCTAGATGCATGCTTAGGACTAAAAGATAAAATTAGTTCAAAATCAAAATCTATTTAATTTGGTGAAAATTTAATGTTTGGGTATGTTCAATTTAATTCAAGTGCAAAATTACTTTATCTTGATAGCATGCAAGTTTAACTTGAATTGGATTAATGTGTGTTTAAGTCTAAATGAAAATTGTGTGTGTAGTTTAATTTCACTTTTCGTTTAGTTTTAATTTTTTTCATAAGTTGGTTTGTTCTCTTTAAGAAAAGAAAATTTTAAATAACTTTTGAAAAATTAAAATTTGAACCATTTCATTATATTTGAATTTAAAAATTGGGGGCTTCCGCACTTTCAAATTGGTATCAGAGCCAAAGCGATAAATTATTTCGTTAAAGATCTTTTAAATAATTTTTGGCTAAAATGGAATTTTCTCCATTTTCAAAATTTCCTATTTTCGATGGTTCAAACTACGCGTATTTGAAAGCGCGAATGAAATCGGCACTAAAATCTATCGATGAGAGAGTTTGGATGTCTGTTGTTAACGGGTGGTCCCCACCTACTCATTTAGTAGATAATGAGCGTGTTCCCAAACCCACCGATAGATGGAGTGAGGGTGAATTTAAACTTTCTAACTTTAATTCCCGAGGTTTAAATGCCTTATTTAGCGCTGTCACACCAGATGAATTCCGACGCATTATGACGTGTGAGACCGCTAAAGAAGCGTGGGATATTTTGCAACTCACTCATGAAGGTACTAGTGTTGTTAAAGCTTCGAAACTTCAAAACCTCACCACTCAATTTGAAACTATCAAAATGAATGAAAAAGAAACTTTTGATGAATTTTATGCTAGACTTTCTGATATTGTTAATTCATCTTTTAACTTGGGAGAGAAAATACCCGACAACCGAGTTGTAAAGAAAATTTTAAGGTCCCTTCCCGATAGATTTATTTCAAAAGTGACCGTTTTAAATTCTTTACCAACTTTAGCCTCTACGAAATTAGAAGAGCTTGTAGGTGATTTACAAACCTATGAACTAGACATGCTCCCCTCTAAAACTGAAAAGAAAATTGAAAAGGGCGTTGCTTTAAAAGCCCGAAAAGAGGTCAAACAAGCAGTAGAGAGCGAGAGTGATAGTGATTCGGAAGACATGGCTTTGTTTGCTCGTAAATTTAGAAAATTTCTTAAATTTAACAAAGATAAATTTAAAAATGATTTTAAGAAATTTGAAACTTCTAAGCATGACAAAATAGAGAAGATCCCTAAACCCAATAATGAAAATTTAAATAGGGACGAGTCAAATAGGTGTTTTGGTTGTGAGGGTTATGGCCATAGGGCTTTTGAGTGCCCCACTAAACTAAGGAAAGAGGGTAAGCGACCCATTTCATATAATGCGACCCTTAGTGATAGTGATACGGAAGAGAAGCCCGATTCCTCCACTAAGAAAAATTTTGTGGCGTTTATGGCTAGTCATGTGAGTGATAGTGAGAACTCATCGATTGATGAAACCTTAACACATGACACTTCCAAGGTCAAAGTTTTTGATTCCCTTGTTTTTGATGATAGTGAGAGTGGAGAAGAAAGAGAGAGTGAAAATGAAGAAGAGGTTAATGTGAGTGAACTTCAAAATGCTTTTCAAGAACTTTATAAAGAATATATTAAATTGAAAAGAGCTAATTTGAAGTTAGAAGCGAGTTTAAGAGAGGGTGTCAAGGTCGTTGATGATAGTGCTTTAATAGAAGACCTTAGGACACGTGAGAGGACTCTTCGAGAGAAGCTTGAATTTGTAGAAGGCGAGAGAGATAGCCTTATGGGTTTAATGGAATCCTTGAAAAAGGAGCTTCTTGCTTTTGAAGAGCGAAATGTTTTACTAGAATCTAACATTTTAGCATTGAATAATAAATTAAAAGATTCTAGTAATGTCAAATTTGATTTGGAATGTCGTTCGGAAAAACTAGATAAAATGTTAGGAACGGTCCAAATTAAAAATGACACTTGTGGTTTAGGCTTCAATTCTTGTAATGAATCTACTCATAAAGCCAAGACCAATGTTTTGGGAGAATCTAATAGGAATGAATTTAAAGATCACTCCTTGGGTAAATCTTTTCGACATGTTTTTACTTGTACCCATTGTGGTCGAAAAGGTCATCTTCGGAAATTTTGTTTTGATCTTAAACGAATTCCTAGAAAATCCCATAGTAAAGTAACCACGGTAGTTAAAGTTCCTACACCCCAAGATAGTCATTCTTCATTAATTTGGGTTAGGAAATCCGACTTGGTTGCCTTGCAAAATAGGATTTTTGATTCTCATTTACTTTCACATACTTCCTCCCTTGCTAAATTTAAAGGTTGAATGTGTTAGTGTTTTATGCATACTCTAGATTTTTGTGCTTCATATTATATATCATTGCTAGATGTATGCATGTTTAGTCATTTTCTAGTCATTTCCTCATTTCATATCATATGCTAGAAATTATGACTTGTTTATCTTTTTGTATTATATTTTGTATTTGAATTTATTGAAAAATATAAAAAGATTTTTGTTTATCATTTGTGTTTTATCTATTTCATTTAAGCTTAATGAAAAATACAAATGATTTTTGTTTATTCTTTTGAGCATATATCTTTATTTTTGGTTAAAAATGTCAAAAACTCAAAAAGATTTTATTTTGTGTGTATTTTTGTTTGACACACTTTATGTGGCATATATTTGTGTTTGAATCCCATCTTTTACGCTCCCAAGTGGCTAGAACTTTTGGTTTAGATTTTCAATCCTTAAAATGTTCTTTACCATGTTTTATATGGAGTAGTTGGATTTTGTATTGTTTAAATGGATTCTATTTTTATATGCCTCTTTTCACACATGCACGAGCTCTTTTGAAATTTTAACTTCATATGTATATTTGAGCTATGTGAGGTGTTCTCCTACCAATCTTGTCATCTACATATTTGTGACTTAGGAGGACTAGTGCATGTCAAAATCCGTTGCATGTGAGATTTGTGTGAAAAATGAAAACATGATAAATAAAAATGTGCACGGGGAAGGGCTCCGAAAGGACTAAGTGATCCTTTGCGATAGTAAGCCACCGTTTGAATGGACCTAAAAGAAATACGTGGTCCAAAGGCCTAAAAACAGAAAATATGGCATTAAAAAGAAAAATAATTGCCAAGGCCTATGTTTGTTTGATAAATTCATTCAAAAGCAAAAGAATATATATGCTTATTAAGGGAGAATTGGATGGTATATCAACGGTTTGCACAATGTCCGTTTATCCTAGTTGCGTATTTCATGTCCTGACTCTATTGGTTTGTAGAATCATCAATATGCTAGGCTTGTATGCATTGTGTATGTTTGTTCATTGAGTTCATTATATATTGTCACATGAGGTTATATTCAAATGTGATGAAGTTTGTAATCAAATGAGAACTCCGTGAACGTTTATTAAGTGTTTGGGTCTAAATTTAATTGTTGCTAGTTCACACCCCTACACTTCCGTTTCCATATGACACATTTTTGCCATACGAGTGTGAAAGACTCCTATTATATTTTGTGTGTGTCATGTGTGTGTTTATATCTATATATTTGTGCTTATGCATTCTTGATAAATTTCTAGTACATATATATGATATTTTGTTTGTCCTTGCCTTACTTTATAGTCCATCCATGCTTATACTTCATGATTGGTATCCATCTTGGATTAGTTATGCTTTTGGTGCTCATGTGCTTTAATGTCTTAACACTTTAAGCTTCACCGTGTTTATTAGTTCTTTATCCTTTGCCTATTCCTGAACAAAAAGGGGGAGAAATGATAGGGGGAGAAATGGTATCTAATCCTATTATTATCGTATCTTAGTTTGGGGGAGATTTATCTTAGGGGGAGACGTCTTTCTAAGTAAGTCATGTGTTTGATAAAGGGGAGAATTAACTTAGGGGGAGTAATTTAATTAATTGCATTTAATATTCTGATATTCCCTATGCATTTGATAGTTTGCTTAAGTGTGCAGGTATTCTACTAAAGCGGCATATTTAAAAGGCAAAGTGCTTAATCCTTGGGTTGAGTCAAGTTTGGGTGGGTTATGTTATGTTTTGAGTCTAGTGAGCTTGACGGCCCTTTAGGATTTTTGTTTAGTTTTTGTCCCGGAATAGCCAAAGGGGGAGATTTGTAAGGACACAAATTTCCAATTGAGTCCTTTGTAGTTTTTGGCTCAATTCCGGACAAAAACATTTGAGTCATAGGATAGAGTTCAAGTTTATCCATTCAAGCCTATGACGTGTTTGTTGAAGACGTAGCGGCCAAGATATTAAAGCTTCATCTAATGCCGTGTGTGTTTGTGCCTCGTTTCTACGTCATCAACATGGTTCCATTGCTCCTAAGGTATGAATGCATTTTTAATATATATATAAATAGGAGCTTAGAACATTATTTATTGGGTGTATGTTAGAAATTTATTTTGGGTGTTAGAACTTTTTTGTAAACTTTTTTGAATTCATAATTCTAAATATTTTGTTCTCGGACACCTTTCAGTAAAAAAATCATATCAAATCCAAAAAAAATCAGAATGACACGAAACTGGCGGCCACGCGTTCGTATCGAAATTATCTAGAACCATGGTCTGAGATCTCGTTAGATAGATCTTTCGAACGACCTCGTTCGAACGACTTCTCGTTCGAACGAGTTTTCAAACGAGATTTTTTTTTTCTTTCTGTCTCTTCGTTAGAAGTCTCGTTCGAACGAGATTTCTAACGAAAAAATAGCGGGAACAGTTTTAAGCCAGTTTTTTCCACTTTTCCACTACTTTGCCCCACTTCCTTTTTGACATACTTCTTAAGTGCGGGAACTAACTTTTTGAAGACAACTTTTTCACATTCTAAGAGTCTTTTGAGAGCAAAACTTTTTAGAAAAAGTTCCATGTTTTGTGTTTGATTTTTATGGATTAAACTCATCAAAAATTACATACACACCCACTTATTTAGTTTATTCCAAGTACCTATTGATATATCATTGCTTGGAGACTTTTGGCACCTGGTTTTCTCTACACCAACAAGAAGAGAGTTTGGGTTCTTCTCTACCCCAAAAAAGGAGAAAAGTTTATTGCGGTGTTCTCACTCGAAGAAAGGCTTCGCGTGTGGGTTGACGGTGACCATAGCCCCATCGATGGAGTTTGAGACTGTGACGGAGTCCACGGTTATACACTAGGCGGAGGTTGAAGACCGAAGGAGCGCGTCAAGGCTTGGACGGACTCAAGTCAGTTTGTGTAAGTCCTCTTGTGTCGAGTCTTTGTAAAAACTACCATACTTAGTGAATTCGTGGCTAGGGCCGTCCGAGGTTTTTCCCATTTGGGTTTTCCTCGTACATCCGGCGTAGTGCGATTGATATTTATTTTATCTTGCTATATCACCTAGATGCATGCTTAGGACTAAAAGATAAAATTAGTTCAAAATCAAAATCTATTTAATTTGGTGAAAATTTAATGTTTGGGTATGTTCAATTTAATTCAAGTGCAAAATTACTTTATCTTGATAGCATGCAAGTTTAACTTGAATTGGATTAATGTGTGTTTAAGTCTAAATGAAAATTGTGTGTGTAGTTTAATTTCACTTTTCGTTTAGTTTTAATTTTTTTCATAAGTTGGTTTGTTCTCTTTAAGAAAAGAAAATTTTAAATAACTTTTGAAAAATTAAAATTTGAACCATTTCATTATATTTGAATTTAAAAATTGGGGGCTTCCGCAGGTGGTGCGACTACGTCAGCGGCGACGATGATGACTTAAGGTTTTTTTTTGTGCGGATGCATTCCCCTAGTTACAACCTTCGACGAGCTGATGGGGAATCCATGTGTGTGCAACATCTCCCTCATGCGATGGATTCGGAGGAGTTAGGTCTGACGGAGGAGGTCCTTCGTCTTGTGATACGTCTTTTTTTTATTTCCTTGGTTTCTTTTTCTCTCCTCATACTTGACTGATTTGATCTTTTCTATTCTTTCTTGTAGCACATCAGTGTTTCGACCACCTGGCTGAAGGACATCAGTGACTAGATATCCTCATCGACCACTCATATTCGTGAGGCAGTTCCGATTCCTTCTTGCTTGGTGCCGTCTGCCTCATTCGAGGAAGGATCGAGCTCTGGTAGTGGGGGCACGTTGTCTGCCGCAAGGGGAAGAGGGTGCACCGCAGGGATGGGGGATCTTAGAGAGAGAGGGAAGAGAGAGAAGAAATAGAGAGAGAGAGAGAGAGAGAGAGAGATTGGGTTCGAGCTGAGTCCCATTATTTTTTTAGTCTTTCCTGCAAAATGTTAATGTAACAATATATAATATATGCAAATGATGAATTAAGTTTTTTTGTTAATTTTCCTGTTTAAGTGATTAATGCACATACTCTTTTCACTTTGCTATTGAGACCGTAAAAAGAAGTTTGAAAATTGATTTGAGAAGGATTTTATTTGATATGATATTAGTAAAGCATAAGTATAAAGGAAATTCGGAATTACCTAAGAAAATTATTTTTGTTGGTTTTTTTATTTTGATAAAAGAGGAAAAAGGGAAATTTTCCAAAATGGGGGGTTGCCGATCGGCATGACCCCTGTCCTGCCTATCATAATGTTAGTCCAGTCTAATAAATCCAAGGCTTTAATTACACTTTCTTCAATTGCTTGGTACTTGGTGGGGAAATTTTTACTTCGATTTATGTAGGGTTCCTCGTCTTGGCTTGGGAGTTTCTAAGTATAAAAGCAGGTGTGGATGGGGATTTCCTCCTCACACTTTAATTTTCTTTCTTTTCCACATTCTTACTTGCTTATTATCTCTTAGTCTTACAAGATGGCTCTCCTGGTAGTATTGAGTTTGCTAACTACCTCGAAGCCTTGGAAGCAATGTGTTCTTACAATGTTGATTATGATGCCTTTCACATGTGGTGAGTCTCTTTATGGCGCAACCGACCCATTGAGTGGAACATGTTGATGGCGGCTATCGAGTTTTGGTATCCCTGGGATCATGTCTTTCGCTTCGAGTTAGATGAGATTTTTCCTAACTATGAGGAGTTTTCTGCCAAGCTGGGGATAAATTCGAGCGTTGCTGCGGCTCTGCCTGAGTTTTCTCATTCTCCCAGGGAATTATTAGCTAGGATTCTTCATATTTCACCTTCGTTGGCCAGGCCATTGGTCACGGGGGGAGTGATTTCCCTTCTGGCGGTGTTACAGTCCGTGCATTGGTAGGACGTGGGTGATGCTGGATATGTCAGGGCTGTTATCCTAGGCATTATTTCTAAAATTCTGTTAGTGACTGGGGAGACGCTGGTGGACCCCCTACTGGCTGTTATTATTTCTTGGATGTAATACCATTGCACTCCTGCATTGGTGATATTAGCGGAGACCTTAAATGGCCTGGATGCCTAGCGGGAGGGTCGTTCTGACTTCCTGAGGGGCATCCCTGTAATGTTGTTTATGGGGCTGTCAGAGAGGTTTCATATGGTGGTCCCACTTGAGTATCCCTTACCGGCAGTTCCAAACTTCTTCTCGCACTATTTCCTTACCGTGGGCCTGGATATTGAGAGTTGGGAGAATTAGTTTATAGAGCATAGAGCTCGAGACCTACGCTGGTAAATGCCTTGGTGGGGAGAGATGCCGCCTATTCTAGAGAGTACCAGTACGTCTGATTGGTTGGCCTCTGGCAGACCTCTTTCTACTTTCCCTGGCGTCTGCTGTGCCAATATGGTTGGGAGCAAATTATGTCATCGTGGACACCAAACTTCTTTCCTATGGAGGATCTGACATAGTGTATGCGCATGCGACTTGGTTCCCTGTGGGAGAATCGTCGTCCATCGACCCATCCTTCTTAGTCTACTAGGAGAGTCTGGCATGTCACTGGGGACTACATGAAGTGGTTGTGGAAGAAGGTAGTGGCCAGGATGATGGTTGTGGAGACTGGTCAAAGGTGGTTTGCCATATCTCACACCATAGAGGGAGGCGTTGTGGTCTACCCCAAGCTAGTTTGGTCTTATCGCTCCATAGAGTGTCTGCGATACTCCATTTAGGCAGGGGAGGTTTGGGGAGTCCAGGATGCAGGTGATGATGTGGATGATTCCTCTGGCAGCTGTGGGTAGGGTTTTGTGAAGCTTCTTATAGACGGTGTTGTTTTTGTGGGAATAATTGGAGGGTGATTTTCAGTAGTAACGGGGCTTGTTATTATCTGGGGGTTCTTTGGATAGGGAAGTCGTTTGACTTTTTACCCCGATGTAATTGTACGAAAATTTCAGATAATGAAATAAATAAGGTTTTGATCACCTAGTTGTGCCTTCTGATGACTTTTTGCATTATGAATTATCTATACCAATCGCTAAGGCATACATAATCCTTTTGTTCACATTTATGTTAAAACATACTGTCATTCTCGGGGATAAGAAAAGAATAGTATTTTTGTGAAAAATAAGGGGGCCGGGCTCATGTAAAGTGAATGAGCTGCCTACATACCTATGATGGTTTTGAAAAATTTTGAAATTCATTTTTGAAAATGTTTTTAGAGGATCAGGCCCACGTAGTTCTTGGTAGGGGGAAATGAAGAGTTTCTTCTATTTTTATTTTCATTTTTTTAGAATAGAAGGGGGATGAGAAGAGTCGTAGCGCACCTAGATTTCGGACTAGAGGTAGAATTTTGGCACGCCATTTCTTCCCCATTGAGGTCGGTGAGCACAGCAGCGCCGCTCGACAAAATTTTCTTCACGATGTAGGGGCCACTCCAATTGAGCTTGAATTTCCCTCTGGGGTCCCAGATGGGCTCTACTATTTCTTTGAGGGCTAAGTGACCCTCTCAGACACTGTGTTACTTGACTCTCTTATTGAATGATCGCTTTATATGGAGATGGTAACCTTGTATGTGATATAGAGCTTTTAATCTCCTTTGATCTAGGAGGGTCAACTCGTCTAGACGACATTGGTACCAGTCTTTTTCACTGACCTTGCTTTCAACCATGATGTGCAACGAGGGTATTTCTAGCTCCACGGGTAAGACCACTTCCATGCCGTAGACTAGAGAGTAAGAGGTAGCCCCAGTAGAGGTTCGAACTGAAGTGCGGTAGCCCCAGAGGGCGTAAGGAATCCTGTCGGCCCAATCTCGACAACGGAGCAGTTAAAGTAACTCTCGATCATCTTGTTGATAATGGTTTTGAGATTCTTATTGGTTGCTTTAACTGCTCCGTTGGTTTGAGGTCAGTATGGAGAGGATTTATGTCTCTGAATCCCATACTCATTGACCACTTCCGTAACCTCTTCCTCAAAATGTAACCCATTATCTGATACTAGCTCGTGTGGGATCCCATATCGGTAGATGATGTTTTCTTGATGAATTTGGTCACTTCCTTGGCATTCAGAACTGTGTATGACTCGGCTTTGACCCATTTGGTGAAGTAGTCAATACCGACTAAAATGAACTCATGCCCATTGGATGCCTTTGGTGTGACTTTCCCTATGATATTGATGCCCCATGTGGAAAACGGCCAGGGAGAAGTCATGTTGTACAGTTCTCGCGGAGGTAGATGTTGTAAGTTAGAGAATTATTAGAATTTGAGACATTTTCGCATGTAAAATATGCAATCCTCTACCATGGTAGTCCAATAGTATCCCTGTCGGATGATCTTTTTGGCGAGCATATGGTCGTTCATGTGGGGTCCGCATTCCCCGTTGTGGATTTTCTGCATCATCTCTTCAATGTTAGCCCCTGCGATGCCCTGCAAATGGGTTCCATTGAAGTTTCTCTTAAACAGTGCTTTATCACAGATAATATACTGGGCGACCAGTCTGTGGAGAGTTACTCGGTCTTTCTTGTTGGCTCCTTGAGGATACTCACCGTGTTTGAGGAGGCGCCAAATATCATAGTACCAATAGTCAGCTATTTCGGATTCTTCCGCTGTGTAGAGCTCAATGTGGTAACAATGGGTTGGTTTATCCTATTTTTGGACAAGGAAGGGAGCCATGGTTATTCCTTAGGGCATGTCAATCATGGAGGCAAAGGTGGCAAGTGCATCAACTATTTTTTTTTTGCTCGGGGTAGGTAGTGAAAAGTGATTTCTTTGAATTGGGAAGCTAGTTCCTTAAGGTAGGCATGGAAGGGTAATAATTTCTCATCCTTGACTTTCCATTTCCTGAGTACTTGATCGATGATGAGGGATGAATCCCCGTAGTCATTGAGGTATCGAACTCTTTTCTTGAGGGAAACTTTGAGGACTATTATGCACGCTTCGTATTCAGTCATTTTGTTAGTGCAGGGGAAATCCAAATTAATTGCAATAGGAGTGTGGGAGTCATCTGGGGAAATTAGGAGAATCCCAATGCATACACCTTTTTTAGCAGCGTCGTAAAAGAATATTTGCCATCGAAGATCTTCGTGGGAGGCACAAAGGATATTCTCATTCGGGAATTCAGAAATCCAGACATCGGCCTCTTCCATAGGGTAGTCAGCAAGGTAGTCAGAGATGGCTCTTCCTGTCATGGATTTTTGTGTGATATAGGTGATATCAAATTTGGCTAGAAGCATCAACCAATGGGCCATTCGACTGGATAGGGAAGGCTTCTCGATTAGGTATTTGATGGGTTCCATCCGGGATACGAGTTTGATGGGAAAGGCAAGCATGTAGCGTCGTAACTTTTAGCTAATCTAGACAAGGGACACACATGCTTTTTCCAAGGCGGTGTAGTTAACTTCATAATCGGACAATTTTCGACTGGCATAGTAGATGGATTTTTGCTTACGGGTTTCTTCAAGGTATTGACCTAGTAAAGCCCCGACTGTAGTATCGGTCACAGTTAGGTATAGGAGTAAGGGAAGACCGGGCTGTGGTGTCATGAGCACTGGAGGTCGAGTTAGGTTTTTCTTAATTCGGTCAAAGGCTTCTTGGAAATCATCGTTCCAGTCCTTGGTTGAATCCTTTCGAAGGAGTTTGAAGATGGGTTCATAGATGGAAGTCAATTGGTAGATGAATCGACTTATGTATTGTACTTTCCCAAGGAATCCTCAGACTTCTTTCTCCATTCGAGGAGGTGGCATCTCAAGTATGGCTTTCAGTTTGGAAGGATCTGCTTCTATCCCTTTCTCACTGACAATGAATCCCAAGAGTTTCCCTTTGGTGATGCCAAAGACATATTTTTGGGGGTTAAGTCGCATTTGATACTTTCGCAGTCGTTCAAAGAATTTTGAAAGAGCGAGAACATGACCTTCTCTAGTCTTGGACTTGATAATCATGTCATACACATAAACCTCGACTTCCTTGTGTATCAGATCATGCAAAATGGTTGTGGAAGCCCTTTGGTAGGTAGCCTCTGCGTTTTTTAGACCAAATAGTATGACAGTATAACAAAAGGTTCCCTAAGGGGTGATGAATACGATTTTCTCTTGATGATCAAGGTGCATCTTGATATGGTTATATTCGAAAAATACGTTAATGAGCGACTTAAGAGCGTAATTGGCTGTGTTGTCCATAATCATATCGATGTTGGGTAGCGGGTAATCATCTTTCGGAGAGGCCTTGTTCAAGTCTCGATAGTCGACACACATGTAGACTTTTCCTCCTGATTTCGACACCGGTACGATATTGGATAGCCATGTAGTATATTCGATCATAAGAATGAAGCACACATTCAGTTTCTTGATTAATTATTCTTTTACTTTGAGTGAACATTCGGTGCGTAGCTTTCGCAACTTTTATTTGACTGGTTTACATTCCGGGAGCGTTAGAATCTCATGCTGTGCTATTTCAGGGTCAATACCGGGCATATCATCGTAGGACCATGCGAAGACATCCATGAATTCCTTCAGTAGCTCTTCGAATTGCGTGCATTAGTGCTCATTAAGGGTGGCTCCTATCCTAATCTCGCGCATTTGGCTACTAAAATTGAGATTAATAATAACAGTTTCATCTTCATTAACTTAAACGTGATTATGTTGCTTATTATTAACCTTATTTAGACCATCTAAGAATTGTTCATTTGCAAAGTCATCATCATTAAGAGTTTAATTAGAATCAAGATAGTTAATGTAAGGCACAAAAGATACTCGAAATCTTTATTTATTTCAATGATAGGAAAAATAGCATTGAGAACCTCATCAAAGGAGGTTTCGATTACATCAGAACGAGAGGAAACAACTAAAGGGGAAAGGGGGTAAACATTAGGGTTAGGTTGAATATCAACAAGTGGCATAGGTACAACATGCCAGTTGAGAAGAGGTGCATCAACATCTTTGATGAGGTAAGATGGATCAGATGATATAGTCCCTGACTGGATCATGCAGAGTGTCAACCCCAGTATCTGCAAGTTAAAAGAGTCCTCGAAGTCGTTGTCCTCAGAATCCCTGCTATCAGTTATGGTCTCCTCAGTGAGTGATTGGATACAGTGTTGGGAACTCTCAGTCCCAAATAGCTGTTTTGAAAAAAGATCTCCATTCCTAGTTTCTTCTTGTCTACAGGGTCATACTAAGGTTTAGGGAAGCCACAGAAGGGGAAATATTCACCCTCTTTGATGAATCTTCCGTTTAGGGAATCTCCCGGGATATTTCTGACGCATTCTAATTTTCTCTTGAGTTGAGGCTGACGGATCAATCTGAGTTCTTCTTTTGATGGCTGGTAGCCTAAGCCACAAGGATGAAAGGTTTCCTTCAACACAATGGGTTCAGTTATCCCTTTTTATCTTTGCCCTAGCCCCAGTCCAGGCATGAAGTGCATATTCTTGAACATTTGGATTACATTAATGTTTCTGTGAGGATCATATTCGGGATAAACCCTATCTTTGATGTCATTCCCTGCTGGGAGTACGAGCGGTTCGACCTAGAAGCCTGATAGCAGTATATCGTTCACCTCGTGTTATATCCCGAGTACCAAATTACTGGTGCTTGTATTCTCGGTGTTGTCATAATCTCCCAAGATGGTGATAACTTGTCCATTAATAAAGAACTTAAATTTCTAATAAACGGAAGAAGACACCCCTTTAATGTTGTGGATCCATGTTCGTCTGAGAAACAGATTGAAATAGGCTGGGATGTCGATGACTTGGAATTCAACAATCGAATTTATAGGGCCAGCCCTTATTGCAAGATTTATAGAACCCATTACTTCTCGACGGGTGTTGTCATAGGCACGCACGGTAGCATAGGTTAGATCAAGGTTGCACACTTTCAGTCCCAAATAGTTGAGGGTTCTTAATGGGAAAACGTTCAGAGCTGATCCGTTGTCGACAAGTGAGAGGGGAACAGTTTTCCCCATGACTTCGACCGAGATATTTAGATCATGGTTATGGTTGGGACCATTCTTAGGGATTTCCTCTTCAGAAAAAGAGAGCATTCTAGTAGAGGTCAAGGATCCAACTAGGTTCACTGCTTCTTCTGGTGTGGTTGAGGGAGGAACTGTGGGTCCTGTGAGTAGCTTGATTAAGGCATTTTAGTGCAGTTGGGAAGAGATGAAAAGTCCCCATAAAGTGATGTTGGCTTGAGTTTTCTTAAGTTGATCAAGGACTTTACTTTCTTCAAGGGTCATTTCTGGCCTAGGGAGATTCTCAACACCGTTCCCTTTTCGCTTGCTGATGGTTGTAAGCCCGAGTTCATGCAATGTCTCCATGACCTAGTCATTTGGTTCACGGAAGAAGGGAAAAATAGAAATCCTATTTCTTAATCGATGTCAGGTTGCTCAGTTACCTGGTTGATCTCTCCTAGCATCTTCTCGAATGATATCATTCCACATAGGTTGGCTATCAGACTAGTCTTTCTAGAATCTGTCTCTTCTTCTGAGTCTTCGAAATTATCCCCCCATTCGGTGGCAACGATATTATCTTTCCAAGAAAAGTAAATACATTTACAACTTCTATGGACTCTTCGTATAATTCCTTTGATTCGGTAGGGAAATGCAAGATTGAGGGAACAAGGTACCCTTGTAATTTCAAAGCGTCGAGCGGCTCGAACATGCTATAAATATCACGAGTCTGTTGAAAGAAATATTCCATGATCTGGACTAAGTCATCTAGACTGACTTCGTCGACTAGCAATACCCAGTTGTCTGACTCTCGGGTCCATTTTCGAGCTTCTAAGAATAACCCACTGAATCTCTAACAGTCGATGGTCATCCGGGAGGGCAATTTCAGCCCGAACTCTAGGAGTTAGTTCAACACTTTTGATAATTCCATATCTTTACCTCCAGAATGAGTACGAACAACGATGAAGGCTCTAGTGAGGAGTGATAATATTTGATTGGCAAGGTTGGTAGGGTGTAAGAGGAAATATGGGCATGTTTGGAGAGGTTTAGGAGAGTATATGGTTACGACTGGTGATTTAATTGGTATGATTTGGGTAGATGGGTCGAGTTCTGAGTCTTCTTCTAGGAAGATGGCGTTTCTATGACTTGGGAGTGGATTATGGGTAGTGTTTGGTTTAGGATTAGCTGGTGGGGTGATGTTACCCCGGTCAATCAAGCTTTAGATTATGTTTCGGAGATGGAAACATTGGTCGGTAGTATGGCCAGCAGTTTGGTGATAGTCACAATGGGCATCAGGTTTGAAATTTTTTGGAAGCGAGTTTGGTAACAGACAAGGGTCCAAGGGTTTAATCAGGTTTCGGTTCAAGAGAGCCTGGTAGACTTTGGAGAGAGGAGCTTGGAGCTTGGTATATTCTTTTTGGATTGGGTTTGGGCAATTTTTTGGTGTCCATGAAGCGGCAGGCTAGGAGATATTGTTGATAGTAGAGATTACGGTACTAGCAGGCTTTTCAAACTTTATAGGAGCAAACTTTCTAGAGATTTTCTTCGGTTCAACTTCTGTCTTGGCAAGACCTTCTTTGATTTCTGCTCCTGCTTCTCGGAGGGCTCGAAAGTGAGGGTAATATTGTCCTCCCATTATTGCTTGGACATGGGGTAGAAAGTTTTTCTTCACAATGCTGACCTGTTCTTCTTCAGAAGGCCGATTGGTCATGGTAGCTGCTTTTTCACTCCATCTTGCTATAAAGTTGCTGACTAATTCCCTAGGATTCTATTTGAGTAGCTCTAAGTCACGACGAGTAACTTATATCTCCTCGCTGTACTTGTACTGCGACATAAACTCACGGGCAATGTCTTCCCAACTATGGATTCTGGATTCTTCAAGGGATAGGATCTAGTGGAGGGTGATATCCTTCAAAGTCTACCCAAACATTTGAGCTATTATTTCTTCGAAAGCCCCTAGGAGAATCATGGCTCAGTGATAGCTACAGAGATGAACAATCGGGGGTCCACTACCTCCAAACTTCTCAATATTGGGCATCTTGATTTTTTTAGTAACATGGCCTTAGGATAGGGAGACATGTGAGTATAGTCAATGTAGTTCCCAGAGATTCGGACCTGGTCAAATTTCTTGGTTAGCATATTGAGGTCTTCCTTGACCTTGTTCAGTTCGTCCTCTTTCGGATCAACAGTTACGGGTAAATTAGCCCCGATTTGAGCATGGTTTGGTATAGGAAGCTGGGCTGGTAGCGACCCATTAGCAGGAGGAGCTCGTGAAGCATTATGGTATTCTTCAGGAACCCAAATAGGCTTAGATGCAGGCAGACCCATGGCGTGAGGTAAAATAACCTCAGGATCCTCGGGGATAGGGACCCAATTTCTTTGCATCTCATGAACTTCGGTTTGAAGATTGTCAATTTGGGAAGTGAGCTGAGCCATGATCGTCAATATATCTGGCTGTGCTTTCGGCACTTGATCTGTATTCTCCATGAAAGGTGGGTGAGTCACAGACTCGAGGGAAGTAAAGGGACTTATAGAACTTCGGGGTGGTTCGACTGAAGACCAAAGCCAATAGGGAGCCATGGGTATGTGATGGACCTGAGAAGTAAAAAAATTTGGAATTTATTTTCGGGAAAGAAAAAGGGAAACTTTTATTTTTAGAAAAGGAGGAATTTGTTTTTTGTTTTTTTGGAAAACATGATAATGGAAATGTTTTTGGTGTTTTTGATAAAAGAGGAAAAGCATTTTTCGATAATTTTTGGGGAAAAAAAGGGAAAGAGACTAGAGACGGGTCTTAACATGGTTATTATGTTTATTAGGTTCCCACTTATATGAAGTTCTTCTAAATGCAAAATGAAATACCGAACGGGACCTGAGCATGGAAAAATTATGTTTGTAATATATGTAAAGCTATGGTTGAACTAATAACTAGGCTCACGGACAGGGTCCCGCTTTAAAAATGCACGAAAATTTGGGGGGCAGGCTGACCCAAAATTTCGGCAGAGTTTCGGGTCGAAACTGACAATCAAACATGTGTGTCCTAGGCTTGACACGTATATGTGGGTATGAAGTTGGTTGGGTGAATTAAAAAGGGTTCCCCCTTTGGCCTGATTTCCACGATATACGTCTTGATTTTGCGGGCAATCGGTACGTGTGGACAAGCCATTTGATATACTTGAGTGTACATGAATTTCCTCACTACATACCTCATGGGGACGGCACGTGTGAGAGCGAATTCGATAGACTCGACGTACGTGAACGAGTTCCCTACGATATACCTCCCATTATGACTTCGGTCAAGCAGTATGATGCAAGGGAACCGTTCGATATACGTCGAAGGTACTTGTCCAATTGGAGGTGAGACTCATATCGCTTAGGCTAAGTGCACCCTACCGGACTAGTGCCCATCACGAAGTGACTCTCCACTTACAAGACAAAATTTGGTCAATAACAATTCTCTTTGGTGATGTCGTGTGAATTATGCATGATTATCTTATTAGTATCTTATGGTGAGAGTATCTTTCTTGATCATGCCAAACAGGGAGCAAAGTGCAAGTACCAAAAGTATACCAAGCATGGATAAGTGATGTGCCCAATATGTGGATATATGTGATCCGAGATGCATGTGGTGTGAAGTGTACATGGAGAATATTCTACAAGTGTGTGAATAGTAGCATAAGCATGAGGTACATATGAATAATAAAGGGGGACATGAAAATAGGGGAATATACAAGAAAATAAAACACCCATGTGAGTAGAGTCTAGCCCTCTTAAACATAATCCCTAGCGGAGTCGCCACCCTGGCCATCCCGGTCGGCGCGACGTTCGTTCAGAGGGGAAGGGAAGAAAGAGGATCCCCCCGGGGAAGAAACTGCATCGCGGTCTCGCATCCTTCTCTTTTAGAAGGGGGATTCGACCATCGTTGGTGTGGGGTGTATGTAAAGAGAAAGAGTCGCCTGCCTATTTTGCTCAAAACAGCCAAAAGAATATGTTGCCACCACAAGAGAGCGGCATTAAGGACAAAACTGATGCGTGCGAAACAAATAGATCGGAGGTTCGGGGGCTAAGTTATGGAATGGGAAGGTGTTAGGAACCTATCCCACCCTTTCGGTCTCTCATGGGCAAATGTTAATATTTTCCTTTATCCCCGTGAAGTGTATGCATTTTTTTATATAATGGAGATTGGAATCGTTCGACCCATACCATGGAAAAGATAGGGTGAGGCCATCCATAGGAATATTCCCAAAATAATAATTTTCGAGGGAGCTCCCGGTGGTATCTAGATCGGTACCCGGAGTGTGACCTAGGTTTGCCGTAGAAGGGGGAAGTGCTAGGAGTCTAAGGAGAGACTTAGGGGGTCCTAGAATGTGGTGTCTACAACTATAAAAGAAATTTGTTCAAATTTTTTTGAAGTGTTTGTATGAAAGTGTAGTTGGTATTTTTCAACCACACTAAAGTGAGCGATGATGAAAAAATCTGAAATTTTTGTTATGAATTTTGTTGGAATGTCATCTCCACTTTTGGATGATATATACATTGAAATTTTGTGAATTTTGGCATGTATGTAATATGTTAAGATTATGAATATTAGGCTTTGAAATTTTTGAAAAATGAGTTGTATATCTTTTATTATGGTTTTTAAAAATGTGATGCGCAATGCTAAATTTTTTGGCTAGCTTGTAGAAGTTTTTCCCTTTAAACAAATATTTTGGACAACAACTTTTTCTTAGAAAAATGTACCATGTCATGTTTCTAACGAAGTCAAAATATTTTGAAACCTTTATACATTTCTTATTAAAGTATTTATGCACTACTTAGAAAAATTTGAACTCAAATTTATGGAACATGAATTTATAAAATTTGTATAGCATAATATGTATTTTCTGCAATTATTTGTGTAACCTGTGGAAATTATATATAATACTTTGCACCTCATGCGAATGATATAATCATGATGAGATGAGAACTCATACGTCGGACATCATATTGAGTAAATAGATACCGTATGTCAAAATTATAATAATCGAAGGATTTTATCATAATTGAGATTGGTGAAAATATAATTTTACTTTGGTAAATATATTCTAATAGAATGATTTGGAATAGAGGTTTAAACTCTAATAAGAAATATTATCTTGTACATTGTGAAAAATATAATATATGAAAAATTGCATGTTTCATTTCTTTAAGAAATAGACTGTGTAATCTATATGTGACTTTCAGACCCTTGAAAATCTAAACTTATAACTAAAATGAATGAACATGTATTTTTTTTTCCAGGAAATACCTAAAAGAATTAAACATGTATTAATTTAAGAAATAAGATTAACCCTTATTTAATATGAAACTCTATTGGAAGATATAGTGGGGGACATTATATGCAGCTTCTCAATGATATAAGTAGAGAATAGTGGGGGGCACTCAAGCGAGTACCTCTTAACTATAATTGAAGTATATTTAATAAAATCTAAAACTTTGGTGTTCAAGAGAAATCTTCATTTTTTGAGTTGTCAGTTAAAAATAAAAGCTTGCTTATGTTGTTGAAAAGGATTCCAAAAATCCTTAGAGAAGTCATGTCATAAATGTTTGGTTAAATCCCCTGGAATGAACTAGAAATTAGTTTATAATTGACATATCTTATAACTTTAAGATAATAAGGAGTATAGATCTATTTTGAAGGAATATTGAGATCATTATCATTTATGAATATAAGCTTTGATTTATCTACAGTAATATAACTGAGTTATACATGATGCATATTAAATTATTCTCATGAAAATGAAGTAGCTTCATTTAATTTGATTGTCATTGATATTATACATGACATTGAGTTAAAATTAAATGTATATAATATCATTTTTGAATTGTGACCTATGTAAGGCGACTTATTTGGACCAACTTGAAGTCGTAGAATTTATGAATATGGAAGGCACCTACAAATGGAATGATATTTTGATAACTGTAAATCATCAAATGAGGTTGAATTGAGAATAATATAAATCGTGTTTATCACTAAGCATATTGAAATTTTGAATGCATTATAATTTATAATGCAATAATGATTACCAGATATTTGGTTATGATATTTTGTTGTCAAGAAAACCAAATTTATGCTAAGTCAAACTGTTGGCATAATAAATTTCGATGAAACAAGAATATTGCTTGTTAATATTACAAGGCCAAATATGGATCATTAATACATTGAGTACCTTGAAATAAAATAATATCTATTTAATAGATATATACTTATTGTGAAATATCTTATACTCCACATGACTCAACAACGAATTGTTCAAGAACAATATATACAGTGTTAACAAAGATGAATATATGAACATCTTAAGTAGTATTAACCGAGCTACTAAATGTAGTTGACTTGGAATTATTTATTTTGTGGGAGTACTATGAAGGTTTATAATTGAAAAAGTGCATTCTTATGATATTTAGAAAGATTATGTGTTTTTTATAATCACAAACCTAGATTTGATTTTGAATCAATTAATGGATATTTGTCTAACAAATATTATGATGCTATTGTTTGGAACTCCAAGAAATGTTAATTATTCATATAATTAATGATTGAGTTTATGGTGATACCATTAGCTATGGCTAGTGAATAAATAAAAAGTTAAAAGACCTATTGTAAGATACCCTTTATGGAAGAAATTGATACTGATCATTTATCCACAATACTAGAACCATAGGTATTGTAAAATTTTAGAACAGCCATTATAATAGCATGAACGACAAATATTCCGTGAGAAAAACATAGTTTGGGAATTTAAAACTAATTACTTATGAGTGTGGATTGTGTTCGAACTGATGAGAACATAACCTGACATATCCATTGATGAAAGGATTAGTGTAGAAGAGGGTGTTTAACACATAGAAAGGGATGGGACTAATGCCCGTTGATATTGAATCAGTTGTAGTGGTAACCCAACCTATAGACTAGAGATCCCAAGAAATAAGTTCAAATGGTAATAAGAAGTCACAAGTGATATGCTTTGAATCATTCTAATTAATTGTGTACGGGGATTTACTCTGAGTTCATCCCTATGCAGCATGATATCCTGATGTGAGTTAAGGTTAAGTTATTTGTAACTTTTAATGAAGATCTATAGATATATTTTAAGTGGGGTACCTAGATATGGGAGTCTCCTTGATAGACTCACCTATGTGAATGTGGAGGTGTGGCCTTTTCATATGGCAATTTTGGGAAAATTTCCTAGAGCGTTCAAAAAATGGGATAGAAGAACATGATTGTAATGTGATGGCTTAAGGACTACACCTAAGTAGGATTGTGTGTGGGATGTTGTTAGAGATAGAGTTCAAAACTACGAGTTACTCTAGTATAATTTGAATCATTTTTACTACGTAAAGGTTCAAATCGAAAGATACATTTGCTTATACACAATTTTATGACTTATTGCTCGATAAAAATATTTTTTAAAATATACAAGTGGGGGTGTGGACATCCCGATATCCTCCTTCTCTCTCCTCCCAAAGGGGTGCGGGAAAAGAGGGATGAAGGTCTCACGCCCCCTGATCTAGGAACTCTTCAGCCGTCAGCAGTGTGGGGTAAATGTAAGGAGATGGAGTCGCCAGCCTATTTTTCACAAAATAGGCAAAAGAACATGTCACCGCCTCAAGACAATGGCATAAAAGACAAACTGATGCTTACGAAACCAATAATTCGAAGGTCCGGGGGATAAATTACGAAATGGAAAGGTGTTAGGAACCCATCTTGCCCGTTCGGTCTCTCATGGGCTTGGGTTATTTTTTTCCTTTATTGAAGTGTGTGCATGTATATATAAATGGATATCGGAATTGCCCAACTCTCATCATGGAAAAAATTGAGTGAGGTCATCCATAGGAATGATCTTAAAATAATATTTACAAAATATGATGTATGCGTTTATCATGATATTGATCGTTATAATGAAATGAGAAATATATGTTTAATAAAATTCTTCTAAGGATCACAAACATAATATGTATTAAAATAATGCAAGAATATGATAAATGCAAAAATGGGGAATTTGGAAATTTAGAAAATTGGAAAATTGAAGAATTGGAAAATTGGACTCGAGTCACGGGTTTTAATCCGAAACGCCTACGTAGCCTATAAAGGCATCAAAGTCCATGTTGTTTGCATGCTGCATAAGGGTGGGGTTCATCCCATAGATTCGAAAGGGATTTTATTATATGTGTGTGTGTCTAGAAAATGTGTTTTAGTTTCGAAAATTTGTGATGGATAATCCCGTTGAAATTTATAGGTATAACCTTCCTTTTGTTTTTTTGAATTTTTTATGGAAAATAAGTATGTGAAATATAACTAATAAAAAGGTGAGATGTTAATGTGTATGAACTAAATAATGAATTTAATCTAATTCATGCGAAAACAAGACATTTAAAGAGAGAGAGAAGGATTTTGGACCTTCTTTGAAGAATTGAAGCCTGATATTAATCTTGGATGAATTCACTTGATTGTTGAGATGATGTTGGATGAGAGAGACTGATATTTTACCAAATTGTTTATAAAAAGGATGGGAATGTAAAATGGAAATAAATTTCACATAAGGAAACTTCACCAATTGCAAGAGAATGTTGCTGAGATCATTGATGCTGATGGATCTGAGGTGTGATTTGGGAGTGATATCATGCACTCTATTTATAGGGTTAGAGGAATACCGATTGGCATAGACCTAGCTCTGCTAATTGAAAGGTAACCCTAGACACACTGCCGATAGGCAGGGAAATGGACTAGCCAATTGGCAGTCTCAGGCAGATTTTTCTAGAAAAATGATCGTAGAACGCAATCCATTGATCCAAAATACACATGGGGCATACCGTTAGAAAGGTAATTCAGAGAACTTTAAGATTCCTTACGACTCACCAGGTACGTGAGTTGATTTTGGGTCAAACGGGGATTAGAATCCCTCATCAATTCTTCGGTCGGGAGATCATTTGTCGAAAACGAATGGTTCGTCCGAACGGTAAGTCAAAATTGCGCACAGGGTGGAACTTGGAAAGGTTATGATAGGTACTTAGAAATTATAAAGAGTTTTGCTCGGTTTGTCAAGGTGACTTTGGTCAATCGAGTCCCAAAAGTGCCCGATGACCTCTCAGAGTAAAACAGGTCGTTCTTCCGTACCGTAAGGCTGATTCGCGCACGGGATAGACCATTGGAAAGGGTATTCAGTGACCGTAAAAGATTCATTCAGTCTTATTTGAGCTGAAGCGTTGATCTTGGTCAAATGGATCCCGGGAGTGCCCGATGGTCTTTAGATTAATTTTAAAGGGAAAACGGATCATTTGTCCGAATGGTTATGCCGTTTCGTGCATGGGGTAAACCATTATAAAGTGGTTTCAGTGCCCTTTGAAGATTTAAAAAGGTTTTTCTTTGATGATGAATTTGATTGGGGTAAAATTAGGGATTGGGAGCTCCTAGTGGCCTCCAATTCGATTTTCCTTAGTAAAATGGTCCGTTCGTTCGAAATGTTATGACGATTCATGCACGGGATGGACCATTGGAAATGAGATTCAGAGCCCTTTGAACATTTCATGAGATTTTTCTTTATCGATGAAGTTGACCAGAGTCAAACGGGGCTCGGGAGTGCCTGATGGCCTCTAGATCGGTACTCAAAGTATGACCTAGGGTTTATAATTAAATGGGGAGGTTCTAGGGACCTAAGTAGAGACTTAGGGGGTCTTTTAATGTGGTGTGTATATATACCCTCGACGGGTGAGCTCAAAATGAGTGAAAATCATCGAATAGACACCACGTGATGTTTTGAAAAGAGGTCGATTCTGCGGACCTAAAGGGACACAGATAGCCATTTCAGAGGGTGGAGGTCGATTATAAGGACCTATGGAAATGTTGAGGATGACCAATTCTGTGGGGTGATGTCAATTCTGAGGATCTAGGGTAGAGAGCGACCAATTCTGTGGGCCGAGGTTAATTTTGAGGACCGAAGGTAGGGAGCAATCGATTCTGTAGGCTGAGGTCAATTATGAGGATCTTATGTTGAAACGACTAATTCTGTGGGCCGAGGTCAATTTTTAGGACCTTGAGTAGGGGTGATCGATTCTACAAGTCGAAGCCAATTCTGAGGGCTTAAGTATAAGTGACAAATTCTGAGGTCTTAAGTGGGGGTGACCAATTTTGCGGGTCGAAGCCAATTGTGAGGGCTTAAGTTAAGGTGACCAATTCTAAGAGTCGAAATCAATTCTAATGGCTTAATTATAGGTGACCAATTCTACCAGTCGAAGCCAATTCTGAGGGCTTAAGTAGATGTGACCAATCTTGAGGGTCAAAGCCAATTCTGAAGGCTTAAGTATAGGTGACCAATTCTATGGGTTGAATCCAATTCTGAGGGCTGAAGTAGATGTGACTAATTCTGTAGGTCGAAGCCAATTATGAGGGCTTTAGTAGGAGCGACCAATTCTGAGAGTCGAAGACAATTATGAGGTCTTAAGTAGAGATGACCAATTCTAAGGGATTAAGTAGAGGTGAACAATTCGGTGGGTCTAAGACAATTATGAGGGCTTATGTAGAAGTGACCAATTCTGAGGGATTAATTTGTATTTTTCTTTTGAAGATTCCACTGGGGAAAAATATTAATCCAAGGGTAGGATGTTTTCTTGTTGGGGATTTTCTTCAATTTTTGCGATGTCCTTTGGAGACTTTGCTAGGGAGATATCCAATTGATTTTGGAAATTCCATTGGGGAAGTGATTGTGGTAAAAAAATGTTTTTCTTGGTGTAAAAGGTTCTAAAATTCATTTGGTAAATTTATAAATTTTGTGGGGATTTTTTGGTATTTTCCAGCATTTTTTGGGAGTTTTTATACAAAACTTCAGGGAGGTGCCAAGCGGTAGGGTGCAAGAGGTGCCAAACGGCAGTGGCACAGTCTTTTGGACAACCTCAGGCAGGTGAAGGGCCCCACGAGCAATCGAGTAAATTCTTCTTTCCTTTTGAGACCACTTTTCTTCGATGATCTTTTTTCATATATTGATTTTCTGCTAAGAATTTTTCAGGTGACCTTTTATCCCTGGGGATGACCATCCAGCACACGGGGTGACTAGGGGGAATGCGCAGTTGCGTCATCTACTGGTGCATGAGTTAAGCTACTCCTAGTATCTAGGGGAATGAGTAGTCCAAAAGGTGGTGGAGGAAGAGGTGATGGTTCCATCTGCAAGGCCCCCGATGTATATGAGGTGAGAGTGGGAGATGTGAGAGGATGCGAGGGTGGCGGGGACGATCGACAAGCATTATTCATCATTTACCGCTACGGTGGATACTTGTGATTACTTGGATTTAATGTCGAGCTTGATGATGCCTCCCAGTATAAATGATGTTATGCCTCTCCCCCTCGTGGGCTTAAGTCGGCCAGTGGGGGTTTCCCACAGTGCAGGTGGTGCATCGACATCGGCAGCGACGATGACCCAGAGGTTCCGTTAACATTCGATGATCTGACAGAGGGTCTGCGTGTATACTGCATCATCCCAATGTGATGAACCCGAAGGAGCTGGGGATGATAGAGGAGATTCTTCAGCCGACGATATACCTTTAATCTCTTTGTCTTTTGATTTTCTTATTTCTTTCTCTGCCTCAGACTGACTGATTTGCTCTTTTCTATTTTTCTTGCAGCACATTCGGGGGTGTCAATCGCTTGGCTGAGAGATATTCAGGATTAGATGGCTTCTGTGACTGCTCATGTTCGGGAGTCGATCCCAGTTCCTTCTTTCCTTGTGCCATCTACCTCGTCTGGGGAGAGGCCTGGTTCAGGGAGTGGAGACTCACCATTTCGTGCCGGGGAAAGCGCTTACTCCACAAGGATGGAGATTCTTAGAGAGAGAGAGAGAGAGAGAGAAATAGAAGAGAGATAAAACTAAAGTGAGAGAGAGAGAATGTATGTTAAGGTGAGGGAGAGAGTATTTTGGGGGATTCTGAGTCCCGCTGTTTCCGTGTTTTCCTACAAGAAAAAATGCAATAAAGCAATATATATGAAACAAAATGGGATTTTGTTAATTTTTTTGATTTAGTGACTTAATGCATATGCAATTTTTACTTTATTGTCGAGACTGTAAAAAGGATTTAAAATAATATGAGAGAAAATTTATTTTAAAATAGGATGAGTAAAAATAGATGGAGAAGGAGATTCTGAATTCCTTAGAATAAAAATTAGTTTTATTGATTTTTTTGATTTTGAACAAGACTCATAAAAATATTCCTTCAAAATATTCCTTAATTTCCGAAGGCTATCTTGGCCCCCCTAAAAAAATGTGAGCTTTTCTGCAAGAGTCTTATCACGTACCCTAAAATACTCAATAAAAACACTCTCATCATTAACTACAACACATTATTTCAACCAAGCTTTCAACTTCAAGTTTTTCCTTTTTTAATTTCATCATTTTCATATACAAATCATGGAAGATAACTTGGAGTTCTCTCTCCTCCTCCTCCTCCTCCTCCTCCTCCTCTTCTTTTTCATCTTCTCCACTCTCTTCACCATCACTCACTTAGAAATTACAAATAATGGCTTCAAAAGTGTCATGCTTAGAATTATCTTCATGGGAAGATTTTTCATCAGTACTCACATGATTAGCTATGAATGCGGTGTAATTGTGCTCAATGAAGGAATCGAGTTGCTATTCTAGATCACTACCACTAAAGGTGGCATTGTGTACCTTCGGTCTCTTGCCCTCCTTCCTTAGTTTAGTTGGGCAATCAAATTCCCTATGGATATAACCCTCACACATAAAGCATTTATCTGACTCATCCCTTTTAAAATTATAATTAAGATTTTTTAGGGAATTAATCAGACTTATTATGCTTAATTTTATTAAACTTCTTTACATCTTTTGATTCTTTTTCAAACTTGAGAAATTTTTGAACTTCTTTGCAAATTTGTCCATATCATCAGAATCGATGTCGGATTCATCATTCAAAACTCGTGTTTCCTACTTCTGGGATCACAAGGACGGAGTCCACTGTGTAGAAATAGCAAACACGCAATCCATCATATAAAATGTACTCAACAAAGATAATAATGAGTAAACATTGATGCCAAATGAGATATCAAGTCATATAAAGATTCAAACTTGGATCTCAAAGAATTTGGTTGAACTAGGGTTTAGAGGCTTTTGGATTCTGATTAGAATGTGATTTTTGTCAAAATTCTCAAATTAAAAACTTCCTAACAAGCCTATTTTTAGAAAATATGATTTTTGAGAAGGTAGAATCTCGTTCGAACAAAATAGCATATCTCGTTTAAATGAAAAACCAAACTCGTTTGAAAAAATACTCATCCCGTTTGAGCTAAATCATTCAAACGACTTTATAGTCTTTGCTCGGATGAGATGTAGTTGTTCATTCAAATAAGCTTCAAACAATATTTGTTCTGCTAACGGATAAATCATATTCGATATTCGTTTGAAGGTCATTTGAATGAACAACAACATCTCATTGATATGATAACTATAAACTCATTCGAATAACTTCGTTCAAAAATAAAAAATTTCTTGTAAAAAATCGTTTATGAAAAATAGACTCAGACATATAAAACAAAAACCCACTTATATCCAGGAATCAAACTAAAATGCATACATACCTTTTTAATATTCCTCAAATGTTGAAGAAGAAATGTGGAACTAAACATGACACAATGATGTATTCTTTAAAACTTTGCCGCTACGTCTTCAATCAAACATGTCATAGACTTGAAAGATTATCATAATCAATTCCTAACCTATGACTCGACGGTTTTGTCAAAAACACGAAATAAGCCAAAATACCTACCACTTAACTCTATCAAAAATTTTTCCTTACAATATCAATGATGGGGCGTGTGCTAATGTGTGTCATATAGAGAATGTGGAGGGCTTAGTTGAGGAGTTATGTAGACACCACATTCTAGGACCCCCTAAGTCTCTCCTTAGGTCTCTATCACCTACCCAATTTGTTATAAAACCTAGGTCATACTCCTAGTGCCAATCTTGAGGCCATCAGGCGCTCCCGATCCCCATTCGACTCCAGTCAACTCTATAGTCAGAGAAAAAGCTCAATGAATATTTGAGGGGCTTTAAATTCCATTTTCAACGGTCCACCCCATGCACGAATCGGCTTAATAGTTCGGACGAACGAACCATTTTACTACCAAAAATTGATCTAGAGACCATCGGATGCTCCCGGGCCCCGATTTGACCCCAATGAACTTCATCATCAGAGCAAATCTGAATGAATCCTCAAAGGGCACTAAAATACCTTTCCAACGGTCTGCCCCATGTGCAAAATGACATAACCGTTCGGACGAATGATACGTTTCCCCCTAAAAATTGATCCAGAGTCCACCGGGAGTTCCCCGGCTCCATTTGACCAAGGTAAGCTCTTTATCTTGAACTAGACTGAATGAATCTTTAAAGGACACTAAATACCGTTTTTAACGATCTACCCGGTGTGTGAATCAGCCTTACGGTACGATCAAATGACCCGCTTTACTCTGAAAGGTCACCGAAGCTTTCGAGCCCTGGTTGACCAAAGTTAACTCTCTGAACTGAGGGAATCTCTTTGTAATGTCAAATTACCTTGCTTAAAAGTCCCAACAGTTTGCCCCATGTGCAATTTTGACTTAAGGTTTAGATGAACAAACCATTACCATCCGACGATCTTCTATCCAAAGGATCGATGGGCATTTTTGATTCCCGTTCGACCCAAAGTCAACTCTCGAACCCGGGAGCATCCCTAAGGACTCTTGAAGTTCTCTGAATTACCTTTCTAATGGTATGACCCATGCATAATTTGGATTTACGGATTGCATTCTACGACCATTGTTTTGAAAAAATTTGCACGAGATTATCGATTGGCAGGTCCATTTCCCAGCCTCTTGGCAGTGTATCTAGGGTTACCTGCCGATTGGCAGGGCTAGGGCTAGGGCTATTCCTATCGCCCCCCCACCACTCTATAAATAGAGGGAATGAGATCACTCTCAAGGCAAACCTCAAATCCATCAATATCAATGATCTTAGCAACATTCTCTTGGAATCAGCGAAGTTTCCTTGTGTGAAATTCCTTTTCATATTTCATTACCATCATTTTCATACCCAATTTAGAAAAATCTCACCCTCCCTCAGCCAACATTCATCTCAACATTCAAGGGATCTCATCAAGGATAAATATCAAGCCTTAATTCTCCCAAAGAAGGTCTAAAAATCCTTCTCTCTTTAAATTCTTTATTTTCGCATTAGTTACATAAATTCTTAAATCTATCTTTTACTTTAGCTCATACGCATTATTATCTCATCCTTTATTAGTTATATTGCGCTTACTTTATTTTCTATAAAAAACCCAAAATAAAGAAAAAGAGGGTTACATCTAAAAATTCCAATGGGATCATCCGCCACGATTTTTCAAAACTAAAAATACATTTTCTACACACACCATACAATAAATATCCGTTTGAATCTATGGGATAAATTCCACCGTTATGTCGTATGCGAACTACGTGAACTTTGATGCCTTTATAGACTACGTAGGCATTTCAGGTTAAAACCCGAGACTCGAGTCCAATTTTTCAGTTTCTCAATTTTCCCATTTTTCGCATTTGCATCCTTTCCATCTATACATTATTTTAATATATATCATATTTGTGATCCACATTGGCATTTTATCTAATGTATATTATCGTTTCATCATAACGATCAATATCTCGATAAACGCATACATCGGATTTTCTAGATATAATTTAGGGAACATTCCTTTAGATGACCTCACTCTATCTTTTCAATGATATGAGTTGGGCGATTTCGATCGCATTTATATACACACACACACACACATGCACACTTCAAGGAAAAATTAAGAAAAATAGTAACATAAGCCCATAAGAGACCGAAAGGATGGGATGGGTGCCTAACACCTTCCCATTTCGTAACTTAGCCCCGGAACCTCTGAACTATTGTTTTCATAAGCATCAATTTGTGTTTGATGCCACTCTCTTGAGGTGGAGACGTGTTCTTTTGCCTGTTTTGTGAAAAATAGGTTGGAGACTCCATCTTTTAACATCACCCCATATTGATGATGGTCAAAGCACTCCTAGAGGAAGAGGGTGCTAGACCTTCTCCCCCCCAGGGGAAAGGGAGACATAGGTATGGCCAAAGTGGCGACTCCGCTGGGGAGTTCTTAAAAGGGATAGACTCTGTTTTCATGGGCGTTATTATTTTCTGCTTGTGTACGTATGCACCTACCCGTATGTTCCTTTTTCTCCTCTATTATTTATTATACATATCTACTTCATGCTTATATCTCTACTCACTCACACACTCTTAGATACTCTCCATGTACACTTCACACTACTTATACACTTATCAAACTTGTATATATCCATTCTCACTCATATTTGTCACACATTACATGTAGTTGATCCGTGTTTAGGTTCACTACCACACACTCACTTATAGATATTCACACATCACTCACTCTCACATATCCATGCTTAGTATAATATTCATGCTCCGTGCTAGATTTACTTTTTATACTTGTACATTCTTCCCTGTTAGTATTGTGCTCATTATGTTAACTAAAATATTCTCTCCATAATAGACTAATAAATAATCATGCATTTTCCACACTATATCACCAAAGAGCATGGCTGTTGACCAAATTTTATCCCGTAACTGTGGGGTCACTTTGTAATGGGCGCTAGTTCGGCAAGTCATTGTTAGCCTAAGCAATATGACTCTCACCTTCCATTGACTAAGTACCTTAAACGTATAACGAACGGTTCCCCCCGCATCGTATCCATTGACCAAAGTCATGATGGGAGGTATATTGCAGGGAACTCGTTCACGTACATCGAGTATATTGAATTCATTTTCACACGTACTATCCCCACGAGGTATATAGTGAGGCAATTCACATACACTCGGGTATCTCAAATGGTTTGTCCACACGTATCGGTTGCCCTAAAAAATCAAGACGTATATCTTGGAAGTCATGCCAAAGGGGTGAACCCTTATAATTAACCCAACAAATGCATACCCCATATAGGCGTGAAACCTACGGCACTCATATTTAGTTTTTTGATTACTACTCGAAATCCTATCAAAATTATGGGTCGGAATGCCGCCCTAATTTTTGCACGATTTTGTCTTTTTTTAAAATGGGACCCTACTCACGAGCCTGGCAAAAAGTCCAACCATGTTTTACATATTTTGTAAACCCAATATTCCGAGGCTTAGGTCCCGCCCAACATTTCTTTTGGCATTTAGGTAAACCTAATACAAATGAGAACATGGTAATTATAATAATAATTATAATCATGCTGAGACCCTTTTCTCGTTTTTCCTCTATCTTTACCAAAAGTTTCAAAAACATTTCCCCCCTCTTTTATCAATATACCAAAATCATTTTTCCTTCCTTTTATCAAAAACACTTTTCCTCCTCTTTACCTTAGATAATATTGTCCTCCCCTTTTCTAAAAATGTCAAAAAAGTTTTCCTCTTATGATAAAAGACTTTCCTTCTTCTCTTTCAAAAATAAATTCAAATCATTTCTCCTTCTCAAGTCGATCACATACCCGACCCTTGGATTGGATCCCTAATGGCTTAGGTCTTCTATTGAACCGCCCCGAGGCTCTATCAGTTCCCTTGGTACTTCCTTCGAGTCCAAAATTCACCTCCACCCGCTTTCTATGGAGAAAGCCGACACTGCAATGAATGTACAGTCAGATTTGATGACAGTTCTGGCCCAAATTACTACCAATATTGACAACCTTCAAATCGAGGTTCACGAAATGAAATAAAATTTTATCCCTATTCCCTAAGAGGCCGAGGTCTTCTTCCCTCGATCTATGGGTTCGCTCGCACCTGAGCCTATTTGGGTCCTGAAAGAATATCAATATGCTCCACGTACCCCTCCTACCAATGGACCACTACGAGCTCAGGTACCTATGCTGAATCTGGCCCAGCCAGGGGCTAACCTACCCATGACTGTTGATCCGAAGGAATAAAAGTTGAACAAGGTCAAGGAACACCTTAAGATGTTGACCAAGAAGTTTGACCAAGTTTGAATCTCTGGCAATTACATGGATTACACCCATATGTCTCCCTACCTAAAGCAAAGCTACCAGAAAAATTCAAGATGACTAACATTGAGAAGTTCGGGGATAGTGGACCCCCATTGGTTCATCTCTAAAGTTACCACCGATCCATGACTCTCCTAGGTGCCTTTGAGGAAATAATGGCCCAGATGTTCCAACATACTTTGAAGGACAACACTTTTCACTGATTTTTATCTCTCGAGGAGTCCAGGGATCGTAGTTGGGAGGATGTTGCCCGTGAATTCATGTCACATTAAAAGTATAACAAAGAGTTGGAGATTACCCGCCATGATTTAGAACTTCTCAAATAGAATCCTGAGGAATCTGCCAGTGATTTCATAACAAGATAGAGAGAGAAAGCGGCCACCAGGACCAAACGCCCTTTCAAAGAGGAAAAGGTCAGTATTATGAAGAAGAACTTCTTACCCCATGTACCGAGTGATGATGGAAGGACAATACTACCCCTATTTTTAAGCCCTTTGGGAAGTAGGAGTAGAGATTGAAGAAAGTTTTGCCAATACAGAAGTTGATCCGAATAAATTATTCAGATAGTTCACTACCAGAAAGTACGAGAAGAATTCCAATATTGCAGTTTCAACCATCAATAATATCTCTCAGCCTGCCACTTCATGGGCACCAAAAGGCCATCTTAACCCATTCAAAAAGGAATACACCTAGCTTCACGCTCCCGTCTCCAAAGTCTACCAATCCATTTTGAACGAAATCTTATCAAGCCATTGGACCCTCATCCATTGCCAAACCCGCTTCCCAAAAATTTCACACCTGAGGCCCATTGCGATTTTCACAAAAATGCCGATTGTACTACTGATCAATGATTCCTTCTTCGAAATGTAATCCAAGGTCTGATTAACCAGTGTATCATCACCCCACCATTCAATCCTAAACCAAACACTACCCATAATTCGCTCCCAAATTGTACAAATGCCATATTCCTGGAAGAAGACCCAGAATGTAACCCATTAACCCAGATTGTACCCAGTAAATCGCCCATCATACCCATATATTCCCCTAAACCCCTCAAAGTTTGTCCATATTTTCTCCTCTATCCTACCTCTTTTCCCGATCAGGCTCTGTCACTCTTTACTAGAGCATGCATTGCTGTTCGTACCCGTTCTAGAGGGAAAGACATGGAATTATCAGCAGTATTTAACCAGCTTTTAAAGTTCAGGTTGAAATTACACACGAAAATGACCATTGACCGCCAGAGATTCAATATATTATTCTTGGAAGCTCGAAAGTGGGCTCGAGAGTGAGATAGTTGGTTGGTACCTGTGACACCCCGCCTAATTAGATACCATGTGATAAGTCCTTTATAAAATTAAACCAGAATATCCGGTTGGTTCAGATTATGCATCACTATCAAAAATCATCAATTTTATTTAATTAAAACTAACCACCTAATATTTCAAAAGGTCGATGTCAAAATTTTATCTTGTTATTAACCATCATCATAAAAGGGAAATAATTAATCATCACCATCAATCACAATAGCATAAGGAAATAACTAACTGAATTTAAATAAAGATCTAGAGTAAACACTTCGAGTCAAAATCCCATACAATAATCCAGTAACATGAACTCAAAGTCTAATGATAGAATAAAACAACGCGTTAACCTCTGTGCGATAGCCAGTAGCTAGGTATGTCATACACAGAATATTCCAAGCAATAAGCATGCTCACAACTTATTTAACATAATAGGCATTCACGCAACCCACTTACCATAATACGTAAGTAATATTAACGTCTATAATCTCCATGATATCCATTTATATATAGCCTCTCTAGGACTTACATTCTCTCCTAGGTTTCCATAAAAGTTCAATACCTCGAGTGTACCTACACCCTGAATTCCCTAACATTTTGGATTTTAAGTCACCTGTTCCTCACGTAGGTTAATACACTCACTTGGATAAACCTACGATGATTTTTAACTCGATCGAACCCTAAAAACCCATTCTGTAATCTCGTTTGTTCGAATGAATTTATCACTTCGAACGAACTCAACATCTCGTTAGAAGCGTCGTTGGAATTCTTGTTGGAAGTATCGTTCGAACGAGATCGATTGAACGACCTGGGCATGTCTTCGAACAAGAATTCCGGGCTTGCCCCTGTTCTTCCAAAACTCATTTTTCCCATCTTTCCAACCTTCAAATTCATCAGAAACTCAACCAACTTCTAATTTAATGTTTCTAAAAAAATCCTTATTATAATAAGGCACTTTCTAACTCCAATTAAATGTCAAATCCTTATATAATCATAGGGAATCTAAGCTAGTTGTTAAATTATTCAAAATCCTTTAGAAACGAACTTACCATTAACAATTATTCAAACTCCCAATTAATTTAGTGGTTATAGCATCAAATACTCAGATTTATCACTTCTACAATAGGGTTATTCATCTACATGCAAACCTACCTTAAATTCTTAAAATTTATTGACAAATTATCCCAAATTTCATTAGGGCTAACATGAATTATATATGCTCATAAAATTGGCAAGATAAACACTTTCCTTTTTATGAATTTCTGAATCTCTGACTGCAACTGGTATAGGAACGATCCTCTTGACATGATCTATGCATTGGTGTGATTCTTGGTATGAAAACTTGAGCTCTTGGCTTAGGGCTCCAATGGAGTTCTTCTTCCTCTTTGGTTCTCTCTCTCTCTCTCTCTCTCTCTCTCTCTCGTAGGTTAAAACTGGCAGTAACCTGTAACCCACGTACAACCTTTATTTTAATTCCTAACTTTCGTCCATTTAAATTCCCAAAAATATGAAAAGACCTAAATACCCCTTCGGGGTGTCATTTTTTGCTAAAATGCTCTGAACCCCAAATAAAACACCCGAGTAATATTTTCTGACTATTTTGACCCTTCCGGACACACTGACGCACTCAAAATAGTCGTTCGAGTTATATAAAAATACTTTATCTTTTTAACCCCAAAATATATAATAGTTGAAGAAACGGGGGTGGCCCCTTATGTGTGTGTTTCAAATCAAACCAATTTTTACCAAAAATTATGCAACTTTTAATTTGCACCAAACCAAGTTGTGAAAACCAAATTCTTACTTTAAACCAATTTTATCTTGATTAATCCTAAACACGCATCTAGTGATTAAAGCAAGTAAAGTAAAGTAAAGAATAATCACAACGCCGGATGTACGAGGAAAAAATCCAAAACGGGAAAACAACCTCGGACGGCCCAAGCCAGACAATCACTATGAACAAAGGTTTTACAAATACAGATTAGCCTTACTCAATGACTCGATCCCCATGGGTCTTGACGATCCTTCTGATCTTCTACCATTCTTCAATAGTTCCCACGCAGAAATTCCATCTTCTACGATACCTGTCCACAACACACGCACCCACGTATGTCTCGGTGTCCACCGAATGGCTTTGATTCATCTACGATGTCGAACAAGAAGTCCTTCTCTTTTATTCACCGCAAAGCCATGATGTTCTATGGTAGAACAAACCTTCTTCGTGCAACAAGATCACGTAAACATAAAAGAATGAAAACATTAATCTTTTTAAACTCTAAGGATGTGTTTAAGCTTTTTAAACCTTAGAAAACATGTGCAAAACTCATACTGGATCGTATACTATTTTTTCAGAATGCACATAGATTTAATTCTGACAAAAACATGCTTTAAATAGGAATTAAGCACTGCCTCGAAAAATATGTCGTTCGAACGACATAGCCACATCGTTCGTGTGACATAAGCATCTCGTTTGAACGAGATTGCTTGTCGTTTGAACGAGCTCGCGTGTCAGTTTGACTTTTTAACTTTTTGTTAAAAACATCTCTTCCAAAAGAGATCCAAATTAGTCAAACTCTTTTTCGAGCTTATTAGAATAAAAACGTAGTGTAAACATTTAAAACACTTTTAAAAACATTTTAAAATATTTTCTTTATAAAAATTACATCCTTATCTTTTATAAAAATAATTCCGAGCACCATTAATTAAAAGCATTTATACCTGTGTGCTCTCGGAATGCAATTAACTTTGAAGACGAATAAACTTGCACCAATTAAACATCGACATGATTAATTCTTTGAATCTTTGCCTCAACGTCTTCAATATCTTCAATACGTCATACACCAAGTGGGATCATGAGAAAATAAATCTCCCTATGACATATTACAAACACAGTTTTGTTCACGGAATTAAGTCAAAACAATAAAGGGACTCAATTAGAAATTTATGTCCTTACAAATCTCCCCCTTTGACTATTACAGGACAAAACTAAACCAGTGAAATGCCTAAGCCGGGCCGTCAAGCCGTATGACGCCTAAATCCCATCCCATAAACCCAAAATAAAAAATACAGGATACGGACTAGTATATGTAGCACCGACAAGCATGAACTGTCTGAATGTGATGTAGACTTGAAATCTCGAATCGCTGACGCATACCTACACACATGAAAGAGCAAACAAATACCCAGTGAAGTATGGAGGAACAAATGAAACCAATATATATATCCAAAAGATACCAAACAACAATAGATACCAATATGAATAAACTCTGAAAAATCATTTGTTAAACAATTAGAGCAACAGAATGATTCCAAATTTAAACTACTAATTTGTAAAAAAAATCTGTAAAATACGAAATAAAAAACATGCTCAAATCCCGCCTACATCACATGCATCTATCCACCTTTTTGTCTCGAATTGACAATCCGGTAAAAAGACAAACCAATCAAAGTATCTAGCATGAGAATATACCAATTTTGAATCAATTTAAAATCGCTAGATAATCATGAAACAACCAGCTAAATATGATCAATAGATGACAAATCAGTATCTAGTAAACCAACGAATCACACAAAGAATATAGAAATCTAATCAGGTGTGATAAAAAGAATCATATGGAAAAATCCAATTTAGAAGCAATAAAACCTTCATATAAACCAGTCAGTCCAGAAACACTTCCAGCAGTACCAATAAAATAATCCTTAATAACTAGTGGACTGAAAACCAATCAGAAGCAAGAATTCAGACTGTCGTTTGAACGTGCCAGGGACGTCGCTCAAATGAAATGAGGATGTCGCTCAAACGAGACTTCACGCGAAATAGTAATGTCGTTCGAACGAGATCTCGCGACATGCCAAACTTTCACATTTTCCCAGAAATATCTTATATTTTTTCCCAATGAAAAAATTACCAGAAAAAAATCAGTGGAAGGGCCTGACTGCAGCAAAACAGTGTTAAAACATTAGGCTTTTAACACAAAACGTAAAATCTCATAAAAACTAAAAATGCGAGTTACATGCAAAGATAGTATCGATGTGCTCAAACGTGGACATGGAATGAATAGGCATGAAACTACAACAAATGAGTCACAATTCCAACACATCGAAAAGATCAAGAAACTCTAATTGATAGCGATAAATCATCAAACTTTATCATAGCCATATGACAATTAATGTGTGGGCTTAATGAACTAAACATACTACATGCACACAAATCCAGAATTTTGACGATTCAACAAACAATAGCGTCAAATTGTAATATTTCAACATTAGGATTAGTTGTGCAAACCCGTTTAATTTTTTAATCCATCCAAACTCCCTCAATAATATCATATTTTCTTTGGAATGAACTAAACTAATTTGGCCATTTTCTTAGCATATTGCCTTTTCTTTTGGCCTCTTGTAAACGGTGGCTTCCACGACGAGTCAATTTTGAACTCTCGCAGCCCTTTCCCGTGAATCTCTCATCATTTTTTCAATTAAGTACCAATTCAAAACCTCACGGTAAACGGTTCTTATATGCACACTTCTCCTTAAGTCTACTTATGCATAGATGACAAGATTGAGATAAGAACGCCTTACCAAATTCAAATATGCAAGAGAAGTTAAACATCCATATAAACTCGTGCATGTGTGCAATGTTGGCATATAAACAAAGTTGAATCAAAATGCATATCAACTTTGAAACAACCCCATATAAACAATGGTTAAGATCATTCTAAGCATCAATAATAATGACCAAATGTCCTAGCCACATGGATATGAAATGACGTCGGGGGGGGGGGGGGGGGGGTCCAAGCACACCAATATGCCACATCAAACATGTAAGCTAAAAAACAAAAATCGAAAATCTTTTTGTCTTTTCAAACATATTTTAACTCAAGTAAAAGCAAAGTCTTTTTGTTTTTTCAAAAGTTTTCTCAAAAACAAATTCCTTTTGAATTTTTCAAAAATTTTATTAAAAAACAAAATCTTTTTGTATTTTTTCAATAGGACTCAAACAAATGAAAACTATAATACAAAATGATGCATGTGTCATTATACTGGCAATGGATATATCATGAAGCAAACTAGCATATGACAAACAAGGCAACACTATCATTCTTTAGATTTAGTATGGGAAGAATCAAGTGCACGCAAATAAGAATCATGAAGTCTTATTCCTAAAGCCACTAAATCCGATTTCCTAACCCAAGTAGGTGTAAAAGGACGCATGGGGGTTTGGGGAACCGGGGCAACTTTATTCCTAAACTTCCTAGGAGCATGTATAAGGTCCTAACAATAACGCCTAAGGTGACCTTTCCTACCACAAAACGTACAAGTGTAGCGATGGTGGGAATGACTACCTATATGTGGACCTTTTCTAACCTTCCTAGTGTTTCTCACACGTTCAGGGGGAATGGGAACAACTCTCTCATCAAAACCTATACCTCCCCTATCTCCCTTAATTTGGACGGGGCCTAAGATCTTATCTAACTTCTCCGACCTAGCCTCCAAATCAAAATTGACTCTAGATGAGTATTTCAATATCTCCTCTAACTCGTGAATCCTGGACTCCTCAAACGCTAAAATCTCCATTTTCAAGAACTCCATCAAGCCACGAAGATTATCTCTCTCTTTCTCCACAAACTCTAGTTTCTCCCTAAACTTTTTCTCTCGTGCCCTAAGATCCTCTATCAAACTATCAATATTTTCTATGGCACGCTCATTCAACTTAGCTTGCAATTTTGAGTTAGCCTTTTTCACTTTCACCGTTGTGGCATACAACTCATTAAACGCATTTTGCAATTCTTTCACATCTATCTCGTCCTCGTCACTCTCTTGACCCTCACTAACATGGGATACACTCAAAACCTCCTCAAAAGTGTCATGCACATGAGAATCGTCGTCGCTCACATGACATTTCATGAACGCAACAAAGTTACGATCAATGGGGGAACTCTCTCCCTCTTCCGGATCACTATCACTTAAGGTGTCACTATAAATAATGGGTTCCTTGCCCTCTTTCTTAAGTCTAGTGGGACACTCCTTGACTTTGTGACCGTACCCCTCACACCCAAAACACTTATTCGACTCATCTCTTTTAGGCTTCTTAAAATTATCCTTAGAGGTGGGATCTACTTTTTTGTTCCTGAATTTTTCAAATCTCTTAGCATCTTTCGATGGCTTTTGAAACTTAATAAATTTTTTAAATTTCTTTGCCAACAAAGCTACATCCTCAAAATCGAAATCGAAATCGAAATCGGAATCGAAATCCGAATCGGAATCGGAATCGGAATCGAAATCGGAATCGGAATCGGAATCGGAATCGGAATCGGAAACTTTAATTTCCTCCTTCCAAATTTTCAAAGAAATACCATTTTCTTTCTTAGGCACTTGCTTGGAGGTAATCATGTCGATTTCATAGGTTTGTAAGTCACCTACAATCTCTTCTAGTTTTGTCGACTCTAACTTACCCAAGGAGTTTAAAATGGTCACTTTCGCATCAAACCTACTAGGCAACGACCTAAGGATTTTTTTAATGACACAGTTATTAGGAATTTTCTCACTTAGGTTAAACGACGAATTGACAATATTGGACGACCTAGCATAAAACTCATCAAAAGTCACACTCTCTATCATCCTAATGGTCTCAAACTGTGTAGTGAGATTTTGAAGTTTTGACGCCCTAACCGTGCTAGTGCCCTCGTGAGTGAGTGCCAAAATATCCCAAGCCTCTTTTGATGTTTCACAAGTCATAATTATATTATATTCTTCCGGTGTGACATGTGAACAAATAACATGCAGACCCTTAGAATTATATTATGAAAGTCTATGTTCAGTTTCGATCCATGACACGACAGGATTTAAACTAGTGACCTCACCTACAATAGTGACCGGGGGTGTCCAACCTTTCTCAACTGCTAGCCACACACGCTCATCAATCGATTTTAATGCACTTCTCATTCTCATCTTCCAATAAGTGTAAGTAGTGCCATAAGAAATAGGAGTTCGAGAAAGTTCGTTAAATCCAAAATTCATCTTTGAAAACACACGGGATCACAAAACAAACAAATATGTTTTCTAGATCTTATACCAATTTGAAAATGCCTAGGGTGGGCCCTTATGTGTGTGTGTCAAATCAAACCAATTTTTACAAAAAATTATGCAACTTTTAATTTGCACCAAACCAAGTTGTGAAAACCAAATTCTTACTTTAAACCAATTTTATCTTGATTAATCCTAAACATGCATCTAGTGATTAAAGCAGGTAAAGTAAAATAAAGAATACTCACAACGCTGGATGTACGAGGAAAAAACCCAAAACGGGAAAACAACTTCGGACGGCCCAATCCAGACAATCACTATGAACAAAATTTTTACAAAGACAGATTAGCCTTACTCAATGAGTCGATCCCCACGGGTCTTGACGCTCCTTCTGATCTTCTACCATTCTTCAATAGTTCCCACGCATAAATTCCATCTTCTACGAGACCTGTCCACAACACACGCGCCCACGTATGTCTCGGTGTCCACCGAATGGCTTTGATTCATCTACGATGTCGAACAAGAAGTCCTTCTCTTTTATTCACCGCAAAACCATGATGTTCAATGGTAGAACAAACCTTCTTGGTGCAGCAAGATCACGTAAACATAAAAGAATGATAACTCGAATCTTTGCAAACTCTAAGGATGTGTTTAAGCTTTTTAAACCTTAGAAAACACGTGCACAACTCGTACTGGATCGTATACTATTTTTTCAGAATGCACACACATTTAATTTTGACGAAAACACGCTTTAAATAGGAATTAAGCACCGCCTCAAAAAATGTGTCGTTCGAAGGACATAGCCATACATTTTTTAAGCTAACGGATAGACGAAGAGATTCATTCTCCTCTCGAAAATAGGATACCCCAAATAACCATATACTACACAACCGGATATATCCCATAAGCTAGAAAATCATGAATTGCCCACATTAACATAGCTTTCAGCGTAAACTCTTCTTTTCTAAAAGTGTTAAATGATTGCACACCCTTTTCCCATAACTCATTTAATTCTTCTACCAAAGGAGCCAGGTAGACGCCGATGTCATCACTTGGTGCCTTTGGCACAGGTATCAGCAAAGACATCATCGAAAATTTAGGTCTCATACATTGTGAAGGAGGGAGGTTGAGTGGGGCTAGGATCACTGGCCATACACTCTGATTGGTGCTTAGATTTCCAAATGGATTGAAACCATATGTTGATATAGCCAAACGAATGTTGCGCCGTTCTCGAGAAAAATCGGGGTACTCATCATTCATCCTCCTCCAAGTTGTATAATTAATAGGATGACACATGAGATTACCCCCTACTTCTGCCCTATCATGCCAAGTCATTGCCTCCGCTATCCATGGTACTGTGAAAAATTACTTTAATCTAGTCCCAATGGGAAAATATTTCAACACTTTTTGAGGCACTTTTGAGCTTGTGTCTTCCTTACCAGTAGATTGGACATATATAGGTTCATCGCATATCGGACAACGATCGAGATTTTCATAGTCCTTTCGGTATAGTATGCAGTCATACACACAAGCATGAATCGATTTATACTTCAGTCCCAAACCTTTCAAATTTTTCTTCGTAACAGGATAGCTATTTGGAAGCGTATTCTCCTTCAGTAGTAAGACCTTAACCCATTTTAGAATTCTTATCACGCTATTGCCAGAGAAACCGTATTGCGTCTTCAAGCTGTGCAAACCAACTATGACATGTAAAGTTGTTTGATCTTTCTCTCAACCAGAGTATAACGGTTGGGTCGCCTTAAATTTTACACTTTGGTAGTCATCGTCAAGGTTTATCGTGATATCTTCATGAGCACTTGAACCTTGTACATCATCAGTAACCTCATTCTCCTCTGCTTCATAAACTCCGTACACATCATCAACTAAATCCTCTGACATATTATGATCTACGTCGTCCCCTTTTACATCTATCCTACTTGTTGAAGGTTGTTGTGAAGGTTGTTCGGGGACAAAAGGAACTTTCAATTCACTATGAAAACTCCAAAATCAATAAATATCTTGCATACCCGATCTTAACAAATGTAGTTCAATTGTTTTCCAATCAAACACCTAATGATTCTTACACCTAGCACACGGACACAGAAACTCTTCATCATTATGACATCTCTTTGCGTATTTCAGAAATTCATTAACACCTCTGCGAAACACATCCCCTATTCTATTTGTTTCACCCATCCACTCTTTTGTATTTCGTATATTCCATCACAGTTACCACAACTAATCACCTATTAAAGGTAAGAAGCGTATATTCATGGATTAGTATAAATAAAGCTTAGATTTATAGTATGTTTCATTTAATTATGTCTTATTTATATTCGATTTTTAAATTTAAATTCAAATTCAATTTATAACAGAAATTCCTATTTCCTCCATCTCCTCTAAAGGGTGAGTGGTCCTATCTCATTCAAGACCACATATTTCTGTAAGATACTTAACAACTCATGCACATTGTTACAATTTGAGAAACATTCGACAGCATGTCCCCATAGTTCTCCAAGTACACGACGTAGATTGGCAAGTGCGAGTGCTATTTCAATTGATCAATAGAAATAACAGTCACACTTGTTAATCTAGTATGTACCCAGAGAACATTAGGATACGACTGCAGAACTTCCTCCAAAAGTAACAACTTTAAGCCACTAAGAATATTATTATACAAAAATTATGCAGTCCCAAACTGTCCAAATGGGACAATTTTGAGAGATCTCATTACAGGGGTAATGACTCTCGAAGGGGTCTAAGGGCTATTGAATGCGTACGCATAAGAACTAGAAGGATAGTATCTATGCGCAATATATGTAATTTCAAGTATGTTTTATTCAATTATCATACTATATATATATATTGTTCGTTATACAAAGTAATTTTAAAAAAAAGTCGAAAAATCCCACCCCCATGTGGACAATAATCCAGTGATTATGCCACTTTTAAAATTAACCAACCCAACATCGATCCACTATAATCCAACCGCAATGGAAATAACAAATGTGTATCCCGTACTCCTTCTAATATCTCTACTCAATTAATTATTTTCATCAATTAAACTAACAATTAAAGTATACAATTATTAATTTACTAATTTACAATGAGGGCCAATCCTGCTTGCATATGAAAGGGACACTAATTATTAATTTACAAAATAAATTTACAACCAATAAATATTAAATCAATCAATTCTTTTACAAGGGGGCCTACAATATAAGTGGCAATATCTAATAAACCAATAAAAATTTAATTAAAAAAATACACACACGCACATATACACACACAACCCTCCCACCCCCAACCCTGCCCCCTCCCACCCACTGCCGCTGCCCACCACACGCACACACACACATATACTCTTGCACATATATATACACACACACACACACATGCATATATACGCACATAAACACACACACACACACATATATACACACACACACGCACATGCACATTTACACACACATATATACACACACGCACATATACATACACATATACATAAATGGAGGAGAAATATAGAGAGAAAATGTACCAAAGTTATAGAGAGAGAGAGTGTGCAGTCGCTAGAGAGAGAGAGAGAAATGGAGGGAATGAGAATCGGTGGGAAAAAGAAGAGGGAGGATTTTTTTACTGACAAAATTGACACGGATATGTCACGGTCATTGACTGTGACAAGTTTATATGATTGTCACGGTCAATGATCGTGATAAGTCCGTGAAAACTCTATTTGTCACGACCTTGTCACGATCAATGATTGTGACGAAAAAAGCGTATTTTTTGTCATGATCATTGACCGTGACAAGGCTGGCCGGTTGAATGGTGCCAATTTGACCATTTTGGTGTAGTGATGCTAATGGTATAATTTATGATAGGAAGGAAATTGTCTCTAAAATTCTAAGGTCACTTCCACAAAAATTTGACAATAAGGTCTATGCAATTGAGGAGATAGATGATCAAAACCTTACCCCTGAACTCCTCAGTAGCAGGCTAAGAATTGTGGAAATGGAATTAGAGTTTAAGAAGCAATTAACACAGACCCATAAGAAATAGTCTACCTCTAATCTTGTTTTTACCTCTAAGTTGACTAAACCTGAATGTCATTTGCCTGAAATTGACTTAGATTCTGATGGGGACTGTAATTTATAGAGTTTGTATAATCATATTGCCTTAATGTCTAAACAGTTCAAGAAAATTATGAAATTTAGAAATAAAATTGCAAATAGACAAGGCAAACCTACCTATTCAAACCACTCTAATAATAGGCCTCATGAGAAAAGACTTTACAAACGCCAGACTGAGTATCACAACAAACCCAATAGAGACCTTAAGAACTACAGATGTGGGAAGTTAGGAAACATAGCCTGTGATTGCAGAGTCAATTTGAATAAAAATAAGAACACTAGGGCTAATTTGTGCAAGACTTGAGATGATTCAAGTGAATTAGAATCTGATGAACCTGAGTCATTCAATACTTTTGACCCTTATATGTTTTTCTTTGCCAAAATGATATACATTGATGATAAGGAATACGATCATGCTATGTTGAATGATGCTATCCTTACTGATTTGTCTGCTTTATTACTTGAGAATGCTGATAATTCATCGAATGCTGTGTGTGTGAGTCAAAGGGAACGTTCTATTGACGATGAAAATGTATGTGTGAATCCTAAAAATGAATCGCTAGGGGACACTGCACACTGTACACTTAGTGACTCCGACAATGAGGACCTTTTAGATATTCACATATTATACAGGAAAACCCTCAAGAAGAGTACTAAACTTAAAAAAGTAATTAAGGACTTTACCTAGAAAATAGAAGCTCTAAGCTAAATGATCAAATAAAATGCTGAAGAGTACACCTCTCAATGTTTAGATCATGAGAATGAGACTAAGGTTTTTTCTTAAACAATCAAGGGATGTCTGACTCAAATGAAATTCTAGAAAGAAATATAAAAGGACGTTGTTAGAATTGGAACAAACTAAAAAAAAGACATCAACTGTCTTAAAAAAATTTACAAAATTTGAAAATAACTCAAAATGTTTTGAAGACTGTGTTACTGAAAGTAAGGTCAATTCTGATGACAAAACTGGAATAGGTTTTTGCCCCAACAATTCCAAGAAAACTAAAACTTTTGAAACTATCAAGTTTGTGTCCGGTGGCAAAAGACCTATTGAAACCTGTCCATATTTTCATTCCTTGAAAAAAAAACTTTGATTTAAAACAACAAAAGATAGACATTAGTGAGGCCAGTACCTCTAAGCTTAATGTTGGACATAAGGCTAAATATGTCTGACCTCCTATTAGGAAAAATGATTAATCTTTTCAACTTGTACCTTCTAGTAATAAGGCTAGAGTTTAATTTTTAGACAAACCTTTATCTAAATTTTTTTCTAAATCTAAACCCTCTACGAGCCATATTTATTGCTCATATTGTGATGTATTTGGACATTCTATTAATGGATGTTTTTCTAAACGTCTATATAAACCAATCTATCACTCACCTGTTTACCATAATGTCAATTATTCTAGGAGAAGCCGAAAAAATTATCTCTTACCTAGACAGCCGGATAAGAATTCTATTGTAATAGGAAGAGAAGATCAACTACTAATGTATCATCAATAAGAAGGAATCCTAGATTCTTTTCTAAATCAAATGCTCAAACCTTTTATCATCCTCAAAAACCTGCATAAAAATCTTGTAGAGAAAAGGCGGAAGCTCGCAAGTTTTATCAAATACGAGCGGATAAGCGCAAATTGAAAACTAAAGCAATTTGGGTTAGAAAAGATGAGCTATTACCCGAGATGAAATGCAACATTGTGATCAATGCTTTCAAAGCTGAATACACAACGTCTGGATGGTATTTAGACTTTGGATGTTCTAAACACATCCTATGGACCTAATGGGTCCTTCTCGTAGTGTTAGTATTTGTGGCAACAATTATACTCCAGTTATGGTTGATGATTTCACTCGATTTACATGGGTTTCCTTTTTTAAAACACAAATCATAAACATTTCATAAGTTTTTAAAAATTCTAGTTTGTATTGAAAATGAAAAGAACTCCCAAGTAGATAGAATTTGTAGCGATAGAGGAGGTGAATTTATAGATTCAGGTGTCATCGAATACTATGACTATAATGGTTACAAACATAAATTATTTCCCCGAAGACACCTTAACAAAATGGAACTGCTGAGCATAAAAATCGCACCCTTAAGGAAATGGCTCACGTTATGATTCATGCGAATAACTTACCTAAATATTTCTGGATATAATCCATTCGTACAGCTTGTCATATAATCAATCGAGTATACCTAAGGAAAAACACTAAACAAATATCCTATGAACTTTGGTATAGGAAGAAACCAAACCTAAAATACTTTAGAACCTTTGGTAGTACCTGTTATGTATGCAAGGATAGAGAACATCTGTCTAAATTCGAAACCCGAGGAGACAAAGCTATGTTCGTAGGTTAGTCTCCAAATAGTAGAGCCTACTGTATCTATAATCTTTGTACCAAAACCTTAATGGAATCTAGTAATGTGGTTGTAAGTGACACTAATGTAGAGAGTAAGATCAAAGGACCAACTATAGTGGATGAATCCGAAAACACTTTAACTTATGATTCTCTAGATATAGATGACTCTTTACCAACTGAGACCCCTGAAGTGCCTAACTGGGTTTCCAAATAACATCCTTTAGATAATGTAGTTGGTAACCCTATTGAGCCCGTTCGTAGAAGATCCTAACTATGTACTCTTGCTCATTATGCATTCTTTGTTTCTCTTATATATCCAAAGAATGTTAATGAATCATTGAATGACCCATTGTGGATAAGTGTTATGCTGGAGGAACTTCTTCAATTTGTCATTCATAATGTATGGTATCTTGTAACCCGACCAGAAATAAAAGGATTATTGGCACACGTTGGCTTTTCAAAAATAAAACATATGAATTTGGGATGATTATTTGGAATAAAGCTAGATTAGTTGCCCAGGGCTAGTCTCAGATTGAAGGAATATATTTCGAGGAGACTTTTGCACCGATTACTCGCCTTGAGTCTATTCGCTTACTCTTTGCAATAGCATGTTATTTACATTTCACATTTTATCAAATGGATGTTAAATCTGCTTTCCTTAATGGTATCTTAACTGAAGAGACCTAAGTAGGATAACCCAAAGGGTTCATTGACCCTCATCATCCAAATCATGTCTACGATCTTAACAAAGCTCTTTATGGGTTAAAACAAGCTCCTAGAGCTTTTTATGAACGTCTATCTACTTTCCTTATAAATAACGGTTTTAAGCGAGGAGGGAATGACCAAACTCTTTTTGTCAAACACTTTGATCGAAATATTACTATATCCCAACTATACTTATACGATACCATTTTTGGATCTACCTCCCCAATGAACGTCAAAACATTTTCTGACATTACGTATAAAGAATTCCATATGTCACTATTAGGGGAGTTACAATTCTTCTTAGGTATTCGAGTCAAGCAAAATTCAGATGGTTTATTTATATCGCAATCCAAATACGCTTTAGAATTATAAAAAATTTCATTCTAGAAACTGCCAAAGATGCTAGGACTCCCATGAGTACGTCGGTTAAACTATCAAAAGATAAACATGGGAAATCCATTGACTCAACCTTATATAGTAGTATGATAGGAAGTCTTTTATACCTTACTGCCTCCCATCCTGACATTATGTATGATGTTTGTGTGTGTTCCCGCTATCAAAATAATCCTAAAGAGAGTCATTTACTTTGCATTAAAAGAATTATAAAATATGTTAAAGTAACTCTCAACTTAGGACTTTGGTACACAAATTGCACATCTAGCACGATAATTGGCAACACCGATGCTAATTGGGTTGGGTGTTTCGATGAAAGTAAAAGCACGTCAAGAGTATGTTATTACATAGGCAATAATTTGGTAGGGTGGAATAGTAAAAAACAAAATTTCACTTCCTTATCCACAACCGAATCTGAATATATAGCCGCAGGTAGCTGTTGTGCTTAATTACTTTGTCTAAAACAAATGTTAAGAGATTATTGTCTTATTGAAGAACAATTACATATCTATTGCGATAATCAAAACGCGATTAATATTTCCAAAAATCTCGTTGAACACTCTCATACTAAACATATTAAAATACGACATCACTTTATACGCGAGTTAGTCGAATCAAAGGAATTGGAGATTATTTACCTTCCAACTGAATTGCAATTAACTGATTTATTCACCAAACCCTTGGAAAATATATGGTTTGAATCCTTACATAAATCATTTGGGATGGTTATGGCAGAATTGTAATATATCGTTGATGTTTATGCTTTGATTTTCCTCTCTCTTATCCATGTGTAGAACTTTTGTATATTTGAGACAAAATGGGGGAGAAGCTTTGTGTCCACTTGGACATTATTTTGATTACTTCAACTAAAGTGCCCGATCTTAGTTATCTTACTTTTAGGATATCAGTACCTCTTACTTTAAGAATGTTGTTAGGGTATTGGTTTGTATTTAGTTGAGTAATGTAATTTTTTTTCTAGGACATGGGGTAGATATAATTTTGTATAGGAATAGGATTTTCTTATATTTTTGTATCCTTACGAGTCCTTAATGATAAGTAGATGTTGTCTCATATTTCTTAAGGGGGAGATTGAAGAACCCTATATCTTTGACTTGCTTGAGTCTATATTATATAGGCGCTTCTCTAGTTTGTAAATAGTGACAAAATTTGAGTCATATCCTAGTCTACCAAAGAGCCTCAGAAATTACATAACAATTCATCTAATTTTCTCAAATGTATATTTCCAACACTGCACCTAGGATTACATTTATATGTTGCATTCATATCAGTTTAGCTGTGTGTGTGTTAATTCCCATAAAAATGATTTTTTTAATAATTTTTAGGATATGTTAAATAATTTTTAGGAATTTATAAAACGTTTCTAAACATTTAAAAGTTGGTTTTAAAAATGTTGTGGGTTGATTTATAATTTCCTATTCTTCCTAAAAGCTTGCTTGGGTAGGATCCGAAAGCGGTAGAGACTTCTATGGTGGGAAATGAGATTTTTTAAATCTTATAAACACGCATTTGAGGGCTGATCGCTGCCTTACACGTGTTGGTCAGTGAGCGTTTGTATTTATGTTTGTTACCTCTCACAACCTTAATATTTAATCCTAACCCTTGGATCATTAGTTATCGTAGGCCTAAATGTCTTTGTAGCAATCCTTGTAACGTTTGAGAGAGCCAATTAGAGAACATTTAAATGAGGTCCATCCTCAACCATAAGATTCGCATTAGGTTTATTCGAAGCAATCTCAACCGTTGATTTCGTTGAACCCTTCTAGATCCTTCTGTGAGTAGTATAAATAGAGAAAAAGTGGGGAACATTTTGAGAGGCTCGTTTGAGAATTGAGAGCAAAAAGAGAAGAGAGAGAGAGAGAGAGAGAGAAGATAGAGAGAGAAAGAAAACCCTAAATCAAACTCCGGCCATTGTTTCTCAGAGAACCCTTTGTGAGTTTGAGTGAGTTTGTATTTGTGAAGATCTATCCTCTCTAGTCTTTAATCTATTATCCAACCAAGTCAGGAAGTTTGGATCTCATTTTCTTTTCATAGAAAGTTGAGATTTGAGACTCTGTGATACATATCACGTAGAACTTTCTTAGTTTGATTTCTTTTTTCAAGAAGTCTTCATTTGTTGGTTGTTTTTACTCTTACATGTTATTTTCAAAACTAGAACCAACAAATCCATTTCTGTTTATAGTTTATGAGAAAAACCAGACTTAGATCTAGTTAAGATCTTGATTGGGGATTTACACTTTCATGAATATTTCACAATTTGTGAAATAACTTTGCATATAAAATAAAGGAGGTGTTTAGGATCTTTGCTCTTTTTAATAGAAAGATTCCCTCTTGATATGTGGATAAAAATAAAGATTAGTAGTCTGAGATTTTCAACCAAACTGTGATTTAGAAATTCTTACGACATCTTAGAACAGTATCTATAATTTGATAAGACATAATGTCTGTATAAGTGTGTGTGGGTTGCATGCATGTGATTAGGCACTTCACCACTTACACTTATCACACTACAACACTAAAGAAGTGTTGGTAGAGAGATTATTAACTTTAGAGTCGACGTAAAGCTAAAAAGAGAATCGGTTATAAAGTTGGGAGAACAAACTCAATATCAGAACCTTCAGAGGAGTCAGAATAATGCAAAGGAGTTGGTAAACATTCTGGACATAGATTAGGTCTTCTTGTATATTTGGTTTGTTATATAGTTTGTAAACTGTTAATCTATTTTAATGTATTTTACTTTTGATGTGTAGAGACCTCCATGTATGTTTCCCCAATTGGGTGGGGTTTTACCGAATCAAAATATTGTGTTCTTGCATGCTTACTCTTCATCTCATCACCTTCTTGAGGCTGTGCTGATTTAGAACCTATATAAGTTTTTTTTTCAAAACTGGTACACCTATAGCTTAAATAACTCGTTCATAAAATCTTTTATACACATCTTGTGTTAGCTGTTTGTTTTGTTTAAGGAGTTTCTTCAAAAAACTGCTCGGAGCCATTTAAATTATTTACTCTTGAATTAAACGATTTAAGTGATACGTATTTCATTAGGTAGAGTTTATGAACATTTTGTTGTGATATTAATGTTTGTGAGAGTTTTTCAATATTTTGTGAGGGATATTTTGTTTGTGAGATGATAGATTTATTTTGCATGAGGAATGAACAAAAATTTCTTTCATTTGTAATCTTCTTCTATTTAGTGACACAGATCGCCTGTGGATGTAGCCAAATTAGTGAACTCACATAAATTTTTATTCTTTCACCTATTTTCTATAATCGTTTTTTGGAATTCTATATTTGGATTAATTGTTTATTGGTCTTGGTTCCCTATTTTATCACTACACACCGTGTCTTTTGGTTGTGGCATCCAGGATAATAAAAGACGTGTAAAAATTTGATGGACGGAATACTTTTAGCCTTTGGTAGTGGAGGTAATTGACATCCTTGTCAAAGAGGTCTTGATCCATGCCTTATAACGAAAGCCCGACGTAATGAAAAAGGACGATTGGAAGAAGATTGATATGGAGGATTGTTCCACGACCTGGTTATGTATTTTCAAGGAGATTAAACACAATATTATGACAAAGACTTCCGCTAAGGGGATTTGGGAAAAGATCTAGAACATTTATTTTGAGAATTCTTTGACAATTGGATTATTCTGAAAAAGGATTTATATCGAATTATTATGGGGATGAGTACTTAGTTAAAAGACCACCTCAATGAGTTATAGGTTTCTCTCAGAATTATTAAACATAGAAGAAGAAAATAAGGTGGCAGTGTTGTTGGCTTCTCTTCCTGAAAGATACGAACATTTAGTGACTACGATGATGTACGTGAATAAAAGTGTTGTTTTGGATGAGGTCACATCATCACTTCTCTATAATGAAAATATGAGGAAAGTGGTGGAGGGCGACGGTAATGTTGAAAGCCTAGTTATTAGAGGAATACCGGAGAATCGTGGTTCGAGTAATTAAAGGTCCAAGTCAAATGGGTATAAGGACTAAGATTTTTACTATTATCACGAGGTTGGACACATCATTTCTTCTTATCCGAAACTTAAGGAGAGCACTGGAAAAGGCAAATAGAAGGTTTAAGATGTAGCTTCAGTCGTGGAAGATGCAAGTTATTCATAGGGTGTCGATGATTTTTCTCTCAGGGAAACCCAAATTAATGGGTCATTTAATGACATTTGGGTTCTTGATTTTGGTTGTTTCATTCATATGTGTCCTAATCATGATTCTTTCTCTTCATATGAAAAGGTGAAAACTGGTTCTATTATGATGTTCGATGATCGAGCCTTTAAATTTTTAGGAATTGGATCAATTAAAATTGGTACATAAGATGGATTAGTGAGAACTTTGTGTGGTGTGAGATATAGGTCTTTGGGTGAACCTTATGGCTATGGGTGTGCTAGACTCCATGGTAACTAGGTTGTAACATAAGGTGGATGTATGAGGGTTATGGATGGTTCCTTGTTGTGTTTAGGGGAATCAATCTGAAGAACTTATATATTGTCCAAAGGAATATGGTAACCGGTGGAGCTATTGTTGAATCTTCAATTATGGCGAGTGAAAATTCTCATTCGAAGCATGGAAACGGAGGAGTAGGCAAGCATGGATTGCATTATCATAAGATTGATACTTTTTTCTCTCATTCTGGTTGTGATGGGACAATACAATATTCTAGGAGAGCAAAATCTTCTTTGCAAAGACAACTAAAATTGTAGAAGTACTTAAATAGAGTCAAACCTATGAGGAAATTCATGATATTGACTTGCAGTAGTTATACTAGCACTGATTTAGGACATTCGGGAGACATAAATAAGAGGGAGATGGAAGCATTAGGTCATGATAGATACGTGAACGAATGTTAGGGATGTATTTTTCTCTAATGGTGGGAGGGGGCGACTTTCAGATACCAATCGTCAGTTAGGGTCGGTTAAAAGAGGTTTGTAGGTGTGATGTCGAACTGAGGGATTCTTAGGTTGTCATGGAAAATTATGGATTTCATAGCGATGGGGGAGGAATTTTTATGGCTGCTCGAGATATGTATCGATTGAAGAGTGAGTCGTGGTTTAGATTAGATGAGGTCTTAAACTTGACAAGACATCTTCATTAGTGTTTTGGTTGTGGGGATCGTGTAATTGGCGATAACTCTCATATGAATTACGTGTTTATTTTTGGATTGTTCATTGGAAGTGTTCCCGAAAAAATATTTGTGAAGGAGATTTTCTAGAGGGGCTCGATAACTAAAGAGCAAGTGACGCGACTAAGAATGTGTCTCAGAAGTGCGTACTCTCTAGGCCAAGTGCAAGCCAGTCGCTCAAGTAATAATCCAATAAGTCGGGTATCGATCCACAGGGAAATAGGATAATAGGGTTGTGACGACGTTGGATAGACGAAGAAAACCTAACTTTGACTCTAACGAAAAAGGAAAAGATGGTTTGTTTTGAGAACTGACTACAACTAAATGAAATTTTAGAAATAATTAACTAATGAACTAATGAATGAATGGCATACAATTACTCTAAAATTACCTAAATTACTGACGATGAATGACTTAAAATTTAGACTGTATGATGAAGAAAACAGGACGGGAATACAATCCCTCAACCCTAGTGTATTGCTGGTATAAAACTAATCGTAAATTTAAGTGATTAATTAGACCCGGAATTTAGTACTCCCAAGCATTACATATATGAGGTTCAAGCCCACACCATACTTAATCATAGGACAAGTGAATCGGTATTGTGGTAGTTATACTCGAATTGCATTATGAAGCATCCCGATTACCCTGAAGCAAATGAGATCCAAAGATCTATAATTATCGAGTTTCTACGCAATACAGTCATAATCAAATCATTAGATTTAGAGGATTAATTTTATACACATGTAACTACCACATCATGTTGAGTTCATGCATCCCGGCCTTTTAAATCTAGCTGGACATGTGAAGATTTGAAAACAACACGTTTAGAATGAAAGAAACCATTTTTACTAATGAATGAAGATGAAGATAGTTGAAATTAGTAATGAACAAGCAACTAGAATAAGTATTGAAACAGAAATCAGAATGATTGTACTTCAATTACAACTTGAAAGTAACTAGGGTTTGTTGTTCTTCCTCTTTAAAATGGATTACTACGCTTCCTTAATGACCTGGAATCTCCCCCTTACGTTTAGGAGGAGTTACAATTTATTAACTACGAAATACAAGAGTTTGAACCAAATAGGACTCTATTTTTACAAGTGGATAAGTTCGAAAAATCGACAATAGAACCGATCCGGGTAAATGGTTTGGTTCGGTTCCCTTTTTTTGTAGCCTTTACAGAAAGTTCTTCGAGCATGGGATTGTTTTTAGCTCCTTAGGTTCGGTTCTGTTTTTGCCAGTTCTTACAGAATCCTGTTGTTCTTGTATTTCTTTGAAGCTTTTGGTATGGAAATCGGATTAGAACACTTGGAAAATAGATGACGAACATACGAAACTCGACATACTCATTAGAAACTTGCCATTATCGAAGATATGATATAAATCCACTTGAATTACATTACGCGGAGCGATAAAAACATCTAAATTAAGGGGATAAATTAGAAGAATTTATGCCTAATCAAACCCCCTAACTTAGAACGTTGATCGTCCCGAGCAATGTAAAGGAATCAAAACATGGTCCAACGCATAAATAGGTTAAGATACCTTTTTCGCGGGCAAGCGATTGCATTTAGCATATGCAACAAGCCTTTAAACCCCTAGGTTACCCTAGTAGGACGAGTTGTGTCTTGTGGGGGTTTGCAGCGAATATACCCACAAAATTCGACTCAAAGAAACTCAAAATACGCAAAAATTGTATAATTCAAACTTTCATAGAAAATAATCATCATCAAGTCATATTCAAGAGTCTCAAATCATAGTGCGTGTGTACGAAGCCAAAAAATTTAACCGCGGTTTTCTACCGATTGACCATTACGTTACTCATCCGAAAATTCATTTTGATTTCGAAGTCTCACGGGATACTCTCAGAAACGAATTACTCAGAATGTGGCTATTATCTCGGTGTTCATGATTTATAAGAGTAAATGTATTGGAACCAAGTTCGCGCACACACATAGAAAGACGAAATTTTATAGTGATTGGATCTCATCAACGGAATACGAGAAAAAATGGGAACATTTCCTCTTACATATACGTCTTATCTTTTTTATTATCTTTTTGTATCTTAGCTCTCCAAGCGGTAACCAATTTTACAATTTTGGACTCGGTTAGGACTTTTTTGGGTAAAAGGTGTGTTGGGTAAAATTGGAAAAGGTTAAGAATTTCAGAATTGGAAAGTTTTTGCTTATGATGTCCGTTAGTGCTTTTTCGGGTTTTGCTCATTTTCTTCTTCTTTTTCTATTTATTTATTTATTTTTGTTTCTTTGCTATTTTTGTTGAGCATTTCTATTCTTTTTCTTGCCCCTTCTTATGCACTTTTCGAACTTAAATTCTGCATTTTTCCATTTTTCACAATTTCGGGCTTTTTGGGTTTTTCGGGTTACCAAACGAAAAGGATAAATTTTATTCGGCTCAATTGGGTTACAAAATGGATGATTTTGCACAACTTTTTCTGGCCAATATTTTTGGGTAACAAACGATAGCCTACTTCATTGTCCGAATTACTCATTAATTTACCATATTCGTCTCGAGATGAATTAAGTTTAGAGATCAATTTTGGTACATTTTTCAAGGCAATATCACACACATTTTCTATAACCGATCAAAATGAAGGGATTGAGATCCTCGATGACTTATTTGACGCTGAAAAGAGCTTTTGAGTTAACAATTAACTCGGTTTGATTTTTAAAAACTCAAAAAGACCGATAGACTCGAAATCTCACCGGGTTTGTTAATTTCCACATTTATTCGTTAAGTCGTCAATTTTCGCACAATTTCCATCTTTGATCAATTTTAGCTTTGTGCATTGGGTTTTTACAATTTGAGACTTTAAACCGGCTTTTAACGATATTTTTGAAAAATTTGAATTCCAATTTTTATTTATTTTGAAGAAAAATATTTTTGGATTTTTCAAGATTTTATGATTTTTTTTGAAATTTCTGGGCATTTTTTACAATTTGTGAATTTTTAGAAATACGCACTTGTGACCCCCTCTAACTTAGACTTTTGCATTGTCTTTAAGCAAAAAGGACGAAAATCTAACTCAAAGTGAATTAAAAGTGCGGAAAAATAAAACAAACCAAAAATTCAGCATTTATATATAACAAGAACAAACTGTGTTACATAGAATAAGGGGAAAACACGCAAACAACATTGAGCAAACAACCACTTTAAATACAAACAAACAGAAAACACCGACAGGGGCTTCATTAGGGGGGCTGATTGGAGGACCCGGGTGTGCGCGGATCATAGGGGTCATAAAAGAAAGATGGTGGGGGACCGCCAAAGTTGAGCTCATAGAGGTGGACTTGGAGTTAGTGCATCATCCTTGTGTCTCTTCGATAAGCCTCTTGGTCCCTACGATAGGCGGCTTGATATTGGGTGATAAACCTGTCAAAATGGGATTCCACAGCTTTCAGCCGTCTATCAAAATCAGCACCCGGGGGCTCAAAATCTGAGTCATCGTCTTCATTGCATTCTTCCTCTTCAGCCCCTTCCATCTCAACATCTTCCTACACTGGCTCTTTAACCTGAATTTCTTCCTAGGCCTTTAAATTGATTGCCTCCCGGGCTGTTCGAATGGCATCCCGTTGCTGGGCACTCCTTGTGCAGGATGTCTTTCCAATGGGCTCCGGGAGACGGGGGAAAGCTTAGGGTGGCTGTATACCAGCGTCGGCTAAGATGGACGTGATGAGGCGGGCATACGGGAGGGGTACTGCAACTTTGTGCTCCCAGGAGATGAAGATGATATCTGTGTAAAGCATCCTGGCTAGGTTGAGGGTGAAATCGGGGTCGAACAGGTGGTAAATAAGGGTCGCTTGGGGAGGGCGCATCGCCGAGTCATTAGAAGTTTGAAGAAAATTGGCGCACATAATATGGAACGTGATGCACGCCTTGTCATTGAGACGGCCCACGGAAAAAGTACCCCGGTCCCAAAAGTCATCGGGTGCGAGTCAGTCAATGCATTACTGTTTGGGAATGGTTGGGGCATTGGTTGGGTAGTCGTATACTTCCGGGTGGGGAACGCCCTTTTCAACAAGCTTGCGGGCGAGGATGGATAAGGTGAATGAAATAGGGCAGCCGTCAACCAATGATTGGCATGTAAAGTCTCCCGTGCGAACGAGAGTGCCATAGAAAGCCCAGACTTCATCCGCCCATACGACTAGATGAGGCTCTTGCAAGTATTGGGTCCACCCCCTCCGGCAAAAAAGGGTTGTGACGGGCGGGGCAACTCGTCCCAGTTGACCACCCGCTCAATGTGCAATTGGCGGGCGAAACTGAAGAAGCGGTCACACCATAATCGCTCCATATGGGAGTAGTATTTCCCATTGCCATTGGGTAGAACTTCGATTGACAGATATTTTGGCGGGAGAGCGAGAATGGCCATTGGGGAAATCTGAGACTTAGGAGAGGGAGGACTAGGGTTTGTAAAGAGAGAGAGAGAGTTGGAGGTGTGAGGGAAAGAGGAAGGAAGATAGGGTATGTATAGGTGGTGGGGAGGGGTGTGAGTGGGGAATTTTGGAGGGAAAAGGGGGTGGTTGTGTTGGAGGGAAAATGGGAAGAATGGGGGGAAAAGAGGGGATAGGGGGGTTGAATGGGTTCCTCGGGAAGAAGCAAAATCGCAGGAATCGAACCGATCCGGTTTAGGGGCGATTCGGTTCGGTTCTGGGGATTTTTATTTTTTCAAATTTTCCAAACCGAACCGATCCGGCTTGGGGATTCAATTCGGTTCCATCTGTAACAGAATCCTTTATCTCAGTCTGTTGCTCTGGAATCCTCTTCTCTCACTTTTCTAAACTCTTGCACTTATTCTCCCACTTAAATTCCTCGATGCCCTTATGAAATTTGTGTTGGAATGCGTGATCTTACCCCTATCCTTATGTAACCTACCTACAGACTCACTCTAATCTACCGAAGCCTAATTACTATACACAAGAATTTACCCCATACGCGTCGGGGGTGTGACGACCTCTCTTGTCAGCCCAATCGACACCGTAAATGGGGTTCGACAACCAAACGGTGTTGACTCCTTCCACACACGTCTCTAGATATGGCTTTATACATTTTCCATTTACTTTGAATGTATTTCCCCCTTTCAAATCATCTAACTCAACAACTTCGTGAGGGAAAACATTCCTTACAACGAATGGGCCAGACCATCATGATCGCAACTTGCTCGAAAAGAGATGAAGCCGAGAGTTATAGAGAATCACTTTTTGTCCGGGAAGAAAATCTTTGCATTGGATGATGTTGTCGTGAGCGAGTTTCATCCATTCTTTGGAATTTTTTGTGTTCTCATACGCATCATTGCGTATATCTTCTAACCCATGTGGTTGAAGCTTGCGAGCTTCACCGGCTCAATCCATGTCATAATTCAGCTTCTTAATTGCCCAATACGCCTTATGCTCTATTTCCACGGGAAGTTGGAAGGTCTTGTCATACACAAGACGAAATAGGGAGATGCCGAGCAGATTTTTGTATGCGGTACGATAGGCCCATAGCGAATCGTTCAATCTAAGGGACCAATCGTTTCGGGTAGGATTGACGATCTTTTCGAGAATGTTCTTGATTTCCCGATTCGCTAGTTTAGCCTGCCCATTCGTTTGCGGGTGATAGGTCGTTCCAATCTTGTGAATGACACCATACTGTCTCATAAGCTTCTCGAATGGACTGTTGCAAAGGTGCGTGCCATTATCGCTGATGATTTCTTTCAGAGCGCCGAAGCAGGAAAGTATGTGTTCCTGTAGGAACTTAATCACCATTTTATTGTCATTTTGTCTTAGTAGCGATAGCTTCCACCCATTTGGAAACGTAATTGACGGCAAAAAGGATATATAGGAAACCAAAGGATGGGGGAAAAGGACCCATGAAGTCAATACCCCAGCAGTCGAGGATCTCAATAATGAGTATCGGGGTTAATGGCATCATGTCTCGTCGGGTGATTACCCCCATCCGTTAACACCTATAGCAGGATTTGCAACAGTTATTCACATCCCGGAAGATTGTGGGCCAATAGAGGCCGCATTGAAGGATTTTAGTGGCTATCTTTTTCTTCAAAAAGTGACCTCCACAAGCTTCCGAATGACAGAATTGGATGACTTTGGGGATCTCGTCATCCGGTACACAACGTCGGATGATTTGATCGGTGCAATATTTAAACAGGAAAGGATCGTCATAGAAAAATATGCACGACCAAGTAATAAACCTCTTTTTATCTTACGGTGTCCAATTGGGAGGGATGACTCCCATGACAAGATAGTTCACTATATCCGCAAACCAGGTCAAAGAAGAGGTGGCAAAGAGTTGCTCTTCCGGAAAGTATTCATCTATGGGTATTGGATCACTAGGCACATTGGACGAAAGCCGTGATAAGTGGTCGGCAATGACGTTTTCTACTCCCTTCTTATCTTTAATGGAGAGATTAAACTCTTGTAGGAGTAGGATCCACCTTATGAGGCGCGACTTTGCGTCTTTCTTCGCAAGTAGGTATTTCAGTGCCCCGTGGTCGGTGAAGCAAGTGATGGGAGAACCGATAAGGTAGGACTGAAATTTTTCGAGAGAAAATACTATCGCTAGCAACTCCTTCTCTGTAGTGGAGTAATTGAGTTGTGGTCCGGTAAGAGTCCGGCTAGCGTGGTAGATGACATGAGCCTTATTATCTTTTCTTTGGCCCAAAACAGCCCCTATCGCATAATCTCTAGCATCACACATAAGTTCAAATGGTAAGGACCAATTCGAAACTTATATGATGGGAGAAGACACAAGCATGGTTTTCAATTTTTCAAAAGCGCTATGGCATGCTTTCGTCCACTCAAATGGGGTGTCCTTCATGAGTAGGTTGCTTAAGGGCCTAGCGATGGCGTTAAAGTCCTCAATGAACCTTCGATAAAGCCCCGCATGGCCCAAGAAGGAGCACACGTCTTTGAGCGATTTTGGTGGGGGTATATCGGCTATGACATCTATCTTAGCACTAAGTTCTATCCCCTTGGATGAAACTATGTGACCAAGAACTATTCCCTCAGTGACCATAAAATGACATTTATCCCAATTTAGCACTAAGTTCTTTTCCACACACCGGGTAAGTACATTTTCCAATTTTTCTAGACAAAGATCGAAAGAGGAGCCACAAACGCTAAAATCGTCCATAAACACTTCAAGTCCTCTCTCGACCTTGTCACTAAATAGGCTCAACATGCACCTTTGAAAGGTCGCGGGTGCATTACACAAGACGAATGGCATACGTTTGTAGGCAAACGTACCAAAAGGGCAAGTGAAGGTCGTTTTCTCCTTATCAAGTACATCTACCTCAATTTGGTTATATCTGGAATAACCATCAAGTAAGCAATAGTAGGGGTGGCCCACTACTCTCTCAAGCATCTGATTAATAAATGGTAAGGGGAAATGGTCTTTCCTAGTTCCCGCATTGAGTTTTCGATAATCAATGCAAACGCGCCACCCGGTGGTGGTACGTTGGGGAACTAGCTTTCCCTTAGCATTCTCAAACACTGTCATGCCCGACTTTTTCAGCATCCAAGAGGGCTCACCCATTTGCTATCCGATATTGGATAGATAATCCCGACATCTAATAGCTTAATAATCTCGGTCCTCACCACTTCTTTCATACTAGGGTTTGGCCTTCATTGTATTTCTCTCGAGGGCTTGACATCCTCTTCGAGATGAATCTTGTGGGTGCAAATCAAAGGACCTATCCCTTTCAAATCAGCAATGCACCAACCAAAAGCACCTTGGTGCTTTCTCAGAATTTTTAACAGTTTACCCTCATGCTCTTCGTCTAGGCTAGAGGAGACAACAACAGGAAATGCCTCATCCTCTCCTAGGTATGCATATTTAATATGGGAAGGTAGTTTCTTCAATTCAAGGGTCAGAAATTTATCACTAGAGGGAACCATGTCTGTCTCCCTCAGTGGTAACTCCTCGAATCTAGAAACCCAGCTTGCATCTCTCGCGTCCTCGTTCGATGCTCTAAGTGACTCGCTCAACTCCTCAACCTCCTTCTCAAATTCGGTGTACATCCCATAACTCTCGTGGCTTGACACTAAAAAGGACTCTAGGGCATCTCCATAATAGTTTTCCTCGAAATACTCCTCTACGATCTCATCTATTAATCTTACCGCATGAAGATCATCTTCTTCCCCCGTCTGTTGGGCTATATGGAAGATGTTAGTCTCTAAAGTCATGTTCCCAAAGGTGAGTTGCATTTGCCCATTTCTAATATTGATGATGGTATTAGCTATAGCTAAGAATGGGCGCCCAAGAATGATGGGAACATGGTTGCTCGAGGTGAAGGAGGGCTCCGTGTCCTAAATGACAAAGTCTACCGGGAAGTAGAAAGTGTCAACTTGGACGATCACGTCCTAAACTATGCCTCTTGGGATCTTCACGGTTCGATTCGCTAACTGTATAGTGACCTTTGTGGGCTTGAGGTCGCCCAAATCAAGTTGCCTATAGCTGGCGTATGGGAGGATATTGACACTTGCTCCCAAATCAAGTAAGGCTTTCTCAATTTTATTTTCTCCAGTGATACAGGAAATGGTGGGTGCATCGGGATCATTAAATTTTGGCAGAATATCGTTAAGTAGAATGGAGATCACGTTCTATGCTAGAAAGACATTTTTCTTTACCTTCATCCTTCTCTTTACCGTCAACAAGTCTTTGATGACTTTTGCATAAGGTGGAATTTGCTTAATAGCATCGAGGAAAGGTAAATTTATCTTCACTTGCTTTAGTACATCTAGCACTTCATCACGGGGGGGTCCTTTGTGGGAAGGAATCAACCTTTGAGGAAAAGGTTCCACAGTGGGTGGTTTCACTAATACCCCGGGCTCACTAGTGTCCTCTTTATCATTCTCCTTCAAGGGGACATCTTCGGCCTCTTACGTGCCGAGCAAAATCTCCTTGTCTTTGGTTACGTCGTGTGGGGGAGGTGATAAATCAAATACTCTCCCACTACGAAGAGTGGTCACAGCTTGACATTGCTCCTGATATTCTGTCGAGGTGGAGCTAACACTAGTTTGACCTTGGGGCAGTCTCTGGCCCTGGGTAGGAAACTTGCTTTTCTCTTGGATACTCAATGATGATTGCAACTGTGAAATGTTCGCATTCATATCGTTGATCATGCTCTCATGCCTAGCATTAGTTACAGTCTGGGTATTGATAAAGTGGTTGATTGTATCCTCGAGATTTCTCCGTGGCGGAGTGATATATGCTCCTTGAGGTGGTGGTTCTTGCACATGTCCTTACATGTGTGGAGCTTGTTAAAAGTGTTATAGTGGAGGAGGTTCAACATGTTAATATGATTCATCACAGCATGTTGTTGCCCATAGCTAAACCAGACTGGTTTTTCCATGAAGGATTGTAAGAATTCCCGTGCGGTGCACCGAAATTACCCTTGAATCCTCTTATACCACTCACTTGATCTTGAACCATCACTTTGTAGGCGGGTATAGTCGGGCATTCCTCAGTTGAATGACCCACCTCACAAATCGCACACACCTTCTCGATGGGGTTTGGGATGGATCCAGTTGTTCCTCTTTCATATACCTCACGTAGGTCTCGCAGTCCTTTCTCAAGTATATCGAGTCGACTGTCCGTCATAGAATTCTTTTCTACAAGAAATAGGCCGGACGTCGATGGAGTGGTGGTCACTTGACGATTTCGATTTTGAGCATTAGGGTCAGATGTATCCCAGGACTGGGTAGTCTCGATGACATACCTCAGGTGAATCTCAGCATCGTGGGCATCTAAGTCGACAAACGGACCACTACCCATGGTTTCAATGAGTTGCTTAGAATTAATGCTCAACCCATTATGGATAAAGGAAATGATTTGCATTTTATCAAAACCATGATAGGGATACGAAGCAATTAACTCATTGAAACGCTCGTAGCATCGATCGAATGACTCATTTTCTAATTATCGGAAAGTTTGAATTTGAGCCTTGATGGAATTCGTTCGATGTCGAGGAAAGAACTTCTTGAGAAATTTGGATTGTAGATCGTTCCATGATGAAATTGAATTTAGAGGTAAAGACCATAGCCATGTCTTAGCCTTATCCTTTAGCGAGAATGGGAAGAGTTTAAGGCAGAGCACATCTTTTGTGCAAGTTTGATCGCTAAGAGTCTCGCACGCCTCCTCAAATTCCATGATGTGGGCATATGGCTTTTCTGAATCCATTCTATGATAAGTGGGAAGTATGTGGATCATCCCATTCCTAAAGAAAAATTGCCCTCATTATATGGGAGTAAAATGCATCTTGAAGTTACAGTGCGCTCGGGATATAAGGTGTCTCTCAAAGGGCGATATGGGGCCTCTCCCTCATTGGCGGCTGCACTACCGTGTTGTGACATGTCTCTCTCTCTCAAAGACTCTGTGTCCTCATTTGGTATACTCGGAGCGCGCTCCGAAGTGTGTCCTAAGAGGGAAAACAACGTGTTATTTGAGATTGAGTGTGACAGTGTGGGAGGTGGTACCCAAAACTGTGGAGCGTTAAGAGTGTGAGGGCTATCAGGGCCGTACTCAACTATTGGATTTTCGTGAATGTGGATTGGAGTATTATGGGGAGTTGGAGTGAGTTTAGAATTTTTCATTAACGGTCTTATGAGAAATGATGATGAATATTTTTGTACTTTTTCAAATTTTTATATGTTTTTGGATTTTCAGAATTTTTGGTCAAAATTTTAGATTGACTCGATTTAATCCTAAGTCTACCTAAGTCCCCGACAACGGCGCCAAAAACTTAGCACGACTAAGAATGTGTCTCAAAAGTGCGTACTCTCAAAGCTCAAGTGCAAGCCTGTCGCTCAAGTTCTAATTAGATAAGTCGGGTATTGATCCTCTGGGAAATAGGACAACAGGGTTGTGACGACGTTGGATAGACGAAGAAAACCTAACTTTGACTCTAAAGAAAAAGGAAAAGATGGTTTGTTTTGAGAACTGACTACAACTAAATGAAATTTTGGAAATAATTAACTAATGAGCTAATCAATGAATGACATACAATTACTCTAAAATTACCTAAATTATTGACGATGAATGACTTAAAATTTAGATTATACAATGAAGAAAATAGGACGGGAATACAATCCCTCAACCCTAGTGTATTACTGGTATAAAACTAATCGTAAATTTAAGTGATTAATTAGACCCGAAATTTAGTACTCCCAAGCATTACGTATATGAGGTTCAATCCTGCACCATACTTAATTAAAGGACGAGTAAATCGGTATTGTGATAATTACAATCTAATTACATTCTGAAGCATCCCGATTACCCTGAAGCAAACGAGATCCAAAGATCTATAATTGTCGCGTTTCTACGCAATAAAGTCATAATCAAATCATTAGGTTTAGAGGATTAATTTTATACACATGCAACTACCACATCAGGTTGAGTTCATGCATCCCAACCTTTTAAATCTAGATGAACATATGAAGACTTGAAAACAACACGTTTAGAATGAAAGAAACCATTTTTACTAATGAATGAAGATGAAGAAAGTTAAAATTAGTAATGAATAAGCAACTAGAATAAGTATTGAAACAGAAATCAGAATGATTGTACTTCAATTGCAACTTGAAAGTAACTAGGGTTTGTTATTCTTCCTCTCTAAAATGGATTACTATGCTTCCTTAATGACCTGTAAGCTCCCCCTTACGTTTGGGAGGAGTTACAATTTATTAACTACGAAATACAAGAGTTTTAACCAAATAGGACTCTATTTTTACAAGTGGATAAGTCCATAAAATCGATAATAGAACCGATCTGGGTATATATTTCGGTTTGGTTCCTTTTTTTTGTAGCCTTTACATAAAGTTCTTCGAGCATGGGATCGGTTCGTTATTTGCCATTTTCGGTTCGGTTCCATCTTTTCATCTTTTCACAAGAAGTTTTCCTAAAGTGGATTCGGTTCGTTTTTGCATTACTTTGGTTCGGTTCCCTTTTTCCATCCTTTATAGAAATTTACTTATGAGGGATTCAGTTCATTTTTAGCTCCTTAGGTTCGGTTCTATTTTTGCCAGTTCTTACAAAATCCTTTTCTTCTTGTATTTCTTTGAAGCTTTTGGTATGAAACTCGGATTAGAACACCGAACACCTAAAAAATAGATGACGAACATATAAAACTCGACATACTCATTATAAACTTGCCATTATCGAAGATATGATATAAATCCACTTGAATTACATTACACGGAGCGATAAAAACATCTAAATTAAGGGAATAAATGGGAAGAATTTATGCCTAATCACAAGGTGTCATCCAAGAGAAGTTGGATATGTTGTAGGAATGGCTCTTCGTGTAAGCGACGATTTTGTGTGGACGTCCTCTGAAATGGTGCGCGACCAGCGAGGGTGGTCCTTCACTTTAGCAAAGGTTATTCTACCAATAAAGGTCATTTTGTTTTCATGAACGGGTTTGGCAGCGGGGTTTTTGGAAGACTTGGTTTGGTGATGGTTGATCTTACTAAGGTGGAGATTTGTATGTTTTTTGGCCCGTTCTCTCTCTCTCGATGGATAAGCTTTAGTGTCTTAGACTCCAAATCAAAGTGTTCTCCTATTTTGTTCGGGCAAGAGTCATTCTCTCTCTCTCTTGGTCTTGGGTTTATTGGGATTACTTGGATTCTTAGTCTATAAGTCATATTTGGATACCTAAACTCCAAGTTTTATCTTCGTATTTAAGGAGTGCTTTCCCCACCAAAAATTAAATATGAAAAATTAGGACATTCTCCTCTTTTATTCCAAAATAGATAATTTTTATGAATTAAATTAAGCGTTCACTTTTGTGTAGAATTGGTTAGTTTAGGAATTAATTTTGGATATTCTCTTTTAAGGACTTGGTTAGAATTTTGGAGCCTTTGTTGTGATATTAATATTTGTGAGAGTCTTCCACTATTTGTGTGAGGGTTATTTTGTTTGTGAAAAGATAGATTTATTTTGTGTGAGGAATGAACAGAAAGTCCTTCCATTTCTAATCTTCCTCTATCTAGTGACCTGAATCACATTTGGATGTAGCCAAATTGGTGAACCATGTAGATTTTTTGTTCTTTCGCCTATTTTCTATTTTCTTGATTTGGATTAATATATTTGGTGTGATTATATGTTGGTAATGGTGACCTAGTTGATCACTATACACCACATTGCTGCACAATAAATTTGTATTAGAACTTACATTAAAAACTACGATCTAATGGTTATGGTAGCCAAGATAAAGTACGATGTGAAGAAATTTAATGGAAACAAAAATTTTGGACTTTGGGAAATAGAAGTGATGGACATCCTTATCAAAGGGGGTTTGATCCACGCCTTCAAAGGAAAACCCGACACAATGAAAAATAATGAGTGGAATAAGACCGAAAGGGATGCTTGTTACACAACTTGGTTGTGTTATCAAAGGAGACTAAAAACTAGGTTATGCCAAAGACATTTGCTAAGGTGATTTGTGAAAATCTCATGAAGATTTATTTGGACAAGTCTTTGATAATCGTATTAATCTAAAAAAGGACTTCTACTCATTTAGTATTGGCTGGAGAACTTCATTGAAAGATACCTCATTGTGTTTAATAGGCTTCTCTCAAAACTATTATAAATGGAGATGAAGACGGAGGAAGATGACTCGTTTTAAATTTTATTGGTTTCTCTTCACAAGAGGTACGATCATTTGTGTAAGGACATATTTTATAAGTCCTATTTACATTAGCGTATGTCGCATACCGCTACAAATTGTCTAAGATTTATTCAAGACCAATTATGAATAGAAATGGATTGGAATATCAACGTTCTTGAACATTCAAGCCTATGCGAGATTAATTTTGGTAAGTATGTATTTAAGTCCCTTAACGGTTCATTTGAAAGTGTTGGGATATTTTTCTTAAATATTTTCTAAGTGTTGAGGCGTCGTTTTTCATCAAAATATTTTTCTAAGTGTTGAGGCTGATTTTTTAAATGTTTTTTTAATTTTCTCTCTGTCATTTGAGCGACTTGATCATGTCATTTACACAACATGTTGATCTCGCACAAAGATCGTTCGAGCGACACGTGCCCTCATTCGAGCGACATATGGGTTTCTTTCGAGCGATCTGTCGACTCAACTTTTCTATATAAAAGGTGTTAAATGACTCCGGTTTTGTTAAGGAGAACTAACGATTTTCATTCTCCACAAAATAAAAAAAAACATAACACTTTTTTTTCTTCAATTTAGGGTTTTGATATTTTGTTTTCAATTCACAAATAACAAATCCTTTAGTGAATTGATTGGAACCCAAGATATATCTTTGCTAAAGTTTATCTTGTCGGGAGGATAACCTACTGCTGATCTAAGTGTCACTTGAGGGAGTACTGGGCTGACATTGACTGCGTGTCATAGGGAGTGATCATGTGTGTTCTTGGGATGATTGGTCTGTGTGTCTTTGTGGATCTTCTGAGGTTGATTCATTGTTGATTCAGAACTGCGTGTTCTTGTGGGTATTTGCGGATATTCATTGCAAATTTCACTTGTAATTATTGTGAGTATTATTAAGTGAAATAAAAGGTTTTCTCTTTTAGTTTTTTTCCTAAAATCTGTATGTCAACAATTTTATTTGTGATGGTTTGATTTCACTCACGTAGATGTATATTTTAGGGCTGAATTAAGTTGGTTTGAAAATTGAGAAGTTATTAAATAAGTTTGTAGTTGGAATTTGGAAGTTTGGTTTGAATCAATATAACACTGTTTTCGCAAATCAGTATCAGAGTTGGTTTCTCTAAATTATCGAGTGATTCTATTTCAAATTTGTATGATATTGACTTTTTTTCTTAAAAAAAAAATCTGATTTTGAAACTTTTTCACAATGTTTTTGAATGAGAACTTTTATAGTCAGTTGCCAATTTTTGACAAGTCTAATTATGCCTACTGGAAAGCCCGTATGAAATCACATTTAAAAGCAATCGAGGAACACATTTCGATAGTTTATGAAAGATGCTGGATTGCTCCCTCTGGCACCGCAAATAATTGCACTAATTTAAAGCCCGTGGGAGACTAAATTGAGGACGAATTTAGATGGAGTACTTTTAATTCTCGTGGTCTAAGTGCAATTTCTGGTGTCGTGACTCCTGAAGAGTTTCGACGAATCATGACGTGGACTACGTCTAAAGAAGCATGGGATGTTTTACAACTTACCCATGAAGGCACTAATGCGGTCAAAGAGTCTAAATTGAAACATTTAACTACTCAATTTGAAATAATTACCATGCTTGAAACTGAGTGTTTTGATGATTTTTACGCACATTTATCTGATATTGTCAACACTAGTTTCAATATTGGTGAGCACATACCTGATGCACGAGTGGTTAAAAATATTTTGAGATCGCTGCTAAAACGTTTTATCCCTAAAGTGACTATTTTGAATTCCTTAGGTAATTTGGGCAATTTAAAATTAGAAGAGTTAGTAGGAGACCTCCAGACATATGAAATTGACATGTTTCCTGACGATATCAAGCCTAAGGATCGATGGATAGCACTTAGAGCCTAATCTAAGAAGGGAAAGGAAATGTCCAAGAGTGAGAATAAAAATAAAGTGAGAGTGTGTGAGTTCGAGTCTGAGGACGAGTCTGATTTTGATATGGCCATGCTTGCTAAAAATTTCAAAAAATTTCTTAAGTTTTTAAAACAAAATTCTTCAAATAAAAAGTTTTTTGAGAAAAAGAAAAAGAAAGACGAGGCCAAAGAGAGTGGTGAGAAAGAGAATGAGAATGAGGAAGAAGAGAAGTGTTTTGAATGTGAGGGAAAAGGTTATAGAGGTTTTAAGTGTTCCACTAGGCTAAAGAGAAAGGGTAAAAAGATCGCCATGCCAGCCACTCTGAGCGATAGTGAGGAAGATGTGAAGAATTTTGGGGACGAGTCTTCACATGGGAAGGTTGTTGCCTTTTTAGCTAGTCATGTGAGAATACCTAGTGTGTCCCACTACGATGAGGATACTTTTGCACGTGAGATCCCCGAGGATGATTTAAGTGTTTCTAGCGAGTGTGAGAGTGTGAGAGCGAGTGTGTTAGTGAGGGTTATAGTAAGCTCCAGATTGCGTTTAGAGATTTGTATGCAGAGACCTTAAAAATAAAGACATTGAATAAGTAGTTAAGCCTTAGGGTGATAGATTTGGAGAGATATATTGATATTTTGAGGGGATTTGAGGCGTTGGCGAGTCAACTCGAGAAGGTGAAGGTTTCTTTGAGTGAGAAGTTGATCGTCGTATATCGGGTGAAGAGTGAACTTATAGCCCATGTGTCACTACTAGAGAGAAATCTTGAATGTGTTAGGGAAGTAATGGTAACTTTAGAGGATACATATAAGAAGGTAGGAAAGATGATCCTCGATCCCGCTTTGGGTAATGTTGAGAGACTAGGAATAGGTCATGACGGTGAGTCCACTTCCCACATTGCACCCGAGCCGGTTCCTGAGTTTGTGATTGATCCATATGGCTCTCAAACTAACCCACCTAGGAGCCCCGTTCAGGATAGGAAAGTGCACCGTAGACATTTTGAGAGAGGTGTTACTAGGCCTGTGTATGTTTGCACCTAATGCAAGAAGAGAGGACACCTTAGGGAATTTTGCTTTAAGTTGAGGAGTGTGTCGCATAGAGTTTTTCCACCTATTCATACATACTCACCCACACATGATGCTCTGGATGATTATATGAGAGTGTTTGCAAATATTAAGGAGCAGGTAAAGTTTCTAGTCAAGACATACAATGATTTGATGGATGTTTTTCATAGGATGTCACCACCTTTGGAAAAATCCACATCACTTACAGGCTGAGGTTTAGAATAGTTTTCTAGCATAGGATGATTTGCATGATTATATTTTATACCTATTGCTAGTATGTACCATTTTTGTATTTCTATTTTTCATTTTCGATATATTTTTCAAAAAAACAAAAATATTTTCATTTTTTTGAAAACAAAGAATGAAAAAGCCAAAAAGAATTTATTTTGATAAATTTTTTGGAAAAAAACAAAAAGATTTTGTATTTTATTTTACACTTTTTGTGGATGGACATTTAGGATGGTCGAGTCAAAATTTCATTCCATATCCATGTGACTGTTAGTGTTTTGATATGCATCATCATTTTATTTTTGTGCTTTACAATGTATGGAGTCATTAAGATGTTTTTATTTGATTACTACCTACATGTTTGACTCATAATTGCCTTTCATGCACACTAGCATGGATTTGTTTGATTATTGTACTTGTCAAATCACATGTTGGTCGAAGTGTTTCCATCTCAATTCCGTTTTTAAAATGAACCAAATACGATAAAACTCGACAGTGAAAGTAGTGCATGTAATAATCGTTGCTCGTGAAGAATTTTTTTAAATTTGAAAAAAAGACGAGTGAACACAGGAAAGGGCTACGAGACTAGAAAATTAATTCGTCATGAAATCCACCGTTTGAATAGAGCCCGAAAAAATTTAAAGTCAATAAAAAGATAAATATGCCAAAATAAGAGGCTAATAGGTTTAGATCACCTCAAAAGAAAAATAAATGCATTATTATTTATAAGGGTTTTCGGATGGAAAAGTAATCAACGGGATTGCACATCCTGACAAAGTCTTGAAAAAGCATTAGATAGTTTTAGACGTTATTAGTATGGAAATCATTTTAGACTTTGATGTGTCGATTAGATTGAGTCGATGTCATATGAATTCACATTACTTGACACCTAAGGATGATTTTAAAATCATTCGTTAGGAGTATCCGTATTCATCGTGCGCATATGTTATGTTTGATTGCATTGATTTTCCTATCGAATGTTTTCACACCCATTCATTCCGTTTCCACGATTTGGTGGTCTTACTGTAAATTCATGGTGTGTGATTTTTGTAAAATTATTTTAGCATTTTTGTATGAACAATTAAAAAATCCAAAATAGTTTGTAGAATTCTTTTGAGTTTCTCCTTGATGATCTTAGTTGTTTTCTTTGAATATCGTGACACTCCATGTTTATTTTAATTATTCTTTTCCTTGTCTATTTCAGACAAATAAAAAGGGGAGAACAAATTATGATTTAATTGGGGGGGGGGGGGGGGGGGAGGGTTTACATTATGGGGGAGATTCGAGGTTCGATTTTTATTTTGATCGATGCATCACGAATGTATTTTATTTGTCTCATGTGTGTAGGTACAAAATTTGATGATCATTTTACACTCCTTGATGAGAAAAGTTTAGAGATTTGAAGATTTGAAGTTGAAGATTCTCAAAAAAAAGTTCTAGACTTGATTGTTCAGTACCTTTTCAGTTTTGGGTTCATGGGAGGGTATTAGATTTATGTAGGCATTTTGATTTGATAATTCAGATGTTTTTATTTTTTACCGGCATAGACATAGGGGGATATTTGTAAGGACATATTTTTTAAGTCCTATTTACATTAGTGTGTGTCATATACCACTACAAACCGTCGAAGATTTATTCAAGACCAATCATGCATTGAGACGGATCCGAATATCAATGTTCTTCAATATTCAAGCCTTTAAGAGATTAATTTTGGTAAGGATGTGTTTAAGTCCTTTAATGGTTCATTTAAAAGTGTTGGGATATTTTTCTAAAATATTTTCTAAGTGTTGAGGTGGATTTTTAAAAGAAAAAATAATTTTTTTAATTTCGCTCTATCGTTCGAACGACTTGAGCATGTCGTTCAGACGCCATGTTGATCTCACGCGAAGCTTGTTCGAGCGACATGTGTCCTCGTTCGAGTGATATAAGGGTTTCGTTTGGGTGATATGCCAGTTGAACTTTTCTATATAATGCGTATTAAATGACTTCATTTTTATTAAGAAGATCTGATAATTTTCATTCCATACAAACTGAAAAATAGCATAACACTTTGTCTTTTTCAATTTAGGGTTTTAATCCTTTTTTTTTAATTCACAAATCCCAAATCCTTTAGTGAATTATTTGGAACCCAAGATACATCTTGTTAGAGTTTCTCTTGTAGGGACGATAACTTACTACTAATCTAAGTGCCACTTGAGGGAGGTGTTGGGCTGACATTGACTGCGTGTCATAGGGAGTACTCGTGGGTGTTCCTGGGATGATTGAACTGTGTGTCTTTGTGGATTTTTTGAGGTTAATTAATTACTGATTTAGAACTGCTTGTTCTTTTGGGTATCTGCGAATATTCATTGCAGATTTTGCTTGTAATCATTGTGAGTATTATTAAGTGAAATAAAAGGTTTTCCCTTTTGGGTTTTTTCCTAAAATCTGTGTGTCATCAATTTTGTTTGATTTCACTCATGTATATGCATGTTTTAGGGATGAATTAATCTGGTTCAAATATTGACAAGTGATTAAATAAGTTTGTAGTTAGAATTTGCGAATTTGGTTTAAATCGATATCACACCGCTTTCACAGTTTGGTGACTACAATTATGTATATGAATAAGTGTGTTGTTCTCAATGAGGTCACATTAGCATTTCCCTCCAATGAAAATATGAAGAGAGTGATTGAGGGTGATGGTAATCCTACAAGCTTAGTAGTGTGAGGAAGATTAGAGAGCCGTGGTATGAGGAGTTTTAGGTCCAAGTTAAATAGGCATAAGGACTAGGATTGTTACTACTGTTATGAGGTTGGGTACATCATTTATTTTTTTCCTAAAGATAAAGAAACAATTGGGAATGATAAAGATAAAGTTCAAGACCTAACTGCAATGGTGGAATATACAAGCAATTCAAAGGATGTCGATGATCTTACTCTCATGGAAACCCAAATTAGTGAGTCATTTAATGATGTTTGGTTTCTTTATTGTTGTTGTTCGATTCAAATGTGTTCCAATAAGAATTTTTTATCCTCCTACAAAGAGATGAAAGTTGGTTATATTTTGAGGGAAGATGGGAGAGATTTTAAAATTTTGGGAATTGGACAAATCAAAATCAAGACATAAGATAGGTTGGTGAGAACTTTATGTTGTGTGAGACGTGTTCTTGGTTTTTGTATGAACCTATGTGTTTGGGTGAGCTAGAAACCAATATTAATAAGGTTTTAACATCGGGTGGAGGTATGGGTGTTATGATATGTGACCTTGTTATGTTTAGGGCCAATAATATGAAGAACTTATATATTATCTAAGGAAATATGGTAATCGATGGAGATAATATCAGGTCTTCTATTATGGTATGTTAAAATTAGCATTCGAAGATTGGTAATAGAGGAGAAGGCAAGAAGGGCTTGCATTATGGACAGATTGATAATTTTTAATCTCATTCGGGTTATTAGAGGACTACACAACATTCTAGGAGAGAAAAATCTACTTTGAAATGGAAACCAAAATTTCACCAGTCGTTAAAATGGAGGAAAACCTATGAGGACATCCATGAAATTAACGTGAGTTAGCTGTAATGGCACCGAGTCATTCCATTCGGGACATATGAAGACAAGGGGAGGAAAATATTAGGTCATGATAGAGATGCGTGGAAAAGTCAGGAATGTCCTATTCTCTAGTGGTGAGAGAATACGACTTTCACTTACCAACTGATGGTTGGGGGAGATTGGCAGAGGTTTATGGTTGTGATATTGAACCAAGGGATTCTAAAGTTGATATGGAGCATTGTGGGTTTGACAGAGTTGGTGGATGAATTTTTATGTATGTCCGAGATATGCATCAGTTGAAGAGTGAGTCAAGGTTTAGGTTTGAGGAGGACCCAAACTTAACAAGAAATATTTATTAGTGTTTTTGTGGTGGTAATCATGTATTTGGTGACAACCTTCACATTAATTATGCGTTTGTTGGAAGTTTTACAACAGAAATTTTGTGAAAGAGATTTTCGGGAGGGGCTTACGAACCAACAAGCAAGGTGTCACCCAAGCGAAGTTACATATGCCCCAGCGAGGTCTCTTTTCATCAGGGAAGGTTTTTATGTAAATCCTCCGTGCAAGGACAAATATCTAATAGAGTTAATTTGTATGTATTTTGGCTTTATTCCATATTTGCACAATACTCTTTGAGACATAGGTTAGGATTTGAGTGTTGACTTTTCAAGCGTTTTATGTGGTTTCTTGAAGACATACTGACCATGTTAGAAGATCTATATCACCGTGCCATATTTTGAGTTCGTTTATGTCTTCATGTTCCGAGAATCGCTTAGGTATGGATGCATAAATATTTTGGTCATGGGAGATTTTAAATTTGGGTGTTAGTATTTTATAAAATTATTTCTTAAAATATTTTAAAAACGATTTAACTTTTTTAATATTTTTAGATAAAAAATATTTTTATTGAGAGGTTGTTATAATGATATCGGGTATGTTATTCGAACGAGATATGGTACCTCGTTAGAACATCTTTGAACAAACTTCGAATGAACTAACTTCAATCCTCGCTGAAATCTCATTGGATAGCTTGTTGGATACGTGTTCGAACGAGATGTTATACTGCGTTCGACTAAGGTTCAAAGAGTTTGCGATTTTTTTATAGAATTCTAGATTTTCCTAATTTTTTATCATCGTTATCTCATTTCTGTAAACCTCCTATATATTGAAGTGCGGGGAATATTTTTTATTCGAGACCAAATCTTATATTTTGAGTTCCCAAACTCAATCAAAAACTCTCCAAAACCCTACTTTACATACAAACATTTTTAGATCCAAAATTCATTATATTATGCTTTGAAATCTAGTTTGTGGAATCCTTTGCTTTATTCTCTCATCATCTTGAGAGAGAAAAGATTTGTGCAGTGGATTCCGTATCGTGTGATAGTCATTGTGCTATTCGGTGGATATCGAGGCTTGTGTGGACTCACACGTTGTGGCAGTTGCATGGGTAGATTCCTACATTGTCCCATTGAGGAGTGGTTGAAGATTAAAGAATGCATCATGGATTGTGAGAGTGTCGATTCATTCGGTAAGTCTTCTGTTAGTCTTGTGTAATTCCGTTATTATAGTGAATTTGCATGGTTGGACCGTCTGAGATTTTTTTCATTTGGTTTTCCTCATACATAGGGCATTGTGGTTGATTTAGTTATTTTTTCCAACACTCACCTCGGTGCATGTTTACGTTAAGATAAAATTGGTTTTAATGTGTTTGATTATAACTTGTTTAAAGATGGTGTTAAGTTTTACTTTGGGTTAAATTATTTAAGTTTAATATTTAATTTGAAAAAGTTAAAAACTGGCTTTTGTTTAGACCATTCCCTGTATAACACTTTTTTAAATTTGTATCAGAGAGGGTACATTAAATTAATGTGTAGCTTTGTCTTTTCGTGTTACTTTTGGGTTATTTAGGTGTTTATCTCTGTGTGTGTGTGTGTGTGTGTGTGTGTGTGTGTGTGTGTGTGTGTGTCTAGGGTTTGTTTATTTCTCTCGATGGGTCATCGTTGTGATAAGTTGTTCGATGCGTTTAGCAATGACGATGAATTTGATATTCCAGATGAGTTTAATGAGATTCATAATCCCGTTGAAAAATTATTTGATTTGAATTTGAGGCTTGAAAAAAGAATTAAATTTCTTAACGGAGAAAATTCATGTTTTAAAAATGAAAATTGAATTTTTGCTATGTATTTAAACAGAAAGCGATATTCTTCATGAGAAGCTCATGGACATGAATCATAATCTTAAAACTTTAGAAGTGATGATGTAGTTCGTGTTGTAAAGAATGAATTAGAGGACTATAAGATGTTTATTTTTAGGGTTAATGAACATGTGATTGAGGATAATGATAAATTGATGAATGTTTTGAAGGCATGTGAAAAGAATTTTAAGGATAAGTTCTCTTGCACCAGGGGGAGGGGCGAGATAACCTTCCAGGTGTGATTGAAAATTCAAAGAAGGAGTCCCTTACGTTTGGAGAGGCTAATTCTTTGCTTAAGTTTAGGTTTTTGTGGTTAAAATATGATCTAAGAGACTTAAGTAGTGTTGGTACCGGCTTCGATAATTTGAATGCCCATGTTGATGAAAAAAGAACATAATTTATTTTGGAGGGTAAATCACAACCCAAGGTATTAGAAAAGGTCAACCCGAATGTCCCGTTCGTCATCGCATCTACACGGGCCCACATTGCAATAAGAAAGATCACCTTAGGTGTTTTTTATATTATCTTAGAAAAGACCATAGGAGGTTGAAATCTAGTATCTCCATGCTTCCCAAAACCTGATGCGTTAGGTGTTCATCTATTTGGGTTAGGAAATTCGTTTTGGAGGTGCTCAATGTTAGGCTAGTTGATTCTCGCATGCTTGCATATGACTCTTAATGTGCTATATCTTTTGGGTGATTGATGGCATATTTTTCATGCATCGGATTTTATACTTCATTTTATATTTGCTTGCTAGTTGTATAATGTTTATATTTTTTATTTTTCTTTTTTCTTTTCTTGGGTCTTATTGAAAAATACAAAAATATTTTATGTGTCTTTTGAGTTTGCTTTTCTTTTGGTAATATTTTAAAAATTGTTTAAAAACCTCAAAAAGATTTTTAGTTTATGCGTAGTTTAGTTTTACACATTTTTAATAGCATATTGATGTGTTTGAATCCACTTCATTCCATGATTCCATTTGGCTAGGACATTTGATTTTTATTTTCAATGCTTAGATTGTTCTTAATCATGCTTGCATAGAATAGTTTGAAAATGACTTTCTTAATGGATTCACTTTACACATGCCTCTTAACACACATGCACAAGCTCTTTTGGATTTTAACTTGATATGTTACATGAGCTAAGTGAGATGTTCTCCTAATAATCCTGTAACACACACACACACACACACACACACACACACACACACACATATATATATATATATATATATATATATATATATATATATATATATATATATATATATATATATATATTGGGACAATTTGTGCATCGAAGAAACATTTCCCACGAGTTTGCTATTTTGTTGGAAATATGAGTGTGGACGGGAAGGGGCTACAAAGGGAGAAATCTTCCTTGTGTGAAAGGCCATCGTTGGCAAGAGCCTAAAAAATTGAGAGGCAAAAGAAAAGAAATTATTCCCAAGGTCAAAATTTTGTTTCATTGACTCTTCAATTAAAGTGGTATCTTTAAAAATGAAAAAAATGATATATAATTTTAATGGTGTTATACGTTGAAAATCAATGAATTTGCACAATAAGTCCTAGTTATGTCATGTTTGACTCTATTTATTTGAGAATTATTAATATTTTCTAGGCTAGTGTGCATTTTGTTTGTTTGTCCATTAAGAGTTCACTTTATTTGTCACTATGGGACTAAATCTTTATTTAATAAAATTAATGCAGTTATATAGAGCTCTTTGGTTTTTAAGTTATTGGGTCATTTGTATCTAGTTCATGCCCCTTCACTCCATCCCAAATGTTTAGTCACATGGATATTATTCTAGTGTGTAACCCTTATGTGTTTTGTGTCTTTTTGTGGCCATTTATACCTATATATATGTGTCTATGTGTCATTGATATATATACATGATATCATTTATTTTTGAGTCTTTGTGTTTGCATTTAATCCATGTTTTTCATGTGCTTTATCTTTGAATAAGTTTGGTATGCTATATGAATCAAATCGGTGTGCTATGTAATTATATTAGTATCTCTTATTTCTTGTTCACATTGGTTTCTCATGCTTCATGTTGTATTCAAGTTGGCATCATTTATTGCATTAATATTGGTACTGATTGATCATTATTTGGATTATTTGTGCTTGTGTTTCCATGTTCGGTTTATTTCACTTTACAACATTGCATGATATTATTCTTTCCTCTATATTTTCAATTGATATCACATGTTCTCACATTTTGGGAGAGATATGGTTTTTACGGGGGAAAATGATTTATTATGAATTCTTTTTTTGTCCATTCTTGAACAAAAAGTGAGAGAAATGGTATCTTTCACTTGAGTTTTAGGAAGAGATCTTTATCTTAAGGGAAGACGTCTTACCTAGGTGGGGATCATTAGATATAGGTGGAGTTTTATTCTTATACAGATTTATATTGCTATATTTTTTTTTTGCATTTGAAGGTGTGTTTAAGTATGCAAGTTTGCAACATGCATAAAAGTTTTCAAGCGAGCAATGCTACTCAAGGTTTATGAGTTATTCGAGTTATATTTTTTCCTTTTTGGGGTTTGGGAACGAGTCTTAGATGATCTTGATAGCCCATAGGCATTTTTATTTTTGGTTTTATTCCTTGATTAGCTATAGGGGGATATTTGTAAGGAAAAATTTATGATAGAGTCAATTTGTTGTTGACCTTTCAAGCCTATGACATAGTTTCTTGAAGATGCAGTGGCCAAGTTAGAAGATCTACATTACCGTGCCACATTTCGTACCCATTTTTGTCTTCACATTAAAAGGATCTCTCAGGTATGGATGCGTATATATGTTGACCATTGGAGATTTTATATTTGGGTATTAGGATTTTATAGAATTGTTTTCTAAAATGTTTTTAAAATGATTTACCTCTTTTAATTTTTTAGAAGAAAAATATTTTTTACGAGAGGTCGTAAAAATGACACTGGGTATATCGTTCAAACGAGATAGGGTACCTCGTTAGAACATGTTCCAACGAACTTTGAATGAATAAACTTCAGCCCTCGCTAGAATTCCATTGGATATATCATTGGATACATGTCAAACGAGATGATATACTTCGTTTGAACGAGCTTGTGGATTTTTGTAAAATTCAAGATTTTCCTAATTCTTTTTCATCCTAATGTCATTTTTAAAAAACCTCTTATAAATATGAGTGTGGAGTAACATTTTTATTTGAGACTAAATCTTATATTTTGAGTTCTCAAACTCAATAGAAAATCTCTCCAAAACCCTAGTTTACTCCCAAATAGTTTTAAATCAATGATTCAGTATATTATATTTTGAGATCTAGTTTCTCGGCACCTTTGGTTTATTCTCTCATCATATTAATGGAGAAACTTTCGTGCGGTGGATTCTGTGCCGAATCTGTTTACATACGGTGGACTCTGTATTGTGTGACAGTTGCTAAGATATTCGATGGATACTAAGGCGTGTGTGGACTCACATATTATGGAAGTTGCGTGGGTGGATTCCTACGTTGTTTAGTAAAGGAGCGATTGAAGATTGAAGAATGCTTCAAGGTTTGATAGGGTGTTGAGTCGTTGTGTAAGTCTTCTACTAGTTTTATATAATTATATTATCATAGTAAATTTGCATGACTCGGCCGTTTGAGGTTTTTCCCATTTGGATTTTTCTCGTACATTAGGCATTGTGATTGATTTACTTATTTCTGCACTCACATAGATGCTTATTTAACTTAGACAAATTTAGTTAATATATTTAATCACAACTCGTTTAAAACTAGAGTTAAGTTTTACTTCGGGTTAAATTGTCTAAGTTTATTATTTAATTTGAAAAAAAGTTAAAAACTGGCTTTTTTTAGACCATTCCCTATATAGCACTTTCTCACTCTGGGAAGGTACATGAAAATCAAGGGCGGTCCTTCACTTCAATGAAGGTTTCGTGACCATTTAAAATCATTACGATTATGCAAATGGGTTTGGCAGTAGGGGTGTTTGGAAGACTTATTTTGGCTTTTGATTGATCTCACTGAAGTGGCAATTTATATTTTTTTTGTCTTATTCTCCCTCTCCAAGTGGATTAGCTTTGGAGTCTTAGACTCCAAAGCAAAGTGGTCTCGTATTTTTCAGAGGTAGGACATTAGTATCCAAGTCACATTAGTATAGTCCCCCTCTCTCTCTATCTTTGGTTCACTGGGATGACTTGGAGACTTAGTATCCAAGTCACATTAGTATAGTTGGACTCCAAGTTTTGTCTCATTATTTAAGGAGTGATTTTCCCACCAAAATTGGATATGAGAAATTATGCCACTCTCCTCTTTTGTTACCAAATAGAGAATTAGTGTGATAAAAAATTAAGCGTTCACTTTTGTGTAAAATTGGTTAATTTGGGAATTAGTTTTGGGTATTCTCTATTGAGGACTTAATTAGAATTCAAGAGCCTTTTGTAGTGATATTAATATCTGTGATAGTGTTCCAATATTTGTGTGAGGGCGATTTTGTTTGCGATAAGAGAGATTTATTTTGTGTGAGGAATGAATAAAAAATCCTTCCATTTGTAATCTTCTTCTATTTAGTGACACAAATCACCTGTGGGCATAGTCAAATTGATGAACCACATAAATTTTGTGTTCTTTCACCTATTTTATATTTTCTTTGTTAGTATTGCTATGTTTGGTGTACTTTTCAATGGTCACGATGCCCTAATGATCACTATACATAGCGCTCCTACACAACAAATTAGTATTAGAGTCTAGGTTGCAAACTAGGGTCTATTTGTTATGGCATCCAAGATAAAGTATGATGTGAATAAATTTAATGGAAATAATAATTTTAGCCTTTGGTAAGTGTAGGTGATGGGCATCCATGTCAAAGAGGGTTTGATCTATGGCTTATAAGGAAAACCCGACATAATGAAAAAAGGTGATTTTGGAAAAGCTCGAGGAGCTTTATTTGGAAAGTCTTTAACAAATCTATATTCATCTAAAAAAGGAGTTCTACCGATTTAGTATGGGTCCGATTACTTTGTTAAAAGACCAGCTCATTTATTTTAGTAGTTTTTTCTCGAAGGTGTTAAATATGGAGGTAAAGATAGGAGAAGAGGACAAGGTTGAAGTTTTATTGTCTTCTCTTCCAAATAGGTACGATCATATGGTGAATACAATGATGTACATGAATAAGATTATCATCCTAAATCAAGTCACATCACAAATGAAAATATGAGGAAAGTAGGTGAGGATGACGGTGACGCCGCAAACCTAGTCGTTGGAGGAAGATTGGATAACTGTGGCTTGAGGAGTTTTATGTCCAAGTTAGAGGGGAAGAAGGATAGGAGTTTTTACTATTATCACGATGTTGGGAACATCATTTCTTCTTATCCCAAACTTAAGTAGATAACTGGTGAAAACAAACAGAAGGTTCAAGATGTAACTAAAATGGTGGAAGATGAAAATGATTCAGAGGATGTTGATGATTTTCTCTCATAACAACCCAAATTAGCGAGTCATATAATTACATTTGGTGTTGATTATGGTTGTTTATTTGATACTGTATAGGGGTACCCATTTAACTCTTACTTATAAGTTAGATTCGTAGCTAGCAGGCCCAAAGCCTAGAGCCAAGTAATAACGGGCGAGCATGCCTAAAGTGGCGAGGAAGTCCAAAGAAATGTTGGGCGAGTAAGTCATAATCAAGAGAAAGGCTATATTGGATGAGAAAGCCCAAGTCAAGGAACACTACCAAATTATTGGCAAGCTAAGACAAATATAATAATAACATGCGAGTTGGCCTAAGGCAAGAATAAGGTGATAACGGGTGAGTAGGCCCACAACAGGAATAAGGCAATAACTACCGAGCAAGCCCAAAGTGGCGAGCAAACCTAAATCATAGTCAAGCCAAGATGAATATTATAACATAGGTAGAGTAGGCCTAAGACAGGAGCAACACAATTTTAGATGAGTGAATCCAAAATTATGAGCAGGGAAAACAAGGCCAAGTCATCAACGCGATGCCATATAAGCAACCCCAAGTCAGCGAGGGGGTGTTGCGCCTACAACCCCAAGTCATTTCAAGAGTGGGGTTTGTATGAAACTGTTATTTACTAACACTTTTGTTATTTATATACATGAGATATTCTTATTTATGTGGAAAGTAGCCTTGGCTGAGTGGGCAGGGCTCAAGTATATGGCCACATGGGATCTCTTGAGTTGGTTAAGGCTCAATAACTTCAGTACCCTTGGAAATAGATAATACTAAGATGAGGGATCCAAGAGTTCACTCACACACTCACATAGATCACATTTAGTAAAATGGGTGAGCATTCAAAGTACTGCTCGTAAACTCATTTTAAATTACAACAATAAAGAGTGTCCCCCAAGGCCACTCGCAAGTTTTCAAAATTATTTACCTAGTAAACGTTTGAAATATTAACAAAATCATACTTTTTTGGCACTATGCCCAGCATATTTCCTTTTTTACAATGGCTTCACCGGATGTTGCTTGTCAGAGTGGACATAGGATAAAAGTACCACTAAGATATTATTGCAAGGGAATATCCCTTTGGTGCGCACACGCCACATCAACCCTAATGTTTTGTTATAAATAGATACCCTGGATAAAGTCAAAGTATACCATAACTTGAGAACTATTACTCTGCACAAATGCACACATAAATGATTACATCCCTACTCTTTCCTTGGTACTTGAACTGCTTGTTTCTCCACTCTCAAAGAATCATCACTCTTAAGTGCATCCAATCGTTTTGTTCTTACTGAAAAGTTTGTATTAAATCATTGTCTTCCTCATATTATAATCAGAAAGTTGCCATTATATTGCAAAAGTTAGTTTTTGAATTACTTGATACTCTTGAAAATTTAAACAACTTGAAAGCTGTTTCCATTGGAGTGGCTCACGCCTCACCCTTTCAGATTATTCATTAACCCCAGTACCATTACCCTTCTACATTTGGTGACTCCGTTGGGCAGGTATTCTCATTGACATAGATAAAGAAGGTTATAACATTTTAATGTAGTTGATTTTTGAAGACACTCCCTTCGGTAGTGTGTCCAGATCAATCAGACGACTAATGAACGAGTCATAGTTACCAGAGCGAGAGCTCCTGCTCCTTTAGGGGTAGAAAACCATAGTTACGACTAGGCGTGCACACGGTTCGGTTTGGATCGGTTTTGGTACTAATCCGAGAACCGAACTGACCTGGGTCGGTTCCAAGTTTTGGAACCGAAACCGAACCAACATTTATACAGAACCGAACCAAACCGAACCAGCGGTTCCCGGATCGGATCGAATCGGTTTTCGGTTCCAAAATATATTTCATAACTAATTTTTTTTAAGATTAATGTGTTTCATAACTAATTTTTTTAAGGTCAAAATTAATTTTGACCTCAATAACTTAAGTTAGAAACTCAAATAATCACAAAAATATAAATTACAAGTGTTAAATATATTAAATAAATATATATATGTAATTATAAATCGGTTCGGTCCCGGATTGGTTCGAATCGGATCGGTTTTCGGATCGGATTGGTTTTTTTTACCCTGTAACCGAGAACCGAACCGATGTATCGTTTTTTTTTCAAACCGGAACTGAACCATTGAGCAAAAAACCCGATCCAAACCGAACCAATGCAGTCGGTTTGGTTCGATTTATTGGATTTCTGATTTTGTTGTGCACCCCTAGTTACGGCTGCTCAACTGAATCGCATGGATATGATGAATATGCTCTTTAAGTTTTTAAGACGACATAATATGGATGCGGTCATTTTATGCTAAGCTTGTGTGACATCAATGGTGGCTCCTGTTGGAGGAACAGGTATAATAGAGATTGTTCCATCTAGAAGAGTGGAAATGGATCAATTTACAACTCCATTAAGCTCACTAGCCACAAAAAAGTGGAGATCGACGAATTATCCTCCAAAGCCTTCATAATGGAAGAAGTGAAAAGGTTGCTCTCATCCAAAAGAGAGTCGGATCTTATATATGAAGAGCTGTAGAATCCCTATCCAGATAACATCAATGAAAAACCATACCCTGAGGGGTACGTTCCTCCAAAATTCATGAAGTTCAACGGGAGAGGTGAAAACCCCAGAACCATGTCAAGAGGTTCGCCGAGTATCTTGGCTTGCATGGCAATGAAAATGAGTTAAAGTTGAGAGTGTTCTAAAAAACTCTCATTTGAAAGGCCTACACGTGATACTCTCATTTAGCGCCGAACATCATCCCCACTTAGGAGGAAATACATGGACTGTTTTTGTAGAAATTTTTCTTAGCCGAAGATGAGTTCACGCTGAGATACTTAGCCCAAGAAGTGAAGAATCCGGGTGATAAGTTGATGTAATACATTAAGCATACTAGAGAAAGGGTGATAGATGTGCAGGAAGATGTCATGAATCTGTGTAGAGAGGTTGCTGGAGGAATACAAAATCCATATGATTAATGAGACTTGAGAGGGTACCTTATGGGAATTCACGTGAGCAGCGAGTGGTATCGATATGATACTTAAGCCAATACCCCAAGGATGGAGGGAACAAATGCCGTTTCCAGCTGGCAGGTTTTAAGTTTCACACCGACAAGCAGTAAATATTATTGAAGAAAACCCCAAAGGAAGGAAAGGTGTCTAAGGCCCAAAGAATAACAACGTCACGAGAAAAAGTAATTTCACGAATGACATCTCGTTACCATTGCCATGAAGCGTGGAGGAAGCTATGGATTATTATCGAACGTTAGTGTGTGAGGGAGTGGCAGGTACCCCTCACTCAAAGGGTCATATGGCCACGACAGGAGATAAAGAAGATGAAAAGTTTAGTGAGTTACACCAGAGAGTTCAGCACGCCACTAAAGATTTCATTATTGGTGCAGGATAATAGAGGAACAAGTTGCTATTCGCACCTTGCAAATTCGGCCTATGGATATTAATGAAAATCCACTGCAAGCCTATCACTACGACACATCAAACATGGTAGCGGAATACGATGGGGAAGAAATATTCAAGTGTTACGTCTTGACTAAATAAATACCGGGTAGCTAGTCTTTTATCCAAATTAATACAAAATGTCAAGTTGGTTCAGTTCATCGCATCACTGTCGAAAACATTTTTTTAAACAATTACTAGCTACCTAATATTTAAAAAGTGAGTGTCAATTTTAAATTAAATTAGATTAACATGCAACCAATTGAGATATGGAATAATGATACAACAGTCACATCACAATCACAATAAAATCATAATGGAATAAATGAATCTGGAGGAACACCCCTCTGAATAATCCGAATACTGAATACAACAAGTACAAAGTCTGAATCACTAATTAATTAAATCCCAAACTAAAATAGAACTAAGTAAATAAGCTGTCTCTAAGAGAAAAGGGCGGCATGCCCGATAGATGAATAAATCTGAAATGGAGTCAAGGTAGAAAGTTGAGGCGTCTACTGCCGAGGTCCTGTAACTTCCACAGCAGCTACAGCATGTCACTTGAATGGAACTCCTAAGCTTGGTGTCCTTGTAACTGGGCACCTAAAAGGTTTTTAAAAGAAAATAGATTTGAAAGAAAACGGGTTAGAGCCCGATTGTGAAAACAGTTGAAATATAGCAAGTGTTTAATATCATTAAATAGTGAATATAAAATACATGATAGTGCGTGCACTCACGTGAGTTCCTCACCTCTCAACTAATTGTGCACTCCTAATGTACCTGTACCAATTCTAGTTATTTCACTATCTAACTAGTCCACTCCATAATCTGACTTTACTATACAATTCAATGTTTAATTCTAGACATCTAAACATAAACTGAGAGTCTTACTTTTTATTCCTCAGAATTACATATAGTAATTACGATGAATTTCCCATATTTAACACTACTAAAAATCTCACATAATCTCATCATAATTATACAATAAGGGCTCCCATAGGCTGAGCTGCGGGACACAAATACTCTACTATCGAATCCCGGTACATCACGTACATAAGGACCACGTATTCCGAATCTCTCAGGAACCGTTTCAATTAGCAACAATCACAAATAATGGAGGCGAACATAGTTCACATACCCATGGGTCACGCACATACCTACATTCCCATGGTCAGCTGACTTATTAACTCACCAATAAGCCATTCTCTGACCTATGTCCTTGAGGTACCAATCTAAATCCCCCCCGTAGGCACACAAAGATTAGATGGCCCTGATCGAAAGCCGACCTCCCGTGATAGCAAGTATGGTAGGTATGTTACACACGTATAAATCCATTTACTAAGCATTCACACATCTTAGATATCTTATAATATTAATAGAGGTATATCTACCTCCTTATACCGTCATTCAAGTTTGCACGTTTATAAGTATTTGGATAATATACAATATAGACAGCCGACACATCTCACGTTGTAATCTCCATTACTTAAAACCTAACTCATAAAGGTTACCAAGTCTTATGTGTATTTCTCAAAATTTAATCCTAAATTATACTCTGGCCTCACAATTATACCTACTAGTCTTCCTCAAGTATAAGTGTTCGCAAAGTTACCAAAATCAATTCTCTAGGGTCAAAATTATTGAAGTTCAACTAAAAATGATACTCATAAATAAGCCTATGTGAAGTTCGAAACAAAAATAGGCCGAACAAGGTCATTCTATCAACTCGTTAGAAATCTCGTTCGAACGAGGTAGTTCGTATGAGTGTCGTTCGAACAAAGGTCATTCGAACGAAGGTCTTCGAATGAACTCATTAGAAGGGCTACTGGAATCTCATTAGAAGCTCGTTTGAATGAGGTCGTTCGAACGACCTGGGTTAGTCTTCGAACGAAAATTCTGAGAATGCCCAGAATTTTCCCAACTTCGTTTTTCCCATTTTCTCTTCTCTAAATCCATCCTAAGTTCATACCAATTAAGTTTTAATGTTTTCAAACTACTCTAAATCACCCTAGATCACTTCTTAACATAGTTTTGGGGTCAATTCTTACAAATCTACATATAAAAACCATAAATACCCAAATTTTGCCCCAGAACTTATGAACATGAACTCAAAATCTAATTGAACATATGAACTCCTTTTTAATCCGTTTTAAATCATCAAAAGATATAAATTTGAGTACTAATTTCTTCCATAATCATTCTACATGCAATTCCTAACGATTCCACTGGGTTTTCATCAATGTTTCAAGACATATGTTAATTTCTACACTAAACATGGAGGAAATATTCAATGCAAGTAATGAAACTAAACCACTTGCCTTAGATTTTTTCTTATGATTTGTTGTTGGTGATTTAAGGCAGAATATCTCCTCTTTTCGGTCACAAATCCTTCCCAATTGGTGGTGGTGGGTGGTGATTTGTTTTGGAACTCCTTGTAACCTCTCCAACTTCTCTCAAAACCCCCGTAGCCCACTCTCTTGTCTTTTGCTGATAATGGCCTTAGTGGCCTCTCCAATAATATATAATTAAACTCTAAAATTCTTGGGTTTATATTCCTCAATTTTTAAAATGACCAAAATACCCTTCTGGGTTGCCGGTTTGGCCTAAAAATGCCCCGGGACCCAAACTAAACTCCCGACTAGTGTTTTCTGACTATTTCGACCCTTCTGGACATGTTGGCGCACTCAAAATGACCATACGGTTGATACAAATATAAATTACTTTTTAGTTTAATCAAATTCATTCCTGACGCGACTGACACGCACGTCCCAGCTTAATTTCCCAAATTATCGTATTTCTGACTCTCGAAAATTTTAATATTTACAATACTCATATATTACCATATATACTCACTAATATTTAATTTTAACATCATACTCAAATAAAAACTCACGTCCCGCTAGTATTTAGTCCCCGGATTAATTTATAATAAATTCTCATTTAATTCAATTAATCTAATAAATAAAAATATCAATAAAATTACGGGGTTACATAGTTCCCCCCTAATAACAGAATTTCGTCTCGAAATTCAGAACTAAAAAATACCTGGCAAAAATTACTCTGGATAACATTCGCGTATGTCATCCTCGAGCTCCCATGTGGACTCCTCGACATTATGATGCAGCCACTAAACACGTACTAACGGTACTATCTTCGACCTCAGTTTCCTCTCGCTGTGGTCCAGAATGGTAATTGGCCCCTCCTTGTAGGAACTATCGGGCTACAGATCGATGTTCTCTAAAGCAATGTGAGTATGGGCCAAATCGTCCCTACAAAATCTCCTTAACGAGGAAATATGGAACACGTCATGAATCCTATGCAAGTGCTCCAGTAACCCAAGTCTATACGCTACTGGCCCAATTCGCTCGATGATAGGAAATGGCCCCACATATCTTGGTTCCAGTTTCCCCTTCTTCCAAAAATGCATAATCCCCTTCATCGGAGATACTCTGAGTATCACCTGGTCCCCCATGTTGAACTCTTTGAAGAACCTCTTGGCATCAGCATAGCTTTTCTATAGGTCCTGAGCTACCCGAATACGGCTCCGTATCATCTCTATCCTTGTCAAAGTATCCTGAATCACTTTCGATCCAAGGAGTTTATTATCCCCCACTTCTAACTAACATGCTGGGGAACGACAAGGTCTACTGTACAACGCCTCGAATGGAGCCATGCCAATGATGAACTGGTAGGAGTTATTATAAGTAAACTCCCCCAATGGAAGGTATTGCTCCCAACCACCTCCAAAGTCTAGGATGCACATACGCAACATGTCCTCCAACATCTGATTCGTTCTCTCAGTTTTCCCATCTGTCTGCGGGTGATATGCCGTACTCAGCCGCAACTCTGTACCCATAGCCTCCTAGAAACTCTTCCAAAATCATGAGACAATTATCCTGTCTCGGTCATACATGATATTGAGAGGTACTCCGTGAAGTCTCACTATCTCCACTATGAAAATCTGGGCATACTATCCCGTAGTGTAGTCTGTCCGGGCTGGCAGAAAAAGAGAAACTTTGATCAACCTATCTACGCTTACCCATATGGAGTCGTGACCCCTCTGTGACGTAGGTAACCCCATGATGAAATCCATGGAAATTCTCTCCCATTTCCACATAGGAACCTCTAATGGCTGTAGAAGTCCTTCCGGTCTCTGATGGTCCACCTTTACCAGCTGACAAGTGGCACATTTAGAAATGAACTCGGTAATATCTCTCTTCATACCGCTCCACCAGTACTGCCGCCTCATATCCTGGTACATCTTATTCCCGCCAGGATGTACTGTAAACCGTGAACTGTGCGACTCTATTACTACCTCATGTCGCAAGTCTTCCCCTTTCGGAACGACTAGTCTCCCGTTGAAGCGTAAGCCCTCGTCTGAACTAACGGTATAGGACTCCGCTCCCTCTACTAGAAATCTAACTATCTACTCTTGACAGAACGAGTCTTTTGCCTGGGTATGTATCACTCTGGTAACGATCTGAGGTGTAATGGTCGTCACTAACATGAATGATTGGGCCACTGCATCTTGGTGTCCTAACTCCTTCCACTTTGCTCTCCACACTTCGGCCACCTCACCTACTGACCTACGGCTCAACGCGTCTGCTACCACGTTAACCTTCCCTGGGTGATATTGGATATCGAACTGATAGTCCTTCATGAACTCGAGCCACCTACGTTGACGCATATTTAATTACTTCTGCGTGAAGAGGTACTGTAGGTACTTGTGGTTTGTGTACAAACGAAATTTCTACCCCAGGAGATAGTGTCTCCAAATTTGAAGAGCAACTACGACTGCCGCTACTCCAAGTCATGGGTGGGGTAATTCTTCTCGTGAGGCTTAAGCTTACGGGAAGCATAAGCTATAACCTGACTCTCCTGTTACACTACACCTCCAAGTCCTTGTAAGGATGCATTGGTGTAAACTAGATACTCAACTCCCGGCCTGGGCAATGCTAACACTGGTGATGAGGTCAACTTGTCCTTTAACTCATCGAATGCCAATTGAAAGGCATCGCTCCAGATAAATGCCACACCTTTACGAGTCAGATGTGTCAAAGTACCCGCTATCTTAGAGAAGCCCCGATTAAACCTCCTATAATATCCTGCTAGGCCCAAGAAACTACGTACCTCAGTTGGTGTCTTTGGGCTGTCCCCACTCTCTCACCGTCGATACTTTCCCCATATCAACTGATATTCCCCCCGATCTGAAATGATATGCCTTAAAAACTATACCTCCCTCAGCCAAAACACACACTTCTCATATTTTACATATAACTCGGTTTGACGCAGCGTTTGCAAAACCTGTCTCAAGTGCTCATCATGTTCCTCCTCTGTCTGGGAGTAAACCAGAATGCCATCAATGAAGACGTTGACGAACTGGTCTAGGAACTCTCTGAACACCCTATTCATCAAGTCCATACACATAGCTGGGCGTTGGTTAGGCCAAAAGGCATAACCCAAAACTCGTAGGAACCATAAATCGTCAAGAAGGCAGTCTTCGTGACGTCCTGCGCTCCCTGATGCGCAACTAATGGTATTCGGATTGCAAGTCAATCTTTGAGAAGAAGGCCGCTCCTCTCAACTGGTTGAATAAGTCATCAATTCGGGGCAACGAATATTTGTTCTGTATCATGACTTTATCATCTTTCCTTATTGCACCGATTTATTACCGATGTAAAAATTTCATAACCCTTCTTTTGTCACATCGTATGGTTCTACTAACCATGAATAGGAATAAAATAAAGTTAAAAGTTACGATTTTCTTACGGATGACAACCAAGGTACCAAACTCGTGTAGTAAAGACCAACCATCCCTTGTTCCCAACATTCGCTAGATTTCATGCGAGGGGTGTCTCGCAAAGAGAAATCTAAAGAAGGAACCCACAGATACACTACTAACCAACATTGTCAGTCAATGAGAATTTTGGTCCTCAGTATTTGACTTGTACCCTACTTCTCTACTTCCTGCTAATATTAGTGCATCCCATCTCATGTTATGAATGAAATACTCAACACATTACTACTACTAAGTTGGCGTTAGGCTCTTCAATTTACCAAAAAATTACTCCCATACCCAGAAATATCTAGTTCTATTTTAATTCACTTGGGTAGGCATCCTTCCCCACGGGGATTTGGTATAACCCGACGACATACTCCACAGCTCTCTGTAGGTTCCATACATATATATATACAAATGGCACAAGTTATTTTATATAACCAGGCTTAAAAGACACCTAATAGTACTCTAGTGACCTATCATCACTCAAATTGTAATTATCCAGTTCATATTCGAAATACTAATACATTCTACGTTCATATTTCTCAAGTAGTATTAGTAAACTGTAACGCACACATGTTATTCAAGATTTCCTTGTACTTAAAATAAAACTCTATAAGTGATAAGGTATAGTACCTCCAAACGTAGGTAGTAATTACGGTAATAGTGGTATAATTGCATATTGGGTATTATATATGGGTTCATACTCTACTACATGCCGCTGCTGTGAAGTCTGTGTTACTGGGGAAAATATCCCTGTTTCCCCGAGTTGGTTATTCTATGGGTTCGGGTGAACGCCCAATGTCTGTTGAGAGTTCCTTCCCTTCCTATGGCAATCTTGACGGTAGTGGCCCCGCTCACCGCATATAAAACACTTACGAGTATAATTTCCACTCTGCTGGCCATGCTGAGCACTTTGCTGTCCCTGATGTTTTAGCTGACTTTGCTGAGTTGGCCGAGGCTCTCCTCCAGCTCTTTTCGGGCAGCCATTGAGTTTTTTGTCATTTATTCCACACTTAAAACACCTCTTTGTGGTAGCTTTCTGCCCTTGGCCTTGTTGACCCTTGCGGGTTTGGCTCTTCCCACGATTCTTATAGTCTTCTTGGTCTTGGTGACTCCGAGGAACTTGTCACTGCTGCGATGGTATTTTCTTCTTGATGTTCCTCGAGATGTCATATTGATAAACCTATCTTGTTCTTTTGCCCCTTGTAAGCTGCACGCTGCTATTTTGGTACTGCAATATTACGATAGTCATTGCTTGTGCCACAATGTTCGCTATCTCAGTGATTTCCTCTCTTTCTTGGTGTATCTGCGGTACTCGTTGGTTTTGACCCGCCTTTGTTCCCTCAGTAGTGTTGGTTTGTACCTCTCTCATGAGCGACATATGAAATTTCAAATGAATTATATAAGTCCATTGACTATACATAACATTGTAGCAGAAGAACGTAGTCTACAAAATGAAATCAAGGAGTACAACAGTCCTAATAATAGGGCTTTATTTCAAAAGACACTACGCGGAAACATAACAAGGACACTAAAACCTGATGCTCTGATACCACCTGTGACACCCTGACTAATTAAATACTGGGTAGCTACTCCTTTATCCAAATTAATACAAAATGTCAAGTTGGTTCAGTTCATAGCATCACTGTCAAAAATATTTTTTTAAACAATTATTAGCCACCAAATATTTAAAAAGTGAGTGTCAATTTTAAATTAAATTAGATTAACATGCAACCAATTGAGATATGGAATAATGATACCACAGTCACATCACAGTCACAATAAAATCATAATGTAATAAATGAATCTGGAGGAACACCCCTCTGAATAATCCGAATACTGAATACAACAATTAAAGTCTGAATCACTAATTTATTAAATCCAAAACTAAAATAGAACTGAGTAAATAAACTGTCTCTAAGAGGAAAGGGCGACATGCCCGATAGATGAATAAATCTGAAATGGAGTCAAGGTAGAAAGTGGAGGCGTCTGTTTCCGAGGTCGCGTAACTTCCATAGCAGCTACAACACGTCACTGGAATGGAACTCCTAAGCTTGGTGTCCTTGTGGCTGGGCACCTAAAAGGTTTTTAAAAGAAAATAGATTTGAAAGCAAACGGGTCAGAGCCCGATTGTGAAATAGTTTTTATATAGCAAGTGTTTAATATCATTAAACAGTGAATATAAAATACACGATAGTGCGTGCACTCACGTGAGTTCCTCACCTCTCAACTAATTGTGCACTCCTAATGTACCTGTACCAATTCTAGTTATTTCACTATCTAACTAGTCCACTCCATAATCTGACTTTACTATACAATTCAATGTTCAATTCCAGACATCTAAATATAAACTGAGAGTCTTACTTTTTATTCCTCAGAATTACTTATAGTAATTACGATGAATTTCCCATTTTTAACACTGCTAAAAATGTCACAATTATTCACATCCATACTTTAATACAAGTCCATTTCAATTACCAGTATGAGCTGCGGGGCACACAATATCTTCTATTGAATCCCGGTACATCACGTACGTAAGGACCACGTATTCCAAATCTCTCAGAAATCATTTCAATTAACAACAATCACACATAATGGAGGCAAACATAGTTCACAATCCCATGGGTCACGCACATACCTACGTTCCTATGGTCAGATGACTTATTAACTCACCAATAAGCCATTATCTGACCTATGTCCTTGAGGTACCAATCTAAATCCACCTCGTAGGCACACAAATATTAGATTGCCCTGATCGAAAGCTGACCTCCTGTGATAGCAAGTATGGTAGGTATGTTATGCATGTATAAATCCATATACTAAGCATTCACACATCTTAGATATCTTATAATATTAATATAGGTATATCTACCTCCTTATACCGTCATTCAAGTTTTCACATTTATAAGTATTTGGATAATATACAATATAGACAGCCGACACATCTCACGTCGTAATCTCCATTACTTAAAATCTAACTCATAAAGGTTACCAAGTCTTATGTGTATTTCTCCAAAATTTAATCCTAAATTATACTCCGGCCTCACAATTATACCTACTAGTCTTCCTCAAGTATAAGTGTTCGCAAAGTTCCCAAAATCAATTCTATAGGGTCAAAATTATTGAAGTTCAACTAAAAATGATACTCATAAATAAGCCTATGTGAAGTTCGAAACAAAAATCGGCCGAACAAGGTCATTCTATCAACTCGTTAGAAATCTCGTTCGAACGAGGTAGTTCGAACGAGTGTCATTTGAACGAAGGTCTTCGAATGAACTCGTTAGAAGGGCTACTGGAATCTCGTTAGAAGCTCGTTCGAATGACCTGGGTTGGTCTTTTAACGAAAATTCCGAGAATGCCCAGAATTTTTCCAACTTCGTTTTTTCCCATTTTCTCTTCCCTAAATCCATCATTAGTTCATACCAATTAAGTTTTAATGTTCTCAAACTACTCTAAATCACCCTAGATCACTTCTTAACATAGTTTTGGGGACAATTCTTACAAATCTACATATAAAAACCATAAGTACCCAAATTTTACCCCTGACCTTATGAACATGAACTCAAAATCTAATTGAACATATGAACTCCTTTTTAATACGTTTTAAATCATCAAAAGATATAAATTTGAGTACTAATTTCTTCCATAATCATTCTACATGCAATCCCTAACAATTCCACTGGGTTTTCATCAATGTTTCAAGACATATGTTAATTTCTACACTAAACATGGAGGAAATATTCAATGTAAGTAATGAAACTAAACCACTTGCCTTAGATTTGTTCTTATTATTTGTTGTTGGTGATTTAAGGATGAATCTCTCCTCTTTCCGGTAACAAATCCTTCCCAATTGGTGGTGGTGGGTGGTGGTTTGTTTTGGAACTCCTTGTAACCTCTCCAACTTCTCTCAAAACCCCTGTAGCCCACTCTCTTATCTTTTACTAATAATGGCCTTAGTGGCCTCTCCAATAATATATAATTAAACTCTAAAATTCGTGGGTTTTAATTCCTCAATTTTTAAAATTACCAAAACACTCTTCTGGGTTGCCGGTTTGGCCTAAAAATGCCCCGGGAGCCAAACTAAACTCCCGACTAGTATTTTCTGACTATTTAGACCCTTCCGGACACGTTGGCGCACTCAAAATGACGATACGGTTGATACAAATATAAATTACTTTTTAATTTAATCAAATTCATTCCTGACGCGACTGACACGCATGCCCCATCTTAATTTCCCAAATTGTCGAATTTCTGACTGGCGATAATTTTAATATTTACAATACTCATATATTGCCATATATACTCAGTAATATTTAATTTTAACATCATACTCAAATATCAACTAACGTCCCGCTAGTATTTAGTCCCCGGATTAATTTCTAATAAATTCTCATTTAATTCAATTAACCCAATAAATAAAAATATCAATAAAATTACGGGGTATTACATCAAGTCTGAAGGATGGTTTAATGGTGATGATGCATGTGAATGATTATCCTATTTGGCCAAGTAAGATACCAAAAGTGAGTGGGACGGGTAGCTAGACCTTGAAGGAGGAAGTGTTGATGTGATACTTGCCTTGGATGAAAAGGGAACATCAGAGTCTGAGTATGTGTGTAACATGTAGACGTACGAATTTAAAAGAGAATCAGAGTGTGCAGTGATTAAAAGAGACCCAAATTTATATGGTTATTCGACGAAATTAGGGTGAAGCATTAGATACGAATAATTATCACTAAGAAGATTTTAGAAGCAATCCTAGAGTGAGCGAACTCCTCCTAAACTGGCATGGTCTTATGGGGAGGTTGATCAAGAAATAAACATATGAGGTAATATTTTTAGAAATAGATAGGTAAGTACCTTTCTTCCACAACAGACTTCTATATGTTCTGCTCTAGTAAATGGAATTAGTTTTCCAAGAGTGCTACTAGATTGGGGGGGGGGGGGGGGGGGGGGGCTTTAATAAATATAATGCCCATTACCTCTTTATACGAGACTAGAATTACCTAACATTTTTGTGTGAGTACCACTCATGATCTCTGAATTTGATAATGCAAGGATGAAGTCTCTTAGTTATGTTAACGTGGGGATTAAGTTAGGAAACTTCACATCCCACATTAAATTTTATATCTTTAATGCTAGCACAAGTTACTAGATTTTAATAGGTCGAGTATGGATTCACACTCATGGAATTGTGTCGTAAAGATTCCATTAATGCACAAAAGTCAACATTCGTGGGACAGAGATTATGATAAAAGCCACAGAAAGATCATATTCAGTAGAAGAGGCCCACTTGATTCATGCATCATTCTACGCAAAATTAAATGAGGAAAAAAGATCCTTGATTAAAGGAGCCGGAGAATCACATGTGGCCCAAGAAGAAGTTAAATCCAAAAAATTAGTGTATGAGAGGCTAGGCCTGCGAGGTCTCCCCTCTGAGAGCAAAGGAAAGAAGAAGAGAAAGTTTGAAGAAGAAGAAAGACCTACTTATACTTACAAGAATATTTATTTGACGTAATGTCAAAGTCATATATCATTTATAATGATTTGAGTGGGCAATGTTTTGCGGTGAAAGCATCGATCCAGAGCTAGAAGGTTTGTGATTGGTGAGTCCACATCATTAAACAAGTTGAAGAATTGAAGGAATCATCGAAATTCATGTAGGATGGATCGTAATAGAAACTTCAAGAGTTGGTGGAGCTAAACTTAGGAATGAAATATGATGATGATCGACCCATCTTCATTTATAAGGGCTTAAATCCTTAGTAGCGAGAGGAGATCATTGGTTTTCTCAAGGAGTTTATAGATGTATTCACATGGAAGTATATAATAGTGCCAGGGATAGGTCCAAAAGTAAGTTATCACAATTTGAATGTTTTGTCTAATGCTTTGCCTATGAGGCAGGCCACATGAACATATAAGACTAACTTTAATTTTAAAATTAAAATGGAGGTAGAGAAGCCACTCGCACCTGGGTTCATCAAGCCCAATCAATACCTAATATAACTATCAAGAATTATACCGGTGGCAAAGAAAAAGACAAGAAATAAATATGGGTCTGCGTGGATTTCAGAGATCTGAACTGAGCTTTCTCAAAGGATGAGTTTTTTTTACCTAGTATTGAACTTTTAGTGGATGCCAGCTCCAATCATGAAATGTACAGTTCCATGGATAGGATATGTGGGATACAATAAAATCATAATGGATCCGATAGAAGCAGAGAAGATAGCTTCTTAGACCCTTTTAGGCAATTATCATTACACCATTACGCCTTTTGGGCTGAAGAATACAGGAAAAACTTATCAACGGACCATGATGGCCATAGTTAATGACTTATTTCATGGTATATTGGAATTATAAGTAGATAATTTCATGGTGAAGTAAAAAATGAAGAGAAAACATGTCCATGATCTTAAAAGAGTATTTGAGCGATGTCGAAAGTACAAAATGAGGATGATCCCCTCAAAGTGCACTTTTGGAGTTACTACGAGGAAGTTGTTTGGATTCATTATCAACAGACAAGTAGTAAAGTTGACATTGAAAAGCAAAAGGACATTTTGATGATGCCATTGACAAAGAACGAGAGACAACTCAAGAGTTTCTTGAGAAATGTCTCTTATTTGAGAATGTTTATACCAACTTTTGGGAATTCACTCACCCCTTTGCACCACTCATAAAAGATAAGGTGAAATGGATGTGGGGAAATGAGAAGAAAATGACATTTAAGAAATTGAAGGCAATACTGACTTACCCTTTAACAATAATCCCACTAGCAACGGCCGCGCCTTTATTCTACTGAGCGATCCATAAGGGCTTTGCTCACCCAGGAAAATGATGGAGTGGAGCAACCTGCATACTACATGTCTCGAGTAATTTTAGGTATGGGGTCCAAGTACACAAACGCAAAAAGACATTATTTGGATTTAGTCTTTGTAGCATAAAAGTTGGGACATTACTTTCTCACATTCACAATTCATTTTCTCACCAAGTGAGATCCCATCAAGTATTTGTAAGTGCGAACTATCTTGATGGGGTGAGCAGCTATGTGGTTTATGATACTCATTGAGTATGATCTCAGGTGTGTTATTCCAAAAGCTATTACATTGTAACAATTATGTTCTGTCTGGACAACCAGACAAAAACTCTAACTATAGGAAAAGAAAGACCAAACCTAAAAGAACATTTCGTGGAAGGATTCCTAAACACTTTCCTAAACCAAATGCTCATGTGTCTCATAAAATTCAAAATCACGCGCAAAACATTTTTCAACAAAAATTGAATGCTCGCAAATTTTTTCAAGTAAGAGAAAATAAGCATAAAATGAAAAAAAGAGCTATTTGGGTTAGAAAACATGATCTATTACCCCAAATGAAGTGTAACATTGTGATTACTGCTTTAAAAGCTGAACACATATCTTCTGGTTGGTATTTAGATTCTGGATGTTCAAAACACATGATTGGTGATGATATACAACTTTTAAACAAAACCAGCTTTGCTGGAGGAAAAGTTATTTTTGTTGATGGTTTATCATCTCAAATCATTGGTAAAGGAACACTCCAAGAAGAAGGATTACCCGTGCTTGAAGATGTCATTTAGTAAAACGTCTTAAGGCAAACCTACTTAGTATTTTGCAATTTTGTGACTCAAATCATACTGTCACCTTTTCAAAGAATAATTGCAAAATTTTAAATGAAAAAGGTGAGTGCATTATTACAGGACTCAGGACTCCAGACAATTGTTATACTGTTCACAAGAGTGCTGAGGTCTGTAACATTTCCAGAATGGATGACAATGAGATATGGCATAATCGTATGGGTCACATAAATTACAAAAATCTTAGTAGACTCTCAAGGAATAGTTAGAGGTATTCCTAAGATCAAATCTATTTCTAATATTGTCTGTGGTTCATGTCAGGAAGGTAAAATTGTTAAAGCTACTCATAAGAAAGTCAAAGATATCCTAACCTCTAAACCTTTGGAGCTCATCCATATGGACCTAATGGGTCCTTCTCGAACTATAAGTCTTTGTGGACACAGCTACATTCTAGTTATGGTTGATGACTTCACCATATTTACTTGGGTAGCTTTCTTAAAACCAAAGTTTAACACATTCCAAACCTTTTTGAAAATTTTACTTCGAAATAAAATTGACAAAGACTCTCAAGTAAATAGGATTCGTAGTGATAAAGGTGGAGAGTTCTTATATACAGGTGTTGTAGAGTATTATGACTACAATCGTTACAAACACGAATTTAGTGCTCCTAAGACTCCTCAATAGAACGGTATAGCTGAGAGAAAGAATCGTACCCTTCAAGAGATGGCACGTGTTATGATTCATGCTAATACTTTACCTAAGTATTTTTGGGTAGAAGCCATTCGTACTGCCTGTCACATTATTAATAGGGTCTATCTTATAAAGAATTCTAAAAAAACTCCTTACGAACTTTGGTATGGGAAGAAACCCAATCTCAAGTACCTTAGAACCTTTGGTTGTACGTGTTATGTCTGCAAAGACAGGTAACACTTATCCAAATTTGAGACTCGAGGAAATAAAGCCATATTTCTAGGATATTCACCTAACAGTAGAGCTTACTATGTTTATAACCTTCGCACTAAGACCATAATGGAATCCATAAACGTAATTGTAAGTGACACTACTGTAGAAAGTAAGACTGGAGAACCATCTATTGTGGTCGAGTCTGAAAATATTTTAGAAAATGACTCACTAAAAATAGATGATTCTTTACCAATTGAGACACCTGAAGTACCTAATTGGGTTGCTAAAGACCATCCCATAGACAACATTGTTGGTAATCCCAGTGAACATGCGCGTATAAGATCTTAATTAAGAAACCATGCTCATTATGCATGTTTTGTTTCCCTTGTGTAACCAAAGAATGTTAATGATGCATTGAATGATCCTCATTGGATTTCTGCAATATCGGATGAACTTTTTCAATTTTTCATTCATGATGTTTGGTATCTTGTACCTAGGCCTGATCATAAAAAGGTTATTGGCACACGTTCGATATTTGAAAATAAATCGGATGAAAGTGGGATAATCAGTAGAAACAAAGCCAGATTAGTTGCTCAAGGATACTCTCAAATAGAGGGAATAGATTTTAACGAGAGTTTTGCTCCCGTTACTCGATTAGAATCTGTTCGTCTTCTCTTTGCCATAGCTTGCTACTTACATTTTATGCTTTACCAAATGGATGTCAAACTAGATTTCCTTAATGGAATATTGACTGAGGAGGCCTATGTAGAACAACCAAATGAATTTATTGACCCTAAATATCCAAATTATGTCTTTCGTCTTAAAAAGGCTTTGTATGGCCTAAAACAAGAGCCTGGTATGAGCGCCTTTCCAACTTTCTCTTAGACAAAGGTTTTAAGAGAGGTGGAAATGACCAAACCCTTTTTGTCAATCATTTTGACAAACATATCATTATAGCTCAAGTGTACTTAGACGATATGATCTTTGGATCAACTTCCCCTTCAGAAGTTAAATGCTTTTATGAAATTATGCATAAAGAATTTCAAATGTCTCTCATGGGGGAGTTGCAATTTTTCTTAGGCCTTCAAGTCAAAAAAAATTCAGAAGGATTATTTGTCTCGCAATCAAAATACGCATTAGAGATTATTATAAAATTTGGTCTTGAAAGTGCAAAAGATGCTAAAACTCCCATGAGTACTAGTGTCAAACTATCTAAGGATGAAACAGGAAAATCCGTAGATCCCACACTCTATCGTAGTATGATTGGAACCTTACTATATCTTACTGCCTCGCGTCTTGATATTATGTATGATGTTTGTGTTTGTGCTCGTTACCAGAACAATCCTAAAGAGAGTCATTTAACTTGTGTTAAAAGAATTATCAAGTACATTAAAGGTACTCTAAATTTGGGACTTTGGAACACCAATGATACTCCTAGCACTATAATAGGATACACCGATGCTGATTGGGCTGGGTGTACTGACGATAGTAAGAGCACATCAGGCGTATGTTATTATATTGGTAATAATTTGGTAGGTTGGAGTAGTAAGAAACAAAACTGCACTTCATTATCCACTACTAAATCTGAATACATAGCTGCTAGTAGTTGCTGTGCTTAACTTCTTTGGCTTAAGCAAATGCTAAGTGATTATGGTATTCAAGAAAAACAATTGCATCTCTATTGTGATAATCAAAGTGCGATCAATATCTCTAAAAATCCTGTTCAACACTCGCGAAAAAAACACTTAAATATAAGACATCACTTTATTCGCGAAATAGTTGAATCCAAGGAATTAGAAATCAATTGTCTTCCTACTTATTTGCAACTTGCGAATATGTTTACCAAACCTTTGGATTATAATAGGTTTATTACCTTGCGTAAATCAATTGGAATGGTGTGTGCTGAATAATTTCTTGGATTTACATAATTTTTTCCCTTTGTCCATTTGAGACAAAATGGGGGAGAAATTTGAGTCTTACGCGTTCAATTTTTTTCAAATATTTTTAATAAGATTGATCATAGAAATCTTTTGCAGGATTCTATACAGTTATTCTCAATAGGGTATTGATTTGTATTTAGTTGAGTTATGTACTTTTCTCTTCTAGGAAATGGGTAGATAGAACTTTTGTTTAGGAATAGGTTTTTTCCTCATTTCTTTATTGCCCTAAGAGTCCTAGATGACTCAAAGGATACGTTGTCTCATATTTCCAAAGGGGAAGATTGAAGCACCTTATACTCTTGACTCACTTGAGTCTACATTGTATAAGTGTTCATCTAGTTTGGAAATATTTACAAAATTGTGTCCTTTCCTATAATCCAAAAAGCCTCAGAAATTGTCTAAAATTCATTCCTCTTGTTTGTCTAATCAAAGGTATATGTACCAATACTCACACACTTTAGGATTACATTCATATCTTGTATATTACATATTATTAGTTGTGTGTGTGTTGTGTGTGATAATTTCCCTAAAATTGATTTTTAATAATTTTTGGGAATTTTAAATGTTTTTTAAAACACTTTTTATCGTAATTAAAATTCGTTTTATAAAGTATTGGGGTCATTATGTAATTCTTGATTGTTGGTTTTATTGCCTGAAAGTTCACTTGGGTAGAAATTGAAAGTGCTGGAGACTACAAGGTGTCTTGGTAATTATTTCCAAAACACGCGTTTCAGCTTTAATCCTAGCACTACACCTGTCGCTTATATATCGGTATGATTTGTGTTTCTTTCGAGAGACAACCCCTGTGATCAATCTCAACCATTGGATCGTGTTAATCAACGATCTGCATGCGTTCTTATTTAATCCTGGTGAATCCCTCTTAAACTAATCAGAAGTGTTTTAACTATCGTTTATCTCTAACCCTTGGATCAAAGTCAAACTGCCTAAACCAAATCGTAGCCCTTGATTTTGAACCAACTTCTCGATCCCACTATATAAGGAGGCTAAACCTCAGCCAGAAGAGACTTTTTCCACTTCTTCTATTTGAGTGAGTAGAGAGAAGAGAGAGTAGAGAGAAGAGAGAGCAGAGAGAGAAGAGAGAAATCAGAGAGAGAGAGAGAGAGAGAGAGAGAGAGTTAGAAACCCTAACCCTAAAATGTCCTAACATCTTTCAAACTCTAACCTCTTTCAAAACTAGTATATTCCAAACACAACCTTGAGTGTTTAAGAGTTTAAGTGTTGGTTTGTTAGTTGTTTGATGCTGTAACCTCTTTATTTTCAGATCTTGTTTTCAACTTAAACATTTGATTAGACCTGTGTTTCTACTTTTATATAAACCTTAGATCTAGTCATTGCATGTTATATTACACATACATCTGCATCTATAGTTTCTCATCTTGAGAAAACTTTTGTTGATTTGTTTCTGTAAATGTTTTCAACTTCAAAATCAACAAAAACATTTTCTGTTTCTAGTTCTTTTGAAACAAAACCTTTGACCTAGTTGAAATCGCAGTTGGTGATTTTGAATCTCAAAAATATTTTCAAAACCTGAGATTATTAAGATCTTGAAACGTCTTCTGAGCAAGATAGCCGTGGATTCTGGGTTAATATTAAAGGTCAAATAAGGTTCAAAGTTTCCTAAGAAAAGAGAAACTGAAAATCACAACATATAGATCTCATATGTAATTTGATAGGACTGCTTGTATAAATTAGCGTGAGTGTGTGCATGCATGTGTTATAAAGCACCTTCACAAACACTAGCACCCTACCACACTAAAAGTTTTGGTAATAAGATCTTGAAACAAGAGTCGATGTAAAGAACTGGAAAAAATTGGATGTTAGCAAACTGGAGAACAACATCAACAAACAGAACAACAGAAAAGTTAGAAGGACGCTAGTGGGTACATTCCTAAACTTGTATAGGTCTGATTTGTGTGCATGTGTGTTATATAGTTTGTAACTGTTATAATTTGTTTTAGTGGAATTTTTGGTTTACTCCATAGTGGGAGTCGTGGTTGTTTCCTCAGTTGGGTGAGGTGTTACCACGTTAAAAATATCCTGCCATTAATTTTTCTACATCTCCTCATCCCTTTTTGTTTAGTGTTCTGATTTAAAAACGATTTTAGTTTTGTTCTTCATAATTTGTTAATAAATCTTGAACATATCTCGTGCATAATTTTAAACACATCTTGTGATTAAACTGATTTGATTTCTAGAAAAGAGTTTCTTCAAAAAATAGTTCGAAGTTACTTAAATAGTTTAATCTTGTATTAAACGACTTTAGTAACAGTTTTTTAATTGGTATCGGAGCTTTGTAATTTTTTTTACAAAAATATCTTGTGTTTCTGAAATCATTTTCTTAAAATCATAACAATGGACGAGAAAAATGAAGGATTTGGTAACTTGACTCGACCCCCACTCTTTGATGGAAACAACTTTGCTTACTGGAAGGTAAGGATGGTTGCTTTCATACCAGGAACCTTGGGAGATGATGTCTAGGATATTGTTAAAAATGGATACTCTTATCCTACTAAACTAGCCACTGAAGGAAGTAATGAGACGGTTAAGAAAGCATTAAGTGAGTTCACACAAGAAGAGAAGCAGACTTCTCGTAATAATAACAAATGCAAGAATGTTATCTTTATGTCCATACATGAACAGGAGTTCAAAAGGATCTCATCTTGGGCCAATTCTAAGGAAGCTTGGGGTACACTGATCACTGCACATGAGGGTGACACTAGAGTTAAGGCTGCTAAAACTCAAATGCTTGTTCAGCAGTATAACTCACTAATTATGTCTGATTCTGAAACTTTCAATGATTTCTACATGACATTAACTGACATTGTGACCAAATTGCATGCTAATGGGATAACTTATGACAGACATGAAATTGTATCTAAAATTCTAAGGTCATTACCACAAAAATTTGATAATAAAAGATATGTTATTGAGGAAATGTGTGATCAAAATCTCACTCCTGAATTACTCAATAGTAAACTTCGAACTGTGGAAATGGAATTAGAATTTAAGAAACAAATGACCCAGTCCCATAGGAAACAGACTAGTTCCAACTTGAGTTTTTCTTCTAAGTTGATGAAACCTGAGTTTACTATTCCCACTGATGATTCTGATGAGGAATGTGATATAGATAGTTTGGATAACCAAATTGCCTTGATGATAAAATAATTTAAGAAAACTGTCAAATTTAGAAATAAATTGGCAAACAGACAAGGTAAGCCAAATTATCCAAGTCAGTCTAACTACAAACCTTATGAGAAAGGTCAAGACAAACATCACAACGACATGAGACCCAACAAAGACTTCAATAACATTGAGTGTTTTAGATGTGGAAAACTGGGACACATAGCACAAGACTGTATAGTGAAACTAAACACTGTCAATAAACATACTAGGGCCAACATTTGTAAAACATGGGATGATTCAAGTGATTCTGAGAATGAGGAACCTGAATCTTCTGATTTTTTTGATCCTTGCATGTTCTTCTTTGCTAAGATAATATACAATGATGATATGCCTATGTATGAGAATGATGATAGTAACTCTACACCTGCTGTTGTGAATCATGTTGCTACTGGTTTAGGTGCTTTACTTTCTAAGAATATTATTAGTTCAACCACGGGGTGTGTGAGTCAAGTGGAATGCGATAATGACGATGTCCATGGGTGAGTGAGTTTAAGAAATGAATCCTTAGGGGTCACTTCAGACACTGCAGTTAGTGACTCAGACACTGAAGACCTCCCATACATTCACGCACTTTATGCTAAAACTCTCAAGAAAAGCATTAGACTAGAAAAGATAGTGAAAGATCTCACTAAGAAATTAGAAGACCTAAGTCTGATGGTTATACTTAACGGTGAAGAGTATACTACCCAACGTCTAACTCATGAAAATGAAGTTAAAATTTTTGATCAAAAGTTGAAGAATTTGATCGAAGAAAATGTAATTCTGGAGAAAAAAATACAAAGGGACATTATTAGAATTGGAATAATCTAAAGAAAAGACAACAATAGCTTTCAAAAAAATTGCTAAATTTGAAATTAACTCAAACTGTTTTGATGGATTTTTTGCTGATTCCAAAACCAATTCTGATGATCAAACTGGAACAGGATTCTGCCCCAATTTGAAGACTCAAACCAAAACTTTTGAACTAATTAAGTTTGTGTCAGGAGGTAAAAGACCTATAGAAACTTGTACAGACTTTCATTCTCTGAAAAATGAGTTTGACAAAAACTAGTCTATGTTTGATATTGGGGAAACAAGTAACTCTAAGTGTGAAAGTTCATCTAAGACTAAATATGTTTTCCCCCTATTAGGAAGAGTGATTCGGTCTTTCAAACTATACTCCCTAGGAATAAGGTTCAACATCAAAATCTCATCAAGCTTATGTTTAGAGACTTTCCTAAGGAGATACCCTCTTTGATCAATCTATATTGCTCATACTGTGACTTGTATGGTCACTCTTTTGATGGATGCTACTCTAGACGTTTAGTTAACCCTGCCTATAATACCTCTGTGTACCAAAACTTTAACTACTCTAGAAGGAGTCGTAACAATTATGTTATGCCTAGACAACCAGATAAAAACTTTAACTATAGGAAAAGAAAGACCAAACCTAAAAGAACATTTCCTAGAAGGATTCCTAAACACTTTCCTAAACCAAATGCTCACGTATCTCATAAAATTCAAAATCATGCGCAAAACATTTTTCAACAAAAATTGAATGCACGCAAATTTTATCAAATAAGTGCAAATAAGCACAAAATGAAAACAAGATCTATTTGGGTTAGAAAAGATGATCTATTATCCCAGATGAAGTGTAACATTGTGATTACTGCTTTAAAAGCTGAACACACATCTTCTAGTTGGTATTTAGATTCTAGATGTTCAAAGCTCATGATTGGTGATGATACAAAATTTTTAAACAAAACCAGCTTTACTGGAGGAAAAGTTATTTTTGGTGATGGTGTATCATCTCAAATCATTGGTAAAGAAATACTCCAAGAAGAAGGATTATCTGTGCTTGCAAATGTTATTTTAGTAAAAGGTCTTAAGGCAAACCTACTTAGTATTTCATAATTTTGTGACTCAAATCATACTGTCACCTTTTCAAAGAATAGTTGAAAATTTTTAAATGAAAAAGGTGAGTGCATTATTACAGGACTCAGGACTCCGGACAATTGTTATACTGTTCAAAAGAGTGCTGAGGTCTGTAACATTTCCAGAATGGATGACAATGAGATATGGCATAATTGTACGGTTCACATAAATTACGAAAATCTTAGTAGGCTGTCTTCTCAAGAAATAGTTAGAGGTATTCCTAAGATCAAATTTATTTCTAATATTGTCTGTGGTTCATGTCAAGAAGGTAAAATTATTAAAGCTCCTCATAAGAAAGTCAAAGATATCCAAACCTCTAAACCTTTGGAGCTCATCCATATGGACCTAATGGGTCATTCTTGAACTGTTAGTCTTTGTGGACACAGTTACATTCTAGTTATGGTTGATGACTTCACCAGATTTACTTGGGTAGATTTATTAAAACTAAAGTCTGACACATTCCAAACCTTTTTGAAGATGTTACTTCGAATTGAAAATGAGAAAGACTCTCAAGTAAATAGGATTCGTAGTGATAGAGGTGGAGAGTTCTTAGATACAGGTGTTGTAGAGTATTGTGACCACAATGGTTACAAACATGAATTTAGTCCTCATAAGACACCTCAATAGAACGGTATAGCTGAGAGAAAGAATCGTACCCTTCAAGAGATGGCACATTTTATGATTCATGCTAAGACTTTACCTACGTATTTTTGGGTAGAAGCCATTTGAACTGCCTGTCACATTATTAATAGGGTCTATCTTAGAAAGAATTCTAAACAAACTCCTTACGAACTTTGGTATGGGAAGAAACCCAATCTTAAGTACCTTAGAGCCTTTGGTTGTATGTGTTACGTCTGCAAGGACAGGGAACACTTATCCAAATTTGAGACTCGAGGAGATAAAGCCATATTTCTAGGATATTCACCTAACAGTAGAGCTTACTATGTTTATAACCTTCTCACTAAGACCATAATGGAATCCATAAACGTAATTGTAAGTGACACTACTGTAGAAAGTAAGACTGGAGAACCATCTATTGTGGTCGAGTTTGAAAATATTTTAGAAAATGACTCACCAAAAATAGATGATTCTTTACCAATTGAGACACCTGAAGTACCTAATTGGGTTGCTAAAGACCATCCCATAGACAACATTGTTGGTAATCCCAGTGAACATGTGAGCATAAGATCTCAATTAAGAAACCATGCTCATTATGCATGTTTTGTTTCCCTTGTGTAACCAAAGAATGTTAATGATGCATTGAATGATCCTCATTGGATTTCTGCAATGTCGGATGAACTTTTTCAATTTTTCATTCATGATGTTTGGTATCTTGTACCTAGGCCTGATCATAAAAAGGTTATTGGCACACGTTCGATATTTAAAAATAAATCGAATGAAAGTGGGATAATCAGTAGAAACAAAGCCAGATTAGTTGCTCAAGGATACTCTCAAATAGAGGGAATAGATTTTAACGAGAGTTTTGCTCCCGTTACTCGATTAGAATCTGTTCGTCTTCTCTTTGCCATAGCTTGCTACTTACATTTTATGCTTTACCAAATGGATGTCAAACTAGATTTCCTTAATGGAATATTGACTGAGGAGGCCTATGTAGAACAACCAAATGAATTTATTGACCCTAAATATCCAAATTATGTCTTTCGTCTTAAAAAGGCTTTGTATGGCCTAAAACAAGAGCCTGGTATGAGCGCCTTTCCAACTTTCTCTTAGACAAAGGTTTTAAGAGAGGTGGAAATGATCAAACCCTTTTTGTCAAATATTTTGACAAACATATCATTATAGCTCAAGTGTACGTAGATGATATCATCTTTGGATCAACTTCCCCTTCAGAAGTTAAATGCTTTTCTGAAATTATGCATAAATAATTTCAAATATCTCTCACGGGGGAGTTGCAATTTTTCTTTGGCCTTTAAGTCAAACAAAATTCAGAAGGATTATTTGTCTCGCAATCAAAATACGCATTAGCGATTATTAAAAAATTTGGCCTTGAAAGTGCAAAAGATGCTAAAACTCTCATGAATACTACTGTCAAACTATCAAAGGATGAAACAGGAAAATTCGTAGATCCCACCCTTTATCGTAGTATGATTGGAACCTTACTATATCTTACTGCCTCGTGCCCTGATATTATGTATGCTGCTTGCATTTGTGCTCGTTACCAGAACAATCCTAAAGAGAGTCATTTAACTTGTGTTAAAAGAATTATCAAGTACATTAAAGGTACTTTAAATTTAGGACTTTGGTACACCAATGATACTCCTAGCACTATAATAGGATACACCGATACTGATTGGGCAGGGTGTACTGACGATAGCAAGAGCACATTAGGCGCATGTTATTATATTGGTAATAATTTGGTAGGTTGGAGTTGTAAGAATCAAAACTGCACTTCATTATCCACTGTTGAATCTGAATACATAGTTGCTGTGCTCAACTTCTTTGGCTTAAGAAAATGCTAAGTGATTATGATATTCAAGAAAAATAATTGCATCTCTATTGTGATAATCAAAGTGCGATCAATATCTCTAAAAATCCTTCTCAACACTCGCGAACAAAACACATAAAAGTAAGACATCACTTTATTCGCGAATTAGTTGAATCCAAGGAATTAGAAATCAATTATCTTCTTATTGATTTGCAACTCGCATATATGTTTACCAAACCTTTGGATTATAATAGGTTTATTACCTTGCGTAAATCAATTGGAATGGTGTGTGCTGAATAATTTCTTAGATTTACATAATTTTTTCCCTTTGTCCATTTGAGACAAAATGGGGGTGAGATTTGAGTCTTATACGTTCAATTTTTTTCACATATTTCTAATAAGCTTGATCTTAGAAATCTTTCGCAGGATTCTGTACAGTTATTCTCAATGGGGTATTGATGTGTATTTAGTTGAGTTATGAACTTTTCTCTTCTAGGAAATGGGTAGATAGAACTTTTATTTAGGAATAGGTTTTTTCCTCATTTCTTTATTGCCCTACGAGTCCTAGATGACTCAAAGGAGATTTTTTCTCATATTTCCAAAGGGGGAGATTGAAGAACCTTATACTCTTGACTCCTTTGAGTCTACATTGTATAATTGTTTCTCTAGTTTGGAAATAGTGACAAAATAGTTTCCTTTCCTAGAATCCAAAAAGCCTCAGAAATTGTCTAAAATTCATTCCTCTTGTTTGTCTAATCAAAGGTATATGTACCAACACTCACACACATTAGGATTACATTCTTATCTTATATATTACATATGATTGGTTGTGTGTGTGTTGTGTGTGTTAATTTCCCTAAAATTGATTTTTAATAATTTTTGGGAATTTTAAATGTTTTTTAAAACACTTTTTATCTTAATTAAAATTGATTTTATAAAGTGTTGGGGTCATTATGTAATTCTGGATTGTTGGTTTTATTGGCTGAAAGTTCACTTGGGTAGAAATCGAAAGTGCTGGAGACTACAAACTGTCTTGGTAATTATTTCCAAAACACGCGTTTTAGCTTTAATCCTTGCCCTACACCTGTCGCTTATATATCGGTTTGATTTGTGTTTCTTTCGAGAGACAACCCCTGTGATCAATCTCAAACATTGGATCGTGTTAATCAATGATCGGCATGCATTCTAATTTAATCCTGGTGATCCCTCTTAAGCCAATCAGAAGCGTTTTAACTACCGCTTATCTCTAACCCTTGGATCAAAGTCAAACTGCCTAGACCAAATCGTAGCCCTTGATTTTGAACCAACTTCTCGATCCTACTCAGCCCATTATATAAGGAGGTTAACCCTCAACCAGAAAAGACTTTTGCCACTTCGTCTATTTGAGTGGGTAGAGAGAAGATAGAGTAGAGAGAGAAGAGAGAAACCAGAGAGAGAGAGAGAGTTAGAAACCCTAACCTTAACCCTAAAACGTCCTAACATCTTTCAAACCCCAACCTCTTTCAAAACCAGTATATTCCAAACACAACCTTGAGTGTTTGAGAGTTTTGAGTGTTGGTTTGTTAGTTGTTTGATGCTATAACCTCTTCGTTTTCAGATCTTTTTTTCAACTTAAACATTTGATTAGATCCGTGTTTCTACTTTTATAGAAATCTTAGATCTAGTCGTTGCATGTTATATTACACATAGATCTGCATCTATAGTTTCTCATCTTGAGAAAACTTTTATTGATTTGTTTCTGTAATTATTTTCAACTTCAAAATCAACAAAAATATTTTCTATTTCTAGTTCTTTTGAAACAAAAGCTTTGACCTAGTTTGAATCGCACTTGGTGATTTTCAATCTCAAAAATATTTTCAAAACCTGAGATTGATTAAGATCTTGAAACGTCTTCTGAGCAAGATAGCCGTGGATTCTGGGTTAATATTAAAGGTCAAATAAGGTTCAAAGTTTCCTAAGAAGAGAGAAACTGAAAATCACATCATATAGATCATATATGTAATTTGATAGGACTGTTTGTATAAATCAGTGTGAGTGTGTGCAGGAATGTGTTAGAAAGCACCTTCACAAACACTAGCACCCTACCACACTAAAAATGTTGGTAATGAGATCTTGAAACAAGAGTCGATGTAAAGAATTGGAACAAATTGGATGTTAGCAAACTGGAGAACAACATCCACAAATAGAATTGCAGAAAAGTTAGAAGGACGCCAGTGGGTACATTCCTAAACTTGTATAGGTCTGATTTGTGTGCATGTGTGTTATATAGTTTGTAACTTTTATTATTTATTTTAGTGGAATTTTTGGTTTACTCCGTAGAGGGAGTCGTGGATGTTTCCTCAGTTGGGTGAGGTTTTATCACGTTAAAAATATCCTGTCATTAATCTTTCTACATCTCCTCATCCCTTTCTATTTAGTGTGCTGATTTAAAAATGATTTTAGTTTTGTTTTTCAAAACTTATTAATAAATCTTGAACAAATCTCATGCGTAATTTTAAACACATCTTGTGATTAAACTGATTTGATTTCTAGAAAAGAGTTTCTTCAAAAAACAGTTCGGAGTTACTTAAATAGTTTAATCTTGTATTAAACGGCTTTAGTAACAGTTTTTCAAAGGAATAGGTGGAGAAGGAATTATCCTCTCTAACAGTAAAGTGAAGATAACCCTTTCCAACAAATTGGATTTTAAGTTCTCTAATAATGAGGCAGAGTATGAGGCTCTCATACTTGACCTGGTGGACGCTTTGAGAATATGCATTAGAGTACTTTATATATGAGGCGGGTATAATCTGGTTATTAAGCAAGTCAATAGGGAATTCGCGCTCAAACATGCTAACCTCACTGTGTATAGAGAAATCATATAAAAGTTATTGAGATAATTTTTAGCCGTGAAGATAGAGAGAAACCCTAGGGTAATGAAAAAACATCAGGTCACTTTAGAAAAAATTACACAGAAATAAAAAAATGGAGGAGACTAAAGCCACTATCACCGTCCAATGGAGAATGGTGCCGACAATAGTGAGGTCTCTATTCCCGAGTGAAGATCCTAAGGAATGTATAAATTCCCAAATGTAAAACAGTTGGAGACATATGAAAGAAAGATGAAGTTGTCAGAGTTAGCTAACTTTCACATGCTATAGGGCACACTGTACTTCAAAAGTTTGGGTAGTTTCTTAGTACGGTTCATGGGGGAGATGAAAATAAAGAGAAATTAAAAGAAATATACAAAAGGCATTGCGGGGATACATATGTCTCACTTTATAGACGACTATAATGAGGGGATATTATTGCCCTACCAAGAGCGTGGAGGCTGCTTGCATGCATTAAGGCTGCTTGAAGTGCTGGACACAGTTTGATTAGCCAACATAAGAAAATTTTGTGGAAATTTCGAAAGGTTGGAGGAGACCCGCATTGCCTATATTAAAGATAGATAACTACCACCTGAGAGGGATGATGAGATTTGCTTGAAGAAAAGAGGGGACTATTTTTACTTGGTGAATGTGGAACTCTATAAGAAAGTGTACAATGATAAGGGTTTGATATGCGCGGCAGGGGAAGAAGCGGCAAAGGTACTAAAACAAGCCCACGAGATTTTGCATATGGGCGGTGCCAAATTATATGACAAACTAATGAACTTGGGGTACTATTGGTAAAAAAAGGAGGATGACTCTATTAGTTTTGTGATGAAATGTATAGCATGAAAAATTCATAGCAATATAGTTCATGCCCCCTCGATGAGTTTGCAAAGCTTTATTGTTCCTTACTTGCTCCACACTTGGGTATTTTATTTGGTAAGAAAAATCAACCCAACCTCTCACTAAAAAGCTTTCATTCTGATTTTTACGTAGCTAGTTACTAAATGGGATGAAGCAATTTCTTTAAGAAGAGTTCTACTCAGGTGGTGACACAGTTCATTTGGGAGTATGTAATATGCAGGTTTAGTATTCCAAAATTCATCCTCACAGATAATGGTAAATAGTTTATGTGCAAAGAAATGGTTCTGCTAATGAACAAGTACAATCTATAATAATTCAACTATCTCCCATCCCAAAGCAAATGGTCAAGCGGAGGCCACCAACAAGACAGTGATCAATATTTTGAAAAACATATTGGAATATCTGTCGAGAGCATAGGATGATAAATTGCCATTGGTATTATGGGCTTACAGGACCTCCAAGAGGAAGCCAATAGATTTTACCCCGTTCTTTGTGGTCTATGTTACAAAGGTTGTGCTACTAGTATAGTTGGTTGTTTCTTCATCATGAGTGGCCCTAAGCTAAAATTCGGTGCTTGAACCAAGACACGTGTAGTTAGAAGCCTTGAATGAATATAGTGATAAATGTAAGAAAAACTTTGAACTCTATACTCAACAGCTATCCAGATCTTATAAGAATTTAGTTAATCCTAGAAAATTCCAAGTGGGAGACTTAGTTTTATGAGCATCCACTAATCACCTAAGAAGCATTTCAGCCTTAAAGTTCAAGCCCAACTAGGAGGGGCCATTCGTGGTGCGAGGAGTAGGGAGAGAATGATATTGCCAAATATCAGAGCCTGAGAGTGAGTGTATTAAATCAATAAATTGTAAGTGGCTCAAAAAGTACTATGCCTAAGGTACCCTAACTTTTTTTAGCAGTTCATTCTAAAAAGTGAAAGATCCTTACATGAAAAGGAAACTTTTTGATAACACTCTACTGTAAATGAATAATTGAAAACTATTACTTTTTGAGGAGTGAATACAATAGTGAATGTTAATTATGACCAGTTCCTTCATAAAATCTAGGATGATGTTTATAATGTGTATCAGTTAACATAAACATCAATTTTACCATGCATCAGTAATGTTTGAACAAGTACGTCTAAAAAAATGATTTTTCTTTTGCTAAGTCAATTTTACAAATAGAGTATCCTAATATTCTCATATTATAAGAGAAAAGATGTTCAAATTAAGGGGCCTTTCTCATCATACGTGGGGATTATATACCCCCCAATGACAAAATATAATGATTAAAGCACCTTTACTTTCAACAGTCTAAGAGATAAACTCCCAGAAAAAGTACCCAACAGAATATGGTGTACACAGTTTCACTAACAAATTCAAAAAAGACAAAACAAAAAGAAAAATTTGCAAGTTATATATATAGTTCGTATGTGACTAGTAATAAGAGAAGGTGGTTGGCCCCAAGTTCTATCTTCTAAAAAAATATGTATAGGACAAAAATCAGAAAATATATGGGAAATTTACATATATTGCTCGCCAAATTGCGAGCAAACATTCCCACAGAATAGGGGAAAGTTACATACATTACTCACCCAATTACGAACGGGAACTCCCACAGAAAATGGAATGATATTAATTTATGAACATATGCTTCCCCATAACAAGGGGTAGTCCACAACACATGAAAAATGAATGAAAAATGTAAAGTGCAAAGATTAATATCAAAATATTTTCTTTCATATATATAAACGACCTTCTTGAAAGAAAAAAAATTGTAGCATTACAAATACTAGAAGGAAAATTATTACAAAAGCATCAATTAGCCAAAAGAAAGAAAATATTTTCCCGTACATTGAAATCTTCAAACGCGAGGCTAATATCACGACTGAGTAAGCAATACCTGGACTGAGTAAGCAATCATAGAAGAGCCCGTAATAGTGGTAGGGAATATAGTAGAAAGGTGCAAAAGAAAATATGAAAGATTCCAGAGTTTGGAGGGTAAAATCCAAAAGGGAAAAAGAAAAGAATTACATGCCTAACACGTGTACACACCTCTTAAGTGAAGTCCATTAAAGATACCATCATAGAGTTCCTCACACATTGAAATGGAGCATGATGAATGGTAGCAGAAGAAGGAGAAGGAACTACCGTGATCTCAAAGGGGTCACGCTTCCCTGCAGAAGAAGCCTGCTTAAAAATGGTGGATAGTCAATAACAATATAGATTACAACTCACATGAAGATATACTAAAGGGAAAAGTAAGAAATTGAATTAAATAACTTACAAGCTCATCACGATGAGTTTTTCCATAAGGCAGGGGTCTAGTGATTGGACTAGTGAAAGAAGGGAAGTAGATTATGGTGTTATCTTGTTCATTACTGGGACGCTCTAAATCCAGGGTCAATTCCCTTATAGCTGATAAAAAAAGAAACATCAAATGAGTGACCTTCATTGATGCTAAGTGGGTCAACATCATTTGAAGAAGAGTTAGGGTCATCATAAAAAGGAGTGCTTCCCTAATAAATAAGTTCCTCTTTAAAGGAACAAGGTGAATAGCGAGTGCCCATAGTCCCATTAGTTATATTTTTACTAAGTAAGAGAGGAGTAGCTATATTAGTTTCCACTAAAGGAGTAGAAAGTGGAGTAGAGGATAGGGAAATAGTGTTTTTGATAACCTTATAGTGATGCTCATGAACAGTCTATAATATTTTCTCAACCTTGAAAGTGTAAGTGTCTAAACCTTGATCTTAAATATTAGATGGGCCAGCTGACTTTAACGCCTTCTTCTTCTGTCTGGCTACTCGGTTCTTAATCAGAGATGGAGGGGAAGTAACCTCCTAAACTTGTGTAGGAATGAAATTTTAAGCATCAACATATGGATGCTTCCTCTTTGAAGGGACTTTGGCTTTACCCACCCCCTTACTCTTTCCCTCAGAAGGTTGAGCCTTTGCCTCACAGCGTTTTGAATAAATACTTTCTAAGCTAAGGTAACTTAGAAGGATAGGAACAACTTTGTCATGGGAGTTTTCATAACCTGGATGTGACGTCACACTTCCTTGTGGGTGCGCTTGGACATATATTTATCAGACAAGGGAACACCCTCAATAAATGATTAATGAGGAGCATCTTGGATATATTTCTTTATCAATTGAATCTGATGCCGCCATAAATTAAATAATGAACAACTAATTAAAGGGAGGTAGTAATGAGCAAGAATGAAAAAGTTAACAAAATGAGCAATTCGCTGAATTATCCCCTCAGGGGTGAAATTGGAATAGGCCTCCAAGTACAATTTTTTTGGCGAGAGGCTGGATGGAAAATCTGGAGAATTACTACCTTGATCATACCCAAACTGTCTCCATATTCTCTCGAAGTGATAAAATTCAATTCCTTGGCCCAATTCAGTCAAGGATGGAAGAATACGAGGAAGAACAAAGACCATCACAAAAATATGAGGAAAATCCACCATAAAATCAACATTTGCAGGAGAAAAGAAAGTGCCAAGAGAAGTGGAGAAAAGAGCCCAAGAAAACGGAAGGAGAACTCATTAATATAATCCAAAAATAAGATGTGTAATTATTTATGGGACTTCTTGTGCCACCTAGTAATGCGAGTGGATTGACTATGTAGCGAGGGGGGGCTTAGGATCTCAATTTGGGAATTGCTCAAAAAGGAAACCCATCAATATAAAGGAGTTAACAAAATTTACTGCATCAAAGTGACCATGATAATGCTTCATGCATAAGTGACCATGATCCAACCAAGTCCTAGAGTGAGAGTAGCGAGCGACACGTTCCTGCCACGAGAAATCCTAACTATTAGAAAAAGGGGAGTCATTTGGTCTCCCTTAGAATAAAACCTGCCAGGGAATGTAACAAAGAAGGCACCATGGCGGGTTTTTAGGTGAGTTTTGTCCCATCCTTACTCCTAGAACCTTAGTTTGAATTTCTTCTTTGGACATTGGTTCGAAATCTTGGAACCAATACCCCTGCCATTTGGCAAAGGTATGATGGATCATCCTAGTTTGGTTGGTTGCAATATAGCGAGCATAATTCGCCAAAGCTTGATAAATCTCTTCGCACATCTCTTCTTCCACGAGTCCTCAGAGCCATCAGTGAATACATGGTTTCCCAAAATGGGAAACCATTCAACTCGCATATATCTTCCAAGGTAATAGAAAATCTCCCCCTCCCAACTAGTAAAGAAAGTGTGGGAATTCACACTCCAACGAGATAATAAAAAATTGTAAGTACTCGTTCTCTTTGGGATAGTACAAGTCTTTAAGATAGTGAGAGTTAGAGTTAAACCTATGCCATCAATGATAACAAGATAGGCTGGGAGATCAGTAACACACTCAACCCATAATACCCATTCCTCTGGGGCCTCTCCACAAACATCAGTGTTTACATTGAAGAAAGAGAAACCACCTCTATCCACTCGATTGCATAAAATGCTATCAGCAAGAACTACAGAGGCATCCTCAGACTCAACAAATTCTAAGAGCGACCGCTCATTAATTTTCTCCACAAACTTAGCCTCAAACCTCTCAAGCGAGGGCATAAAGTCATCATCCTTTCCGAAGAAGGGGAAGAGGCGGTAAATCAAGAAATACTTTTTTGATCTATTTTCTAAAAATTTCCTTTACCCCTTGGTTAAGGAAGTAGCACTACCCACGGAGGTCCCAACACCACCAGGGATGGGAGTGATAGCAGCAGATGAAACTGCTAGAGAAGAGGCAACAAATGTCGCATCGATGGCCATAGAAATGGTGAAAGTCACTTTGATGGGAAAAGAGCCCACCAAAACCTCACTCACAGAGGTAACCAAAGCGGAAGAATCGTTTGACAGAGAGGAATCCGTTTATGGGAAGTTTGAAGAAGAAATAGAGATGGAAAAGGGGCATTCTTTGAAGCTCTAGAAATCTCTCAAAAAAATTCTCTCTCTAGAAGATAAAAGCAATCGATAGTGAAAGTTTGAAAAATACAAGGCATAGGGTATTTATAAGACGAGGAAAGACATACCTATAGGTTTGAGAGTATGGTTAATAATTACCCAAATCACGAAAAAGGCTTACCAAAGCAACACATATCTTCTAGAGAAGCTAAAAGGCAACTTGAAAACGGGTCTTTGACATAGCATTAAATGTCCAAAAAAAGTAATGATTTCTTTTAGAGTCCCCTCGAATTCTTAAAGATTCCTTTTCGTACAAAAATATTAATCTTTAACCAAAATAATACTTTATACGAGGGGAATAATATAGAGGGTACCCATTTAACTCTCCCATAAAAGTTAGACTCGTTGTGAGCAGGCCCAAAGCCTATACCATAGTAATAATGGGAGAGCATGCCCAAAGTGGCGAGCAAGTCTAAAGAAATATTGGAGGAGTAACTCCAAATCCATAACAAGATTATATTAGTTGAGAAAACCCAATTCAAGGAACAAGACCAAATGATTGGCAAGCTAAGATAAATAGAACAATAATGGGAGAGCAGGCCCAGGTCAAGAATAAAGTGATAAGGGGTGAGCAACTCAAAATAAGAATAATGCAATAACTAGAGATCAAGCCCAAATCACAGGTAAGCCAAGACGAACAAAACAACATAGGGAGAGTATGCCTAAGACAAGATCGATGGAATTTTATATGAGTAAATCCAAAATTGTGAGCAGGGTAAATAAGGCCAAGTCAATGAGGGGATGTTATACGAGCAACCACAGGTCGGGGGGGGGGGGGGGGTATTGCGCCTACAACCCCAAGTCGTTCCAAGAGTGGTGTTTGTATAAAACTGTTAGTTACTAACACTTTTGTAATCTATATACATGAGTACTTAGAAAGTAGCTTGAGCTGAGCGAGCAAGCCTCTAGCATATGGCCAGTTGGGATCTCTTGATAATTTTGGTCGAAAGGTTAAGATGCAAGCCTTGTTGACCAAGTCAAGGATCAACCACTTTAGTACCCTAGAATAGAGGGAATACTAAGATGAGGGACCCAAGAAGTCATTCATACCCTTACAACACATCTCATATTTAGTAAGCATTTAATGTACTATGCGTAAAGTCATTTTAAATTATAACACTGACGAGTGGACCCTAAGGCCTCTTATAGTTTTTCAACATTATTTACCAAGTAACTGATTGAAATATTGACAAAATCGTACTTTTTGGAATTATTCCCGGCATATTTCCCTTTTGACTTTAGTTATACCGGATGTCTTTTGTCAAAGTCGACAAAGACAAATCGTTATATAGGATAAAAAGTACCACTCAGATATTATCGCAAGGGAGTATCCCTTTGGCGCTCACATGGCTCATCAGTCGTAATGTTTAACTATAAACAGAGCAATTGGGCAAGATCAAATCATACCATAACTTGAGCACTCTAACTCTGTATGAATTCACATAAAAAGTATTCTCTCCCTGCTCTCTCCTTGGTACGTGAAGTTCTTATTTCTTCACTCTCAAAGAATCATCACTCTTAAGAGATTCCATTCTTTTTTCTCTTAGTGAAAAGTTCGTAATTAATCATTATCTTCCTCATAGTGTAATTAGAAAGTTGTCATTGTATTGTAAATGTGAATTTTTTATTTATTTGCTGCTCTTTAAACTTTGAACACCTTGAAGGCTGTTTCCATTAGAGTGGATCACGCCTCACCCTTTCAGATTATTTATAGACCCCAGTACCAATTGTTGGAAAAATTGGACATAACCTGTCAAGATTTTCTAGACAAAATTTTGAGCAACTTTGAGCTCAAATTTAGGTGGGACCCACATCATAATAATTGTGGGACCATATACGAACACGTTCTCCTTCGCAAGGAGATTAACGTAGTATATTCATATGTCCAATTCCATTAAGTTATGAATGATAAATATGTCTCCAAAATGGCTCATAAAGCAATGAAAGTTAATGAATTGTGTATATTTTAACTCTTGTACCACATTGGAAAATTGATGAGTTATTAAAACCCAAATGATGGACTAAGTCTTGGATGCATTGGGGTATCCCAACTCTTTGAAGGGGAGATGGCCTACACTATGCATGTGTTGGGCTTGGGCCAAAAGCCCACATGCGTGCGCGCGCCGTCCGTCTGTTCTGCTCGGCTCGGGCTTGGGCTTATAAAAATATCTTAAATTTTTTGGCCGAATTTAATTAACTTTCTGGGCTTTTATTAATTAATTACGAAATTAATTAATTATTTAATTAACTATTTATCAGTTATTTACCAAGAGTCAACAATTAGCGAAATTAACTGTTTTGACAGTTATTTCCCAAAAGTCACTTACATATGCTATAAAAACAAAGTCTTCATCCAGATTTTGATTAATGAAAAAATTCCCTCTCCTATTTTCTTCCAACCCTAAATGCTGTTATTTTCAGAAAAAAAAAATTCCTGCATCACTGCATTCATATCATTCACTTAGGTTATGCTGTTTGGTACAGTATAAACATAGAAATTATGTTCGTTGAAATTAATTATTATTGTGCTACATAATTAATTTGGAAAATCCGTTTTATCTTGGGAGACAATATTCATCAACCTTAAAGCACATTGGAGGGAATAAATTGTCTTAAGATTGTTATGCCTACTATTTAATTAATACAATAGTACATAATTTCGTTTTATTTCTGTGATTATCATAATAATTCGTAATGTTGTACTGTTGTATTAATTAAATAGTAGACATAACACCAATAACCTCCTACAAATATGTGTCCAAATTAAGATTCTTTTTACTCTAACAAAGAGGTGAAAGTTGGTTCTATTTTGATGACCGATGGAAGAGCCTTCAAAAATTTGGAAATTAGATTTATCAAAGTCAAAATATATTCAGGTTTGTGAGAACTTTGGAAGTTGTTCATTGGAAGTTTCTTGGAAGAAATTTAGTGAAAGATATTTTCGGGAGGAGCTCATGACTAGTAAGCATCAAGTCGCCCTGATAAAGTTGGATACGCTGTAGCGAGGTGTCTTTGTGTAACCGAAGATTTTGTGTGGATATTCCCTATGAAGGTGCGTGACCAATGAGGGTGGTCCTTCACCATTGCAAAGGTTTCACGAAAAATGAAGGTCATTTTGCTTTCGCAAACGGGTTTGACAATAGAGTTTCTTTGTAAGATTTGTATTTTTTTGGCTTATTCTCTTGCTCCTGATGGATAAGAGACGTGACGCAAAATGCGTGTGCTATATGTGTACCTACGGCTCAAGTGCAAGTCAGTCGCTCAATTAATAACTCAATTAGACGGGGTCAAATTCCTCAGGAAATAGGTCGTAAAATGATGATGAATGTAGATTTGGATTCTAAGATCTAGGTTTCGACATGAGAAAGAAAATATGATTTCTTATTTTGAGAATTTTCTATTTATCTACGCAAATTAAACAAAGCAAGTGAAAATTGAAGTAGTTGTAAGCAAAAACTTAAACTTCAATTTTTAAAACATTTTTGGGAAAATGAGGTTGGAATCTAATCCCCCAAATCATAGTATCTCTGCTAAATATAAAGTTATATAAAATTATTTAATTAATTGGTAGAAGAGCACAAACTAACTCAACGCACCAAATATATTTGGGCGTTCACCCCCACGATAATTGGTTAACAAATTAATTAATGCGGATGATAAAATTACCAAAACATATATTGCCTGCTCAAACACTCCGATTGCTTTCAACAAACGGAGTTAAGAGACATACAATATTATTCCGGATTAAATATCAAAATCCTAGAATTAATTATCTAATTATGTCAAATTTTATATTTAACTTTGAAAACCCTAGGTTGGGTTTATATTCCCCAACCCACTATTAGTTTAGTTGGGCATGAATTTAATCTCTACACTAGTATTCATAATTATGCAAGTGTTCATTAATTAATAAAAAGATAAAAGAGATGTAATTGTTATACTAAACTCGAATAAATAAACTTGCAATGCAAAGAATCCACACCAATGGAAGAAATCTAGAAAATAATAAATCTTGAATTAATTAGATGTTAAAAAAAGTAATCTTTGTTCTCCAATCAATTATGGTTCATAAGTTGAATAAAAAAGTGTAGAAACATAAAAAATAGACTCTCAAATAGATTAAATATGTGCCAAAATTCGGCCAAAGAGGTTAACTTCGACCCAAACTACATTAGCTAAAATAAAGGAAAAGATAAGAAATCCCATTGGAAACCAAACCTTCAGACCAAACTGAACCCTTAGGAACGAACCCTCAGTAAAAGCGAACCGAAATCTCTAGGTTTGGAAATCCTTGCTTTGCCTTACTTCTTCTCCTTAATTACATTTTAACCCTTGAACTTCTTCTCAACTCCAAAAGGTCATAACTTCTTCACCGTAGTGAGGTGTCGTTTCTTCCAATGTTCTCATGAACTCAAAATCTTCAACTTTTCTGTTGGCTCATTTTTTTAGTTCTTGCTGGAATTTTACAATTTTGCCCTTGACTTTTCTTTCCTGCAAATCTTTCATTTTTTTGACTTTTCGCTTTCATCCAATTCCGCAATTAACCTGTAAAACACATGAAAAATATATAAAACATGAAATACTTGCAAAAAACGTTAGTAATAACAAATACAAGACAAATTCTAGAAAAATGTAGTGTTCATTCCTAGTCAAATCCCTAACTTAGAACGTTGCTAGTCCCGAGCAATGTAAAAGAATGAAAAATAGGGTCTAAGTGTACCTCTTATTAACTATGGGATGGAATACCTTTTTGCGGGCAACCGATTTCATTTAGTGTATGCAATAAGCCGTTAAATCCCTAGGTTACCCTAATAGCATGAATGGTGTCTCGTGAACGTTTGTTGTGAATTTACCCACAAAATCAGTTCGTACCACATGGTACGACTCAAAATAAATATCAAAATAATTAAAAACTGTATAATTGAAATTCCATAAAAATGATCACTATAAATTTTCATTCGATAAATCTCATTCATAGCGTGTTTGTGTGCGCAAAATAAAAATTAATCGCTAACTTCGACATATTGATCACTACATCACTTTTCAAAATTCTCTTTGATTCAATTTCTCATGGGATGCACTCAAAAACGAATACTTGGATTGTGGATTTTTTTCTCTTGGTGTGCATGAAATTAAGAGTAAATGTAATTGGACACAAGTTCACACAAACAAATTGAAAGATGAAATTTTATGGTGAAAAGATCTCATGAACGGATAGCGGTCATTCAAAAATGGAAAAGCATCATTCTTTCTTCGCACCGTTATGTCTCTTTATTATTTCTTTGTAATTTTAGCTCTCCTGCGGTGATTGACTTCATTATTCAGACTCGGTTAAGACCTTTTCGGGTTAAGGTGCTTTGAGTAGTAATGGAAATTCCAAAAATTTTGGCATTTGAAAATTCCTTACAAATGTCCGTTGGTACTTTTTTGGGCTTTTACTCATTTCCTCCCTTTTTTAAATTCCATTTCCTTTTTTCTTTTTCATATTTTTCTCACTTTTTCTATTTTTTTGATTTGAACATTTTTTTAATTTTCTGCCCTTTCTCATGTACCCTATGGACTTAATATTTGACCTTTTAGATTTTCACAACTTTAGGCCAATTTGGATTTTTTGGGTTAACAAACGAAAAGGGATATTATTTTAGGCTCAAGGTAGCTTTCAAAAATGATATTTTATGTTTAATATTTTTTAGGTGAACAAACAATGGCCTAAGTTCATATTTTCGAATTACTAATCAAATTACCATATGCGTCTCGAGGTTAATTTTTATTTTTGAGACATTTTTACGCGTGTTTTCAATATCCACTAATTTTTCGTAACTGATCAAACAATGATTTAGAGATGAACGACGAATTTCTCATTGAAAAAACTTTTGAGTTATTTTTAAGTCGGGTTGATTTAATTTCTTGGAAGCGAAGATAGGCACAAAAATATCACTGGATTAAAATCTCCACTCTTATTCGTATAAATCATTAATTTTCACTCAATTTTCGTTTTTGATCAACTTCGGCTTAGTGCAATGGGATATTTACAAATTGATACTTCACACAAAAATTTAGTGATATTTTTAAGGATTTTAAATTCTAATTTATTTTGAAAAAAATATTTTTGACCTTTTTCCCTAAAATTTTCAAATTTTTTGGAGTGTTTGACATTTTTCAATTTTTTTGGGCAATATAAAATTTTTTGAAGTTTAAAAGACGCACTTGTACCCCATAACTTAGACTTTGTATTGTCTTCAATGAAAAGGACTAAAATCTAAATAAGAAAAGAATGAGTGCGAAATAAAAAACAAGAAAAGTTGAATTGCAATGAGACAATATATAACACAACACAAAGTTCATTCAATCAAGAGATTGAGTATTACATAGCTTAATTTTTAGAGATAAAACAAAGAAATAAAAAGAAACTACATAAAGAAAAGCGCAAGTCCACAAGAGCTTAATGGGAAGTGCCAAGGGCGTTGGGGTCGCGAGTGTAAGGATTTATGAAGTAGTAAGGCAATTCAGTGTCTGGACCTATTCTTAGACGGTAGAGGGTAGCTTGGAAATGCATCATCATTTGAGTATCCCGACGGTAATTGGCCCTATCTTCATGGTATTCTGGGATGAACCCAGCGAGATAGGACTCGATTCGATCCATGCGACTATTGATCACCGCCGTGTTGTAAGAATGCTCATCAAAGTCGCCTTTAAAATTTGGGTCCGCCGGATCGTCATCTTCTTGCTCACCTTCCTCAAAATTCCTCTCCTCCTCTTCCTAGTCACTTTCTTCTATGGCCTGTCCCTCGTCTTCACCTCCCTCCCCCATTTTGACATCTTTAAAAATTGACTTAGGGGTAGGTGACAAGTTACAAACTTCCTCATTACAAAGGTCTATCGATGTAGCGTTGATAGGCTTTGGTATTCGTGCCTTTCCACCACATGGATCAAGCTCCACTTCGAGGTATAAGGAGGTGATGAAGAGGCCATAGGGGAGAGAAATCATCTCAATTAGGCAATAGGACACGGTGGTGATCTCATCATAAAAGATATGTAAAAGGATAATTTTTGAATCCATGTCGAACAAGAAGTATAGGAATGTATCGTGCATCAAACAGATTATGGAATATTTTTTGGTTGGGAGAATAGTGCCGGAAGTGATGAGATTTTCCAACCTAGTGTGGGGCAAAAATTTCCCGAAGGGGAAGGTCTCTCTAGTCCATGGAGATTCTGGGGCCCATCGGCATGAAATCTCGAGGCGAGGAAAATCTTTATAGTAAGGGTAGGTGTAGGACTTGAAATACTTAATGCCCACCGCTTTCATTTTGTTCTTGATGATTTGGAGAGAAAAGGGAATCTTGAACCCATTAATTTAGGCTTTGTATTTGCTGATGGAAATGAAAATAAGAGACTACATTATCGGTCATGTGATCCCCCAAAATTTTTTGTTCGATGAACAACGTGCACCGAGCGATGAAATATTCTTTGCACCAATTTCGTTCTTGTGTGGAACGAAATTTCTCTACGTGGTCACCGTTAGTGACCTCAGTGGAGATGTATTTTTTCAAATAAATCTTAGGGGACATTGGTAGAGATGGGAAATTTAGGGAGAACTTGGAGAGGATTTGAGGATAAAAGAGAATGTTAAAGGTGTGAGGAAGAATGGTGGAGGGGAGGGGTATTTAAAGGTGGGAATTAGTCAGAAAATGAAAGGGTATTTAGGTGGGAAATGGGTAGTTTTGGAAAATTAAAGGATTTGAAGGTGGGGGGATATTTTTGGGAGAATTTTGGTGGTTGTAGAGAAGGGGATGAATTTGGGTGGAGGGAAGGTGAAAAGGTGGGAGGGAAAGGATGAAAAATGAAGCAAAATTCGGGTCGCACCCTCAGGAAAGAGAATTATTTCATTCTGGTTCGGTCAGCGAGTTGGTTTGCTCCTCAAATCGAACTGATTCGGTTTGGATTTTTGCCAAGAGCAAACCCTAAGCTCTGAGGGTTTGGTTTTGGGACCAAACCTCTTCGCTGAAGGTTTAATTTTCTGAACACAATTATTTTACTTTCCACTTTTTCCTCACAAATTTCACGCTCCCTCGGTCACGGGGGTTTGGTTTCATAAAAGTGTCACTAAGTTCAACTAAAATTCATCATTTTTAACCAAAAATCATCAATCCTACTGCATGATCATTTTTTACTCTCGGGACGAGTCTAAAAAAATGAAAATATTCCACTCTCGTTGAAACGCACATAACTCACTCCTAAACACACAACGCACTCACATGGCTCAAATATATAATAGAAACTCACCCTATACACATCAGGGGTGCTACGACTCTCTCCAAAAATTACTCATCCCCGTATACGGGGTCCGATAATAAAATTGCCTCCACTTCCCCGATACACGCCTTTAGATTTAGCTTTAGGCGCTGTCCATTAAGTTTAAACATGCTCTCATTCTTTGGATCCTTCACTTCTATAGCACCCTATGGGAATAACTCCTTCAAAACGAATGATCTGAACCATCTTGATCCTAACTTTTCGAGAAACAACTGTAAACGAGAGTTGTGAAGGAGCAGCTTTTGACCCAAATAAAACTCCTTGTGATTTATATTCCGATCATGGGAAATTTTCTTTCGCTCTTTTTAAATGCGAGTGATTTTATATGTGTCTTTACATATTTATTCCAACTCATTTAATTAGAGTTTTTGTGTCTCACCAACTTTATCTAAGTTAAAGTTCAACCTCTTAATCACCCAATATGCGTTGTGTTCCAACTTAACGGGGAGATGAAAAGGCTTTCCATACACATAGCGGAATGGGAATATCCCAAGGGGGTTCTTATACGTGGTCCAATAAACCCATAGTGTATCGAGAAATCGGGTAGACCGATGTCGACGATTGGTATAAACGGTATTTTCGAGAATATTTTTAATCTCTCAATTTGCTAGCTCGGCTTGCCCATTCATTTGTGGGAGGTAAATTTTCCCAACCTTATGGACAACTCCAGATGTCTTCATTAACTTTTCAAATGGACTATTGCAAAAATGCTTGTTGTTGTCACTAATGATGGCTTTCGAGCCATCGAAACAAGAAAAGAATGTGTTCATGTATGATTCTTACCACTAGTTTAGTGTCATTCGTTCGTGTAGCTATTGCCTCTACCCATTTAGACACATATTTTACTGTAAAAAGAATTTATAGTCTACCAAAAGAAGGAGCAAAGGATCCCATGAAGTTGATGCTCCAACAATCAAACATCTCAATGCTGAGAATATGGGTCAACAACATCATATCACGTCTAGTAATCGCACCCATCTTTTGGCATTTATCGCAAGATCAATAATAAATGTTCATATCCCAAAATATAATGGCCTAATAGAGATTGCATTGAAGAATTTTTATGCTCATGTTCTTCGTGGAAAAGTCACCTCCACAAGCTTTTAAATGACAAAATTGGATGACTCTTTGAATCTCATCATCCGCTACACATTTTTGGATTATTTGATTCGCACACTACTTATATACTTAAAGATCTCCGTAAAAGAACATGCACGACCAACTGAAAAACTTCTTCTTCTCTTATGAGCTCCAATAGGAGGGAACGACCCCCTGTCACTAGATAGTTCTCGATGTCCGAAAACCAAGGTGGAGAGGAAGTAGAAATGAGTTCTCACTCATTAAATACTCATCAATGGGTACATAATTTGAGGTACATCGGATGAGAGTCTAGATAAATGATCGACTATGACATTTTTTACTCCTTTCTTATCTTTAATGGAAATGTTGAATTCTCGGAGTAGCAAGATCCGCCTAATGAGGCGCGGCTTTACATCCTTCTTGGAAAGGAGATATTTGATGGCCACATGGTCAGTAAAGCATGTGATAGGTGACTCGAAAAGATATAAACGAAACTTGTCAAGGGAAAACACTACTTCTAGTAACTCTTTCTTAGAGGTGGAGTAGTTTAATTGGGGTATGGTTAAAGTTCGACTAGCATAGTATATGACATGTGCTTTCCTATCTCCATTTTGGACTAAAATATCCCCTACCTCATAGTCACTCGCATCACAAATTAGCTCTTATATAATGGTAAAATCCGGAGCTTGCATGATGGGAGTAAAGATGAGCATGCATTTCAATTTCTCAAAAGCCTCTTAGCATACTTCACTCCACTCGAATGGGTAATTCTTAACAAAAAAATTACTTAAGGTCCTAGCTATGGTGATAAAGTCCTTAATAAACCTACGATGGAACCCCATGTGTCCTAAAAATGAGCGCGCATCTTTTAGTGACTTAGGTGGAGAAATTTAGGCAATTATATCAATTTTTCCCTATCTACTTCTATCCCCTTAGATGACACTATGTGTTATAGAACTATTACTTTGGTAACCATGAAGTGGAATTTCTCTTAATTTAGTACTAGGTTATTTTCCATACATCGGGATAGTCACTTCTCGAGATTCGCAAGACATTGGTCAAAAGAGGGGCCGAAGATGATAAAATTGTCCATGAACACCTCAAGGCCTCTCCCAAACATATAGCTGAAAAAACTTAGTATGCACCTTTGAAAGGTTGCGTGCACATTACATAATCCAAATGGCATCCTTTAGTAGGCAAAGGTACCAAAGGGACATGTGAAGGCAGTCTTCTCTTGGTCTCCCACGTCCATCTCAATTTAGTTATACCCGAAATAATTGACTAAAAATAGTAAAATGTGTGAACCGAAACTCTCTCGAGCATTTGGTCTGTGAACGATAAAGGGAAGTGGTAGTTTTTAGTGCCGATATTGAGTTTCCCGTAATCAATGTAAATACGCTACTCGGCAGTACTACATTTTGGGAATGACTTGAATTGGATGAAATCATTTACTATCCGAGATGGGATAGATGACGTCCGCTTCCAATAACTTAATAATCTCAGTTCTCACAACGTCCTTCAAAATCTGGTTCAATCTTCTCTACATCTCCCTAGATGGCTTCACGTCATATTCTAAGTGGATTTTGTGGGTAAAAATCAGGGGACTTATACTTTTCAAATCCATAGTAGACCAACTAAAATCACCTTTTTTGCTTCCTCAAAATATCCATAAGCTTCCCTTCATGCTTTTTAACTACGCTAGAGGAGACAATAACAAGATTTGTTTCATCCTCCCTCAAACAGGCATTTTAACGTTAGAAGGTAACTTCTTCAATTCGAGTTTTGGAAATTTACCTTTGGAGGGAACCTTGTAGGATTCCCTCGGTGGTAATTTCTCAAATCGGGAGACTTAACTTATGTCTCTCATGGCATTTTCACTCTCACCCTTATCTAATAACTTCCTCATCCTACTTACCTCTCGGTTAGACTCAGAGTACTCTGTCTCTCTCTCTCTCTCTCTCTCTCTCTCTCTCTCTCTCTTTCTAACTGTCACTAAACACACCCCAAGTCGATCCCTAACATGATTACCCTTAAAGTGTTCGTGTACTGCCTCTTTGGTAAGATCCGTGTCGAGCAAATCGTCCTCATCACCCATTTTCTTAGTGATGCTAATGATATTAGTTTTAGGTGTCATATTCCTGAACATGAGTTTTATTTTCCCATTACACGTATTAATCAACACATTATCCGTATCTAGGGAATGGCAAGAATGATGAGAACATGATGGCTCGATGGGGAGGATGACTCCATATCCCAAATGATAAAATCCACGGGAAGTACAAAGTGTTGACTTGGACGATCACATCCTCAACTATCCCATGGGGTACCTTCCATAACGATTTGCAAGTTAGAGAGTAATTTTGGAGGGCTTAAGATCTCCCAAATCAAGCTTCCTATAGATGGAATAGGGTAGAATGTTGACACTTGCCCTTAAATCTAATAAATCTCCCTCGATATCTCCAATAATGCACGAAATTGTAGGGGCTCCCAAATCTTTATACTTTGTTGGGAGGTAACTTAAAAATACCAAGCTCACATTTTGTGCTAGAAACACCTTCTTATTTACCTTTAATTTACATTTCACTATGATAAAGTCCTTTAAGAACTTAGCATATGCGGGAATTTACTTTGTAGCCTCAAGAAAAGGTATGCTTATCTTCACTTTCTTAAGGACCTTTAAAATGTCATCACGAGAGGCCCCTTTAGGAGGAGGAACCAACCGTTGAGGGTATGGTGAGGCTACCGGGGGTTTTACTACCACTTCGAGCCTAACTTTGTCTTCTTTTTCATTCTCTTACAAGGGGACTCTTAGGTCTCATGTGTGCTAGGAGAAACCTCCTTATCTTTTTGTAAATCTTGTGAAGGAGGTGACAATTCAACAACTCTTCCACTACGTACAACGGTTACCGCTTTACATTGCTCTTGATTTTCATCGGGAGTAGAGCTCACACAGTTTTGACCTTGGGGAGGTTATTAACCTTGAGCAAAAAACTTCTCTTTCTCTTGGACACTCAAAGAGGATTGTAATTGTGGTACTGATGCCTTTAAATGGGCAAATTTTTGAGCATTTTGAGAATTAATCGATGACTGAGTCTGCATAAATTGGGCCAGAGTGTTCTCGATACTCTTCCATTGTTGGATCACATATGGTGTGGGAGGGTGCGCTTGCATTTGTGGCACTTTTTGGAAAGGTGAATGTGTTGGCGATTGTTTGGCAATGTATTGATTTGGGTTCAACGATGCATTTGATTGCCTCTAATTAAAACTGGGATGATTTCACCACGAGGGATTATTAGAGTTCCTATAAGGGGCGTTCAATTTTCCTTTATAATATTCTACCGCTTCAACTTGCTCTTGAAGAATAATCTTGTAGGCGGGAATAGTTGGACATCCCTTTGTTAAATGTCTCCCCTCATAAATAGGGAAATATCCTCCTTTAAATCTTGACATGGGCCGGATGTTTCTATCCCTCTAGATTCTACCACGTTTTCTAGATTCTTGGCTAATTAATTACTTTAAAGCTTCAACTCATCTTCCTTGTCCAATTGGTAGAGTCCAGACGTGAAGACACGATTTTATCTTTAGGTTGGGTGTTCGAATATGATGTGTCCAAATATTGAGTAGTCTCAGTGAAATACTTAAAAAGGGCCTCTACATCGTTTGGATATAACCTAAAGAACTCTCCCACACACATTGTTTCTACGAGATTCTTTGAGCTTAGTGTAAGCCCATGATGAAAGTAGGTGATGAGTCTCCACTTGTCAACACCGTGATGTGGGTACATGTTAACCAACTCGTTGAACCTCTGCCTGCACTTATCGAAGGTCTCACTATAGTTTTTCTTTAAAGTTTGAATTTGAGCCCTAATAGAGTTGGTTTTTTGAGTGGAAAAGAACTTTTGGAGAAATTTATTTTGCATGTCTCTCCACATACTGATAGAGTTCAGTGCCAAAGTTCAAAGCCAAATCTTGGCCTTGTCTTTAAGTGATAAGGGGAAAACTTTGAGACGTACGACATCTTAGGTGCAAGCTTGACCGTTAAACGTTTTGCACGCCTCCTAGAACTCATCGATGTGGAGATAAGCCTTCTCCGATTCCATACCAGGAAAAGTGGGAGGAATTTGAATCATCTCATTCCTAAAGTGGAATTGCCCTGCATTATACGGGGATATCATGCATCCCGGAGTGACGATTCATTCCGGGTACAAGAGGTCGTTTATATAGTGGTACGACATCACACCTTCTCTCGTTCTTAAACTAGCATTATCTGACATCGTACTCATACTTAAATAATCATTATCCTCATCGAAATTTCTAGACGTTCTACTCGTTGTGTGACTACTTGGTGTAGAAGGTGGAACTAAAAAATTTAGTGGGCTGTGTATTTTGCATTTAAGGACTTGAGAGATTTTTTTTTATTATTTGGGAATATTTGGATCTTCTTTATTTTTTTGGATTTTTGGAATTTATGATTTTTTTACCTTTTTAGGATTTAGAATGAAAAAATCAATTCGACCTAACCTACAATCTACTTAGTCCCCAGCAACGACACCAAAAACATGACATGATGCAAAATGTGTGTGGTACGCGTGTACCTACGGCTCAAGTGCAAGCCAATCACTCAAGTAATAATCCGATAAGACGTAGTCGAATCTTGGGGGAATATGTCATGAAATTATGATAAATGCAGGGTTGGATTCTAAGATCTAGGCTTCGACTCGAGAAAGAAAGAAAATGCGATTTTGTATTTTGAGAAATTTCAATTTATGTACACAAATTAAACTAACAAAGTGCAAATTAAACTAATGGAAATAAAAAAACATAAACTTTAGTTTTGAAAACACTTTTGGGAAAATGGGTTTGGAATCCAATCCCCCAAACCTTATAGTATCTCAGCTAAATATAATGTTCTACAAAATAATTTAATTAATTGATAAAAGATCACAAATGAACTTGAAGCACTAACTATGTTTGGGCGTTAACTCGCGCGATACTTGGCTAACAAATGAATTAATGTGGATGATAAAATTACTGATACATATATTGCACCCTCAAACATTCCGGTTTCTTTCAACAAACAGTGTTAAGAGATCTACAATATTAGTCCCGATTACATCTAACTAGAAGCTCCATATATGTTTGGGCATTAACATGCGCGATACTTGGCTAAAAAATTAATTAATGGGAATGATAAAATTACCGACACATATATTGCACCCTTAAACATTCTAGTCGCTTTCAACAAACAGTGTTAAGAGACCTACAATATTAGTCCCGATTACAATACCAGACTCCAATAATTAATTATCAAATTATGTCGAATTTTATATTTAACTTTGAAAACCCTAGGTTAGGTTCATGTTCCCAAACCCACTATTAGTTTAGCTAAACGTGAATTTAGTCTTTATACTAGTATTCATCATTATGAAAGTATTCATTGATGAATAACAAGATAAAAGAGATGGAATTGTTATATCAAACTTGAACAAATAAACTTGCAATGCAAAGAATCAACACCAATGTAAGAAATCCAAAAAATATCAAATCTTGAATTAATTTGATATTGAAAATTGCAATCTTTGTTGTCCAGTCAATTATGGTTCATAAGTAGAATAAATAAGTGTAGAATCATCAACTATTATACTCCAAGTGACTTAAACATGTGCCAAAATTCGGCTAAAGAGGTTAACTTAACCCAAACTACATTAGCTAAAATTAGGAAAAGATAAGAAATCCCGCTGGAAACCAAACCCTTAGACCGAATCGAACCCTTAGGACCGAACTTTGAGTAAAAGAGAACCGGTTCACTTCTTGGACCGAACCGGGTCAGTTTCCAAGCTTTAAAATCCTTGTTTTGCCTTGCTTCTTCTCCTTAATTGCAGTTTTAACCCCAAAACTTCTTCTCAACTTCAAAAGGTCATAACTTCTTCATTGTAGCTCGGATTGAGGTGTCGTTTCTTTAAGTGTTCTTGTGAACTTGAAATATTTAACTTTTTTTTGGTTCTTTCTTCGGTTTCTAGCAAGAAATTTACTATTTGGCCCTTGACTTTCCTTTCTTGCAAATCTTTTATTTTTTTGACTTTTCTCTTTCTTCCAATTTCACGTTTAACCTGTAAAACATATGAGAAATACATAAAACACAAAATACCTTCCAAAAAGGTTAGTAACAAAAAATACGAGATAAATTGGGGAGAAATATAGTGTTCGGAACCATATAAATACTGAAATTAGGAGGATAAATATGGAACATTTGTGCCTAATCAATAAGCTTAAAAGTCATAGACTCCAAAGCAAAGTTCCTTTATTTGGGGGGGGGATGAGATTTCCTCTCTCTCTCTCTCTCTCTCTCTCTCTCTCTCTCTCTCATGGGTTTATTAGGATGACTTCTAGATTTAGTCTCCAAGTTACATTAGGATAGTTGGATTCTAATTTTTGTCTTATTATTTAAGTAGTGCTTTCTCCACCAAAAAATATTTATGAGAAATTAGGGTATTCTCCTCTTGTGTTCCAAAATAGAGAATTATTATGAGTGAAAATTAAAGGGTCATTTTTGTGTAAAATTGGTTAATTTGGGAACCAAGTTTGGGTATTCTCCATTGATGATTTGGGTTGAATTTAGGAGCCTTTTGTGGTGAGATTAGTATTTTTGAGATTCATCGAATAAATGCGTGAGAGTTATTTTGTTGTGAGAAGAGAGATTATTTTGTGTGAGGAAGGAGCACAAAATCCTTTCATTTGTAACATTCTTCTATTTAGTAATATGGATCCCCTATGAACGTTGCCAAATTGGTGAACCATGTCAATTTTGTGTTCTTTCACCTATTTTCCGTTTTCTTTAATTAGATTGCTACACTTGGTGTGATTGTTTGTTGGCCATGATGTCCTAATTAATCTCTATATACCGCATTCCCACACCACTTCCTAAGGAGCTCATAGTCGTCTAATAGATAGACAAAGGAGGCTTGCTAACTATTAGGCACAAATGAAGGCAATGGAGTGATTATTTCTCATTGTTATATTAATAAAAATAATTCTCTAGAGTTGAGAATTTCCCCTGACTAAATGTTCCTCAAAAAGGATTTTTTAAAAATTACCGTGTCAATATGTAGAGAAACTTTGTGTGCGATATTTGGGAGTGACAAAAGATTGTACTTGCTTAGGGGTGGAAGCGGTACGGGTTTTTACAGTACCGTACCATTTTTGTCCGGAAAAAAAATGGTTTTGGTTTCATATATTAAAATACCAGAGACCGGTCTTACCGAAATCGAAATTACCGCAAAAAAGTTGGTTGGTTTTGGTTTTAATATTTAAAAAATTGATTTACCGAAATTACCGTACCGAATTTACCGAAACCAGAAAAAACTGTACCGAAATTACCGTACCATACCGAATTTACCCAAATTATCGTATCGAATTTACCGAAACCAGAAAAAAGTTGGTTTTGGTTTTGATTTTAATATTTAAAAAAGTTGGTTGGTTTTGTTTTTATTTTTTTGGGGCTTTTAGTGCTGTTTACCGAAACCAGAAATCAGAAAAAACTAGAATTTACCGAAACGAGAAGAAACTAGAATTTACTGAAATCGGAAAAAATCGAAATTATCGAAAAAAACGAAATACCAGCCGATTTAGTTTTTGTATTGATTTTGATGTACCGGGTGATAAACTGGTACGATTTAATTTTACCATCCAAAATTTAATTTTGATATTGGTATTAGTATTTACTATTTACACCCCTATACTTGCTTGATTGTAAATTGGTATGGCCATAGTGCTGTTGCGCCTTCACAAACTTATCCATGCATGGCAGGATGAAACCAAGCCCATCAAAAAACCTGCCCGTATTTAAAAGATCTCTATCAAATAAAATGTTAAGAATTGAAAAAGCTTTCTCAATCTATTTACGTCCACTCTGTTTTTTTTTTTTAAAAAAACGTCAATTTTTTTTTTTTACTAAAAACTCAGTTTTTTATTTTCTTAAAGAACCTGTATTTGTAAAAAAAAAAGCTCCATTTTAAAAAAAAGTTATATTTTATACAAAACTATATTTTTTCTAATCAAATACAGTTTTTAAAAAAGGAACAAATACCAAAAAATCCCTCAAATATTTTTTAATATACATTTAGTCCGAGCCTTTTATTTTATACCAAAAAGTCTCTTATTCTCTTATCTTTAAAGATTTGCGACAGCAGCACGGTAAAACCTTTTTGGCATGGTGAAGGACATTTTAGTGCAAAATAAAAAGGCTTGCGCTAAATGTGTATTAAAAAAAGTTCGAGAGACTATTTGGTATATGCCCCATTAAAAAAATGCAGTTTTTTTTTTCAATAATAAAACTTCTTAAAAATACAATTTTTGAAAATACCTATTTTTTCTAAAAGAAAATGGACATTCATTTTATATAAAAATGTGGGCGTTAATTTTATTATTTTTTATATAATTTTTCATATAAAAATATGATTTCATAAAATACAGTTTTTTTTTTTATAAAATACATTTAAAAAAACAGTTTTTTTATAGAATACGTTTTTTACAAATATATTTATTTTGTAAAAATACAGTTTTTTGTAAAAAAATACGGATTTTTTTAAAAATAAAAATAAAATACAGTTTAAAAAAAAATACAGTTTGTTAAAAATAAAGTTTTTAAAAGATACATTTTTTTAAAATGCTTTATTTTTTTATAAAATTCAGTTTTTTTTTAATAAATATGTTAATGTCTTTATATGATTTTTATTTTTAGTAACATTATTTTTTAAAAAAATTCAGAATATTAGGTTTTTTTATATGACACATGTTGTGTATAATTGGATCTTTTAAACATTTAATAAACTAAATTGCCAAATAGGATATCATGCCGGAATTATTAAATCTTTAACCGGTGTTTAACAATTGTCCAAATTTGTTTAAAAGTTGAAATGTCAGGGTTAACATTGTAAAAATAGAAAGAATTAGTCTAACCTTCAAAATCATCCCAAAAATTATGGTTAAATTTACAATTAACCCAAATTATTAATATATAGTTTCTCTAACTTGCTATATTAGCTGGTTAAAACATATAGGTGTACTATTTAATGTTAGCCCGTTTGATATATTTGTTGGAAATATCTTTTTATTTTTCAAACAAAATGATTTTAAAAAACTAAAATTAATAACTTATGAACCGTTCATTAATAGCCTGTTGATCAAGCACACTTTTTAAAATACAATAAAACAATAATGATCTTGAAGATGATTTTTCCTTATTCATTAATATTTAAAACTATTATAAATATAATAACTTGATAAAAAAAAGTAGCATAATCATTATCTTATGACGTATGTTAACAGCCCATAAAAAGTGTGACAAGGATTTCAAAATTCAGTATAGCCGATCTTACTTCGATAAAATTGGAATATACATTGCTCTTACTTTTCCAAATAGATCGATTGATTAAAAATTAAAAAGGCTATGTTATCAATAGGTACCATTTGCATGTATATACGTGTACCAAGGCTTGAGGGAAAAGTGTTGATGGAGAAAAAGCAGAAGCCCTGCTATAAGTACCCAAAATGAAGCTTAGATAACGCCACCTCAACGCATTCCTCCACTATTAACTTACCTTTACAGTATTTGCACATGATTTGTCTCCCCGTCTCTCTATTGCTTTAAGCTCTGAATATGAGAGAGAGAGAGCATTGAAGTTCTCATCCAAGACAATATATGATGGAAGATAAAGAAAGGAAGCACAATAGGATTAGTTCCTATGCATGCGCTTTAGAGATAACAAGAGGGCCACAGTGATATGATTTAGTCATACGAATCATCTCTCCCCTCTGAAAACCATAATCTATGTTTTAATGTACTTAAAATGAGTGGGTTGATTAATAGAACCGCGGGATTGGACCCAAAGACAACTTAAGTCTGTGTTTAATTATGGGCCTAATAATTCTGATAAAGAAAGGAGAGAGTAGCTTGTGGGGTTGATATAATGAAAGGAGACAGAAAGATAATATAGAAGGAAGGTATACGATGCAACAGTGCTAGTGGGGTGTAATGTGAAAAAGAGGTGGGAGCATGTGATGCAAAGTTCCACATGCTAGAATAGAAAGCACAAGGAAACGATGAAGGAGATTGGATGGGAATAAAGCATGCCACAACTGAACAACTTTCTCTCTCTCTCTCTCTCTCTCTTCCCAAACATAAGATGAAAAAGCATAATTGGATTGGTTTAAAGAGAGCTGTGAAAATGTTATGTTGGCATAGACTATAGTAATTATGAGCATGCATGCATATTGCATTGTTTGGATATGTGAAAGCTGTAAACTTACAATCACCAACTATAAAGGGTAAAGTAATTGAAGGCTTGAAGGTACGGAGAGTAAAGGGTCCTTATGATTCACAAAAGGTAGGTGACTAACAGTCTCTTATCTTAGGATTAAAAACATTGTTAGTGTTTATGAGAAAATAATTATAAAATAAGGGTAAAAAGGGGATGAGCAATCTTTTAAAGGTGCAATGCTAATTTGGGATGAAAGAAGTAGTACCATCGACCAGGGGAATATTTCCTTACAACAAGTTTTTTTTTCCAATGAAAGTGAAGATTTATTCAAACCAACTGTATTTTGTGATGTTCATTGCTGCAGAACCTAACAATTGTACGACGACTCAGATCATGAGAAGAAAATAAAAAGCTAGGAACTCACCTAAAAATGCAGAAAAAAGGACTAGTCACAAAAAACACAGCAAGAGCATCAGCACATATGTTTGCTTCACAAACATATAAGGAAATGACTACATGGTGGAATCTCTATAGGGCTTCATGGATGGTTTGTAGTAAATCCTTGTGGGTCTGATGATGAGCTTGCTTCCTATAAATCATGTTGAATGCAGTTTAACAATCTGTTTATATTTCAATACATTTTATACCTGCAAGAAAAGCTAGATCGAGACCATTTTTTAATGCCCAAAGCTCAACCGTTAATGATGACACATATCCCATATTTTTTGTATAGCCCAAGATAAATTCACAACTGGAGTTCCTAATTAGACCGCCTATAGATACTAGACCAGTGGTATGGGATTTCCCTCTGTCTGTGTTGCACTTGAAGAAGGGTGGTGTGGGGGGTGCCCAGGCAATGTGATATGTCCATTTGGTTTGTTCCGAACTGGGCGCCTACTTTTAATGGGACTGTATAAATGGGACCACTTGGTCTGATAGAGCGCTGGTTATAATTGATTTCACTATTAGTGTATGGCCAAACATCGCCTCATTTTGTGCAAGCCACATAGTGCGGAGAGCCAAAAAAGGTTTGATTCTTTGAAAAGTGATGTCCGAAGGCCGACAATTCCTTGATTGGATAGATGTCGGTTTCCTCATGTATCGTGCGTACCTGAAATGTTGTCGGGCATGTTGTAAAGATGTGATTATTTGAGTCAGGAAGATTGCATAAAGGGCAATTAGGATGCGAAATTTTTTAGTAATAAAAGAGTCGGTCCGCTGTAGGCAAAGCCTAATGGATTAAGAACCATTAGAAGATTTTAATTTTGGGAGGCATACCACTCTTCCAGAGCCACATCCATGGCAAGGCTGGAGTCTGATGTTTTATGCCTTCATTGTTTAATTAACGACATGTGTCTTTGATGTTAACTGTTGTTCCTTAGCTCGACCACCAAAATGGGGAATCCCCTTCCGCCGTAGGAGAGATGTAAATGGATTGGATAAAAAGGAGAAATTCATGTGGCAGGTTTCGGGTAATAAGTCCAGGTTCCATTGATAGTTGTGGATAAAATGAGAAATCGGTTCTTGCATAATGTTTGTGGGTATGGTGGGTAAACGCTGTGCCAGTGTTTCTTGCAGAACCTATATGTGATGACCAATGGTGATTGTTCTCGATCCAATTCACCATTTAATTCCCTAGTGGAATAACAAAATTAATTTGGACACACGATTCCAAAACCAGGAAGCATTGGAAGGACGTCTTTCCTCAAGAATCGAAGAGTGGGGCCAGTATTTTTGTTTGAGCACACGTGCCTAGAGTTTTGTCGGGCAAGAGTAAAGCTTCCATAAAATCATAAAAGTGATGTTAAGGGTATGCAGATTTTTGACTCCCAGTCCTCCATTTAAATAACAAGATGAGTGTACATGCAGCACCAGTAACAAAAATACAAAGATTTTGAAAAATGTTTATAACCAAAAAAGTTGTTGATAGGAAGAATGAATGAAGAAGAAAAAAGAATCTACTGGGAGAGATGAATTTTGGGAAGATATTTTCGCCATTAATGAATCTTGTGAAGCAATAATACCATAAAATCGTCTCAATCATGAAGAATGATGAATGGTTTTACTATTATTCTTCGTTAAAGGTGTTTATGCACTGTATAGAGCATCTCTAATGCAAATATGAATTGGTTTCTATTTGGCTTTGCAAATAAGACAATGTGTATCTTAAGGCATTAAACTTGAATGATCATATTGCCTAAAATAAATTAGAATGGAAAAGAAGAATCCATGTGGCTGCCCAATGTGACGGGATTAAGGCAAGAATGACGATGATGATGATGATGATGTATCTCATGTGGCATACAATTATATTTTATAGACAATGAATATGAAAAATCATCTACAATGCTAATTTTTTAAAATAAACCTGGATGATATATGTAAATGATTTATTTATTTGTTTGGTAATTATATATATATAGAGAGAGAGTAAAAACATAAGGTGGATAGCGAAAGAGTTTTAGCTAGTTATTTTTTCTCTTCACAATGTATGGTAATTCTTATAATATCTAGAAAAAAGTGTGTCAGATTATATTCATAGTCACCATTTACATTTGCATTAGAGACGTGTTTTTATTCACATTGTTTATTCATCCTATGTGTCGCTCCAATTTCTTCAAATTCACATTACCATTGAAGATGCCAAATATATAAAATGAGGGAATAACAGAAACTGTTACATGAGTCGTCAGATATGTAGAGTGACTAATGTATCATTCCTATCAGTTGCAACCTCCATCACTTCTGGCCCTGAAATTATACTGAAGGTTAAAATTAAAATATAAGTCTTGATGTACAGATGTTATCGATCTCTTTTAATCTTATAGCCAGTGTAATGGCTTAATTTTCCATCTTTTTTTCATCCCTTTAATTATGGATGGTGAACTTTGAAATGAAAATTTGTGTTAGTCAGTTGTCCAAATAAATGTTCTTTGTGTAAACTAATTTGGTTCTAATAGTATATACATTTTATTTTGTCTGTATTATTTATTGATTATCTATTTTTTAAACTATTTTTATTAGTGTATTTTAACAATGAGACTTTAACTCACATGATATAACTACCTATTCCGTTGTGGAGTCTAAATTTGTTGACCCTCTTAAAGGAGAGTTAATATGGCTTTTTAATGTGATTGCTAAAAACATAAACAACTAACTAAAAACTGGGGGAGTCTATTATTGAGTCATTAATATTTCAATCAATCACATTATAGGGTCATGTTAAACCTCATTTGAATATGGTCAACAAATTTGTACTCTCCACCGTGGGGTGAAACATTCACATTCTGTTAGGAAGTTTCACTACTTTTGGGTTTGGTTTACATGGCGAATGCTGACTCTAATTGCCTACCTCATGATTTTTGTTTAAATAACATAAATCATTCTCATATAAAGGTTAAGAAAAAAAATTATAATAAGAGTAAGATTATCATAAGAAATTATATTGAAAAATTCAGCATTTGGAGAGGATAGGGACTTGAGTCTTAATGCTTCTAGATCATTTAAGAATAATAATATATTATACAAATCCTTATCCTTATTAAGCGAATTGTTTTTATTGACATTGTGTCTAACTTGATGGAAATGCTAGCCCATATTGTGTCATTGAGAAATGTTTTTCCCTCACAATACAACTATATCCTCTAACTGAGTATAAGGCATGTAAAGCCAAGTAAATAGTCACACTTGTTAGAATATGAAAGTAGAATAAAAGAGATAGTTAGGTGTTTTTGATGTGTATAGAAAATATTGTGGGAGTGTATTGAAATTATTAAGAAAAAAAAGTAGGAGAAATATATATTTATTAGAATAGAAGGGGTAGTTCAACTTAGTGAGTATAAATCTATTTTTTAACTTGATGATTACAAAGGCAAGTACATGGCCATATTTATAGGGCATCTTAACCGACTTAAGCTAACATCTAGAAGATTTGTAGACAAAACTTAAATACTGGATTAAATAGAGAAATCTAGGTGTATCGGCGATGCTTTGTGGAATTATCTAGAAATTGCATTAATATTCTAAACTCAACCTTAATGAGCTTTTGGTGTTATTCCGAGCATATCTCAAAGCAGCTCAAATTTAGGTCTTGTTAGTGCCTTGGTAAAGATGTCTACAATTTATTCTTTAATACTTCAATACTTGAGCTCAATATTTCCACTTGTAGATGCCTCACATAGGAAGTGATGTTTGATGGCAATATGTTTAGTTCGGTTATGGAACACCAACCATATTTTTTGCTATTGCAATTGCATATTTATTATCAGCAAATATCTTAGTAGCTTGAATTTGTGCTTCACCAGTGTCTTTCCATAGATATATAGCTTGATAAGGTGTTCCTATTACTACAACGTACCCAACTTTAGCTGATGATTTTTCTACAGTTTCTTGCTTCTTAGACATCCATAAGAATAAACTAGACCCAATGGTAAATTCATAACCATATGTATTTTCATGTCGTCCATCGATCCAGCCCAGTGAATATCAGTGTAACCATATAGCCTTGAGTCATCAGTATGCTTGTACCATATTCCATACTCCAATGTGACTTGTGAATATCATAGTATTCTTTTTGCATCTCTATGGTGTATCTAATTAGAATTTTATATAAATCTTGAAAGTAGGCTAGTCGCGTATATAATGTCTGGACGTGTAGCTGTAAGATAATAAACTCCCAATAAGACTTCTATAAATTGAGGCACATGCCTCATTTGATCCATCCTCTTTACAAAGCTTTACATTAGGAACAAGTAGTGTGGCTACAACCTTACACCCATATATCTTAAACTTCTTCAGAAGATTTTTTGTATACTTCTTTTGACAGATGAATGTTCCATTTTTCTTTTAACATATTTCAATGACAAGAAAGTAGTGCATCAATCTAAGGTCGATCATTTCGAATGTCTTCATCATATCCTTTACTTAAAAGAGATTAGAGTCGCCAGTCTATTTTACTCAAAACAAATAAAAGAAAAGGGGAAGAAATCCCGAAGGACAGCATCCAAACACATACTGGTGCATACGAAACCAAAATGATTCGAGAAGGGTCCGGAGGCTAAGTTATGAAATGGGAAGGTGTTTCCGCCCTTTCGGTCTCTCATGGATTTTTGTTATTTTCCTTTATATTCCCCGTGATATGAGTGCATGTGTATATATAGTGGAGATAGGAATCATCGACTTGTACCATGGAAGAGGTAAAGCGAGTCATCCGTAGGAAGGTATAAAAGTATTGGAAAATAGGATTTAGGCGATCGTCCCTATGTTAATCGTTATGAGGGAACGATAACGCATACGGAATAATACGCCCCTAAGAACAAATATATGTATATATATAGTATAAGAGAATGGAGTTTAGAGAAAATAGAAAATGAGAGAAAAAGTAAAAAAATAGGACTCGAGTCTCGGGTTTTACCCCGAGATGCCTACGTAGCCTATAGAGGCATCAAAGTCCACGTAGTTCGTATACAAAATGAGGGGTGGCGTTTATCCCATAAATCCAACTCGGTATTATCTTATTTATGTGTGTGTGTGTGTGTGGAAAAAGTGTTTTAGTTGTGAGAAAAGTGTAAGAAAAGTGTGAGAATTCTCGTTTGGAATTTATGAGCAAACCCTCCTTTTCTTATTTTTGGGGGTTTTTATTTATATGAAAATAAGAGATGTGCAATAATACTAAATAAAAAGTATATTAGGATGTATGAGATGAGATAATAAAAGTGCTAAGTAATAAAACAAGATATTGCAAATTTATGAGAATTTAAGGAGAAAATTGAGAAAATTGAGAAAATTGGACCTTCTTGAAGATCTTGAGCTTGATCTTGAATGTTGGAGAGAAGCCTTTACACTTGGATGATGATGGAGGGTAGTGAATTCACCAAGTTTAGTGAAAAGGATGATCAAAAGTGAAGGTTGGGAAGGGATTTGGGTGTGGAAATCACGCTAAATTTGAGAGAGGTTTTCTGGATCTGCTGAGAGTAGTATCTATCAGATCTGGGCTCCTTTTTTCTAGTGAGGTCAGGCCTCCTTTTTATAGGCCTAGGGAATTGTCGATTGGCATAACCCTGTTCCTGCCATTCGGCAGGTACATTTAGGCACACTGCCGATAGGCAGGGTCTGGGACCTGCCGTTTGGCAATGTGTAAGGACAGTTTTGTCCATTATCAATTTGTATGTCGTACACCGTTACACTTTTGAAGGAACTCAAGATCGCATCTACATCAACGGATCCGAATATCAAAGTGTCTTCAACATCATAGCCTCTGCGAGAATGAACTTGGTAAAATTTTATTTTTACGTTCCTTAAAGTTCATATTTAGTATTGGGAAATTTTTATAAAATGTTTTTAAAAAAAAATAAGAAGTAAGTTTTTTCAAGAAAAATGAGGCTTTTAAAAGTTTTTTATTTTTCGGGGAAGCCGGACCGGTCCGCCTCTATACCAGACCGATCCACCTCCGGATCGGTCCGCCTATCTACCAGACCGATCCGCCTTGCACCAGAATACCCCGGATCGAATGCAAACCGATGGAGCCATATTTTAAAAGAACCGATCCGAGGTCGGACCGATCCGCCTCCAACCCGGACCGGTTCGCCTGGGATAAACTCGATCAGATCCGTGTGATATTTTTCCACCTATTCATATTTCCTATATATATAACTATTTCGGTGGTATATTTATTTAAGTCTTTGAGAAAACGTTTTTAAGAGTACAAACACAACAAGACTTCAATTTTTGATGTGCCAAACATCTTTTTGATTCACACACAAAAATTCCAATTACTTTTGTGAATCTTTTGGAACCCTAGAACACAAACTTTGTTGTTGTTCATCTTTGTGGAGAGATCTTTGCAACCGAGGGTTGCGTGTCATTACTGAGGGAGTCTCTACAAAGTTTTATGGCTGCGTGTCATTGAGGAGAGCTGCGGTTCTTCCTTCGTTGTTTGGGCCGCGAGTCCTTGGAGGGTGCTGCGTGTATTCTCTTGCTGAGTTCAAGACTATGTGTCTTTGTTGGTTGGCTGCGTGTTAATCCATTGAAGATTTCTCTATGTAATTGTAAGTTTCGACTTGTATATTCATAGTGAAATAAAGGTTTTACCCAAAAGGGGTTTTTTCCTGAAATCTGTGTCTCAGCATATTTTTTTGTCACATACTTTATTTATTTATGGGTTGACACACGCACCTTAGATGCATGTTTAGGGTCTCTAATTAAATAAGGGGTTCTTGGAAACTTGCGAATCTAGTTTAAATCATTATCACACAATCGCATCACTTTTCAAATTGGTATCAAAGCGGGTTACGCTAATTTATCGCGTGATCCTAATTTTTTTGAGGATTTACTTTCTGATACAATTTGTCTACTCACGTTTTCAAATTGGTATCGTGTATTCCTATTTTTCGCAAAATCGTGTGATGTTGATTTTTTTGAAAAATCAGTTTTGTGAAAATTCACATTTTTTTTCTTCCTATGGAGCACTTATATAATCAGATGCCTATTTTTGACGGGTCTAATTATGCCTACTGGAAAGCTCGTATGAAATCGATTTTAAAATCTATTGACGAGCGTGTTTGGTTTCTTTGAAAAAATGGTTGGACTCCTCCCACGGTCACTGTTAATAACATCACCACTTTAAAACCCGTGTCAGCCTGGACTGAAGATGATTATACATTGTCCAATTTTAATTCCTGTGGTCTGAGTGCTATTTCTGGAGCTGTCTCTCCTGATGAGTTTCGCCGAATTATGACGTGCACCACGTCTAAAGAGGCTTGGGATGTTTTGAAACTGACACATGAGGGTACGAACGCGGTTAAAGAATCAAAATTACAAAATTTGGCCACCCAATTTGAGACTATTACCATGTCTGAGTCTGAATGCTTTGATGATTTTTATGCTTGTTTGTCGGAATTTGTTAACACATGTTTTAATTTGGGTGAGGTGATTGATAACACGCGTGTCGCTAAAAAGATTTTGAGATCTCTTCCAAAACGCTTTATTCCTAAAGTAACTGTTTTGAACTCTTTAGGAAATTTGAAATCACTTAAGTTGGAAGAACTTGTAGGAGATCTTCAAACCTATGAGATTGACATGTTTCCCGAAACCATTAAGGCTAAGGATAATGGCATTACTTTAAAGACCTATTTTAAGAAAAAGAAAGAAAAAGTTTGTGAGTCCGATTTTGAGGGAGATTTTGATTTTAATGATATGGCTTTGTTTGCGAAAATTTTTAAAAAATTTCTCAACATGAACAAAAATAATTCTTCCCATAAAAAGAATTTTTTTGAGAAAAATAAAAAGAAAGGAAAGGCCAAAGAAAGTGGTGAGGGGGAAAAAGGGAATGACTCCGATGAGGAGTGTGAGGAAGATTTTGAGAACGTCACTTGTTTTGAATGTGGGGGTAAGGGACATAAGTCGTTTGAGTGTCTTATGTGGCTTAGAAAGAAAGGAAAGAAAGTAGCTATGCTCGCCACACTTAGTGATAGTAGTGAAGGTGAGGGTGATGAGACTAGTGGTGAGAAGTTTGTAGCTTTTTCTAGTCATGTGATCACACCCACCTTGTCCCACAATAGTGCACACGAATGTGATAGTGATGGTTTGAGCGCTTCAAGTGAGGGAGAAAGTGAGAGTGAAAGTGGAGATGAAAGTGAGCTCCAAAAAGCTTTTAGAGATTTGTACACTGAGACCTTGAAAACAAAGAAGTATAATCGTGATTTAGGTTGTCGGTTTTTAGATTTGGAGAAAGAGAAGGAGGTTTTGAGAAAGGAGAAGTGTGATTTGACCGACACGTTGTCTAGTCTGATGACACGTGTATCCCAACTCGAGAGTGATCTCGAACGTGCCAGGGAGGTCAAAGTCAATTTTTTGAATGCACCTAAGAAGGTTGAAAAGGTGGTTCATAAGGGTAAAGGTGAGAAGTTAGGAATAAGTCATGACGGTGCTTCTACTTCCAAATTAGCATCCGAGCCGATTCCCAATTTAGTGTTTGATTCACGTGAGTCTCACCCTAACCCACCGAGGCGTCCCATTCCCATTAGGAGAGTGCGTCCTAGAGTTTTTGAGAGATGTTTTCCTAGGCCTATTTATGTTTGCTCACATTGCAAGAGGAGAGGACACCTTAGGGAATTTTGCTTTAAGTTGGGGTATGTGTCACGTTTTTCTTCTACACGTATTTCTGGCACACATGCACCCACACATGATACTTTACATGCTCCCGGAGACTACATGAGAGAGTTTGCGCATTTAGGTGAGTAAGTTAAGTTTTTAGTCAAAACTTCACAAGAATTGATGGAGGTTTTTCATAAGCTGTCACCACCTTTGGAAAACCCCTCTGCACCTACTGATTGAGGTTTGACTTGTTTACTAGCATAGGGTGATTTTCATGATGACATTGTTTGCCTATTGCTAGTATGTATCATTTTTGTATGTTGTATTTTTTTTTGATAAAATTTTGAGAAAATCCAAAAAGATTTTTGTATATTGTTTGCACCGTTTATGGATGAAGATGACCAAGTCACAACATCATTCCATTATTTTCATGTGCCTATTTGATAGTGTTTTGAGACAATATGTCATTTCATCCATGTGCTTTATAATGTTTGGAGTCATTAAAATGTAATTAAGTGTTACTTCCTACATGTTTGACTCATAGTTTCCTCTATTGCACACATGCACGTATTTGTTTGATTATTGTTCTTGACTTATCACATGTTGGTTGGGTGTTTTCATCTCAATCATGTCCTTAAAACGAACCAAGTGCAATAATACGAGAGTAATAAAAGTAGTGCATGTAAAACCATTGCCCGTGAGGAATTTACTGTTTAGTTTAAAAAAATAATGAGTGAACACGGGAAAGGGCTGCGAGTGAATAATAATCACGTCGGGAAAGCCACCGTTTGAAAAGAGCCCACACAAAAAAATTGTATGGCAATAAAAAGAAATTCATGCCAAAAATTTGGGCCAATAGGTTTTCTCTAAGTTGAGAATTTAGTACGTCTTCAGTTATAAAGAATTGCATTATTATATATGAGGGAGTTTTGGATGGATATATCAATGGGTTTGCACGTCCTTTGAAAAGTTCTCGCAACGGCACTAAATAGTTTTGGACGTTATTAGGGTGGAAATCATTTTGACTTTGATTTGTTGATTTGCATAAGACGATGTCATCTAAATTCAACAATCTTTTCACCTAAGGATATTTTTTATGTTCATTCGTTAGAGGTACACATATGCATCATGCACATATGATTGATTGAGTTGATTTACCTATCAAATGTGTTCACACTTATTCATTCCATTTCCATGACTTGGTTGTTTGAGTCTAAATCCATCGTGTGATTTTTGTATCAGATTTGCTCAAATTGGTATCTTATTTTTGTACAAAGAATTTGAAAAATTCAAAAATAGTTTGTGAAGATTTGTTTGAGCGTCTCCTTGCAAAAGCTCGTTTGCCATATTGTTTGATGCCCTTTATTGTGTACCGTGACACCCCGATTTTGCTTATTTGATTCATTCTTCTCTTTTCTCTATTTGGGGATATCATAAAAAGGGGGAGAAAGAATGATCATTTTATGGGGGAGTTTTTGGAGATATAGCTTATGTTTTTATCATATATTGGCATCCATGTTTATCTCATTTCAAACTCGATATGTCACGTGGTATTTTCTTTGTCTCATGTGTGTAGGTATGAAGATCAATATGTTGCACACCCTGATGAGAAAAGCTTTGAGATTTGATGATTGTTGAAGATTGAAGAACAAACGATGAAGATTTAAACATTTGTATCTTTCCATCTTTAGGGTTCATGGGAGGGTAGATTTGTATAGGTCATTAGTTGATAATTCGGATATTTTTTATGTATGTACCAGCATAGACATAGGGGGATATTTGTAAGGACATTTTTGTCCATTATCAATTTGTATGTCGTACGCCGTTACACTGTTGAAGAAACTCAAGATCGCATCTACATCAACGGATCCGAATATCAATGTGTCTTCAACATCATAGCCTTTGCGAGAATGAACTTGGTAAAATTTTGTTTTTACTTTCCTTAAAGTTCATATTTAGTATTGGGAAATTTTTATAAACTGTTTTTTATAAAAATAAGAAGTAAGTTTTTTCAAGCAAAATGAGGCTTTTAAAAGTTTTTTATTTTTCTGGGAAGCCGGACCGGTCCGCCTCTATACCGGACCGATCCACCTCCGGATCGGTTCGCCTATCTACCGGACCGATCCGCCTTTCACCAGAATACTCTGGATCGAATGCAAACCGATGGAGCCATATTTTAAAAGAACCGATCCGAGGTCGGACCGATCCGCCTCCAACCCGGACCGGTTCGCCTGGGATAAACTCGATCAGATCCGTGTGATATTTTTCCACCTATTCATATTTTCTATATATATAACTATTTCGGTGGTATATTTCTTTAAGTCTTTGAGAAAACTTTTTTAAGAGTACAAACACAACAAGACTTCAATTTTTGATGTGCCAAACATCTTTTTGATTCACACACAAAAATCCCAATTACTTTTGTGAATCTTTTGGAACCCTATAACACAAACTTTGTTGTTGTTCATCTTTGTGGAGAGATCTTTGCAACCGAGGGTTGCGTGTCATTGCTGAGGGAGTCTCTACAAAGTTTTATGGCTGCGTGTCATTGAGGAGAGCTGCGGTTCTTCCTTCATTATTTGGGCAGCGAGTCCTTGGAGGGTGCTGCGTGTATTCTCTTGCTGAGTACAAGACTGTGTGTCTTTGTGGGTTGGCTGCGTGTTAATCCATTGCAGATTTCTCTATGTAATTGTAAGTTGCGACTTGTATATTCATAGTGAAATAAAGGTTTTACCCAAAAGGGGTTTTTTCCTGAAATCCGTGTCTCAGCATATTTTTGTGTCACATGCTTTATTTATTTATGGGTTGATACACGTACCTTAGATGCATGTTTAGGGTCTCTAATTAAATAAGGGGTTCTTGGAAACTTGCGAATCTAGTTTAAATCATTATCACACAGTCGCATCACTTTTCACAATGTCTTTTAGGTCTTTTTAGAAAATCGACCGCAGAACGCAAACCGTTGATCAGAGTAAGAATCGTGCATGGAGCAGACCGTTAGAAAGGGGTTTTAGTTCCCTTTGAAGATTCATTCAGTCTCGATCGTGCTGAAGAGTTGACTTAGGTCAAACAGATCCCGGGAGCGCCCGGTGGCTTCCTGATTGAGTTTTAGGGAAATTGGGTCGTTTGTTCGCATAGTAGGTCAGAATCACGCACGAGATGAAGATTTTGACTTTTGGTCAAACGGATCCTGGGAGTGCCCGATGAGATCTAGGTCAATACCCGGGGTATGACCTGGGTTTATGGTGATGACGGGAGGTGATAGGGACCTAAGGAGAGTTTAAGGGGTAACAGAATGGGGTGTCTACTGAGCCCCTCGATGGTGAGTTTGGAACAAATGATAGCCGTCGAATAGACACCGCATGGTGCTTTTAAGGGAGGATGACCAATTCAGAGGGTCGAGGCCAATTCTTAGGACCTAAGGGATGCGAGGATGACCAATTCAGAGGGTTGAGGTCGATTCTCAGGACCTAAAGAATGGTTTGGAGCAAAGGTTTAGGCCAATTCCTGAGGAGACACTGGGGATTACCGATTCTACGGGTCGAAGCCAATTCTGAGGGCTTGAAGATGAGGGTGATCGATTCTATGGGTCAAAGACAATTCTGCAGTCTTTTGGTGAAGATCCAAGACCAAGGACCGAGGTCAATTCTGACCTAAGAGAGATGACGATCGAGGACTGAGGTCAATTTTGACCTAACTATGGTGACAATCCAAGACTGAGATTAATTCTGACCTAAGAGAGGTAATGACCGAGGACTGAGGTCAATTCTGACCTAAGAGAGGTGATGATCCAAGACCGAGGTCAATTATAACCTAAGAGAGGTGACGATCGAGGACCGAGGTCAATTCTGACCTAAGAGAGGTGACGATCCAAGACTGAGGTCAATTTTTACCTAAGAGAGGTGACGATCGAGGACCGAGGTCATTTCTGACCTAACTATGGTGATGATCTAAGACCGAGGTCAATCCTGACCTAAGAGAGGTGACGACCGAGGACCGAAGTCAATTCTGACCTAAGAGAGGTGACGATCCAAGACCGATGTCAATTCTGACCTAAGAGAGGCGATAATCGAGGACCGAGGTTAATTCTGACCTAAGAGAGGTGACGATCGAGGACCGAGGTCAATTCTGATCTAAGAGAGGTGACGACCAGGACCGAGGTCAATTCTAACCTAAAATAGGTGATGACCGAGGATCGAGGTCAATTCTGACCTAACTATGGTGACGATCCAAGACCGAGGTCAATTCTGACCTAATAGAGGTGACGACTGAGGAACGAGATCAATTCTAACCTAACTATGGTGATGATCCAAGACCGAGGTCAATTTTGACCTAAGAGAGGTGACGAACGAGGACCGAGGTCAATTCTGACCTAAGAGAGGTGACGTCTGAGGACCGAGGTCAATTCTGACCTAACTATGGTGACGATTCAAGACCGAGGTCAATTCTGACCTAAGATAGGATGAAGATTGGATTTTGGTTTCCGTTGGGGAATAAGTTGGGGAAAAAGTAGAATGTCTTGTGGAGACTTTGAAAATTTCTTTCTGGAGTTTCACTGGAGAAATGGGGGTTCCGCTTGAGGGAGTGTGAAATTTTCTTGGTGAAAATGTTCTAAATCATTTCTGAGATTTTTAAGAATTTTCCAAGGATTTTCTGGTATTTTTTGGGAATTTTGTACGAAATTTTAAGGGGGTCCGGTCGGCACGATTCAGAGGGTGCCATTCGGCAGTGGAACGGACTTTTAGACTGCCTCGAGAAGGTAAGGGGTCAGTGCCGATCGGTGGGTGGGGAGTCAATGCCGATCGACATGACGCTTAGCATCCTATATAAAGGGGGCGAATTCCCCTTATTTTTCATAGCTTCTTACTTTCTTTCTCTTTACGATTTTCCTCTGCAAATCGTTCTAGCATTTTGATCTCTAAGAAATGGCCGCCTTTGTGAGCACTGTAGCGCATAGGGAATGGTTGAACTTTGACGACTGGGCAAACGTGGAGTGGAGGGCCATGGCGCCTTTTGCTTTGGGGAGCGAGAACTCCTTTGACGCATTCGAGCCAGTTGCGAATGAGCGGACCTTGCTTCGGGAGCCGTCGCGTCATCGCTCCTCGAGGGTGGTGAACCCTGGTGGTTATGTAAGTAACCTGACCTTTGGCATTCTTCTCTTTTTGGTGATTTTTCTTTCTTCCTTGAATTTTGACAAGGTTCTTATTTTGACAGTCTGATATTTCTTTGAATAACATGCGTGCCCACAGGACGACGGGGCTTAAGGATGTCTGGGAGTATCTTCCACCTGTGGTGCATTAGGTGGTATCATCAGCGGGTTTTGGGAGGTTGGCGTCTGCACTGGATGAGACGCCTCGTTCGACAGCGGTCTTATGCGCTCTGGAGGAGAGATGGTGGGATACTACCCACACCTTCTATTTTGGATTTAGGGAGATGATCGTGACTCCCATAGACATGCAGCAGCTACTGGGGATGGATTGTGATGGAGAGAAGATAGAGGTGGATCGCTCTCTGAGGGTGAGGTCAGAGACGGTGAGGGGCGGTGCTCGGCGATGTGGGGAGGATAGTGTCTGGGGATTCCATCCGATTATCCTTACTGAAGGATGTTCTACTGAGTAGGGTGGTTGATGTGGATGACGGGCTACAGGTGAGGCAGATGGCCCGATTGTTCATTTTGCTGGTGCTGGGAGGCTTTATGGTGGCATCGAGCGGCGACGTCGTCCATTTGTGGTTCTTGTTGTACTTGAGGATGTTTTCGAACATCGCTTTCTATGATTGGGGGAGCCTGACTTTGGCGACCCTCTATTTTTCTTTGGATGCTTTCAGTCGGTGCTGCCGGTAAACTTTTACTGGAGCCACGTATCTCCTCGAGGTATTCTTTAATTTTGCACATTTTCCTTTCATACATTCGCATTTTCCATATTTGTCTCTTCGTTATTGTGAATTCATGTCTTTGGCAGATGTGGTTCTATGAGGTGATTGGGTGCAATACCCCGTTGATCGCTCTGAAGGATGATACTGTTGGGGACTTTTGCCGATTGTATCGATGGCGGAAGGCCAATCGACAGTCGAAGGGATCTCTCTCTCTGGAGGTGGTGCGTCAGGTCTTGAATGGGCTGACCAGTGGTAGGGTAAGACTCTTTCCTTTTTACCCTTGGTTTTTGGCATGTTCTAATTCTGTATTACCTTATGCCTTCTTGGGATTTTTAGGTGACCTTTTACCCTTGGGGGATAACCATTCAGGATACGGGGGCGACTGGGGTGAATGCACAGATGAGGCATTTACTGGTGCATGAGTTCGGCCATTCTTGGTATCTGGGGAAGTGAGTGGTTCGACAGATTGCTGAGGAGGAGGTGGTGGTGCCACCTGCGCAACCTCCTATGTCTGTGAAGCGGGAGCGGCTGATGCCGGAGGATGCAAGGATCGTGGCGATGATCGACACGTCCTACTTGTTGTATACTGATACGGATGCTCCGTATGACTATATGGACTTTATGACGAGCTGGTTTATGGCGTCCAACATATATGATGTCTTGCCTTTCCCTCGTGTGGGTTCGAGTCGGCGGCGGGGTCTTCCCACAATGGTGGTGGTCTGTCGGCGTCTACGGCAGCGGTGAATTCAAAGGTTCCCTTTGTGCAGTTGCACACCCCTTCATATAATATTTGGCGGGCTGATGGAGGGATGGTGCCTATGTTTCACCCTCCTCACGCGATGGATCCAGAGGAGTTGGGTTTGACAAAGGAGGTTCTTCATCCCGTGGTATACCTTATTGCTTTTTTTTTGGTTCCATTTTTTTTATCCCTCTTTTGATACTGGTTCTGCATTTTATTTGTAGCAAGTTCGGGTGTCGACCATTTGGCTGAGGGATATTAGAGACTAGATGTCTTCGACGACTGCCCACATTCGGGATGCGGTCCCAATTCCTTCTTGCTTGGTGCCTTCTACTTCGTCTGGGGAGGACTCTAGCTCGGGTAGTGGTGGTGCGTCATCTCGTCGTAGGGGAAAGAGAGCGCGTCGCAAGGGTGAAAGCTCTTAGAGAGAGGGGTGAATGGTAGGTGAGAGAGAGAAAGAATGGGTTCGAGCTGAGTCCCTTTTTTTTTTTTTTTTTTTGCTTTTTGCTTTTCTTTTTTTTCCTGCAACATTGATGTAACACAAGAAAATATATATATGCAATGCAGTGTTTTTTTTTTATAATCCTTTGTTAATGATGAATGAGTGAATGCACATGCTCTTTTTACTTTGCTGCTGAGACCGTAAAAAGAGATATTTTTTTTGGGTTTTTTTTTAAGGAAAGTTTTAAAAATGGGAAACTATATAAGGGTGGAAGAGGATTTGTGAAATTCTATTTGATAATATCAATTTATTTTTATTGGGTTTCTGATTTTGATAAAAAAAGGAAAAAAGGATAATTTTTAAAATAGGGGGTTGCCGATCGGCAAGACCCTTATCCTGCCTATCGACAGTCAGGTCCAGTCCCATCAATTCACAACTTTTGATTTGTGCCCTCTTCAGCTTTTTATACCTTGTGGGGTAGGATTCCCTCTTATTTCTGCAGGGATTGTGTCTCTTGTGAGGGTTCTCAAGTATAAAAAGGGGAAAGGTGGAGTGTTTCTATCGCACCTTCACTTGTCTACTATTTCTTAGTATTTGTAAAATGGCTCTCCCTGGTAGCATTGAGTTTGCTAATTACCTTGAAGCCTTGGAAGCGATGTGCTCTTATAACGTCGACTACAATGCTTTCAACATGCGTCGAGTCTCTTTGTGGTGCAATCGGCCCATTGAGTGGAACCTGCTGATGGCGGCGGTACAATTTTGGTACCCCAAAGACCATGTATTTCGTTTTGGGTTGGATGAAGTTTGTACTACCTACGGGGAATTTTCTGTCATACTGGGGGTAAATCCCAGTGTTTCTGCGGCTTGACCTGAATTTTCCCGTTCTCCTAGGGATTTACTGGCTGGGCTTCTTTGCATTTCTCCTTCGACGGCTAGATCATTAATTGTTGGAGGAATGATCTCTCTCCTAACGGTGTTGCAGTCTGTACATCTATGGGAAGTAGGTGATGCTAGTTATGCTGGAGCCGTTGCTCTGGGCTTAGTATCAAAATTATTACTGGTGACTGGGGAATTGCGGGTGGATCCTCAACTTGTAGCCATTACTTCATGGATGTCATACCGTCGCAATCCTGCGCTGGTGACACTGGCGGAGACCCTGAACGGTCTGGATGCCTGACGAGAAGGTCGTTTTGACTTCCTGCAGGGTAGCCCTGTGATGCTGTTCATGTGGTTGTGTGAAAGACTTCGCCTGGTGACTCTTTCAGAATATCCTGTGTCTCTTATACCCAACTTCTTTTCGCGTCACTTCTTCAGTGTTGGCTTGGATATTGAGAGCCAGGAGAATTGTCTTGTGGAGCACGGGGCTCGGAATCTTTATTGGTCAGTGCCTTGGTGGGGACAGTTGCTGCCTATTCTAGAGCTAGGAGAATACCCGCATGTGCGACTGGTTGCTCTCAGACATACCTCCTTCTATTTCCCTTGGCGATTTCTGCTCCAATTTGGTTGGGCACTTTCCATTAGAGGATTTGACCGAGCGTCTGCGCATGCGGCTTGGCTCTATGTGGGAGAATCGGCGTCCATCGACCCGACCTTCTCAGTTTGTTGGGAGAGTTTGGTATATCCCTAGGGATCTTATGAAACGGTTGTGGAGGAGAGTAGTTAGCAAGATGTTGGCAGTGGAGACTGGACAACGATGGTTTGTTTTGTTTGATACCATAGAGGTAGGTGTTTTGGTTTTTTTGAAGCTGGTTCGAGCTTAGCTTACAATGGAGTGTCTGCGACACTCTATTCAATCAGGGGAAACTTGGGGACCCCAGGATGTAGATGATGATGACGGAGCGGGGTCCTCTGGTAGCTGGGGGTATGATGGTTTTTTTTTTTTGTAACTGGGAACTAATGTGGGGATTTTATTTTGTCTTTTTTAAGAAGGTATGGTGGAAGGGAGTTATCTGTTCCTTTATGTAATATGTACCGAAATTTCTTATTAGTGAAATAAACAAGTTTCTGATTATCCAGCTGTGCCTTTCGATGAATTTTGTATTGTTTGAATTATCTATACCGATTGCTAAGGCATACATAATCCTTTTGTTCAAATACATGATGGAATTGACTGTTGTTCTCGAAGATAAGAAAATAATAGTATTTTATATAAAAAAAAGAAAGGGCCGTGCTCATTTAAGGTATATGAGTTGCCTACGTACCTCTGGGGTTTTCTGAAAAGTTTTAATTTTGTTTGTAAATGTTTTTTTTTGCAAAGGATCAGGCCCACGTAGTTCTGGGTAAGTGGAAATGAAGAGATTCTTTTTTTTAGAATAGAAGGGAGATGAGAAGAGTTGTAGCGCGCCGAGATTTTGGACTAGGGGTAGAATTTTTTGAGCCGGTCCAGGTTGACTGGATGAGCCATCTCTTCCCCATCTAAGTCGGTGAGCATGGAGACACCGCTGGACAGGATCTTCTTGATAATGTAGGGGCCACTCCAAATGGGCTTGAATTTCCCTCTGGGGTCCCAGATGGGTTCTATGATTTATTTGAGGGCTAGGTACCCTTCTCGAATACCGCGATCCTTGACTCTCTTATTGAATGATCGGGCTATTTGACGATGGTAGCCTTATATGTGGTATAGATCTTTCAATCTCCTTTCGTCTAGGAGGGTCAGCTCGTCCAGACGGCTTTGGCACCAGTCTTCTTCACTGACCTTGCTTTAAAGCATGAAGCGTAGCGAGGGTATTTCCAACTCCATGGGTAGAACTGCTTCCATGCCGTAGACTAGAGAGTAAGGGGTAGCTCCAGTAAAGGTTCGAATTGAGGTTCGGTGGCCCCAGAGGACGTACGGGATCCGGTCAACCCAATCTAGATAGCTTTCGGTCATCTTGGTGATGATGGATTTGAGGTTCTTATTGGCGGCTTCAACTGCACCATTGGTCTGAGGTCGGTAGGGAAAAGATTTGTGTCTCTGAATACCATACTCGTTGACCACTTCTGTGACTTCTTCCTTGAAATGTAACCCGTTATCTAACACTAGCTCGTGCGGGACCCCATATCGACAGATGATGTTTTTCTTGATATATTTAGCCACTTTCTTAGCGTTCAGCACTGCGTATGACTCCGCTTAGACCCATTTGGTGAAGTAATCAATGGAAACTAGGATGAAATCATGCCCATTGGAAGCCTTCGATGTAACCTTCCCTATAATGTCGATGCCCCAGGTGGAGAACATCCAGGGATAGGTCATATTGTATAATTCATGTGGAGGAAGATGCTGAAGGTTAGAGAATTATTGGCATTTAGGGCATCTCCCGAAATAGGCGGTGCAATCCTGGGTCATGGTGGTCCAGTAGTAACCTTGTCAGATAATCTTCTTGGCAAGCATGTGACCGTTCATGTGAGGTCCGCATTCCCCACTGTGGATCTTCTGTATTATCTTTTTAATGTCAGCCCCTACGATGCAGTGCAGATGAGTTCCATCGAGGTCTCTTTTGAGTAGTGCTTTGTGACAGATGATGTACTAGGTAGCCAGTCTTTGGAGGGTTGCTCGATCTTTCTTGTTGGAACCCTAGGGATACCTACCATGCTTGAGGAGGCGCCAGATATCTTAGTACCAACAATTGTCTATCTCAAGATTTTCTATGGTGACGAGCTCAATGTGGTAGCAGTGGGTTGGTTTGTCATGCTTTTGAACTAGGAAGGGGGTCATAGTTATTTCTTTAGGCATGTCGACCATGGAGGCCAAGGTAGCAAGAGCATCATCTTGGTTATTCTTTTGATCGGGGTAGGTAATGGAAGGTGATATCTTGGAATTGGGAGGCTAGTTCTTCTAAGTGGGCATGGAAGGGTTGGAGTTTCTCGTCCTTAACTTTCCACTTTCTAAGCACTTGACCGATGATGAGGGTAGAATCCCCGTCGACATCTAGGCATTGAATATCTTTCTTGAGAGTAACCTTGAGGCCTACTGTGTATGCTTCGTATTCAGTTATGTTGTTGGTGCAAGGGAAATACAATTTGATGGCGATGGGAGTGTGAGAGTCACCTGGGATGATCAAAAGTATCCCAATGTCGTATCATTTTTTGTTGGCAGCCCCGTTAAAGAACATTTACCATCGAGGGTTGTCCTGAGCGGTGCAAAAGATGTTTTCATCTGGGAATTTGGAGACCCAGACATCAGCTTCTTCTACGGGGTAATCAGCTAGGTAGTCAGAGATGGCTCTTCTTTTCATGGCTTTCTGCGTGACGTACATGATATCGAACTCGGCTAGGAGCATCAACCATCGAGACATTCAGCTGGACAAGATGGGTGTCTCAGGACGGTATTTGATGGGGTCCATTTTGGATACAAGTTTGATGAGTAAGGCGAGCATATAGTGCCGCAGCTTTTGGGTGACCCAGACAAGTGCGACACACGCCTTTTCCAAAGCAGTGTAGTTAACCTCATACCCAGCGAATTTGCAACTGGCATAATAGATGTGTCTTCCTTTGAGGGAATCTTCAAGGTATTGGGATAGCAAAGCCCCGGTTAAAGTGTCAGTTATGGTTAGGTATAGGAGCAAGGGGAGACCAGGCTGTGGTGGCATGAGTACCAGGGGTTGGGTCAGATATTGTTTGATTCGGTTTAAAGCTTCTTGGCATACCTCGTTCCAAGATTTAGTTGAATCCTTTCGGAGGAGTTTTAAGATAGGTTCGCAAATGGAGGTTCACTGGCTGATGAACCGGCTGATGTATTGAAATTTCCCAGGGAAACCTCAGACTTCTTTCTCTGTTCTGGGAGGTGGCATCTCAAGTATGGCTTTCATCTTGGCGGGATCTGCTTCTATCCCCTTCTCACTAACCATGAATCCTAAGAGTTTTCCCTTTTTTAACGCCGAAGACGTATTTCTGTGGATTGAGTCTCATCTAATACTGTCGCAGTCATTCGAAAAACTTTCGGAGAGCAGGAACATGACCCTCTCTAGTCTTGGATTTGATAATCATATCATCCACATAGACCTCAACTTCTTTGTGAATCAGATTGTGCAGGATGGTTGTGGAAGCCCTCTGGTAGGTAGCCCCAGCGGTCTTGAGACCAAATGGCATAACAGTGTAATAAAAGGCTCCCCATGGCATGATGAATGCGGTTTTTTCTTGGTGGTCTGGGTGCATTTTGATTTGGATGTATTCGACAAACCCGTCGATGAATGACTTAAGAGCATGACTGGCTGTGTTGTCCACGATCATGTCGATATTGGGTAACGGATAATTATCCTTTGGAGAGACTTTGTTCAAATCCTGATAGTCTACACACATTCGAACTTTTCCTCCTAATTTCAGCACGGGCACTATATTGGCTAGCCACGTGGGATATTCGATCACACGAATGAAGCCTACGTTTAATTGTTTGAGAAACTCTTCTTTGACCTTGAGTGACCATTCGGTGCGGAGTTTTCTCAACTTTTATTTGACTGACTTGTAATCTGAGAGAGTGGGATCTCATGTTGAGCTATTTCAGGATCAATGCCGGGCATAACGTTGTAGGACCATGCGAAGACATCCACGAATTCCTTTAGCAATTCTTCGAGTTGTGCACACTCATGCTCGTCAAGGGCAGTCCCTATCCTAATCTCGCGCAGTTGGCTACTAGAACCGAGGTTCATAATAAAAGTCTCTTCTTCATTAACTTGAACGCGGTTATGTTGTTTATTATTAACCTTATTTAGATCAGTTAAGAATTATTCATCTGCAAAATCATCATCATCAAAAGTTTTATTAGAATCCAAACAGTTAATGTAAGGCACATCAAGGTACTCAAAATCTTCATTTTTTTCATTGATAGGAAAAACAGCATTGAGAACCTCGTTAAAATAGGACTTGATTACATTTGAACAAGGATAGACAACAGAAGAAGAAAAGGGGTAAACATTAGGATTAGGGGATATTTCAGCAGGTAGAACTGGCGCAGCATGCCAGTTGAGGAGAGGTGTATCAGCAGCTTTAATCAGGTGGGATGGATCCAGTGATGTAGTGCCTGAATGAACCATGAAAAGTGCCATCCCCAGTGTCTGTAAGTTGAAAGAATCTTCGGAGTCACTTTCCTCAGTCTCTTCGGCATTTTTGATGAGCAGTTGTTCATGGTGTTGGGAACTCTCGGCCTTGGAAGAAGATCACCATTCCAGGCTTTATCCTCTTATCTGTATGGTCATACCATGGTTTAGGAAAGCCACAAAAGGGGAAGTATTCACCCTATTTGATGAATCGTTCATTCAAGGAGTCACCTGGGATAGTTTGGACGCAGTCTAGTCTTCTCTTTGGTCGAGACTAGCGGATCATTTTGAGCTCTTGTTCTGATGGTTGATACCCCAAGCCATAAGGAGGGAAACCTTCTTTAGTTCAATTGGCTCGAGTATCCCTTGCTGTCTTTATCCTAGCCCCAGTTCGGGCTTGAAGTGCATGTTTCTGAACATTTGAATCACATTGACGTTTCTATGAGGGTCGTATTCTGGACAAACCCTTTCTTTGAAGTTATCCCCTACTGGGAGTAAAAGTGGTTCAACTCAGAATCCTGATAGGAGCATATCATTTGACTTGTGATGTATCTTAAGGATTAGACTGCTGGTACTTGCACCCTCGACATTGTCGTCGTCGCCTAAGATGGTAATACCCGTACGTCGACGAAGAACTTTAATTTTTGATGGAGTAAGGAAGACATGCCCTTGATACTGTGGAGCCAAGGTCATTCGAGTAACAGGTTGAAACAAGATGGGATGTCAACAACTTGGAATTCAATGACATGGTTTATAGGGACAACCCCTATTATAAGCTTTATGGATACCATTACCGCCCGACGACTATTATCGTAGGCATGCAAAATAGTGGAAGTTGGAGCGATGTCACTTTCTTTTAGTCCTAAACATTTAAAGGTTCTCAGTGGTCAGACATTCAAGGCGGATCCATTATCGATAAGAGAGAGTGGTGCAATCTTCCCCATAACTTTGACGGAGATGTTGAGTGCATGATTTTGGTTTAGCCCAATATTGGGGATTTCCTCTTCGAAAAAGGATAGCATTTTGGTATAGGTCAAGGATCCGACCAAATTTACCGCTTCTTTTGGTGTGGTAGACGAATGAACTATGGGTCCAGTGAGCAACTTGATCAAAGCATTTTTGTGCAGCTGAGAAGACATGAAAAGCCACCATAGAGCGATGTTAGCTTGAGTTTTCTTTAGTTGATCGAGTATATTGCTCTCCTCGAGGGTTATCTTTAGCAAAGGAGGGTTTTTAACAACCTTCCCTTTGTTATTGGCTGGTAGTGAGCTTCGAATATTGTAATGCCTCCCTGATCTGGTCATGTGATTTACTGAAGAAGGGAAAAACATGAATCTCGTTTCCTTATCGATCTCGGGTTATTCTGACACCTTGTTTATTTCTTTGAGGAGTTTTTCAAATGATATCATTACACACATATCAGCTACCGGACCAGTTCTCTCTGAAGCTTTCTCTTCATTAAAATCTTCAAATTCTTCCCCCCATCCGGTGGCAACAATTTTGTCTTTCCATGCAAAGTAAATACATTCCACAACTTTAACGACTTCTTCATACAGGCCATCCCATTCTGTGGGGATGTGTAAGGGTGAAGGGACCAGGCGCCCCTGTAGCTTCAAAGCATCGAATAACTTGGTTATACTATAAATGTTATTGGTCTGCCTGAAGAATTCTGTAATGATCTAGACGACATCATCAAGACTGACTTCATCGGTAGGTACTACCCAACTATCTGACTCTCGGACCCATTTTTGTGCTTCTAAGAACAGCATACTGAACCTCTAGCGATCAATGACCATCTGTGAGGGCAATTTCAACCCGAACTCTAGGAGTTGGTTTAAAACTTTTGATAATTCCATACCTACATTTTCATAACGGATACAGACAATGATGCATGCTCTGGTAAGGAGTGACAGTGCCTGATCAGTGAGGGTAGCAGGGTGTAGGAGGAAATATGGGCAAATTTAGAGAGGTTTAGGAGAGTATATGGGTGTGATTTGAGTTGAAGGATCAAATCCTGGGTTCTTTTCTAAGAAGATGGCATTGGTATGATTTCGAAGTGGGTTGTGAGTAGTGTTTGGCTTAGGATTGGCTGGTGGGGCGATAGTGCCCCGGTCAATTAGACCTTGGATCGTGTTTCGAAGGTGAAAGCATTGGTCAGTAGTATGGCCAGCATTTGGTGGAAGGAGCAATGGGCATCTGCCTTGAAGTTTCTTGGTAGTGGATTTGGACATGGATGAGGATCCAAAGGTTTGATAAGGTTTCAACTTAGCAGGGCTTGATAGAGTTTGGAGAGGGGAGCATGGAGCTCACTGTATTCCTTTCGCACTGGGACATGGAGGCTTTATGGTTCCCATGATGTGGTTGGTTGAGAGATGTTGTTGATGGTTGAGACTATAACACTAACAGTTTTGTCATATTTTCTGGAGGTGAACTGTCCGGACACCTTCTTTGGGTGAGCTTTTTTTTTTTGGCAAGACCTTCCTCGATCTCTACTCCTTCTTCTCTGAGAGCTCGGAAATGGGGGTTGTATTTTCCTCCCACCGTTGCTCGGACATGGGGTATGTAAGGATATAAATTTCTAATTGAGTCCCAGTATTGTTTTGACTTAATTCCGTGAACAAAACTATGTTTGTAATATGTCATAAGGAGAATTTTATTTTGTCACGATCCCACTTGGTCTATGACGTATTGAAAAAGTTAAAGACGTTGCGGCAAAGCTTCAAAGAATTAAATCAGGCCGAAGTTTAATTGGTGCAAGTTTAATCATCTTCAAAGTTAATTTCATTCCGAGATAACTCAGGTATAAATGCGTATAATTAATGGTGCTCGGAATTATTTTATAAAAGATAAGGATGTAATTTTTATAAAGAATTTTTTTTTAAATGTTTTAAAAGTGTTTTAAAGGTTTACACTACGTTTTATGATGATAATCTCGTAAAAGAGTTTGACACTTTTGGATCTCTCTTTAGAAGAGACGTTTTAAATAAAAGTAAAAAAAGTCAAACTTTCGCGCTGTCGTTCAAATGACATCCAATCTTGTTCAAACGAGATGGGATGTCGCTCGAACGAGTTCCCCAAGTCGTTCGAATGACACATTTTTTGAGGCGGCGTTTAAATCCTATTTAAACAGTGTTTTCATCATAATTTCGCAAGTGTGCATTCTGGAAAATTGTATTCGAGCAGAAAATTATTTTGCACATGTTTTCTAAGGTTTAAAAGTCTTAAACACATCCTTAGAGTTTTCAAAGATCCGAGTTATCATTCTTATATGTTTAAGTGATCTTGCTGCACCAAAGTTGTTTGTTCTACACATTGAACATCAAAGAGTTTTGCGGTGAAGAAAAGAGAAGGACTTCTTGTTCGAAATCGTTGACGAATCAAAGCCATATCGGTGGGCACCGAGACATATGTGGACGCGTGTGTTGTGGACAAGTATCGTGGAAGACGAAATTTTTGCGTGGTCACTATTGAAGAACGGTTGAAGATCAGAAGGAGCGTCAAGACCCGTGGGTATCGAGTCTTAGTGTAAGGCTAATCTGTCTTTGTAAAACCATTGTTCATAGTGATTGTCTGGCTTAGGCCGTCCGAGGTTGTTTTCCCATTTTGAATGTTTTCCTCGTACATCTGGCGTTGTGAGTATTCTTTACTTTACTTTACTTTATTTAATCACTAGATGCATGTTTAGGATTAATCAAGATAAAATTGGTTTAAAGTAAGAATTGGGTTTTTCACAACTTGGTTTGGTGCATAATTAAAAGTTGGATCTTTTTCGGAGAAAAAATAGTTTTATTTAAAACACACATATCGGGCCACTTACTCACACTTTACAAATTGGTATTAGAGCGGGTTACGTTAATTTATCGCGTGATCCTGATTTTTTGAGGACTTACTTTCTGATACAATTTGTCTACTCACGTTTTCAAATTGGTATCATAGCTAGAAAATATATTTTATTTTTTTTGTGATCCCGTGTGTTTGTTTATCTCTCATGTGTTTGTTTTCTCTCAATGGATTCTCTAAGCTTTGACGATTTACATCGTTTGAATTTAAAGTTTACAAAATGTATTTAATTTTTGGAAAAAGAAAATTACGATTTTAAAAATAAGATTGAATGTTTGCAAACGTTTCATATTCAAAGAGATAATTTTAGTTCCTTGTTTAAAGATTTTAATATATTAAAATTGGGCAAAAAGGAGAGTGATGATAGAGTCCTCGTTTTAGAAAAAGAGTTAGAGTATTTGAGAAATTCTAGTGTTTGTGTCGTTGGGGAAAATATTTCGGTTAATGATTTTGTGGCACGAGAAAAGACTCTTAGGGATAAGTTTGCTCACATTGAGGGGGAGCGAGATAACCTTCTAGGGGTAATTGAAAATTTAAAGAAGGAGTTCCGAAAGTTTGAGGAGTCTTATCGTTTGCTTCAGTCAAAAGTTTTGAAGTTAAAAAATGATTTAAATGACTCGAGTAGTGATGGTAGCGGCTTATCTTATTCTAGTGGTTCGAATGTGAAGGCCAAAACCATAGTTTATTTTAGAGCGTCAACCACATCCGAGGGTATTGGAAAAGGTTAACCTAAAGGTCCCGTTCCTCGTCATGTTTTCACATGTTCACATTGTGGTAGGAAAGGTCACCTTAGGAGTTTCTGTTTTGATCTTAAAAAAGGCCCTATGAAGACTAAACGTAGTGTCCCATTGGTTCCCAAAACCCGTTTTGTTAGGTATACACCTGTTTGGGTTAGAAAATCTGTTTTGGAGATGCTAAATGCTTCGTTGGTTGATTCTCACATGCATGCTCATGATTCATCTTTTGCTATTTCTTATGGTTAGTAGCTTGCATGTTTTGTCATACGCTAGCCCTTACATCATGATTTATTATTTTCTAGTGATATGACATGTTTATCTCTTTGTATTTTATTTTTCACTTGTTTAAGTCATATTTGAAAAATACAAAAAGATTTTGTTTTTGAGAAAACTTTTGAAAATCCAAATAGATTTTCATTTTTTTTGTTTTTGAGTTTACATGTTTGATGTGGCATATTGGTGTGCTTGGACCCCCCCCCCCCATCGTTTCATTATCCATGTGGCTAGGACATTTGGTCATTATTATCGATGCTTAGAATGATCTTAACCAATGTTTATATGGGGTTGTTTCGAAGTTGATATGCATTTTTATTCGACTTTGTATATATGCCAACATCGCACGCATGCACGAGTTTATATGAATGTTTGACTTCTCTTCCATATTTGAATTTGGTGAGGCGTTGTTATCTCAATCTTGTCATCTATGCGTAAGTAAACTTAAGGAGAAGTGTGCATGTAATAACCATTTATCATGAGGATTTAAAATTTGTAAAAATAATGAGTGATTCACAGGAAAGGGCTGCGAGAGTTCAAATTTAACTAGTCGTGAAAGCCACCATTTAAAAGAGCCCAAAAGAAAATGCAATATGCTAAGAAAAGGGCCAATAAGATTTTCTCTAAGTTGAGAATGCTAGAAACCTCAAAAGAACTTGAAAAAGTATATATATGAGGGAGTTTGGTTGGAGAAAATTTAAATGGGTTTGCACAACTAATCCTAATGCTGAAACATTGCAATTTAATGCTATTGTTTGTAGAATCATCAAAATTCTGGATTTGTGTGCATGTAGTATGTTTAGTTCATTAAGCTCACACTTTAATTGTCATATGGCTATGATAAAGTTTGATGATTTATCACTATCAATTAGAGCTTCTTGATCATTTCGATGTGTTGGAATTGTGACTCATTTGTTTTAGATTCACGCCCATTCATTCCATGTCCATGTTTGAGCACATCGATACTATGTTTGCATGTAACTCGCATTTTTAGTTTTTATGAGTTTTTGCGTTTTGTGCGAAAAGCCTACTATTTTAGCACTGTTTTGCATCCGTCAGGCCCTTCCTAGAATTTTTTTGTGGAAATTTTTTCACTGGGAAATACTTTATATTATTTCTGGGAATCTGGGAAATTTTGGCAGGTCGCGCGAAGTCATTCAAATGACAACTCATCTCGCGGGAACAACAACTGTACTTCGTTTGAGCGACTTCCTCATCTCGTTTGAGCGAAGTCCCTGGCTCGTTCGAACGATAGGCTGAAAAATGTCTTCTGATTGGTTTGCAGTCCACTGGTTTAATTTGATATATTTTTGGTACTGCGGGAAGCATTTATGGACTGTTTGGTTTATATGCAGGTTCTTTTATGTTCCAAATTGGTATTTTGCATATGAGTTTTTTTACCTGATTAATTTGCGATATTCTTTGTGTGATTCCTTGGTCTACTAGCTACTGATTTATCATTGCTTGATCATATTTAGCTGGCTGTTTCATGATTATCTAGCAGTTTTTAATTCTCAAATTGGTATCAACTTGATTCAAATTGGTTTCATATTCTCATGCTAGATATTTCATATTGGTTTATCTTTTCACTGGATTGTCTATTCGAGACAAAAAGGGGGAGAGATGTATGTGATGTAGGGGGAGATTTGTTGAGCGCTACTATTGATATCTGGATTTACATATTGTTTGATTATATTTATTTCAAATTGGTATAAAATAATTGCTCACATGTTTCAAATGATTTGTTCTTATTAGAAATATAATTTGGTATCATTTGTTACTCCATACTTCACTGGGTATCTGTTTGTTTGTTTCATGTGTGTAGGTATGCCTTAGCGATTTGAGATTTCAAGTCTACATCACATTCAGACAGTTCATGCTTACCGGTTGTACATATTCTAGTTCGTGTCCTGTATTTTTGATTTTGGGTTTATGGGATGGGATTTAGGCGTCATACGGCTTGACAACCCGGTTAGGCATTTCACTGGTTTAGTTTTCTCCCGGAATAGTCAAAGGGGGAGATTTGTAAGGACATAAATTTTCAATTGAGTCCCTATATTGTTTTGACTTAATTCCGTGAACAAAACTATGTTTGTAATATGTCATAGGGAGAATTTTATTTTGTCACGATCCCACTTGGTCTATGACGTATTGAAGAAATTGAAGTCGTTGCGTCAAAGCTTCAAAGAATTAAATCGTGCCGAAGTTTAATTGGTGCAAGTTTAATCGTCTTCAAAGTTAATTTCATTCCGAGATCACTCAGGTATGAATTCGTATAATTAATGGTGCTCGGAATTATTTTATAAAAGATAAGGATGTAATTTTTATAAAGAAAAATGTTTTTAAATGTTTTAAAAGTGTTTTAAAGGTTTACAATACATTTTATGATGATAAGCTCGTAAAAGAGTTTGACATTTTTGAATCTCTCTTTGGAAGAGACATTTTAAACAAAAAGTCAAAAAAGTCAAACTTTCGAACTATTGTTCGAACGACACGTTTTTCGAGGCAGCGTTTAAATCCTATTTAAACAGTATTTTCATCATAATTTCGCAAGTGTGCATTCTAGAAAATTGTATTCGACCAGAAACTTATTTTGCACATGTTTTCTAAGGTTTAAAAGTCTTAAACATATCCTTAGAGTTTTTAAAGATCCGAGTTATCATTCTTACATGTTTAAGTGATCTTGCTGCACCAAAGTTGTTTGTTCTACACATTGAACATCAAAGACTTTTGCAGTGAAGAAAAGAGAAGGACTTCTTGTTCGACATCGTAGACGAATTAAAGCCATATCGGTGGACGCCGAGACATACGTGGACGCGTGTGTTGTGGACAGGTATCGTGGAAGATGGAATTTCTGCGTGGGAACTATTGAAGAACGATTGAAGATCAGAAGGAGCGTCAAGACTCGTGGGGAACGAGTCTTAGTGTAAGGCTAATATGTCTTTGTAAAACCATTGTTCATAGTGATTGTCTGGCTTGAGACGTCCGAGGTTGTTTTCCCTTTGTGAGTTTTTTCCTCATACATCCGTCATTGTGAGTATTCTTTACTTTACTTTACTTGCTTTAATCACTAGATGCATGTTTAGGATTAATCAAGATAAAATTGGTTTAAAGTAAGAATTGGTTTTTCACAACTTGGTTTGGTGCATAATTAAAAGTTGGATCTTTTTCGAAGAAAAATTGGTTTTTTTTAAAACACACATATCGGGCCACTAACTCACACTTTACAGGGTAAGAAGTTCTTCTTTACTATGCTGACTTGTTCTTCCTCGGAAGGCCGATTGGTCATAGTTGTTGCTTTTTCCCTCTATCGGTTGATGAAGTTACTGACTGATTCTCCAGGGTTCTGCTTAAATAAATCTAAATCAAGGTGGGTGACCTCAAGCTCTTCATTGTATTTATACTGTGACCTGAATTCCCGGGCTACATCCTCCCAGCTGCGAATTCTGGATTCTTCGAGAGACAAAAACCATCGGAGGGTGTTATCCTTCAGAGTTTGATGAAATAATTGGGCCATCACTTCTTCAGAATCCCATAGAAGAGTCATGGAACGGTGATAACTTCGGAGATGAACAATCGGGGGTCCACTTCCTTCGAATTTCTCGATATTTGGCATCTTGAACTTCTCGGGTAACCTCGCTTTAGGATAAGGAGACATGTGGGTGTAGTCCATGTAGTTTACCGAGATTCTGACTTGGTCAAACTTCTTGGTGAGCATCTTGAGGTCCTCTTTGACTTTGTTCAGCTCTTTTTCCTTCGGATCAATGATCATAGGCAAGTTAGCCCCATATTGGGCAAGGTTCGGCATAGGAAGCTAGGCAGGCGACGGCCCATTGACAAGAGGGGCATGTGGAGCATGCTGATACTCTTCGGGAACCCATATGGGCTCGGGCGGATCCATGGCACGAGGGAATAGGGCCTCGGGTTCTTGAGGGATGGGAACCTGGTTTCGTTGCATTTCTCGGACCTCAATTTGGAGGTTGTCAATCTTGGACACAAGCTGAGCTAGAACTGCCGTCAGATTTGGCTGCACGACGGGTACTTGATCTGTGTTGTCCATGGAAAGAGGATGGACTCCGGACTCGGAAGAAGTAATAGGGGAACGGACAGAACTCCAGGGTGACTTGATTGAAGACTGAAGCCAATAAGGAGCCAGGCCAAAGGTTTGTGATCGACCTGAGAAGGCGTAAAATGGGATTTATTTTTGAGAAAAAAAGGGGAAAATATTTTTGACATTTTTTTTTCGAGATGGAAAGACAAAATGTTTTTGGATTTTTGATAAAGAGACGGTCTCAGCATGATTATTATAATTATTATGTTTTCATTTATATTAATTCTCCTAAATGCAAAATGAAATGTCGGACGGGACCTGAGCCTGGAAAAATTGGGTTTGTAATATATGCAAAGCTATAGATGGACTTGTGACCGGGCTCACGGACAGGGTCTCATTTTTTAAAAATGCGCAAGAATTCGTGCGGCAGGCCGGCTCGGAATTTCGACAAAGTTTCGGGTTGAAATCGACAATCTAATATGTGTGTCCTAGGATTGACACCTATATGCGGGTATGCAGTTGGTTGGGTGAATCGGAAAGGGTTCCCCCCCTTTGGCGTGACTTCCATGATATACGTATTGCTCTTGCGGGAAATCGGTACCTGTGGACAAGCCATTTGATGTACCTGAGTGTATGTGAACTGCTTCACTATATACCTCGTGAGGACGGTACGTATGAGAGAGAATTCGATATACTCGACGTATGTGAACGAGTTCCCTGCGATATACCTCCCGTCATGACTTTGGTAAAGAAGTACGATGCGGGGAACCATTCGATATACGTCGAAGGTACTTGGCCAATGGAAGGTGAGAGTCATATCGCTTAGGCTAACTGCGCCCTGCCAGACCAGCGCTCATAATGAAGTGACCCTCCAGTTACTGGGTAAAAATTTGGTCAATAACAATGCTCTTTGGTGATGTCGTGTGAATCATGCATGATCCTCTTATTAGTATCTTATGAGAATGTCTTTCTTGATTATGCCAAATAGGGAGCAAAGTGCAAGTACCAATGGTACACTAAGTATGAATGGGTGATGCGTGCAACATGTGGATATATGTGACCCTAGGTGCACGTGGTGCGAAGTGTACATGGAGAAATTTCTACAAGTGTGTGAATAGAAGCATAAGCATGGGGTACACATAAGTAATAAAATACAAATAGGAGGAAAATATAAACAAACATAACATCCATGTAAATAGAGTCTATCCCTCAAAATAAATATATTTGTCCCTAGTAGAGTCGCCACTGTGGCCATCCCCGATCCTCGCCGCGGTGGAGGGGGGGGGGGGGCAGCATGAGAGTGAGGATCCTTATGGTCCTGCGCATCCCTCTCGGGAGTGCTTCGATCGACGTAATTTGAGGTGAGGTGAAAATGTAGAGAGATTAGAGTCGCCAGTCTATTTTATTCAAAACAGACAAAATAAGGGAGGAAGCCATCCTGAAGGACAACATCCAAAGACACACTGGTGCATATGAAACCAAAATGATTTGAGAAGGGTCCGGAGGCTAAGTTACGAAATGGGAAGGTGTTTCTTCCCTTTCGGCCTCTCATGGATTTTTATTATTTTCCTTTATTTTCCCCGTGATATGTGTGCATGTGTATATATAGTGGAGATAGGAATCATCGACTTGTACCATGGAAGAGGTAAAGTGAGTCATCCGTAGGAAGGTATAAAAGTATTAGAAAATAGGATTTAGGAGATCATCCCTAAGTTAATCGTTATGAGGGAACGATAACGTATACGAAATAATACGCCCCTAAGAACAAATATATGTATATATATAATATAAGAGAATGGAGTTTAGAAAAAATAGAAAATGAGAGAAAAAGTAAAAAATAGGACTCGAGTCTCGGGTTTTACCCCGAGACACCTACGTAGCCTATAGAGGCATCAAAGTCCACGTAGTTTGCATGCAAAACGAGGGGTGGGGTTTATCGCATAAATCCAATCGGGGATTCTCTTATTTGTGTGTGTGTGTGTGTGTAGAAAAAGTGTTTTAGTTGTGAGAAAAGTGTGAGAATTATCGTTTGGAATTTATGAGCAAACCCTATTTTTCTTATTTTTTTTAAGTTTTTATTTATATGAATATAAGAGATGTGCAATAATACTAAGTAAAAAGTATATTAGGATGGATGAGATGAGATAATAAAGGTGCTAAGTAATAAAACAAGATATTACGAATTTATGAGAATTTAAGGAGAAAATTGATAAAATTGGACCTTCTTGAAGATCTTGAGCTTGATCTTGAATGTTCGAGAGCAGACCTTAGACTTGGATGATGATGGAGGGTAGTGAATTCACCAAGTTTGGTGAAAAGGATGATGAAAATTGAAGGTTGGAAAGGGGTTTAGGGGTGGAAATCACGCTGACTTCGAGAAAGGTTTTCTGGATCTGCTGAGAGTGGTATCTATCAGATCTGGGCTCCTTTTTGTAAGTGAGGTCATGACTCATTTTTATAAGTCTAGGGCATTGACGATCGACATAGACCTATTCCTTCCATTCGACAGGTGCGTTTAGGCACACTGCCGATAGGCAGGGTCTAGGACCTGCCGTTTGGCAGTCTCTTTCAGGCCTTTTTGGAAAATTGACCGCAGAACGCAAATCATTGATCAGAGTTGTGCACGGGGTGGACCGTTGGAAAGGTAATTTAGATACCTTCGAAAGTCCTTTGGACCTATCCCTGGTTCAGGAGTTAATTTTGGGTCAAATATCGCTCGGAAGCATTTACCGATCCATTAGACGGGAAAATGTCGGATGCAAATGGATCTTTCGTCCGCATGGTAAGTCTGAATCACACACGGGGTGGACCGTTGAAAGGGTTAGGATATGTACTTTGACATTCCAAAGAGTTTGATCTGGTTCGGGGAGTTGACTTTGGTCAATTGGGCCCTGGAAGCATTCGGTGACCTTTCAAAGTAAAACGGATCGTTCGTCTGTACTGTAAGTCGGAATCGTGCACGGAGCGGACCATTGGAAAGGGGTTTCAGTGACCTTTGAAGATTAATTTAGTATCGATTGAGCTGAAGAGTTGACTTAGGTCAAACGGATCCCGGGAGCGCCTGGTGGCCTCCTGAATGAGTTTTGAGGAAATTGGGTCGTTCATCCGCATGGTAGGTCAGAATCGCGCACGAGATGGACCGTTGGAAAGGGTTTTCAGTTCCATTCAAAGATTCATTCAGCCTCGGTCGAGTTGAAGACTTTGACTTTTGGTCAAATGGAGCCTGGGAGTGCCCGTTGGCTTCTAGGTCAGTACTCGAAGTATGACCTGGGTTTGTGGTGATGACGGGAGGTGCTAGGGACCTAAGGAGAGTTTAAAGGGTAAAATAATGGGGTGTCTACACCTTACGTTTTGATGTAGAGTGTGGGCTCATGCTTACACTTCCTGAAACTTAAATCTCTGAAGTATTTGTCTATATCCCACTGTACCATGATCGGGGTGCCTATTTAAACCCGACTTTCTTTAGTCATAAAACTTTATCTTGATCTTCGTATTTCTCAAATCCTCGTGACTACTCCATATAGACTTCTTCTTCTAACTCGCCATTTAGAAATGTTTACTTGACATCAAGATTGTATATTTTCCACTTTTTTTTGGGCTGTTAGTGCCACAAGAGATCTTATTGTATCCAACCGTTGCACGGGTGAAAATATTTCATTATAGTCAAATCTTATTTTTTGGGAGTAGCTTTTAGCTACTAACCTTAACTTGTGTTTATGGATTGATCCATTAGGATTAAGTTTGGTCTTATAGACCCATTGGACACCGATGACTTCCTTATCTCTTGGATGAACTACAAGCTCCCATGTCTTGTTCTCGTTAATTGTCTTGATTTACTCCTTCATAGCATTTATCCATACTTTTTGTTTTTTTGCATCCTCAAAGATTTATAGTTCCAAATAAGTGAAGTTTCATGTCTCATATATCTCCTTTAGTGATCTTAATCTCCTTAGTGGAGACTTTGATGAAGATTCATCTTGTATTGTAGGAGATATCAGGGGTGTGCACGGAGTTTCTTGATTTTCACATTGAACCTGGTCTTCCTCATGTTGTCATGGAGAAGCCACATGCATTTCTTCGGGTATAGTGATTCTTTCTTTTTCAACATTTTCTTCATCCTAGTTCCATGTTGCATTATCATCAAACTCCACATCTCTACTGATTATTAGCTTTTTAGTCCTTTGGTTATACTCCCTATAGCCTTTAGATTGGGTGCTATATCCTAAGAGTGTGCCATTTTCTGCTTTATCTTCGAGCTTATGTCTTTTCACATCTGGAATGTGTACGTAGTAGATGCATCCAAATATTTTGAGATGTCAAGCATATGCTTTTTTGTTGCTTCATGCTTTAATCGGCGTCTTGTTATGAAGAAATTTTATGGGGAACCTATTAAGCAAATATACGTCCATGTACACTGCTTTTGCCTAAAATTTATTTGGTAAGCCCTTTTCATATAGAATCGTCCTCTTCATATTCTTTAATGTTCTATTCTTTCTCTTCGAAAATCCATTTTCTTATGGACCGTAGCCCACTGTAAGTTAGTAATCAACTCCTTCATATTCATAAAATTTATTGAATTCTTTTAAGGCGTATTCTTTACCCCAGTTACTCCTGAGTGCCTTTATGTAGTGACCACTTTTCTCCTCCTCATAATTCTTGAATCATTTGAAGATTGTGAATAATTTTCATCTCTGGCATAGAAAGAATATCCACATCATTCTTTTGTAATCATATATAAAGAGGATGAAATATTTTCATTGTCTGAGAGACGTTGTCCTCATTGGTCCACAGATGTCGGTGTGCACTAGCTCTAAGAGTTCTTGGGCTCTCCAAGATTTTTTAGAGAGTAATGAGTGATTGCGTTGTTTCTCATGAAAGCAAATTTCGCATACTTCTTTTATCTCTATAATGGTCGATAGGTCTTGCATCACATTTTTCTGTTAAAGAATTTTTAGGGCATGAAAATTGAAGTGCCCAAACCTTCAGTACCAAATCCCGGATTCTTCCACCCCTACTTTGATGGTTGTATCCTAGAGGTATTTTCACTAAATGGGAAAGTTCCTACTCTTTATCTTTACATTTGTAATCACTTTTTTTTAATCTTTTTTTAATCATATATTGTACATGAATCTCCACCAACATACAATGAGTAGAGAATTTCAATCATTTGGCCAACACTTGATCAAGCGCGAAAAGTAGCGCGTGTAAAGACGCTAATCGTTGTTTTCGTTTCGCCAACTCAATACAAAAACCTAAGTTATAACTACACTTGCGGGGCAAGTAGAGAGGTAAGTCGGGTATCGAGAATCCACAGGGAATTATTAAATTTCAGATGTTAATTGTTTAATTACTTCAGGAATAAAAGTGTAAAAGGTGATAGGTGGTTATGGTGACAAAAGAAAAGAGAAGTTAATGCTAAAATAAAGGAAAGCGAGGATCGGGATCGCATTCTACCAAACGGATCGAAACAACTACTAACTAGAGTTAAGGCTCGAAAGCAATCTAATCGAGCATTTACAATTAAGCATAAACATCACACAATAAGGAATTTAAGCCAAAGTTGCGAGATTAAACATTTAACTGAAAAATGGTCGCACGCGGATTAAATTCGGATTGTCTCTATAAACTCTAACGTTGCATGACAAAGAAAGATAAACGCTTAACAATCCAACTTTGATACGCGCGGTTTCAATTAAACGCGATTTTGCACTAAACCTAGTTTTCGGAGCTCGAGGCCCGAAAATGGCGGAAATGAAATCCCGACCCTATTTATCTAAGGGATAGACATAAATGAAACTAATTAACAAAGAAATAAACTAATTAAGCAAGAAATAATTAACTAAACTAATTAACAAAGCATGAAATTAATCTAGAAAGCAAGAAAGTAATGAATACAAACTATATTAATGGTGAGGGTAATGAATAATACAACTTACAATCCAAATGGGGTGTCAAACCAAAGAGAATTGAAGCCAAACCAAGCAAAAACCCCAAACCCTAGCTAAGAACTAACCTAAAAACGTATGAAACTAATTATATTTTTTTTATTACAACAAAATTAGCTTATATAGTAAGTTAGAATAAAAGAAAAGAAGAAAGAAAAGAAAAGAAAATATCTGCAGAAAAACAGGGGATCGATCGATGGACCTCTGGTGTCGATCGATCGACAGTGTAATTCGTGGCAAAAATAAGAGGAGTCGATCGATCGACCCTTATGGTCGATAGATCGACCAAGCAGGGGCAGCCTGCAATCCTCCCTGTTTTGGCATACAATCCAAAGTCGCTCCGATCGCCGTAAATTTGTCGTTATGCATCGGAATCGCGCACCGTTCGCGGCCACGCGAAGCTAGAGAGGAGGGCTACAACTTCCGTGTAGATGTCGGGCCAGGTGCCCAAGCTGTCAAAAGACTAAAATGCCCTTGCGCGTGCGGTTGTGTACGGAAATCGAGCGAAACGCATCCGAAGTTCACACTAAGCATCCAAATACCTACAAAAGCTCAATTAACACCTGCGAAACATGTTATCATAGAAATCCGAGGGTTGACTGGTTAACGAGCATAAATATAGGGATTAAGATACCCGAGGGGGCTAATAACGCGTATGTTAACCGGTGAAATACGAAATATTTCCGCCGTATCACACCCCCTACCTTACACATTGCTAGTCCCTAGCAATGAAATAAGATGCAACAAGAAGAACAAGTAAACCAACACAGGAGAGAGTACAAAAGTATGGTATAAAAGCAATAAAAAGATAAGGCCACTTTCGCGGGCGATTCGATTGCATTTAGCGTATGCAATAAGCCGTTAAACCCCTAGGTTACCCTAGTGGATGAGTGTCGTCTCGTGAGGGTTTTCAGGGATGAAACCCACAAACATCATAAAGTGTCCTCAAAATATGCCCAATCAAGTAAGACAAACTCATCAGTGCGAACAAGATTTCAACATGTTATTAGCATAGCAAACGAATTCGCATGAGAAGTCCGTAGTCATTAACATTATCGAATGCACCTCAATGAATTGAAACTCTAACATGTGGGAGGGAAATGAGCATATGCAAAGTATGATTTGGCGAAAAACTTAAATAATTCGGATACTAAACATCAAAGCATGCATACATTCAATCCTCACGGGCATTACGCTCAACAAATGAATTCACTATGAAAAGGGAGGCAATACACGGGACATGCGGGCATAAGAGTAAATGTAAATGGAAACTAGGCCGCGCACATGTCACAGAAAAAAAACGCTATATAGGAAATAAAAATTGCAATCTCAGTGAAAGGATACCGCACACTAAAAGAGGCGAAATGTATTTTCACAGATTATCAAAACTATTTAAACTTTTGAATTACATCTACTTAAGATCACATAGGTCTTGTAATAGGGTTGTAATGTATGGCTAGGTTAAGGTACGAAATGAAAGGGAGGTATATAAGGATTCAAAGTGTTTGGGGATGAAAATCAGAATAATGTAAAAAGTGGGCAATATCAAAAGTTGGACAAGAATGTCCAAACGAGCTTAGATAAAACAATCGAGAGAGTAATCAAAGCTTATTGAAACACTACAAACAATATTCACAACTTTCTCTTTCTTTTTCTTTTCTTCCTTTTTCTCACTTTTTCTTTTGTTTTCTTTGCTTTTTGCTTTCTCTTTTTCACTACTTTCTTTTTTCTGACACTTCTTACTCTTTTCATACTCAAATTTCAACCACACAACAATAATAACATTCAATTCCAAACAACAATCCAAACAAGGGTATGTAAGGTAATATATATGGTATAAAACTCCAATTTGGAGTTGGTCATGGAATTTTGGGTAATGAAACGAAAGGCTAGTATATAGGCTCAAGTGGGTTGACTAGGGAACATATAAAGGTGAGGTCAAGGTCATATGGGTGATATATCAAAGAGGGCCTATGATCATTTCACAAAGTATACGCAATTCGCGAGTCAAAACAACATATGAAAATCATGCTCAAGTAACACATTTCAATGATGAACTCAATTAATGAACGGTCAATGAAAGAATAAAGAGATTACCAACGACTGTAACGTTTTCAATGAGAAAAGAATAGTGTATACACTCACAAATGAAGATAAGTCTCTAATCTCACTCGGTGTAAGTATATACAATGCAGCAAAAGCATACCGAGTTATAAAAATCTTAAGCCAATTCAATATAACAAGAATGGTGCATATGTTCACGGATAAAGTTTAATTCATGAAGTTATTCATAATATTAATGATTTAGGGACTAAAATCTAATAACTTCTAAAATCGAGAACATGCATAGTTGAATTGTCTATTTGATCGGGCAATTATTAAAATTTATCATCGGAAATAAGGCAAAATGCCCAACAAAGGAGAAAAAAGAAAGAAAATATTTTTGAAAATTTTCAAATTTTAACAAAAAACATGCTTTGTAACTAAATTGTAATCAAATCCAAGGACTAAACAGTAAAATGGATAGACTATCCTACACCCCCTAACTTAAATGTTGCATTGTCCCCAATGCGTCCATTAAAGAACACAACACAAAGCTAGGAAAAGAATGATATTACCCACACGTGGAGCGATCTCCATAAGTACAAGTCCAAATGAAGCTGCAAAACAAGTTAGTACAAAGCATATGAAGAATATGTACCGATGTATCAAGTAAAGAGAATCTATGTCACAAGTCACAATAATATAGAGGGGCTGAAGTGCAAATACTAGATAAATTGATGGTGAACTTTTTGATTTTATAAAATGGAAGGTCACACACATCAAAATCCAATAAACAACCACAAACTACATTTTCATTTCTCATTTCATAAGTTCAATACAAAATAACTTAATACATTACAACTTTTGAAATAAAAGAAATACAAATACAAATAAAAATAAAAAGTACAATACTATCCGGTCCCAAAAATACAAAAATGAAACCCAGCACAACAACAGCCTAGTGGCCAGAACCACTAGGATCGGAGGGGTCCTGAAAATGAGGAGGCACTGGCGCGTCGGAATCACTGCGCTGCAGATAAAGATCTCTCATCATCCGCTGCATCATCCGGTACTCCTGTCTACTCTGTGCCCTGGCCTGCCTCTGCACAGACCACTCCTGCCGCTGCTCGGCCTGAAACTGCTCCTGATGAGCCTGCTGCTGAGCCCACTGCTGCCGCTGATCGGCCTGCAACTGGTCCAGGCGCGACTCCCAAGTCGCCCACCTGAGCTGGGTCTCCTCCCTGCGCTGGTCCTGCACTGCCTGGTATGCCGCAAAGCGGGCATCATCCTCTGTATGTGGCACGTGAGAACCCTCACCAGTCTCCATCTCTCTAATCTCCTCCTCCTCAGCCATATCGTCAGCAACCTCTGCCCTCTGCCTCTTCGTCGCCGGTTTCCCCCACTCGCGCTTCAGCATTCTTGTGATGTTGACCTGTGTTAGAAGCCCGAGTGGATCATGTTTGCGGTCGGCGATTAACTCTGGGCAACCGTGAGAAATACAAATCTTAGTGATGAGGGTAGGAAAAGGGAGGGAAAATGTCTTGGCTCTCTCCTTGGCAGTAGCACACATCATATCCAGAAATATGTTGGGCAAACTGATATTGCCCAAATTATTAATCAGTGCGTAGATAAATGCGGCGTGCTTGTGACGCACCTCAGATCGGTTGCTCGTCACCATAAAGCAGTGGACATTGATGTAGTGAATTAGTCTCGGTAGGTCCTCCATTGCAGCCGAACGAAAAGCCATTCTTTTCCATTCTTCACCCGGTGCAAGGCTCTCTATCAATGTTGTCAAACCAAAAACATCCCCATCGGTTAAACTGACAGCGTTCTCGGGGTTCGGTACATGCATGAAGGCGGCCAAATCTGATAAGCGGAAAGGTACCCTCACCCCTCGAACCATGGCCTCGAAAGTGGTCGGCCCGTCACCTTTCACCACTACTAATGTCGCATAAAATATTCTGACCAATTCTTCATTAATGCGCCCATTAGTGGCGAGAAAAGTCTCCCATCCCTGGCGCCTCAGAATAACGCGCGCCTCACTCGGCAAATCCTCAAGCTTCCAGGCATAATTGTAGGCCAACGGCCTCTGAGCAGTCTCAAAATAGGCCTGAAACCATTCCCGTTCCTTCTTGCAACGGAAACCCTCGAAACCCAGGGTTGGCACGCACACCGTGGAGTTATATTTCTTTGATTGTGCCATTTCAACCTACAAAACAAGAATTAAGCAATACAAAAAATATTGTAAGCGCAATTAATGGTTAGTTTAGTGTACGAGTTGAAATGGGGTGCGAGTGCCCAAAACCGAGATAACAAAGTGCAACATTGCGCTAAAATATGTCGGAATACGACAACGAGTAAAAATCACCCAAGTGTGCGCCAAAAAATGCATTGAAAAATATTTTGGACATTTTGGCGAACACTTGGCGTGCGCAATGTGCGTCAAGGGTGAGAATACCAAGTTTGAACCAACAAAACCACCCCACTCATGAACAACCAACAATGCAGCAATCAAAACATGTTCATGAGTGGATTTATAACTAGAATCATGCATAAATTCAGTTGGAACAAATCAAAATTAGGGGAAAAACCAACTTTCAACCAATGTGTCAACCTAGGGTTTAAACATGCATTTTGTGACACATTTCTACCAAAAACTACAAATTCATGAAAAACAAGTAGAGATATACCTTGGATATGCAGTGATTGGAAGAAAAAGGGGGAATTTGGTGTAGGGAAATATTAGGGCACAAATCGTATGGTAGAGGAGAAGAGAGAAATAAGAAGAAAGGGGAGAAATAAGAAGCAGTTTCGGTTTTACTGGTCGATCGATCGATCGACTCCCAAGGGTCGATCGATCGACCAAGCAGAAAAAACTCACTGCATTGGAAATTTAAAGTGGGGGGGAAAGATGCAATTTGGGGACAAATATGGGGTATAAAAAGAAAATAAATATAAATATAGTATATATATATATGTACACATAAAAATATGAAACAAAAATAGAAAAATAAAAATAAAAATAAAATACACATAGGCCTAGATATACACACCTAAAAGGCCTAGGCTAAAGAAAATAAAAAAATAAAAATGAAAGAAAATAAAAATATGTACACGAGCAACGCACACGCATAATCACGACAACAAATGAAAAATAAAATAAAAGAAAAATAAAAACAAATGCAATTGCATGAGGATGCGTGTGTGAATATCAAAGGGAAAAAAAATGTTTTTGTGATTTTTGATTGTTTTCTTAATAAAAGTGCGTGCCGGGGCGCATATCTCCGCAAATTCAAGTCCGTTGAACATACAAAAGAGTTAGAACCAAGCATACAAAAAGAAAGAAAAAGATATTAGCTAATTACACTAGGCTAAAATCAAGAAAAACAAAAAGAAAGAAGTTAGTATATACAACCTACACTCGGAATGCGCACTTAACTATATACCAAAAGTTGAAATTTTTGAGGGTCCATCCAAAACACGATTTGACTTTGGAGGATCAACGGTGGACCCTCCCGAGCATGCATGCCTCCCGGAAAATAGGAATTCCGTTTGAACAACGGAAGGCATGTGGGCGGTGAAAGAAATGAACCATCGCCAATTTGAAATTCTAGGCGGACGATGGGGGATTTGGATAACAAGGGGGAAAAGTACACTTGAGGTTCAAGAAAAATCGATTCATCCCCCAAAGGTTTTTCAAAGGAAATGGGAGATGGTGCACACATCGGGATAACATCCATCGAAAACAAGTCCGGTAAAGAGTCCTCGTCGGCAAAAAGTGTAGAAATTTTAAAAGTTTCTACCGACTCATAGGAATAAGCCGGTGATTCTAATGGTTCGATCACGAAAAATGAATATGGTGATGAAACAAATTCAATCTCAATCGACTCATCGTCGGAAGGAGATTGAATTTCGGGGGAGAAAGATTCACATTCGATGAGAAATTCTTTGAAAAATTGAGGTGAAACACAAGTTTCCACCTCCTCGTTGTTTTGTGGAAAAGAATTCATCTCATCACAAAGTTCACCAAGTCTCATTCCAGCATCATTTAAGCTTTCCAAACCTTGGGAGTAAAGAAGAAAAGTCTCTTCCAAAGTAGGCTTCCTCGGCTCAAGAGTCTCGGACTCCTCATTTGTTTGAAACTCGTCTTCGAAAGTAATGAGATGACGATCGTCATTGGATTCGAATAATGAATCCAACTCAAGCTCCCAATAACGATTTTCATTTCGATAAATGTTTTCAAGTCTTTGATTTTCAAGAAAATCTTGAAAACTATCCCCAAAGTAAGAATCATTAGAATAACCGTAATTACTATAAAAGAAAGACATGGTTACCTCGTTGTTGAAAGATGGAGAATCCAAGAAAGAAAGTGAGCAACCTCGAATGAAAGTTTCTTAGCGCTCAGAGTATGCAAATCATGCAAGAAAGGTTAAGAGAAAGAATACGAATAGAAAAGGAAAAATACTACGAAATCATAAAACAATTACTATCTAAAACAATAATTCCCCGGCAACGGCGCCAATTTGATCAAGCGCGAAAAGTAGCGCGTGTAAAGACGCTAATCGTTGTTTTCGTTTCGCCAACTCAATACAAAAACCTAAGTTACAACTACAATTGCGGGGCAAGTAGAGCAGTAAGTCGGGTATCGAGAATCCATAGGGAATAATTAAATTTCAGATGTTAATTGTTTAATTACTTCAGGAATAAAAGTGTAAAAGGTGATAGGTGGTTATGGTGACAAAAGAAAAGAGAAGTTAATGCTAAAATAAAGGAAAGCGAGGATCGGGATCGCATTCTACCAAACGGATCGAAACAACTACTAACTAGAGTTAAGGCTCGAAAGCAATCTAATCGAGCATTTACAATTAAGCATAAACATCACACAATAAGGAATTTAAGCCAAAGTTGCGAGATTAAACATTTAACTGAAAAATGGTCGCACGCGGATTAAATTCGGATTGTCGCTATAAACTCTAACGTTGCATGACAAAGAAAGATAAATGCTTAACAATCCAACTTTGATACGCACGGTTTCAATTAAACGCGATTTTGCACTAAACCTAGTTTTCGGAGCTCGGGGCCCGAAAATGGCGGAAATGAAATCCCGACCCTATTTATCTAAGGGATAGACATAAATGAAACTAATTAACAAAGCAATAAACTAATTAAGCAAGAAATAATTAACTAAACTAATTAACAAAGCATGAAATTAATCTAGAAAGCAAGAAAGTAATGAATACAAACTATATTAATGGTGAGGGTAATGAATAATACAACTTACAATCCAAATGGGGTGTCAAACCAAAGAGAATTGAAGCCAAACCAAGCAAAAACCCCAAACCCTAGCTAAGAACTAACCTAAAAACGTATGAAACTAATTATATTTTTTTTATTACAACAAAATTAGCTATATATAGTAAGTTAGAATAAAAGAAAAGAAGAAAGAAAAGAAAAGAAAATATCTGCAGAAAAACAGGGGATCGATCGATGGACCTCTGGTGTCGATCGATCGACAGTGTAATTCGTGGCAAAAATAAGAGGAGTCGATCGATCGACCCTTATGGTCGATAGATCGACCAAGCAGGGGCAGCCTGCAATCCTCCCTGTTTTGGCATACAATCCAAAGTCGCTCCGATCGCCGTAAATTTGTCGTTATGCATCGGAATCGCGCACCGTTCGCGGCCACGCGAAGCTAGAGAGGAGGGCTACAACTTCCGTGTAGATGTCGGGCCAGGTGCCCAAGCTGTCAAAAGACTAAAATGCCCTTGCGCGTGCGGTTGTGTACGGAAATCGAGCGAAACGCATCCGAAGTTCACACTAAGCATCCAAATACCTACAAAAGCTCAATTAACACCTGCGAAACATGTTATCATAGAAATCCGAGGGTTGACTGGTTAACGAGCATAAATATAGGGATTAAGATACCCGAGGGGGCTAATAACGCGTATGTTAACCGGTGAAATACGCAATATTTCCGCCGTATCAACACTCAATAAATTATTTTTAATATAGGAACTAATATCACATCATCGATAAATTTAATTCCTTTCTTAGTTTGGATAGAGATCGTACATTTTCCTTTAGCCTCTATGAGAGACCCATTTCCCAGTCTGACGTCTGATTTGATAGACGACTATATTTTATGAAAGATGCTTTTATCCCTAGTCATGTGGTTGCTACATCCACTATTAATATACTACGTACCAATGTTTTCTTCAGTTGCTACTTCGCAAGCATAAAATAGATGATCACCTATCCCATTTTCTTTAGAATAATTGGCTTCATAATTTTTCTTTGACCGATAATCTTTCTCCACAAGACCAAGATTTTACAATATTTGCATTGAGACTTTCCACGAAATCGACAATCCTAATCTAAATGGCATGTCTTCTTGCACGTCCCGCATGGTGGATAATTTTTCTTCTCTCTTGAATTGTTGTATCTCTCTCCTCCTCTTAAATTTTCCTTTAATTTTCTTACCTCTTCTTCAGATTTTTGAGATCTCACATTTAGTTTGGACTCGAAGGCACTATCTAGTGGCCTTTCACCTGCTCAGTCTTTGTTCATATGCTTCTAGTGAACCCATAAGTTCTGCCACAAAAAAAAGGCTTTACCCCTTCTCCTTGACTTGTGTGTGTCCAATTGAATTTTTACGGTAGTCGGTTTTCGTGAATTCGACCAAATTTTAGAGTCCATATATTTTTCCATCTTTTCTTCCCACAAAAATCCAATAATATTTTTCCCATTTTTTCTTCTTTTTCTCCACTAAAACCCAAAAATATATTCTTCCTTTATTTTTATAAAAATTCAAAAATATTTTCTTCCTTTCATTCTCTAAAAATGACAAAAATATTTCCTTTCTTTTTCAAAATATTCAAAAACCACAAAATTTTTTATCTTGAAAATAAAAAAATAAAAAAAATATAGCCCGTTATCGGTGCATATTCACCCTCATGCCTTTAGCCTTTATCCAACAAGGCTGATGCTTCGGTCTTGTTTGGGGGTTACTATCATCACCCGATTTTTCTTCCACCCGTGCTTTCTTAGTTCTTATCTTTAGGGTGAGCATAGGTTCGGTCTGGGTGAAGACATTAAACTTAGTGCTATCGAAAGACAACCCACTGTTTTAGCGTATGAGTCTTATCCTGTTGGGGGGTAGTGTTTCAAATCACCCAATGCTTTACCATGTTTATAGACTTGTACACATTTTTTTTCTTATCACTCATTCAGCTTCATTTTGGCTTCATCTGTCCACTTCATTAGTGGTTGATTATGTTAATTTTTTTCCTCCCTTCTGCTCTCAATTTTAAAAATTATTTCACTTAACATCAAGGACGATGTTCTTTTTGGGGGTGGGCTGGGAGGGGGGGATGAATTTTATCAAAATCGTGCCTCTTTTGAAAAAAAAACAAGACCTGATTTTCTATCAACCATCTTTTAAGAATAGGAATCAAGATAGAGGATTTATTTTTTCTATAGCTTATATAATACATAACAAGGGATTTTGCACCATGAATTTCTAGGCTGAACAAAATTTGCGCACTTATCACGTCATTGCGGTTTAGAGTTGAAGATTACTACAATTATCAAGAAAACCTTAAGGATCACCAGTGGAGACTTTAGCTTATGAGATTCTTGCCTTTCACCCTTTTAGAGAGTTTTATGAAATCTTCTAGTCACAAGTTGATTCAACTTCCTTTGGGTCCTCACCTAATCGTTGCATGATTTCATTATTCTTCACTAAATTTTTTGGCTTGATCATTGAGAACGACATCACTTTCGAGTTGTACGAAACATGTGTCTTGAAGTTGTCCCAATCACCAGACTTCCATCTATACACCAACTGTGGGTACCTCGGTTTGTCACCACGGGCCAGATGATTAGCCCAGGAGAAGCGGCCCAAAGTCTGGGAACCTTACATCTCAACCAAAATCAGTTACAACTTAGTCTATTCCTAAGATCTCGTAAGGAGATATTCTAGGAGTAATGGATGGACATGAGGAAGTCCAACATCCCCACTCCTCGGAAACAGAGATGTATATAACAAACCCTAGGCATGGGGTAAGAGACAAACATTGTATTTTCTATAAAACACTCCTCGAAATATAGAGAAATAATACTGAGAGCACCACCGTGGACGTAAGCATTCTTGCTGAACCACGTACATACTGTGTTGTGTAATTGGAATTAATTACATTCTTTATTTGCTTTGGTGATTGTCTTTTCTTGTGAACTTGTGTTGAACATAATTGTCACAACAATTGGCGCCGTCTGTGGGAATCGTTTGCCTTCCTTTAAGAAAGCCCTCACCAACAAAGAATATGGAATGTCTGGACATAACAGCAACACCCCTCAAGCAGGGGATATTTAAGAATAGCCTTCCCAGTTCAACATTCAGATCAAAGGGGTCACCCAGAATGGCAGGCCTCAGAAGAAAGTCAGTGACCAACAAGGTCCACACCGATCTCGAAGTTGATCGATGCCTATGAGGCAAGGCTCCAAGAGAAAGGGGAGTCCCCTCGCAAGCAAGAGGCTGAGAATGATCACCTCAAAAGGAGATTGGAAAGAATGGAGAAGGAACCCCATCGCATCACTAGGCGACGTCCATACCGCACTCCCAGCCCTCAGGCGAGCAAGTCTCGCAATCGAGGAAGGATCCCTAGATGCGGATCCCCAGGAAGTGAGAAGCACGAGATCTCTCCTTCAACTCTGAGGCCTATTCCTTTTAGGAGGGATGACCAGTGGGTCCCTATAGATTCCATCCCCAGGCAGCTCTTAGAGCCAGATGCGAATCAGGTTGAAGAAGAATTGGCCCCTCATCCGGACGATGGCCGAAGATCGCAGGTGGCTGATTATCTTACTCAGAGGCCTAATCCTCATTAAGATCTTCAATGTAACCTTTTGTAAATGTAACGAAGTAATAAAATATTTATGTTTTGGGAGTTTTGCCGACTAAACATGTGTTATGTATTTTTACTTCATTAATTTAGCATTTCATTATCTTGGGCTCTTCGTAGACGACTAGATTTGATGTAGGTAGAGTTGTTTTGTCGTGTGAATATCCTCCCAGTCTAGTATGCTTATGAGATACCATTCTGCCCTACGTTACCTTTTAGGTCGTGTCATCACACTCCCTTAGGCCTAAGTATAGCAAATGGCGAGGACACACCTGGTGGTGGATGTTCTATCTGATCAGGTTTTTTGAGCCAAACATTGTTTGGCTACAAATTTCAATTTGGCCGAGCTGCCTAAGGGTCCCCTATAGAGCTTTATATATAGCCAGGGGCAATGCTAAGAGGTTGTTCGTGTTTCACAATGAAAACCTGAGGAGGGTGATTCCCTGCTTTTGTATACTGAGTAATGTGCCCGTCGCTTGGAAAAGGTGTGCACGTTATAAAGGTCATAATACAAAATTAACACTTCATAGAATGTCACTGCCAAATATTCTTTTATTAATTAAAAGCAATTAAAAATGAGTTGCCAATTCTAACAATGCGATAAAAGATTAATCAAAAACTAGAAATATAATTTTTTTAGGTTGGTTGTGTTCCACGCTCGGGGTATCTCTCTGCCCCCCAGCGTTTCTAAGTGATAGGATCCTTGTAGGTCATCCCTTGTCACCTTGAATGGTCCCTCCCAGTTTGGACCCAGCTTGCCATCAGATGGTTTTACTGCGCTACCAAGAAATTTCCTTAGGACGTAGTCCCCAATCTGGAATGTCCTTCGATTGACCTTTTTGTTATAGTGTTTTGCAAGCTGCTGATGATAGCTCACTAGTCTTACTAGGGCTAGTTCTCTGTGTTCGTTAGCTAGGTCAAGTTCAGTGAGTAATGCTGCATCGTTCTGGCCTTGGTCGACCAAGGTGGATCTCATGGTTGGGAGGCCAACTTTTAGGGGGATGATTGCTTCCATTCCATATCTTAGTGCGAATGGGGTTTCCCTAGTTTCTTGTCCTGGGGTAGTGCAGTAAGCCCACAGAATGTGTGGCAGTTCACTCACCCATGCGCCTTTGGCTCGCTCAAGTCATTTCTTCAACCCATCGATCACTGTTTTATTGGAAGCTTCAGCTTGGCCGTTGCTCCGAGGGTAGGCAACCGAGCTAAAATGGTGCCTGATCCCGTGGTCATTGCAAAAACTCTGGAAGGGGCCGCTCTCGAACTGTGTTCCATTGTCAGTGATGAGGGTTCTGGGGATCCCAATGTGAGTAATTATATTTTTCCATATGAATCTCATCATATATACGTCCCTAATGTTTGCCAGTGGCTCTGCCTCAATCCACATGGTGAAGTAGTATGTGGCGACTAACAGATACTTGCGATTATCGGCAGCGGTAGGGAGAGGGCCCACGATATCCATTCCGCATTGGGCGAAAGGCCAAGGGCTGGTAAGTGATCTTAGTTCACTGGCAGGTTGGTGGACCATATGAGCATGTAGTTGATATTTTTCGCACTTGAGAGCATATACTCCAGAATCTTTCTGCATGTATGGCCACCGATAGCCTTCCTTTATTGTTCGAAAAGCTAGCAATCTTCCTCCAATATGGCTCTCGCAGGTTCCTTCGTGAAGCTCGCACAGAACTTGCTTAATGTCCTTTGGGTGAACACATTGGAGGTAAGGGCTGATAAATGATCTCTTATTCAGCTTCCCCTCAGGAGATAAGTGAAAGCGGGAAGCTTTGACTCTTATCTGATAAGCGGCCTTCTTATCATCTGGGAGTACACCATCCTTCAAATAGTCCCTCAGGGGGTCCATCCAATTGGGTACTGATTCAATCTGGAGAATACGACCCATGTATGGCATCTCTTCGCTCTAGATGATGCTCGGTTGGGTGAGGAAGTCTATAGGGATTGTTCTCTTTAAGTCGGAGTCGATTGTCGAACTTAAGGCTGCTAAGGCATCGACATGACTATTTTGTACTCTAGGAAATTGTTGGACACTGACTTCCTCAAATTTGGACATTAACTTTATTTCTAAGGCGAGGTGGGCTTCCATTCTTTCATCCCTCGTGTTGAAGTCCCCACTTATCTGATTGGAGACCAATTGTGAGTCGTCGAACACCTGTAGCTGTTTTACACCCAATGCCCGTGCCTTCTGTAGGCCTGCTATCAAAGCCTCATATTCTACATCGTTATTGGAGGCTTCAAATCCAAGTCTTATGCCCTGCTCGAGGATTGTATCTTCTGGAGTAATGAGCACAATGCCTACTCTTGCCCCCTTTGAGTTGGAGTCTCCATCAACAAACAGTCCCCAAACTCCTCTGGTTGAGTGATTTTCCCTCTAATTCATGGGTTGGAGTTGGTCGTGAGGTTGCTCGCCTGTGAATTCCGCGATGAAGTCGACGAGGACCTTCCGCTTGATTGCATTCCTTGGTTGAAATTAGATGTCGAATGGTTCGAGCTCGACTGACCACTTGGATAGTCTGCCAGACATATCCACTTTCCATAAGACTGCTTTAAGGGGTTATGATGTAAGGACGATGATAGTGTGAGCTTCGAAGTAGTGCGTCAGTTTCCTTGAGGCTACCACTAGTGCAAAGGAAAACTTTTCCAGTGGTAGGTACCGCTGCTCGGCATCCAATAAGGTCTTGCTCGCGTAGTAGACTGGGTGCTGGATTCCTGTCTTTTCGCATACCAGTGCAGAACTGACGGCGTGTGACCAAGCATAAATTCTTCTGAATTTAGCCCCTTACGTTAGTGATTTTGATATCTCGAACAAAGTAATTGAATCATTTTTATCACATATCATTGCCATCGTTTATTTCTAATGAGTACCCCGAGTTTCGTGTATTTCTTATGGATTTTACAGGTATTTAGTGCAAGAAAAGAGAGAAAGAAACCGGAAGAAAGGAAGAAAATAAAGGAAGGCAAGTAAAAGGGCAAAACCATAAATTTACACCTGGAGTTTGGAATTGAAGCCTAAAGGAAAGTTGAAGATCCTTATTTCACAAGAGTATCGGAAGAAACGACAATCAAATCGGATCTCGAGATCAAAAGTTATGACCAGTCAAAGATGGAAAGAAAAAGTCAAAATGGAAGAAAATTGGACCGATCCGGTTTATCTCAGACCAATCCAAAATGACACCATTCCAGTAGACCCCGAATTGATGCCGAACCGATGACAATAGAACCGATTCGATAGCATCCGGACCGATGCGGAAGAAATAAAAAAGAACCGATTCGGTTAATGAAAAACGAACTGATCCGATGGGATATGGACCGGTCCAGCTGTTCGAATTTCTGGCATTAATTATGGAGCTGAAGAGGTGCAAATCTTGGAATATCTTGCGCAGCTCATCGATTTTTGCTGCCAATTCGTGCTAGTTGGTGTTATAAAAGGCCAATCCCCACATCCTTAAAAAGAGAGTCAAATTTTAGAGAGAGAGAGTCAGATTTTAGTTTGAGTAGTCAATTTCATATTCTTAGAAAAACCCTAGTTTGTAAGGAACAAGGAGAATTCTGGATCCAATTTCATCTCTTTTCCCTAGTGCTGATTACAAGTATCAATCTCCCATTCTCTTATTTTATCTCAATTCTATTTTCAATTCAATTATCACTTATTTTGTAATTTTTGTTTTTACAATGTCTCTTAGATCCATAATTACATGCATTTTTATGAATTTGTTTTCTAATAAAACCATGTCTAGCTAAATTTTCAAGGGTTGGGGTACATGAACTCGTTTCGAGGTAAATTACCCATGTAGAAAATAGAGGGTAAATTAAATATTGACCGAATCTTGTATGAAAATTATACGAACATAGCCGATCTTTTAATCTCTCTTGCCCTAGGTACTTGGGATGTTTAAGAAGACTATGCAAGTGTAATTGTCCATTCACCGCTTTATATTTACCTTTGATTTCATATGATGCGGGCTAGTTCCCTTATATATGTTATGCCTAGGATCTATAAAGACTGGATTTAGTCAAGAATTTCAATTTACAATTCTAGTATTCTATACGGTAATTTACTAATGATTGAGGGATTGTACTCCACCCTATTTTCTCTCATATTCACTTTTTTACAATTCTTAGTGTTTTTGTGCACGTAGTTTATTTATTTTTCATCACCAAAAGAAAATTTCAACCCATCAATCATTTTTTCTTTTCTTTTCTTTTGAGAAAGCATTGGAAGGATAAATAACTTTCCCTACATACTTCACAATTACCAATTTCTGATCCTTGTGGAGATGATCCCGACTTGTCGGATTATTACTAACGCGATAGGCTTGCACTTGAGCCTAGAGAGAACACAATTTTGAAACAAATTCTTAGTCGCATCAAGTTTTTGGCGTAATTGCTGGGATCGAAAATTGGTGATTCGTAGGAAAGTGAATTTAATCCTAATGTGTTTTCTAAAAAAAATAAATCTTTACCCTTCATCCCATCTCTTGTATGATTACATGCAAAATCCACTTCTTACCCAAGTCCACGAAAATCCTATTACCGAAGCTAGTTCTGAAAATTCTCACACCACTGATTCTTCACACTTTTGGGTTCCACCTCCTTCATCGAATAATTCAATCACAAGTCTCATTTTGAGTCAAACACTGAGTGAAAGTTCTGAATCGTTTGGTAGCAATATGTCTGTGCACGGAAGTGTTGGTGTTAGTGCTGGAGAGGAAGAGTTACCATATCTTCCCATGAAAAATCTTTTATTTTCGGAACGAACTGTTACCCCTGGTTGCATTTTACTCCCGTATAATGCTGGTCAGTTCCACTTTCGGAATGAGATGATTCAAATTCTTCCTACATTCCATGGGATGGATTTTTCTTGTAATCATATCTCCATATTTGAGAATTCGAGGAAGTATGTGAGACGTTTGGTTACCAAACTTGCCCACAAGATGTTATTCGGTTAAAGCTTTTCCCTTTTTCCTTAAAGGATAAAGGTAAGACTTGTCTATGGTCACTACCCCCGAATTTTGTTTTATCCTGGAGAGATATGCAAACTAAGTTCCTATCCAAGTTCTTTCCACAACAAAAAACCAACTCTGTCAAAGCTCAAATACAAGCTTTTAGGAAAAATGAGAATGAAGCTTTCGACAAGTGTTGGGAACGTTTTCAGGAGTTAGTTAGTGCTTGCCCACATCATGGATTCAAAAAACATCATCGCATTTAATTTTTTCATCAAGGGATTACTTTAGCATCTAAACAACTTGTTCAGACAATGTGTGAAAGACCATTTTGGGATCTAGACTCAAGTGATGCTGAGGCTCATCTGAAATACATAGCGGAGACTACGCAAGCATGGTATGTTTTCTGACCCCAATAGTGAAAATAAAAATCGACAAGTGTCCAACTCGTCTGCTGCGTCCGGTATTTATCACTTGGACAAGGACACTTTGTTAGATCATAAATTTGACCAATTGGAAAAGAATTTCAGAGACATGCTTGAAGTTCGATTAAGAGAAGTCGTTGGGCCCGTGCAAGCAGGAAAGGAGAAAGTGTGTGCTATTTGTGCTGTTGGTCATTCTACCAAAGGATGTCCTACCATCCTTGCATACAAGGCAATGTATATTGAGCAAGTAGAAGAGATAGGAGGGTTTCGAGGTAATTTTAATGTACCGCAAGGGAATGCATACAATCAATCTTGGAGGAATCATCCTGGTTTCAACTATGGACAACCACAAGGTGGGGTGGCTCTGAATCCACACGTGTCTTTGCCACCACCCCCTCCTCAATTTCAGCAAATGCCTCTTTCGATGCAAAACCCTATGCAAGTACCATCTCCTGGTCCGTATGTCACTCCACCCAGGTGATCTCTTGAGGATAATATGAATCAATTCATCCAATCTCAAAAGGAGAGCAATGCTAAGTATGATCGAATATTCACAAAAATTCATACTAACATCTCTAGGTTGCAATTTGCATTGAATACTCAGGAGAAGGGTAAATTCCCAGCTCAAGGACAAAGACCTCCTATTCAAGGAAAAACTACGGTTAGCTCTACATCATCGGATTTGACAGAACAATGTCAAGCTGTCAGTACTCTACGTAGTGGTCGCGTAATTGATCTAGCGCCACCACCTCCCAAGGAATCTAAAGCTAAAGAAGCTTCAGAATCTGAGGAGACCCTATTTCACATGGATGGTAAGGATGAAGGAGTTGAATCAGAAGTTGAAGTAAAACCGTCCACTACTGCTCCATTTCCTCAACGCTTGCCACCACCTGAAAAGGGAGCCTCGCGTACTGAAGTGTTAGATGTTCTGAAGCAAGTGAAGTTGAACTTGCCATTTTTGGATGCTATCCAACAAATTCCAGCATATTCCAAGGTCATCAAAGATCTTTTAACTATCAAACGACGGCTGAAGGTGAAGAAGAACGTATTTTTAGCTCAAAATGTCAGCTCGATCCTTCTTAATGATCTTCCACCAAAATTTAAGGATCCTGGTGCCCCTACAATTTCGTGTGTTATAGGAGAGAGTAGAGTTGAAAAGGATTTGCTTGACTTAGGTGCGAGTGTGAACATCCTTCCATACTCTATCTATAAGCAGCTTGATTTACGTGATCTTAAACCTACCCGAATCACTCTACAGTTAGCAGATCAAACAGTGAAAGTGCCTCGTGGGGTTGTGGAGGACCTGATAGTTCAAGTGGACACATTCTACTTCCCTATTGATTTTGTCATTTGGGACATGGATCCTTCCCCCCATTCGAGTAATCATGTTCCCATAATATTGGGCCGTCCATTTTTAGCTACTGCTAATGCTTTGATCAATCACGTAATGGCCAAATGCAACTCACTTTTGGAAATATAACTCTCGAGACCAATATTTTCAATGTGGCTAATGAAATGGGTGATGAGGATGAAATTCATGAGGTTGATCTTATTGAAGAGGTGGTGGATGAGCACATTGAGAAAATCATAGGTGAAGATGCACTCGAAATTTGTTTAGTGCAAGGTGTTGAGAATAAGAGTTCCTATACTGAGTTTGAGCGTAAAGTGGAAGAGTTGGGAGCTTGGTTGCAAGAAGAAGTGAGTTTTGTGAAGTTGAGAGATGTTGACTGAATTTCTAGATTTGAGGAATTACCCCCGAGGGAGTCACTCATGATCCCCTCTGAAGAGAGATTTCCTAGTCTTGAGTTAAAGAAACTACCCTCTCATGTAAAATACGCTTTTCTGGGAGAAGGTGATACATTTCCTGTTGTTGTTTCTTCCAGTTTAAAAAAAGAGCAAGAGGGCATGTTGTTGAATGTGTTGAGGAAGCATAGGAGTGTGTTTGGTTGGACTATAGCAGATTTGAAAGGTATAAGTCCTTTGATTTGTACCCATAAAATCCACCTCGAGGAGGAGATGAAGCCCTCGAGAGAGATGCAAAGGCGACTAAACCCAACCATGAAAGACGTAGTTCGAGTGGAAATCATCAAATTATTAGATGCTGGGATTATCTATCCCATTTACGATAGTAAATGGGTAAGCCCAATTCAGGTCGTTCCAAACAAGTCGGGGATGACCGTGGTTGCAAACACTAATGGATAATTAATACCTCAACGCACCACCACCGGGTGGCGTGTTTGCATTGATTACCCAAAGCTCAATGCCGAAACAAGAAAATACCATTTCCCTTGCCATTTATTGACCAGGTAATTGAACGAGTAGAGGGCCACCCTTACTATTGTTTCCTAGATGGGTATTCTGTCTATAATCAGATTGAAGTGGATGTACTTGATCAAGAAAATACGACTTTTACATGTCCATTTGGTACGTTTTCCTACAAACGTATGCCTTTTGGGTTATGTAATGCGCCAACAGCTTTTTAAAGGTGCATGTTGAGTCTCTTTAGCGAAATGATAAAAAAAGGACTAGAAGTGTTCATGGACGATTTCAGCGTTTTCGGTCTATCTTTCGAACAATGTTTACCTAATCTTGAAAGAGTTTTATTCCGGTGTGTGGAAAAAGACTTAGTCCTCAATTGGGAAAAATGCCATTTTATGGTCACTGAGGGCGTAGTTCTGGGTCACTTAGTCTCATCTAGGGGAATTGAGGTTGATCGAGAAAAAATAGAAGTAATATCTGAGTTACCCCCGCCAAAATCTCTTAAAGATGTGAGGTCCTTTCTAGGCCATGCTGGATTCTACAGGAGACTTATCAAAGACTTTAGCGCCACACTAGACCCTTGAGTAATCTTCTCATGAAGGACACTCCGTTTGAATGGAATAACGCATGCCAAAAAGCTTTCGATAGACTCAAAAGCATGCTAATTTCTTCTCCTATCATGCAAGCTCCCGATTGGTCACTTCCATTTGAGCTTATGTGTGATGCAAGTGATTACGCAATTGGGGATGTTCTTGGACAACGAAAAGATAAGAAATATCATGTTATTTACTATGCTAGTAGGACATTATCTGGCCCCCCATCTTAATTACTCCACCACGGAGAAAGAATTACTAGCAGTCATTTTTGCTCTCGACAAATTTCGCTTTTACGTTGTTGGGTCGCCCATCATATGCTTCACTGATCACTCGGCCCTCAAATATCTTTTGACCCAGAAAGATGCCAAACTGCGCCTAATTAGGTGGATCCTACTCCTACAAGAGTTTAATATCTCGATTCAAGATAAGAAAGGAGTAGAAAACGTCGTTGCTGACCATCTGTCACAACTCTCGTCCAACGTACCTATTGATCCCATCCCCATAGACGAGTATTTTACGAATGAAAATATATTTGCTACTTTTTCTCTTCCTTGGTTTGCGGATATAGTAAATTACCTTGTCACTGGAGTCGTTCCCTCTAATTGGACTCAACAAGAGAGAAGGAAGTTCATTACTTGGTCACGCATGTTCTTTTATGATGATCCATATTTGTTCAAGTATTTTGCTGATCAAATCATCCGAATATGTGTACCTAATGAAGAAATTCAAGGGGTAATTCGATTTTGTCATACGGAAGCTTGTGGAGGTCATTTTTCCAAAAATAAAACTGCTGCAAAAATCCTACAAAGCGGTCTCTTTTGGCTGACAATCTTTCGGGATGTCAATACTTTTTGCAAATCATGTGATAGATGCCAAAGAATGGGAGCTATTACTCATCGTGACATGATGCCATTGACCCCCATACTTGTCATAGAGTTGTTTGATTGCTGGGGTATTGACTTCATGGGGCCTTTTCCACCCTCTTTTGGTTTTCTATACATCCTCGTCACAGTAGACTACACCTCAAAATGGGTAGAGGCCATAGCTACAAGGACGAATGATAATAAGGTGGTGATAAAGTTCATTCAAGAACACATACTTTCTCGATTCGGAGTTCCTAAGTCTATCATTAGTGATAATGGAACCCATTTTTGTAATAGGCCGATGGAAAAGCTAATGCGAAAGTATGGAGTTATCCATAAGGTTGGAACGACTTATCACCCTCAATCGAATGGCCCGGTCGAGCTAGCCAATCGAGAAATCAAGAATATCTTGGAAAATACAGTCGAACCTAACAGGAAAGATTGGTCTCTCAGATTGAATAATGCGCTCTGGGCTTATCGAACTGCATACAAGAATCCCCTTCGGATGTCCCCATTTCTCTTTGTATATGGAAAACCTTGTCATCTTCCTATGGAAAATAAACACAAAGCGTATTGGGCTATCAAAAGGGTGAACTTTAAGATGGAAAAAGACGGTGAAACACATAAACTTCACTTCAATGAGTTAGAAGAAATATGCAATGATGCGTATGAAAGTGCTAAAATCTCAAAAGAATGAATGAAACGAGCTCATGACAAAATCATCCGACGTAAGGAGTTTCATTCGGGACAAAAAGTACTTCTCTACAACTCGAGGTTACACTTGTTTCCCAGAAAATTACGGTCACGATGGTCAGGTCCATTCATTGTGAAGGAAGTATTCCCCCACGGAGCTATTGAACTAGAGGATCAAAAAGGGGGAAACACATTCAAGGTTAACGGATAACGTCTCAAGTCGTATTTGGAAGCGGTTGTAATGGAAGCCGACACAATCTGGTTGTCGGACACCACTTATGGGGATTGACTAAGAACGAGAGGTGAGGTCGTCGAACCCCTGACATGTATGGGGTGAATGTTGTGTATAGTAGTCATAGGAGGTTAGGCTAGTTAGGAAGTCATAGTTGTATGTCACTACCATAGGTGGGAATTAACATATGTCTTGGGAGCATTTTTGGTTTCGATGAGAGTTTTGAGGTCCAATTGCATTGGAGGGCATTTTGGGTTAGAGAAATCAAGCTGAAAATGGTCACTAAACTAAAACAGGAAAGAGCTGGGATTTTTACATACCGGATCGGTCCGGACCTAAAAAAAGGAACCGATCCGGTCTCAAAAATAAATTTAGCCTGCATGTTTTACAATGATATCATTTGCGCAGCGCTGGACAAAAAGGGTCAGGCCCCTCTTCCTTATGGTAGTCTCATTACCTCCTTTCTTAAGGATGTCGGTATTGTTCCACCGCAAGATCTTATTAACTTACCCAAGCCACTTGGTCAAGAATCCCGCACCCGCAGTGACAAGAAAATCCAGCTGATCCTTGCGCGTCGAGGTAACAGTGATACTTCGGGTGATGAGGATGCTGCTGAGGAAGAGTCTGTTCCTGAAGAAGAGGTTGAGACGGACGAAGGTGAGGAGGACAAATATGATGAAACTGTTGATCCTAATTATGTTTCGGTTGGTAGGGGTCTCATTGAGCACGTTGTTTCTCTTGAGACGCGTTTTGACTAGTTTATGACCTCATACCAACGAGACACGAGTATGATGCTGCGTATGCAGTCTGATCTTTATCGCCTCCAGTTGGGTCCCGAGCCCCCCCTTCCTATTTATTTCTATGATCCTTATGACCCTAATGCCCCCGGTATCTCCCACCACCCCAAGCCCCGTAAGCAGCCCCTTTGGCACCCTTGAAAGCCCCCCTCTGGTTATGTTATGTTATCATGTTTTTATCTTTTGTTTCCTCAGTGATGTTGTACTACACAGTTTTATTATAGTACTTTGCTTGTTTTATTTATCGCACTCCTTATTTCGTTTTATTTAGCTTTATCGTCCTTTTGATTGTGGACAATGCAAAAGACTAAGTTAGGGGGGGATGATAAGTGCGTATTCATAAAACTTCACACATATATATATATATATATATATATATATATAATTGAAAATTGTTGAAAAAAATAAAAATATTTTTCTTCAAAATAAATAAAAATTGGAATTTAATTTTTCAAAAATATCACCTTTATTCTATTTGAAGTCTCAAATTGTTAAATCTCAATTGCACTAAGCCAAAATTGACCGAAGATGGAAATTGAAAGAAAATTGACGACTTAATGAATAAGTGTGGAGATTAATAAAACCCGATGAGATTTCGAGCCTTTTAATTTTTTTGAGTTTTTAAATCAATCCGAGTTTATGATTAACTCAAAGTCCTTTTCAGCGTTTTAATAAGTCGTTGATGATCTCAATCCTTTGTTTTGATCGGTTATGGGAAATGTGTGAAATGTTGTCGCAAAATTCGTGCTAAATATATCTCTAAACCTAATTAATCTCGAGATGCATATGGTAATGTGATTAACAATTTGGACAATGAAGTAAGCCCTCTTTTGTTTAATCCAACAATATTAGCCATAATAAAGTTGTAAAAAAAAATTATCTCTTTGCGACCCACTTTGAGCCTAATAAAATATTTCTTTTCGTTTGATAACCCGAAAACTCAAATAGCCTGGATTTGTGAAAAAATGGAAATTCATCAAGTAAGTCCAAAGTGTGTAATAAAAAAAAAGGGGGCAAGAAAAGAAAAATATCAAGAAAAGAAGAAGAAGAGAAAAATGAGAAAATGCCCGAAAAAGCACTAATGGACATCATAAGAAAGTTAAGAAAGTTTTCCAATTCCGAACATTCCGTCCATTCCCATTTTTACCCTTTACATTTTTTAAATCCAAAAAGTCCTAACCCAGTCTGAATGGCGAAATCAAGTACCGCATGGAGAGATAAGATATGAAAAGACAGTAAAAGAGATTAAAATGATGTGATTAAGAGATGATGTTTCCCGTTTCCTTATAACCGTACTCCAATGATGAGATCTTTTTACCTCAAATAGTCCGTCTTTCCAATTTTGTATGCGTGAAATTGTGTCCATTATATTTACTCTTTATATCATGCATACCGAGAGAAAACAACCACAATCCGAGTGATTCGTTTGTGAGTGCATCCGTAAGAATTTGAATCAAAACGAATTTTCGAAAAGTAACGTAATGCTTAATCGGTGGAAATTTGAGGTTTAATTTCTGGGTTTGCACACACACACTATGGTTTGAGACATTTGAATATTAATTTATGGTGATTATTTTTTGAACAGTTTAAATTGTACAATTTTTAAGTATTTTGATATTTATTTGAGTCAATCAAGAATTTTGTGGGTGTATTCTCTGCAAACCCTCAAGAGACAAAACTCGTCCTACTAGGGTAACCTAGGGGTTTAAAGGCTTGTTGCATATTCTCAATGCAATCGCATGCATGCGAAAGTCGAATTTTAGTTAAATAAAACGAATCTCAAGAATAGAACTTTGGGTAGCTTCAGTTACATTGCCCGGGACTTGCAAAGATCTAAGTTAGGGGATTTGACTAAGCATAAATTCTTCTGAATTTAACCCCTTAAGTTAGTGATTTTGATATCTCGAACAAAGTAATTGAATCGTTTTTATCCCATATCATTGCCATCGACTATTTCTAACGAGTACCCCGAGTATCGTGTATTTCTTATGGATTTTACAGGTATTTAGTGCAAGAAAAGAAAGAAAGAAACCAGAAGAAAGGAAGAAAAGAAAGGAAGACAAGTAAAAGGGCAAAAGCATAAATGTACACCTGGAGTTTGGAATTGAAGCCTAAAGGAAAGTTGAAGATCCTTATTTCACAAGAGCATCGGAAGAAACGATAATGAAATCGAATCTCGAGATCAAAAGTTATGACCAGTCAAAGATGGAAAGAAAAAGTCAAAATGGAAGAAAATTGGACCGATCCGGTTTATCTTAGACCAATCCAAAATGACACCAGCAGACCCCGAATTGATGCCGAACCGATGACAATAGAACAGATTCGATAGCATCCGGACCGATGCGGAAGAAATAAAAAAGAACTGATCCAATTAATGAAAAACGAACTGATCCGATGGGATCTGGACCGGTCCGACTGTTCGAATTTCTGGCATTAATTATGGAGCTGAAGAGGTGCAAATCTTGGAATATCTTGCGCATCCCATCGATTTTTGCTGCCAATTCATGCTAGTTGGTGTTATAAAAGGCCAAGCCCTACATCCTTAAAAAGAGAGTCGAATTTTAGAGAGAGAGAGTTAGATTTTAGTTTGAGTAGGTAATTTCATATTCTTAGAAAAACCCTAGTTTGTAAGGAACAAGGAGAATTCTGGATCCAATTTCATCTCTTTTCCCTAGTGCTGATTACAAGTATCAATCTCCCATTCTCTTATTTTATCTCAATTCTATTTTCAATTCAATTATCACTTGTTTTGTAATTTTTGTTTTTACAATGTCTCTTAGATCCATAATTACATGCATTGTTATGGATTTGTTTTCTAATAAAACCATGTCTAGCTAAATTTTCAAGGGTTGGGGTACATGAACTCGTTTCGAGGTAAATTAACCATGTAGAAAATAGAGGGTAAATTTAATATTGACCGAATCTTGTATGAAAATTATACTAACATAGCCGATCTTTTAATCTCTCTTGCCCTAGGTACTTGGGATGTTTAAGAAGACTATGCAAGTGTAATTGTCCATTCACCGCTTTATATTTAACTTTGATTTCATATGATGCGGGCTAGTTCCCTTATATATGTTATGCCTAGGATCTATAAAGACAGGGTTTAGTCAAGAATTTCAATTTACAATTCTAGTATTCTATACGGTAATTTACTAATGATTGAGGGATTGTACTCCACCCTATTTTCTCTCATATTCACTTTCTTACAATTCTTAGTGTTTTTGTGCACGTAGTTTATTTTTTTTAATCACCAAAAAAAATTTCTACCCATCAATCATCTTTTCTTTTCTTTTGAGAAAGCATTAGAAGGATAAATAACTTTTCCTACATACTTCACAATTACCATTTTTTTATCCTTGTGGAGACGATCCCGACTTGTCGGAATATTACTAACGTGACAGTTTTGCACTTGAGCCTAGAAAGAACGCACTTTTGAAACAAATTCTTAGTCGCGTCAGCGTGGCTGGAGACGGTAAGGTATAAGTATAAGGAATCATTATCTTGAGGTATTACGAGCAAGGGTGGTGTGCTGAGATAAAATTTGAGCTCTTCCAATGCTCTCGAGCAATCTTGGTTCCACTCTACCGTTTTGCTTCTTTTTAATAGTTGGAAAAATGGCTGGCACTTCTCAGAGGACTTCGAGATGAACCTATTCAAGGCAGCGAGCATACTCATGAGCTTATGTATGTCTCTTATTATGCGAGGAGGTTGTACCTTATTGATTGCATCGATCTGGTTCGGGTTGGCTTCAATGCCTCTCTCGCTAACCAAGTACCCAAGAAATTTTACTGACTGGACACCGAAAGAACATTTTCTCGTGTTGAGTTTCATTCGGTATTTCCTGAGGATTTCGAAGGTACTTGATAGGTCTGAGAGATGGTCCTCTTTGTGCTTTCTCTTGACGAGCATATCATCAATGTAGACTTCCATGGTATCTCCCATTTGTTCTTTGAACATCTTAGTGACTAGCCGCTGGTAAGTTTCTCCTGCATTCTTGAGCCCAAAGGGCATAACTTTATAGCAGTACAATCCGATGGTGGTAATGAATGCGGTCTTGTCTTGGTCTGGTGCATACAGAGGAATCTGGTGATACCCCGAATATGCGTCTAAAAACTCATTCTCTCATGAGCTGCTGTAGCGTCCACTAATTGGTCAATTTTTAGGAGGGGGAAACTGTCCTTAGGGCATTCCCTATTAAGGTTAGTGAAATCGGCACAAACTCTCCATTTTACTTTATTCTTTAGAACCACTACTAGGTTGGACAACCATTTAGGGAATTGAACTTCCCGTATGGATCCTGTATCCAGCAGCTTTTCTACTTCCTTTTCTACAGCTTTGGCCTTCTCAGGCGCAGTTCACCGTGCCTTCTGCGCGATGGGCCTGAAAGTGGGGTTGACGTGTAACCGATGACAAACCACACTGGGATCAATTCTAGGTAGCTTGTACGGTTTCCACTCAAAAACATCTAGGTTACTCCTTAATAGCACCGTCAATTCTTTCTTCTATTGATCTGTGAGAGATGTTCCAATCAAGAAACTCCTATCCTTTTTGTTGCCACCGGCTGTGACTTCTTCTAGGATTTCAACGACCCGCTCCGAGGGGAGGATCCTTGTCTCCTCCACTCTGGGTCTTCCACACTTTAGCTGCTATTTCAAAGGTATTAAACCTTCTTACTCCTCGACCTTCTATTTGGCCTTCTCGACTTTCTTCTATGGTTTCGAGCGGATGGCTGCTATTAAGCACCTTCTTTCCATCGCTTGATCTTTGTGGATCTCCATCACTCCTCGCTCAGTCACATACTTGAGTTTCTGATGGTAGGTTAACGGGACTGCCCTCATTGCATGTAGCCACCCTCTACCGAGGATAACTTGGTATAGTGAGTCAATATCGACTACCAGAATCTCGATCATCTTGGAGACACTTCCTGCCCTTACTGGAAACACAATCTTTCCCAATGGGATAGTTACTTTCCGAGCAAAGCCAACTAGAGGGACGGTGGCTTCCGTCAAGTCGATAACCCTTAACTTTAATTTTTTGAACAGGTCAAGATACATCACCTCGGATGATCTTCCATGGTCGACGAGCAACTTTTTGATATCATAGTTGGCTATCCCGAGGGTAATGATCAAGGTGTCATAATGTGGGATTCTTACCCCCACTAGATCTTCATTTGTGAACACGATGTGTTTGCTGTAATCAACGTCATCTGCTCGTCCACGCTTTTCTGACTATGTCTTTGCTAAATCGATATGAAAATCTTGCATTACTGCTATAAGCTTTTTCACTTCCATTCGAGATGAATTCCCTTGAATCTGTTTCATATTGGATGCCCCATAAATTACTATAAATTCATGGCCAGCATCATCCTCGAGTATGTTGTCGGGCCTTGTGTCTCCATTGACAGCAACCTTCTCTACCTTCTTCTCTACAAACTCGTTCAGATGCTCGGTCTGGGCTAATTCTTCAAGGTGAGACTTAAGAGCCTTGCAGTGCTCAGTCTTATGTCCTCCCTCCTTGTGGAAAGTGCATCTCAGCGCGTTGTTCCTCTTTGAAGGATCTCCTCCCATCTTTTGGGCCACTAATTAATAAATGGATCATCTTTGATTTTTGCTAGGATCTTGTATATTGGTTCTTTGAAGACAGTGTTTACTACCTGAAATGTTTTTAAAGCATCATTTTTGCCTCCATTCTTGGATCCACCCTTGCCCTCTTTCTTGCCTCCTCTCTTCCGGTTTTTAACCTTATCGTTGCCCTTGGCAGTGAGCTTAGCTCGACCATTGTCCCCTGCACTGAAGATCTTAATGATGATTAGGCCTCTGAGGAAGATAATCATCCAACTGCGATCTTCGATCGTCGTTCGAAAGAGGGGACAATTCTTCCTCAACCTTATTCGTATCTGGATCTAAGAGCTGCCTGGGGATGGCATCTATAGGGACCCACTGGTCGTCCCTCCTAAAAGGATTAGGCCTTAGAATTAAAGGAGATATCTCGTTATGATACCAGAGTCTGAGTTCCTGGGGACCTGCAGCTCCCTAAGGGCACTCAACCATCCCCTAATAAAGGATATCTCTTTAAACTCTATCAACCTCATCGGAGGATCTGTCCAACCTTGGTTATAACCATCAGCCCACACTCACTTAGGTCCTTTCTTGAACAAATGCCTCAGCTGTGTGACATCTATTTGAAGCCCAGAAGCAATCATGTATGCTCGATGAACATCTTCTTCGAGCTTGTCCATATCCCTAGATGGACCCCCTGCATTTGGACTAGCTCGCAAACCAACCGATGAGGTAGTACCTCGCAAAACTAGAGGGGCGACATTCAGGCTTGTGCCAGCTCGTGAAACATCTGATAAAGGGGAACCTCATAAAACTCGAGGTGCAATGCTCGACGCATGCTCCGTGAATCACGACACCTCCCTCCTTAGAGTCTTGTTCTCCTGTTGAAAAACTTCTCTGACTTAATTGATTTTGGAGGTATCTAGAATCTTAGATCTCAAAGTGTTCATTTCTTCTTGGACAGAGGCACGAACTTCTTCCATCTCCTGAAGTCTATCCTTCAGTTTGGCGACGAGCTCACACTGGTCTTTAAAGCTCTTATTCCCTGACCCGAGAGACTTGCAAATCCTAACAAAGGCTTGGCGAACCTGATTGCTCGCATTAAGACCAAGGATACTTCCCAGTTGAGAGGTTGCAGGTATATAATCATCTACATCAATCAACTACAGTCAATACAAGCATTCAAGAGCATAAGAATCAGTACACAGAAGGGAAAGTATTTTCATTTCATTCAAATAAAGAGGTCCAAGTACATCGATAATTAAAAAAAATAGTATAAATGAAGAGAAAAATATAAAAGAAGTACTAAGAAGAGGCTAGCTGGCAACCTTAGTTTGTTCAGAGGTCACTGGTTACGTTCCCTTGTCAATAACAACAGGAGAACCTCCCTCAGAGGGAGTATTAATAGGAACGATTTGGGGGATAGTAACTCTATTCCTAAGGGTCAAGGCAGGAGCTTCATCCACAATAGGCTTCGGTCCTGGATCATGCTCGTCAGACAACAGAGAATCGATGTCCACTCTAGTAGCTAGAAGAGCCTTTTTACATACCTTTTTGAAGTTTAATCGTCTGATGTAGCCAATTTGAAAATTGACATCTTCATAAGCAGCGACCCAACCGGCATTGTAAGAGCTCTCCTTGATGGTGGCAGCCTCAGACTCCACCATCTGCACCTTCACTGCTAGCACCTTATTTTCCTCTACTACAACAAGCTTGCTCATGCAGAATAGATCGTAGGATTGCCTAACTCATTGAGCTCCTTGGTCATCGCCTCCTTTGCTCTCTTTGCTTCAGCGAGGGCGAGATCGAAGGACTTCTGGGCCTGGTTGGCAACCTTCAAGATGGCTTCCAGCTCAACATTCTTCTCCTTTATCTCAGCATTCTTCTTTTCCAGATCGGACTTCCCCCTCACCAGCTTATCGCGAGTATGGTAGAGGATGGAAAAATTGATCACATATTGCAAATAAGAGAAGCATTAAACAAAATGTAGCAAGCATGGAGAAGAACTAAACATAATATTCTAAACTTGAAGGAGTAAAAGTGGACTTACGAAGGCTAGCCTCTGACTCACCTCCAGAGCTAACTGGTCGGTCCCCATCACTTTCTGACGATCCGTAGGCAAAATTTCTCTTTCGAGCAATGCAGGGGCCAACTGAGGAGAGAGGGAAATATATGATGATGCTAGAAACAACACCACCCTTCAAGGTGTTTGTAAGCTCAATTCAATGTTAACAATGGCAGTATAAGGTATATAGTAGAAGGAGGTGAGAAGAAGAGGATTCACACCGGAATATAAGTGGTTCAGCCAATAAGTCCTATGTCCACTGTGCAAGTATGTGATTAACATCACTTTATGAGGGCTCTAATGGCCATAGATACAAACTCTCAAGCTTTCTCTCTCTACTGTATATGTAGACAGAGTTTCAGCTAGGGTTGCCAATTTCGGATCCCTCTCTAAGAAGGAGAAGACAACTATATAGAATACCTGGGGGGTGTAATGAACCCCCCATGCATGCAATGAGCATGTGTGTGTTGATCTAGCCAATCGGATGAAGACATCTGTCATGGTCACATGTAGAGAATGATGATGAAATATTCCCTCCACGTGAGGGGAATGATTTTCTATAACTGATTTGTGTACACGTGTTCCCAGCCACATATATGCGCATAAGAGCTCGACCATTTGTGACTGGTCGCAACCTCGTCCTGAAAGAGGATGAGGTGGTGACCTTGGCTCAGCAGGAGAACTGAGGTAAGGCATGATTAGCTATGACGTCAGCCTGGGCCGAGGTAGTGGTGGAAGAGTAGGAACGTCAGTCGATCCCTAGCCGAGGTTGATGTTGATGATAGGATGGCAACCTCTTTATCTTCCGAGCCGAGGTTGAAATCCTTGAAAGATCACGTGGATAATCACCCCTGGATCATGGTGACCTCACTTGTTGATGTAGCTAGTAACGTCGGCTGTGGCCGACCTTGCCTAGGACGAGACTGTTAGTTGATGAATCCAAAGTCCCTCTAATATCGGCCATCTCCATGGCAGAGGTTGATGTCTCTGAGCTGAGGGCGTATATTCAGGGCATATCAATCACCCCCTAGCCCTTAGTTACATGTGTGAGCATGTGACTATGGGGTCTACAACTCCGAAGTCCTTTTGCTTTGTTCCAATGTTCCATTTTTGACACTTGTCAATTACTGAAGTGGCTTGCGTGTCTGACAAGGGTAATGATGTTGGTCTTTTGGGATCCCAAGGCAATGATGGGCCTTGGTAAGTGTGCACTCATAATTAAGGGTTTAAACCCTATTTTTCTTCAATTTCTTCCTCATGTCTCTCCTTCTCCTGATTTCGACTGTTTCTGCAACTTTCTCTCTCTAGAAAGCTTGGCTGCTTTGTTGCTTGGGATTTCTGCATTTCTTCAACCTTTCTTCATTCCACAAGTCTTTAGGTATCGTCTTCACCTTGCTCTGCCATTTTTAACCCCTTTTATTCTTGTCTCTTTAATTTCCGGAGAGAGTTCTGAGTTTTTCGACAACTGCTTGTGTTTTTCGGTGACACTGTTCTTATTGTTCTTGGTTGTTTTTGTTCAAAGTTTGATAGCTTGATAGTTTGATCTTTAATCCCATTTGCCAATCCTGTTTGTTATTTAGGAGATTCATAAGTGTAGGGTTCGCCTCATATGCTCAAGCCCCTTTACCAACTCTTAGAGGAATTCCCCTCTCTTAGAGAGAAGACCTTAGAAAAAATTTAGCAAATAGAAAGAGCGCAAGAGGAAGCTCGTAGGGCAGAGGCATTCCCCCTCAGACCTATTTTTCCACAACCTCTGAAGGTCATATACCCTGAACCAGCCGAACCAGTTAACCAACCAGAGGTCCCAGCTGAACCCTCTCCAATGTCGGAGTCTGAGTCATCCACCTCAGACCCTATGTCTGTGGACTCCTTCAAAGAGGCCATGGATTTCTCAATTCAACAAGATTAGGTCCCTGATCAGGTAGAAGTTTCCAATCGGGCCTCGTCTCATAAAAACTCAAGCACATCAACCTTTTTCTCAGAGGTTGAAATTATCGGACCAAGTGTGGCTGTTCCACTGATTCTTGAAGCCATTCCTCTGTCGGCCGTCACAGGGGCTAAGTTCGCTCAGAGGTTTCCAAGTGATGCCCCATCGTCTGCTCGGGCTGACGTTGAGCTAGAAAATGATGATGGTGTAAGAGTGATGTTGACACCTCTGAGGCGTCTGAGATTGAGAGTATAGTTAGTGAGGTCAACCTTTTGGCCTTCAGACATCTATATTCTATAAGTCCCTCTATAAAACTCAGGAGAAATCTGAGGGAAGATAGATCTTATGACGACCGGGATGGTGAAATCTGCTTGTATGAGCAGATGTTCAAGTTGGGATTTCATCTGCCCATCCATCCCATCATCAGGGCTATATTGGCCTACATCAACTTGGCTCCTTCCCAGTTGTCACCCAATGCTTGGAGGGTGATAATTAAAGCCATTATCTTATAGAGGGCTGTCCATCATTCAGACCTTCCCGTCCAAGTCTTTACAGGGTGCTATATCCCTTCCTCTGCCAGAAACCATCCGAGCTATTAGCATTGTTTAGCTCGAAAGTCAAATAAAAAGATGCTTCAGATTACCCAAACCTCAAACCATAACTGGAAGCCACGTTACTTATTTGCATCAGGGCCATGGAAATTTGGTCCGTGTGCCCCCTCTTCCTCATTAGAGTCGAGAATACCCCTGAGATAGGGAAAGGTTACGATAGCTGCTGGGCCGACCCTGGGCTAAGCCAACACAATCTTCAAATGGTCAAAGACCTTCAGGATCAGGGGGAGCATGGTCTGCTTATCAAATTTGAACACCTGATGACCCCCTACTATCTCTCTGAGACAGGGCTTAGAGGGAGTCCTCTGACAGAGCTTCGTAAGTGTATTTTTATTACAATAAGTTATACCTCTGAATTTATGTATATCTGACTCTCTAACTCAAACCTTTCTATCTTGCAGAGCACCCAAAAGGAATATCTGACGAGTTGTGGGAGATGGCGGCACCAAGTCTAACGAAGCTGGTAAAAAAAGCAGGTTTGAATGCCCCACCTCCCTCTCCATCTACCTCAAGGTTTGAGGCTACTAAGAAGAGAAAACCTGCCTTCCCTGCCCCTGAAGGTCAGAGGCAGAAGAAGAACAAGGAGGATCGTGCCATCCCCATTTCTTCTGAGGATGCACTGATTGCTCGTCTTGAGTAGTTGAAGATTGGTGACAGTGTCATTGGCCATAGTCTGAAGGCCCTAGATGCTATCGACGATGTCATGGCTGAGTCTGACAAGCGCTTCTGCCACTCCCTGGATTACACCTCTGCTGGCTGAATTCTCTCTTCACCGTTCTTTTCAAGTAAGACCTTTAAGTTTTTGCTTCTGAACTATACAAGTGTAACATCGGCATTGAATCTATATCAGACCTTATACATATTTGCACATGTTCTGCAGGGTCTTCTCACCATGCACCACTATGTCAACTGGACATTGGGAAAGCTTCCTCTGATAGAGAAGGGCCGAGAGGCCAAGAAGACTGAGGCCACTTTAAATGCTGAAGTAGAACGTATGAAGGTTGCTCTGAAGAAGGCTGAGACCAGCGTGAAAGGGATGCAGAAGGACATGAATAAGCTGAGGGAAGATCATGACTCGTCCATTAAGACTCAGGCTGACTCTCTCTAGCGTAAGGTCGATGTGGCTGTCAAAGCTGCCTTGGATGATGCCTCCGAGAAGATCTTGGAGGAGTACATGGTCTCTGATGAGTTTGTCAATTTCGGCTTTGAATATCTGGAGAGAGGGGTCAAGGCTATTGGAAAATGGGTTGCTATGAAGGAAAATGAGTCAGGGATCCTTACAGCAGCATCGTCTTGGGATATGCCGACCCTAAATTTGCTATGGCTCTGAGGAAGTTGAGGAGGAGGGAGTTGTTGCCCCTACCGAGACTGCCCCCAAGGATATGCCACGACTAAATATGTCGGCGCCCAATATGACGGGGTGGAAGTAGCCACCCTCGGCCAGGGACATGTAGACATGGCCACTAACCCTGAGGCTCCAAGCACTTAATTCTTATGAAGCTTTAAGCAATATTTTGTAACTCTTGATTCGTTGTAACCTCTGATAAACATTGTTACTTTATATCTTTGCATTTTGTAACTCCCAACTTAATCTGTCAACCTCTGAGGAGGGATTTTATTTCTTCACTTGCTGAATTATTTATTGAATGATTTTCTTTGCCATGCAATGCGCGTTCAGTTCTGAAGTCCCGATACAATAATATCTTTGCTGAGCCAAATGAATGGTTTTAAGGTCCGAGGTCACCCAAGTATGATGTCTTACCTCAGACCTTGTCACCACATTATGATGTTATAAGTTTTGAGGTCATCAGCTAGGATGTTACCCTTATAAATAATTTATCACCAAATTAATGATGTTAAGGGTCTGAGGTCATCCAAGTATGATGTCTGACCTCAGACCTTATCACCAAATCATGATGTTTTAAGGTCCGAGGTCATCAACTAAGATGTTACCCTCATAAATTTCACCAAATTAAAGATGTTAAGGGTCTGAGGTCATCCAAGTATGATGTCTGACCTCAGACCTTGTCACTAAATCATGATGTTTTAAGGTCTGAGGTAATCAACTAAGATGTTACCCTCATAAATAATTTTCACCAAATTAATGATGTTAAGGGTCTGAGGTCATCCAAGTATGATGTCTGACCTCAGACCTTGTCACCAAATCATGATGTTATAAGATCTTAGGCCATCACATAAGATGTTATCCCCATTTAATTTTCACCAAATTAATGATGTCAAGGGTCTGAGGTCATCCAAGTATGATGTCTGACCTCAGATCTTGTCACCAAATCATGATGTTTTAAGGTCTGAGGTCATCAACTAAGATGTTACCCTCATAAATTTCACCAAATTAATAATGTTAAGGGTCTGAGTCATCCAAGTATGATGTCTGACCTCAGACCTTATCACCAAATCATGATGTTATAAGATCTGAGGCCATCACATAAGATGTTATCCCTATTTAGTTTTCACCAAATTAATGATCTCAAGGGTCTGAGGTCATCCAAGTATGATGTCTGACCTCAGACCTTGTCACCAAATCATGATATTTTAAGGTCTGAGGTCATCAACTAAGATGTTACCCTCATAAATTTCACCAAATTAATGATTTTAAGGGTCTGAGGTCATCCAAGTTTGATGTCTGACCTCAGACCTTATCACCAAATCATGATGTTATAAGGTCTGAGGCCATCAACTAAGATGTTATCCTCATAAAATCTACCACTAGAGCATAATGAACAAAAAATTGTCATAAAAACTGATCTTCTCATTAACAATCTCTTCATAAGATGACATATTTACACCAACTCTTGCAACATCACATGTAATACTTCTTTAGATGGTCAGCGTTCCAAGGATTGGAAAAGGTTTCCCCCTCGAGGTTCTCTAGTATGTAAGTCCCGGGTACAACCTCCTCAATCACTTTGTAAGGGCCATGCCAATTTGGGTAAAGCTTGTTTGCCTTCTACAACGTCTTCTTCAGCACGAGGTCCCCTATAGCTATGGGTCTTAATTTTACCCTTTGATTGTAGAATTTTGTTGTTCTCTACTGATAAGCTGTCTGCCTAACTTCTGCATCTTCCCTTCTCTCTTTAATCAAATCTAGGTCGAGTCTTCTCTCCTCCCCATTCTTCTCAGGGTCATAGGTCTGAACCCTATAAGTAGGGAGTCCAATCTCTGTTGGTATGACGGCCTCTGAGCCATGTAATAACATAAACGGGGTCTCCCATATTGGCATCCTAGCCATTGTTTTGTAGGCCCATAGTATAGCATAAACCTCTTCGGTTCATATACCTTTAGCTTTTTCTAATCTTTTCTTGATCCCATCAAGGATCGTTCTGTTTGTGACTTCGGTTTGACCGTTTGCTTGAGGTCGGTCGGGAGAAGAGAAAAATTATTTTATCCCAACTCGTTCGCAGTATTTTTCCCGGGAAGAATTCTTGAATTGGGTTCCGTTGTCCGAAATGAGGGTGTTTGGGAGGCCATGTCTGCATATGATGTTTTTCTAAATAAATTGGAAGGTCATCTGCTATGTAATCATGATCATCATCTCTGCCTCTACCCACTTGGAGAAGTAGTCAATGGCGACTATAAGAAATTGGTAATTATTTACAGCCCTTGGAAGGGGTCCTACTAGGTCAATTCCTCATACCGTGAATATCCAAGGGGAACTGATTGACGTCACAGGTTGATGAGGTTGATGTGGGATAGTGGCAAATCTCTGACATTTGTCGCACCTCTTCATGTAGGCTGAAGCATCTTTGGCCAAGGTCGGCCACCAATATCCTTGCATGATAATCATATTCGCCAAAGGTCTCTCTCCTATGTGACTGGAGCAAGAACCCTCGTGTATATCCTGTAGGACATGGGGAACTTCGGTGGGATGAACGCATCTGAGGAGAGGTAGTAGGAATCCCTTCCTATACATGACATCTCCTATTATTGAGAACTTTGCAGCTCTGTACCTCAATTTCCTCCTCTCTAACTTTGACTCCGATAGCACCCCCTCTCTGATGTATCTGATAAGGGGATCCATCCATGAGTCCCCTAGGTTCAAATTGAGGCAAGGGTTACTGACCTCTTTTTCTTCAATGGTTGCTCTAGGCAAGATATCAACAGGGACTTTCCTTCTAATATCTGTCCTCATTGCCGAAGCTAGCCTTACTAATGCGTCTGCATGATTATTGTTTTACCGAGGTATTCTCTTAATCTTTACCTCTTCGAATCCTTGCAGTGTCGTTCCCACTCTCTTCAGGTATTTGGCCATCCTTTCGTCCTTGGCCTCATAAATTCCCAATACTTGATTAACAACCAAACTTGAGTCACTGTGAAGGAGGAGGAGTCTTGTACTAATGGTCCTTGACAAGGAGAGGCCTTCTATCATGGCCTCATATTATGATTTGTTGTTTGATGCCTTGAAGTTAAACCTTAGGGCATATTTGATGTTAGTACCATCCGGGGCTGAGAATATCAACCCTGCACCGCTCCCACTTTCGCAAGAGGACCCGTCGACAAAGAGTTTCCAGATGTCTCTATCTAATGAGAAGCCACCTTCTAACATTATTCCTGCCTGAACAGGTACCGATCTTCCTCATTCTCGTCTATTCTATCTCTAGCTCCCTTGGTCACAACCTCTTCTGATTGTAGGAAGACGTTACCATTTGACTCTTCTGCAGTCTATTGATTATTCTCAACTTCGACCTCTTCTCATGTGAACTCTGCGACGAAGTCTGCAAGCGCCTGCCCTTTGATGGCCGTCCTAGGCTGATAAGTGAGGTCATATTCTCCTAACTCAATGGCCCATGTCTTTAACCTACTCGACTTCTCAGGCTTTTGGAAGACCTGTCTTAGTGGGGAGTCGGTGAGGATGGCCATGGAATGGGCTTGAAAGTAAGGTTTCATCTTCATAGAAGCATGTATTAAGGCGTAGGCCAACTTTTCTATCCGAGGATAATTTTGCTAAGACTCTAGAAGGGCCTTGCTATTGAAGTACACAGGCCTTTAGATCCCAACGTCCTCCTGTACAATGGCCGCACTTATAGCCGATTCACAGACCGTTAAGTAAATAAACAACCTCTCTACCGCTATTGGCTGAGATGGGAGCAAGGGAGATCCAAGGTAGGAATTGATTTGATCAAAAGCCTCATCACACTCTTTATCCCATTTAAAGGCCTTTCTAAGCACCTTGAAGAATGGAAGACACTTGTCGGTAGCCCTGGAAACAAATTTGTTGAGCGCAGCCACTCTTCCAGTGAGCTTCTGAACGTCCTTGATACTCCTTGGTGTCTTCATATAGAGAAAAGCCTTGATTTTCTCTGGGTTCGCCTCTATTACCCTCTGATTGATAATGAATCCAAGAAATTTCCCGACTCCTACCCGAAGACACACTTTGTCGAGTTGAGTTTCATTCCGTACAGGTCCATGGTATTGAAGGTCTTTTCCAGGTTAGCCACTTGAGTGCAGGATTTTAAGCTCTTCGTCAACATATCGTCTACATACACCTCCATAGTTTTGCCTATTTGGTCTTCGAACATTTTCTTCACAAGACGTTGATACGTCGCCCACGCATTATTAAGACTGAAGGGCATCACCTTGTAGTAATATGTCCCTTTGTCAATAATGAAGGATGTCTTTTTTGAGTTTTCAACATCCATGAAGATTTGATTATAGCCTGAATACGCGTCCATGAAGCTCATGAGCTCATGCCATGTAGTAGCATCTACCATCTGATCTATCTGAGGTAAGGGATATATGTCTTTTGGGCAAGACTTGTTCAGGTTAGTAAAATCTACGCATATTCTCCATTTTCCATTGGCTTTCGGTACAATGACTACGTTCGATAGCCACTCCGGATATATGACTTCCCTGATAAACTCAACCTCTTCCAATTTCTTTACCTCTTCCCGTATAACATCGTACTTCTCCATGGAGTAAACTCCTTATATTTGTTTGATTGGCTTAACTTCCTTAGTCACGTTGAGTTTGTTACACATAACCTCAGGATTGATGCCAGGCATGTCTGCGTGACTCCAAGCAAAGACACTCTACCTCTTCCTTAAAAAGTCTATCAGCTCTTCCTTGATCTCTACTTTTAAGGCTTTGCCGACCTGGACATTTTTTTATGGTTCGTCCTCATTGAGGACGATGGATTCTACCTCTTCCGCGGCCTCTCCTTTCTTTAACTTTATTTCGTCTCTAGGGTCAAGTATGTCAATGTTATAAGTGGTAGTTGCTCTCTTATGAGCCTCTCTCTCTTCAGCCGAGTTGAAGTAGCATTCTCGTGCTATAGTCTGGTCACCCTGCACTTCCCCTACCCCATAGGGGGTCAAAAATTTCAGCATCTGGTGGACCATCGACGGCACGGACTCAAACTCCTTAAGGGCTACTCTTCCTATGATGAGGTTATAGGCCGAGAAGACATTTTCATCCATAACAAAAAAGTTGATCTTTCGAGTTAACCTCGTAGGCCACTCATCGTCCATTTGCACGTCCATCTCATACATGCCCAACGGATGGACCTTTTCTCCACTGAACCCCATTAACGGATGATGATAGGGTACCAGCCTTGCTCTGCTACAGCCGAGGCTTTTGAAGTAGGTCCAGAACATCACATCTGCAGAACTTCCTCCATCTACAAGAATTCTTTGCACCTCACATCCATGAACTCTTGTTATGATCACCAAAGGGTCATCGTGTGGAGCTAGGATGCCTTTGAAGTCGAGTTGAGAAAACCCAACTATGAGAGTGCCCATATCTACCTTCTTTTTGTTTTGTGTAGTCTCGGAAGATGTCAGGTTTACCACTTTAAGTTTGGCCACTGATTTGGCCTCTTCCACGTGAGCTTTTCTATCAGCAACCTCAGAACCACCCCCACAAGTCCTCCTTATATGGTACTGATGCCAAAGGAGATCATACTAACCCTCTTCACTAGGGTGTTGTCATCTTTTAACGGAAGGTCTGGATTGTCTTCATCATCACCATCTGAACCATTGCCTCTTCTTGCTGGGGTATTGTCACGACATCTGTCATTTTTCTTCTTTTTAGGTTCATCTCTTCCACCTTTAGGAGCCTTCCCATCAACATACTTCAGCAACTTTCTAAATTTTAACATCTTTTCGATCTCATCCTTCAAGGCAAAGCACTTGTCTGTTGTATGGCCATGGTCTTGGTGGAATTCGCACCATAAGTTCTGGTTCCTCTTATGTGGAGGAGCCTTCAGCTTCTCTGGCCATCTCAGGGATTAATCATTCTTGATCTCATTGAGGATGTGTTCGCAGCTTACCATAAGAGGGGTATAACGCGCGAACTTGTCATCAGCTGACCTCTTCTTTCCATCCTTATTTCTTTGGAACTTTCTGCTGTTACGCCCGTTCTCGTCCTCATACTTGGCGGCTATGGCTTCTTCAGCGTTCATGACCTTCCCCGCAGTTGCCAATAGCTCCGTCATGGACTTTGGAGGGTCTTCCGCAAGTTTCCATAATAACTTTCGCTTCTAAAGACCTCCTATGAGGGTGGTCATGGAAATATTCTCTTCGTAATCCTCAACCTCAAGTTTTTCTTTGTTGAACTTGGCGATTTAGTCTCTTAGGCTCTCATTCTTCCCTCGTTTGACATACAACAGATGGGTGGTCTTCTTTTGAGGTCTTACTCCAAAGGAGCCATTGTGAATGAATCGTTCAGCCAAGCCCTTGAAGTTCTCAATTGAATTCTTCGAAAGAGAAGTAAACCATATGTGCGCAGCTCCCGTCAACGTCCCAGAGAAGGCCCGACACTTCATCTCATTCGGTATTGAGTAAATATCCACCGTTGACTGGTACATCTTAATATGATGTACATTATTGGCGCTACCATCATACTTCGGAGTCAGTGTGGGTGACTTGAACTTAGCTGGGGTAGGGAAGCTTACTATCTTAGCCATGAACAGAGAGCCCTCGGAGAAACCTCTTTACAGTGGATCCCGACTTTTGATGAGGTCTCCTATCTTGTACTCAAGACGCTAGATGGAGGACTTCCAGGGCCCGACAATGTCATCCTGGCCGAGGTTGTCCCCAACCACCTCCAAGGGGTGGACTGAAGGTTCCCCATCCACGGCACAACGTCTGTTGTTGACCTCTTCTTGGTCTTTTCCTCGTCCCTGATGAGGTCGGTGTTGTCTCTCTTCCCTTTATGAGCTAACCTCACTTCTCGACCTCGACAACCTTTTTCTTAGGTCATTTACAGGGCTGAGCCTTTCAAAGGCTGACCCTCGTTATTGGGCTTCGTCACCCCTTCGACCTTCACAACCTTGGCTCCGGTTGGCAGGACGAACTGTGTTGTTCAAAACTTCATATGGCTCCCAATAGTCTTCTGGGACATCTTCTGCCTCTAGATCATCATACATGTCCACAGGGCAAGGGTTTCCTTGCCTCCCAAGGCGTAAGCGCCTAGGGTCAGCAACGTCCCTCCTTCGCTGGGGTGTAGGTTGGTCTTTCTATGGTGCTTAGGGTGGTCCCCTGGCATCAGGATGGGGATATACAGCCATCGAGGTGATCATCTCTGGTGAGACTCCAGCTGGCCTCATCATATTTCGGCTGAGCTGTGCAAATTTCTCTTACATTGCTTGTTGTGTTGCAACCAAAGACTTCAAGGCTGCAGCCGCCTCCGCCATTTCGAATTGGCACGGTGCCTGGCTGGAGTTGGGTCCTCCCGCACCAGGCGGCGAAAGAGGTGGTGGTAATTTCGGTGCCATGTGTTAGCATAAAATAACTTGAGTAACAGATGAGCCTAATACCTTAAAGGACCTCTTTCAATGGTGAAGCAGCTCCACGCAAGGGGTGGCGCCTAGTTCACCACCAGAGTCTCCGGTGAGGTTAAGAAGAAAAAGAGGAAGAGACAGCTTCTCGTTCCTACAGACGATGCAAAAATGATGATGCTGGAAACAATACCACCCTTCAAGGTGTTTGTTTCAATGTTAACAATGGCAGTATAAGGGTATATAGTAGAAGGAGGTGAGGAGAACAGGATTCACACCGGAATATAAGTGGTTCTGCCAATCAGGCCTACGTCCACTGTGCAAGTGTGTGATTAATATCACTGTATGAGGGCTCTAATGGCCACAAATACAAACTCTCAATCTTTCTCTCTCTATTTTATATTTAGACAGAGTTTCAGCTAGGGTTGCCAATTTTGAATCCCTCTCCAAGAAGGAGAAGGCAACTATATATAATACTTAGGGGTTGTAATGTACCCCCCATGCATGCAATGAGCATGTGTGTGTTGATCTAGCCAATTAGATGAAGACATCTGTCACTGTCACGTGTAGAGAATGATGACGAAATATTCTTCCCACGTGAGGGGAATGATTTGCTATAACTGATTTGTGTACACGTGTTCCCAGCCACACATATGCGCATAAGAGCTCGGTCATCTGTGACTGGTCGCAACCTCGGCCTGGAAGAGGACAAGGTAGTGACCTTAGCTCAGCAGGAGAGCCGAGGTAAGGCATGCTGAGCTATGACGTCGGCCTGGGCCGAGGTAGTGGTGGCAAAGTAGGAACGTCGGTCGATACCTAGCCAGGGTTGATGTTGATGATAGGATGGTAACCTCTTCATCTTCTGAGCCGAGGTTGCAATCCTTAGAAGAACAGGTGGATAACCGCCCCTAGATCATGGTGACCTCACCTGCCGGGGTAGCTAGCAATGTCGGCCGTGGCCGACCTTGCCTAGGACAAGACTGCTACTTGATGAATCCATGGTCCCTCTAACATCGGCCATCTCCATGGCCGAGGTTGATGTCTATGAGCCGAGGGGGTACATTCAGGGCATATCAACAGAGGCCCCCTCAGGTAAAGCAGACACATGCACTGACTTCGTCCTTATCTCATCTCTCTGTCTCTCCTTTTCTCTCTCTTTCTTCTCTTTCTCATCTCTTCCCCTCTCTTCCACCTTCTTCCTCTCTTCCACCTCCTTCTTCTCCTCTTCCTTCTTTTTCTCTCTCAACTGCACCTCCTCCCTCCACTTCTTTTCCTGCTCGATGGCAACAGGCTGAGAAATAGTGGCAACTTCCCCACTACTGGATTTATGCTTCTTCAACCGCCTAGAGAGAAGCAATTCATCGTCATCATCATCGTCCCTGATCAGATTCTTCCTAGGAGGAGCCATATCCTCCTCGCTGGAACTGCTCGACTCACTAGAAGATGCTCGAGCTTCTGAAACCTTTTCCTCACTAGAAGATCCTTCACCACTAGAGCTCTCCTCGCTCGAACCACCTTCAATACCGTCCCCGTTATCACCTTCGTTACCCTCACCAGAGCTTCTCTCTTCCTCGTCCAATTAGATATGATCTGGGGCAACCTCTTTAGAGATGTTTAGCTCAGGGATTCTATCTACAAGTCGCACAATAATGCTAGACCCAACATTCTTGTACTCTAAGAGGAGAGCAGCTGATCGAGGATGTTCACCATCAGCTAAGAGATCCTTGATATTCAAGGCCTTGACCAACTCAACAGCTCAAACCTCGTTGATAGCAGGTTCCAAGTTCTTTGTCCTCGCTAAAAAGAAAGAAAGAATAATATTAAAGAAATCATACATTAACAAGAAGATCGAGGAGCAGAGCAAAAATTAAGCCTACCTATGAACTCCTCCCCATAAAAGGGAACCATGAACTTGTCAGACCTCGACCCCTCAATATGGGGAGGAAATTGCCAATTTCTAGCAAGAAAACCCTCTTGCCAGTAATCCTTGTGGGAATTAGGTAGATTTACTACCAATACCCTGTCAGGACTCTTGGCCTTGAGGTAAAGAAGACCAGAACTTGTTCGCAAGAAAGAATAATAGAAGCATATCTCACCAAGCCCTAGATTGGTGCCATAGAGCTGGTTTATTCTATGGAAACCATTAACAATCTTCCAGACGTTTAGCGAACACTGTGCGGGGAGATTATTGAAATTACCAAAGAAATGAAAAAATAAATTGCTTAAAGGAAAAGTAAGATCCCATTGGGACAGTAAGAGGGCGTGAATCCAATGAGCGTCCTCTATTTCTCTAACATTTTTAGGGACATGGGTACACTCAATGTCTACCCAATCTGGGATGTTATAATACTTCCTGAATTCAGTTACTGATCTATTGACTATCTTCGCCATTTACAAACCCTAAATTACAAATGCAGAGAAGTTTTAACAGAAAAAATAGAGAGAGAGAGAGCAAGAGGAACTTACGAAATTAAAACTTAGCTTGGGACGACGCAAGGTCACAAGCAAAGACGATGAAGGAGATTGAAATTGAAAAATGAAGACCTTGGAAAGAGAGCGCAACAATGGGAACTTAGAGAAGGTAAGAAAGTATGAAGAACTTGAAACGACAACAAGGAAATACTGCTCCAAAGGATTTTTAACCATTTCCAGTCATAGCGTACGAGATACGAAGCAGGCTACTGCCTAAATCAGTTTAGAAGAAGCGCTTAAAATCTTGAAAGAGTTACACAATTTACAAGATAGCCATTATGACAAATCATTTAAATTTATTGAGCCCAAATTGTGGCCTAACAACTTTAAGGGCAATTGTGGGTACCTCGGTTTATCACCATGGGCCCAAACGAGTAGCCCAGGAGAAGTGGCCCAAAGTCTGGGAACCTTGCGTCTCAACCAAAATTATTTATGACTTAGTCTATTCCTAATATCTCGTAAGGAGATATTCTAGGAGTAATGGATGGACGTGGGGAAGTCCAACATCCCCACTCCCCGAAAACAGAGATGTAGGCATTCTTGCTGAACCACGTACATATTGTGTTGTGTGATTGGCATTCATTACATTCTTTATTTGATTTGGTGATTGTCTTTTCTTGTGAGCTTGTGTTGAACATAATTGTCACCACACCAACCAAATTCCATTTATCCTCATCCATACACCTTTCATTTTCCATATCTTCACCATATATCATACATCCCATTTCCATATCAATTCCATTTTCTGTAATACCCCGTATTTTAAAAGATTAAATTTTTGTTATATGATTGATTAATTTAAATGGGGAAATTATTTATAATTTATTTGGATTTAAGTAAATAATTGCTAGTGTGAGGAGAGTTAGTATTATTGGTGAGAATTATATTGAAGATTACTTAGTGAGTAAAGTAATATATGATTATGAATATATTATATTTATCGTGAGTGAAAACTAAGACATTTATAGTACACTTAGTTGGGACGCGCGTGTGAGTCGTGTCGGGACTTAAATGAGGAATTCAAATGTAATTTTATTTTTGGTTATTCTGATGGCCGTTTTGAGTACTTCAGTGTGTCCAAAAGGGTTGAGATGGTCAGAGAAGTCTACTCAGGGATTCAGTTTGGAGTTTGGGGCAACTTTAGGCCAACCCAATACCCCGGAGGGGTATTTTAGACTTTTGAAAAATTATGATTTATTAATGGACGAAAATTATATTAATATATCATCCCTTACGTAGTAACAGTTAGGATTATGTTATGCAAAAATAGAGAAGGAACCCAGAAGGAAGAAGGAGAGAACTTATAGAGACACTAAGACTAAACCCAATCTTCTTTCACAAAAAATACCATCAAAACGTAGATCGGGAAGAGAGGAACAAGATCATACCAATTTTAAGCAACGAATCAAACCTTCATGAAAAAGGCAAGTGTTTATCTTGCTTCATTTAGAACATATAATGTCCATATTAGATTAGTTTATGATTTATTCATGATATTTTGAATTTGGGACTGAAATTGGGTATTAATCTATGATTGTGGTATAGGTATTGCATGTAGTGGAATAATCATATATTGGGGATAAGAAATATGGATTTTATATGTTGAAATCGTGAAATTTAATCTGGGTTTATTTGGTCATAAATAGAGTTTATGTGAGCCTAGGGCTTTTTTGAGGATTTAAGGGATTAATTTGAATTTATGATGTAATTATAATGTTTGATGTTAAAATGGTGTTAGAAAGCATTAAATTACTAGTGGTTATGATATATAATCATTGGTTTTGAGTTAGGTAAAGTTTTATGTGATTTGGGTGTTGAGAAAGTTGGGAAAACGCAATTTTTAGAGGACAAGGACGAAATTATGTATTCTCGTTAGAACGACCTCGCCCGAATGAGAATTCCAACAACCTATCCAACGAGAATTCAGAGAGTAGGTTCATTCGAAGTTGTTCGAACGACCTTATTCGAATGAGCTTCTAACTAAAATTCAGGCCTTAATTCGTTCGAAGTTTCGTTCGATCGAGAATTTCCCCAGCTTCTAACGAGATTTCAGAAGTTCAAATCTTTTCTCAGACAAGTTAAAACCTTACAAGGTTGATTTGAGTGAGAGAGAATGACCTACATTATTCTTGAGTGACTTCATTATATAATCTAGTGGTGAGACGATTGTGTAACTACAAAGGGAATATATTGGAATAAGAGGGCCTTATGGAATATATACGATAGAGAGATTGATCGTATGGATAGAGTAACGTGAGTATTAGAGATAATAATGCTACATATAAATTTGGGGATTTGGGTTGTTTAAATACGTAATGATTATTATAGGTTATGTATATATCTATTGATTGATTTATTGTGTGTATAACATACATATGCTCCTTGCTATCGGGAGGACTTTGCGCGTTATGGACGGTCATATCTTGAGGAGCCTTCGAGGGGATTTTGATTCGTACCAGTAGAACATAAAACCTAGGTACGAGCTTTCAGTGAGAACGATAGTGTTGAGGGTCATATGGGTGCGTAGGTATGTGCGTAGCCATAGACTTAGAACTATGTTCTCCTCCAATATGTGTGTTTATTTTGATGGTTTGCGAGAGATTGAACCTATAATCCTTCATGCAATGAGTAATGCACCGAGAAATGATAGCAAACTATGCATTGCACCAAGGGGGACCTAACCCAATGGTGCAGAATTAGTATATATATAAAGAGAGATAAATATACGTATACCTGTTACTTATTCTACTGTGCGTGTTTAGTATATATGGAAATAGCGATATTTATTAAATTAACTTAAAGGGGAAAATAATGTCTATGAGAACAAGGGTTGTGTATGTGAATAACGATCCTTAAACATATGGTAATACGAGATACAGGCGACTTGCATAAACAATTGAGAGTATTAGTTGATGTTTGTGCATTATCGAACTAGTTAGGCGGGGTAACATAACTAGGATGAGTTAAGTATACGTGTTAAGTGTGCACATTAGATTAGAAATGAGTATCTCAAGTGAGAGTACGAGAAACCAACATGAACAGTATATATGCTATTGTTTTCATTTAAGAACTTGTTGATTTTTAAACTATTTTCAACTCGGGCTCTCACACGTTTATTGCAAATCTCTTTTCTTTTGTCAAATTATTTTAGGTACCAAGTCATAGGGACACCAAGTATAGGAGTTCCATTCATTTGACAAGCTGTAGCTGCTGTGGAAGTTACAGGACTTGGTAGTAGATGCCTCCATGACTTTCATTTCTTCATCTTGAGTTATTTACGTCCGTTAGGTCATGTCCCCACTTTCTTATTCAAAGAGTCCGAGATTATGGATTTATTTATTTACTCCTTTCAGTTTTTGGTTTATTTTTTTGGATTATTGTATTTGGTATATAGGCTGGAAGTGTTTACCCCAGTCACATTTATTATTTCACTCATTTTATTCCATATGTTATTATTTTGAATGGTGTATGTTTAATAATTGGTTAATTCGATTTTTTGTTAATTAAAGATAAAAATTTTGACATCAACCTTTTTAAATATTAGGTTGTTAGTGTTAATAATATGTTTTAGATAGTGATGCATATCCTGAACCAATTGGATATTCTGGTTTAATTTAATAAAGGATTGATCACCCGGTATTTAATTAGGCGGGGTCTCACAGGTGGTTTAAGAGCATCAAGTTCTAGAGTCCTTAGGAATTGTGCGGCTTGTTATGCTTCCAATGTAGCTTTCTTTGATATAGGGCCCAATATTTAGGACTATTGTATTCTTTAATTTCCCATTTTACGTCTTCATCTATTTGAGATATTTACTGTGGACTTATAAAGCTTCCCTCTCATTTCAGATGCCCCCCAGACGTTCACAGCGAGCTCCTAGGGATGCCCATCCTGAGCCCCAGCTAGCTCCGTCCCAGACCACGATAAATGTTGTGTAGGTAGCCACTATAGTAGCGTAAGTGGTAAATGAAGCTTTGGACGTGGTACATCAGGCCCCCCCAGACATAGGTGGTGGCCCCAACACTATCTCACTCATTCCCTTCAACTTAAGTGTGAGTCAGAGATGTCTTCTAGAAGGCACACCCTATGAAGTTCAGATGTTGTGGTAGCGAGCCAATGGAAAAAGGGCATTCAACAGCTATTAAGGATGCATGAGTGCACTGAGGTTCAGAAGCAAGTATTAGCTACTTTTAAGCTAGTGGGAGTGGCACTGCAGTGGTGGGAATCTATTACCATTGCTAAGGAGAGAGACAACATGATTATCCAGGACTTCTAGGTGTGGTTCGACCACAAATATTTACCTTCCGCTGTTCCGACTGAGATGAGGCAAAAATTAGTGGATCTCACCCAGGAGGGGAAGACCATTTTGGAGTACGAGAAAGAGTTTATGAGATCGATTAATCTGGTGCCAGATGAGGTACCTACTGAGGGGAAGAAAATTCAGATGTTTATGGACGGCTTGACATGAAGGATTCGTCAGCACCTTTTGGGTAATCTTTCGTTGGATACATATAATGATGTACTTAACGCTGCCCTACTACACTGTCATGATCACCGCTTCCATCTGAAGGGAAGAAAATGAGTGGGGCAATCCAGCCAGCAGGGCCGGATAGGAGGTAATGGTGCCAGTGAGGCCCAACTAGCTCAGGGTCAGTAGAGAGATTGCGAGTAGAGTTTCCACCAGGGGGACCTGCTAAGAGGTTCAGATCAGGTGACTACAGGCAGGGATAAGGAGGTTTTAGACAGTACGAACAGGGTCAGGAGGGCCAACAGGGGCATAAATGCTTTTAGCAGGGCCAACAGGGCCAAGGAAGGGGGGTAACGTCCATCAGGGACAAAGGAAGTAGGAGCAGAGGGGAGGACACTTTCAAGGGACATGCTTCACATGTGGCAACACTGGCCACAAACGTAAGAATTATCCTCATAAGGGTAGAGCCCCGCAGTAGCAGGGTGCTCGTTAGGATCCCCAGCGATCGATATTTCTAGCCACCCTCCCAGCACCACCGCAGATGTAAGGACATATTTTTAATAAGTCCGTCAAAATTTATTATGTCGTATACCGCTACAAGTCGTTGAAGAATTGTGAAGATTGCTTCTACAAAAGACGGATCCAAATTACCAGTTGCCTTCAACATTGAAGACCAACAATATGAACTTTGGTAAGATATTACTTTAAAGTTTCATATACATTTCATATTAAGAGTGTTGGGATATTTTTAAAAGGTGTTTTAAAATTTTTTCATATAAAAATGTTTTTATAATATTCTTAAAAGGAATTTTAAAAAACTTTGAGAAATCGAATAGGTTTGGTGTGTGATAATTGATTTAAATTAAATTAAATTAAATTCGCAAGATTCCATGTAACCCTTATTTAATTCGAGTCTATTTAGAAATAGCCCATAAACAAACAACTACGTGTGTGTGTGTGTCAAACCATAAATAAAGCATGCGACACAAAGTTAAGGAAAAATCCCCGCAGGGCAAAACCTTTTATTTCACTATAACAAGTAAATCGCAACTTACACAGATTACAATGAAATACAGTGACACATGAATACCCGCAGGTGTTGATCGGTATCGGCAGCAATGAATCCACACGCAACGAACCCACATGAACCTCATTCCAATCAACAAAGGAAGAACCGCAGCACTCATCAATGACACGCAGCCATAAAACTTTGTAGAGACTCTCTCAGCAATGACATGCAGCCCTCGCTCCACAAAGGTTTGAACAAACACAAGGTTGTGTTCTTGGGTTACCAAAAAGATTCACAAAGATTTGGCAATTTGTGTGAATAAAAAAACCTAGAGTCTTGGGCTCAATAGGTGAAGACTTAGAGTATTTAGGACTCTGAAAATCGTCTTGAAAAGTCTTGGAAAACAACTCCCTGAAGTTGGTTTAAATAAGAAAACTTTGAGCCTAAAAAATCTCTAACAGATCTGGCCGAATTTATCCCAGGCGGACCAGTCCGGCTTGGGGGCGGATCGATCCGGTTGACCGGATCGGTTCTTTTATTCCAGGCTTCATCGGTTCTCTTGCGGTCCGGGGTATACTGGCCTTCATCAAACGGATCGGTCCGGGTCTGAGGCGGACCGGTCCGGTTATCCGGATCGGTTCTTTTATTGCAGGCGGACCGGTCTGGTCTGTCAGACTTTGATTCCTCTTCTTCTTTTGATATTCGGATCCGTTGATGAATGTATGAATCTTGAATTTCTTCAACGGTGTAACGGCGTGCGACATAATAAATTATTAATGGACAAAAATGTCCTTACAAATATTCCCCTATGTCTATGCCGGTACATACATAAAAACAAACATCTGAATTATCAAAACAACTAAAAATGCCTATACAAATCTACACTTCCATGAACCCAAAACTGGAAAGATACAATTGAATAAGACTACAGCGTTTGCTCTTCAATTCTTCAGGAATCTCAACACTTTTCTCATCAGGGTGTGCAATCCAATGATAATCCATGTAGTACCTACACACATGAGACAAAGAAAAATACCAAGTGGCATATCGAGTTTGAAATGAGATAAACATATATACAATTTATGAGCAAACTCAAACTTTCAAATCTCCTCCATAATAAGATAATTCTTTCTCCCCCTTTTTATGATGTCCCCAAATAGACAAATGAGAAGAATGAATCAAATAACCAAAATCGGGGTGTCACGGTATACAAAACAGGGCATCAAACAATATGGTAAACGTGCTCTTGCAAGGAGATGCTCAAACAAATCTTCACAAACTATTTTTGAATTTTTCAAATTTTTCGTACAAAAATAAGATACCAATTTGAACAAATATGAAACAAAAATCACACCATGGATTTAGACTCAAGCAACCAAGTCATGGAAACGGAATGAATGGGTGTGAACACATTCGATAGGTAAATCAACTCAATCAATCATATGTGCACGATGCATACGTGTACTCCTAACGAATGAACATCAAAGGTATCCTTAGGTGTAAAAGTTTGTTGAATTTAGATGACATCGTCTTATGCAAATCAACAAATCAAAGTCAAATGATTTCCACACCAATAACGTCCAAAATTATATAGCGCATTTTCAAGAATTTCAAGGACGTGCAAACCCGTTTTAATTCTCCAACCAAACTCCCTCATATATATTTTCTTTTAGAGGTAATCTAAATTCTCAAACTTTGGAGAATTGGAGCAAAAACCTAAATGGCCCCTTTTTGGCATGAATATCTTTTTATTGCCTTTAAATTTTTTCGGGCTCTTTTAACCTCTTTGGACCTCGTATAATAAAATTCCTCAATTTTTTAGGTCCTTTTTAACGGTGGCTTTTGCGCAAAGGATAAATAACTACCTTTCGCAGCCCCTCCCCGTTATCAAACAAATCACACAAACTCACAAAACGGTTTTTATATGCACAATTTCCTTATCAAAATTTATCGCGCTTGGTTCGTTTTAAAGACAGAATTGAAGTGAAAACACCCAACCAACATGTGATAAGACAAGCACAATAATCAAACAAATCTGTGCATGTGTGCAATAAAGGAAACATGAGTCAAACATGTAGGAGGTAACACTTAATTACATCGTAATGACTCCAAACATTATAAAGCACAAGGATGGATTGACTTATTGTCTCAAAACACTATCAAATAGTCACGTGAACAATGAAATGATGTTGTGACTTGGTCATCCTAAGAGTTCATCCATAAATGGTGCAAAAAAATAAAATAAAAATCTTTTTGGATTTTTCAAAAATTTTGTCAAAATAAAATCTTTTTGTATTTTTCAAAATTTTCAAAAAAAAAACATACAAAATGATACATACTAGCAATAGGCAAACAATGTCATCATGAAAAACACCCTATGCTAGTAAACAAGTCAAACCTCAATCATTAGGTGCAGAGGGGTTTTCCAAAGGTGGTGACAGCTTATGAAAAACCTCCATCAATTCTTGTGAAGTTTTGACTAAAAACTTAACTTGCTCACCTAAATGTGCAAACTCTCTCATGTAGTCTCCAGGAGCATGTAAAGTATCATGTGTGGGTGCATGTGTGCCAGAAACACGTGTAGAAGCAAAACGTGACACGTGCCCCAACTTAAAGCAAAATTCCCTAAGGTGTCCTCTCCTCTTGAAATGGGAACAAACATAAATAGGCCTAGGAACACCTCTCTCGAAAAATCTAGGACGCACTTTCCTAATAGGAATGGGACGCCTAGGTGGGTTAGGGTGAGACACATGTGAAACTGTCATTAAAGTGGGAACCGACTCGGGTGCTAATTGGGAAGAAGAAACACCGTCATGACTTATTCCTAACTTCTCACCTTTACCCTTATGAACCACCTTTTCAACCTTCTTAGGTACGTTCAAAAAATTTACTTTGACCTCCCGGGCACATTCGAGATCACTCTCGAGTTGGGATACACGTGTCGTCAGACTAGACAACGTGTTGGCCAAATCACACTTCTCCTTTCTCAAAACCTCCTTCTCTTTATCCAAATCTAATACCCGGCGACCTAAATCCCTATTATACTTCTTTGTTTTCAAGGTCTCGGTGTACAAATCTCTAAAAGCTTTTTGGAGCTCACTTTCATCTCCACTTTCACTCTCACTTTCTTCCTCACTTGAAGCGCTCAAACCATCACTATCACTTTCATGTGCACTATTGTGGGACAAGGTGGGTGTGCTCACACGACTAGAAAAAGCTATAAAATTCTCATCACCCTCACCTTCACTACTATCACTAAGTGTGGCGGGCATAGCTACTTTCTTTGCTTTCTTTCTAAGCCATGTAGGACACTCAAATGACTTATGTCCCTTACCCCCACATTCAAAACAAGTGACGTATCCAAAATCTTTCTCACACTCCTCATCGGTTTTATTCTCTTTTTCCCTCTCACCACTTTCTTTGTCCCTTCCTTTCTTTTTATTTTTTTCAAAAAAATTCTTTTTATTGGAAGAATTATTTTTGTTCATGTTGAGAAATTTTTTAAAATTTTTCGCAAACAAGGCCATGTCATTAAAATCAAAATCTCCGTCAGAATCGGACTCACAAACTTTTTCTTTCTTTTTCTTCAAATGAGTCTTTAAAGCAATGCCATTATCCTTAGCCTTAATGGTTTTGGGAAACATATCAATCTCATAGGTTTGAAGATCTCCTACAAGTTCTTCCAACTTAAGTGATTTCAAATTTCCCAAAGAGTTCAAAACAGTGACTTTAGGAATAAAGCGTTTTGGGAGAGATCTCAAAATCTTTTTAACGACACGCGTGTTATCAATCACCTCACCCAAATTAAAACATGTGTTAACAATGTCTGACAAACGAGCATAAAAATCATCAAAGCATTCAGACTCAGACATGGTGATAGTTTCAAATTGGGTGGCCAAATTTTATAATTTTGACTCTTTAACCGCGTTCGTACCCTCATGTGTCAATTTCAAAACATCCTAAGCCTCTTTAGACGTGGTGCACGTCATAATTCGGCGAAACTCATCAGGAGAGACAGCTCCAGAAATAGCACTCAGACCACGGGAATTAAAATTGGACAATTTATAATCATCTTCAGTCCAGGCTGACACGGGTTTTAAAGTGGTGATGTTATTAATAGTGACTGTGGGAGGAGTCCAACCATTTTCGCAAAGCAACCAAATACGCTCGTCAATAGATTTTAAAATCGATTTCATACGAGCTTTCCAGTAGGCATAATTAGACCCGTCAAAAATAGGCATCTGATTATATAAGTGCTCCATAGGAAAAATTGCGATTTTTCACAAAACTGATTTTTCAAAAAAAATCAATATCACACGATTTTGCGGAAAATAGGATCACTCGATAATTTAGAGTAACCCGCTCTGATACCAATTTGAGAAACCGAATAGGTTCGGTGTGTGATAATTGATTTAAATTAAATTAAATTAAATTCACAAGATTCCAAGTAACCCTTATTTAATTCGAGTCTATTTAGAAACAGCCCATAAACAAACAACTACGTGTGTGTGTGTCAAACCATAAATAAAGCATGAGACACAAATTTAAGGAAAAATCCCCTCAGGGCAAAACCTTTTATTTCACTATAAAAAGTAAATCGCAACTTACACAGATTACAATGAAATACAGTGACACACGAATACCCGCAGGTGTCGATCGGTGTCGGCATCAATGAATCCACACGCAGCGAACCCACATGAACCTCAGTCCAATCAACAAAGGAAGAACCGAATCACTCCTCAATGACACGCAGCCATAAAACTTTGTAGAGACTCCCTCAGCAATGACACGCAGCCCTCGGTTGCAAAGATCTCTTCACAAAGGTTTGAACAAACACAAGGTTGTGTTCTTGGGTTACCAAAAAGATTCACAAAGATTTGGCAATTTGTGTGAATAAAAAAACCTAGAGTCTTGGGCTCAATAGGTGAAGACTTAGAGTATTTAGGACTCTGAAAATTGTCTTGAAAAGTCTTGGAAAACAACTCCCCGAAGTTGATTTAAATAAGAAAACTTTGAGCCTAAAAAATGTCTAACAGATCTGGCCGAATTTATCCCAGGCGGACCTGTCCAGCTTGGGGGCGGATCGATCCGGTTGACCGGATCGGTTTTTTTATTCCAGGCTTCATCGGTTCGCTTGCGGTTCGGGGTATACTGGCCTTCAGCAAACGGATCGGTCCAGGTCTGAGGCAGACCGGTCCGGTTAGCTGGATCGGTTCTTTTATTGAAGGAGGACCGGTCCGGTCTGTCAGACTTTGATTCCTATTCTTCTTTTGATATTCGGATCCGTTGATGAATGTATGAATCTTGAATTTCTTCAACGGTGTAACGGCGTGCGACATAATAAATTGTTAATGGACAAAAATGTCCTTACAAACTTTGTTATAAAAATTGTTTTTATAAATGTTTGTTTTTAAAAAGGTGTTAACTGTTTTAGAAAAAGAATAGTATTGAGAAAATTTCATTGGTAGTTAATACACCTCGGTTTCGACGCCAATCTCGTTCGCACGAGATCAGCATCTCATTCGAACGACATTGGATGTCGTGCGTAGTCATTAAAATTACACGCAAAATCGTTCAAGCAAGATGGGGTTCTCGTTCGAACGACCCTGCTTTTTGGCTGACACACTGCTGTAATGCTTATCCTTTGATCGACTCAAATTTTGTATAAAAAGGGGTCCTGGCAGCCTTAAAAAAATGTGGAAAACAGTTTCGACTTTTAAGAGTCTTATTCTTTTGAAACTTTTGTGTATCTTCCCAGATTTAATTCAATACCTTTTGGCAGAAAGTTTTTCTCCAACAATTTTAAGGGTTCAAATGTTTTGTTTTTAATTCACAAAATCCCAATTACTTTTATGTGAATTGTTTTGTGGAACCCAAGAACATATTTTGCTTTGGTTTATTCTTTGTAGGAAAAACTCTACAATCGACAACTGCGTGCTATTGTGGAGGGAGTACTTATAAAGTTGACTCTTGTGGAGATGTCATTTTTCTTCTTCATTGCTGTCCTCCTGGAAAGGGAAAATTCCAGCCGTAACTTGTGGAGGAGCCGTCTTCTTCTTCACAAGTGCCCTCATGGAAAGGGAAAGTTCCAGCCGAGACATCGTAACCGACACCTGCAGGTATTTCGTATGTCACCCTATTTCATTGTAATCCGGGTAAGCTGTTTTCTTACAAATTATAGTGAAATAAAAGGTTTTGTCCCTTTGGGGGATCTTTCCTGAATATTTATGTCACGTGCTTTATATATTTATGGGTTGACACACGCACTTTTAGATGCATGTTTAGGGGCTGGATTAATTTGATTTAAAAAATAAACTCTAATTAAATAAGTGTGCTGAATTGGAAACTTGTGAATAAGTTTAATCAATTATCACACAGTCGCACTTTTCAAATTGGTATCAGAGCAGGTTGCGCTAATTTATTGCGTATTCCTATTTTTCGAAAAAATTGTGTGATATTGAATTTTTTTTTAAATCAGTTTTGTGAAAAATTGCAATTTTTCAATGGAACGCCCATATAATGAGGACCCTATTTTTGAAAAAGTTCACAACTGTGCTGAAAAATTAAAAAGTTTGAATTTGAAACTTTGCAAAAGAATTAAAGTTTTGGAAAAAGAAAATTCTCTCTTTAAAAGCAAAATTGAATATTTGCAAGTGTTTCAAACTCAAAGTGATATTTTTCGTGAGCACTTTGGTAATTTGTGTATTGATTTTGATTGTTTGAAAATTACCAAAAAGAAGAGTGATGAGAAAGTCCTAGTTTTAGAGAAGGAATTAAAGGACCAAAAAATTTTAGGGTTCCCGTTTGTGCCGTCGACGATAAAAAATTAATCGATGATTTTACGGCACGTGAGAAGACTCTTAGGGATAAGTTTGTTTTAATTGAGGGGGAGCGTGATAAACTGTTAAGTTTAATTGAAAATTTGAAAAAGAAATCCCTGTCTTTGGAAGAGTCTAATTCTTTGCTTGAGTCAAAAATTTTGAAATTAAAATATGATTTGACAGACTCAAGTAGGTTTGATAGTGATGGTAATGGCTCATCGTGTTCTCATGCTTCTAATGCTACAGACAAAACCATTATTTGTCTTAAAGGGTCAACTAATTCCAAGGATGTTAGAAAAGATCACACTTTAGGTGTCGTTCCACCCATTTACACATTTTCATATTTTGGTAGGAAAGGTCACGTTAGACGTTTTTGTTTTGATCTTGGAAAATGTCCTAGGAAGTTTATGTTTAGTGTTCCCGTGGTTTCCAAAGCCCCCACACAACGTTTCACATCTATTTGGGTTAGGAAATCACTTTTAGAGGCACTAGATTTTAGACAAGTTGATTCCCGTTTGCTTGCACATGATTCTTCTCTTGCCATATCATATAGATGATTGTGTTTGCATGTTTGTCATACGCTAGTTTTATTTGTTTCATGATATTTATGTTTGCTAGCGATGTGACATGTACTTTTTGTATAAATTTTTTATTTTGAAAAATATAAAAAATATTTTACTTTTGATAAAATTTTGAGAGAATCCTAAAAGATTTTTGTATTTTGTTTGCACCGTTTATGGATGAACACTTAGGATGACCGAGTCACAATATCATTCCATTTTTCATGTGACTATTTGATAGTGTTTTGAGACAATAGGTCAATTCATCATTGTGCTTTATAATGTTTGGAGTCATTAAGATGTAATTAAGTGTTACTTCCTACATGTTTGAGTCATGCTTCCTTTATTGCACACATGCACGGATTTGTTTAATTATTGTGCTTGTTTTATCACATGATGGTTGGGTGTTTTCACTTCAATCCTGTCCTTTAAAACGAACCAAGCGCGTTAAATTTTGATAAGGAAGTTGTGCATATAAGAACCGTTTTGTAAGTTTGTGTACTTTGTTTGAAAACGGGGAAGGGTTGCGAAAGGTTCATTTTGCCTTTGCGAATACTAAGCCACCATTAAATTGGACTTAAAAATTTGAGGAATTTTATTATCCGGGGTCCAAAGAGGTTTAAAATAGCTCGAAAAAATTTAAAGGAAATAAAAAGAAATTCATTCCAATTATGGGCCATTTAGGTTGTTGCACCAATTCTCCAAAGTTTGAGAATTTAGTTTATGCACCTCTAGAAGAAAATATATATGAGGGAGTTTTGTTGGAGATTTTATAACGGGTTTGCACATCCTTGAAAATCTTAAAAAAGTGCTAAATAGTTTTGGACGTTATTGGTGTGGAAATCATTTGACTTTGATTTGTTGATTTGTATAAGACGATGTCATTTGAATTCAACGAATTTTTACACCTAAGGATAGTTTTGATGTTCATTCATTAGGGGTACACATATGCATCGCGCACATATGCTTGATTGAGTTGATTTACCTATCGAATGTGTTCACACCCATTCATTCCATTTCCATGACTTGGTTGTTAGAGTTTAAATCCATGGTGTGATTTTTGTATCATATTTTTCAAAGTGGTATCTTATTTTTGTATGAAAAATTGAAAAATCAAAAAATAATCTGTGAGAATTTTGAGATATCCCTTTGCATGAGCATAGTTTGATCCATGTTTGCTATGTTTTTATCGTGACACTCTATTTTTTGATTATTTCTTCTTATCTGTCTATTTTGGGACATCATAAAAAGGGGGAGAAAGAATTATCATGTTATGGGGGAGTTTTTGTATTTTGGGGGAGATTTGATTATTAATACTTTATTCCTATATCATTTCAAACTCGATGCGTCACGAAGGTTTTCGCTTTATCTCATATGTGTAGGTACGAAGATTGAAGATCATGATGTTTCACACCCTGATGAGAAAAGCTTTGAGAGTTTTGATGTTGAAGAAAAATTTGAGATCTTACAAATTTTACCTTTTCAGTTTTGAGATTCATGGGAGGGTAGATTTGTATAGGCATTTTGATTTTTGATAATTCGGATGTTTTTATGTATGTACTGGCATAGACATAGGGGAGATTTGTAAGGACATATTTTTAATAAGTCCGTCACAATTTATTATGTCGTATACCGCTACAAGTCGTCGAAGAATTGTGAAGATTTCTTCTACAAAAAACGGATCCGAATTACCAGTTGCCTTCAACATTCAAGCCCAACAGTATGAACTTTGCTAAGATATTGTTTTAAAGTTTCATATACATTTCATATTAAGAGTGTTGGGATATTTTTAAAAGGTGTTTTAAAAAACTTTTATATAAAAATGTTTTTATAATATTCTTAAAAGGAATTTTAAAAAGCTTTGTTATAAAAATTATTTTTATAAATGTTTGTTTTTAAAAAGGTGTTAAATGTTTTAGAAAAAGAATAGTATTGAGAAAATTTCATTGGCAGTTAACGCACCTCGGTTTCGACGCCAATCTCATTCGCGCGAGATCAACATCTCGTTCGAACGACATTGGATGTCGCGCGTAGTCGTTCAAACGACACGCAATCTCGTTCAAGTGAGATTGGGTTCTCGTTCAAACGACCCTGCTTTTTGGCTCACACACCACTGTAATTCTTATCCTTTGACCGACTCAAATTTTGTATAAAAAGGGGTCCTGGCAGCCTTGAAAAACATGGAGAACAGTTTCAACTTTTAAGAGCTTATTCTTTTGAAACTTTTGTGTATCTGCCCAGATTTAATTCAATACCTTTTGGCAGAAAGTTTTTCTCCAACAATTTTAAGGGTTCAAATGTTTTGTTTTTAATTCACAAAATCCCAATTACTATTATGTGAATTATTTTGTGGAACCCAAGAACATATTTTTCTTTGGTTTATTCTTTGTGGGAAAAACTCTACAACCGACAGCTGCGTGCTATTGTGGAGGGAGTACTTATAAAGTTCACTCTTATGGAGAATCCGTTTTTCTTCTTCATTGCTGCTCTCCTAGAAAGGGAAAATTCCAACCGTAACTTGTGGAGGAGCCGTCTTCTTCTTCACTGCTGCCCTCCGAGAAAGGGAAAGTTCCAGCCGAGACATCGGAACTGACACCTGCGGGTATTTCATATGTCACCTTATTTCATTGTAATCCGTGTAAGACGTTTTCTTACAAATTACAGTGAAATAAAAGGTTTTGCCCCTTTGGGGGATTTTTCCTGAATATTTGTGTCACATGCTTTATATATTTATGGGTTGACACACACACTTTTAGATGAATGTTTAGGGGCTGGATTAATTTGGTTTAAAAAATAGACTCTAATTAAATAAGTGTGCCGAATTGGAAACTTGGGAATAAATTTAATCAATTATCACACAGTCGCACTTTTTTAGCAGATATCAGCTTTTCCAACCGTTCCTGTAGTTCTGATCCAGCATGGATAACAACAATATGGGAGTGTCTACAACGTCCACTAGGTTATAGTTCACTAGGCTCCACCCGCGGTTGAGGGTATGTTTTCTATCCAGGGGACTTTGGTGGCAGATATTATTTAACACGGGGGCTTCACATAGTTTCATTGCCACTAGTTTTGCACGTGCCATGGGGTTATTAGACACAACAGAGAGCACAGTTACTAGTGTAGACTCACCATTGGGATATGGGTCATTGATATTCTTTATATGTCGGGAAGTGGTCATAGAGATTGGGAGATTGGGGCAGATATATCCAGGGGACTTTGGGGCAGATATTCTTTATATGTCGGGGAGTGTAGACTCACCATTGTTTGTCTTAGATATGCACGAGTATGATGCTATTATTGGGATAGATTGGCTAGTTATGTATAGGGAAATTATTGACTGCTGTAGTCGTAGTATTGTGTTCGCCATACCGGGTCAGAAGATGTCTTTGGCGGTGATGCCTCGCCCAGAGGGGAGTTTGTCCAGCCATTTATATTATATACAGGAGGAGACCTCCAAGGGGGTGGTAATACCACTTGATTCGATTCTGATTTTCGTGAGTTCGGTGAAAGGGAGATAGAGTTTGTGATAGATTTGATGCCAAGCACTCGATCGATAGCCCGTGCACCTTATCGTATGGCTCCGATAGAGATGAGGGAGCTACGGGATCAAATAGAGCAGTTGTTGGGTCAGGGCTCCATTCGTAGGAGTACCTCACCTTAGGGTGCTCCCATACTATTTGTAAAGAGGAGAGATGGGTCATTACGGTTGTGTGTGGATTACCGAGAGTTGAATAAGGTCACGATACGGAATAATTATCCATTGCCTAGAATCGATGACTTATTCGACTAGTTGAGGGGTGCTTCCTATTTCTTGAAGATAGATTTGAGGTCGGGATACCATCAGTTATATATCATAGAGTAGAAATGTTCCTACGACTTCCTTCTTGATGAAATATGGATCCTATGAGTTTAGGGTTTTTCTATTTGGGCTAACCAACGCACCGACCGTATTAATTGACTCGATGAACAAGGTGTTCAAAGAGTTCTTAGATCAGTTTGTCATTATTTTCATTGATGACATCCTGATTTATTCCCGGACTAAGGAGGAGCATGCCAAGCATTTGAGGTTGGTTTTACAGACACTCCGTGAACAGGAGTTGTGTACAAAATATGAAGAGTGTGGGTTCTGGCTGAGAGAGGTTCAATTTTTAGGGCACATTATTTTTGAAAAAGGGATATCTGTAGATCCGGGGAAGGTGTCAGTAGTGAGGGAGTGGGGACAACCCATGACATCAACAGAGATACATAGTTTCTTGGGGCTAGCCTGATACTACAGATGATTTATTCGGGGATTCTAGAAAATAGCGGGTTTGTTGACAAATTTGATTCGCAAAGGGGTCCTATTTATTTGGGATAATGCCTACCAATTATCTTTTGATAAGATGAAGGACAAGACGACTTCACCGCCAATTCTCGCACTACTCAGACCAGGGTTGGAATATCTGGTTTATACTACTGCGTCCTTACTAGGACTTGGGGGTGTTCTTTAGTAGGAGAATAAGGATATAGATTATTCTTCCCGTAAGCTTAAGCCTCATGAGAGGAGTTACCCCACCCACAACTTGGAGTTAGCGACAATCGTGTTTGCACTTCGGGTATGGAGAAATTATCTCTTAGGGTATAAATTTTGACTATTCACATATCACAAGTCACTGTAGTACCTATTCACGCAACGGGAATTGAATATGCGTCAATGGAGGTGGCTTGAATTTATGAAGGACTATTAGTTCAACATCTAGTACCACTCGGGGAAGACTGACATGGTAGCAGACGAGTTGAGTCGTAGGCTAGCAGGTGAGGTGACCGAGGTGTGGAAGGAAAAATGGAGGGAACTGGGACATCAAGAGGCGGTTTCCCACTCATTCATGTCAGTGATGACGGTTACATCCGAGATCGTTACTAGGGTAATACGAGCTCAGGCAACAAACTCATTCTGTCAGGATCGGATTGTACAACTTCTAGTCGAGGGGGTAGAGTCGTATTTTATGAGCTCAGATAGGGGCTTATGCTTCAATAGCAGGCTAGTAGTTCTAGAGGGGGAGGAGTTACGACATACGGTGATGGAGGAGTCACATGGTTCACGATTTGTGATACATCCCGGAGGGGATAAGATGTACTAGGATATGAGGCAACAGTACTGGTGGAGTGGAATAAGAAGGACATCGCTGAGTTTGTTTTGAAATGTGTCACTTGTCAGCTGGTAAAAGTGGACTACCAGAGACTTCCGGGTCTCCTACAGCCGTTAGAGATCCCTATATGGAAATGGGAAAGCATTTCCATGGATTTCATCATAGAGATTCCTACATCGCAGAGGGGTCACGATTCCATATAGGTGATTGTGGATCGATTTACCAAGGTAGCTCATTTTCTACCAATTAGGACCGACTATACTACGAGACAGTACACTCAGATCTTCATTACCGAGATAGTGAGACTTTATGGGGTGACCCTTGATATTGTGTCTGACCAGGACCAGATTTTTGTATTTAGATTTTGGGAGAGCTTCTAGGAGTCCATGGGCACGGAGTTATGATTGAGTTTAACCTATCACACACAGACAAATGGGAATATAGAGCGGATGAATTAGATGTTAGAGGACATGCTGCGAATGTCTATCCTTGATTTTGGCGGGGGTTGGGAGCAGTACCTCCCACTGGTGGAGTTTGCTTATAATAACTCCTACCAGTTTACTATTGCCATGGCTCCATTTGAGGATATATATATTAGACCTTGTCGTTCTCCAACGTGTTGGCTCAAGGTGGGGGAAAATATGCTACTTGGGCCAGAGGTGATCCGGGACACCTCGGCTAAGATTGAGCTGATTCAGAGCCGTATTCGGGTTGCTCGGGATAGATAGAAGAGCTACGCCGATGCCAAGAGATTCTTCAGGGAGTTCAGTGTGGGGGATCATGTATTATTATGAGTATTTCCTATGAAGGAAATAATGTGATTTGGGAAAAAAGGGAACTTGGCACCGAGGTATGTGGGGCCATTCCTTATTATTGAGAGGATTGGTCCAGTAGCTTACAAACTTGGGTTACCAGAGCACTTGCATAGGATTCATGACGTGTTCCATATTTCTTCGCTGAAGAGATATCTTCGGAATGACATAGCCCACACTCATACTGCTTTATAGGAGATTGACCTATAGACCGATTGTTCCAATGAGGATGGGCCAATTGCTATCCTAGACTGTAGCGAGAGGAAATTGGGTTCAAAGGTAGTGACGTTCATACGTGTTCAGTGGCAGCATCATAATATCGAGGAGTCTACCTGGAGTGCGAGGATGAGAAGTATTTAAATTAGTTTATGATTTATTCATGATATTATGAATTTGGGATTGAAATTGGGTATTAATCTATGATTGCGGTATAGGTATTGCATGTAGTGGAATAACCATATATTGAGGATAAGAAATCTAGATTTTATATGTTGAAATCACGAAATTTAATCTGGGTTTAGATGGTCATCAATAGTGTTTATGTGAGCCTAGTTTTTTTTTTTAGAATTTAAGGGCTTAATTTGAATTTATGATGCAATTATAAAGTTTTGATGTTAAAAAGGTGTTAGAAAGCATTCAATTACTAGTGGTTATGATTTAGAATCATTGGTTTTGAGTTACGTAAAGTTTTATGTGATTTGGATGTTGTGAAAGTTGAGAAAACGAACTTTTTGTAGGATATGGACGAATTGTTGTATTCTCGTTTGAACGAGAATTCCAACGACCTATCCAAAGAGAATTCAGAGAGTAGGTTCGTTCAAAGCTATTTTAACAAACTCATTCGAATGAGCTTCTAACTAAAATTCAGGCTTTAGTTCCTTCGAAGTTTCGTTCGAACGAGAATTTCCTCAACTTCTAACGATATTTAAGAAGTTTAAATTTTTTCCCGAACAAGTTAAAACCTTATAAGGTTGATTCGAGTGAGAGAGAATATCCTATTTTATTTTTGAGTGACTTCATTATATAGTCTAGTGGTGAGATGATTGTGTAACTACAAAGGGAATATGTTGGAATGAGAGGGCCTTTCTGAAATATATACGATAGAGAGATTAATCGTACGGATAGAGTAACGTGAGTATTAGAGATAATAATTTGAATAAATTTTGGGATTTGGGTTGCGTGAATACCTAATAATTATTATAGGTTATATATATACCTATTGATTGATTTATTTTGTGTATAACATACTTACGTTGCTTGCTATTAAGTGGAGGTTACTCGTGGTGGATGATCATATCTTGAGTATCCTTCGGGGGGATTTTGATTCGTACCACTGGAACATAAAACCTAGGTACGGGATATCAGTGAGAACGATAGTGTTGACGGTCATATGGGTGCGTAGGTATGTGCATAGCCATAGGCTTGGAACTATGTTCGCCTCCAATATATGTGTTTGTTTTCATGGTTCGCGAGAGATTGAACCTATAGTCCTTCATGCAATGAGCGATGCACTGGGACATGATAGCACATTATGCATTGCACCAAGAGGGACCTAGCCCAATGGTGCAGAATTAGTATATATAGAGAGAGAGATAATTATATGCATACCTGTTACTTATTCTACTGTGCGTGTTTAGTAGATAAGGAAATAATAATATTTATTAAATTAACTAAAAGAGGAAAATAACGTCTATGAGAACAACGGTCGTGTATGTGAATAACGATCCTTAAACTTATGGTAATATGGGATATAGGCGATATGGATAAACACTTGAAATTATTGGCATGATGTTTGTTCATTATCGAACTAGTTAGGCGGGATAACATAACTAGGATGAGTTAAATATACGCGTTTGGTGTGCAGATTAGACGAGCGGTGAGTATCTCAAGTGAGATTATGAGAAACTAACATGAACACTATATGTGTTATTGCTTTCATTTTTGCACTTGCTGATTTGTAAATTGTTTTCAACTCGGGATCTGACCCGTTTATAGCAAATATCTTTTCTTTTGTCAAATTATTTTAGGTGCCCAGCCACAGGGACACCAAGTATAGGAGTTTCATTCATTTGAAGAGATGTAAGTGCTTTGGAAGTTACAGGACTTGGTATTATACGCCTCCATGACTTTCGTTTCTTCATCTTGAGTTATTTACTTCAATTAGGGCATGTCACCCCTTTTCTTATTCAGACAGTCAGAGATTGTGGATTTATTTATTTACTCCTTTCAGTTGTTGGTTTATTTTGTTGGATTATTGTATTTAGTATATAGGCTGGAAGTGTTTACCCCAGTCACAATTACTATTTCATTCATTTTATTCCATATGTGATTTGTTCGAATGGTGTATGTTTAATAATTGGTTAATTTGATTTTTTGTTAATTAAAAATAAAATGTTGACATGAGCCTTTTTAAATATTAGGTGGTTAATGTTCATAATAAGTTTTTGATAGTGATGCATATTCTGAACCAATTGGATATTCTAATTAAATTTAATAAATGACTGATCACCTGGTACTTAATTAGGCGGGGTGTTTCATTTTCCACCCACCAAGAAGAAAAAAAAAGAAAGTAAAAGGAGAATATCTGTTATAGACAGTGTTTGCATTTTTAGAGAATATCTCTGCCAAAGTTCGATTCAGATGGAGAAAAATTTGATATAAATCTATGTTGGGGTTATTTGTATTTTTAGGAGATTTATCTCAAACATTAATGCATATTTGGTAAAAGAGAAAAAGAGAAAGTTGAAGTCAAAATCTTCTGAAATAAAGACAATTCTTCCTCAAGTATAGAACACTCTTCTCAAACATCCATCATATCACCATCATACCTCATATCATCCAATTATTCTCATTTCATTTCCCCCTCACCCATGTGCATCCATATTTTTCTCTAGGTGTTCGGGGAAATGAAGGTTAACCTGGTGAATAAATCGACGTCTTCACTATAGTGATTAGAATTCTTTGATGATATCATTTTTCTTTCTACAATGTTCGTTATTTCTTAGATATGTGTGAGACATTTGACCTTGCTTACATGTACTCACCTCCTCCCACAAAATGGCAATACACTTACCCTAATCTCGTGAATTAGTTTGAGAGTGTCGTATCCGTGAGATTTTGAAGTTGAAGCATTGATTCCAAAAGGCGATCTAGGAATTACTATTATGATATTCGACACGTCTTGACTTATTCACACCATACACATTGCGTTCTAGTAATGATATGCCTTATGTATTTACTTAGCTGAACTTTTATACACTTTTATCTTGTATTACTCAAATTATTTATCTCGTGATGGATTGTGCGATTATTCTACGTCTAATAGGAGATTAACTGTCGTTTGCAAATAAATAATTTTATGGGTATATTCCCTGCAAACCCTCATGAGACAAAGCTCATCCTGTAGGGCAACCTATAGGTTTAAAGTCTTGTTGCACATGCTAAGTGCAATCGCAAGTGGCCGCGAAAGTGGTACACTTTTGGTTTCTTATCTTTCTTTCTCTCTATTTTTTCTCGAGGACTAGCAATGTTCTATTTGGGGGTGGTGTTCTAAGCACCCAAAAGTGTTATATTAATACCCCAAATAGACGATTTTTAATTTTTAATTCACAATAAAATCATACTTATGTTGGTATTTGTTTGTTTTGTAGTTCAATAAGCATTTGCGGTGTCAAACAAGTTGAATTTGAGTCACTTGCTATAACTAAGTGGCCAAATACATCAAGTGTGGGAGTTATGTGGTTAAATGAGTCGAAACCCAGTCCCATACCCGAACCATGTCCCCGAACCAAGCCCAATCCATTGTTTTTATTATTTTTAATATAAATATATACTTTGTTCAGGTTGTGTCATTTTTATTATTTTTATTATAGGGTCTTTATTTTTAGTATTTTTTTTATATTTTATGTAAATATTATATACTACTTGTGTGTCGTCATGAAAATGTCTGTATATATAATATGTGTGCATTTTATTAGATTTTTATCTATTTTATTTTATTTGTTTTTAGTTTTAGTTTTTAATTAGTTTAGTTTTATTTTATCTCAAGAAACCATGACAAACATGTAAGCTGCAAGAAACCATGCGCTTATCTCCTCAAAACTTGCACAATTCCATCTCCTAATTGAACTAATCAAACCTCTTGCTCTTACCCTATATAAAGCCCACAAACTAAGCTTTCAAAACTCACCACTTCAGTCTATCAAAAACTCAAAAGTTTATATCAAATCAGACAACCTGTCATTTCATGTGTTATAATTCATTCTTTCATTACATAATGATTTATGTGTTGATATTATGTTTATATCAATCATAACAGTAGGAATTTTATGTGTAAAAACGTCCTTAGTTGAAGAAGCTTGAAAAATTCTCCATTAAAGCTCGAGATTTTATGGTGAACTTTGATATATTGATTAAAACTCAGGTTTGAAGCTAGGAAATGATTCATTAGGACCTTAGGAACTCTACTGCAATGATCAAATCCCATGAATTTAAACTATAAGCTTCAATTGTTCAAAGGTGTTTTCAGATTCAGAAAACTTAAAACTTAAATTCTTTTCACACAAGACACCTTAAGCCTTGAAATCAAAACAAAACTCTTCCTTAACATAGAAGAAACATAAATATATTCATAAGAATCCGTGCCAAACTTAGAAAAGCTTCGAATGTTAGGTCAAAATTTCTTAAAAACACACAGAGATAAAACTCGGTGTATAGTGAACCTCAATCCATAAAACTCATATATTTGGATTCCTTATGAAAACTTAGGTTGAGTTCGTTTAGAAATCATCTTAAATGGTTTAGAAATAAAGAAGATATCTCAGGTCAAAGATTTCAAATCCTAAAGTAAAAAATTGAGAGGTTGAAGTTGAACTATTTGATTAGAAACATTAACCATGCGCGTGAGGGTGCGTGGCCAATTATTTAAAATTTCTTCCAATATTTTTGTTTTATTTTTCTGCTCAAAATGGTATAAGATAAGGCTGTATTTGGTCAAGCCTAGCCAAAGTTATGGAAAAAAAAAGGTTTTAGGTTTGAAATATTTTTCCTAAATTACAGATTGTCCCCTCCTGACTTTTTCAACTTTTGATTTTTAACTCCAAACATTTTGTAGAAGAACTTTAAAGTATTTTGAGTTAAAAAGTCATACCATATTTCAAATTTGACCCTAAGCCTAAGATTTTAAAGTTCGAAATTAATTATAATTTAACCCCTTAAACATTAAAACAGTTTGAGTATAAATTGACCAATGCAAACCTCAATTCCAATAATACTTATTCATCCACACATTTGTATGTAGATATTCAAGAACCAGTACCTATTTATATCCTCTTTTGGTCTTTAAGCCATTCAAAACTCCGATCAAGTAGGTGTTTTTACCGTTTTAATAGTAAATTTTGAGTATTTGTTGATTGCTAATTATGTCATTCATTGATAGCCCTATTTTATTATAAGTATGCGTAAAAATTACCATATTTGTATGTTATCACATCATTGATTGTTTTAATTATGATCATTGGATCAAGTTTAAACCCTTATCATCTAATAATTGATATCATAACAATTCATTGTAATGATTCATTTCACCTTTCACTTTTGTTCATTATTGTATATTTTAAAAGCATTAGTTTTAACTAAGGAATATACTGTCGTGTTATCCCACATAATTTTCTACTTGGCCTATGGTCTCAATGATTGAGCGCTTGGATGATTGCTATATACGTATGAGTGCCACTTTAATTGTGTGCCTAGCTAGTTACTTTTTTCCAAAGTTTTGGGTTGATTTTATTTGTTTTTTCTAATGGCTTATTTAATTTCTATACCCCTTTGAAACGTGATAAGTATTAGATTATCAGTTTTAATTCTTTGACTTTTTTGTGTAAATTATACAGATAGTTGAATTCTATACACACTCCACATTCAATCTATATAGATATTTGGTATAAATTTGGTAAAGACTTCTTAGCATATTTATGCTAATTCCTTTTTCCTTCAGCCCAAGGAAAATAGGATAGTCACTCTTCCCCTTTTGATATACACACCAGTTACCTATTTGCATATGTGGCTGTTTGGATGAAGACTAAGCCAGATGGGAGCAAGGATTGACACTTTTCTATTATCTACTTTATAGTTCATGTTGACAATAAAATGTAATTCACCCTTGCGGCGGTAATACACTATGTGTAACATTTTAATAATGAATAAATCTATGTTTTCTTCCTTGACTTTAATTCATTGCTTTGTATACACTCTCTTGTACATTCATACTAAAAAGAAGGGTGTGAAAAGTTGATATCCGAGCATAGTTTTAAATTTAACATATCGTCGAGTTAGCATTCTATACAGGAAAAGCTATAAGGTATGAGTTATTTAATCTTTTCATAATATCTTTTTTCACTATTATATAGTAAATTCCATTTTGTAGCATGGATACGTGGACTCCTTTTTATTTAGCGTGGATATTGTACCAACAAATCGTTGGGAGAATACTGTCAGAGAATAGGCATTTCCCTTCTCAGAGAGATGATTCGGATTATGGATGAGGACTAGAAGGCTCAAGCAGTGATATAAAGTGACTGGTATTAACCAATGGGGTTTTATGAGAAGTTCAAGTTATGAGGGAATACATGATTATGTAGGGAATCTGGTCATACTCTAGGAAGCAATAAACCTTGCTTTAACTGATATTCCACCAACTCCACCACTGTATGTCGAAGCAACATCAAATGGAGAGATTATCCTTTATGTGTCCTCATATTCAAGTGATTCTATTGATGACAATCCACCCCAACCCGATGATTATTTTGATGTTTTAGATTTCGACTCTTTGGAGAATGATGTTGTCGTTCCCTTTTAAGCAAATACCAAAATCAAGAAAATTGTTCCTCCTAATGTGATATAATAAAATAAAGTACTGTATATAGTGTTCCCTACTAATATATAGGAGGTTAACTAACTTTTAACTTATATAGAGTAAATACTAATATGACTATATTGTACCATAAAACTCCATCTTTGTATAATATATTAGGCTTGTGATATATTTATATTTTATGTTTTTATTTATTATGGTTGTAAGGACACAAATTTCCAATTGAGTCCTCTTATAGTTTTGGCTCAATTCCGGACAAAAACATTTATTCATAGGATTTTATTTAATTGTAATATTCAAGACCTATGAAGTGTTTGTTGAAGACATAACGGCAAAGAGTATAAATCATCATCAACATGTCGTAGTTTATGTGCCTCGTTTGTACGTCATCAACTTAGTTCCATGCTCCCAAGGTATGAATGCAATTATATTTATATATGAGCTTGGAACAATTTGTATTGGGTGTTAGGTTAATAAAAACTGCATTTTATTTTTCAGAAAGAATCAATTAGAAACTTAAAAATAAGTATATGAAAGTTTATAAAAGTTTCTGGGCTAAAATCGAATTTTACAAACTTTCTGGACGTTCGTTAGAAATGTCGTTCGAACGAGTTTTTTCGTTCGAACCAGATTTCGTTCGAACGAGTTTTGTCGTTCGAACCAGGTTCGTTCGAACGAGTTTGCCAACGACCCTAATCTGGTCAGTCGTTCGATATGTCGTTCGAACGAGTTTTCGTTCTAACGAGATATCTAACGAGATTCTAACGAGCCCAGGCTGGTCGCTCATTAGAAGTCTCGTTCGAACGAGAGTCAAGTTCGTTCGAACGAGACGTCAGGCGGGAACGGTTTTGAGCAGTTTTTGGCAGTTTTTTCCCTACTCCTCCACTTGGTTTTCAACCAACTTTTTCATACTTTATTATGTGCGGGAAACACATTTTCCAAGATAACTTTTCCATTCCATATCCAACTCTTAGAGAGAGTTTGAGAGCAAATTTAATTAGGGAAAATGTTCATGTTTTGAGTGTTAATTTTTAATGGAAAATTCATACACACTCTAGTTTACACCCATTGTTGTTTATCCAAGCTTTATATATACATATCTTTACTTGGAGTTATTTGGCACCGGTTTTCTCTACCGAATTCGAGAGACGTTTCGGGTTTGCTTCTACACCCCATCAAAAAGAAGACTTTTGTTGAGATTCTACCCACAAGGAGAAAGGCTCCATGTTTGGGTGACGGTGACCATACAAAGTCCTATCGGTGTATTCCGAGACCACGGTGGAGCTCCGTTGGTTATCCGCTAATTGGAGGTTGATACAAGAAGGAGCATCACGGCTTGAGAGGGTTCAAGTTTAGGAAGTAAGTCTTTTGTCTTGTATTTTGTAATTCCGTTTTTAGTGGATTTGAGGCTAGGGCCGTCCCGAGGTTTTTTTCCCGTTAGTGGGTTTTTCCTCGTATATCGCGGTGTAGTGTGACATTGTTTATTTTATCTTGCACATCATTTAGATCGCATGCTTTAGGTTTAATTCAAGATAAAATTCGGTTTAATTATCACACTCATTTAATTTGGGACTTAAATTAAATATTGGGTAAATTTGGTTTATTCAAGTCACTTGCTAAAATTGGTTTCGCCTAACTTTGGATATAATTGTTAATCATGACTTAGGCAAATTCTAGGACTTGAATTAAATTTTGTTTTAATTTGTTTTGTAAGATATTAAAACCCGGCCTTGTTATTTGTTAAAACCATCTCAACGCTTCCGCATCTATGTAAAAGGAAATTATTTATTTTAATTTGAGAAAATTAATCACCGGGGATCCAACTCCGCGTCTACAAATTGGTATCAGAGCCAAAAATGATAAATTATTTCGTTAAGATCCTTTAATTTTTGGCTAAAATGGATTTTTCCCCATTTTCAAAATTTCCTATTTTTGATGGTTCTAACTACGC